>JAQMRL010000004.1:59625900-61003400 GCA_035578175.1 Catonia carolina | reverse complement strand
ACTGAATTTGAAATTAAAATTGAATTGAAATTTAAATCTTCTGATTATGTTGTACGGGTCAATATCCAGAAGGGCTGGTTTATTTTTTTGGATGTTTTACTGAGTAAAACGGAAATTGTTGTTTGAGTAAAATTACCATTGCCTTACAATTACAACCCTAGCTGTAATTATTTTATAATTTAAAAAAACAACGAATTTACATTTTCAGAAAAAAAAACAGTTAAAGAAAAACCTGATGTGAACACTCTCATGTCTTTCTCTAGCCAATACAAATAATGAACAATACAACCTTACATTAGTAATAATACTTAAAAAATAAACAACAAAAAAGTAACCTCAAAAAACATAACCTTATTTCGAGCATGAGTGAATGATGCAAAATGAAAATCAACCTTCGTTTGGCTTAATAATACGGAAAATCACTCTTTCACGCTAAACTAGGCTTTGTTTAGAAAAATGCTTAAAAAAAATTGTAGATCTTTTAATTTCTTATAAATTTGATTTATACACTTTTGTAGTAAAATGCATACTAAGGCTAAAATTTAAAAAAATCGTTTTTTTACAGATTTTCATGGAAAAAACATAATCACAAATTACAGCTAAACTAAACGTTATACAAAGAAATGTTTAAAATAAAAGTTGTAATTTTTAAATTTTATACAACTTTTATTACCTATAGCCTACACTTTTGCGCTAAAATACATATTAAGGATGAAAAAAATCATTTTTTTTTACGAGAGCAAGGCCTCCCCAAGAATTTCACCAGACATGGCGCCTACACTATTTCGTAGAGCATAAAAGATGAAGAAAACGAGGCGATTTTTAAACAAATCGTAGGAGCTGTTGCCAAAATGAAAACCAAAAAATGAAATTTGCTGAACAAATTTTGTTTGTATTTAATAGCGCAGACTCTCCCCTGAAGAATTTTTGAAAAATTGTAATTAATTATAATTAATCTAAATACGATATAAACAACCGGATAATACAGATTCTTATAATATGAAAAAATATATGATTTAATAATGATCGTTTAGATGTATTAGGGAACTAAATCACGGACCTTCAACTTAATACATCCTAGAAGAAACTTAAAAAATAAATTAATACATGAACTACTAATACGGTACTAATCCTAATTAGGTACAAGAAATGTTAACTTGGCGATAATTGTGTGTGAACTGGCATAAATTAAAAAGTTAACCTTGTCTGTATAAAATGTTATGAACGCGTAACCTTTTGAGAGCTTAATTTATTCAAGAAAGATTTATTTAATTTGATAGTAATAAATAAATAACAAGCAAATTTATTTTAAAAAGAACTCTTTTAAAATAACTATCGAATCATAGAGCACGTAAAATTAATAAAATATCTTTAATACTCAAAGGAACTCGAGGAAAGTATACAGCTTATGAATTTGTAATAAAATCAATACATGCATAATATTTAATTTTTCAAATTAATTTTTACAAAGTAATGATACAGAATGCATTGAATATGATTTCTGTTTTCCAGATCATAATTTTTTTATAATCATACATGAACAAACATTTACATAAAAATTAAATTTAAATATTGTATGCCAATAAACAGAATTTTTCTAATATGATTTCTTATTTTTTTTGTATTTCTTTAATGTTACATTTACATAACAGACTGGTTTTTTGAAAAGACATCTGTATGTCATTTTAAAAGATCTTTTGATATTGATATAGGCTACATATTTAAATGGATTAAAGTCAAAGTGTTCATATGTTTTTCACGGATATCTTGTTAAACCTGTATTAAAATAAAAAATTAAACAACAAATTTACATACAGTAGGTTGAATCACAGGTAAAAAATTCATAATGTTTAACTTCAAAAATGTCATTGAAAAATATTGTTATAATTACAAGTAATTTGATTTAAAGTCAGATTTTTTTTGTTTAAGGAATTTTAAGTAGTTGATATAATTGAAAAAAATTGATTGGAAAATTACCGGATTCCGGATTTAGAATATCTTCAACAATTTATAACAAGATCTAATTCTAAATCTTTCATCGTTCCGGTCTCTTTTTTAAGTAGATTTTTTAATCAAGGTTTAATTTTTTTAAATAATTACTTTTTTGTAACAGTGTATTTCTTTTGCAATCAGTTTATAAATACAATAACTTGAAGCAAAGATGAAAAAATCTGAATAATGTCGTTAGAATTAAAATATAAACCACACTCAGTAGTGTGTTTCAACAAGACTAAACTGTGAAGAAAAATATATATACAAAACTAAACTTGATGAACTGTGAATCAACATCTTGAAACACAAAATTGTTAAAGCTGGAGATGACGATGACGGTGATAGAGATGATAATGATGCCTATTATGAGATGACGATGACTAGTACTTGAAATAGAAAAGAAAAAGAAGAAAAAGGTTTAAATGATTGCCAAAATCGTAAAGGTAAGTCTAATGTTTTAAAACGTTTAAGTCTGTGAGTATCTTCACTGTTATCGAGGAGGTTATCGCTAATGGATTTTGATTGTCTTCTAGTTTTTGTAAAATGTTTTTTGCTAAGTAGTTTAATTTCTTCTTTTATGAAGGGCAGGTTTAGATCATTGTGTAATATTTCATTGGTTAGGTACCATGGGACTGCAGTGATTAGTCTCAGGCATTCTGATTGAAAGCGCTGCAGTATTTCTATATTTGATAAACTAGCTGTACCCATAGCTCTAACCCATAAGTCTAAACTGGTTTGAGTATTACTTTGAATATGAGTACTTTATTTTCAAGGGAGAGTTGAGACTTACTGCCTAAGAGCCAGAACAATTGACGTAACTCCAGCCCAAGTTGCTTTCGTTTCGTCCATATATGACTTCTCCGAGCGAGCCTTCGATCTAAATTCAAACCCAAATATTTAACTTCCTCATTCTGCGGGATTACTGTACCGTTCAACATGGTAGAACATGGTACAACATGGACATTTTGGTTTCTTTAATGTAAACGTTACGTGTGTTAAACTTATCCTCATTAATCTTCACTCTCCATTTTATACACCATTCGTGAATGTTATCAAGATGGGTATGTAACTTCTCCGAGGCTTGATTTTTTTGTTTATTTAATTTATTTTGCATCTATATAAATTCAACCAGCAAAAAATGTTTACAACTAAATCTTTAAAATAAATTAAAAAATAAACGCGTTAATGGCTTTGAAGAGGAAACCATCCAGTGACTCTTCAGATAACGATAAATTTGTTAAATTTTAATTTAGGTATATTTTTTGTAAACGCAAGTAATGTTTGAGTAGCGTTAATATATCATGTCCCTACTCCATCGGCGTTTCAGTTGACTTTGTGTAATTCCTGGTACGTCTGCAGAATTCATATTGCATATTAACGGATTTGTTAAATTAATAATATTAAAGGACTGTGTCAAATTATTTACATTCAATCTGTTTGTTGCAGGGTTAAAATAAATAGTTCTGTTTCTTATCACATTGTCAGCCAATTAAATTACTGAATCATTTAAGAACAGAAGAGGTGGTAGAGGTGTAAAAGACACTAATCAGAGTTATCTCCTCTGAAAGTAATGAATTTAATTATACAGCCAAACCTTGAGGTGAATGAAGTAAAGGTGTCATTTGCAGGGTGGAAAATATGTGCTTTTCAAATGGCTCGGCATGCTGATAAGCGTACTTGTCCACTCAGTAAGGAAGGCAAGGGTAAACCACCTCACTCCTCGTTTTACTTAGTAAAACCTCTGAATATTCAAACCAGCCTTCCGGCTGATGACCTAAACGACAATATTAAGGGGTTATTGTGATTTTGAACCTACGGTACAATTTTGAAAATAGAATAATATTAAAAATTTTTTAAATTATTTTAGTTTATTTAAAGTCACATCAACAGTTCGGTTACAAACGACTATAGTGGTGGTGTAACGATGGGTTTTAACTTGTGAACATTCCAAAACCTTAGCCGGGAATCGAACCTGAGACCTCCGCGTTGTAGGCTAGCGCGCTATAACTACTCTACAGAGGCGGCTAAAATGTTTTATTTAAATAAATTTAAAAAAATTGTGAACGATATGGTTTGTATGCTGTATTGTTCTATAAATTCACAAAGGGCCTAAATATTTATTTGTATCGACGAGACATTCTATGTTTGGTTGACTAAGTAAGGTTGTAATTAGTAAAAATTACTAATACTAAGGCTACATACAATAATACTTAATTAGTTGCATACTTTAGTTTGAAAATGAGAAAATTCTTCGTTTATTTGTAAAAACAAATTTTATATCTTCTGCCTAGGCTAATAACTAACGATGATTTTACAGAATTATTGGTTGATTTCGAACGTTTTTCGTAATAATATCGAATGTAATTGTTAATTAGGTTTGAATAAATTACTGAGTGACTAAATTACGGACCAAATCATAAAATACACGGTATGGGATAAAAGAGGGGGTTTTCCAATATACCATCAGTACAATATTTTCAAATTATTGGTTCAAACATGGAGAGTAATTTGCTGAATTAAGACCACAGAGAACCAACTGTACGCATGTAGATTATTTTGCAAACAAATCCAGATGAAATTTATCATTTTCAGCCCAAGTCACACTCACATATTCGTGAGTGTGATGTTTTTTAACACATGAGCAAGCAGAGTACAAATAATTTCAGTTAAATCAAATTTTTTAAAAGTTTAATCTAGCAACTCAGTAGATATTATTAAGGCCGCAATATTAAAAAAAACTACCACGTGAGCAAAGCCCCCTTAAGAATTTCAGAGAATTTGACGCTTACTCCATTTTTAGAGCATAATAAATTTAGTAAATAAACCGATTGTTAAAAAAATCGTAGGAGCCGTTATAGAAAAAAAGTCCAAGAAGTGAAAATCGCACAAATAAAATACTAATTCTATTTGATCGATTTTAATGAAAATGTTCGTGTCGGGTCCTCTAGTGGTACCTAACTTAAATTTCAAGTTTCAACTTTGTACGATATTCCATTTTTGAAATTAATTTTGTTCACTTAAAGACATATACACCCACTAATCGCTTAGGGTTTTAAGTGTATATCCGCTGAAAACCCGATTTTGAAAAATCGACATGAAAATATATTTCACGTAGAGTCAGAGAAAATAATAAATGCATTTAATCTATTCTGATTACCTAAACAAGTCATTATGAGTATTTTTTATTAAATTATTATTATTATTATTAAACGGCAAAAAAGACGCTAAGTATTTAATGGTTCATTCTTCATCCCGGCTTGTCCTTTTTCCAGTTAGCCCAATACTCCTTCATCCCCTGCGAGAATTTCCGCTTCCATTCCTCACTCCACTTAGGTCTAAACTGTTTTGGTCACAATTCTAAAAGAACCTCCTACTTATCTACTTTCTTTTCGAAGACATCCCTGTTTAAAATCTCCTGTCGGTTGTATTCAGCCGTGTTAGATCCTTTTTGACATTTTTCACCTAGGGTCATGAACCAGTTAGAGACAATAAATATTTTAAAACTCTGTTAGTTAGTCGGTGTTCCGAAAGTCTGATAATGTGACCATAAAATTTCAGACGTCTCTTCTTCATATCAGTTTCTATATTCGAGTAAGTTTCCACGACTTAATTCTTCTGTAATCTGTATCCATCCTCTGTTTTTCTTGCTCCAAGAATCTTCCTGATGATTTTCCTCTCTTTCTTTTTTAATTTCTTTTATCTCTGTTTTTCGGTTCATTGCCAAAGTTTCACTAGCATAATATAATGCTGCTGGTTTAATCACGGTGTTATAGTGCCGAATTTTAGTTTGTCGTTAGAGGGATTTTTTATTGTAGAGATGCTGCACTAGTCCCCGAGCTTTCCTGATCTTCTGTAATCGCTCTAGTTGGGAGAATCTTTCAGAACCATTCGGCTCAATAATTTCGCCTAGATATTTAAAGCGTGGTACTCTCTTAATTTCATCATACTTAGTTTGCAATGTAGGGATTTCAACTTTGTTACTTATGAAGACCGTTTTTCGAATTAAATTTTGAGACCAACCCTCTCAGCACATTCCTTAAGGACTTCCACTTGTCTCAATGCTTGTTCCTGTATTTGAGCTATTATTGCTAGATCATTAGCTAACGCCAGTTACGGGCCATGATAATAATAATAATAATAATAATAATACCATTCTAGTACAAAGTTAAATTGGTCGGGCTGTAATGTTAATACATACAAATAGAGATCATTAAATGTACAAGATCATTCGTTATTGAACTATGTAGTTACGCGGTACAAGCACTAGTGAACGTTGTACACTCTTTCAAACTATAAAATAGTCCGCAGTAGTAAAACTAGAAATAGTAAAGCTACTAGTAAAAATAATAGCAAAATAAATAGCTACATTGCATCATTAACTTAGCTTACGGTCTTCACTGTACACAATACCATTATAGATTATGAATTATGATTTGAAATTTTATTCTCGTTCGTTATTTTAAAAGGAACTAGTACAAAACAAAATGTACCCAATTAATTTTCTTACTCTAAATATTTTAAAATAGTAAAGTAGATGCTATATAGAGTTGGTACAAAATATTGATCCATCTAACGTGGTTTACTAGAGGTTTCAATTTTAAACTTAGTCTATTAAATCAACTAAAACATAAAAACAACATTGGAAAGTTCTGAAGGCATTAAAATGGTTCTAAAAAAGCCTATTCTATTGTCAGACTCGAAACAATCAGTGTCAGATATAAAAAAAAACTTGAAAATTATGATCCATTCACGTTATCGATAAGAGATTTATGGAATAAATAGCCGTTTTAGTTGAATCCCTTTCCGTATAGAAATAGCAGATAACACCAAAGCTGACAAACTAAAATTGCTTTTATAAAGAATTGATAACAAATTCGGCTTCATATTGCATTGAACATAATTAGACATTAATTACCGTATGTTGCTTATAAATTATTGTACATATATTTAAAAGAAGCGAAGAAAGTAGTTTATTTTAAGTATTCGTTAAAAATAATCATTTTAAAAATAAAATAAAACAATCAATTAAATGTAACCGTTAGCTCATAAATATATACGAGTATTAATCGTACCGACATAATAGTGATACATTTTTATGTATGTTTGTGTCGGCAAAATTTAGTAAATATTTGTATGGGCGAAAAGTTCGTTAGTTGTCCAAATAGCCCATTAAATGTAAAATTAATGTGTCGGTGTTTAAGTAAGCAATCACTACACCGTATATTAACTCGTATTGTGGGTAGTAATTGCTTACACGTGTCTTTTGGAAATTTTAACGGAAAATGAGACCTTCGAAAGTTAAAAGAATGGTTCTCATTGGTCCGACGTCATATATAGTTGGGAGGGGGGGTTGTACCAAATTTTTATAAAGAGGGCAATTTTAATTTTTCAGTACAGTATGGCGTGATTTCAATACAGCAGTAATTTACATTATAATAAGAGTTATTTGTAAAGTTAATTAAAGGCGCGATATTTTACTAATTTTATATTGTGAGCTACAGAACGGAATAACCATTTAATCACGTTTTTATAAAGTATAAAATTTTAGATCACAGTTATTTTTTATTTTTTTTTTTGTTTATTAATCTTTCAGTATATTAAAGTATTAAAAAAATCATTAAAAAATTAATGTAGACTATTAGTTTTATTTCATTGTTCTACATTGCATGAACGCTTCCATGCATCTTAATTATTCAGTCGGATATCACATCTTTAAAGTAATAATTTTTTCTTTGATTTTAATATTTTTTTAAATTTATTTGTATGTTACCACACAAATTTATAGTGGTACAATATACTGATATCACAAAATTATAATATTATTATAATATTTAAAAATTATAACGACTTTAAGAACCAAATCCTTATACGACAGTGAAACCCAAGCGTGGATAGACGGGGGAGGAATCAAGGAAACCTGTAGAAAAGTAGAACGCAGAATACTCAGAACATGCTTAAACAAAAAGCACAAGGTAGACAATCACTACAGACTTTTACCTAACGATCAAGTCTACGGAGACATAGAACCAATAACAGTGGCCATGCGCAAGAAACGACTGTCGTACTTTGGACATTTTATACTAAGAGCACCAAACATTAGACTTTTACGCAGAATAATTGACCATGCAATGAGACGAAAATCGGACGCTGGTAACGCATTCATGAAGCACAAAGAAATCAAAAGGGATTTATAAGAATTTGGACTAACTCACAAAGATCTAACGAAAAAATCACCCAAATACAAACAGGTCATCAAGGACCATAACCATCGGCTTACGAAACAGAAAAGAGAATATAAGAAGAAATTTTCAGAAGCAGCCAAACAGAAGCGTGTTTAGAACATGAGAGAATATCACGCCAAAAAGAGACTGAACGCTTCTAAATTGACTAAAGTAAGCCATTGTGGCTAAACAAGCACTAAAAAAAACTATAATATATATATAATCACCAATAGATGGTAAAAGTGGCCAAAATAGACAGGTGGAGTGTTAAATTATTTGCACTCAATCTATTAGTTCCAGAGCTACAAAAATAGTTCTATTTCTTTTCACATGATCAGCCAATTATATGATTGAAGTATTTAAGAACAGAAGATGTAGATGTGTAGAAAGTAATCAGAATTACTCCTCTGAGAGTAATGAATTTAATTATACAGCCAAACCTTTAGGTGAATGAAGTGAAAATGTCATTTGCAGGGTGGAAAATACGTGCTTTTCATAGGGCTTGGCTTGCTAATAAGTATATTTATCAACTCAATGAAGAAGGCATTGGTAAACCACCTTACTCCTCTATTTACTTAGTAAAGCCTTTAGAGGTTCAAACCAGACTTTCGACTGATGACGTTAACAACAGATGCTGAAAGAATGGAATAGCGATTGGCATGCGAATGGAAGCGAACAACCGAAACGAGCGAAGTACTTTCGAGACGACTTATAAAAAAACTAATAAATTAAATCACGTAAATGTTTCAAGATTAGTCACTCTAAAATTACGCCATGTATTGTCTAAATAGAATCTACAAATTTTCCGTCAATGTTTCTTAGTTGGACTGTAGATCATTTTGATTGGCCTATAAATCTACGCGTGGATCAGAGCGTGCGATTGTGTTTAAACTGTCATAGATTTAACAAAATTTTGTGATCCTTCAGAATAATTGTATTACGGTAATGGAAGAAATATGATAAAACTATTACTGTTCAATTAATTATGCTACATCGTAGTCGCTTCTGCAACATACAAGATCATGCGACATTTAAAAAGTTTAAAAAATACTAAAAACAATCTAGAGAATTTTTTGTTTTTGTTTAACGTCCGACTGTTTTGCAAATTGCTGCTAATGCAGACGGTGAAGGATGAAATGAATTTTTTGTAACGTATGAAAAAATGCCATGCCCGAGTGGGATTCGGGCATGAGAATTTATTGATTTAAATCTATATATCATCATGACAGTCATATATATAATCATGACAGCTAGCCTGTATTTAACCTATTTGAAAAGAATAGGGTGCGAAACACTCACACGGCTTTCTCTTATCAATGAAAATAATGAAAAAATATATCCTAACATTAGTAAACAACGTAAAATGAAAAATGGTCGACTCCGTGACGTAGTGGATAGCGCGCTAACCTACTAAGCAGAGGTCCCGGGTTCGATTCCCGGCGAAGGTTTGGAAATTATTACGTGCCAAAAACCATCGTTACAGTTACTTAACCCACTGTAGTCACAAATAATCAAGCTGTTGATGAGACTTTAAATTAATAAAAAAAAAAAAATCTGAAACCCATAACCTATTTTTAATCACGAGTGAATAATGCAAAAATGAAAACCAATCTCACTTCGGCTAAGTAATACGAAAAATCTGTGAATGTAACTGTTAAAAAATTTCCAGATTATGATCCAGGAATGTATTAGAGGTAACTATTTTGCAGTACTTATAATGCGTTTTCTTTTAGTTTTTCTTATTTTTCGTAAATAGCAATTTTTGACATGTACGGAACATTTTCTCAGCCAACTGTGAACAGAATTTAATGAAATTTTTGCAAAGTCTTTTATATTATAATTGCAATGTACTGAGTTAATAGTAAGATAATGTGTTTAAATATTTATTTTCTACTTAAATAGACAAAAAATTGTGCTTTTCAAAAGTGTTCAAAAGTGGTAATTTCAAAAAAACATTTTATTATCATCTTATTATAAAGATGCTACTAATTCTGTGCGTATAGAATAGCCTGAAAAGTAACCACAAAAAACTTGGCCGGGATAACTTAATAGTTTTTGAAAAAATGTTCCTTACATTAACATTATGGAGATAGGCATTCCGGGTACCCTTAATAAGTACTATTTTACGGCATTCCATACATACTAAAAAGTCGTAGGAATTTAAAAACCTACAATGTTTATTTCAAATATTTTTTCTACAACGCTTAGTTTAGCGTCAAGTAGTGATTACCTGTATTATTTTCATTAAAATCGGTAAAAAATTAGATATTTTAAGATTATGGTCGTATTTCACGACACTAGTTGTACTAATCAAAGTAATGAAATTGAGAAACCTACAACTTCTGTTTTAAGTATTTTTTTTTTTACTCCACCGGGTTGGTTTAGAGGTAAAGTCGTCGCCGCGAGTCAGCTGTTAAACAGCTGACTCGCGGCGACGACTTTACCAGCGTACTTTGATGGTTGGGGTTCAATTAACCATACTCTCTCAGGAATGGTCGGCCTGGGTCTGTACAAGCCTAAATTTAATTTACCCATCATACATAATCATCCTCATTTCATTGGGTCATGGGGTTGCTTATTGTTCTAAATTGAACAGATCGCAATACACAGATCAGGACAAACAAATGTATTTTTTCTTTATAGAATAAGTTAGCGTCAATTAGTGATTTTCCATATGTTTTAAGTCGAACAGAGGTTGATTTTTATTTACCGTCATTCACTCATAAATTATAATTACGTGATGTTTTTCATTTTGTTTACTCCCTGTAGTGAATGAAGTAAAGGTGTCATTTGCAGAGTGGAAAATATGTGCTTTTCAGAGAGCCCGGCGTACTAATAAGTGTACTTTTCCACTCAGAGTGGAAGGCAATAGTAAACCACCCTACTCCTCGTTTTACTTAGTAAAACCTCTACAGGTTCAAACCAGCCTTTTGGCTGATGACCTAAACAACAAAGTATTGTTTACTCATGATTGTTGTTCAGGTCATCAGCCGAAAGGCTGGTTGAACTTCTAGAGGCTTTACTAAGTAAAACGAGGAGTGAGGTGGATTACAATAGCCTTCCTCACTGAGTGGAAAAGTATGCTTATCGGCATGCCGGCCTTCCGAAAAGCATCTAATTGCCACCCTGCAAATGACACCTTCACTTCATTCACCACAGGGTCTGGCTGTATAATGAAATTTATTACCCTCAGAGGAGATAACTTTGACTAGTATCTTTTACACCTCTACTTCTTCTGTTCTTAAATGTTTTAGTCATATATTTGGCTGACCATGTGACAAGAAACAACAATTTTCGTAGCCTTGGAACTAGTTGATCGAGTGCAAATAATGTAACACCACCTGCCAGTTAATGGCGTACTCATGATTAATCATGGGTTGTATTTTTTATTATTTACAATGACAAGAGAAAGTCGTGTGAGTGTTTTTCACTTGATTATTATCTTTTAGTTTATGATACAGTACCTTTAATCATTTATTACTTACTTGAGATAATAGAAATATGCATAAATTATACAAAACAAATTATTACTCCAATTTTCTTAATTATTTTTGAAACTATCCTTAAAAAGGCATATGTATTCGATTTATTATTATAAATAACCTTAATGGATCAGACTCAGTAATCTTCCCTTCACTACAGAATAAGATTTTAAAATTTATTTGCAAAATATCATTAATTTCTTTTACTTTATATTCTGCAACACGTATTATTTCCTAGATAAGTAATCCATATTTAATGAGTTAAATTTATCTAAATATATCGTCATTATTGCAGCGTAAGAATAATATTTTTTCAGAAATTACCTATCAGGTATAAAAGTTAATTGAAACTGTGTTGGTTGATAAATCCATTCGGCGTTTATTTTAATGCAATAAACCTTATATTTCTTTAATGTATTTACATTCATAACCTCCGTAGAACTGTTTTTCATTAAAGTGTAATAATTTAGATATCATAAATGTAGGCTACTGCATTCAGAATAAAAATGTAAAAAATGCCAATGTTACTTTTTTATGTATTATTATTATTATTATTATTTTTAATAAATAGCCTTGATACAGTTTCATCTTTCCCACAATCACTCTTTATTATTAATGCTATTACTATTTTTATTATTTAAAAATTACTAAAATTCATTTCACTTCGGTTGACCTTATCTCATAAATTTTATCTAAAATATCTTAGATTTGGTAACAAATATCTTAATTTGAGGTAACTGTAATTAATGCTTTTTACAAAATAATGTATATTGGAATACTCTTTGTCTTTCATCTTTTATTACTTTTCGATAATCTTTATTAATCCTTTTTTATTTTATTTATCCTTTTTTCTCAATATTTTTCTTCTTTAAAAATATCTCATTATTTTATCTCATATCTTTTAAATTCATTTCTTGTTTTCTTTCCTCTAATTTTTTCCTTTTTTTGATCTGAATCAGATTTTCCTTTTTACCTTATTTTTTTAATTGCATTCCGCTTCGTTTACCATATTTTCGTTTATGTTTCACCGTCGTTTTCTTTTGAATGTATTGTTAAACAATTTTTCTGTTTTTTCTCCATTTTAGTTTCAGTACCATTTTCAAATTACTTTTCCATTACATTTTTATTCTCTTCCATTTGTCTCTTTTTCCTTTTCTCTCTTCCATTTCTTCACCACATTCTTCTATTATTTCTTCTTCTTTTCCTTATTTTGTTTAGTTCTATTACCTATCCTTTCTGTTATTCAATGAAATCCTAAATTGTTTGCCTTTTAAGATATTATCTTCATATCTCTTACGTTTGACTGTTTTGCAATTTCTGCTAATGCAGACAGTGGATAATGGTGATAATGAAAATGAGTGATGAAAATATGCCAAACCTGACCGGGAATTGAACCCGGGACCCCGGCGTAGAAGCCAGTTGCGCTAACCCCTACGGCAACGGGCCGGCCAACTTGGCATATGTATGTTTGTATGTCCAACTGTTTTCAAAAACAGATATAATGAATTTTCCTGAAAATTCTTGTTAAAGGGATTTCAGAGTCTACAAATCGATTGCGCTAGGTCTCATATTTCTAAAAAATTGTTAGCTCGCTAAATTAACAAAATATAATTAGAAAAATAGGCTGGCTACAGATTTCTGTTATTGTTTATGTATATAGTCAACAAACACAGGGTATTTGAAATCAGATCTCCTTCAATGGCTTATCTAACGGGTGATTCAAAAAGAGCGCCGGTTTTTAAACGGCTGGTAAATTTTTTTTTATCGGTTGGCAACATTGTTAGACCTCATTTCTATTTCGGAGAACATTCCGATTGACGATTCAGTTGTAGTTTCTCTTGTTCGCAGTGTAGTACTCTCGCAGTCTGTGTCTAACCATGGAGAAGTTTACTATTGCACAACGAGTGTTAATCGTCAAAACATTTTACCAGAGTGGAGAGAGTTATGCGGCTACTGTCAGGCGACTTCGCGGTACTCTAGGACGTAATGAAGCACCGAATGAATCAACAGTTCTCAGGCTCATGAAAAAGTTTTTTGAGACGGGTTCAACAGTCGACCTTAAAAGTTCTGGACGTCGACGTTCTGGCCGAACTGAGCAGAACGTTGCGTTGGTTAGTGACAGTGTGGCTGTTAGCCCAGCAAAATCAATACGTCGCCGTTCTCAACAATTGGGTTTACGATGTTCTTCTGTACGGAGAATTCTTCGGTACGATCTCCAATATCACCCGTATAAAATTGAGTTGCTGCACGAGAAACAATGTTGTTGCTCCGTGAACGGTTCCAGGATCGCATCATTGCTCGTAATTCCGACCATCAATGGCCACCAAGGTCGTGTGACTTGACGCCTTGTGACTTTCATCTTTGCGGTCATCTGAAGTCATTGGTGTATGCCAATAAACCCCGAAACATCAATGACTTGAAGGAGGAAATTCGACGGGTTATCGGGCAAATGGAAGTCGAAACTTGTCGTGCAGTAATATCCAATTTCATGGACAGAGTTGATGCGTGCCAGAGCAGTAGAGGAGGACACATGCATGACATCATTTTTCATACATGAAATTGGAAGGTAAGATGAACTTGTTGATGTATTTATTTTCAGTTTTTCAATAAAATAAATCTCTTAATTTGATATATCAAAACCGGCGCTCTGTTTGAATCACCCTATATTATCAACCCATTATACTACCATTCTTTTCGGAAATCGAATAATCTGCAACCGAGCGAAGCTCAGTAACCCTATCATTTTCTATCTTCAACTATTTGCATACTGATGCCAGTCATTCTCTTGACATCCTCGCTCCATCATATGGGAGATCATCCACTGCGACCCCTATGTGTGCTCTCGGTCAAAATTCAAGTAATCTCTTTACCCACCTCCTATCCATTATTTGGACCAAAGGTTTTGCCCTAATCCATTTTGTGTTGTTGTTTAGGTCAACAGCCGAAAGGCTGGTTTGAACCTCTAGAGGTTTTGCTACGTAAAACGAGGAATGAGGTGGTTTACACTTGCCTTCCTCACTGAGTGGAAAAGTACGCTTATCAGCATGCCGGGCCCTCTGAAAAGCACATAATTATTTTCCACTCTTTAAATGACAACTTCACTTCATTCACCACAGGGTCTGGCTGTACAATGAAATTCATTACTTCCAGAGAAGATAACTCTGATTAGTATCTTTTACACCTCTACCTCTTTTGTTCTTAAATGATTCAGTCATTTAACTGACTGACCATGTGATAAGAAACAGAACTATTTATTTTAGCCCTGCAACGAACAGATTGAGTGTAAATAATTTGACACTCCACCTGTCTGTTATGGGCAGATCCATTTTAACAATGCTATTCTGCCATGTAAATCTTCATTTCTAATATGGTTTAATATTTTGTTGCGTTACTCTAAGCTTAACAACAGATGCGATTGTCAAGGTCAATAAACAACGGTAAATGGACAATAAAACAAAAAAATAAGTTTCAAATTCTTGAAAATCATTAAAGGTTTTTCTCATAATCTTAAGATATCATTTCAAAATTTCTTAGATACGAACCATCTTACTTGTGTTGTTGTTGTTTAGGTCATCAGCCAAAAGGCTGGTTTGAACCTGTAGAGGTTTTACTAAGTAAAACGAGGAGTGAGGTGGTTTACCATTGCCTTCCTCACTGAGTGGAAAAGTACGCTTATCAGCATGCCGGGCCCTCTGAAAAGCACATATTTTCCACTCTGCAAATGACACCTTCACTTCATTCACCACAGGGTCTGGCTGTATAATAAAATTCATTACTTTCAGAGGAGATAACTCTGATTAGTGTCTTTTACACCTCTACCTCTTCTGTTCTTAAATGATTCAGTCATTTAATTGGCTGACCATGTGATAAGATACAGAACTATTTATTTTAGCCCTGCAACTAACAGATTGAGTGTAAATAATTTGACACTCCACCTGTCTGTTATGGGCACATCTTACTTGTATAAACAAATAATTTATTTTAAAAAGATCTTCACAAACATATATCCACTTTATTCAGACCAGGGTTAAACGCTTACATAACCATTTAATACTACAACCGCGTAATAAATAGATCGCGTATATGAAGCAACGTTAATAGAGTTAACATCTACTAAAATAACTCTAGAAATTACACTGCGTATAAAAACAATCACGGTTTATTTACTTCGCTTAACAGTAACAATTTTTAAAATACCAACAAGAACATTTATCATAACATAATTCCTACAAAACTAATTCAGTTAATATAATAATAATAATAAATAAAATAATTTGCTTTATTGATCTTGGGTAACCCCGATAATTTGGAATTGATTTAAAACATATTGCATTGAATGTTCATGTTTATTGAATTACTATAATAATATTTGTAACAAATAGTTTTCTTGTATGTTATTCAAACTAGTTTTAACTAATACCTTCATAATGTTCAAGTACTTTAAATAAGGCACTTTCGAAAAAATGTAATAATTTATGCCTATATAGTAATTGGATACTATTTTTAAGTATCTTGAAGACCATATAAGCAGAAAATATAAACACTGATTCTTACCAGTGACCGTTTTATGCAGGTCGTGTTGAACTAATCGAACTTGGTCTGTTGGCTTCAGGATATAAAAATTAGTGCTGTTACTTCTTTAATTTTTCAAAAGACGTGTAATTGACTGTATTTTTTGTGAAAGTAATTGGTCTCGTTATACAGTCAGAACCTTTGGCGAATAAAGTAAAATTATCAAAAACAAGGACATTTAAGAGGACACGTACCTGTTACCTATAGTTCAGTCCGCTTATCTTTAGAACTAATGTAAACACAATGTCTCCTCAGTTACATAAAAGTAAACTATAATATTGTGCGGTTCCAAGCTCCGTGTAGTTGCGGGTTGAAGGGTACGGGTGAGGTATAATGAATGAGTGACGCATGCTGGGAGAACAATTGTTGTATTACTCTGATACAAAACATTTGTTTTCAAACTTTCCGTATTTAACATATTTGTTTGATTTATTTTATTACACTCATTTATTGACATATTTTTACAAAAATTGGTAAGTTAAATATTACGAATCCCGACCAAGTTAATAACCCGGTAGGATTTGTTAAATTAATGCGTCGGATGATGCAAATATTTTTTTAGTTTAGTTAGTACACGCTACCACTACAAATGCAACAGCTGTGAAATACTCATTCATTCTCCCACTACTATAACAACGCACTGCACTCCTTCCAACTACATGGAGCTGGGACTCAAGCAATACAATTCCAAAAATCTGGTGTGAAACACTCACACAACTTTCTCTTGCCAGTGCAAATAATTAACAATAAACCTAACATTAGTAATAAAACATAAGAAATAAACAAAAAACTAACCTCAACAAACATAACCTAATTTTAATCATGAGTGAAAGACGCAAAATGAAAATCAACCTCAGTTTGGCTTAGAAATACGGAAAATCACTCTTTCTCTCTAAACTAGGCTCTGTAGAGAAAAATGCTTTAAATAAAAGTTGTAGATCTTTTAATTTTCTATAAATTTAATTATATACACTTTTGTCGTAAAATGCATACTAAGGCCGAAATGTTAATCGATTAAAAATCGATTTTTCTCACGTTTTCGTGAGAAAAAAAACAGAAAATCGCAAATTACCGCTAAACTAAGCGTTATACAAAAAAATGTTTGAAGTAAAAGTTGTAGGTTTTTAAATTCTCTACAACTTTTATTATATAAGTTTTTGCGCTAAAATTTATATTAAAGCCGTAATCTTAAAAAAACAACGTTTTTACGTGATAACAGCCTCACCGAGAATTTCAGCAAACATGGCGCCTACCCTATCTTGTAAAGAATAAAAAATTGAGTAAAATAGGCGATTTTTAAAAAAATCGTAGGACCAGTTTTTGAGAAAATCGCAAAAAACTGAAAAATTATACGAATAAACTACTACTTCCGGTTGACCGATTTTGATGAAAATGTTTGTGTCGCGTCCGGCAGTGGTATGTAACTTAAGTTTCAAGTTTCAAGTTCGTACGACGTTCCGTTCTTGAGATATTCTGTTCACACACAGACACACACACACACAGACCAATCGCTAAAAACATGTTTTTTGGGTTCAGGGGGTCTGAAAACGTATAGATCCGGTGAAAACTCGATTTCGAAAAATCGACATGAAAACAATACTTTCCTTCCTATATATTCATATAGAATATAGAAAGTAAAAAGTATGTAATAATACCATATTTTTGTATACTTCCTTTCAACTTTTTGAAGCCTCAGTTTGGAAAATCTGATGAAGAAACATTAGTCTGTGGAAAGGTCAATAGCCAGGATTCTTGAGTAGATGTTTTTTTTTCATCTGTAAATTACCACATATCATTACCTACGCATAAGCCCAAGGCTTATGTAGGCATCATCACTCAATATAAAAAAAAGATGTAGTTCAGTCCAATTATCTTTGAAATTGATGTAAACAAACGCTTTGCTCTGCTACATCAAACTAAACTATAACACAATATTTTCAAAAAAGTATGTAATAAAACCAATTATTGTATTTTATCTTTCAACTTTATGAAGCCTTAGTTTGGAAAGTTTGATGAAGGGATGTTAATCTGTGTAGAGGTCAATACTTAAGCTACTTGAGTAGTTGTAATTCAATCTACTCATCTTTGAAACTGATGTAAACAAAATATTCTGCTTTGCTGTTACCTGTTAGTGCAATTGTTTTTTTGAGTCTTTTCCGTTTTCTGTATGCCACTATAAAATCCGAATTCCCTGAAAGGTTGCACAGGTGTTCATTTCTCCCACTCCGTTACTGAATACTCTACTGAGGCAGACACATTCACGCACGTGTACACACGCCCTTCCCAGTCACAGTACTATGTTACTATAGTACTATGTTACGCGTTCTGTTGGTTTATTTCATATTTTGATTGTTTTAGTGTTTTATTTTGCTATTACAACGTTATTATTACGTTTTATTTTTTTTAATTATTTACATTACGAAGAGAAAGTCGTGTGAGTGTTGCACACAGACTTTTTTAGTTGTTACATATTCTGGGATTATGCAATAACCCCATTTCCTGAAGGAACTCTGCAGCATCTTCCTCCGTCTGAATTATACTAAGTAACTCAACAAAATTCGTAGTAGAATGTGTAGTAACTAACTGTGAAATGGGAGTGGAGTTGGCAATACGCAGGAATATTGCTAGTCAGATTGGTGCGCTAGACGCAGAAGTGGGAGAATTATGTAACCCTTCAGGGAATTCGGATTTGATAGTGGCCTAAAAAAAACGGAGAAGACCCGTTTTTTTTTACGTCAGACTGTTTTGTAATTTCTGATGATGCAGACGGTGGAAAATGATGATATACAGTCGAACTCGCTTATAGCGTCATTGAAGGGACAGATTAAATTTTACCGTTATATCCGAGTGACGTTATAACAAAAAAAAGTTAGCTCTTGTGTCAAAGTAAATCTAACTTAACTAAGAATATTTCGTATACATTACTATACGTAATGTGCTAAACGTTTTTTATTTTCGATTTTTAAATCGTAATACCCTAATAAAATAGATTAATAACCACTTTGTGTAAGTAGGTACTAAATACGTATTATGTACTAAAATACGGAAACCAAAATACATATTTGTATGTACATAAACTACATAATGGTACGTTATCTACTTTATTGGAAGAAATCAGTGATTTTCTTTTGAACACCTCGTTCTGCGAAATAAATCCTCTCCGTAATGTCTCTCGGTGTCGGTGAAATCTGAAAAAAATTTAAGCCGCTAGCATTGCTTCCTGCAATGTTGGCGTGACTGTGTTCTCCTCTTCATCTTCCTCTTGCTCAGTCGCTTCTTCAGTATTAGAGAATTTTCTTAAATGTGAATAGTCTGATGTGAAAGTTAGGTACAGTGCTACCTACTAAGTGTCACATGTCGCGTAGAGGGTGCAGTCCCAAAACTGACCTTGACGTAGATCAATCAGTAGTTATAGACACACATATGAACAGCTTAACAAAATTATTTTAATCCCTTCGCACAAGCAAATACTATTCACAAGTAGACTATTGTACTATATTACTGTATAAGTTCTGTCTTTTTCTTTTTCAAACAATTTACTGATAAATTATGGCAAGTTCACAATCGTTGTACGTGAAGTAAAAAATGATTTCATCGGAAAAATTTTGACGCAACAACCGAGTTAATGACGTTAAAACAGGGGTTTTCAGATAGAAGTTTGACGCAACGCCTAAAAAAATGCCGTTAAGTCCGAGTTGACGTAAAGTCCGAGGCTGTTAAAACCGGGTTCAACTGTATATAAAAATGAGTGATGAAAACATGCCAGATCTGACCGGGAATCGAGCGTAGAAGCCAATTAGTTGCGCTAACCATTATTGCAACGGGCCGGCCATGTGTAATTGAGATTACAGGAAATTCTTAGCGAGAACAGTTATTTCAAGCGCGAGAACCGATTCAGATCTAATCGAAAAATTGTATTTATTAAAAAATTAGAACATTCTCGATGAACAATAAAGCACCAAACTGCTTAAACAGCTTTAAACCAATATTGTTGTAAAAGCAGACATTAACATAATGTGTTGAGTGCTTTAAGTTGACTCGTTACTGGCGCCCAGCCGTGCAATACACGTGCCCGTCACGCTAGTCCATTTTTCAAACCTACGTTCATACGATTTGTTGACACTAGTTCCAATGTCAGGTAGAATTAACTAAAAACACGTTAAAATGAAACCTATTAGTGACACGTTTTGTCACTAAAATCTGAATCACAAAATTCGCTTCAACCTCTCAATAAATACGTATCATTTAAATTTGGTAGTAAAATTCCACGTTTTTGTTATGCACTGTTTGAGTTAGTATAAGAAAAACAAAAGATTCTGCAAAAATGTTTCAATTTCATATAACTTATATTGCGTTGAAAAACTACGTTAATTTTCAACTTTTTTAATTTTTTTACCACAGTAATTTAAAATGAATCTAAAATATTATGATTAATAAATTTCGGTTTGATATCTTGAACGGTTTGTGAAATAATGGATTATTTATACAGAAAAATGTATGTTTGGGAATCTCACGCCTACAGTTTAAACTTTGGCCAAAGATTACTTCAAAACTTTAGGCCAGCCTGTTGATGTATAATCTGCGCAACTAGTTTCTAAGACATTAAACGAAAAGAAACTTCAAAACTTTAATAGTCACATCAATATTTGTCTGCAAACAAAATTTAAACACTGTTGCAAAACGTAATGAGAACCAAATAGTCTACCTCTTTTTAAGATAAAAATTCCCTTAAGGGGAGACTGTAGTTTGTATCCCGCCAATGTTAAATTTTCTATTTTGAGGGATATTTTTTGAGATATTCTGTTCACAAACACACACACACACACTCACACACACATACACACACACGAGCGCGCACGCGCGCACGCACACACACACACACACCCCAATCGCTCAAACCATGTTTTTTTGGTTCAGGGGGTCTGAAATCGTGTAGATCCGGTGAAAATTCGATTTCGAAAAATTGATATGAAAACAATATTTTTCTTCCTATAAATATTCATATAGGCAAGAGAAAGTAAAAAAACTTCTAAGTCCTATCTGCAACCTAACATTAAAAAGGTACATCAAATATACATAATTTAACATTGCAGGTATAGGCTTTACCGACTCCCCATTAAGGTTAAAACAATATTTTTTTCGAATTTCCGGCTAAAGGTACTATTAGTAGTATTGTTCAAACTTGAAATTGTCTGATGATCACCATACTAAGTCACTTAGTTATTTTTAAAACTTAAGAACACAATAAAGTTTCAAGAAGAGTACGGATTGGTTCACAAGGGGATCAATCGAAATATGAAAAAAAATATTTTAGGAGTTTGTAATCCATTAAAACCGAAAAAATAAATTTCAATCCTCATTAAAAAATATTTTAAATAGCAATAATTTGAATTTAAATCAGATTAAACGCTGAAATTTACTAAAACAATTGAAAAAGGGTATAAAAAGATAGACAGAGAAAACAATAGGATGGAATAGAGTGAGAAAGTAATTACGGCGAACGATTAACATTAAAATCCATGGGACATCAACAGGCATAACAGATAGAAAGACAAGCGTTGGTGGTTTTATTTTATTTTCAACTAATTCATCCACTCCATTATTCATTGATTTATACCGTTCATTAATTCACTGATTTAACCTTCTAATCCGTCCCGGAGGACCATTCTGTTCTGATCAATTTGAAAATTCATCGGTTAGCAGAATTTGTACTAATTCACTCAACGGTTTTTGTGCTCGAGTATTTTACAATTACTATTGTTGAATTGGTAATTGATTATAATTAGCAATTATATTGGTAAAATGAATAATTATTATCAAACCAAATGATAATTAGAAATTAGAAAGGATAATTGGTATGGTCGTTGAAGTGTTAATTTCACATTTGGGTACAGTGGTAGATTTGTTTTAATGTGACAGTATTTATTAAAGTAAAATTTTACATTAGATTTGAAATTAAATTCGTGTAATTAGATTCTGTAGATTAACTTTCAAATTTTCTAATTGTTATTATATTAACAAATTTTAAATTTCTTTAAAATTTCTTATATGTAAAAGCTGCAATTGATTCAATTTAAGGACAATACTCAATCCCATGACCAAATAAGATGAGGATGATATATAAATGAGATGTAGTCTTGAACAGACTCAGGCTGATCATTCTTGAGAAAGTATGGTTAACTGAATACAACCATTAAAGTACACCGGTAACCACTGTCTAGTATTCACGTAGTACATATAACTAACAACCTTTACTAGGATTTAAACCACGAAATATACGTCTGCAAAAATTAGCAGTTAAATTCACCAACCCGATGGATAAAGATTGTTAATAAACAAAATAAAGTAAAAATAAAGTATCTGTCTGTGAAAATGAGCAGAATTTGTTTTTGTATTTAATAATTATGTCACTTTACAATTAGACAACTTCTAAATTTTAACACTTCTATCTTCTTGACATGGTATGCAAAACGGTTTCCATTGAAGCATTTCCAGGTTTAAAAAGTTTCAATTTAGTTTAATGGAAGATATAAATTCAACCAATGACAACTGAAGATTTTTAAGAAGTACAGGCAGTATACAGCATTGAAGGTACTATTGCAAAAGTTCCCTAATTAATGATTTTCGAAGTCGTAATTTGAAAACTGTCTTGCTAACAAATTTTGAACAAATTCGTTTTCGTTTCTGAGAATCACAAATAGTCACGTAATCGAGAAAAATTAATACCGATTTTTTTAGTAGTACAGATATTGTGAAGTGGTTGTTATCGGTAAAAATTTGAAAAGTCTACAGAAAAAAAAATTAAATTATTTATTATGCTCCTGCAAAAAATTCAAAGTTGTCATTCAAATGTCTCAATAAGAGTTTTTTTTGGAACCGAAACCACGAATATACAGAACCATGATAATTATGTTACCTGTTGAAAATTGCATATTCTTTTTGCTTTATGCACTTTATACACACAAGATCCGCCCATAACAGACAGGTAGAGTGTCAAAGTATTTACACTCAATCTGTTCGTTGCAGGGCTAAAATAAATAGTTCTGTTTCTTATCACATGGTCAGCCAATTAAATGACTGAATCATTTAAGAACAGAAGAGGTAGAGGTGTAAAAGACACTAATCAGAGTTATCTCCTCTGAAAGTAATGAATTTTATTATACAGCCAGACCCTGTGGTGAATGAAGTGAAGGTGTCATTTGCAGAGCGGAAAATATGTGCTTTTCAGAGGGCCCGGCATGCTGATAAGTGTACTTTTCCACTCAGTGAGGAAGGCAATGGTAAACCACCTCACTCCTCGTTTTACTTAGTAAAACCTCTACAGGTTCAAACCAGCCTTTTGGCTGATGACCTAAACAACAACACACAAGATATTTTGCAAAGCGTTACACAATCTTCAAAGACTAATTTTCAAATCAAAATAAACATAAAAGTTCTTACAAATATAAGCCCTATTTTGCTTGTTTTCCCTCTGACCCCATTTTTTATTTTCAAGAAAACATTTATATACCCTAGAGTTTCATTTGCTTATGAATAATCAAAACAAAATGGTGGAATATAATTTTATTTGCATAACCATTTCAAATTGGTGATTTTTTTATAATGTTACTTAAGTAATAAAATGAAAGAAATGACAGCTGTTTTTTTTCTATCTGAATCCTATTGTAAATATAAGTGGTTTAATCCACATGATTATTGTTCATTTTTGATATTATTTTCTTTTTATGCCATTTTGTTTTGATTAATAATAAGCAAATTAAACTCGAGGGTACTTTTTTACATATATATTTATTATAATTGTAAATTTTCAGTCTGTAGAGTGTACGATACGTCCGGTATATTAATTCAAAAATAGCAACCTCTTCGTGTGACAACCGGTATATTAACAAGAGGTTAACTTGCTGAAATAAATTTTTATGTTTCCAGGCCCTTCACCGTATCTTACAAAAAGAAAAAGTTTGAAAATGTTATCACAAAAATTTTCGAAATGGCGCCCATTTAAAATGTATTATCTTTAATATTTAAATAAATTTAAGACGTATAATATTTTTACAACATGTAAAAGTTGGAAAATGCTTTACTAGCAAAAAGAAAAGTTGACATCAACTATCAATATCTTTAAATCAATCAAATCTATCAATCAAATTTTAGTGGAAGGCGTTTTTTCCGTGATTCACAGAAATTTAGATAAAAAGGCTTAATTTTTTTTATTGTTGTTGTTTAGGTCAACAGCCGAAAGGCTGGTTTGAACCTCTAGAGGTTTTACTAAGTAAAAACGAGGAGTAAGGTGGTTTACCATTGCCTTCCTTACTGAGTTGAAAGAGTACGCTTATCAGCATGCCAGGCCCTCCGAAAAGCACTCACTTTCTACCCTGCAAATGACACCTTCACTTCATTCACCACAGGGTCTGGCTACATAGTGAAATTCATTACTCTCAGAGGAGATAACTCTGACTAGTGTCTTTTACACCTCTACCTCTTCTGTTCTTAAATAGTTCAGTCATATAAGTGGCTGACTATGTGATAAGAAACAGAACTATTTTTTTAGCCCTGGACCAAACAGATAGAGTGCAATTAAAATAATACTCCACCTGCCCGTTTTGGGCAGGTGGAGTTTTGGGCATTTTAAATTTTTTTGATAGAACTTATTGCTGCTGAACCAGGATTTGAAATTAATTTTACTCTTACATAAAAAATCCATCACGTTGATCTAGTAGTAAAGTCGTTGCTGCGAATCAGCTGTTGAACAGCTGGTTTTCGGAGATGAAGGTTCCTGGTTAAAATCCTAGTAAAGTTACTTTTATACAGATTTGAATATTAGACAGTGGTTACCGGTGTATTTTTGTGGTTGGTGTTCAATTAACCACACCTCTTAGGAATGGTCGGGCTAAATCTGTACAAGACTAAACCTCATTTACACGTCATACATATCATCCTCATAACATTGGGTCATAAGGTTGCTTATTGTTCTTTAATTGAACAGACTGCAACGTAAATACGTTAAAGAAAAAAAAATACACCAAAGTTTTTATCAAGTGAAAAAAATCATTAGTGATTATTGGAAAAAGACGTGAAAATATTAAACAGTTTTATTTCAATTGATTCTCCTTTTCATTTGAGTCAACAAATGAAAAGTCATTGCAGAATATTTTATTAATATAATGACATATATTCATTATTACCTGTATAATTAAATTACATTTATTTACACTAAATAAATAATATGACGTCATTGTAATTATAATTTACCAGCAAATCAAAATTAAGTCCGTAACAATAAGTACAGTAATCATTATTAAATTACATTTTAAAATTACATGCATAAGTATTTTTATACATATAAAGAAAAAATAAATAACCAATAAAATGATTCAATGTTTATTAAAAGCTAAACATCATTGTATGCAATTCATCTAGTAGCTGTGTAATAAAAATAGAGAATAAATGAAAAGAAAATGTTCATTAACGATATGAAAGGGGAACTAAGTTCAGAGCGTACTTAACAGTATATTCCACTGTTGTTCTAAACTGCTACAGAAGAAAATAACAGGAAAAGTAATTTAAACACGAATTCTAATTTACTAAACACGTAATATGTATGCACTTTACAAGAATGTAGTAACAAAAGAGCAATTCTACAGTTTTCAGTTGGGTAGTTTAAATTTTATACGTACTAGATAATCTGTTAATTTGAAAATGTTAAAATTGTAATTTTGTCTAGATATATAAAAATAAAGAAGAGCTTAAAGTAAATTGAATTTTTTTCTTATTTATACGTAGAATAAATTATAAAAGTTTCAGAGTTAAATAATAAAATTATCGTAATTTAAAATTAACAAGTTCCGGTTTTAATCAATGTGTACTTTCCACTCTTTAATACATAACAAATGTCCTGATAGCGAGTGTACCAAGTTATAAAGATCTCTGATGATTAATCCTGAATATTGAAAAGACAAGTAAAAAAATGAGGATATTTGCCAGGAAATTAAATTAATAGATGAAAAATAGCTTCCGGTATCACTAAAATTGCGGTTGGGCGGGACTCATAATGAAAAAAGTAGATTATCGATATAACAAGAAATTTTAACAGGTAAAATTTCATCTCTGGGTAGGAAAAAGAGGTAGAGGTCGTCCACAAAAGCGGTGGAGAGATGACTTGAAACTGCTTTAGGGACTTATGGTGCAGAATAGTGAAATTGTGGTGACAAAGAGAGGAGACGAATATCCTATAAAGTATTATGATAAGCAGACGAGAGGAATAACATATATATTTAAAAAAATATCCTTATTATTTTTGAAATGTAAATTATAATTCAAAAACCTCATGTGAAACACCTATAGCAATTTCTCTTCTCAATGTAAATAATAAAAAATATAACTATGTTTAATCTTGAGTAAACAATGTAAAATGAAAAACATAACCTAATTTTAATCATGAATGAATGGAATTCAAACTCTGTAGGACTTAACAAAAATTATTAATTGACGCTAAACTAAGTTCTGTAAAAAAAACTTGAAATAAAAGTTATAGTTATTTTTTTAAATTTCCTATAACTTTTATTTTATACTACACTTTTATCGTAAAATGCATACTAAGGGAGAAATCTATAAAAATATCACAAATTTTACTGGATGTAATGAGCAAAATACAGAAAACACTGACACGTTAAACAGCATTGTAAAGAAAAATGTTTGAAATAAAACTTACAGGTTTCTTAATTTCCTACAACTGTGACCCAATACGGTTTTGCCCTAAAATGGGTATTAAGGTCGCAATCTTTAAAAAAAACCATTATTTTACATCGAGAGCACAGCTGCCAAGAATTTTAGCAGACATGGCGCTTAACCTTTCTTTAGAGAATAAAAATATGCTGTAAAAAGACGATTTTTATTCTCTAAAGAAAGGTTAAGCGCCATGTCAGCTAAAATTCTTGGCAGCTGTGAAAAAAATCATAGGAGCCGTTTTTTTTTTGAGAAAAATTGCAAAAAAGTAAAAAATTCTACAAATAAACTACTACTTCCGGTTGACGGATTTAAATAATAAATGTTCGTATCGGTTCCTCTAATGTTACTCAAGGTACAAGTTTCAACTATATACGATATTCCATTCTTTTGATATTTTGTTCACACACGCGTACACACACACACCCACACACCCACAGACCAATCACTAAAAACATATTTTTTTGGATACAAGAGCATATGTATTTTCGGTGGAATTTGATTTCTAAAAATCATCATAAAAACAGTACTTTTATTCCATATTATATGTTCATACATGGCAAGAGAAAGTTCAAATGAACTTATATTGATTCAAAAGTTAATGGTACTTCCAATACGATTCTCGAAGAAACACAAGATTTGAGAATTTTTGTCTAAACCAAGTTTTTAAAATGCACTAGAGATATCAGTAAATTAATTGAAAATATTACAAAAGAATTTATAAAAATGAATAATTGAATGAAAAATATACATACTAGTTTAAAATCAGAAATAAAAATCGCTTAGCCTTAAAAAAAACCAAATACAACGATAAGAGGAGATAATACTTAGTGGATATTTTTATCAATTTTTCATATCAAGAAAAACTTACTTCGTAAGCACCATTACGCGATTTCAAGGAAATAATGCCCACCAATTGACAATTTATTCTCGTAACAATAATAGTAATAATAATAAAAGCGACGTTATATATTTTTGCTGTCCTCTATAACTTACTTTCAATTCAGCAAAAAAATGAGAAAAAGAGAAATTCAACAACTAACAGTTATAGGAGAGCGGTTTTGATATAACTGGACTTTACAAAGAAGGGTTATTTGGAAAAAGATATGGGTTGGGAATGACAGAGATCTGTTAAAGTGAAAAAAAGAGTGAACCCTTTTGAATCCAATATGAGAATAGGAAAAAGTAAACTGAAAATAAGTATTAGAGATTTTTTGTTATAATGAACCATTAATAATAGCGCTTTGAAATCGATCTTAAAAGGTTTTAATAGACTAATTGTATTTAAATTTAATACTGATTAATCTACTTGTTACACAATAAGTAAAAGAATAGATTACGAAGGAAATAAACAACGGAAAAGAAAATAATAATTAATTTTCGATTCTCTGATATCAAAATGAACGCGCCCTAATTATAGAGTCCTGTACATATGAATAGTTGTGTTTAGGTCATCAGCCAAAAGGCTGGTTTGAACCTGTAGAGGTTTTACTAAGTAAAACGAGAAGTGAGGTGGTTTACACTTGCCTTCCTCACTGAGTGGAAAAGTACGCTTATCAGCGTACCGGGCCCTCTGAAAAGCACATAGTATCCACTCTGCAAATGACACCTTCACTTCATTCACCACAGGGTCTAACTGTATAATGAAATTCATTACTCTCAGAGGAGATAACTCTGATTAGTGTCTTTTACACCTCTACCTATTCCGTTCTTAAACGATTCATTAATTTAATTGGCTGGCCATGCGATAAGAAACAAAACTATTTATTTTAGCCCTGCAACTGACAGATTGAGTGTAAATAATTTGACACTTCTCCAGTCTGTTATTGGAAAATATGAATAGTAGCAGAAGAAATTATGGCAGGATAGTTTTGACTCGCCATTTAATTCAGTCGTTTGTACACACGCACTGTCGTTTGATGAGGAGAGTAAACTGCAATGGACACTGTTACCAACGTTAAACTTATTTAATCTTTCCAGGAAGCAGTGTTACCCCGTGCCTTCAAAAACAGGTAAAGAGTTAAAAAAAACCGAGAAAAACTAGTACACAAATAAATACTAAGTTACTAATAACTACTATTCTGTATCCGCGAGACTTCCTGGTTAAAAAACAGTAAAATGCACATAAACAAAACAACTGTGTGACATCGCAAATACAAAACAACTATTGTCATTAAAAATAATTAGTGAAGTAACGAATTAAACACAGCGTTAATATTCAACTTAAACCCCAACTAACTAAAGACTACAGATTAGATCTAGCCAATAACAGCCTAGGTCGGGTGTGAAGTTGCCCCTTCACTAAGTCACACTCTGTTCCACCGAACTCCTGCTGCCATTTTGTTAGGCTGTCATCCACAGTAGAAGCACAACGTGACAACGCAGGATACGATTAACGAAAGTCAATTGCTTTGTGCTATGATCTAGGTCACTATGCTCCGCCTTCATCTGCAGTGTCTAGTTCATTAAGCTATAGCAACTTTTATCTTGACAAGTCTTACTTAAAATTACTTTTCTGAAAATTCTGAATGCAGTTAGTAATAATAAAAAAACTACCCGAATATAATACCATTGGTCATGAGCAAAATGTTTTATAGCAACGATGTGGTGTAAATAATAATAATAATACTCTTTATTCAATCTGTTAACACAGAATAGAATGCGTGAACACACACATAATACAACAATGTTTCTTGAGGAGGAGCACGATATTAGCAGGGTTCTGATTGGTTAATGCAGCGAAAGTTGATTGGACGGTGAACACTTGTGGGCGGAGGCGTAGTATCAATAAAGCGTTTCAAATTCATACATGTTTAGAGAGCATTTAGATTTTAAATGTTGAGAAAACAATTTATAATCATTTTCATATTTTTTATTTTACTATAATTTATTTGAATAATTAGTTTAATAAATATTATGTACTAATATAACTTAAGATAATTTCAAATAAGCTAAATTGCATTTGTTTTCTTTGGAAAAGTGGTTTTATGTGAACATCGTATAAGAATTAAATTTGATAAGGATCATAAATTAAATAAATACAACTTCAACAAATTTCTGTAATGACAAAATTAAATTAAATCTAATCATATCATGCAACAGATATTTAAATAAATTAATAATCTTCTTACCTGTTACTGCGGTTACTATGATTACTCTCAGATTCCTCTCTTAAAAATGAAGAGGGCTGAAGACTGAAACGCCTCTTAAACTGGTGACGACCTTTCATTCGACTCATTTCGAAAAACTATGTCCGCACTTCACCCATTTCACGAATCTGCAAACAGATATAAAAACCACATTTAAAAAAAATTAGGATACAATTACTTAATAAATATTTTATTTAAGTTTCACCTTAACCTTCTTTTCTTGTGGTTCAGTTAGAATAAGAATCTTCTACGACTTCTTTTGCCCATAATTTTCCTCTGAATTACGTGAATAAACTGCAAACTATAACTGTGCATTCCCTCTTATCACATGACCCAAGTATTCGAATTTTCTTGTTTTTATGGTTCTTACAATCTCTTACTTTATTTCTGAGAAAGTCTCGCTTGTGACACGATCCATCCAGCTTCGATACGGTCACATTTTAAACCACTCCAAATGGTCGAAAAATTGGGACAGTAGATTATATTAACACTTCCGTAACCAATCAGCTGAAAGCAACTTTACTAGCCAACTTCCAGCAATGCTAAGAAAAGTGGAAAAATCGTCTCCATTGCTGTATGGCTTCCCAAGGTATACAATGTGCAATTGTAATTTTAATTTAAAAAATTATAAAGTATCAGTCTCATAACCTTATTTACACACCTTGTTTGCAAACACTTAATTTATTTTTTAATTTATTTATTTACAATCAGCCTTTTTACAATGTGGATTTAAGCAAATCATTATAAAAGAACTAAACTGACGTGAGTGAAGTAGACAGCCTTTGCTCTCACTTCAACTAAATAAAATTAGAAAATAGAGTTAATAAAATAACTAAGAAAAGTTGCAAAGTTACAAAATTAACAATAACAATGTAAAAGAAGTAAACGAAAAATGAAGTAAACAATGTAAAAGAAGTTAACAATAGAAAAGTAAAATAAAATTTTGAAATTTCACTTTAGATTAAAAATTAGTGATGAAGATGAATGGTGAATTTAATTCGTGTATGGATTTAAATCGTTGGTCCAAGTCGAGGATGTGAAGTCTTTTGAGGCGCTTCGTATTCTCACTGTTGTCCAGCAAATTTAATGCCAGGTGGTTCTGGTGATCGTTTAATCTTAGCTGGTACCGGAGGCTCAGCTCTCTTATCTCTTCTGTTATGATACGGAAACGAAGATGGTCATGTATTTTCGAGTTTCTTATAAACCACCCCGCGTTAATAGTCGGTCTTAATACTTTATTTTGGAAGCGTTGTATTATTTCTAAATTGGATCTGCTGGATGTACCCCAAAGCCTAGTGTCATACTTCCAAAAAGGCTTGAAAATTGTAAAATAAATTTGATAATAAAAATGTACACGTAAATTACGTGTACATTTTTATTATCAAAAGGGTCAATGAATTACTTTCGTCCTGTTTATTTTTGAAAGCATATTTGTACTATATTTTATAATATTGTACTAAAGTTTCGTATATTTTATGAACATAAAAAATATAAAAGATAAAAGTGGTTATAGAACTCTAATTTATTTATTTAAATCATAAATATGAATTACATATCAAAATAATACTTAAAATATGTTACTATAGAATAATATGAAGAATCAGGAAACCTCTTAGCAATAATATATTGTGGCAACATAGGATTTAGGAATTTATACTTCTATATAAAAACATTAAAGTATTTTATAGTTTTTGCTTAACAAGTGTGTCTACTAATATTATATTTCATATAATATCACGATTATATAATAACAATAATGCATAATTATAGTAATAATGCTAATAGAGTTATAAAAGAAGGACAAGGTCTTATATAATTATATAAATTTAGCTTATCGTCTTCTCTAATCCCCGTGAATAAGATTATCTGCAAAATCTAACTTCGTACAATAATTATGAATCATAGTAAAGATATCTCCAAGATGTCTGACCCTTTGATTTATTTTTTAAATAAATATACATTTTATAATTTTTTTCCGATACCTAACTCAAAATAAATCGTAGGAATTGGCTGTGTCATTTGCAAGTATGTTCCCGGTTTAGAAGTCATGGGTTTGATACTTGTCAGGAATTTGAAAATTTCAAAACGATGAATCAATTTTTATTGTTCTAAAACCCACTTTAATATGATTTTTCTTTATTTTTCTTTAATAGTTTAATTGAAAACTGTTAAAAAAATAGAAGTAAATGTGATAATTGTGATGATCGTGTTGAATGGTAGCAAGAGACTAATGGGGTCTTCATTGGTACTTCCAAATTAATTATTGTCAGCAATATTCTGAATTGTGATTACCCTGTATGTCATTAAATTAGCAGGTTTCTAATTTTTTTGCGAGGTTATCAGATAGAGGAAAGGTAGTCTAAATTTTGGAAAAAGGTATTTGCAAATGCAACAAGAATTGGTTACACCATTTAAAAAAGAAATGTTATAAATAAGGCAACAGCGTACTTAATTGTTACAATACTAAACCAAACTATTATAACAATCGACCGGGCGCTTTTCAGTAAGCCAAAAGACGTTATACCAATAACAAATCTGATATGTTGTTTAGGTGATCAGCCGAAAGGCTGGTTTGAACCTCTAGAGGCTTTACTAAGTAAAACGAGGAGTGAGGTAGTTTACACTTTGCCTTCCTCACTGAATGGAAAGGTATGCTTATCAGCATGCCAGGCCCTCTATAAAGCATCTAATTTCTACCCTACAAATGACACCTTAACTTCATTCACCACAAAGGCCTGGCTGTATAATGAAATTTATTACTATCAGAGAAGATAACTCTGATTAGTGTCTTCTACACCACTACTTCTTCTGTTCGTAATTGGTTCGGTCAGATAATTGGCTGATCATGTGATAAGAAACAAAACTATTTTCTGCAGCCCTGGAACTAACAGATCGAATGAAAAAAATGTAACACTCCACCTGGTAGTTATGGGAAAGGAAAATCTGACATAACAATGGGAAAAGCAAAAATCATACGAAAAGAAAGTTACTAAAGGTAATCACAACGAAAAAATTTTAAAATGAGACAAACAGTGAGAGTAGAAATGCGAAAATTAAATCTAATTTGCTTCAACCCTTGGAAACCCTTGGAAGATTCTGAAAATTCCTTAGTTGAACTGGTATAGAGTATCCCTCAATAAATACAGAAGATTAAAATGATTGAGCACAAGAATTAGACTTATTATGGATAAATTCGTTTTCTTCGCCTAAAATCTATAAACACCAAAAATTTACAAATTTACAAATGAACAGCGAATATTTTAAGTTTTATCGAAATGGTATAATTTCAAAAGGAACATCGAAAATTTTTATGATGGCATCAATCTTAATGGAAGCCACTATGTGATTAAGCAAAGCATCGGTGTAATAAATCTTCGAAAACCCGTGTAATAAAATAATTGTTTATTTCCGTATCATCGTCCATGAAAATGAATAAAGAACGAAGTGGTAATGCAGAGTGCTCATGCGGTAAGAGTGCTTTTTAATATTAAGTGCAAAAAGTTAGATTAATGTTCTTGGAGGTAATTATATTATCAAATGCTCTTAAGGAAAATTAATGGTCAGCGACAGGTATCCTGATTAAAAAGTATAAAGGATTGGACTGGAATTGTCAGTGTTGATAAGTTGTTCCAACGGGTAAGGAACAGAAATAAGAAGGGGTAGGCCATACCGTAGGGATAGGCAACGTTGGGAGGTCTTGACATAGCACACGGATATAGTTAAAAAAATGTACGAATTTTTTTGAAAGTCAGTTATACTGACTGTTACTTTACTTTAATACATGCAATTGAGTTTCGCTTATAAAATCGTATGTCTAATGGAAAAAGAACAATGTTTCTAATCAGAATAACAATAAATAATAAAGCCGTAATTATAAATGATGTATTGTTATAATTTTGCTTAGCTTGATTAGATTAAATTACTGTTAAATAAAATTATATTTTTTTATTTCCGGGTTGTATTAATTACACATTTTATTAGTGCGTTGCATTAATGAAAATTCGCTAGCTATTTTTACATACTTTTAGATATCTGTAGTACAAACATGAAAACCCAAAATTTTAATCTATGGTCAATTTATATACAACTTAAATTTTAGTCCTCACACCAATGGGATTGAGCTAAAACATTATATGAAACGGTACGGAGATAATAGAAAATTTTTTACTGTTTTATTAAAAAGTGTTAAACATGGTTCGCTCCCTGAAAAAATTTGTGACAATATTGAGCAAAACGGAAGAGACATAAAAAGAAAACCAATTTTTTCTAAGTAAACACAGTTTTGCCTTTAATTTTTTATACTTGGATGAATGGGTGTATATTTATTGAGCTAGATCAGTTCTTAAAACATAAGTAGCTGACCTTTGTAAACTAATTCGCACAATAACACTAATTAATTTTAAACAACCAATTTCACAACGATATTAACACTTACAGTCTTATTTCCTGATGACTTGCATCAGTGTTATTAAATTATTGTTGTTTAGGTCATCAGCCGAAAAGCTGGTTTGAACCTCTAGAGGTTTTACTAAGTAAAACGAGGAGTGAGGTGGTTTACCATTGCCTTCCTCACTGAGTGGAAAAGTACACTTATCAGCATGCCGGGCCCTCTGAAAACCACATATTTTCCACTCTGCAAATGGTACCTTCACTTTATTCACCACAGGGTCTGGCTGTATAATGAAATTCATTAATTTCAGAAGAGATAACTCTGATTAGTGCATTTTACACCTCTACCTCTTCTGTTCTTAAATGATTCAGTCATTTAATTTGCTGACCATGTGATAAGAAACAGAACAATTTATTTAAGCCCTGCAACAAACAGATTGAGAGTAAATAATTTGACACTCCACTTGTCTGTCATAGGCAGGTGATTAAATTATGAAAATAAGAAATGCATCTAATAAACAATTCCGGTCACCAAACGACCTTCCACTAAAAGTTTATACTTTACAGCGTTGCCACAAGAATAGTAGCACTCTTGAAAATATTATTGGAATTTAGTTTTCTTTTTACTTCAAAAACAATTTGTTTGGGTTTTTAGTAATTTAAATCGGATTTTATGAAGAATTCATAGAATTAACAAAATGGTAGAAAAACGAGACAACAAGAAAGGAAATACTACTTTTCCATTGGATATTTTCTGTTCTGTTTTACGAGAATTCAATAAAATTGTAGCCAGCCCACCATTTTTGAATAACCATGAAGTTGTAAAATTGAGGATAAAACAAAGAAATTTTTTAAAAAAATTGATAGAAAATTAAGTTTGATATTTATTTCAAAATGTTCGAACAATATGGACAACCTAGATTAAACAGTTCAAATACATTTTGTAGATAATTTATTTATTTGTACTACTAACAAATTCGTGAGGTGTATGGATAAAATTATAATATTAGAGAAAACTATGAACAAAAAAAGTATAAGAGATAAGAGTACAAAAGAGATAAGAGATAAGAGAAAGTATAACAGATAAGAGTGTGCTTCTGATCTCTTGAATGAATGAATAAAAATGAATTCCTTATTGCGTAGTAACAATAATAATCGATTTAGCCTATTTACTCGTATAGTTTTATAGTAAGGCGTAATCGTTTCGACCTTAAATTATTAAGAAAATAATGTTTTGAATTTATAAAATTCCCATAGGAACTGAACTGTTATAACTACAGTAAATCTATACGCGTTTAAAATGGTTTTATTTTTTATTTTTACCTTTATACAAAGTTATTCAAGGTAAAACTTAATTGCTTAAGACCAATCATATTACTATTATTAGTTTATTAACCTTAGCCAATATATCGATGTTATTTCTCATATCGATAATAATAATAATTGTAATTTTTATTATATTTGGATGTTTAATAACCGAATCTGACGTAAATTATATTTTTATAGTTGAATTTAAACACAAAGAAAAGTTAATAATTTTAAGTAGGTAATTATAACCAAGAACTATATTATAAATTATTTTATAAACATTTGAAAGGTTATTTTAGATTCAATTCCCTTTTTGTTTACAAATATTTTGACGTAGGGTTTCCGTGGATTCATTATTTTTCGTCTTAAGTTCATTCTTTTGTTGTTTAAATTCATAGTAATTTAAGACCTTCACAATCTGGTTATCTCAGGAATTTGGTAATGCCATTACATGGTCATGGTAATGTTTTTTGATGATTTTGCGAAATTATCAAAATTATTGATCTACTAAAAGCTTCGCACAAAATTCAAATCCATTTCAACCATTATATTGAGGGTTGAATTAAAAATTTGGTGTGAAACACTCACACAACTTTCTCTTGCCAACGAAAATAATGAACAATACAACATAAAATTAGCAATAAAACATTAGGAAACAAAAAAACTAACTTCAAAAAACATAACCTTATTTTAATCATGAGTGAGACGCAAAATGAAAATCAACTTTTGTTTGGCTTAAAATACGGAAAATCACTCTTTCACGCTAAACTAGGGTCTGTAGAGAAAAATGCTCTAAATAAAAGTTGTAGTTCTCTTAATTTCCTATAAATTTTATTATATACACTTTTGTCGTAAAATGCATACTAAGGCTGAACTCTTGCAAAAATCAATTTTTTACACTTTTCGTAAGAAAAAAAACAGAAAATCGCTAATTACCGCTAAAATAAGCGTTATAAAAACCATGTTGAAAATAAAAGTTGTAGAATTTTAAATTCTCTGCAACTTCTATTATACACATTTTTGCGTTCCAATGCATATTAAAGTCGCAATCTTAAAAAAAACAATTTTTTTACGAAAACAACCTCTCCAAGAATTTAAGCAGACATGGCGCCTACCCTATCTTAAAGAGCATAAAAAATGTAGTAAATGAGGCGATTTTAAAAATAGTCGAAGGAGCCGTTTTTGAGAAAATCGCAAAAAAGTGAAAAATTACATGAATAAACTACTCTTTCAGGTTGACCTATTTTGATGAAAATGTTTGTGTTGGGTCCTCTAGAGTGGTATCTAACTTATGTTTCAAGTTTCAAGTTTATAGAATGTTTCGTTCTTGAGATATTCTGTTTTCTCCCACACACAGACCAATCGCTAAAAACATGTTTTTTGGGTTCAGGGGGTCTGAAAACGTGTAGATCCGTTGAAAACTCGATTTCGAAATATCGATAAAAAACAATACTTTCCTTCCTATAAATTCATATAGGCAAGAGAAAGTAAAAATGAATCAATATTTTTAGATTTTAGCCACCTCATTACATAACAAAAACAAGTAACATAAATCGTTATGTACAACAGGTTTATAACAATGATTTACAAATAATTAAACGATTATAGATTATATTAGATTTTTGACGGTATTATTCTACATGAATTACGTGTTTTTTTATTATTAAATTTGACTATGAAGTAAAATTTGTTTAGCATTTTTGTCATTAAAGTATGTGTCTGGTAAGTATGACGTCAGTTTAGTGTGACCAATTCGTAGTCGCGTAAGTGTTAAGTCTATCATTTAATAATTTACGTTTAATGGCTGTTAACGTTCATGGCTGTTCGAAGTCAGACGTCTGTCCAAATGAATTCATTAAAGTATGTGTCTGGTAAGTATGACGTCAGTTTAGTGTGACCAATTCGTAGTCGCGTAAGTGTTAAGTCTATCATTTAATAATTTACGTTTAATGGCTGTTAACGTTCATGGCTGTTCGAAGTCAGACGTCTGTCTAAATGAATTCATTAAAGTATGTGTCTGGTAAGTATGACGTCAGTTTAGTGTGACCAATTCGTAGTCGCGTAAGTGTTAAGTCTATCATTTAATAATTTACGTTTAATGGCTGTTAACGTTCATGGCTGTTCGAAGTCAGACGTCTGTCTAAATGAATTCATTAAAGTATGTGTCTGGTAAGTATGACGTCAGTTTAGTGTGACCAATTCGTAGTCGCGTAAGTGTTAAGTCTATCATTTAATAATTTACGTTTAATGGCTGTTTACGTTCATGGCTGTTCGAAGTCAGACGTCTGTCTAAATGAATTCCTAAGTGTCAAATTCAATTTGTTTGTGGTAAGATGTGATTGAAAAGTTAAACTAGAGGACAATTACCTCTCCTTAGTGTTAAAGTTATCTGGTAAATTACAACTTAAAACCATGTATTAATTACAATTTTTGCAAAACTTATCATATTTTGTTTCATTACATGTATTTTAAAAATCCAACATGCGTATTATTTCTTTAAATTATTGCATGGTCCCGGATTTTCCGACATTTTGCTTATCCGACCCCCTCCACGTCCCGTTTGTGTCGGATAATCAAGACTATACTTAATTTTTAAAACTTTAAGATAACAGAAACTTACAAAGATGATCCAAAGAAACAGATAAATACCAAATAACACTAAACATAGATATAATATGTAATAGAAAATAAACAAAAAACTTACAGGAAAACAATCGAAGAACATAAGAATTTTCCAGAAGAAAGGTCAAGAATAATAACTTACAGAAGTGGAGAGATGAAAGAAAGGATTCTTGGAATAAAATCAATAAAAAAATCAGAAGAAATAAACCACAAGGTTCGGCATTAAACCTTAAACGGAATAATTACTAATGGAGTAACTCGTGCGTATGTATCGTAATCATTATAATGACTGAAATGAAAATAAAAATCCACCACATACAGACTTCTGAGCTTTTTAAGTTTTAGAAATAAAAATTTTCTAAAACCTTAAAAAGTATGGAAACTACAAATATTTATTAGCATTATTAATTCACTAATTAAATGTAACATTTACAAACCATCAACTTAGTAAATTTATTCAACGATTAAAATTTAGCGCAAATTAAACACCTTATCTCTTAGATATCATCACTGGAAATATTATTATAGAAATTTAATTAAAATTTGTCCATTTTATTAAAAGTACTAATTTTAAATAAACATTTTATAAATTAAAAGAGTGTCTTGTAGTAGCAATTAAAAAGTTTACGGTAATATTAACTGAAAAATTTTGTTTTAATTATTTGACCATAAAGCATGAAAAATATAAAACCCAAGATAATGTTTATCTTAGATGTTATATTTTAATTCTTATCATGAAATTTATGTATTCATTAAATTCTTAATATAGGGTGATTCAAAATTTAATAGATCTCTCTGGAAATGAAGAAAATGGTCATCAAGATAAAACCATCAGAACTTTCTAGAAGAGTTGAATGACGTAAATTGTTTATTCAACACGGATGAACGCACGAAACGATATAAGGTACCTATACCTAATAACCGTAATAAACCTAATAACCTATACCTAATAACAGAACCTGTAGAAACTTTTAAAGAATACTCCTGCCGTAATGATTCGCACTAAAAAAAAAATGGCTTAGTCGAGTGAAATTAAAACTGAATAAAAACGAAATTAGAATGAAATCGTTGAACTAAACGGAGCCCATTTCGAGTAACTTTGTAGAGATTAAGCTGTATTGTCACCTTCATTCTTTTAATGTATTTCTTCATTATTTCAGAATTAATTAAATAATTCGTAAGCTGCTATTGCCAGTTTAAAAAAGAATTATTTTATTCAACTACCTACTACAGTAATTTTTTGTAGCAATTTAGCCTAATCTCCTTCTCCTTCTCCTTCTCTCTTTCTCATTCACATGCTTTTAATCTTTTTCCTTCTCGTTCTCCTTCTCCTTCTGCTCCTTCTTTTTCTTCTGCTTCTTCTTCTTAGCATGCCCATCGCTTCGGACGTTGGGATTTTTTTTGTTTAACGTCTGACTGTTCTGTGTTCAATTACTGCAAATGCAGACGGTGAAGGGTAAAATGATTTTTGTAACGTATGAAAATATGCCGTGCCTGAATGGGATTCAAACCCAAGACCGCATGATGAGAGGGGAGCACGTTACCAACTACGCCAATGCGGCCGGCGTTGGTGATCATTACGGCTAATCTAACCTTGATAGCTGTTATATAGAAAAACTCTGCTGATATCTTACCTAACCAAATTGGCAAGACAGGAAGTTCTTCTTCGCCATGAGCCCTTTTTCCTTCTATCCTTATTTGCAGGATGCGTTGCGTACGTTACATCTGTTCGATTTACAAAAAATAAGCAACCCCATGACTTGATAAGATGAAAATGCTATATATGATCTGTAAATGAGGTGTAGCCTAATCTTGTACAGACTCAGTTCAACCATTCCTGAGAGAGTATGGTTAACTGAACCTGTAACACCAAAGTTCACCGGCAACCACTGTCTGGTATTCAAATCCGTAACTACATTTCCTAGAATTTGAACCACGGAATCTTCATCTCCGAAAATCAGCTGTTAAACAGCTGACTCGAAGCGATGATTTGACCACTAGTCCAACCAGATGGGTTTCGTATTTATACATTTTTCGAATTATTTTTCAACTCAGTACATCTCGAAATATTCAATTTGCCTTCCTATCTCCTACCTCATATTTCTGCTATTGTAACAATCAGAAAATCCTTTCCATTTATATAAAGTATTTTTTCGCATCGATGATTTAATCAAATTTCCAATCATACAGGTCATTCAGTGGACAATATATTCCAATGATTTCTTACAAACAAAATTATATTTTAATAAAAAATCAGCTCAAGGCCTAATGCTCTTATCTATTGAAGTAAAATATTTCCGGGTTTGATTTTTAGTAAGGAATCAACAAATTCTCAATAATAATAATACGTATTAAATTATTTACAAAAAAAAATATTCTTGATGATACTTTACCACAATATTGTACGAGGGTCATGCTAAAGTAAAGACCGTTGGGAAATTTCTCGCCTTAAGGTTGGTTAGCCTTAGGTTAACGTTAAACCGGTCGAAATTCATAGGCAGTTGGTCACTATGTACGGTGATAATGTAACGAATGAAAGAAACGTTCGAAAATGGTGTGAAATGTTTAGAAATACGAGAGTTAATGTGCATGATGAAGAAAGTTTGGGGAGGCCCTCAATAATCAACTTGTTGAAAAAGATCGATGAAGAAATCAAAAACAATCGTCACGTGACAATTTCTGAATTGGCCCTTGGTTTCCCTGATGTTTCAAGAGCTGTTATTGGTCGCATTGTGCGTGAATATTTAGGTTTCAAAAAGGTTTGTGCGCGTTGGGTGCCGAACGTGTTATTGGAACGTCACAAACAAATCCGAATGGAATCAGCGTTAGAATTTCGTATGCGCTACAGAGAAAATGGTGATGAATTCCTTAATTCAATAGTTACCGGCGATGAAACGTGGGTTTCCTATTACAAGCCAGAAAGAAAACGGCAGTCATATGAATGGCGTCATCCTCAGTCACCAACGAAACCGACAAAGGTCAAGCCACTGCCGTTTGTACGAAAATTAATGAGCCACGGTCTTTTGGGATCGATTTGGCATACTGTTAATTGACTTTACGCCACACGGAATGACTGTAAATGCAGAATATTACTGCAAAACTCTACGCAAATTAAACGGGCCATTCAAAATCGGCACCGTGGACGATTTACCGACGGCATCGTACTCTTGTACGATAATGCACATCATCATGTGGCAGGTAAGACGCTCGATTTACTGAGAAGATTTGGATGGAAAATTTTCAGTCACCCACCGCACAGTCCAGATTTAGGTTAAACATCAAAATGCGGTTAAATATCAAACACCCTGTATATTATCATATTAGAATTTATAATATATAGGCCAAATTTAACATTGTTAAAGTGTTGAAAGTAACATAAAATCTTAAGAAAATTGTTTTTAATATTAAATTGCAAGTTTATGGTTTTTCAGTATAATAAATTTTCCTGTGTTTATGATACCGTTGAAATCTCTTTCTATCTAGGTACAAGAAATGTAATAAAAATAACAATAACGTTATAAAAATATTTATGTTTTCCATGCTAGATTGAAAATTTAAAAACACATTTCAGAGACACTTTTTATTTCTTCACTCAAATTTATGCAACTCTTCAGAATATAAAGTAGGTTTTATGCTACTGCTTACTAATATTTATTAGTTTAATACAAAAGAACAGGAAAAATATTTAAAATTTTATTAGTTAAATTTCATAAATATTTTTATGTTTTCAAACTTCATAACGGAAATATTGAGAAAGAAAATTTTCTGTCAAATTTCATAAAATTTGTAAGTTAACAGTTTTTATAGATGAATTATACTTAATGGTGACTGAGTTGAAAATTTGATCTTTTTAACTAATATCATGGATTTTTGGTTTTTTTTATTTCAAATTAGTACATTATTTGTATTCTCCATATTTTACATCTTATAAAAACCAAAGTATACAGTTATCTGGGAAGTTTGGTAACATAGAAGGTTAATTCCAAGAAGTACATTTCCAACAAGGTTGTACAAGCCAAAAAAGAGAAACACGGACTCTGGTCAAGGATTATTAGAAATGGCAAACGTTTGGATGTGTCAGACAGTGATTCAAATCATTCTGCTAAGTGAGACGTGGGAGATTACAAAGAGAAAGCGCAGTTAAATGCAGTGGAAATTGACTACGTACTATGTAGAAGTTTTTAAATCTCTTGGATGGAGCATTTTATGAATGCAGATATGAGAGAGGTCATAGAGAAAAGTAACACAGAAAAAATAGCAATGAGAAAAAATGTGAAATGTTTTATGCTCAAAGGATGAAGAACTAATAATGGCCATCTAAAATAATAAATTGGAATCCATCAGAAGACGTGGAGGGTCTCCGGAATCATAGTTTGGTCAAGTGCGGTGTGACATGGGTACGCTAAGAATTTCAGTGAGGAGGATGGAATGAATGGAGAGAGATGGCATATGGAATGAGACAGCCAGAGTTATGACAAACTCGAAAAAAATGATTTATAAATTCCAAAAATCTTTGTTTATGCACTTACAGCCAAAAAAAGTCTTTGTGGTAATATTTTTCATACAACGATGCACTGAATTTTTCACATTCAACTTAAGCAAAATTTAAACCAGCATAGATATTAGTATATTAGTTATTCGTAGGTTTTTTTAATTCTTAACCTATTTTTGAAGGCACGACCCTTCACTGATTTAAACCTTACTGCATTTGCGTCCTGCCCATAACAGACAGGTGGAGTGTCAAATTATTTACCCTCAATCTGTTCGTTTTAGGGCTAAAATAAATAGTTCTGTTTCTTATCACATGGTCAGCCAATTAAATTACTGAATCATTTAAGAACAGAGGAGGTAGAGGTGTAAAAGACACTAATAAAAGTTACCTCCACTGAAAGTAATGAATTTCATTATACAGCCAGACCCTATGGTGAATGAAGTGAAGGTGTCATTTGTAGAGTGGAAAATATGTGCTTTTTAGCCGGCCCAGCATGCTGATAAGCGTACTTTTACACTCAGTGAGGAAGGCCATGGTAAACCACGTCACTCCTTGTTTTACTTAGTAAAACCTCTTCAGGTTCAAACCAGCCTTTCGGTTGATGACCTACACAACAACACATTTGCGTCATTTACTTTGTTTTATAATTTTTAAATAAAGTTTAAATATATCAATGTTTTCAACTAATATAAAATGTATTTACTTCCTCAAAAATAGTTTAATCAACGTGAAATTTTTACTGCAGTTGATTAGAGTATGGATATCAAAATGTGTTACAGAATTTACAAACTGTATATAACACATCTACCTGCTGTTCCGAAGAGGAGGTTAAAATAAATAGAGATTTACGACAGGATTAAAATATAATAAAACACATTATAAAAATAACAACAGTCAGTCAATTTTGAAATAAACTACAGCAAACACATAAAAATATGAAATGTCACGTAGGTGATCATATTCTTCAAGTCATTCATGCCAAATTTAATCATCTTAATTAATCATTTAATTTGTAGTTGTCTTAAGTAACAAGAACAAATAAAAAATATGTTAAAAACTTAAACAATGGAATGAAAAAATCGACTAGTATAAACCAAGTGTACAATGTCTTTGAAATATATATTTATCTCAAAGGTGTGTACGTTACAATCAATTCAATTTAAGAACAATAAGTAACCCTATGACCCAATAAGATGAGGCAACAAAACATAGTTTATAAAACAAAGATGTGTAAATAAATAAATTTTTTAAGTTCGACTGTTTTGCAATTACAAACCCAATAGCAGCGCTTTATGCGTGATTACATATGGCAAAATTGTTGTAATATTTCAAAATTTCCAGTAATTAATTAATCAGAATAGCAAAAATCACGTTAACATAAACATTGACAAATTAATTAGTTGCCATCTGAAATATCTCATTGATAAAATTATAAGCGTCTCATGGATCCAATTAAACGTTATATTAAATTTAAGATCTAATAAACTTTCAGTACTACAAAAAATAATTTAAAATTATCATACTAGAGCAATAAGCAGTATTAGATATCAATACCCTAGATTGCATAAAACCATTAATAGTACTGCATCATAATATTATATAGCTTCAATCACATATGTACATCTACCAGAGGCTATCCGAAATACAGAAGTATTTTCTCAAATATACAAAATAAGAGTAACCAACTTGTTGATTAATTTAGGAAGAGGACAGTCTAAGGATATAAGTTCAAGCTAAATCCTTTACCTCTTGCTTCGCTTATAAATTTTTTGTCAGAATTTTAATCGAAAGTCTGCTTTCATCTTTTGCCACTGCATGGTATTTAATTTTTGTATTTTATTTGGGTTTTTTTTTATTTATTTATTTAACTTCGCATCAACTGCAATGGTCATTAGCGACGACGTTGGGATGTAACTGTGTACAATGGAGGATGAAATGATTTTTTTGTAACATATGAAAATACGCCGTGCCTGAGTGGGATTCGAACCCACGACCGCATGATGAGAGGCGAGCACGTTACCAAACTACGCCAATGCGGCCGGCGTAATAACACCATTTTGGTATTTTGGTATTATTATGATTATGGTTGATAGCCTAACTGTAGTGTTAGAATGTATTTTAGAAGTTAGCATATTATTGTAGAAAAAGGAATTTTTACTTTCTCTTGCCTATATGAATATATAGGAAGGAAAGTATGGTTTTCATGTCGATTTTTCGAAATCGAGTTTTCACCGGATCTATACGTTTTCAGACCCCCTGAACCCAAAAACCATGTTTTTAGCGATTGGTCTGTGCGTGTGTGTGAACAGAATATCTCAAGAACGGAACATCGTACGAACTTGAAACTTGAAACTTAAGTTACATACCACTACCGGACCCGACACGAACATTTTCATCAAAATCGGTCAACCGGAAGTAGTAGTTTATTCGTGTAATTTTTAACTTTTTTGTGATTTTCTCAAAAACTGGTCCTACGATTTTTTTAAAAATCGCCTGGTTTACTAAATTTTTTATTCTCTACAAGATAGGGTAGGCGCCATGTTTGCTGAAATTCTGAGTGAGGCTGTTTTTACGTAAAAACATTTTCTTTTTAAGATTGCGGCTTTAATATGCATTTTAGCGCAAAACGTTATATAATAAAAGTTGTAGAGAATTTAAAATGCTACAACTTTTATTTCAAACATTGTTTTTAAAAAAGCTTAGTTTAGCAGTAATTAGCGATTTTATAATTTTTTCTCACGAAAACGTTTGAAAATTTAATTTTTTAAAGATTTCGGCCTTAGTATACATTTTATGACAAAAGTGTATATAATAGAATTGATAGAAAATTAAAAGATCTACAACTTTTATTTAAAACATTTTTCTCTACAGAGCCTAGTTTAGTGTAAAAGAGTGATTTTCCGTATTTTTAACCCAAACTGAGGTTGATTTTCATTCTGCGTCTTTCACTCATGATTAAAATTAGGTTATGTTTATTGAGGTTAGTTTTTGTTTATTTCTAATGTTACATTATATTGTTAATTATTTGCATTGGCAAGAGAAAGTTGTGTGAGTGTTTCATACCAGATTTTTAATAATGATATTAATATTGTTTTGTATTACGGTAGGAATTCATATTTTATTTTATTTTTTGTATTTTCATGTAAATTTAGAGTAAATATAAAATAAGCTTAGACTAACATAAATACCGCGCACAGGTTAGATCTATGCGGGTATTAGGAAATAAGCTTGGCTAAAAGATTCGTTGTATTTTCTTTTTAGCAATAAATAAATATATAAATTTTAATTGAACAAGCAAAGTTAAACAACCATAATCGCATTGCAAGAACCCACCTTTAGACTTTTTGAATCAATAGTTCAAAAATCTGGTGTGAAACACTCACACAACTTTCTCTTGCCAATGCAAATAATTAACAATAAACCTAACATTAGTAATAAAATATTAGAATTAAACAAAAAACTAACCTCAAAAAACATTAGTGAAATACGCAAAATTAAAATCGACCTCAGTTTGGCTTAAAAATACGGAAAATCGCTCCTACACGCTAAACTAGGCACTGTATAAAAAAAAGCTTTAAATAAAAGTTGTAGATCTTTTAATTTCCTACAAATTTTATTATACACACTTTTGTCGTAAAATGCATTCTAAGGCTAAAATCTTAAAAAATCGATTTTTCACACGTTTTCGTGAGAAAAAAACAGAAAATCGCTAATTACCGTTAAACTAAGCGTTATACAAAAAAATGTTCGAAATAAAAGTTGTAGAATTTTACATTTTCTACAACTTTTATTATATAACATTTTGCGCTAAAATGCATATTAAAGCCGTAATCTTAAAAAGAAAATGTTTTTACGTAAAAACAGCCTCACCCAGAATTTCAGCAAACATGGCGCCTACCCTATCTTGTAGAGAATAAAAAATTTAGTAAACCAGGCGATTTTTAAAAAAATCGTAGGACCAGTTTTTGAGAAAATCACAAAAAAGTTAAAAATTACACGAATAAACTACTGCTTCCGGTTGACCGATTTTGATGAAAATGTTCGTGTCGGGTCCGGTAGTGGTATGTAACTTAAGCTTCAAGTTTCAAGTTCGTACGATGTTCCGTTCTTGAGATATTCTGTTCACACACACACAGACACACACACACACACACACAGACCAATCGCTAAAAACGTGTTTTTTGGGTTCAGGGGGTCTGAAAACGTATAGATCCGGTGAAAACTCGATTTCGAAAAATCGACATGAAAACAATACTTTCCTTCCTATATATTCATATAGGCAAGAGAAAGTAAAAAGTAGATAAATTTATAGATAAGTTTTCACAGAATTTCATAATTTTATAAATTTATTGATTTCAGCCCAAATAGTTAAAAAAAAAAAATAATAATAATCGTGTGTGAACACTCACACGACTTTCTCTTGCCAATGTAAAAATGCTCAATATTCTAACATTAGTAAAAAAAAAATTATAAATAAACAAAAAAAACTAACCTCAAAAAACATAATCTAATTTTAATCATGAATGAATGGTAGAAAATTAAAACCAACCTCAGTTTTGCTTAATAGTATGAAAAGTGACTCTTTCACGCTAAACTAGGCTCTGTAGAGAAAAATTCTTTAAATAAAAGATGTTGTAGATATTTTAATTTCCTATAAATTTGATTTTGTACACTTTTGTTGTAAAATGCATACTGAGGCCGAAATCTTAAAAAAATTCATTTGTTTACAGATTTTCATGAGAAAAAAATGTCACAAATTACCGCTAAACTAAGCGTTGTACAAAGAAATATTTGAAATAAGAATTGTAGATTTTTAAATTTTGTACAACTTTAATTATATACATTTTTGCCATAAAATGTATATTAAGTCCGCAATCTTAAAACACCCTTTTTTTTCTACGAGAGAACAGCCTCCTGAAGAATTTCAGTAGATATGGCCGCTTACCCTTTCTTGTAAAACATAAAAACAGTTGTAAATGAGGCGATTTTTAAAAAAATCGTAAAAAGTTAAAAATGATACGAATACCTGCTACTCCCAGTTGACCGATTTTGATGAAAAGGTTCGTGTCGGGTCCTTACGTGTTATCTAACTTAAGTTTTAGTTTCAACTGCGTACAATGTTCCGTTCTTGAAATATTCTGTTCACACACACACACACACACACACACACACACACACACACACACACACACACACACACACACACACTCATACAAACACATACCAATCGCTGGAAATATGTTTTTTGGGTTCAGGGGTATAAAAACGTGTATATCCGGTGAAAACTCGATTTCGAAAAATCGACATGAAAACAATACTTTCCTTCCTATATTCCTATAGGGAAGAGAAAATAAAAAGGTTAAAACTTTCAAGAAAACTTGTATGCAATATTAGTTATAGGATTATTATCATGGATGTTATTTTTACTACCTACTTATTAACTTGCAATCAAATGAAGGAATTTTATTTTCTCAAGAGTTGTATGTTTAATAATAAAAATCTTAACTGTATCCAATGAAAATATATTGCACATTGAAAAATATATTGGCTACACGCGATAAAAAAGACTTCACACTTATAAATTTTCGAGGCATGTAGGCTACATCTTTTTTAATTTCTTGATAGAAAATAAATCAATCCTTCAGTCAGTGAAGGATTTGAAGAAGGAAAACACATGCTTTGAAAATTTATTAAGGAAGACTAGACAGGTTTATTTACTGCTATCAGTAAATTTTCCTAAATGTCATGTATTTTTATCGAGTAGTTTAGAAACCCGGGTGTGTGAATTTTCAATTTTTACTGTTTTAATTTCCACTTAAGTCTGGCTAATGAAAGAAAATACCTGAGTTTACAGATATATCTTTTTAATAAGAGATCGTAGAAACTAGTGCCAGATATCAAATAAAAGCTTGTTTTGTTTTTATTCCGGTTATTAGGATGTTTTTTTTAAATTACGCCTAACCGATGTTTATGTAGACAAAAACACTGCGGAAATCACGATGTTTACGGCTTACTTTTGGTTAACCCATTTTCCAGCTTTGCCAACGTCAGTATAAAAATTTACTAAAATATTCAGTTTAAATATGTTAAAATATAAACTTTTATCTTTATCCTTGACAAATTTCAGGACGTTTCACTTGATAGTTTGCCAATGGTGGACATTTAAAATAAGTTTTCTATATCCGTAACCCGTTAGCGTTATCTCCGGTAACCGAAATTATTGTTTAGGATAATAAACAGTTTCAAAACCGAAGTTAATTAACGTTATTCTTGAAAAAAGTCGATTAATATAACTGATGGAAACTGGAACATCAAATTGAAAATATTTGTATAGATTTAGTAATACAATATTCTGTTGTCGCTGCGGTAGTTGTAGCGACACAGTCTCTTCTCACTGAAAACTGAACAGATGTTTTCTAATAGACCTTTACAAACGATTTCCCAGCCTAGATTTGGACTTCTTACAAAACACATTATGTACCTGAGAGTTTCATTAGCTACAGCTGCTCGGGTATATTAGCTTCATGAAGTAGTCGCTGTTAAGATTCTTTATCTTCTACCCTTTTAGTGCCTAGGATCGATCGAATCGGCCCACATAGTACTGCGGAAACTTCCAGAACCTATTGAATTGGTCCACAACTTTCAGTGATGATTCTTTTTGAACTTTTCGTAGTATACTTAGGGAAATTAAAGTAAATAATCAACTACGAAAGCGGGTTCTAAGGGTTGAATATTGTTTTGGGTAGCAGTAAATTATCCAGTATTGCTAAAATATTAGCAAATAACTCAAAAAAGTTAATAAAACTCAAGTTTATTAATCTTCAACTTCAAAATTTCAACATTAAAAATTTTTCAAAAGAATATTTTTTCAATCTTCTTCTGTAGTTATGAAGAAGATGATAGTGCTTTTTTGCGTCCTGGAGACTCCAGGAGGAGTATAGGAATGTCAGTAATAACACCTGAAATACATATAAGGATCACGCAATGTATCACTACTATCAAGAAATAAATTCTTGTACGGTATAAAAAGGTTCACCGATCAAGTAATTTTTCAATTTTTTTTAAAGGAATGCAAATTATCACAACATTTCAAAAATTGGGTGAATTTATTCATGAATTTTCTCCATGCATAAGTAGGGTTTTGCTCAAACAATTTTGTGGAGTGATTAGCCACATAATAATCATTTCTGTTTCACGTGTTATGATTGTGAATATTGAAATTCTGCATAAAATTATTTTTCCTAACATACATACTCACCTCAAAAATGTAGAGAGAGGAAAATGTGAGCAATTTAAGCTCCTGAAATAGTGGCCTGCATGAGGTTAGCTGGTTAGTTCCCACCATACACCTAATAGCTTTCTTTTGAATTTTAAAAACCCTATTTTTATTATCCATGCTAAAATTACCCCGTACTAAGATACCATAACGGGTATGAGACAGAATGAGGCCATGATAAGCTGCCATTAGTAATTTTTGATCATTTAATCTGGCAATTTGTTTTAGTGCAAATACCCCAGTTGATATTTTACTACAAACTTGATTGGTATAGAAGTCCCAAGACAATAATCTATCTAGAGATACTACTAGGAACTTCACTGTTTCTGCGTGCTCTAAACTATTATTATGAATAAATACATTCACTTCTCTATTTTCTTTAACGTTATATTTGTTTTTGAACTGCAAGTACTGACACTTTTTCCCATTAACTGTTAATAACATTTGATTTAAGAACTGTACAACGGACTCTATATTAACATGTGTATTTACTTCAAGATCATCTACCAGTAAACTGTTACTGATTACTAAAGTATCATCAGCAAACAACAAAGCTCTGCCATTAGGTATGACTTCTGGTAGCCTATTAATGTACAATAGAAACAGAATTGGACCTAAAACTGACCTTTGTGGAAGTCAAAGCAGGAGCCTGCTTTGACTTCAAGCTTTCCAGTTTCAACTTTAGTAAGGTTTCTCCTAACAACTCTAGTTAACTCCACACACTGTAATCTATTAATAAGGTAAGATTGAAACCATTTCAATTCTACAACCCTAACGCCTGATGACTAATACTTTCAATAAACATCAGATGATTATGGTGATGTGCTGCTGATTATGGTGATGAAGTTGGAGAAGGATGAGGAGCAAAAAGACAACAAAAAGTGAAAAAGAGAAGCAGATGAAGAAAAAATTAAGGACTAACGTTTAAAAAATACATGAACAAAAATTCACAAAGAATTTTTAATTCATTTAAAAAGCATCAGTAATTGGAACATAAAGGACTATCCTATAAAGGACTATCAGTAATTGGAAGAACAAGTGTGTAATAATTCCACTTAATATTGAATTGAGAAATATGTTAGGCTTAACAAAGAGTCTTATTTCATATATGTAAAAGGTCAAAGGTTTTCTATGTTACCGACCTATGAACTTAACAGCACAACCCAATATTTAATCAACAAATATATACAGGTGTTTACATCCTCGGATAATTACCCTTATTATGTTTATTTAGCTTCGAAATATAATTACTTACACGAGTTATTTTGTTTTCAAAGTAACGTTTTGTTACCATGAAAGTGAAGTGTTTATTTAGGAATTCCCTGTTTATTTATGGTATATACATTTATATAATATTTTACGTATAAGGAATTCTATTTTAATGAAATTTAAAGCTGATAAAATCAAAATGCACAATAGAATCCGGTATATTTTTATACTAACAATTTTTTGGAATTAAAGAAACAGAAAATGTAAAACTCATTCTAAATTAAAAATAAATGAGTTGACAAACTGTTGATTGATGAATAATGAAACTATTGAAGAATCCATCCAATAGAGGTATTTCAAGATTTTTTATCCCTAATATGCGTAAGTTGCATCTGTTTAATTCAGAACAATAAGCAACCGCATCACCCAATTAGATGAGGATGATGTGTATAACGTGTAAATGAGGTGTATTCCTGTAGACACAGACCATTCCTGAGGGAGTATAGTTAATTGAACCCCAACCATAAAATTACACCAGTAACCAATCTCTAGTATTCAAATCCGTGTAAAAGTAACTACCCTTACTAGGATTTGAACCAAGAATCTTCGTCTCCGAAAATCAGCTCACCTGACTTGCGGCGACGACTTTACCTCTAGACTAACCCGGTGAGTCACTTCAATATATTACATTTTTAATTTTTATTTGTTTTAAAATTTAAGAACCCAACAAAAATATATCAATAAATCTCGAATTATGTCTTGAGTGGAGATTCCAATGAGAACTCACGTTAATAAAACCGAATATTACTGAACCTTAGACTCAATCAAATTGGAAATTCTCAATTATATCTTCCAGAAGACAAAATATATTTTTATAAAAATCAATAATAAATAAAAATAAAAATCAATAATAATAATGATAATATAATAATGGACGTACGAACTTTAGAAATTTGTAACAATAGTAAAAGACATCACAAAATTCAGGTTTTTTCCAATAAAAATCTTTGACGGTCGTAACTGGATCTTTATACAATAATACAAAAAAGTTACAAGTATAATTAAAAAGAAACGAATATCATTCCTGGGACATCTTTTAAGGACACCTGAAAATAGAACTAGCAGGAAAATAATAGAAAAATTGTGGTAGGCCTATAGTAAAAGTGATATTAAATGGATCACAGAATTAAAGGAAGATATTGGAAGGTTACAAATTGCAATAGAAGATTTAAAACACAAGACAGATGCATTGAAGATATTGAAGGACGAACGCGTTATACTACAGCCGGGAAGGAACAAGCAACGATTGGGAAGAGTGGTTCCAGAGGAGGAAAGAAAATTGCGCTCGGAAAGGATGAAAAAATATTGGGCGGAAAAGAAAAGGAAGAAAGAAGGAAAGACTTTAAATGTAAAATGACTAAAGTGGTCAAAGTGGTCCTTTGTAGGCCATAAAAAAAGTAACATTAAATCATAATATGAATTTTTCTTTAATAAAAATAAATGGCAATATAAACATAATTACTTGAAAACCTTTTCAGATAACGAGACAAACCCGCTCAAAATTTAATAGAATAGTATGATATAATATAGTATGAATAGCATGAGAGTTTCCAAATTTACAACAACTTCGAAAATCATGGAACAGGAACCTTTTACTCTTATCAGTTTCGACACCATCTCCTCCAATTTTTACAAATTTTTGGATTTATCTCATAAACTCATGAAAATAAAATTATACGAGGTGTGGCTATTAAGTAACGAGACTGACGTTGTAAAAATTTTATTTTTATTTTATACATAATCACTTATTGTCACCTTCAATATACACTCCTTCTCTATCTTTACAACGCTCCATGCGAATTTTCCATTGTTGGAAACAGTACTGGAAGTCATCTTCTATCAGCTCCTTCAGAACACGTGCCGCTTTCTAATTTACAGCTTCCACAGACTCAAACCTTGTCCCTTTTAATCTGAAAATGAGATGAAAATGTTCCTGTCGGGTCCTCTTATCGTAATTTAAGTTCTTAGTTTCAACATCGTAAGATAGTCGCTTCTGGAGATATTTCGTTCACACACAGACCAACCGCTAAAAACATGTTTTTTTAGGGTTCTAGAGATCCGAAAACGTGTATATCCGGTAAAAACTCGATTTGGAAAAATCGACATAAAAACAATACTTTTCTATAAACGAGGTAAGACTATTAGAAAACGAGACTGACGTTGTAAAAAATTTTATTTTTATTTTATACATAATCACTTATGGTCACCTTCAATATACACTCCTCTATCCCTACAACGCTCCATGGGAATTTTCCATTTTTGGCAACAGTGCTGGAAGTTATCTTCTGTCAGCTCCTTCAGGACACGTGCCGCTTTCTCTTTTACAGCTTCCACAGACTCTTGTCTTTTTTAATGCAGAAATCTTGTCCCTTTTAATGCAGATTTCACCTTAGGGAACAGGTGGAAGTCACATGGTGCAATATCTGGTGAATAAGGTGGATGTTCTAACACTGAGATGCTGTATTTGGCTAGGAACCTCTTGACAGATAACGCGGAATGAGCTGTTCTTGGTGGAGAACCCATGATTTGTCCTTCCACATTTCAGCGCGTTTTATCCTTACTCTTTGACGTAGTTTAGAAAGTACCTCAAGGTAGTAATATTGATTAATTGTTTGACCTTTAGGAACCCAGTGAAGGTACACAATCCCATGGATATAAAAAAAAAAAACTTTTTTAGCTCTTGGTGAAGTTCGGCTCTTCCAGTGCATGGATTGGCGCTTCTTTACCGGATCATAAGTAAATTAACACGTTTCATCACATGTTATTATCTTCTACCTGTTCTCTAAGGTGAAATCTGCATTAAAAGGGACAAGATTTGAGTCTGTGGAAGCTGTAAAAGAGAAAGCGGCACGTGTTCTGAAGGAGCTTACAGAAGATGACTTCCAGCACTATTGTTTCCAACTATGGAAAACTCGTATGTAACATTGTAGGGATAGAGAAGGAGTGTATATTGAAGGTGACAATAAGTGATTATGTTTGTATAAAATTAAAATTAAACTTTTTACAACGTCAGTCTCGTTACTTAATAGCCACACCTCGTATCTCCGTTAATCTAAATTTTAAATGTTTATGAATACGGCGATTTTTCGAACAGAAACATCTTTCCTATCAAATAGCTTACATTAGCAATACAAATTACATTAACCAATAGAATGGGTTATGAAACGATATTTTAGCTATAGTTAAAATTCAAGGTTTTTCAAGTGAATCGAATCAGGACCTTCTGCTTTTAGTCATAGCGTAATATCCATTAGGTATAGATGTAATCATTTCAGATTGTTGGTATACTATGAAAGAAATTCAAAACATTTGATCAAAATTTTTGAGAAGAGAAAAATCTGGTGTGAAACACTCACACAACTTTCTCTTGCAAATGCAAATAATGAACAATATAACCTAACATTAGTAATCAAATAAATAAACAAAAATAAAAATAAAATTAACAAAAAACTAACTTCAATAAAACATAACCTAATTTTAATCATGAGTGAAAGACGTAAAATAAAAATCGACCTCAGTTTAGCTTAAAAATACGGAAAATCACTTGTTTACGCTGAATTACACTCTGTAGAGAAAAATGCTCTAAATAAAAGTTGAAGATCTTTTAATATCCTATAAACCTGAATGTATACACTTTTGTCGTATAATGCATACTAAGGCTGAAATCTTAAAAAAATCGAATTTTTACACGTTTTCGTGGGAAAAACAACAGAAAATCGTTTCATTACCGCTAAACTATGCGTTATAAAAAATTTTAGAAATAAAAGTTGTAGGATTTTAAATTTTCTATAACTTTTATTAATTATATAAATTTTTGCGATAAAATGCAAAATTATTTAAGTCACAATCTTAAAAGAAACAATTTTATTACGAAAACAACCTCTCCAAGAATTTCAGCAGACATGGCGCCTACCCTATCTTGTAGAGTATAAAAAGATTAATAAATGAGGCGATTTTTAAGATAAATCGTAGGAGCCACTTTTAAGAAAATCGTAAAAAACTGAAAAATGACACGAATAAACTACTACTTCCGGTTGACCGATTTTAATGGAAATATTCGTATTGGGTACGGTAGTAGTATCTAACCTAAGTTTCAAGTTTCAAATTCGTACGATGTTCCGTTCTTGAGATATTCTGTTCACACACACGCGCGCGCGCGCGCGCGCACACACACACACGCACCAATCGCTAAAAACATATTTTTTGGGTTCAGAGGGTCTGAAACGTGTAGATCCGGTGAAAACTCGATTTCTTAAAATCGACATGAAAACAATACTTTCCTTCCTATATATTCATATAGGCAAGAGAAAGTAAAAATCAACTACTGAAAAAGCCCTACATCTAGGCTTACTGATTAAGCAATATTATTAACTTATTTCACAGAATATGATAGTTTTTAAAACCGGTACAGAATAGTTTTAGTATTAAAGTTTAAAACCTTTAGGCTAATACTCTATTTATTATTTTAAATATTTTAGTAGCAGTTAATAAAATAATTGCGTAAAAACTACAACTGCTTACTAGATAATACTAGATTTTAGTTGCCGTGATTTAACCTGGACCTTTCCGGTTATTTTCTATTACGAATTAGTGTAGTATCAAAAAAGAATTAGGTGTGTTAAAATAAAATTAAGATACAGGTCTATTTAAATAATATCGATGGTAGATTTTTTTGTTTGTTTAATATCCGACTGTTCTCCAATTACTGCTAATGCAGTGCTGGTGAACGATGAAATGATTTTTTGTAACGTATGAAAAAATGCCGAGCCTGAATGGGATTCGAACCCAAGACCGGATGATGAGAGGCGAGCACGTTACCAACTACGCCAATGCGGCCGGCATAGAGAAAACTGAACAAAAAGTATAAGAGATAGAGTACGACCATGTGCTTTTGATCCCTTGAATGAATAAATAAAAATGAATTCCTTATTGCAATAGAAGAAAGGAAATGCGATTTTTCCATTGGATATTTTCTATTTTGTTTTACAAGAAAAATTCAATAAAATTGTAGCCAGCCCATCATTTTTGAATAACAATGTAGTTATAAAATTGTTGTTTAGGTCATCAGCCGAAAGGCTGGTTTGAACCTGTCGAGGTTTTTCTAAGTAAAACGAGGAGTGAAGTGATTTACCATTGCCTTACTCACTGATTGGAAAAGTAAGCTTATCAGCATGCCGGGCCCTCTAAAAATCACATATTTTCCACCCTGCAAATGACACCTTCACTTCATTCACCACAGGGTCAGGCTGTATAATGAAATTCATTACTTTCAGAGGAGATAACTGTGATAAGTGTCTTTTACATCTCTACCTCTTCTGTTCTTAAATGATTCAGTCATTTAATTGGCTGACCATGTGATAAAAAACAGTACTATTATTTTAGCCCTGCAATGAACACATTGAGTGTAAATAATTTGACACTCCACCTGTCTGTTATGGGCGTAAATTGTAAAATTTAATTTTGTAATAATTGTAAAATTGTGGATAATATAAAGAAAATTTTAAAAAAAATTACAGAAAATTAAGTTTGATAATTTATTTCAAAATGTTAGCACAATATGGAAAACCTACACTGAACAGTTTAAATATATTTTGTAGATAATTTATTTATTTTTACTACTAACAAACCCGCGGGGTGTATTGATAAAATATAATATAATATTAGAAAAAACTGTTTTTTTTTTTTGTTTAACGTCCGGCTGTTCTGCAATTACAATTGCTAATGCAAGCGGTGAAGGATGAAATGAGATTTTTTTTGTAACGTACGAAAATATGCCGGGCCTGAATGGGATTCGAACCCAAGCCCGCATGATGAGAGACGAGCACGTTACCAACTACGCCAATGCGGCCGGCGAATCGATGGTAGAAATATAACAAAACACTTAAAGGGTTTCAATAAAGAAAAGTTTTGTAGCACGAGAGGAAGAAGAGAAGATTGAACGAATACTTCTACTATGGTCTACAACAAAAGCTGCTAAAAAAATGATTATTGCCGATAACCATACTGGCTGAAAACGATTGAAATAATATAAGTACAGTGGAGCGTCAGATATCCGAACTAACTGGGACTAGAGCGAGATGGCGAGATGCGTTCAAATTATTAATGTTGTTGACGGTTGCTGGGTTGGTATATTCAACAGAAATACATATCCACGTTCAAGACGAAAGTTGTATTATGTCGGATGAGTTGATCCAGTTGAAACAGCCATATGACAAGTTGGAGGTGAACTGAGTAGCCTACCAGCGTTATTACGTCATAAAGGACCCCTGTTTTGATTTAGTCACTTGAGTCACGAGTTTTCCCTTGTTTGTAACGAGGGGTAAAGGGGGAAAAGCATCTGTGCGCATGCGCAACTGCGTTAATTTCAGTACGACAAACATAACAACTTATACTATACCCAGAGCATATACAGTATATCGCGGAACCTTTTGTAGTTAACTGTACGAATATAATTGTTACCGTAAACACAAAAGTCGGTTTCTCGAAAATGTGGTCGAACTATTCACAGTGCAGAACGGAATGTAATAAAATGTTGTGAAATTGAAGCAAAACAAAAATGCCTATCCGTGCCCCTTAACAAAACCCGTGAGCGAGCGGCTAACTACTGTCACGTTTCTCTTTCCACAATTCGAAAAATAAAGAATGAAATTAAGGGCGCGAAGAAATTATTCTTTAACAGTTTTGTTGGCACCTGGTAAAAAAAGAAAACGGTTAGGTAGATACTAGAGAGACTGATAATGAAAACGCCGATGACAACAATAGTAAAGAAGGCGATTCATTCGTAATTACAGTAAATCAAACATTCCTAGTCATGTTATTAAGCTATAGGCAATATTACAACAGTTCATATTTATTTCTTATAAGGTTTATGCAGCAAACATTTTCTCGGAATAAACCACAGTTCACAAAATGCATCTAGAAACTGCACGGTAGCGAAATTAACGAGTAGTGTCTCATTGTTGAGGTTGGCAGCACTGCAGATGTTTCACTTTCCTTCCTCTCAGCCCATATATACGCAAAAGGCAATCTCGTGACTTCAGTATCTATAATTGGTTTTTTTGTACTTTGCTGTTAACTTGGTTGTTTTTCTTATTGTTAGTGTTTGTATTCTTTCTCCTAGTTATCTTTCCACGGTGTAGCAGTGGTATCATTGTCAATCCCTGCACAAATTTACTTATAGGCTTAAAGGTATATGTAGTTAGTTAGTGTTTTTTCATTTGACGTCCCCTGGTTTTGCGTCCCGATAGATAAGTGCAGCGTTTCAAGGAATTTTATCTGTTGCTGCACTTCTTCAGCTCATGTAGGTCTTCCCCGCTTCCCTGTTAATTTCTTTCATGGAGGTTGAAATGGCTGTAAAGGATGAGTGGAGACCATAAAAAAAATTAATAATTTTTATGATGAATGTAGATAAGGAAATGTTAAGTAACATCCTTGAGAAATGTTTACAGAAATTTTCCGAAATGAACTCAGATTTTTCTGCTTAAATTCCGTGATTATTATGTCGGTAAACCCACGGAAACAGAAAAAGGAAAGTTATTATCTACCTATATTATTTCCTCAATATTTTCTACGTAAGGTCTAAAATATTTTGTTAAATTATTACAAAAGTAAATTTCAACTTGAAATAAATTACATTTTCAATATATTTTTGGTACATCTCCCACATTATCTTTACCCTGTGGCATGTAATGATATGTAATGATAGAACTACACAACATTATATGTTATTCAAAAGAAAAACTGAAAAAGTAAAAACCCACAGAAAGGAAAAAAGTCTTTTCCTCAATTCCTTTTCTCTTCTTATTTTCCCCTTTTTATAGTATCTTATGAGTTCGTTCATGGGTATAATACAACGGTCAAATCCATTTCATGAATCCTTTTACGTATTTTCTATCAAATCAGAATTTTTCTATATTTTCTTGCTTTTAACCATGTCACCACATTACGTAATGTATTATATAAATTGGAGTAGGTTCTTAAAAATATATAACAATTTTTCAACTTTTCATTCTAGTTCAAAAATGATGTATTTTCTATTGTCTTATCATTGTGTAGTACAATACGAGAATGTATTGAGTTCGAAAAATAATTCAATACACGAATTTTAGCACATCTTCACTTTTCATAACAACTCAGAAAAAGCCTGGTGTGAAACACTCACACGGCTTTCTCTTGTCAGTTTAAATAATGAAAAACATAGGCCTAACTTATGTTTAATCTTGAGTGAAAAATGAAAAACATAACCTAACTTTAATCATGAATGAGTGATACTATACTATTTTTCAGGGCTGATGAGCTCTGAACGTACGCATTGCCCCCTACCCACTTTGTAGCTAGCCAATGACTTGCCAGAACGTTGCCAGCACATGCTCTCATAGCTCTGTTATATATTTTGTCAGCCATTTTTTTAACACTTATTATGAACATACAATCAGCTGATTATATTATAAAGTATTGCATGTTAACGCGCTCTATAATCGATGTGTTCAGTACGAGATGCAAGACACGAGTAAACTACTGCGGCTCTTACACGCATGCGCGCGTTATGTTTGCCAGGCTGAAACGTTCGTACAATCTGACAACGCTGGCATTTTTCTAAATTGGTCTAAACGCATGGAACAGCAGAGCTCATTAACCGTGAAAAGCATTATATATGTAAACCAACCTCTGCTGGTCTTAGCTGTTCATGAACAAAATAAAAAAAGAAGGATTGAAATGATGATGAACTTGTAGGTTTTTAATTTTCTATAACTTTAATTTTGCACATGACGGACAGGTAGACTATTAAATTAATTGCACTCGATCTGTTGGTTTCGGGACTACAAAATAAGTTATGTTTCTTATCACATAGTCAGCCAGTTATATGTCTGAAATATTTAAGAACAGAAGAGGTAGAGGTGAAAAAGACACTAGTCAAAGTTTCTCCTCTGAGAGTAATGAATTCCACTACACAGCCAGACCCTATGGTAAATGAAGTAAAGGTATCATTTGCAGGGTGGAAATTGGGTGCTTTTCAGAGGGCCTGGCATGCTGATAAGCATACTCTTTCAACTCATTGAGGAAGGCAATAGTAAACCACCTCACTCCTAATTTTTACTTAGTAAAACCTTTAGAGGTTGACACCAGCCTTTTGGCTGTTGACCTAAACAACAGTTTTAATTATACACAATTTTTCCCAAAGATATTAAAGCCGTAATCATAAAAAAACAATTTTCTACTACGAGAGCACAGCCCCTTCACGAATTTAAGCAGACATGTCGCTTACGCTTACTCTTGTAAAGCAAAAAATATTTAGTAATGACGTGAATTAAACAAAATCTTAGGCTTCGTTATTGAGAAGATTAGAAAAAAGTTAAAAAATTACATGAATAAACTACTACATCCGGTTGACAACTTTGGATGAAGATCTTCATGTAGAGTACGGTACTTAACTTAAGTTCCAAGTTTAAACTTCGTATTATTTTTCATTTTTGAGTTATTTAGTTGACATACGCGCGCGCATGCGCATGCACTCACAGATCGATTGGTCTTTTTTTTCTTCTTCTTTCTATCAAGGATTAGGCATAAGCCAGTTCCGAACTCACAAACCATCCTGTACTTCTACACAAATACAAGACATTCCAACCCGTACATCTCGACATTAGCATCTCTTCGAGGTCTTCCCACCTTCCTTCTTCCAAGAGGAACATATTCCGTCACTTTTAAAGGTATTCGCTCCTCTGGCATCCGTTCCGAATGTTGCCTCCATTGATTCCGGTACTCATCCAGTTTTTATTCAAGCTAAATACACCCAACTCAGATCTAATTTTCTCGTTATGTATTAGATCCAGCCTCGAGCTTCAACTTTCTTAAAAACCTCATTTCAGCTGCTTCGATTCTACTTTCTTGGCGTGGTAACCCATGACTCACTCCATAAAGAAGGACTGGGGCTGCCATTACCTTGTTACCTTGGCTGAGATGCTGAGAACCTTTGCATTACCATTACCTTGCTGCATAAAAAGCTTCCAGAAACATTCAAAGTCACCTCACACGTGGTCTAAAATTGGCTCTATACGAGAAAAACAATCATCATTAGCAGTGATTTTGCAAAACAATACGAATCAAGAAAAAATATTTAAGACAAGAAAAAGTCAAAATACATAAAGGGTGCTACTGTAACTAAAATACTAGAGAATATTGTTTTAGCTATTTTTTTTTTATTTATCGGGAACTGTACATTACTGATAACTACCCAATTTGATAGTTGCTTTGCTGTATTATTTGACGTAAATTAGGCATGAGTTTGAACAGGGACCCCCAGTAGAATTTGTTCACGGATGGCTGTCAGCTTGTCACCATACAAAACCGCTTGCCCAACCGGTGTTACTTAACAAATAATAGCGATTTTCTACCAGCTGACTGACTGCGCTGGCTTGAAAACCCCTGAAGAATATAATTCCACAGAAATTTATGGTAATCTTGAAACGTTGTCCAACAAATGTTTCTTTTTATTGTCCAGTTGTAAAATATTGCAAAGGAATACGTCCTCCATGTGATTATTCAGAGAAGAAACCGTCATTCATGTTGAATTTACACGCGTCACTTATTATTCATTTTTGACAAACACTCACGTCACTTTTGCAAGTGTGTATAATATAATCCTTTCTTCGGTGGAGTTTTTACATTTCTATCTTCTTAAAGGATTTGATAAAAAGTTAAGTTGAATGAAAATTTCAACTTTCTACATTAAAGTTTTGTAAACTTTGTTGTTGTTACCAGAAACTATTAGGACAACCAAGATATAAAGAAGTTTGTGTTGTGCGTACATTCAAACATTACATTTATAAACAGAGGTGTTATACTCTACCAATTTTACAACTGTATAAAGTAGTTTTCCTAAGGCAAGAATATTTGAAAATTTTAAATTACTATTAACAAAAATATATTAAGTTTTGTTCTTTTATTTTATAGTTGTAAAGTTGCATTTTCTAAATCATTAGCTACCTACTAGTAGCTAACTACTGTTAATTTTAGAATGGTAACGATGTGTTTTAACTCTTTTCATAATTTTGAGTCTCCAGCTTGAAATCGAACCCCGTACCTTTGCTTTGTTGTCTTATAAGTTACTTGATCGATGATTCATTTAATAGTGCACAAGAATTCCTTTCTATTTCTTTTTTTTTCAATTAAAAAAGTAAGTAATTCAAAATAAATAAGCGGCGCCTCAGTGGCTCTTTGATTAACTTCTCAGGTCCCTGGTTTTATTCCCAATTGGGTTTTGGAAATCTATTGCATGTTTAAACTCACTTGCAACCCAAAAGTGGTTACTAACTACCATGATCTTTTTGGGTTCAGGGGTTCTGAAAACGTGTAGATCCGATAAAAACTCAAATTTCGAAAAATCGACATGAAAATAATACTTTCCTTCCTATATATTCATGTAGGCAAGAGAAAGTAAAAAGGCTTTCTTTTGATTTATGGTAAAAACCATTGATTTCTGTATCTACTCTTTAAAAATATTCGAATGACACTATTTTTGTTTCCAGATTCCGGCTTTGATTTGTTTGACTTCCGGTTTTGGACCACTTCCTGTCGAAACAAGAACTTCAAATTCAATGCAGGTCCGCTATCATTTTATGTAGATTACAAATCTGAAACCCGTACCGTTTGTTGCTATCTCTTGTAGTTTCGGACTTTGATTTCTCGACTTCCGATTTTGGGCCACTTCCGATCAAAACTGGAACTTAAAACCCAAACTAGTCTCTAACTTTTTGTGTAGATTACAAATCCAAAAACTGTTTATTGCTACCTCTAATAGTTTCGGACTTTGATTTCTTGACTTCCGGTTTTGGGCCACTCCTGTCGAAACCAGAACTTCAAATCAAATGCAGGCCCGCTAACATTTTGTGTAGATAAAATCTAAAAACCGTACCATTTGTTGCTATTTCTTATAGTTTCGGACTTTGATTTCTTCCGATTTTGGACCACTTCCGATCAAAACTGGAACTTCAAACCCAAACTAGTCTCACTAACTTTTTGTGTAAATTACGAATCCGAAAACTGTATGTTGCTATCTTTTGTAGTTTCTGATATCTGGATATGACGGAAGGGCGGACAAAGGAAAATGATAGACGACAATTTTAAAAATTACAACCAATCACTATTCAAGGAACTAGTCTTATTTAAATAAACATAAAGTACATGTGTAAATATTATTAAGTCGCTTTGAGTTTAAATATAATGATGTACATAAAATGTACATTACGATGGAAAGCATTCAAGTAATGTTTCTACCTTATATAAACTACACATAAGTATCCTTTTGATAAGGTAGAGAATTTCCCGGGCATAATACACACGAGTATTTACTTTATAACGAAAATGAACTCTTCAAAAAGAGTGCACAAGAGAGGAAAAAGGAGCTATATTTTATACCACCAGTATCAACAACATTACGGCAAAAATATTCGTGTGTTTTCTTTAAAAAGGTCACTAAGGAATTTATTTGATGTATTTGTTAAAAAGACACTCTATAGAACGGTATAAAAAAATTTATGGTATAAAAAAATCAATATTTCGATTTTTACTGATCGTCACATTTCAGAACCCCTGAAGCCAAAAGATGGTTGTTGGAAGAAAGTCAATCATCTGTGAGATTTAATTTCTCTTGCCTATATGAATATAAATATACGAAGGAAAGTATTGTTTTCATGTCGATTTTTCGAAATCGAGTTTTCACCGGATCTACACATTTTCAGACCCCCTGAACCCAAAAAAACGCGATTTTAGCGATTGTTCTGTTGTGTGTGTGAACAGAATATCTCAAGAACGGAACACTGTACAAACTTGAAACTTGAAACTTAAGTTAGACACCACTAGAGGACCCGACACGAACATTTTCATCAAAATCGGTCACACCTTTACTTCATTTATGGTTTACTACATTTTGATTTACTACATTTTTTGTGCTCTACAAGGTAGGATAGGCGCCATGTCTGCTGAAATTCTTTGAGAGGTTGTTTTCTCGTAAAAACATTGTTCTTTAAGATTTCGACTTTAATATGCATTTTAGCGCAAAAATGTGTGATATAAAAGCTGTAGAGAATTTAAAATACAACTTTTATTTCAAAATTTTTTTGTATAAAGCTTAGTTTAGCGGTAATTTAGCGATTTTGTTTTTTTCTCACGAAAAAGTGTAAAAAAAAAAAAATCGATTTTTTTTTTTAAGATTTCAGCCTTACCCATGCATTTTACGACAAAAGAGTATATAATCAAATTTATAGGAAATGAAAAGATCTTCAACTTTTATTATAGCATTTTCTCTAAAGAGCCTAGTTTAGCGTGAAAGAGTGATTTTGCGTATTTTTATACCAAACTGAGGTTGATTTTCATTTTGCATCTTTTATTAATTACGTAATGTTTTATAAGGTTAGTTTTTTTGTTTACTTCTAATGTTTTATTACTATTATTAGGTTATATTGTTCATTATTTCCATTGGTAAGAGAAAGTCGTGTGAGTGTTTCACAATAAATCTTTTTTGCTACTAAACCTGTATAGTGAGATATGTGTTTGCTAAAAATTGGTAGGTATTTTAGGGTATCTAGGTTATCTGAAATGAAACAAATTTCAAACCGAAAAATATAACATCGTATTCAATTGAGAACGGAAAAAGAACAAAAAGTTTTTTTAAAATCCTTTGAAAGAAAATAAATGTAGTGTTTATTCAAAAGAGACCACAACCGACCCACATCTCAAAAGCAAAACACAAACCTAAATCTCAACTCTCAAAACCAAACCTCAAACTGGACTCAGCATGTAATTGTTTTTCAGTGGAAATAAAATAACAAAATAAAATCTGTTTACTTTAATTAATTGTGGTTTTTAAAAAATTGGCTTACTTGTTAAAGGACTTAGTCCTTGTAATTTAGTACCATAATCATTATTTAGTTGCTAACTAAATTATTTTAGTTTTTTCGACGATAAATAGTTTCACTTGTGCGTATTTATTTTCTTCATTTCTCAGTACTCCTCCCTCATTCTTCGTGAGTCTCATCTCGCCTTTCCTGGGTTTAGTCTACCCACGTTCTCTTCCTCTGGAATCCTTCAAGCTCTTTACTTTTTGTCGGATTGTGTCCCTATCAATGGTTTTATCCGACTCTATCCTGGTTTCCTCAAGATCCTTTCTAACCAGCCTAAACCATTTGGCAGTTACCCTTTTAATACCTTTTTTTTATCTTCTTCTTCTTCTTCTTTCAGTCATGAATTAGGCCTTCCGAAATGTTCCGACTTCTTTCCCCATCTTTTCCGCGGCGTACCCATATTTCTTCGTTCATCAGGGATCCTCACTCATTCACATCAAATATTCCTCCAGTTTCTCTCTGTTTTTACCAACTGTTTCCAAAAGAGAGAGAGGGGTGGTGGTAGGGGGAGTGAGAGAGGGGAGAAAGAGGGAGAGAAAGAGAGATTTAGATGGGCCCGGATTTCCTTATTGTTAATGTGATCTATCAAACTACACCCCTGGTTTCTTCTCAAGAACCGCATTTCCGTTGCCTGGATCAGACATTCATCTTTCTTTCCAAATATCCAGGACTCCTGCCGCACAGCAATACTGGAAAACCCAAACACTTATAAAACTTCAACTGGATTTCTTTCTGAACTCTTTTAACTAGTGATCTTGCTATTCTCCTACAGATAAACTAAAAACGATTCCGTTTATTCCTCAACTGCATTTATACCTTTATTGTCGTGTACAGAAATTTTGCCATTAAGAGTACTCTACCGTACCCAAAATCAAAGACAGAAAAGTATCAACAAACGTCATAGAAGTCAAAATGTACAAGATGAATGTATAGTTATTATGAGACAAATAATTATATAAAAATTAGGTCCCAGCATCGATTTCCGGCTAGGGTTTGGAAACGTTGACACGTTAAAACCCACCGTTACAATATCAAAACTTACAGTAGTCGCTAATGACTAAACTGTCAATGCGAAATAAATAAACAAAATAAATTTTGTAAACTATTTTAAGAAATTGTGAATAATATTGTACTCGTAAAAGCAATAAACTGCACGTGTCTAACATTAAGCAACATTCACCTATATATGTGCAAATAATTCAAAACGTGTGAAAATTATACAATAGAATTAAAGATCTGTTAAACGTAGGTTGACATATATTTTAAAATTACTCAATAAACTGAATTTGAACTTTCATTAGCAACCAAATTTTGAACGCCCACTTTGTTGTATTACAACCTACAGCAGATGTTTTCCTTCATTTTAATAAACCAATTTAATGAAGAATTTTATAATATTCAAAATCTTTTCATTTTATTCAAATACGTTCAAAAGTGATGGTAAATACCTAATAACGAATAATCAAACAAGAGAAAATTTGAAGAGAAATTGAAATTCATTTTTCGGTTATTTGTTTGTTTATTCACCACACCCCATAATCAAAATTAAAACTTATTTCTCATTCATTTTGTCATTTGTAAAATATAAGATGAAGAAAATTAAAACGGATGTGGAATTATTATCATCGTACTTTCTGTATTTGTTTTTCCACCTACACATTTCTCAACGCTTTACTCTTCCTACTGCTTTCCTTTTCTTTCCCCGCTGCTTTTTCTTCTTCTTTCTCCATATTTTCCGTCATTATCATCTTCTTTTTCTTCTTTTCCTGAATCCTTTGAGTCGTTCTTCTCTTTCCTCGTTGTTTTTTCTTCTAGACCCACCAGATTGGTGTAGAGGTAAAGTTGTTGCCGTGAGTCAGCAGTTTAACAACTAAATTTCGAAGACAAAGTTTCAAATCCTACAAAAGGTAGTTACTTTTATACGGATTTGAATACTAGACAGTGGTTACCGGTGTACTTTGATGGTTAGGGTTTAATTAACCATACTCTCTACAGAATGGTAGGCCTGAGTCTGCACAAGACTACACCTCGTTTACACGTCTTGCACAACATTCTTATTTCATTGGGACATGGGGTTGCTTATTGTTCTAAATTAAACAGATTGCAACGAACACACATTAAGGATTAAAAACAAATTTCTTCTATTCTTCTTCTTTTTCTCCTTTTTTGAACGTTTACCTTTTCTTCCTCTTTTTCTTTTTCTTCTCCTCCGCACCTCATCCATCTCATTTCCTTTTTTAATTTTTTTGTCGTCATTATGCAATTCATAAGTACCGGGTGGCTCGTATGTCGGTTTCCCCATGAGATGGGACATTTCATTTTGATAAGTTTGTAATAGTGAAATGTTGGCAGCATCACCTACAACATTCGTTGTCTGTAACAGTGGCTAGTGTGAGGTACATCTCCGTGTAGTTACTATTTTTTCCTTCTTAACGGTACTTTTAAAATGTTTACAACTGAACAAGGAGCTGTGATGAATGGATCATAAAAATACTGCTAAAGTACCAGACGAATTTAGTGATAAGTATGCAGGTGTGTCGGTACCGACTCGGCAACATTTACGAAAGTTAAATAAGAAATTTGAAAACACACGAAGAGTATTAAATGCCTCGAAGTGTGGTCATCCACGATCAATTATCAATGACGATAACTTATAAAAGGTTGCTGAAGCGTTTGTATCCAGTCTTGGTAAATCAACTCGTAAGGCATCTTCTGAACTAAGGTTATCATGAACTAGCGTGCAAAGGATGATGAGGGAATTAAAATTGAAGCAATTTCGTACATCTTTACGCCCAGCGCTTCATAAGGACGATAATGACAGGCGGTTAGAATTCTGTGAGACAGTCGCTATACGTGCAGAATCCGAACAAACTTTTTGCGATCAATTTTATGGTCTGATGAGGCATGTTTCAAACTCAATGGACGTGTTTAATTGGCATAACTGCGTCTACTGGTCGGGTACAAATCCTCATATTGTAATTCAAAAAGAGCTAAATGTGCCTGATGTTATGGTATGGGGAGGTATTTCGAGTATATGATTACACTGATAGGGCATTATTTTTTTGAGGAAGTTAACTCGGAAAATTACTTACAAATACTGCAAGAAGTACTATTTCCGGAACTTGTAAACAATCCTATTTACAATATTCAATCGCTCATCTGGCAATTGGCAGATGGCGCCGCAGCAAATTTCGGTATCGAAGTTCGTGAGTTTTTAAATTCCAAAGTTGATGAATGGATTGGTCGTCTTGGTACAATCGAATGGCCTGCGCGCTCGCCAGACTTAACGCCATGTGATTTTTTACTGTGGGACATTGTGAAAGAAATAAGAGTATTCTTCCAAGCCACAAAACTTGCACGAACTACAAAAAATTCAATTGAAATTGTATTGGACTATGTAAATGACGATAAAATGTTACTTTTGAAAATTTTTGAATCAGTTAAGTCGCTGTATAAAGTGTATAGAGAATCATGGTGGACATTTTGAACACCTCCTATAACATTATCAAGGTAATATATATGTACAGTTCATTATAATAAATTTGTTTTTCTTCAATAGGTTTCTTATTCCATTAACCTTTGTTCCGATTTCCGTAAATTTTGGGGAAACGACATATGCACCACCTTTTATGTAATGTGTAATATTTTCACATTTTGCTGGTTTGTCTATTATGTAATTGTGTTTTGTGTGGGTGTGTAATTAATTAACTTTCAGAATGACGTTTGTATTTCATTCACTTGTTTTACAATTTGTTGTTTTTAGGTCATCAACCAAAAGGCTAGTTCCCACCTGTAGAAGTTTTACAAAATAAAACTACGAGTAAGGTGGTTTACGATGCCTTCCTCACTGAGTTGAAAAGTATGCTTATCATCATGCAAGGCTCCCTGAAAACCACATATTTTCCACTCTTATTTTTATAATTAGCACAGGGTAAAATATATTAGAATTCGATTGTTCTTGTTTAGTTCTAACTAACTGAGAAATAACGTTTTATCTAATAATCTACTTTGTAAACCATCTCGACGTTTACGATGTTTCTGGAGCAGAAAACTCAGTAGACAATGGTTTTGGTAGATGTGAAAATCTGTACTTTTCAAATACTCATCAATTTTGATAAATAAGCAGTCTACTTGTCAACTGCCTTTGGAATTTAATACTCTACACCATAATGGTAATTATTACATTTTTTCTTTATCTCATTCAATAGTTGTTATAACTAGTTTTAGTATTCTATAGTTGTGAATGAAATAAGCGAGAAAAAGATCAAAACTCATCAAAATGTACACCAAAGAAAAATATAAACTACATTGTTACTTTCATACTCAAAAATAGTCTCTGTAGGCCAACATTAAAAAGAAAATATTATATTTTTCATTTTTAGTGAATAATATATCAGTAATTTCTGTTCAGTTATCCCTTGTTATGTAAATCTACAGAATGGGTAAATGTTGTGGTAAAATGTGATGAAGTTGACACTGTGACGAAAATGGGTATCCATTGTCATGTTAATTTGGGTATCCCGTATACAATTTTCACAACAGTATTTCCATTCACACTTTTCTTTATAGAACGGTGGTCTACTAAAAATAAATGTCTAAAAGGATTCGAGAAATTTTTTTGTAAAATTATTGAATACATTTTTGCAAGTTAGGGTAATGTACAATACTAGGTGATTCCAATTTAACATTGGTTGTATAGAGCAATACGCTCTCCGCTACTATCTTTCCTACAAACATACGTAGGCCTAGTATTTAATTAATAACTTATAAATTTTAATTATAATTGTAATTTAAAGTTAAAATTATAATTTGTTGGGGTTTTTGCAGTTTTATTCCCACCCCCAAAAAAAGTATTAAAAATATGTTGAATCCTTACGTTATTTCCTAAACGTTACCAGTCTGCATAAACAATGTACTTTTTGAATGACAAACAATAAATTAATAATTTTGTTTTTGTTTTAAAAATTTAAGTTGGCATTAAACCAGTTGTGAATTTAACAGTTGAGAAATGTCCAGATTATGATCATGGAATGTATTAGAGGTAACTATTTTTCAGGAGTTACAATGTGTTCTCTTTTAGTTTCTTTTTTGTTTCCCGTAAATACCAATTTTTGAAACATAAGGAACGTTTTCTCAGCCAATTGTACAGGGGGATATTAATGAAATTTTTTCACAGCCTTTTATACCATAATTTCAATGTACTGAGTTAATATTACAGTAAATTAATGAGTTTAAATATTTATTTTCCACTTAAATAGGCAAAAAATTATGCTTTTCAAAAGTGGTAATTTCAAAAAACATTTTCTTATCTTCCTGACAATACATACAGATGCTACTAATTCTGTGAGTGTAGAATAGCCAGAAAAGTAACCACAAAAAATGGACAGGATAACTGTAATAGTTTTCGAAAAAATGTTCCTAACATTAACATTACGGAGGTAGGCATTCCGTGTACCCTAAATATATGAACCGTATTGTTTCTGATGATTGTGCATTTAATTACTTTGAGTATAGTTGTAACTCTTTTTAGCTAATTTGTTAAGTTTGAAAGAAAAATAAACAGTTTTAAGAAAAAAAAATATCAACAGTTTCCAGTTAATAAAAAAGCAATTTGTGGAAAAGTATACACGAAAAAAGTTCAATTTTGTTACAACACACCGTTAATTTATACATTGATTACTTTCGCTTTAACAATATTTTTTTTGGAAAGAATTTTCTAATTTCCCTAATCGTATTATAAAAAGTTTTTCCACTCGACATGTTCTATAATCGCCTTTTTAAAAGAAGTTACCCAGTAGGTACGTACTTGAAACTTAATTTGGGGAACTGCTTCCATTCAATATAGAATAATCTGTATTTATTATGCACAGGTACTCAGAGTAACTTTCTTGAAAAAGGTAAACTTATAAATTTTTGTTCATTTATGAAGGTAAAGGGTTTTAACACTTGGGCGCTTTTAAAGGTAATCAATTTTAGTGACCTTTTAAATATTGACAAGTTAATTCAGTGGAACTTACGGTCGGGTGTTTAAATCAAGATAATAATTGATTAACCTACGGTTGGTATCGCTCCATTAAAAACAGCAATTTTTATTTTATGACTCCTTTTTTAAATTATCGGATGATTTAATATTGCATTAGTTCGTTCTTTTATATGTATTAAATTTAATTTTAAATAGCCTAATATATTAAATTTAAAATGAAATAAAATTCATGATATAAAACGAATTTCATGAAATTAGGCTAATTTTAAGATTTAGTTTAGCTAATATTTTAGATTTTCGAAATCGAGTTTTCACCGGATCTACACGTTTTCAGACCCCCTGAACTCAAAATACATGTTTTTAGCAATTGGTCTGTGTGTGTACGCGCGCGCGCGTTCGTGAACAAAATATCTCACGAACGGAACATTGTACAAAGTTGAAACTGGAAACTTAAGTTAGGTACCACTAGAGGACCTGACACGAACATTTTCATCAAAATCGGTCAACCGGAAATAGTAGTTTATCAGTGTCATTTTTCACTTAATTGCGATTTTCTCAGAACAAACCCCCATGATTTATTTTAAAATCGCCTCATTCATTACATTTTTATGCTCTACAAGATAGGGTACCGCCATGTCTGCTAAAATTCTTAGAGAGGTTGTTCTCTCGTAGAAAAAATGAGTTTTATAAGATTGCGGCCTTAAAATGCATTTTAGGGCAAAAATGTTTATAATAAAAGTTGAAGGAAATGTATAAATCTACAATTTTTATTTTAAACATATTTTTGTATAACGTTTATTTTAGCGGTAATTAGTAATTTTCTGTTGGTTTTTTCATGAACATTAATAAAAATTTGTTTTAAGATTTCGGCCTTAGTATGCATTTTACGACAAAAGTGTATAATCAAATTTATAGGAAATTAAAAGATCTACAATTTTTTTTAAGCATTTTCTCTACAGAGTTAAACAGAGAGTTAGCGTCAAAGAGTGATTTTCCATATTAATAAGCCAAACTAAATTTCGTTTTTATATTGCATCATTCACTCATGATTAAAATTAGGCTATGTGTTTGAGGTTAATTTTTTTGTTTATTTCTAATGTTTTATTACTAATGTTAGGTTATATAAACCCACCGGGTTGGTCTAAGGGTAACGTCGTCGCCGCTAGTCAGCTGTTTAACATCTGATTTTCGGAGACTTAGGTTCCTGATTCAAATCCTAGTAAAGGTCAAATCCTACTTTTACTAGGATTGGAATGTATTTGAATAAATCCGTATTAAAGTAACTCTTTAATACGGATTTGAATACTAGACAGTGGTTACCGGTGTACTTTGATTGTTGGGGTTCAATTAACTAAACTCTGTCAGGAATAGCCGGCCTGGGTCAGTACAAGACTCGACCTCATTTACACATTATATATCATCCTCATCTCATTGGATCATAGGGTTACTTATTCTAAATTGAACAGATTGCAACGTACACACATTAGGAATAAAAAAAGGTAATATCGTTCATTATTGGAATTGGCAAGAAAAATTTGTGTGAGTGTTTCACATCAGATTTTTCAAAACTTCATTTTTTTGTTTTGAAGCTTATTAAAAACATTTTTCCAATAAAAATTACATAAAATTATATTTTACATCTACTTTAAGTAAAACCATGTTAAAAAATTTGATATAAGTTTGAATTATCCGGAATTTCGGATTAGTGGGGTTATTTCATCATTATTTTTTTCTGATAATAAAAGTACTATATATATTATTGTTGAACCAGTTTGAAATACAACTGTTATGGTTAGCATTTAATGACTTCATTTTGTATCACAAGAATTGAATGCATAATTAATCCATTACCACTTTTTTATTTCTAAATGTTTTAATAAGTTGTTAGAGCACAAATAAATAAATGAACAAAACTATTTTTATAACCTTGTAACAATTTGATAACATAAATTTGAACTATAAGAAATAATTTATATTATGTTGTTGATAAAGTAATAATATTAACTAAAATATCAAAACAAAATCAAATTATATTTGAATATGGGGATATACATGATACATTATTAGAATCTACGGTAATGTATTAAGGAACTGTCGGTTATAATTAATTAATTCATCTATCATACATGTAGATAGCAGCACTAGTGCGTACTTAGTTTCCCGTTTCTAACCTTATTATTAGGTGCTTTACCTGTACCTACAGGGGTTAGAGCAGTTTATCAATTTGGATAGATTTATTAACTGTTCTACAGGTTGGGAAAGACCTGGCGGTAGATATTTAACGTTGATAGAGAGCAAATTAAAGGGTCACATTGCTTATAGATAGAGAGAGATAGTGATACAGACTGATGTAATAACTCTATCATGCATAACTCATATCAAATTTCGTACATCTACTCTCGTTGCCATCTTGAACGTTTAAATTATTTTAGACTTTATTGCAACAAACACTTTCGATTTTTTTTTGTTTGATAAAAAGAAGGCTATGAAAATGTTGTTTTTATTGAGTATAACATTGTAACCTGTAATTATGTAATAGAATTTCAAAACGATGTTTATTAATAATACAATTACTACGTTAAAAAATTTTAAAACGTTTAACCCATTTCAGTTTTAACCCATTCTTTTATCACCTTTTACTTTCTCCTGCCTATATGAATAATATAGGAAGGAAAGTATTGTTTTCATGTCGATTTTTCGAAATCGAGTTTTCACCGGATCTACACGTTTTCAGACCCCCTGAACGCAAAAAAAAAAGTTTTTAGTAATTGGTCTGTGTATGTGTGTCTCTCTCTCTCTGTTTGTCTGTGTGTATGTGAACAGAATATCTCAAGAACGGAACATCGTTCGAGCTTGAAACTTAAGTTAGATACCACTAGAGGACCCGACACGAACATTTTAATCAAAATCGGTCAACCGGAAGTATTAGTTAATTCGTGTAATTTTTCACATTTTTGCGATTTTCTCAAAACCGACTCCAACGTTTTTTTTTAAATCGCCTTATTTACTAAATTTTTTTATGCTCTACATACAAGATAGGGTAGGTGCCATGTCTGCTGAAATTCTTGGGGAGGTTGTTTTCTCGCAAAAAATTGTTTTATTTTAAGATTGCGGCTTTAATATGCATTTTAGGGCAAAAGTGTATATAGTACTAAAAATCTAGAGAATTTAAAAACCCACAACTTTCATTTCAAGTGTGAAGTTTCAAATACACACTGGTATTCTCATAGGTAGCAGAAGATAGGGTTATAAACTGCCTATTAATTGCCTATGGCCTGATAGTGCTACAGAACAATAAGGATGACCTGCAGAGAGCACTTTTCATGCTGAACAAACTCTGCAAAGAATATAAGTTGGAAGAAGACAAAGGTAAAGGGGAAGGAGCCAGTCAGAAGCAAAATTGTTATAGATGATAATATTTTGGAACAGATATCCCACGTTCAGTATCTAGGTTGCAACATTACATACCAACAGGATAAAGATGCTTACAATAAGATGCACCGATTTCAGCAAATATTCGGAACTGTCCACCGCACTTTAAAAAAATAGCACCAGCAAAAACACGAGGGTGAGATTTTATAAAACATTAGCAGTGCCGACCCTACTCTATGGCAGTGAAACTTGGGTGCTATCAAAGCGAGAGGAGAGTTGATTGCATGCATCTGAAATGAAATTTCTTCGACATACGTATGGGTATAGTAGAGAAGATCGCTACAGGAATACCGAGATAAACGACAAGGTATCTCAGAACAGATTGCAGTGCTTAGAGCATGTAAACAGAATGCGGGAGGATAGAATACCTAAGGAGACACTGGGTATAAGCCGGAGGGCAAAAGAGAACGAGGACGCCCGAGAAAGAGATGGGCAGATTTGAGAGGTTCGGAACAGCCAGAGATACCTAATACTTGAAAGGCAGAAGAAGAAGAAGCTTAGTTTAGCGTTAATTAGCGATTTTCTGTTTTTATTCTCACGAAAACGTGTAAAAATCAATTTTAAAAAATCGTAAAAAAAAAATTTTTACGATTTCAGCCTTAGCATGAATTTTACGGCAAAAGTATGTGTAATCAAATTTATCGGAAATTAAAAGATCTACAACTTTTATTCTAAAATTTTTTCTGTACAGAGCCTAGTTTATCGTGAAGAGAGATTTTCCGTATTTTAAGCCAAAATGAGGTTGATTTTCATTTTGCGTTTTTCACTCATTATTAAAATTAGGTTATGTTTGTTGAGGTTAGTTTTTTGTTTGTTTCTAATGTTTTATTATTAATGTTAGGTTATATTGTTTTATTAGCGTTGGTAAGAGAAAATTATGTGAGTGTTTCACACCAGATTTTTATACGTTAGAAAAGGGTGGAAAATCAAAATAATTTTCCCACGTCGTTTCTAACTCTTTTTCCTTTTGTTATCTCATATCGGTGATAAATTCTCATGTATTTAGAAGTAGAGATAATTGCATATGCATAAATTTAATGTAGTTGACGGCTGTATGTGTTTGCAAACATTTTGAGAAATAAAACAAACATTTAAAACTATTAACAGCTTAAACACAATTACTACTATAATTATTAATAACATTATAAAACAAACAAAACTTTATTACTATTACTTTAAATGTCACTGTGCGAATAAAGGGAATATAAATTATATAATTTTTTCACGATAACTAGACCAAATATTTTACAATGTTTGTTGAAGTTTTCCAACAAAGTATAGAGAAACTTTATTCAAATTTAATAAAATAACCCTGTTATTCTGTACATGAATTATACTAATTATTGTCGGAACATATCCTAATGGTTTGTTTTAGAAACAAAAAAATGAATACTTATCAATTTTACATATTAAACTTATCTTTGCCCATAACAAGCAGATGAAGTGCTAAATTATTTTCACTCGATCTGTTAGTTCCAGGGCTACGAAATATGGTTGTTTTTTTATCACATGCTCACCCAATTATATGACTGAAGCATGTAAAAACAGAAGAGATAGAGGTGTAAAAGACACTAGTTAGAATTATTTAATTACGGTATTTTTTAATTATATTTATAAATCTTTCATTCTTATTTGATGCGATTCCAGTTTTAAACTATGATATTTTACAAATTTACCCATAAGAGGTATGTGAAGTGTTAAATTATTTGCATTCGATCAGTTAGTTCCACGACTACAAAAAATAGTTCTGTTTTTTATCACATGGTCAACATATGACTGAAGCATTTAAGAACAGAAGTGGTAGAGGTATAAAAGACACTAGTCAGAATTATCTCCGATAAAAGTGATCAATTTCATTATACAGCCAGACTTTATGGTGAATGAAGTGAAGGTGTCATTTATAGGGTGGAAGAGAGATGCTTTGCAGAGGGTCGGGCATGTTGATAAGCATACTTTTCCTATCAGTGAAAAAGGCATAGGTAAACCTCCTCACTCCTCGTTTTACTTAATATAGCCTCTAGAGGTTCAAACCAACTTATTGGCTTATGACCTAAACAACAACAAAGTCTAATACAATTTAAAAATAAATATTTGTTTTATACACAACGGATTGTCCCTTTGAGATTGATTAGCGGATCTTAAGAGACCCTGTAACCGGAAATTTGAAATAAAATTAAATTTAGGGTTTTTAACTTCAAACTTAACGGAATTCCTTCCGCATGAAATGTTGCATTTTTATTATTGTATGAGTATTCATAACTTTTTTTTTATTTCTAATGTGTGTGCAATCTGTTAAATTTAGAACAATAAGCAACCCAATGACTCAATGAGATGAGAATGATTTGTATGACGTGTTTTGTTTTACATCTGACTGTTTTGCATTTTCTGCTAATGCAGACGGTGGAGAATAATGATACATGAAAAAATGCCAGATCTGGCCGGGAAACGAGAAATGGGACCCGGCGTAGAAGCCAGTTGCGCTAACAACTACGCCGACGTGCCGGCCAAATGAGGTGTAGTCTCGTACAGACACAGACCGTCCATTCCTAAAAGAGAGTATGGTCCCCAACCATCAAAGTACACCGGTAACCATTGTTTAGCATTTAAATCCGAATAAATGTAACTACATTTACTAGGATTTGAACCAGGAACCATCGTCTCCAAAAATCAGCTGTTAAACAGCTGTCTTGCGGCGACGTTTTTACCTCTAGACCAACCCGGTGGTCGTAATATTCAATTTAGTTTTTTAAATTCAACGTTACATAGTAATTATTCAAAAACAAGTAAGAACAATTTAATTTTTACAATAATTTATTTATTGCTTTTTGAAGGGAATTTTTCTTCTTAAAAAGGGATATTTTTACTTATTAGGTTTGGCAACAATGTTGTCTTATTTATAATAAAATATTGAGGTTACCTAAAAGTTCTTAGTGGTTTTTGTTGACGTTCAATACTTGTAAGCAAGATTCCAACGAATAATTTTTGCCATTTACTAAATGACCCATTATCTTAGAAACCGTTGAAGGCAATACGCAGAATCGAAACAAAAATATTGTAAATTAACTTACTCTTCAAACATATTGTTGATAAAACTGAGTAATTTTTACAATAATATTTTAATCATTACGCCTACCCAATAAAAAATGAATAATTTTCTACCATACTTACAAATTATACTCTTATGTATTGACAAGACTACAAAGTTTCAGTGGCTTACATCAAAAGTTTTTGAGAAAAAAAGGCACAAGTAAGTCCCAATTTAATATGTGTCTAGGTGCCGATTACGGGTCCCCTTAATGCAGTCATGTCAAAGATACGGCCCGCGGGCCGCATCCGGCCCCCGGGCTGTATCAATACGGCCCGCGATCGCAATGTGTCACAGAAAAAAGGATCATGTTTTTTAGAGCTTTTAGACTTCACTCGATTCCTCTACGGAATTTTTAAAATGCGTACACTACATTTATAAGTAATTTCAAGAGCAGCGCGTGCCCAGACAAGCGAGAGAGATAGACAGTAACGCCATCTCTACCTGACATCAATGAGCTTGTCAAAAACAAGAGAAGTCAGGTATCTGGATCCTCGAGCTCAAAATAATTACCATCTTTTATAACTTTGATATGATTTTTAACAACCGTATTCTATATAATTAAATAAATAAAATGTTAAAATAATTCAGTACATTTTTTTTTATTTGAATCTGGCCCGCCTACACATTCTAAATTTAATATATGGCCCTCTGCAAAATTGAGTTTGACACCATTGCCTTAATGCCAATTTTAACAGAAAATCATAAATTTCCACTAACGAAAGAAGCACATGAAGGTACTTTATGGAAAATTTGAAACACGATTTCTTGGTATTACATTTCGTTCAGCTTTTCAGTCTAAGCTCCATAAGATCATTCTTGGAAATTCTATAAAATAGTAGTGAAGCACAAGTAATTTAGCGGATATTACGTTTAAAAGTAATTGATTACTAAACCTCGATAATTTATTTATTAAAATTTAATAGAATGAGTTATCAAACGCTTAATGAACAACGTAAAAATAAGTAACGAATAAGTAATGTGGTAAACATTACGTTTTCATCTAAATTCAAATGTTTATGTCTGCTTCCACTCTCTTTGGCAATTTTTTGCGTTTAAGTTAAAAGCTTTATCCTGTTTTACACTTTTATTGGTTTGCGTTCCGTTTGTAATTGATTTTATTAATATTTATTATTTTCAAATTCGGTCATTTGTTGATAGGTTATTTTATTCAACGGTTTCGTTGAATTCCATTTTCAACGTTAGCAATAACTTTTAATAAAAATAGTAACCGCAATAAATTAATTGATTACATTGAATTGTTATATGTATACATTAAGCGATTTTTTTTCCGGTATAGAGCCAATTTTAGATCACGTGATCACTTTGATGTTTCTGGAAGCTGTTTTTACAGTCAATATTTTCAGCATTCGTTCACTGCACGCTTTCCTCTTTTCTTCTGAACACCGGGTGTTCTGTTTCTTCTCTTCATTAAATCCTTAAAATCCGTAATAGTTTTCTGAATTTGGTTTGTTTCAGTAAAATTTTTCGGTTTATTCCAGTTTTCTTTATATATTTTTTGACTTCTTTAAACCATCAGACACCTTAGATCTATTGTTTAGCGTCTTAAAAATTTGTTTCGTCAAAATTTTAGTTTAATTTTTCTAAACGTTTTCATTAATAAGTTCTGTTTACTTTCCTTGTACAGTTCTTCTCGACCTCGTAATCAACATTGTCCAACTACTATCTTCGGACTTATTGTCTTACGGAGGATCTTTCTCTTACATTTCTCTGCTATTCTTAGACCAGCCTTCCCAGCTATTCTAAGGCACTCACTCGCGTACAAACACATAGGTTTTTTTTTTTTTGACTTTATTTAAGAAAATAAACTACAACTGTGTAAGAAGTTAACACAACCAGCAGTTATAATGTCAATAGTACATAGGTTTTATCACATTATTATAATGTCTAATTATGGTTTGTCTAGGAGGAGAAGTACAGGGGAGAGAAGAAGAAAATGGAGGAAAAATAGAAGAAAATTGGGAAATTATTTTTTATATTGACATTTCAGACACCCATAATTAGGCACAAGCTTTGGTTTTCTCACGCTCTCCTTAACCCTTTCCGTACCAACGTCCGTAAAATAGGACGTCGGTATATTTTATGTAGTGACAACAACCGGTTTACCGGACGTCCGTAAGTTATGCATGAAGTGCCAACGTCCGGATAACCGAACATTTACAAAAAAAAAAAAAATTTTAAACAAAATTAATTGGAATAATGTATTTTGAAACCGCCTCCGTGACGTAGTGACTAGTGCGCTAGCCTGCAAAGCGATAGGTCTCGGGTTAGATTCCTGGCTAGGGTCTGGAAATTTTAACACGTTAAAACCACCGTTAAGGTAAAAAAACCCACTGAATTATTGACCAAGCTGTCGATGTCACTTTAAATAAACTAAAAATAAATTTTGAATATTTTTAGTGTTAGAACGATTTCTTTCCTTTATGAATATAATAAAAATTAATTTTTAACAGGAAATTTTTTTTTTCTGTAACTTTGAGTTTTCGGTTGGCAATGGCCTGCAAGTTTTCTAAATAAAGGCTGGCACTTGTGTTAAACCCTTTTTTAAATTAAATGGGTTTAGATCAAACTTTTAAATATTGTTTCGGCACTGAAAGACAAGTTTGCTACTTTTTTCTGATCCAAAGACAGGATGATATTTTATGATGACAATGATCAGAATTAAATTTCCTGTTCCACACTTACTTTTGGATATTGAAAACTATTCGATAAAATAATTTTAATGTTCGGTCAGATAGTTTCAGCAGGGATTACCTCGTGCAAATAAATATATATTTACGGTCTGATGGATAAGCGAACGAACTTGAAACTATCATAAATATTTATGATAAATAAAGTAAACAATAAATCTGACTGCAACACTAATACACTCACAATATATTCCAGGTACATATCTATATGTTTTAGATGCAACCGATTTATTCTTTTTGTTCATGAATAATTCATGGTACGTTACGTTGTTATACATTTCGATAATATTTTGTTTTATATTTTTTACACACCTGAACATGGACAATCTAACCAGTAGATCATATTTATAAGCACGTATCACATTCACATTAATCATTCGACTAATATTTTCCTTCATTTGTTTCACAATTTTAAACTGTTTTATTTTTATTGCATATTATTTGTATACCTTCTTAAAGAGCTACAGTTGTGAAAATAAAGATGCGTTCTTTGTAAGTAACTTCTACGAAACATTAAACATTTTAATCGCAACCACTTGCAACTTGGAGAGATCACTATCTTACAAAAATAAATAATTTATACTTTTTCCAAGAGATACAATTGTAGAGCTCACATGTATGTGGTGTTTTGGCCAAAGCAACTAGTTTCGATTCTAGGTTAGGTCTGAAATTTTTCGGTTTTTCATGATTTCACCTAAACGTAAGCCATGGCTTATGTAGACATCATCACCCCCCCCCCCAAAAGAAGTCTGTAACAATACTTTTAAACCGGGAAAGTAAAAAAATAAAAAACAACTTTCATGAAACAACGCGTCTCATGGCTGGTGGCAATTTTTAAAAAGGCTTACCTCTGACTTATGGAAAAAATCATTAATGATGTCTCTGTTTATACCCTTTAAAAGGAATCGATAAAATACTACTTTAGTTTCCAAATTCCGACTTTATTTCTTGACTTCCGTTTTTGGGCTTTTTCCATTCAAAACCGAAACTTTTGACCCAATGATTTCTCTATCTACTCTATAAAGAGGAATCGAATGACACTATTTTTGTTTATATATTCGGACTTTGATTTCTTCAATTCCGTTTTTGGGTCACTTCCAATCGAAACTGAAAGTTTAAACCCAATGATTTCTGTGTCTACTCTTTAAGAGGAATCGAATGATGCTACTTTAGTTTCCAATTTCTGACTTTGATTTCTTGAATTCCGACTTCCAATCAAAACTGGAACTTTAAACCCAATGATTTTTGTGTCTACTCTTTACGAGGAATCGAATGACACTGCTTTTGTTTCTACATTCCGACTTTGATTTCTTGACTTCCGTTTTTGAGCAACTTCCGGTCAAAACCAAAATTTAAAAAACCCAATTTAGGTCCACAAACATTTTGTATAGATTACGAATCCGAAAACCGTTTGTTGCTAACTCTTGTAGTCTTTGATATCAGGGTGTGACGGACGGATGAAAGGAAAATGATAGATGACAATTTAAAAAATTGCCATCGAAGCTACGAAAAATATCAGTTTGAATTTTTCTGGTAATAAGATAAAATAGCCTACATAAATATTTTAGTAGTACAGTCATGTAACACAGTAATTAGGGTCTACATATCTAACTAAATATGAAATTTAAATGAAGGTTAACTGGACGCAAGGTTGATACCTAAGAAGGAATGCGTAGGAGCAAGTTGGCCAATAAACTAATTAAAATTTCCGTAGGTCTCCTATTTCCCTCAAGAGGGCGAGAGTTGTTAATTAGAATATTACTCCGGTAGCTGTTAGACCTTACTCTCCAGTCCCTTTCAGTTGGTCTAACCGAGAGGAAACGTGACATGATAAAGTATTTTGATATGCAAAATTATAACGTGGAATATAAAATTATAATTAAATACTTTATTTTAATTCATACAGTTTACATAATTAAAAATTTACATTAAACCTGTGCATAAACAATTAATTTTGACTCTCTTGTGAATAATTTTCAGGAAATAATGTCAAATAACAATCCCTCAGAGTAAACTTAGATAAATACATTTTTAATAAAACTAAGAAGCTGAAAAACTAACAAATCGCATCTGACTAATAGGTTGCATTCCTCATCCTTTTTATTCTCCTGACTGCTTAACTCCACATATTTTAAAACACATGAAGTTGATTATGCTTTGGTCGTTAAAGTACGGAAGGACACTGTTGCAAACCTTCATCTTACCCTGGTTTCACTTGTACTACTGTATTTTATGTTAAGTTATTTTTATTATACCTATTAAAAGAAAAGTTAATTTAGTATCAGTTAAACTTATTCAAATATGTGTTCAAAAATGTACATCAAATATATTATATTTTGTCATATTTTTTATTTATTTATTAATTTTTTTTTTTTGGTTAATTAAAATGATACATTTTCAATTTAATAATTTAAATTTTGATTTGCCCATAACAGGCAGGCAGAGTGTTAAACTATTTACACTCGATCTGCTAGTTCCAGGGATACAAAAAATAGTTCTGTTTCTTATCACATGATCAGCCAATTTTATGACTGAAGTATTTAAGAACAGAAGAAGTATATGTATAAAAGACACTAGTCACAGTTATCTCCTCTGAGAGTAATGAATTTCATTATACAGCCAGATTTGCGGTGAATGAAGTGAATGTGTAGTTTGGAGGGTGAAAAGGAGATGCTTTTCGGAGGGCCCGGCATCCTGATAAGGATACTTTTTTATTCAGTGAGAAAGGCAATGGGTAAACCACCTCACTTCTCGTTTTACTTAGTAAAGCCTCTAGACCAGGCTTTCGGCTGATGACCTAAACAACAACAACAACAACACATTTTTTAATACAATTATTAAATTGAATTATGAAAATGGTCACTGTACACGATTAAGAATTCTTTTGTAGTTAATTAATCTTAGCATAATGTTTGGCTATACTGGTCAAGATTTCGCACAGCTTTTCTTGGCCACTCCAAGTGAATGCCTAGTCAGTCTTCTCTTTGCCTTCTGTGCAGTAGTATAACCTTCCAGTTTCTTATCCCAAACATTTTAACTTGTCATATTATAATGTATGAGTAAATATATTATTTTACGTGACAATAAAATTTATTTATTTTTATTTAATTATTTATGGTTCAGAGTGTTGGACCCTGACTACTTAGCAGATATCAACATTATAGTTTGCTGAGATTAGATTCTTAAGACGATTCGCAGGGTATCTTTTACTGGACCGTAAACGAAATGAAGATATCAGTCATGAACTTGATGTGCCAGGGGTGATAACTGTTCAAGAGTGGTACAGTCATTTGTTGAAGAAGCCACATGATCAAACACCGAAACAGGTGTTTACTTACAAGCCGAACGAATAACGTGATAATGGATGACCTCGGAAGAAATGGACACCCCAACTTCTTCATAAAATAGCAGACAACTAAGTCTGAAGCTGAAACAGACCAGGAGGCCTAATCTGTATTGTTTATGATGATGAAAAAGCTGTTTATCCTGCCAACATGAAGTACATACTTCATTAATAAACGTATCGGTCTGAGGAACCTCAAACTCAAAACTCCTCTTCAAAATTTTTAAACTTCCACATAGCAGCTGTCGTTGCCTCAATTACGGTAGCAGTGTTTACTATTATTGTTCTGTAAAAGATTAAGCGATAAAGATAAAACGTCATCGATAATGTTTCTCTAATTTAATTTACAGTACTTATAAATTTTGACTTATCAATTTAGTTATGTTTCCTAACTGTAACTAATAGGTAGTGTGAGTTGCGTTTGATTTAAATTGTATCGTAATTTATGTAAACATTCATTTCTTTTGTTTTGTTTTATTTTTCATACTGATTATTTTGAGAAGCGGAGCGGTGATTTTATTATTGTTACTTATATACTTCAATACGTTTTGAATCAATCTTTAACGTAAAACAAATCACATTACATTCCAATGTTTGTTTACTATCATCGTTATTTATTTGCTTTTGCTGAACCTACATAAAATGTACAAGAGCAGTAGCTAATGAAATGTGGTTATTGTAGTATTGACGGGGAAGAAATATCAACAAAAAGTAAATTATAAAACTAGATTACTTGTACACAAGATTGATAAATTAGTGAAGCGACAACGGTGATCGAGCTGAGCTGCAATTCAGCCCTGGTAAACGTCCTTGAAAAATGTAATAAATCGGGTAACGTGACAAATCTGACAGCTTCGCAACTGCAGGAAAGCTGGCATTTCTAATTTCGACTAGACTATAGTTTTATTTTTAGTCCTGTAGGTTTCTCTTTAACAAATCCTGCGTTATGATTACCTGAACTGTACAAACTGGAGGTTCTTCGATACAATCATGCTTCTTTATTCGTTGCTTCTTTCACTTTGTTGGTTCCATAGTGGAATAGCTGTTCTTCTGAGATTTCTGTAAACCAAGTTCTTATATTTCAAAGCCACAACACCCTTTATCTGCCAGATCTTTTTTTTTGTATATTTTCCCCTGCAGAAATACTTGAAGCCACGAATACCTTGAATCATTCCTTATAATACGTTACAAGTATTGCAAGCATGCTTTGCTTATCCGGATGAATTTAGAGGAAATATTTTTAAACAGGTTACGAATCTAGGTAGAAGGGAAGGTACAGGTTCCTGGCACACAGTGTTTTGAAACGTTCTCAATGTATGGGCCAATTCCTGATAGAAAATAGAACGTGTATATATTATTTAAAGAAACTGCGTACGAACGCAACTTCAGAGGGATCCGTTTAATATACTTTATATTGCAATGTGGGTTATACTCCACACTTTATTTTCTTACTACAACTGTAAGAAAAAAAATGATTATTTTCTGAGTTCTCTTTGAGAATGAAAAAAATTAATATTTATTTCTTTAGGGGAGTTGCACGTATTTTTGTACCCTTCCAGACCAAATGGTCGTAATTTAAATGTTTTTCTTTTACTTTATATCACATACAGAATATGCACGCTGATTTTTAGTGCTGTAGGTTTTAGAGAACATTAAAGTAATATGTATTGCTTTAGGGTAGTAACTCTCTTTTGACTCGTTAGTATTGTAGAATTGCGAATAAAGTAAGGAAAAATTATAAGAAATTGAGAATTTATCAAAGTTTTAACAATTTAATTTAATAATCGGTGAGTTTATGGTTATTTAATTTGGATTACGATTATAAAATCTCTTACGTAATAAACTTTATTAGTACGACAAACTTTTCTAGTCAGGCACGCAGCCAGAGAAGGGGCCTGAAGGGTTTCAGCCCTCGTCTGAATGGATAATGCAAAGTTCATAAGACTAATACGCAGGGAGTCTTTGATTCGATTCCCGGTCATGTCTGGCATTTTTTATAGCTCAGTTTTATATATCACTCTTCGCTAGCCCTAATAAGCATAGCGATCTGACGTAACTCCAAAAAACACTATACTTAGCCCCTGATTTAAAATCTTGGCTACGTGCCTGTTTAAAGATAATACGAGGGGGTACCCAAAAGAAACCGGAATTATTTTTTAAAACTATTTATTTTTAATTTTTTTACAAAAGAACCTTATCCCCTTCAAAATACTCTCCATTACAACTAATACATTTGTCCCACCGGTGCTTCCACTGTTCAAAACATTTTTTGTACTCCTCTTCAGTGATGGCTGCCAGCTTATCCGTCGTTTTTTTCTTGACATCATCAACGTTGTTAAATCGGAGACCTTTCATGCCCCTTTTCATGCGTGGGAACAAGAAAAAATCACACGGAGCCAGATCGGGTGAGTACGGTGCGTGTGGTAGCAAAACCATGCCGTTTATCGCCAAAAACTGGGTAACCGAGATGGCCGTGTGTGCAGGCGCGTTGTCGTGGTGGAAAAACCAGTCCCCTGTCTGCCACAAATTAGGTCTTTTACGACGAATGCTGTTTCGTAGTCTTCTTAACACTTCAAGATAAAACGCTTGATTTACCGTCTGGCCTGGTGGAACGAACTCTGAATGGACAATTCCCCTCACATCAAAAAAAAACAAATCAGCATTGTTTTGATGTTCGATCTGACTTGACGACTTTTTTTTGGTCGGGGTGATAATGAAGTCTTCCATTGACTGGATTGTTGTTTGGTTTCTGGGTCGTACCCATAGCACCAAGACTCGTCACCCGTAATGATCTTTGACATGAAATCTGGATCAGTTTCAAGCTGTTGTTTCAAATCACTACACGTTCCAATTCGACGTTCCTTTTGAGTGTCTGTCAGAACCCGAGGCACAAACTTGGCAGCGACTCTTTTCATTGTCAAGTCTTCTGTTAAAATGCGTTGGACTGAGCTCCAAGATAACCCACTAACCTGTGATATTTGGTCAATGGTCTGTCGTCGGTCTGTTCGTACAATTTCTTTCACTTTCACAACATTTTCGTCTGTTCGGGAAGTCGACGGTCGTCCAGAACGAGGTTTGTTCTCAATCGACATGTCGCCATTTTTAAAGCGCAAAAACCACTCGTACACTTGGTTTTCCAATAGCGTCGTCTTTGTAAGCTGTGTTTAACATTACAACTGTTTCCGCGGCGTTTTTACCGAGCAAGAAGCAAAATTTCACAGCCGCATGTTGTTCATTAAAACTTGCCATCATGAAAAACGACACGAGCACAAAACAGCACTAGCGAGAACAATCACTGCACGAGAACAGAACAAGCTAGATCAACGAACAAAATGGCATTGAACTGGCAATGAGTAGCGCTACAAGCAGCCTGGTGGCGGGAATTTGTACTGCACAAGCTCCGCCCACAGCAGAGCTATTCCGGATACTTTTGGGTACCCCCTCGTATAATGAACACTATTAATTAAACTTACATTTTAAATGATAATAGTAGGCCTACTGTGTCTAGAATTTATTTTACCTTTTTTTGGTAAGGTATAGACTCTACGCTAATGACAACCACTCAATGTGATCGGTGTATTCTTGTATTTCTTGCTTGAAACAGACATTAATTTGGCAATGATAGTAGGTCTACTGTGGACATGATGGTAATCTTCAAAACAGAGTAGTCTAATGAGATACCTAATTTCCAGTTTACTTAGTTTATTAATAGCTATAAAATGCGTTTTACAATCCCACCAATCCAATATAACCCACCGGGTTGATCTAGTGGTAAAGTCGCCGCCACGAGCCAGCAGTTTAACTACTGATTTTCGGGGACGAAGGTTCCGTGGTTCAAATCCTAGTAAAGGTAATTGAGTTACTTTTACACAGATTAGAATACTAGACAGTGGTTACCAGTGTACTTAGATGATTGCGGTTCAATTAAACGCACTCTTTTAGGAATAATCGGCCTGAGTATGTAAAATTACACATCATACATATCACTCTCATCTAGAAATGAAATTCTTAAGGTCTGTCAAGGGTTGTACAAGACTAGACAGGATCAGAAATGGAGATATAAGGCAAGAATTGGGAATTTTTCCTCTCGACGAAAAAATCGGGCCCAATGAATTGATCATTTAAATAGAATTCCAAAAAGCCGCTTGCCTAGTGTATCGAGAAGATACAAACCAGTGGGAAGTAGAGATATTAGCAGGCCGAAGAAAATATGGCTGCCGAATCAGGTACAAATATCTAACCTGTGAATTGGATCATGTGTTGCTTATTGATCATAAATTTAATGGATTACAAAATACCCACATTAGTTTAAATAAAAATCTGGTGTGAAACACTCACACAACTTTCTCTTGCCAATGCAAATAATTAATAATAAACCTAACATTATTAATAAAATATTAGAAATAAACAAAAACTAACCTCAAAAACATAACCTTATTTTAATCATGAGTGAATGACGCAAAATGACAATCGAACTCAGTTTGGCTTAAAAATACGGAAAATCACGCTTTCACGCTAAACTAGGCTCTGTAGAGAAAAATGCTCTAAACAAAAGTTGTAGATCTTTTAATTTTCTATAAATTTAATTATACACACTTTTGTCGTAAAATGCATACTAAGACCGAAATGTTAAAAAAATCGATTTTTCTCACGTTTTCGTGAGAGGAAAAACAGAAAATCGCAAATTACCGCTAAACTAAGCGTTATACAAAAAAATGTTTGAAATAAAAGTTGTAGAATTTTACATTCTCTACAACTTTTATTATATAACGTTTTGCGCTAAAATGCATATTAAAGCCGCAATCTTAAAAAGAAAATGTTTTTACGTAAAAACAGCCTCAAGCAGAATTTCAGCAAACATGGCGCCTACCCTATATTGTAGAGCATAAAAAATGTAGTAAACCAGTTGATTTTAAAAAAAATCGTAGGACTAGTTTTTGAGAAAATCGTAAAAAAGTGAAAAATTATACGAATAAACTACTACTTCCGGTTGTCGGGTCCGGTAGTGATATGTAACTTAAGTTTCAAGTTTCAAGTTCGTACGATGTTCCGTTCTTGAGATATTCTGTTCACATACACACACACCCACAGACACACACACAGACCAATCGCTAAAAACATGTTTTTTGGGTTCAGGGGGTCTGAAAACGTATAGATCCGGTGAAAACTCGATTTCGAAAAATCGACATGAAAACAATACTTTCCTTCCTATATATTCATATAGGCAAGAGAAAGTAAAAAATCGTAATAACTGCGATATGTTTATTTTAATTTTAAGTGTAGTTTTAATAAATTTGCTTCGTTATTTTAAGATTTTCTGTATAACATTGTATACACATATAATTTAAATAAAATATAATATTATTATTATTATTATTTGGAAAGAGACCCCCAATGGATAAGTTTATAAGTAACTGTCAGTTGTTACTTGCCCAACCAGTGTTACTTAACAATTCATAGCAAATAAATTTTACAAAGTAAACGTTTCAATGATAAAAACAATAAGCAAAAAAAAAAAATTATATATTCCGTTAAAGGCGAAACTAATTAAATCTGATGTGCTATATATATATTTTTAAATGCAATACAAAAAGAAACAAAAAAAATTAAATGTAATCTTCAAATAATGATCATCAGAATGACACAACAGAGCATCTAAACGTAATGACTTTAAAATACGATTTAAATTTGCATCCTTGAACTTTTAGCGTTCATCAAATGAACAATGTTATAATATATATTATGTAGGTTTAGGTAGCAATTGGATTTATGCGTCGGTGTTAAACTTAAGAACAGAGAGATAGGATGCGTGTAAGAAATGGCGTAGGGAGGGAACCAGATGAAAAGATGTCTTGATCCTATTAAGAGACAAGAAGAACAAGACCTTGATTAGATGCAAATTTTTTAAAAGTTATAGTATCATCTTGACTAAGAGTAAAACAGAATAAAAAAAAGAAGGGGGAGGAGACGAAATCGTACGTAAAATGTTAAGGTCATAGTATAACATCCATTATACTCAACATATATATGTTCAGATGTAATAAAAATAATAAAATACTGTTTATAGTATATATATGTAACTAACTTAAAAACATAATTGATTATATTTACTCTCATATTTTTTTATGTTAAATAAAAAGTTACTCGACAAACATAAAAAAATCTGGTGTGAAACACTCACACAATTTTCTCTTGCCAATGCAAATGATTAATAATAAACCTAACATTATTAATAAAATATTAGAAATAAACAAAAACTAACCTCAAAAACATAACCTTATTTTAATCACGAGTGAATGACGCAAAATGACAATCGAACTCAGTTTGGCTTAAAAATACGGAAAATCACGCTTTCACGCTAAACTAGGCTCTGTAGAGAAAAATGCTCTAAACAAAAGTTGTAGATCTTTTAATTTTCTATAACTTTTATTATATACACTTTTGTGGTAAAATGCATACTAAGACCGAAATGTTAAAAAAATCGATTTTTCTCACGTTTTCGTGAGAAAAAAAACAGAAAATCGCAAATTACCGCTAAACTAAGCGTTATACAAAAAAATGTTTGAAACAGAAGTTGTAGGTTTTTAAATTCTCTACAACTTTTATTATATAAGTTTTTGCGCTGAAATTTATATTAAAGCCGTAATCTTAAAAAAACAACGTTTTTACGTGAAAACAGCCTCACCGAGAATTTCAGCAAACATGGCGCCTACCCTATCTTGTAGAGAATAAAAAATTGAGTAAAATAGGCGATTTTAAAAAAAATCGTAGGACCAGTTTTTGAGAAAATCGCAAAAAACTGAAAAATTATACGAATAAACTACTACTTCCGGTTGACCGATTTTGATGAAAATGTTCGTGTCGCGTCCGGTAGTGGTATGTAACTTAAGTTTCAAGTTTCAAGTTCGTACGATGTTCCGTTCTTGAGATATTCTGTTCACACACACACACACACAGACACACACACAGACACACAGACACACACACAGACCAATCGCTAAAAACATGTTTTTTGGGTTCAGGGGGTCTGAAAACGTATAGATCCGGTGAAAACTCGATTTCGAAAAATCGACATGAAAACAATACTTTCCTTCCTATATATTTATATAGGCAAGAGAAAGTAATTAATATTGTACTGTAAAATAATGGGTCATTATGATAATAATACCTATGCTAATTTGTAATATTGATTATAATATTCAAATTATTATTACAAGATATTCCATAAAGTTTTAAAATTGATTTTATTTGTAATATTACGGTTTTTACTTCAATTTTATGTCTAGCACTTTATATTTGTACAATCATTAGTTTTGCAAGTACATAAGACCTCGAGGGATGAGTTCCGCAAAATCATCGCGTGGCGTGAAATTCGCGTAACTTGGATTTTTAGGTTTAACCTTAAAATATTCGATAATTATTGTCCGTAACATTCAAATCCGTTAATAATCCGTAATGTTAATTCACTAAACCAGTCGTTCCTTTTATGTTACTACCGTCGGCATTAGCAGATATTGCAAAACAGTCAGACGTAAAGGAAATTTAAAAAAATTATGTTCTTCGTTTTTCATCCCTTTTGTAAATTTTAACGACATCTTAACTTTTCCTTTAAGGGGGAGATGGCACGATGGTTTTAACTCAAAATTTCGATTTTTGGTTTTTCATGTTTTACAATAGTTTAGGCCAATATCTATTAGAAAAAAAAACATTAAATTACGTCAAAAAAATAATTTTTTCATGAAAAAATTAAGTTTTTATCAAGTTTACCCAGAAAAATGATCATGTTACCAAGAACGAATATTTTTCACAATTTTATACGGTTCGTTTTAGTGCAAAGAGAATTTTAGTTTTTAAAATATCTGCATCGCGGTTTTTTGCATTCTCAGCTGTTGGTTCAGCTTTCTTAAACAACTGTTGATAGAAAATTTACTTGTTTTTGTACATTTTGTTTTTGATTTGTACCTTCTTGTTTCTTGCGTTTCCCCATAAATTTAGATTTTTAACACTAGGTATATATTTCTCAGAAACCAATAAACCTACCAGGCTGAAATTTTTACCAGTTAATTATCTTGTATATCCACATATACCGACTTTTTATGACTTCCTCAGGTGCTCCAAAAATTAGTAATGCGGAAAAAACGTAGAAACCAATTTGTAAAAATTTTATGTTATTCGTAATATTTAAAAAAAATAGTATGGTCCAAAGATTAAATTAAAAAAATGTCAGTAGCTCGAGGAGAAACCCGACACCTATGGCGTGTAAATTTTAATTTCCCTATCTTTTACCAATCCTATGAAAAATGTACCTAAAAAAAGAAAATTTAACATTGGTGGGATACAAAGTACTTTACAAACTTTTAGTTGTCGGGTTTCTCTACCTACTCACAGTTTTTTCAATTTAATCTGTGAACCCATAAAATAAAAAACAAATTAACGAATAACATAAAATATTTACAAATTTCTTTATACGTTTTTTTCATATTAGTAATTGTTGGAGCATCTGACGGAGCCATTAAAATGTCGGTATTTGTGCATGTACAAGAAGAATAACTAGTAAAAAATTCAGCCAGCTAGATTTAATGGGTTCCGAGAAAAATGTACCTAAATTTTTTAATCTAAATTTACGGGAACAGCCAAAAAACAAAATGGGAACAAATCAAAAAGAAAATGTACTCAAACAAGTAAATTTCCCATCAAAAGTTGGTTAGAACGCTGTACCAACAGCTGAGAATATTAAAGACAGTAACGCAGATATTTTAAAAAAACTAAAATTCCCTTTGTTCTAAAACGATTGGTTTAAAATTACGAAAAATATTGGTTCTTGGTGAAATTATCATTTTTCTGGATATGCCTACTAAAAACTTAATTTTTTCGTTAAAATAATTTTTTGGCATAGTTCAATGTTTTTCTTGTAGATATAAGTCTGAACTATTGAAAAACATAAAAACCAAAAATTGAAATTTTCAGTAAAAACCATCATACAGTCTCACCTTAAATTAGATGGTGTTGACTTAGGTAAAGTAAAACTTTTCTACTCCACGATTTTATACGATATTCTAAAAAAAAAAAAATGAAATGTAAGTCTTTTAATAATGGTTTTCCACTAATACGGACGTCAGGTTTATCAATTTTAAATTGTTCAAAGTAGTTCTTCTGGATGATAATGTATCGGAACAGGTCGAGGTTTAATCTTCAAAAGAAGTTAGAGGAAGAAAAAAAATAAAGGAAGAATAAGAAGATAGAAGAAAGGAAAAGGAAGAAGAGAGAAGAGAAAAAGAAGAGGGGAAAGAAGAGGAAGAAGAATAAAATAAATAAGGAGGAAAAGACGGAGGTGGAGGAAGAAGAGGAGAATGAGCAGAGCAAGAGAATGGGAAGAAAAAATACTTAACAATAACGAAAGAAGTGATTGGAGGTGTCACAGTTGCTTTAATTTGTCAAAGGAAATTAAAACATGTTATACTTTTTAACATGGGTGGTGTACCACAGGGTTCCGTTCTAGTTCCGTTTCTATACACGCAGTACACATTTGATTTCTTAACTGTTCTAGATTGTTTAACCACTACTTACGTGGACGATACAGGTATTATGACAAACAGTAATGATTACAACACTGACACGTAAATTTTGCAACATTATTTAAATTTAATTTCTCACTGGTGTAAACTATTTAAAATTAAATTTAGTAAACTAAAATCACACCACATTACTTTTATACATTGTCGGGAAACTTGTTCACCCGTACACTATGACAACCAACTGATCTTAGAGAGAGATATTTATGTACGCTATTTGGTCCTTACTCTTAGCCAGGAGACTGACACAGAACTATCACACACGACAAAAACTAATTTCGCTGAATCACAGGTTAAATACTTTGAACTCTCTACTCTACTTTTTATTAAGTCTAACTGTTTTGCAATTTCTGCTAATGCAGACGGTGGAGAATGATGATAATATGAAAATGAGTGATGAAAAATTGACAGACCTGACCGGGAATCGAACACAGGACCCTAGTTTCTACGCCGGTGTCCCGGGTTTGATTCCCGGTCAGGTACACTCTACTGCAGATCACAACCACCTGTTAAACAAAACTTTAATTGTTATATTTACTTAATTCGACCGATTTGGATGTACGGAGCTTTGATACATGGTTCGCGGAACCAATTAAACATAAATGGAGTGATTATGCGTAGGAACATGGGGTCAAAACTACCAACTGGAGGGCGAGAGACATGCAAGTGGATGAGCATAATCACTCCACTACGGTGAAAAGAGCCGCCATTTAAACTTGTAAACTGATTGGAAATTAAAAGGCCGGTTATTATGCCAAATTCTTCACTTTCCGTTTCCCCTAATTTAATAACCTAACTCCTACCCCTCTTCATTAAATTTACAAAATTTCTCCACGATAAGTACGCAAGATGTCTACGCCTCCCCATGTCAATAGAATTCCCACATTAAAATGAAAAGACCACTAAATAAAAAGAAAAATACAAAAGAGCCGCTCCTAATTCCACTTGTCCCTTATTATAAATTGTTACCACTCACCAATAACTTCTTAAATTTCTTAAATTACTTCCACTAAAGTCCCACTTCCAATCCCCCAAGAAACAGAATCCAATTTCCTAATTTAATCTTATAAAATTCCCCTGAATTCCCCGAGGTTGCAATTACTCTGTGAAATTGTCCCCCGAGCGACCAGGTGTTCCTTAACACGATGTCGCCATCATAGGGCTCCTTAGCCCTCTCAAACTGGATTCTGGATTCTTAAACATAAATAAGATACAAGGTTTTCAAAACAAGTTTTTACGTTTCGTTACAACTAGTCTCTACTACATACTACAGATCCCCTGAACCCAAAAAACGTGTTTTTCACGATTGGTGTGTGTGTGTGTGCGTGCGTGCGTGTGTGTGTGTGTGTGTGTGTGTGTGTGTGTGTGTGTGTGAACAAAACATCTCAAGAACAAAACATCGTACGAACTTGAAACTTAAGTTAAATACTACTACCGGACCCGACACGAACATTTTTATCAAAATCGGTCAACCGGAAATAGTTTATTCGTGTCATTTTTCACTTTTTTCTCAAAACAGCTTCTAAAATTGTTTTTAAAATCGCCTCATTTACTACATTTTTTATGCTCTACAAGATAGGGTTAGGGTCCCTGTCTGCTGAAATTCTTGGAAAGGCTTTACTCTAAAAAATTTGTTTTTTTAAGATTGCGACTTAAACATGTAATTTAGCGCAAAATGTAATAACAAAAGTTGTAGGGAATTTAAAATCAATACAATATACAATTTTTATTCCAAACATTTTTTTTATAACGCTTAGTTTAGCGGTAATTAGCGATTTTCTGTTTTTTTCTCACGAAAACGTATAAAAAAATCGAATTTTTTTTATGATTTCAGCCTCAGAATGAATTTCACGACAAAAGTGTATATAATAAAAATTATAGGAAATTAAAAGATCTACAACTTTTATTTAAGCATTTTTCTTTACAGAGCCTAGTTTAGCGTGAAAGAGTGATTTTCCGTATTTTTAAGCCAAACTGAGGTTGATTTTCTTGTTTATTTTAAATTATTTTAGGTTATAGTGTTCATTATTTGGATTGGCAAGAGAAAGTTGAGTAAGAGTTTCACACTAGAATTTTAGTTTATGTAACCAATTGAGCGTTACAGTATGAAACACCGTCGAGGGTTGGCGTATGGATAATTTTTCTCAATTAAGACGAAAGCAGGACATTGCACAACGCAGATATTGCTATAGTCCAGCCTCTCTTAGTTTGCTCCTAATGTAAACAAATAATGACGTCAGTGACCATGCGCATTATATCAAAATGTATACATGCTGATTAAAAAGTAACAACAAAATACTTTTAAAAGTATTATTATAAATTAAATTGTTAGGCCTACATCATATCATGACTGATGTTTTTAGTACTTTAAGTGCTTATAATTTAAAAAGTAGTTAACTTAATAGGAATAGGACATCCGTAAAGTCGTAGACTCTAGCGTGCACTCTGTAGTAGGTGGCTTTTGTTTGTTGACAGTAGGAGCAAACTAACAGCGGCTCAACTGTAGTTGTATGATTATACAGTTATAAATGTTACTAAATAAAGATAAAAATACTTTTCAACCACCGAGTACTGAGGAGTTAAGATGATCACTGATTCCTGATCTCTAATTAAACAAAAAAATAAAACACCAATATGATTACAGCTGTTTAATTTAATAAATCATTTTTACGTCTTAACATTTTAACACGTTAGGATAAATGTTTTAATGTCATATTTAAATTATTATCGCATAATTTTTTTATATTATTTCTTAGGTTTGCTCATGAACTTAATGGTAATACGTATTGCACAACTTCAGGTAATTATATAATAAAAAATAAAAACCATAAAAGTAATTACAAAATAATTAACCTTAAAACTTTGTTCAAAGAATATTTTCCTTTGAAAGTAGCTTCAGCACTAACGATAATTTTTTTATTTATTTATTTAAATTCTCATCAACTCTTGGTCATTAACGACTACGGTTATAATATTCAAGTTTACAGGCGTGTAAAAAGTTTATAAAATTTTACCTGGAATTTATACCGAAAGAGATTAACCGTGGAATGTTTTGCCAAAAGAGACTAATGATACTATAAAAATCCTTTTCTTCGAATCAAAATTACAGTACCACGGAGGAATAAACACTATGATTAAGTAACTACATAAATGTAATTATAAGAATTGTTTTTAAATTATCTGAGCAAAATTACATTAAATATTGCGACAATATCGAAGAGAAATATGTGTTCAAGAGGCTTCTAGGGGACCGAGAGATTCATAAATGTTAAACAGTAAATAATAGAGTGACAAAGTAACCATAGGGTTAGTTATAAAAGGATATTTAAAAATCTGGTGTGAAACACTCACACAACTTTCTCTTGCCAATGCAAATAATTAACAATAAACCTAACATTATTAATAAAATATTAGAAATAAACAAAAAACTAACCTCAAAAACATAACCTTATTTTAATCATGAGTGAATGATGCAAAATGAAAATCAACCTCAGTTTGGCTTAGAAATACGGAAAATCACTCTTTCTCTCTAAACTAGGCTCTGTAGAGAAAAATACTTTAAATAAAAGTTGTAGATCTTTTAATTTTCTATAAATTAAATTATATACACTTTTGTCGTAAAATGCATACTAAGGCCGAAATCTTAAAAAAATCAATTTTTCACACATTTTCGTGAGAAAAAAACAGAAAATCGCAAATTACCGCTAAACTAAGCGTTATACAAAAAATTGTTCGAAATAAAAGTTGTAGAATTTTTAATTCTCTACAACTTTTATTATATAAAGTTTTGCGCTAAAATGCATATTAAAGCTGTAATCTTAAAAAAACAACGTTTGTACGTGAAAACAGAGCCTCGCCCAGAATTTCACCAAACATGACGCCTACCCTATCTTGTAGAGAATAAAAAATTGAGTAAACCAGGTGATTTTAAAAAAAATCGTAGGTCCAGTTTTTGAGAAAATCGCAAAAAAGTGAAAATTACACGAATAAACTACCACTTCCGGTTGACCGATTTTGATGAAAATGTTCGTGTCAAGTCCGGTAGTGGTACGTAACTTAAGTTTCAAGTTCGTACGATGTTCCGTTCTTGAGATATTCTGTTCACACACACACACACACACACACACACAGACACACAGACACACACACAGACCAATCGCTAAAAACATGTTTTTTGGGTTCAGGGGGTCTGAAAACGTATAGATCCGGTGAAAACTCGATTTTGAAAAATCGACATGAAAACAATACTTTCCTTCCTATATATTCATATAGGCAAGAGAAAGTAAAAAGGGCCGTGTAATAAGATAAGGCCTTTGTCTTACAACTATTTGTGTAACACCTTTTATTCTATTGTGACTTGTTTACACTCGTTATGAATTTTCCAGAACCAATAAAAAAGATTTTTGTATCGAATCTCTCTGTTTTTCTAGAAATATCTCTTTGATCTACCAATATAAAGAGAGCCCTGAGTGCGGTCAGTGAGTTAGTATTCGTTTGATCTTTGACGAGTGTTTATTGCGTGTGTTATCGGTACGTTAGAAGAGGTCAACGTATTCCGGACATTGTATTGGTCAACTATTGTTATTTCGTCTTTTTGTGTATGTGCATTCTGTATAATTGTTTGTAAGTAGCACTAAGTAAGTTATTTAAGTTTTTTATTGTTTTACCAGCCCATAACAGACAGGTGGAGAGTCAAATTATTTACTCTCAATCTGTTTGTTGCAGGGCTAAAATAAATAGTTCTGTTTCTTATCACATGGTCAGCCAATTAAATGACTGAATCATTTAAGAACAGAAGAGGTAGAGGTGTAAAAGACACTAATCAGAGTTATCTTCTCTGAAAGTAATGAATTTCATTATACAGCCAGACCCTATGGTGAATGAAGTGAAGGTGTCATTTGCAGAATGGGAAATATATGCTTTTCAGAGGGCCTGGCATGCTGATAAGCGTACTTTTCCATTCAGTGAGGAAGGCATGGTAAACCACCTCACTCCTCGTTTTACCTAGTAAAACCTCTACAGGTTCAAACCAGTCTTTCGGCTGATGACCTAAACAACAACATTGTTTTACTTCATTATAATTAGTTTATTATTTATTTTGTAAATCTTTTAGTTGTAATAAATACTTGTACTTTTAAACTTTAGTGTATTAATTATTTAATTACCTAGATCCCGAAACGGACCTTACCGATAAGTGTCACAATATTATAGCAAAATTACACATCATCGGCCATCCAAATTGTGTTTTTCATACCAGAGCCGTTTTTTCAACTTCCGATATGTCATAAGTAATAATGACAAGTGAATATAGATAAAAATGTTTTATTACTGTAAGTTACGTACGCTTATGGCTACTTTCTGACGTAATCGCCTTGAAAATTGAGGCATTTGTCGTACCTGTTGACAAGCTCTCCGATGCCTTTTTCATAAAATATTGCCGTCAATGAATTTAAATGATTCTTGACGTTGTCTTGAATCTCCTCATTAGTTTGGAAGCACTGCCCTCCTAGCCCATTTCTTAGTTGAGGGAAAAAAGAATGTCATTCGGTGGTAGTTTGGAACTCTTTGGCGGGTGATGAAAAATGTCCCATTGAAATTGCTCAAGGAGTTGTTGGGTTGCACCAGCACTGTGAGTACTGGCGTTTTCATGGATAAGAACGAGTCCAGAAGTCAGCATGCCTTTTCTTTTATTTTGAATGGCTCTCCACAAACTTCGTGAAGTTGCAAAATAAATAACTGCACTAATCGTGGTTCCAGGATGCATAAACTCCACAAGAAACACAACGAAGAGCTTCAAAACAACTTCAAACTCATTTAAATTCATTGGCAACATTTTATAATGAGGATATCGAAAAGCTTGTCCACAGGTACGATAAATGCCTCGATCGTCGAGGTGATTATGTCGATAAATAGCCCCATAATTGTATATTACTTACAGTAAGGATACAGTTTTTCTATATTCACATACCTTTTATTTATGGTCAATTGGAGGTTGGATAAAACGGCCCTTGTACATTATACTCCTATGTAACAAACCTTGGTAGAGAAAGAGGTTGCGAATAAAACATATACATCTATAGACTATACACCGAGTCTGGAGGCATGCATTAAAAAAAATCTGGTGTGAAACACTCACACAACTTTCTCTTGCCAATGCAAATAATTTACAATATAATTTAACATTAGTAATAAAATATTAGAAATAAACAAAAAACTAACCTCAATAAACATAACCTTATTTTAATCATGAGTGAAACACTCAAAATGAAAATCAACCTCAGTCTGGCTTAAAAATACGGAAAATCACTATTTCACGCTAAACTAGGCTCTGTAGAGAAAAATACGATAAATAAAAGTTGTAGATCTTTAAATTTCCTATAAATTTGGTTATATACATTTTTGTCGTAAAATGCATACTAAGGCCAAAATCTTAAAAAAATCGATTTTTCACACGTTTTCGTGAGAAAAAATCAGAAAATCGCTAATTACTGCTAAACTAAGCGTCATACAAAAAAATGTTTGAAACAGAAGTTGTAGGTTTTTAAATTTTCTACAACTTTTATTATATAAGTTTTTGCGCTAAAATTTATATTAAAGCCGTTATCTTAAAAAAACAACGTTTTTACGTGAAAACAGCCTCACCGAGAATTTCAGCAAACATGGCGCCTACCCTATCTTGTAGAGAATAAAAAATTGAGTAAAATAGGCGATTTTAAAAAAAATCGTAGGACCAGTTTTTGAGAAAATCGCAAAAAACTGAAAAATTATACGAATAAACTACTACTTCCGGTTGACCGATTTTGATGAAAATGTTCGTGTCGCGTCCGGTAGTGGTATGTAACTTAAGTTTCAAGTTTCAAGTTCGTACGATGTTCCGTTCTTGAGATATTCTGTACACACACACACACACACACACACACACACACGCGCGCGCGCACACACACACACACACACACACACACATACCAATCGCTAAAAACATGTTTTTTGGGTTCAGGGGGTCTGAAAACGTATAGATCCGGTGAAAACTCGATTTCGAAAAATCGACATGAAAACAATACTTTCCTTCCTATATATTCATATCCTCTCAAAATTACAATAAAATTGTAAACTGACCGGTAAGAGTTTTGCAGAAACTGCGTTGTAGTAACAATTCAAAGGTGTAACAAAAGGTTAAGAATATCTGGAGTAGGTAAGAGTTTGAAAATATGGCACAAACATCACAAAAACGTATAAATTAAAAATCTATATATAATTAAGTTTATAAAACGTTCAAGTTTACAAAAACGTATAAATTAAAAATCTATATATAATTAAGTTTATATATAGATTTTTAATTTATACGTTTTTGTGATGTTTGTGCCATATTTTCAAACTCTTACCTACTCCAGATATTCTTAACCTTTTGTTACACCTTTGAATTGTTACTACAACGCAGTTTCTGCAAAACTCTTACCGGTCAGTTTACAATTTTATTGTAATTTTGAGAGGATATCATAACGTTTTGTTGAATATATTATATAATTTCTAAAAATAAATTGACTATTGATGCGACCGTTTCTGCAAAACTCTTACCGGTCAGTTTACAATTTTATTGTAATTTTGTGAGGATAATTATGTTCTATCATAACAATACGCGAGATGATAAGTATGACGTTAAAAAATAATTTATTATTTATAATAATAATAATAATAATAAAAATAATAATAATTTATTATAGTTTTACATTTTTTGTAAATAAATTGTTTGTATAAAATTGATTTTATGAAGAAAAAAATTACCCGCCCAACGTGGGGCTCGAACCCACGACCCTGAAATTAAGAGTCTAATGCTCTACCGACTGAGCTAGCCGAGCATGCCAACTCACAGCAAAATTATAGCATATAAGACAGGGCAGCCGAACCGTAACATGTATACGGTGCTGCCACCTAACGTCAATCGGAGGAGGAGGACATTTTCCGAGATCCGATATAAAAAAACATACTAAATCGGGTCCCGCGGCATTAAAATTATTGAAAATAAATGTTTGCAGTTTGTTTTTAATACTGAAATGAAGACTAAATGTCGTTTAAAGTGAAACAATGTTATACTAAAGCATTGGAAACATGTTTTGATCAATAATTAAAAGAATAAAGATAAAATGTGAAATTCGATCAAAGTTGTTAGCGCTAAATAAGCAGTTCGCTTGCGCCGGCTGCGAAAACTCTTACCGGGCGCATTTCAAGCGAAATGCTTAATAGGCAAGAGAAAGTAAAAATGGATTACGTGATAGTTGTTGATTGAATGCATAACCACGGTCATTATACATTCTTCTAACACCAGTCTTCGTTGCATTATCCCTAGTTTAATATACAGTACGATTTATTTTTAATGAAAATAGATCATAGATTTTAATAGACTTCATAGATCTTGAAAATTTGATAAATTGTTAGAAGGAAAGAAAGGAATTATTTTTACGTAAGCGCGGTTCATTATCCAATAGCCGGCGTCAGTTAGGCAACCGGCAGTACAAATATCACGTGAACAACGCATGTATTTGTTGATGCTTGTCTCTAGACTCGATGAATTCAGTATAGTATATCACTTTATTATAATATTATAAACAATTGGCGTAAATTTATGTCTGTTTGTACGAGGTAATCTAAGAAACTAACCAACCGATTTCAAAAATTCTTTTATTATTGGAAATGTAAGAGATTCATGAATTGTGGAGTTGTGGGGGGAAAAGGAGTGAAAAAGAAGGAAGAGGAGGAGGAGAAGGAGGATGAGAAGAAGGAGGAAAAGGAGAAGGAGGAGTAGGAGTAGTAGTAGTAGGAGGAGGAGGAGGAGAAGAATAAGGTAGGAATAAAGAGGTCAACAATCAAATTTTGTATTTAAAAATTTAAAGTTGCCCACCATATTGAAAAATAGCTGATACATACAAAATACTAATATAATATTTTTTATTGCATTGTAGTGTACCAAATTTACTGAACATCTGGAATTGTTTATTTTCTGAGTTTATTAAAATGATAAACATCTCCAGCTGATTATTATTTAAGAATTATTTAAAATTATTTCATATTGACAAAATTATTTTAATAAAAAGTTATTTATTTCAGTTGCTAGGCGACTAGAGAAGAATAAGATAAATTTTGTACAAAATTATTTTCAGTGAGGGACAAGATGGCGGAGCGAGTAGGAGGTCCCTCATTCAGTCTTAAGAAATATTAATTAAAACACTTCAAATTGACATCAACTTGTATGAGTAATATTTAGTATATTACAAATTGGCATCCCTTGTGGGGAAACATCCACGACTTTGGATTAGAGAATAGAGAAATAAAAATGAATAATAATAGCAATAATAGTGATAAAAATCAATATATAAAAATGTTGCAACAACTGGTGTTGTTAATCAGCAATTTGGACAGTAAAATGGGAGATAGTTTAAGCAATTTAGAAAGTAAAATGGGAGATAGTTTAAGCAATTTAGAAAGTAAAATGGGAGAAAGTTTTAGCAATTTAAATAGTAAAATGGATAGACGAGAGGAAAGATTGGGAAGGAGAATAGATAGTTTAAACTATAAATTGGATAAGCGGGAGAAAAACATAAAGGAATTAAGAGAAGGGATCAAACAGGATAATATAAAATTAATAGAGAATGTAAGAAAAAGTCTAGAAGATGTTAACAAAAATACTAAATCAATACAAAAAGAAGTACCAAATATTATAACAGATAGTAATGACAATAAGAATAATGATAAAAATGTCAGAGAAAAACAAATATTTGAGGTTATATCAACAAAAAATTATTTGGATGATGGTTTGAAAGAATTAAGAAATCAAGAAACAATAGATGGTCAAGTAATCACGGATCTTTCATTGAAAAAAGGAATTCAATCTGATTTAACAGAAAATAGCAAGAAATATTTAAAAATAATAAACAAGAAAAAAGTGATTTCACAGTTTATGAAAAAATTAACCTATGAAAGTATGAATGTTATAAATAAATATGTTAAACATAGTGACTGGAAACCAAGTGTTGATAGGTATACAAACCACAATAAGTGTAAAGAAAAGAAATCAATGTACATTATGTTGTTATGTGTGTTATGTTTATAGTTTATAGTTTGGTTATAGTTTGTTTATAGTTTGGTTATAGTTTGTTTATAGTTTGGTTATAGTTTGTTTATAGTTTGGTTATGGTTTGTTTATAGTTTGTTTATAGTTTGTTTGTAGCTTATAGTTTATAGTTTATTTGATTAATAGTATTGTAAGGTCGCTTAGTAACAATTTAAAAAAAAAAAACAATTTGGAATTAAATTTATCAAACAAATTCAAAATTTAGATTATCATAAAAATTTCTTTTTGTTTTCAAAATTGAATTGTGGGGATATTTGTAGTGTACCAAATTTACTGAACATCTGGAATTGTTTATTTTCTGAGTTTATTAAAATGATAAACATCTCCAGCTGATTATTATTTAAGAATTATTTAAAATTATTTCATATTGACAAAATTATTTTAATAAAAAGTTATTTATTTCAGTTGCTAGGCGACTAGAGAAGAATAAGATAAATTTTGTACAAAATTATTTTCAGTGAGGGACAAGATGGAGGAGCGAGTAGGAGGTCCCTCATTCAGTCTTAAGAAATATTAATTAAAACACTTCAAATTGACATCAACTTGTATGAGTAATATTTAGTATATTACAGCATATGAAAGACTTATAAAAGGCTTACAATATAAAGTTCCAAGTAACAGTTATAGTTGTTTTTTTTAATCCACCGGGTTGGTCTAGAGGTAAAGTCGTCGCAGCGAGTCAGCTCTTTAACAGCTGATTTTTCGGAGATGAAGGTTCCTAGTTCAAATCCTAGTAAAGATAGTTACTTTTATACGGATTTGAAAACTAGAGAGTGGCTACCGGTGAACTTTGATTGGGGTTCAATTAACTATACTCTCTCAGAAATGGTCGCCCTGGGTATGTACAAGACTACACCCCATTTACACGTCATACATATCATCCTCATTTCATTGGGTCATAAGGTTGCTTATTGTTCTGAATTAAACAGATAGCGAAGTACACATTAGGGTAAAATAAAAATTTACAGTTTTTTATATCTATATTGGTGACCAACTAAAAATACACCTGTTTATAAAACTCTAATAGAAATTTAAACTTTAAACGGACAAGGTAAAAGAAATTTAAACGGTTTAATAAAAATTTTAACGGACAAAGTAAAAAATCTAAAATTAAATTAGTTTTACTGAAAAATTTAATAATTACTACAATTAAAAAATATGTAAAGCGTAATAACTTTTTAATACTAAAATTAGATTCTCTAGAGAACACTAAAAAATTTAAAACAATAAAATACACAATTTGTAACATATTATTAGTTACGAAACTATTTAATGAAAAGGATGGAACATGAGTTGTTCAACTTGATTAAAAATTCAATTAAAATAACATAAAAAATTTTCGAAAGTCAAACAACTATTTCGTCAACGAAATTTGTTTTACAATTTTTGTTAGATTAAGTGGATTTGGTAAACGTGAAACCGTTTTGTACATCATGCGCGTACTAGATTTTTTAGATAGAAGCGAGCATGTTAGGTGAAACGATTTAGTGAGGGGTATATATTTGCTTTTAATGGAACCACAACGTAAACCGTTTGCTTACTTCGTTCAGTTACACACACCTTCCTCTCTTCATAATTTGCATAAAAATGAGATCTGAACGTACAAAACTGTATGTGTGTGCGTGTGTGTATGTATTAGTGAGTATTTGTAGTTAAGCCGACACACAGTACACCCAGATATTTCATAAGTGCTATAATGTTGGTACCCCTGGAAAAAAGGGTTGAAAAACGAATCAGAGGTAGGTAGTGGGATTTGAAAGGGTTTGAGTGGGACCGACATAAACGTTTGAAATGTTGAAACGATCAAGTTGAATTTCAGAGAATGTTTGTGATGTTGCTAGGCAACCGCATTCCAATTAAGAGCACCAATGTAGTAGTTAACTGTGTTTCGTAAACCAATTAATGGTCTGGTTAATAATTTCATGTTAAATAGGTTGACGTTATCTGGATGTATGTTTGTTGGAAGTTGATAGAGTAGGCGGTTTCGTGGTTCCAATCCATATGCATTTCAAGTGGATAATGTATAACTTTGTATCGTACTCCTAGTTTCATATCGATATGGGAAACACGAGCAAATTTGTCAAGTGCAAATAATTTCTAAAGAGAATAAATTAACAAGCATGTTTTTTTAAAATGAATTTCACTTGAACGGGACAATAATTTACGGACACCATACTGGATTTTAAATTAAATTGATATTTTACGAGGCAATTGACTAATTTAAGGACACTTCTATACTTCATTTCAAGTTCAGAATGCAGTACAGCTGTTATGAGAACCCGTTGTGTTATCAGGCGCACGGCAAACATCTGGTACAGCCAATACCCTCCTCCGCCGTCACCACCCGAAGGTCACGGGCAAAAATATTTAGATTTTCATTTACCACACTCTAACAAGCTCATTTTAATCAACAAATTCTGAAAAAATTACTTTCGCTTCCTAATGAATCGTATTTTATTACGCTGTAAACGTTATTTTTATACTAAGATATTTAGATAAGAGACCGTAGGTACGTAAAAGAGAAAGGCGTATGACGTCTCTCTTTTCGTCACCCTCACTATCGCGCCAGGGGAGTTTTATTACCATTTTTAGACCTTTCCGAGATCTAACGCTTGTTATTCAAACAAAATTTAAAGATTTAGCTAGATTAAAATAATAGCTATTCTTTACTTTAAAATAATTGAAATCAATTCCAGTACTATAATAATTGGTCATTACCTGATCTTTCAAATGATACAAATATGTTTTAATATTACGTTATTGAATAGGAGTTTGTAAATGAGAACGTGTTGCGGCGCGGAGTCAATATTTTTACTTAGTGTAGTAGCGCTCAAACTCCCGTATGAAATACATTGCTTATGAACTTTCCGTACTGCATTCTGAACGTGAAATAAACTATAGTCAGTTAACATGTTCAATGCTGAGCAATTATGAGGAATCTCTTCCGTTGGCCTGATTACTTGTGCAGCATGTTCTCAGTTTGCTTTATGTAAAGATATAACTTAAGTTACTTATGTTTTTATAGATTTATTTCATTTGCAACCTATGCATGGATTTATGTTTGCTAATAACATAAAAGTAAACAATTCCATGTTGTTTTAGTTTTATTTTCGCCTTTTATAATAAATGTATTTCTTGTTTGAGTTTTTTTCAATTTACTGTTACGATTTACGCATAACTTCTTATATAATTTTAAACTACAATAATATATTTTTAAAGTACAGCCAAAAGTGTTTGAATGGATACTTGCAAAGGTACTAAATTCACGGTTTTAACTGTTCCCTGAAAGTTCGTTAAAAATACTGAACGAGTATAATATACGAGGGTAGAAGATCGTATGACGAAAATTCAAAAACGAACAGTACGGTTACAAAGAAACAACCTTTTTGAGGGCTATATAATAGCAACAAACTGATATCCGGCAGGCGGTCCCTTCAGAATTACTTAAAATGATAACAAAACAGAACCCGCTAGGTGAGACGGCAGCCTGGCGGTAACACATACCCATGACCCGATAGGCGATTCTCTGTTTACGAGTCCAAGAGCTTCAGTCTCCAAATTTAACGAAACAATTTACAATACTGCCGTTATTTTAGCAGAATCTTTCGTGAATGATAACGGAATCGAATTTTTAAACTCAGGATTCTTTAGTGATGAATCTTGAATCCATCTCGACGGTTACGTGGACATTGAAAACACTCGAATTTGGGATGAATCATATACAAAAGCGTACGATTTCGTAGCAAAATATTTTTTAAGATTGAAAACCCGTTGTTCTAGGGTAAAAGACATTCTGTTCGCAACACGAACGGAAACTGCACAAAATTTTACACAGCTTATAATATATCATATAAGATAATCAATTCACACTGCCGTATCTATATACAGGTTGAGTAGGTCTACCAACTTCGTGTCATAAAGCAAAATTTCCTTTTTATTGAAAAAAATTACCAGACATTAACAATTGGGTAAGAGGACTAAAAAATAACTCTGTATTTGCGACCCTTCAATTCTTTTCCAACTTTCAGAATTTCCAATTTTAAAAAAAATAAAATTATTGTTAATAATTTATCCAGTTCATATCATTACTATACGAATAACTTGGAAAAACAAAACAAAATACAACTCAACTGCTTTATACAGTTGGAGTAATTGCTTTTATAAGGTTTCTTCTGTGAATGTTATAAATCGTTCGAGATAAGACAGTATACAGGAATTGTACTCTATATATATATATATATATATATATATATATATATATATATATATATATATACAAATAAAAACGTTTTCAAGTTATGCAGGTCAGAACAATAATAAAAATACTTCCGTAAAAATTATAGAAATAAAATAAATAATAAAATACTTTAATAATACTAATAAAATAGGGTGACCACCGCATTATTGATATGTTAAAATGTAGATCTAACAGACTGATAAAATTTTAATGAAGTTTGTGAAATTATTTTATCACGGTTTAATTCAGGAAACTGAAACTTCAAAGAAATTTTTTTTAGTGCTGTTTTAATGGTGATCAAATCTCTTCAAATTGTTATAAAACATACAATTTAACTGTAGAATGTTTTCACGTAACTAATAAAACATTCCATCATTGCGTTGATGTTATTTGAAGTATCTCATTTAAACAACACATTACTTTTAACCATTTAAATTGAATATAATATAATATAATGTTACTGTTTTAAAAGCACACCTGAAAGGTCTTTGAAATATGATTATTATTAAACGTTTCTAACGAATGTTGTTTTAGTTATATCATGTTGTTTAATTAGCGTGAAGTCAATAAGAGAGACATAATATTGCATATTTGCCAATTGTCTTTGATAAGTTACCTGACAATGTTGCAACTTAACCAGCTGCAAATTCATTTTCAAAAGCTCTCAAATAAGACAAAATTACTCGTGGTTAAAATATTTATTCTATTAAAAACTGCATATTAAAAGCAACACAAAATCTGGTGTGAAACACTCACACAAATTTCTCTTGCCAATGCAAATAATTAACAATATAATCTAACATTAGTAATAAAACATTAGAAATAAACAAAAAAACTAACCTCAATAAACATAACTTAATTTTAATCATATTTATATGAAAGACACAAAATGAAAATCGATCTCAGTTTGGCTTAAAAATACGGAAAATCACTCTTTCACGACAAACTAGGCTCTGTAGAGAGAAATGCTCTAAATTAAAGTTGTAGATCTTTTAATTTCCTATAAATTTAATTATAGACACTTTTGCCGTAAAATGCATACTAAGGCCGAAATCTTAAAAAAAAGATTTTTCACACGTTTTCGTGAGAAAGAAAACAGAAAATTGCTAATTACCGCTAAACTAAGCGTTATACAAAAAAATGTTTGAACTAAAAGTTATAGGATTGTAAATTCTCTTCAGTTTTTATTATATAAATTTTTACGCTAAAATGTATATTAAAACCGTAATCTTAGAAAAACAAAAGTTTACGTGAAAACAGCCTCACCAAGAATTTCAGCAAATATGGCGCCTACCCTATTTTGTAGAGAATAAACAATTTAACAAACCAGGCGATTTAAAAAAAAAAAACGTAGGTCCAGTTTTTGAGAAAATCACAAAAAAGTGAAAAATTACTCGAATAAACTACTACTTCCGGTTGACCGATTTTGATGAAAATGTTCGTGTCGGGTCCGGTAGTGGTATGTAACTAAATTTTCAAGTTTCAAGTTCGTACAATGTTCCGTTCTTGAGATATTGTGTTCACAGATACACACACAGACCAATCTCTAAAACCATGTTTTTTGGGTTCAGGGGGTCTGAAAACGTGTAATCCGGTGAAAACTCGATTTCAAAAAATCGACATGAAAACAATACTTTCCTTTCTATATATTCATATAGGCAAGAGAAAGTAATATTTATCAAAACTTTTAAATATATTAAATATTTCATACAAATAATGAAACACTGTTTCTTAGCATGATTTTGTTATGCTTTTTCACTTCACAATCAGGTACTGTACATTTTTAGGGTTAGGAGGGCTACAAAGAAAAATCTGGTGTGAAACACTCACACAACTTTCTCTTGCCAATGCAAATAATTAACAATAAACCTAACATTATTAATAAAATATTAGAAATAAACAAAAACTAACCTCAAAAACATAACCTTATTTTAATCATGAGTGAATGACACAAAATGACAATCGAACTCAGTTTGGCTTAAAAATACGGAAAATCACGCTTTCACGCTAAACTAGGCTCTGTAGACAAAAATGCTCTAAACAAAAGTTGTAGATCTTTTAATTTTCTATAAATTTAATTATATACACTTTTGTCGTAAAATGCATACTAAGACCGAAATGTTAAAAAAATCGATTTTTCTCACGTTTTCGTGAGAAAAAAAACAGAAAATCGCTAATTACCGCTAAACTAAGCGTTATACAAAAAAATGTTTGAAATAAAAGTTGTAGGTTTTTAAATTCTCTACAACTTTTATTATATAAGTTTTTGCGCTAAAATTCATATTAAAGCCGTAATCTTAAAAAAACAACGTTTTTACGTGAAAACAGCCTCACCGAGAATTTCAGCAAACATGGCGCCTACCCTATCTTGTAGAGAATAAAAAATTGAGTAAAATAGGCGATTTTAAAAAAAATCGTAGGACCAGTTTTTGAGAAAATCGCAAAAAACTGAAAAATTATACGAATAAACTACTACTTCCGGTTGACCGATTTTGATGAAAATGTTCGTGTCGCGTCCGGTAGTGGTATGTAACTTAAGTTTCAAGTTTCAAGTTCGTACGATGTTCCGTTCTTGAGATATTCTGTTCACACACAGACACACACACACACAGACACACACACACACACACACACAGACCAATCGCTAAAAACATGTTTTCTGGGTTCAGGGGGTCTGAAAACGTATAGATCCGGTGAAAACTCGATTTCGAAAAATCGACATGAAAACAATACTTTCCTTCCTATATATTCATATAGGCAAGAGAAAGTAAAACTCTTTATTTAACAGATATTTTTTATGTCAAAGGTAGTTACTTTTATGTACCTTGGACAATTCGAATTGGCACAAGCCGCTTCGGTGTTTATATACTCCACTCTTCGCCGCTCACCATGCAACGACGGTACAGTCACAAAAGTATACAATCGCTATTGTAATGTGCAACTCACGCACGATCACTACGCTTTGTTTTCACTGTTGTTCTTAATAATAATATATCCGACATAACGATGTCACTAATATTTTGTTTTCGTATATAATTTTTTGTTCATTATAATATATTCAGACCAATTTTTACTTTCTCTTGCCTATATGAATATATAGGAAGGAAAGTATTGTTTTCATGTCGATTTTTCGAAATCGAGTTTTCACCGGATCTATACGTTTTCAGACCCCCTGAACCCAAAAAACATGTTTTTAGCGATTGGTCTGTGTGTGTGTGTGTGCCTGTGTGTGTGTGTGTGTGTGTGTGTGTGTGTGTGTGTGTGTGTGTGTGTGTGTGTGTGTGTGTCTGTGTGTGAACAGAATATCTCAAGAACGGAACATCGTACGAACTTGAAACTTGAAACTTAAGTTACATACCACTACCGGACCCGACACGAACATTTTCATCAAAATCGGTCAACGGAAGTAGTAGTTTATTCGTGTAATGTTTCACTTTTTTGCGATTTTCTCAAAAACTGGTCCTACGATTTTTTTTAAAATCGCCTATTTTACTCAATTTTTTATTCTCTACAAGATAGGGTAGGCGCCTGTAACGTCTTTTGTCAAGAGTTACATTTGTTTTGCTTATTTTTATATTTTGGCGCTTTGGTTCTACTGGCTCTTTCTATCGGATGGGAAATGCACTCCTCGTAAAAGTGTGTACGTGACTTTCAGCATGTACTACTAAGTTGGTGACGTCATGACTACCCCCGATTGGCTTGCGGTAAGCGAGTTTCGGTTTGTCGTTTTCGTACCGTGATGCAGTTGAGATGTATCTATTTTGCAATCATGTAATCTTACATTGAAATATTATTTATTTTAATTTAAAAATGTTTTGAGATTTCTTCTTCCCTTTTTTTAAGGTAAGCTCTTTTATATTTCGTTTTATTTTGGCGAAAGTTAGCGTTGCAAACTTTGACACAATCTTGTAAAATTTTAACCACTAAATTTGTTAACTTTGTAAAATCATTTCATTTATATTTTATTACTATTTTAAATTTGTTCTCCTTTCATTTGTTTTTTTTAATTCCTTTTACGTGTTTTATTTAAAATAATTAAAAAGGTGGACAGTGTTTTCTGTTCAATTAACTTTGTAATTACAATGCTTAACCTCAAAATATAAGTTTTTTGTTCTAGAACTTTTTACTTTATGCTTTGCTAATTTATGCTGCTCGATTTTGTTATCTTATGTAAATTTTGACTTGTTTATTGTAATTTTAATTTGTATTCATCACCCATTGTTCTGTATTAGATGCAAAACTCGTTTTACTATACCTAAAGCTTTAGTTTCGCCAAAATAACTAAATTTTTAGATTTCTTTAATATTTTTTTTGTTTTTTTTACTGTATTATGACTGTAGCTCGCTATAGTCTTCTTTTAATATTTTTGTGGCTAATTACTGCCGTTTGTCTTTTTAAGGGCTCCAGTATTATGTAAAACAAACTCCAGTATTATGTAAAACAAAATTCAAGTATTAAAATCAAGTCAAATTATGGTTAAATTATGGTCAACCTATCGCCAAACATCCTGTTATGGAGTTTTTTTTAAATTTACAAAGCTTATTCAAGTGAATCGTACTCAGTCCTGAAAATGTATGCAGTGGTCTCGACACCTAATCAAGCTAAGAAATTACTAATCAATATGGCTATAGTCTGATAAGTAAAACATTGTTTAATTCTAACCAGGACAAGCAAGGTAGGATTCTATTTAATTAATTTAACACCTGGAATTTATGGGACATCTGAAAAAATTTTTAATGAACTTTCCTGCTACTTAGTGTTTGGTTTCTACAAGAAATTTTCCTGCACTAGTTCAATCTAGTTTACATGGTTGAATCTAGTACTTTATTGTGATTTTTTTTGGACTTTAATTTTTTTAACTTTTAAACAACCTTGCCGTCTCAATACTTAATAAATTTTATCCGAAATTGCTTAAAATGTCTTTTGAAAAAATGTATAAAAGTATTATTTCTTAGTTTAAATATTTTTGTAGATTCAATAGAGCAAATCATTGAAAAATCTTTTATAATAACACCAAATTATTTTATTTAGTACAATTTGAGGATGCATCCAAATCAAAATCCAAATATATATATATATATACCAAAAATTTGGTTACTTAATTATTAATTCACTGGCCAGTTATTACTTAACTACTTAAAATAAATTTGTACTTACAACCAAAATTTAACTAAAATTAACATATCATAATTTATATTTTTATTTTCATTTATATTTTCGAAAATGTACAATTAAATCTTTATGCAATTATTATTAATAGTTGCCCAAGCAGAGTCATTAACTTTTGGGGTTAATTTTTATAATTTTTTTTGGAAAATTAGCTAATACTTATTCTTATACAATTTATTATGGTTACGAAACTGGTGATTTATTCCCATTTATACTTAAATTTATTCATTTAATAATTAATTAAATTTGTGATATTTTTGAACTTTAATTTATGTTTTATTTCTTCCTTGGTGTCACAACCTACTTTTATCGTTACCTCATGACCATTTGCTTTTGGAGGCAACTATTTTACTTGTTGCAAGCAAGGGGTAACATAAGTTGGTCGAGCAGAACGTGGTTGTTCCATAAGTATAGCAGTAGTCGTTGTTTTGAGGCCATTCTGAAAATATTTTGCTTGATTCAGAATGTGTTTATTTAATTTGTTTTTTTTACTGAAGTGGTCCAGTTTTATCTTAAATCTTATGTGCTGGTTGTGATACAAATGGAAAATTTTAACTGTACTAATATTTGCAGATTGTGTCAATTTTGCGACGTCTGTTTTTCTTTTTAAATTTTTTTTTTGGGGAACAGTCATGGCTTCAGCTAGCAGCATAGTGTGCATCGTCTGTTTGATGATGGGCGATCTCTAGTTTGAGCCTGTTTTGGTTATGATTTTCTGGTCATGTTTTTGAAATTGCAGTCTGGTGTTGTTGTATTGTTTTATTGTAATGTTTATTTTGGAGTTGTCGATTTTTTTACTTGTGCTTTTCTTGTTTGATGTCAGCGGTTATTGTGTTGTTGTAGATTTTTTTGAGTATCGCTAATGTTTTTGATGTTGCAGTTTTTTGGAGTCGCAGATTTTTAGTCTTGTTGATCTTTTTGTGTTGTTTGCCTAAATTGTTGTTCGAATTTTTTTAGTACTGTTGTTTTGACTTGCCTTTTGAGTAGTTCATCGTTTTTAAAGTTACAGTGTTACGACGATGTGTTTTTTATTTTGTTTTGTTTGGGTTGTACAACACATCACGCCTGATGTGGAAGGGTGGTGTTGTTGCTCGACGACGTGTCTGTAGGTAGGTTCTCGTGTTTGCTTCTGTTTTGGTCTTGCGTTTTGGTATTTCTTTTCTTTCAGCTGTCTGTCGTTTGCCTTGGCTTGTGGTCTGGTTGCGAAGTGTGTTGTCGCTTTTTGCGAAATTTGTTTTTTTTAATTCCCTGTTTTGTTGGTGGCCTTTGTGGTCGACCAACGCCCTCCCATTTTGTATGTCCTTGTGACTCCCTCCCACCTCCCCTTTGTTGAGTCTTTATGACTTCCCCCCCTTTTTTTCCCTTGTCCCTCTTCGCTTACCAGTACCTGCTTTTGTTGTTTGGCCTTGTCGTTTTCATCTGAGATGTCTCGACTTCAGACAGCTGGTTTTCCTTCTGTTGCTGCACGGAGCTACCTTCTTTGAGTTTCCCACTTCTGGTTCGGCGGTTGTTGCCGCGTTGTGGTTTTTCTTTTAATGTCTTTGTGAAAGTTTTATGATCACCTTTCTGTTTCCGGCTTTTCTTCTCCCCTTGCCCCCTTCCCGAAACCTTACCCTCCCATTATCCCCTTTGATATTGTTACCCTGTGTGGGTGTTTGGTGTTTGCCCTTGGTGGCTGTTGGTGTTTCCCCTTCAGGATGTCCGTGTCCCGACTCCTGATCCCTTAGTTACCCTTGTATCCCCTTTACCCTTGTTGTTTTTTTTGGACGAGTTAGGGAGGCGTCCTTAACTTCTCCCGGTGTTGTGGGCCTGTTGCTTCGTGCATCCCACTCTCAGGTGTTTCGAGGTTTTGTCCTCGGACCCTGTCTACGCTTCGGCGTCTTTCTGTGCCTTAGTGCCGTATTTAGTCTCTGACTAATTTTGTGTTTTTGTTTTTTTGGTTTCGGGGTTTTCTCGTTTTGACTTTGCTTTTAGGTGGTATCGGGGTTGTTGTATGGGCGACAACTTCCGGTACCACTGCTGCGTTGTGGAGAGGGGTGCTTGAGGAGCTTCCCTTTATTGGGCGGTTTCCTTGGGCACTGCTTCTCCGAGAGGGGTGTCGCGGTGCCTCCCCTTAGTTGGGTGGGTACCTCCGATGCTGCTTCTCGGAGGGAGGTTTCGGGGTGTCTTCCCTTTGTTGGGCGGACATTTCCGATTCCTGCTCTCGAGGGTCGTCAGTGCTTCCGGGTCTCCCTGCTTCTTCCCTTAGCTGGGTGGACAGTAGTGGAGGGGCGGTGGTTCTGGCGCACTCAAATTTTTTTCCTGGTTTTGTCAATGCTGTTTAATAACTGTTTTGGTTATTGTCGTAATTCCTTTGATTGTCAACGTCGTCTTTCCCCTTGGCTTGGCCAAACAAAGCCTGTTTTCAGGTTTTGTTTGTCCTTGGCGGGGGGAGTCTGTAACGTCTTTTGTCAAGAGTTACATTTGTTTTGCTTATTTTTATATTTTGGCGCTTTGGTTCTACTGGCTCTTTCTATCGGATGGGAAATGCACTCCTCGTAAAAGTGTGTACGTGACTTTCAGCATGTACTACTAAGTTGGTGACGTCATGACTACCCCCGATTGGCTTGCGGTAAGCGAGTTTCGGTTTGTCGTTTTCGTACCGTGATGCCGTTGAGATGTATCTATTTTGCAATCATGTAATCTTACATTGAAATATTATTTATTTTAATTTAAAAATGTTTTGAGATTTCTTCTTCCCTTTTTTTAAGGTAAGCTCTTTTATATTTCGTTTTATTTTGGCGAAAGTTAGCGTTGCAAACTTTGACACAATCTTGTAAAATTTTAACCACTAAATTTGTTAACTTTGTAAAATCATTTCATTTATATTTTATTACTATTTTAAATTTGTTCTCCTTTCATTTGTTTTTTTTAATTCCTTTTACGTGTTTTATTTAAAATAATTAAAAAGGTGGACAGTGTTTTCTGTTCAATTAACTTTGTAATTACAATGCTTAACCTCAAAATATAAGTTTTTTGTTCTAGAACTTTTTACTTTATGCTTTGCTAATTTATGCTGCTCGATTTTGTTATCTTATGTAAATTTTGACTTGTTTATTGTAATTTTAATTTGTATTCATCACCCATTGTTCTGTATTAGATGCAAAACTCGTTTTACTATACCTAAAGCTTTAGTTTCGCCAAAATAACTAAATTTTTAGATTTCTTTAATATTTTTTTTGTTTTTTTTACTGTATTATGACTGTAGCTCGCTATAGTCTTCTTTTAATATTTTTGTGGCTAATTACTGCCGTTTGTCTTTTTAAGGGCTCCAGTATTATGTAAAACAAACTCCAGTATTATGTAAAACAAAATTCAAGTATTAAAATCAAGTCAAATTATGGTTAAATTATGGTCAACCTATCGCCAAACATCCTGTTATGGAGTTTTTTTTAAATTTACAAAGCTTATTCAAGTGAATCGTACTCAGTCCTGAAAATGTATGCAGTGGTCTCGACACCTAATCAAGCTAAGAAATTACTAATCAATATGGCTATAGTCTGATAAGTAAAACATTGTTTAATTCTAACCAGGACAAGCAAGGTAGGATTCTATTTAATTAATTTAACACCTGGAATTTATGGGACATCTGAAAAAATTTTTAATGAACTTTCCTGCTACTTAGTGTTTGGTTTCTACAAGAAATTTTCCTGCACTAGTTCAATCTAGTTTACATGGTTGAATCTAGTACTTTATTGTGATTTTTTTTGGACTTTAATTTTTTTAACTTTTAAACAACCTTGCCGTCTCAATACTTAATAAATTTTATCCGAAATTGCTTAAAATGTCTTTTGAAAAAATGTATAAAAGTATTATTTCTTAGTTTAAATATTTTTGTAGATTCAATAGAGCAAATCATTGAAAAATCTTTTATAATAACACCAAATTATTTTATTTAGTACAATTTGAGGATGCATCAAAATCAAAATCCAAATATATATATATATATACCAAAAATTTGGTTACTTAATTATTAATTCACTGGCCAGTTATTACTTAACTACTTAAAATAAATTTGTACTTACAACCAAAATTTAACTAAAATTAACATATCATAATTTATATTTTTATTTTCATTTATATTTTCGAAAATGTACAATTAAATCTTTATGCAATTATTATTAATAGTTGCCCAAGCAGAGTCATTAACTTTTGGGGTTAATTTTTATAATTTTTTTTGGAAAATTAGCTAATACTTATTCTTATACAATTTATTATGGTTACGAAACTGGTGATTTATTCCCATTTATACTTAAATTTATTCATTTAATAATTAATTAAATTTGTGATATTTTTGAACTTTAATTTATGTTTTATTTCTTCCTTGGTGTCACAACCTACTTTTATCGTTACCTCATGACCATTTGCTTTTGGAGGCAACTATTTTACTTGTTGCAAGCAAGGGGTAACACGCCATGTTTGCTGAAATTCTCGGTGAGGCTGTTTTCACGTAAAAACGTTGTTTTTTTAAGATTACGGCTTTAATATAAATTTTAGCGCAAAACGTTATATAATAAAAGTTGTAGAGAATTTAAAAACCTACAACTTTTATTTCAAACATTTTTTTAGTATAACGCTTAGTTTAGCGGTAATTTGCAATTTTCTGTTTTTTTCTCACGAAAACGTGAGTAAAATTGATTTTTTAAACATTTCGGCCTTAGTATGCATTTTACGACAAAAGTGTATATAATTAAATTTATAGGAAATTAAAAGATCTACAACTTTAATTTAGAGCATTTTTCTCTACAGAGCCTAGTTTAGAGAGAAAGAGTGATTTTCCGTATTTCTAAGCCAAAATGAGGTTGATTTTCATTTTGCGTCTTTCACTCATGGTTAAAATTAGGTTATGTTTTTTGAGGTTAGTTTTTTGTTTATTTCTTATGGTTTATTACTAATGTTAGGTTTATTGTTAATTATTTTAACTGGCAAGAGAAAGTTGTGTGAGTGTTTTACACCAGATTTTTTTAATTAGTTGAGTGCGTCTGTAGAGTATGGTTTAGTGAGTTTTTGCAGTTAAGTTCTTGTAATTTATAATTTAAATTTTTACTAAAACAAATTAAATATATATTGTAAAATGAAATAATTATTTGTAAGTTTGTCCACTGTAATAAGGTTGTAGGCATTTGGGTACATTAAAATTTGTAGACCTAGTTGAAAGAATAGGTTATAGGATATACTTTATGCGGAACTGTGTGTACACGTAGATCAAGAATTGTGCCAGTTTGAACAGTCCACATTATACGGATTTAAAAACTCAGATAGTGGTTACCGGTGTACTTTGATGGTTGAGGTTCAAATTAACTACACCCTCTCAGGAATGGTCGGCCTTACTCTGTACAAGATTACACCACATTTACATGCCATACATATCATCCTCATTTCATTGAGTCATGGGGTTGATTACTGTTCTTAAATTAAACAGGTTCCAGCGTACACACATAAGGGATACTACAAGAAAAACTGTAATTTTGATAACCTGCTTCACAACAATTTATTTGTGCGAATCGTAAAAATGAGCTGTAGAGCCTAATCTTAAAAATGTATAAAGTAATATTAAGAAATATTATTCAATATAAAACGTTTTTTTATCATTAACACAACCAAAGTTATTCAGTGTTGAAAAACATGCGTTTCCTCTGCTCCACCCTTTATAATGACACGGAGTCATACTTCAAAGTACAATAGTAAACGACTTCACTTATTTTTTAAATCTTGATGGTAACATTGGAGCACAGAAGACTCCTGAATCAAAAGTCATCGGCTAACGACAAACGTTTAAGCAATAATAATACTACATTTTATTTCACAAATTCATCTTCCAAGAAAATTTCAAAACACTAAAACTAATAAAACACATGGTTATTAAAAAAAAACTTTTAAAATTACCTTCATGATAGTTTAAGAACATTTAAAATACAAGGAAAAATAATTATCGTTTATACCAGTTGAAAAGAGCACAAAAGAATAAACAAATTATTGTTTATCACTTTCAAGCATTTATACCAAAGAATTCCTTTTAATTTTACCTTCGCATAAATCATTGCAACCATTCTTTTTCCATTGTTTCCTCTTCTTTTAATTAGAGACAAAAACATTTTCCTTGATGTATTGTTTTTTTTTTATATCTTTAAGAAGTGAATTTGAATTTATCCAAACAAATGATGAATTCTTTGAAGTTGTAAAAATTATTCAAGCAAATCATTTAAGAAAGACTGCAAATTCTGAGCGAGGTACGAATAAATTAACTACAAAAATAGAAAAAATATTTTTATACAAATAAAAAAAACAGTTCAATAAAATTAAGGCAACCGAAAGAAAATACTAGTCAAAAAATTTTATTTTATAACAAAATCAAAAAAATTAACATGTAAAGTCTTTTTTTACTAAATCACTCTGACAATACGTATAATAAGCGCGTCAGCTCGTGATCCGTGTGAGGAATTTGTGTTACGGCATGCAGTGAAAGATTATACTATTCATAAAAAAAACATTTATCATAATGTTCTTGTCATTATAAAGTAACCTTTTGTTTTATTATTTCAATTTATTCTATAATATAGTAACTCTTTTACTTTTCTTTCATAGTATTTATTAATATTTAGTAGGCTAATTATTTACAGTTTGAGTCAGGCAGTCCTCAGGAATTAAAATATGTACGTAATATGTTTCTATGAATAAGGAAACTAAAAAATATATATTCCGTAACATTAATTTATAGGCCTATTTTTAACGGGAGCAGGTCTTCATCACAGTTTTTTTTATAACTGATGCAATAATTTATCGCCCTTCCGAATGAATTACCGCTTTATTTTTCCGAAAAGACATATTAAAATAAAACAAAACGTATGAAAAATACACGTTGAAATTTACCTAACACAAAACACACAAAATAAATAACTTTTGGCACGTTAACACACTTTAAATTTCAAAATAAAAATTACTTTAGTGATAAAAAATCATGAATAATGATTAACACATCCGAGACGCATTACCTGGCACAAATGTACAACTGTATATTGTGACACTTGTATCCGTTGTGAAAAGCAATAATACGTAGGCCTATAATAAATTAATACATAGACATAATAATAATATTTACACGATGACTAAATGTTTTTGTACTGAACGATAAGACAAAAATATTAGTCACATTCTATTACGCCACCCGCCCCACTTCCCCAGGCGACAGAGATCATGAGCTGGCGCGCGTACAGTATTAAATTGAACGTAAGTAATATTAGATCTTTTAAATGTAATTACTTATCAGGAAAAAACTTCGTAATTAACAATCGCACATTGTATAATAATTTGCGTAGGTGCGTTCGGAGCTTTGAAACCCACACATTTTTTTTACAAAAAGGTAGCCTACTGATTAAACGTACAAAGAAGATACTACAATATTCATTTTGATTATTTCTCCCATCATATCCAAAAAGAGTATTTACATAATTGCATTATTTAATCTACAGATTCTATGGTTTAAAAATGTTGTTTGATATATTTCTTCTTGTTCATTTAAGTAATCATCAACAAGGATCATTTCCATCAAGGATTAGATGATTGACCTGTTGTAGCCCCTCCATCCATTTAAAAACCTTCCTCCCTTGGCGCTTCCCAAACGGTTAATGTTCATAAATAAACATTAGAATGCTCCTCTTTGTCTTTCTCTCTAAATTATCTATCTACTTCTCTCTAGAAGAAAAACTTTTGTGAGTAAAAAATCTGGTGTGAAACACACAACTTTCTCTTGCCAAGGCAAATAATGAACAATATATACTAACATTAGTAATAAAGCATTAGAAATAAACAAAAAAAAAATCTCAATAAACATAACCTAATTTTAATCATGAGTGAAAGACGCAAAATGAAAATCAACTTCTGTTTGGCTTAAAAATACGGAAAATCATTTTTTACGCTAAACTAGGCTCTGTAGAGAAAAATGCTGCAAATAAAAGTTGTAGATTTTTTAATTTCCTATAAATTTAATTATACACTTTTGTCATAAAATTCATGCTAAGGCTGAAATCTTTAAAAATAAAATCGGTTTTTTTGTTTTCGTGAGAAAAAAAACCAGAAAATTGCTAATTACTGTTAAACCAAGCGTTATACAAAAGAAAGTTTGAAATAACAGTTGTAGTATTTTAATTTCTCTACAACTTTTATTAATTATTTTTGCGCTAAAATGCATATTAAAGCCGCAATCTTAAAAACAATTTTTTTACGAGAAAACAACCTCTACAATAAATTTAGCAGACATGGCGCCTACCCTATCTTGTAGAGTATAAAAAATTTATTAAATGAGGCGATTTTTTTAAAAAATCGTAGGAGCCTTTTTTTGAGAAAATTACAAAAACGTGAAAAATGACACGAATAAACTACTACTTCCGGTTGACCAAATTGATGAAAATGTTCATGTCGGGTCCGGTAGAAGTATTTAACTTAAGTTTCAAGTTCGCACGATGTTCCGTTCTTGAAATATTCTGTTCACTCACACACACACAGACCATCGGTAAAAACATGTATATTTTATTGGGTTCAGGGGGTCTAAAAACGTGTAGATCCGGTGAAAACTCGATATCGAAAAATCGACATGAAAAAATTCTTTCCTTCCTATATATTCATATAGGCAAGAGAAAGTAAAAATAGACCAAATTCTTCTCAAGTACTTGTATTTAGCCTCCGTTCTATTTTGGTATCACCGAAAAAGTTTCTCAAGAACAGCATTTCTGTAGCTTGAATTGCATTTAAATCAGGTCTAGTTAAAACCTAATCTTTAAACCTATACTTTTATATGGTCTTAGCTAATCCTCTATCATCATATTCCTCTTCCTAGTTTCGTTAGGTTGGGTCTAAACAAATTCTCTTCCCCTCTTTCTATTGCTGAACCATCTCTTCTTCATTGATTTTTTTGGCATCACTTCGTTTTTCCAATTCATCCATACCTGAATCCATCCATTTTACTCTTCGTATGCCCTTCGATTCGATCTTTTCCCAACTATTTTAAATATAGTATTTTTTAGAAGTCCAACGCTCTTTCATCATATTGATATATCCAAAATATCGTAGCTTTGTCTGTCAACTTTTTTTTGTTAAACTGTCCATCCCCAATGAATTCCCTAACTACAAAATCCCTCACTTTATCTATCTTTATCTCACCTACAAAACGATACACAATACAGAACTATTTTTAGACTTCATCATACTGTCCTCCTGAATGACCTTATATCTATCCCAATTTAAACGCACCTTTAACCAGAACCTAATGAATGTTAAAATGAATCCTACTCATGAACAGTTTTCTAAAAAAACCGTTTCAAACAGCCACGTGAAACTTTGCAGGCTAAATAATACAAATAATTTATATAATTTATAAGTATGGTAGCAAAATTACTAATTTCATTTCATAATGTTTGAGTTATAACAAAAATTTAAAATGTTTGAAAAGTCTCAATTTTTTTAATACTATGTTTAAAAACCAAATTAATTAGCAACTTTTTTAAAATAATGTAACTGCAGTAATTTTAAATTGCTGTAAATATTATGCTCCCCGAAATTTCAATTTGATACCTCCGGGGTTTTATGAAAAAGATCATTTATACGGAAAAATAAATTTACAGATATTTAAATTTTAAAGTTTTAAACTTCAACAAAATTCGCTTCACAACTTTGAAGTAACCTAATATTTGGTTATAAACAAAACAAACACTCGTAAAATGTAATAAGAAAAAATATTTTCTCTCATGATCAAAATTCCCTTTAAAAAGAATAAAAAGTTCATCGTAAAATATTGAATTTTTCTTACAATTTTTTAGGTATTACTTAGTTATACAATAACTAATTAGCTATAAAATATTTTAAACAATCGTACAATAATAGGAAATGCACCATTTTACGCCGAAGAAAGTGAAAAATATTTTAGCGACTAAGATCTTCGGGAAGATATTGAAAAAAATATTAATTTTTAATGGTAATCACCCCATTTTTAACCCTCAGTTGAAAATGACCAAGATATAAATACTTTAGTTTTTCTGTTCAACCCCTAAAAAACTAATTAGCTGCATTTCAACTCTCTAGCTGATCGGTTGTTCGCGTGAATGTAGGGAAAGTATGATGTGAAGATATTAGATGGAGTAAGGCAGGGCTGTATTCTTTCACCTATAATAATGTGACAATATCGAAAAGACATGGTTCGCGTAATTTCTAGAATTTCATTCATGGAAATAGTAAAGAGAGGATAATAGAGTGAAATAGTAACAATAAGTGACAATAGGACAAGAGTAACAATGGGGTGGCTATAAAGGTATGCCTACTCATGAAAGTTGTTTGAAAGAACACTGCGCTATTATCTATGAAAAGGTCGGCCTGTAATAGCTTCTATTTAAAAAAGACCTATTGTTTACTTGTTTACAATAGATTTTTCTAGCACTCATTTATAAAGGGTTATTTTTTGTACTTTATTAATTTGCATGGAGTTTCTCTGCTTTTACTGGAATGATCTTTTTAAATGAGTATATAAAGAGACCCGCGAGCGCGGTCAGAGTCAGTGTTCGGTTGATCTTTAACGAGCGATTTTCGGGGCGTTATTTCAGGTTAACGGTTCCGAGGTATCGTTATACCATCTTTTGTGTGTGTGTGTGTGTGTGTGTGTGTGCGTGCGTGTGCGTGTGTGCGTGTGTGTGCGTGCGTGCGTGCGTGTGTGTGTATGTGTGTGAGTGTGTATGTGCGTGTGTGTGTATGTGTGTGTGTGTGTGTGTGTGTGCGCGCGCGCGCGCGCGCGTGTGTGTGTGTGTGTGTGTGTGTGTGTGTGTGTGTGTGTGTGTGTGTGTGTGTTGTGTAAAGTTAATGTGCAGTTTTGTGAATTCAGTTTCTGTGTTTTGTATGTTTGTGTATTCAATAAAATTGATTGTAAGTAGTGCTAAGTAAATTACTAAGTTATTTATTGTTTATTATTTATTTTAAGTAAATTATTAAATCATTTATTGTATGACTTCATTACAATTAGTTAATTATTTATTTTGTAATCTTTTAGTGTAATAAATATTTGTAATTGCAAACTTTAGTGTAATAATTATTTAATAACCTAGATCCCGAAACGGACCTTAGCGATAAGTGTCACAATATTAAACTTGTATTGTGAGGAAATCTTTAATGAAGCCCTGCATGGTGTGGAAGAAAGCATCTTGTTAATGGAGTCCCAATAAATAATATGAGATATGCTGATGACTAAAAGGGTAATGACTGTTAGCCTAGAAGGTCCGCAACAATTGATGACCACGTAGCTTTCTACAGTCATCCGTTTGGACCAATAGAATCAATGTTCTAAAATATGATAATAATAATTATCAGAGAATGATAATTAGCAAGGAGCATGATGAGTGGAGCTCACCTTTTTAATCATCAGTCTCTGATGGAAAGATTGAATCAGTATTGCTACCTAGCGAAGCCAGATGCGAAGTCGTAACGCTTAATCTTCAACATCACATAAAAACTGTACAACATTGGTGTACTACTTGGAAAATTAAACTTAATGCTAAAAAATCACAACAAATTACATTTACTCTCAGACGACAAACTTGTCCCCCAGTTTATTTACACAATACACCAATCCCACAAAAAACCTCAGTGAAATACCTAGGACTGACACTAGACAGAAAACTGACATGGAATCCACATACCAGACTCAAAAGGCAATCTCTTAAAGCGCGGTTAAAACTTCTTTACAGTCTTATTCACCATAAATCTCCTCTTCCAATTACTCAGAAACTTAACTGTTACAAGGTACTTCTTCGTCCTATTTGGACCTACGGTTCAGTGATCTACGAATCAGCTAAAGTATCTAACATAAAACGTATTCAGACATTCCAGAACAAAACTTTACGTATCATCACAGGCTGGCCAACATACGTTAGTAACAGAACATTACATAGAGACCTTAACATTGAAACGGTAGACGAAACAATAAAGAAACTATACAGACGTTATCATAGCAAACTACACTATCACACAAATCCACAAATTCAGTCATTTTCCGCTCCTCACCTACCACACAACCCACCTAGAAGACTGAAAAGGCAATGGAATAGAGACCTTTTGTGAATCGTCCTGAGGGGTTGCCGCTGGGCGACTACCTCACACAAGTGACAACAAGACATTTATTTAAAACTATTGACATTATAACTGTTGGTTGTGTTAACTTGTTACACAGTTGTAGTTAATTTTCTTAAATAAAGTCAAAAAAAAGTATTGCTACCTGGGAACCATGATAAATCAAATTTAGGCAATAATTAGGAAATAAAATGCCGTGTAGGCAAGGCAATCTTTTGTCGGTTTACATCCGACTGTTTTGCATTTACTGCTAATGCAGACGCTGAGAAGGGTGATAAATGAAAATGAGTTATAAATAAATGCCAAACCTGACCGGGAATCGAACCGGCATAGAAACCGGTAACACACTTTTTTCCTTACTAGTTTAAGTAATAGTTGTTCAAGATTTCAAGGTCTTAACGGTGAAGTAATTATACTTGAAAGTACTAATATTACGTAAATCTAAATAGCTCTTATTTTCTTATTTTGTAGCACTTATTTTCGCGTATAAAAATATAAACTATTTTACTACAAGAGCACACTATTACAATGCCAGGAACAAGGATCTCTTACTTTTACACAAGGCCTCTACAACTTTATACCAAAGGCATTTCTGTTATTTAGCGCTCAAACTGCTCAATCTGCTCCCCTTACTAATTAAAAATATGCCGGACATCATAAGGTATAAAAAAGCAGTAACCATTTCGCAATTGGAAGTACGAAGAGAAGCCATAGAAACAACGGTTACTCCAGAAAACATATTATAATTTTGTGAGCTCATCTACCGGTTTCAATAATAAGTTTTCTATTTTTAAAAAATCTTTCGTTTCGCATATTTTATAGTTTGTTTTTTAATTTGTACATAAAATTATATAACAGCATACTTTTTTAATAAAAATGTCTTAGTAGTTTAATTAGTATTTAAGTAACTAACAAGTAGCTGTAATTACTAACACACTAGCAGATTTCCGTAAGAGTTGCAGTTGTTAAACAAAGAAGCACTGAATTGATCTGCCCTTGAACATGGGAAACCATAGTTGGGTGGATTAATTTTCCCACCACAATAAAATAAATAGTTTAATAGAAAATAATAAATAAATAATATATAATAAATAGTTTAATAAAATAATAGTTTCCCACGTATTAAAATAAATAGTTTTAGATTGAGAAAATAAATCTAAATAGAAACCTATTTAACATGAGAAACAGAAATTACAATTTAAGCCCATCAAGTATTACTTTCAGATCGGATCATGTAAAACTAGGTATTTGTCGAAGACAGTTACCTTATGTACGAGGTGTGGCTATTAAATAACGAGACTAACGTTGTAATTTTTTTTTTTTTTTTTATACATAATCACTTATTGTCACCTTCAATATGCACTCCTTCTCTATCACTACAACGCTCCAAGTGAATTTTCCATTGTTGGAATCAGTGCTGGAAGTCATCTTCTGTCTGCTCCTTCAGGACACGTGCCGCTCAAAAATATTTTAAATGAAGCTCGCAAAAATGTTTGTACTGACACTTTGTACGCGATTGAAAATGACCCAAATCTTTTGGAAACGATAATAACATGTGATGAAACGTGGTTTTTTACTTATGATTAAGAAACGAAGCGCCAATCCATGCACTGGAAGAGCCGAACTTCACAAAGAGCCCAAAAAGCTCGAATGAGCAAGTCAAAATTTAAAGCAATGATGATTGTTTTTTTTTATATCCATGGGATTGTGTACCTTCACTGGGTTCCTGAAGGTCAAACAATTAATCAAAAACTACCTTGAGGTACTTTCTAAACTACGTCAAAGAGTAAGGAATAAACGTCCCGAATTGTAGAAGGACAAATCATGGGTTCTACACCAAGACAATGCGCCAGCTCATTCCGCGTTATCTGTCAAGAGGTTCCTAGCCAAGTACAGCATCTCAGTGTTAGAACATCCACCTTATTCACCAGATCTTGCACCATGTGACTTCTGCCTGTTCCCTAAGGTGAAATCTGCATTAAAAGGGACAAGAGTTAAGTCTGTGGAAGCTGTAAAAGAGAAAGCGGCACGTGGCCTGAAGGACCTGACAGAAGATGACTTCCAGCACTGTTTCCAACGATATAATTCGAATGGAGCATTGTAGGGATAGAGAAGGAGTGAGTGTATATTGAAGGTGAGAATAAGTGATTATGTATAAAATTTAAAAAAAATTTACGACGTCATTCTCGTTATTTAGTAGCCACACCTCGTACATATATATTTCTTTTACTGTGTGTAATAATCTGTTAAATAATTAATGTAACTTTCAATGGAAAAATAAAGTTAAAGTTAGCAAGGCAAGAGTAGTATTCAATAAAAAGTGTCATATTCAAGAGCTACAATCTTACTCTTGAAACAAAAATGTGAAATCAAGATGTTATATGTCTTCTCTGTGTGACATAGAATTCTGGAGGTTGGATAAAAACATCACAAGAAAACCGGAGGCATTTGATACGTGGCTGTTATAGGTGAATTGTAAGAGTACGGTAGACCGCTAGGACAACAAATATAAAAGTTCTCAGGAGAATGAAGAAAGACGTGGAAATCATTGACACTATCAATAGTAGAAAGCGCCAGTACTTGGGATATGTCATAAAGAATGAATCCAGATAATCGATACTTCAAAACATTCGACAAGAAAAAATATAAATGGAAATGAGGATCTAACAGCAGAAATGTTTTTGTGGTTTAACGTCCAACTGTTCTGCAATAATTACTGCTAATGCAGACGGTGAAGGATGAAATGATTTTTGTACCGTATGAAAATATGCCGTGCCTGAATGGGATTCGAACCAAAGACCGCATGATGAGAGGCGAGCACGTTACCAACTACGCCAATACGCCCGGCTGAAGAAAGGTGTGTCGTAGCTTTGAAATATAAGAATTTAGAATGGAGAAAGCTTAGAAGAACTTAGTTGAACGCCAACTTACGGAACAGATAAGTATTTGAACAAGAAGATGATCGGGAAATTAAAGACTAGGTGATGAGTGAATCAGAGATTCACGGAGAACATTTATATAAAAAGATAAATTCTATAGAATTTGTAATAGTAATTCAAAGAGAAACGTTTAATTTAACACTGCAAAATAGTTTATAAACAAATTACAATAAATTTACTAAAATAGAGAACGGCGACAGATTCATTATGCTGTGTTAAGCAATTAATTATTAACATATATTATTTCAAAAGTTGCATAAGTTTCAATTTAAATAAGTTAACATTAAGCTGCATTTCAGAGCATTAAACTAAACTTTCATTTTACTACTCAGTGTACTATAAATATAGAGTATGAAGTTAAAGCAAAGCATAAAATAGAGTATGTGGTTTAATTAATTAATTAATTAATATAACTTCATGTTAATAATGTTATTATATTCAATATAGATATGAAGTATATTATTTACTAGAAAATTTGCTCGCACTTGGCGCGTGATTATTACAAGCATCAGATGGGGTTTTAATAAATTTCGAGTTGCAAATCTCAAAAGGGTAGTTAACCCATATGTAGTTAATAAGAAAATTTTATGAGTACGGCAATAGAAAAGCAATTCGTCAAAAAGTGATCAGGCTACAATGTATAGTGACAATATCGAAAAAAAGTTTTTTTTAACTGTTACAAAATGTTTTCCAACCCCCCTCAAAAATGGGATCACCATGAATGTAGTTCAGTAAACTAATAAGGCCTATAACTTCTTCTTCTTATGGTGCCTATCCGGTTCGGATGTTGGCTATCATGATGGCTATCTTGACTTTGGAAACAGCTGCTCTGAAAAGTTGGGTCGTCGACTGGTTGAACCACGTTCTTAGATTGTTCAACCATGAAATCCTTCTTCTACCGGGACCTCTCGTACCATACACCTTTCCTTGCAGAATCTTTTGGAGCAACACGTAACGGTTCTCATTGCGCATAATGTGTCCCAGGTATTGGAGCTTTCGCAATTTCACGATGTCAAGAACCTCTTTATCTTTATTCATCCTTCGAAGAATTTCTACATTGGTGACTTTGTCCCTCCATGATACGCGCAACATTCTTCGATAAAGCCACATTTCAAAGGCTTTAAGCCTCCTGGCTGAGGCCTTAGTGAGCGTCCAAGCTTCCACGCCGTAGAACAGTACAGAGAACACATAACATCGAAGGAGACGCATTTTGATAGCAAGTGTAAGGTCGTGAGTTTTGAAAATTTTTCAATGAGATCAAATATTTTAATATTTTAAATATTGAGATCAAATATGAGCCTATAACTACAAGCTGTAAAAATTTAAGAAGGTTCCATTGAATAGTTTTTGAGAAAAAGGAACATGAATTTGGTAAAATTAACATGGGTAGCGTAGGCACTACAATCTCCCCTTAAATCAGTTGAAATGGACCCGAGACCAAACGTGATAAAATATCTGGTGTGAAACACTCACACAACTTTCTCTTGCCAATGCAAATAATTAACAATAAACCTAACATTAATAATAAAATATTAGAAATAAACAAAAAACTAACCTCAAAAACCTTATTTTAATCATGAGTGAATGATGCAAAATGAAAATCAACCTCAGTTTGGCTTAGAAATACGGAAAATCACTCTTTCTCTCTAAACTAGGCTCTGTAGAGAAAAATGCTTTAAATAAAAGTTGTAGATCTTTTAATTTTCTATAAATTTAATTATATACACTTTTGTCGTAAAATGCATACTAAGGCCGAAATCTTAAAAAAAATCAATTTTTCACACATTTTCGTGAGAAAAAAAACAGAAAATCGCAAATTACCGCTAAACTAAGCGTTATACAAAAAATTGTTTGAAACAAAAGTTGTAGAATTTTCAATTCTCTACAACTTTTATTATATAAAGTTTTGCGCTAAAATGCATATTAAAGCTGTAATCTTAAAAAAACAACGTTTTTACGTGAAAACAGCCTCACCCAGAATTTCAGCAAACATGACGCCTACCCTATCTTGTAGAGAATAAAAAATTGAGTAAACCAGGCGATTTTAAAAAATATCGTAGGACCAGTTTTTGAGAAAATCGCAAAAAAGTGAAAAATTACACGAATAAACTACCACTTCCGGTTGACCGATTTTGATGAAAATGTTCGTGTCAAGTCCGGTAGTAGTACGTAACTTAAGTTTCAAGTTTCAAGTTCGTACGATGTTCCGTTCTTGAGATATTCTGTTCACACACAGACACACAGACACACACACACACACACACAGACACACACACAGACCAATCGCTAAAAACATGTTTTTTGGGTTCAGGGGGTCTGAAAACGGATAGATCCGGTGAAAACTCGATTTCGAAAAATCGACATGAAAACAATACTTTCCTTCCTATATATTCATATAGGCAAGAGAAAGTAAAAAACCTCTCCTTTCAAATATTAAGATATTTTATACTAAGATTATTTTGTATAATACAAGAATCAATATGTACTTTACACTTATAAATTATTTCATTTACCGAAGAATATTATTTGTTAAATTTAGTTATGTTTGATATTTTTTTCAATGAATTTAATCATTAGGTAATTAGTTGAGATAATGCGGGAAAACCCGCATTACCCGCATATTTGATCTCATAATATTTTTTTTCTTTTTTTAGTAAAACTACAACTGTATATTTATACAACCAGCAGTATTTATGATGTACGTGTTTAATATCCTGTTTTCATCTTGACTGAGGAAATTACGCAAATGCAAACCCTCGTCGCTGTTTTATGTAAGATCCCTATGTACAGCATCCTTTCAATCTTTTTTGCGGCTTTTTTGGTAGCTGTTGATGTGACAATATATTTTTTATCTCTAGATTCTTGTGATTTATGAATTTTGAAAAAAATGTGTGTATAATTTGTTATAATCTTCATAAAACATAAATTATAAATAATTTTAATAGATTTAAAACAAAATTTTACTCTAAAAATTTTATTTAATACAAAGCATTTTCAAGGTTACCAAACGTTTTTACAATCCTAATATGTGTAGGTTGCAATCTGTTCATTTCAGAACAATAAGCAACCCCACGACCCAATGAGATGAGGATGATGCGTATAACGTGTAAATGAGGTGTAGTCTTGTACAGATCCAGGCCGACCATTTCTAGGAGTAGGAGAGTATGATTAATTGAACCCAAGCTGTTAAATACACTGGTAAATCCTTCTTAAGGTTAATTTTTAAGGTATTAAGATTTTTTACTTTCTCTTGCCTATATGAATATATAGGAAGGAAATTATTGTTTTCATGTCGATTTTTCGAAATTTAGTTTTCACCGGATGGGCATTGTACGGGCATTTCTGATCGGTTAGTGAAAAATCTAAAAACTATTTCACTCTGTCATTCAGTGACTCTCATTTTTAGATGATGTGGATGTAACACGTGTACTGAAATAGTAACATTATTTTTTTAATTCAATAAATCATAATTATTTTTATTTATTCATTTATTTAATTTTATCGTATAATTATTGTTGAAATTTAATGGTTCTTTGTATAATTTAATTTTTAATATTTAATCATAAAAAAGTAATAGTTTAATATCATTTATATCACATTCTGTACAAGTATCAATCAATTATATCATTTCAATTTATTATTCAGAGTAATTGTTCGTATTTTATCGTGTAAATAATAATAATAATAATAATATAAATTTTATGTTTTTATTTTGATTGAAAACAATAAATATTTGTATTAATGCAAGTTATCGTAAAATTAGATAATAATTTAATATAAATAAAATTAGCTATTGCGTAGAGCTTTGCGTTAACTTATTGCTAGCTTCAGAGGGGTGCATTATATGAAACTTGTTATTGTTTTTCCAGATTTTCCTGATTTCATGTTACTGTTTATGTTTCTAGGTATTACTATAAAAATACTATTGTCGATTTTCAGAATTAAAACTCTTTGGGAAGATTAAAAGATAACTGGAATTTATTAGTTTAAGTAGTTAGCTCTTTTCTTCTACTTAGAGATTTATTGAAAATTAAATGACATACTTATTTTCGACATCACTTAGAACACACGCACGAAAATTTTTGAAAATTTTGTTTTTCGGCAAGGTATAGGAATGACACGAATTTAATTAGGGTATTTTTTCAATAACTTTACTGCTGTCTAGGAAGTAAAATAACAATGGATCGTAGAAGCACAAGTGATATCAAAAGTAGAATTGCTCAAGCTAGGAAAACCTTTGAAATTAAAAACAGCTTCCTGACTACAAGCACTGACTTACAGATTAAGAAAAATTTCTTAAAAAAAACTATGTTTGGAGTGTATACGGGAGTGAAACGTGGGTGATAGCAGTTGTAGAAAGGAAGAGGGTAGAAGCTTTTGAAATGTGGTGTTATAGGATAATATTACAAATTAGGTGGGTGGACAAAATAAGTAATTTAGAGGTTCTTAAGGCGAGTAGATGAAAACATAAATATATGGAAGCATCTTACCAGGAGAAGGGATAGGCTGGTGGGGCATATCTTAACACATCCAGGTACTGGTCTATCAATAATGGAGGATAATATTAAGGGAGTGAATTGAAGGGAAGGCAAAGGTTAGAATATTTAAAACAAATTACAAAAGATGTAGAGTGTTACAGGTATGTAGATATGAAACGACTTGCGCAAGATAGAACAGCTTGGAGAACTGCATCAAACCAGTGAACAGACTGATGATAAAAAAAATTTAATAAAAATTTGTTATTATATTTATAAATCTTTCATTCTTATTTGATGTGGTTCTAGTTTTTATCTATGATATTATTTACAAAACCATACGTTAAATGGCAATTTTTCTATGATTTTACACAGTTTTCACAAAGAAAATTTTAAACAGTTCAAATCGACTACATAACGAGTACTCTAATAGCCTCTTTAGTAACCCACCTTTATGTTTTTATTATTAAGTCTGTTTACAAAATCCCTTCGTCGTTTTCTGTTTATTCTTCTTCATATTTACACGATACTAGTGCCACAGATTATTCAACCCTGAATTTCTACGTTGACCTAGACAACTCTTAAACTCTATTTTATTTCCTTTCATGATACTCTGCAGCATTCTATATTTCTTGTCTCTTAACACAATCATAAGAGTACTGCAGTTTTATACGTTTAACTGTACTCATAATTTCCAAGACTGTTTTTCATTCTATCAAGATTTTTATTGTTTCACTCAATAATGTCTTCAATAATCTTCTACGGTTCCACATCTCGACTCTTTACCGTCAAAGACCTTAACCTTTAAACAAAAACATATTTTACACGAAAACACATAGCTTCGAGTCAATCTAATTGGAGTGGGAGTTAAAGACTATAAAATTTTATTCATTTTTCTAAAAAAGAGTTCCAAAATATTCAATGTGATTTTATCTCTCTGTTGTGATACTCCAATCTCCGTTTCTCAGCCACCTAGATACCTGAAGTTACATATTACTTTAAAACAGTGTCTTAGAGTTTAATATTAGTTGTCATATTAGGTTGCTTATTTAACACAAATACGTCCCTTTGAGCTCCTACTATAACGTGTTGGTTTTCTTCAAGCTTAAATATCAATAATTTTTAATTTTTATCCACTAATAATTGTTTGTCAAAACACCGGGTTGGTCCAGTGGTAAAGTCGTCGCCGCGAGTCAGTTGTTTGGTAGCTGATTTCGGAGACGAAGGTTTCGTGGTTGAAATCGTGGTAAAGATAATTAATTTAAACGGATTTGAATACTAGACCGGTGTACTTTGATGGTTGGGGTTCAATTAACTATACTCTCTTAGGAATGGTTGGCCTGAGCCTGTACAAGACTATACCTCATTTACAGGTACCTGTACATGTTATACATATCATCCTCATCTCGTTGGGTCATAGGGGTGCTTATTATTCATAAACTGAACAGATTGCAACCTGTTATTCCTGAAGACGAATTTTAAAAAAATCGTTTTTCAGTAATATAAAATTAAAAATAAAATGAAGAAGAGTGAAAAGAATTTTATCTTTGTGTATCACACGTATCTAGTTGTAATTTAAATATCTCCTGTTAAAATAAACAATATGTCCTGTTAGAAAAATATTAATGAGAGTTGTATAAAACCAAACTCCATCACACAAGCTTTTTTCAGCTTACATGATAACATTATGCACTTATTACAATGTAAAAACAAGTTATCAGCTACAAAATGAGATTGTGAATTTATTGTTTTTATTATTTAGAAAAACCGCAAGTATCTCAAAACAAAATAGTCTAATCACGTACATTCCAAAAAAAACCAAATCATTATCACAATAGAAAAAATTAAAAACAATGATGTTCAAAAAATAATTTCGACACATCCTATTAAAGAAACAATTACGACAAGTGGTTTAATAGTACTTAATTAATTTAATAATTGGATTATTTTCTAAAGTAATTTTTTACAACATTATTATCTCGGTAAATTAAATATTTTAAGTCAGTTTTAAAATTCAAATGAATCTGATAAACCATTAAATAATAGCTTAAATATGTTACCTGTCAACAATATAAGATTAAATAAAATAATACTTTAAGATTCGTACACCATAAATAATTACAAGTAATAAGATAATTTTTTACATATTATTAATAATATATTGAACAATCTAAAAATAAATTTTATAAAAAATTTCAAACTGAGAAAAAAATAAAATAAATAATTATATTTTTATTTTTTTAAATATTTAACTGGTGTATGTATGTTTTTGTAGAAGGTCACCAAAATTTTAAATAGGATTTAAATCTGACAGTCATTTATCTTTTGACTTAAAAGATCACTGGGTCAAAAATAACAAAAAAAGTGAAATGTCGAATTAGAATAAAACAAATTAAAAAAAAAAAAGATTCATCCTACATTTGTAACACAAACACAAGACGTCCTTGGTTTAGGTAACAAAATTGATACAGGTGACAGAAGAAAGGCGAGAAGAATTAAGAAAAAATTTAACAAAAAGAGTAAAATATTTGTAGTATTATTATTTAAAAATTAGGCTTAAATCATGTGGGATAAATAATGATTTTGATAAATTGTTTTATTTGAAGTGGTTTAGATGGTCGGTAAGATATATCTGTCAGAGTTAATATAAATATAATTTTCAAGTTTATTTATGAAATGTAATGTATTAAATTATGTTAATATTAATTACGTTGGGGGAAGAGTTACGCCTCTATACATTATCTTAAAGATTTAGTAATTAGGCTGGAATTTTTTTCATTAATATATGAATATTTATATACAAAAAAATGTCCATGAACGCAAATCCGGCTGGAAAATTTTTAAAATTTGTCAACGATAACACTGAAATAAAACGCGATCTAATGTAAACAATTATTTACCACAACCTTTCCGTTAATTTATACAGAAGGTCTATTAATCCGGCTTCGGAATTTGAGGAAAAGAGACAAACAAATTAAATAAACTACAACCAATTAGTTTTTGTTTAGTTTATTTAAAGTCACAACAGCTTTGCTTACAGTGACTTAAAATATAGTATGATTAGGGTTAGAGTGGAAGTTTACCTTAAAAACGATTTTTGTCTGAAAATATTTTTCTACCTGAAATGCAGTACTGTTATTCTTTTAATTAGAATTTGAGAAAAAATTACTTAAAAATTTTACCTCATCACCTAAAATCAAGTTAGGGACTAAGAAGCAGCCAATGGTGTCAAAAATGAAAAATTGGGTGTACATTGACCGATTTCCTTGATATTGGTGTCGAATTGAAGAAAACATGCTATTCTAGAGAACCATCTGTGATTCCGGTATTCCCTTTTATAATCAAAATATAAAATTTTTAAAAATTCATTATCAATAGCAAAAGTTTTATAAACGAAGAAATACAATAGTTTTTTTAAGTTTTCTAATTGCCATAAGAAGCAGGTGGAGAGTTAAATTATTTGCACTCGATCTGCTAATTCCAGGGCTACAGGAATAGTTCTGTTTCTTATCATATGGTCATTATATGATTGAAGTATTTAAGAATAAAAGAATTAGAGGTGTAGAAGACACTAGTCAGAGACATCTCCTCTGAGAGTAATGAATTTCATTATACAGCCAGACCCTGCGATGAATGAAAAGAAGGTGTCATTTGAAGGGTGGAGATTAGATGCTTTTCAGAGTGTCTGGCGAGCTGATAAGCTTATTTTTTCACTCAGTGAGAAAGCCAATGGTATACCACCTCACTCGTCGTTTTACTTAGTAAAACCTTTAGAGGTTCAAACCAGTCTTTTGACTGATGACCTAAACAACAAACAGGTATAGTTTTTTTACAGAATTTTTAAAAATTTATTTACCGGATAGTTTTTCCATTAAATATTTCACATCCAATTGCTGCATAGAAATTTATGTAAACCTTTCAAAAATCAAAGATATTGTACCGGTTTTTAATAATAGATTTTACCTACTTTTGCTTAACTATTAACAACATATAAAGTTATTCCCACATCGTATTTCTTTCCATTCTCTGGTAATTACTGATGTCAACAAAATTCCTGTTTCCAGATTTAATTAGTTAAATTAATATCACTAGATGTGATTTAACTTTGAACGTGTGCCGTTGCGCTAAAATTCACAAGCTTTAAGATCAGTTTACTGTGAATTAAAGTGAGCCGTGGGAAGTTTAATAAAACTTCTCTCATTGTACGTCCTAGCAAATTATCTTTGGTTCGTTGAATGGTTTCCATCAAATTTCTTTCCTCTTTCACTTTTCAAGATACATCTATATTTGTCACTCTCTATCCACTCCGTTTAACTCTAATACATAACGAATAACTAAATAGATTTTTATCTTTTACTTGTTACCGAGATCTGTAAAACTTTAACCAAATTTTATCGTAGTTTTGGCGTTAAAAAATGTGGTGTACTAAATACTCCACATACGTTGAATACTGAATTTGCTGTGAATAAAAGTAAACTCAATTATCTTGTATGAATTATATTTAATGATTTATCATATTTTTTCAGCATGTACGTTATATCAAATGTTTTATTATATTTTAAACTTTCACTGGTTTAATTTTAATATTTTTTAATGTTAATATGTCCCGTTCATTTTAAATTATACGTCGTTTTTAAATATACTTTCACTTTACATCGTATCGTCTTTTAAATTTATTTTAACTTAAACTTTTTTCACTGAGATTGTGGACCATCCATCCTGTTCGATGTCTGGAACCACAGTCACCATATTCTTTTACAAAATTCATCATTTTTCTTCTTTAGTTTCCTAGCAACCAGTAAATAACTCTCTTTTCAATATTCTTTTTTCTTTAATATAAATTAAATAGTTTCAAAAAATGTTTACTTTCCAGTCAGCTGGAGTTTGTTTATATACTCAACTATAGCAAACATAAACAGACTTTACTGTAGCTGATTTGGTTCGTTACAAATACCCCCCCATTTAAATTTTGAAATCAAAGAAAAATTTAGCCCTTTACTAGAATTATATCTAAAATTTTGAATTTGATTGATAAATTTAAATGTACTAATTATGGCCCAAATATTTAAAACTTATAGTGCTAGGTAACTTTACAACTTATTACTCAATCAACACTAATATAATTAAATATAACTTAACAAATTATATAAACAAATCACTAACAAAATAACTACTTAACGAACAATATAGACAGCTCAATAGATGAACAGGAGGAACACAACACAATACAATCAAATAACAAAGAAAATATAAATTCTTTTAAACTTACTGTGGACCGTTCATCCATGAACTACTAACTCTATATTGTGAATTATATATCTATGGGATATTAAACCCATTTGCCGAATAAACATTAACACAACATAACTAAACAAATTAAATAAACAAAGATTAATAACAAAACACAACCAAATAAACCATGTACATAACAATTTTAGACATTTACTGTAATTATTATGTCCATTATCATATTCATTATGATCATTTTAGATCTAATAATCAATTAGTAATCTCCTTATTTTTATAAGGTTGTTGATACCTCCAGTTTAGAAATCTCTACCAACCTTTTGTTTCAATTCTATCCCTTGCATTTCTCTTAACTAATCTAATGTTAAGACATTATAATATAATCTCATTTGAAATATTTCTTACATATTGCTTTATTTATAAAAAATAAATCATTCTTGTTACTCTTTAATAACAGAATATTTTTATTATCACAAACTTTAACAACGTCAAAAGGACCCTTATATCTGTGCGTACATTTTTTACTATATTTCTTTCCTTTGTTTGACAGCTCAAAATTCTTAATTAACACCTGGTCACCTATATCAAACTTTATTTTACTAATTCCATCTTTATTGTTATTTTTTCTTTTACTAGCTACTTCTTTTAATCTTTTAGTAATTTCTTCATTTATTAAGTCTAAATTAAGATCAATATTTTTCTTTTCTTCTCCTGGAAATTTTATTTTTTCGCAGGCTACATCTAATACCCTTCTCCCAAACATTACTTCTACTGGTCTGTGATTAGTAGTAATATTGACGTTATAATTGATAAGATTCTCTATTTTCTTTATATATTTGTACCATTCAACATGACGTTTCCCTGTTAGAAATACTCTAAGTAATGTCCCTAGCTGTTGTAAGTACCTCTCAGAAATGTTAGATTGTGGGTGAAATACTGATACCATTCCTGATTTTATTCCCAAATTTGTTAATTCCCTTTGCCAAATAATACTTGTGAATTGTTTCCCGTGGTCACTGACAATGATCTCAGGTCTTCCCACGTTTTTAATGAAATCTTTAACTTTGCTTAATAAAGTAGTGGCGTTTGCTTTTTTGACTAAATACAATTTCACAAATTTAGAATATTCCCATACTAATATAAACACATATTCAAATCCTAAATAAGTTCTTGGCATTGGACCAAATAAATCACAATACACCTTTTGTAACTTCCTGCTAGGTACCTCTGTTACACATAACCCAGACATATTATGGTTATTAATTTTTACACGTTGGCACAGGTCACACCTTCTTATTATTTGCTTTACCAACCTCCTAAGATTCTTTACACTACAATTTTCAGAAACATTAGTAATGGTTTTGAATATACCTGTATGGCCTAACTCTTCATGAAACAGCTTAATCAATTCAGAACGTTTATCAAGTGGGACTACTATTTTGAATTTCTGCTCATTGACTTTTCTATGAAATAATATATTGTTGTGCATTACATAATTTTTTACAAATTCAGTTCTACCAGAATTTAGATTTTTTATGATTTTATTACAATAGCTACATGCTTCTTGTTCCATTTTTATCTTATAAAACAATTTACTTAAAGGTTTGCTTTCAATTTTTAGTTGGAACACCTTATACCCTATATTTTCATTTTCTATAAATTCTTGTTCATTTATTCTAGACAAGAAGTCTGGTACTATATTGTTCTTTCCCTTTATAAATTCCCAATTTAAATTATATTCTTGTAGATACAATATCCAGCGAAGTATCCTACCATTGTTAACTTTACAAGTTGATAAGAAAATTAAGGCTTGATGATCTGTTCTAACTATTATTTCGTTACCTAACAGATACCCTCTTAACTTTGTACAAGCAAACACTACTGATAATAATTCTTTTTCTATAGTAGAATATCTAAGTTCATGGCAATTCAATTTCCTGCTGACAAAATAAATAACATTATGCTCACCTAAACTGTCCACTTGATACAAAACAGCACCTATACTATATTTATTGGCATCACATCCAAGATAAAACTTTTTATTAAAATCTGGATGTTTTAAAATTACATTATCCAGAAATATTTTTTTTATCTTATTAAAAGCAATCTCATGTTTATCTTTCCATTCAAATTTATTACTTTTGGACAAAATATCACCAAATTCACTTGTTAATTCTGAATAGTTTTTATGAAACTTCCTATAAAAATTAACACATCCAAGAAATGATTGTAGTTCCTTTAAGTTTTTGGGTGCCTTATAATTTTGTATTATTTTTACTTTCTCTGGATCTATAGTTATACCATCCCTGCTTACTATGTAGCCTAAATATTTAATTTTTTCTGCCAAAAATTCACTTTTCTTTAATTTCAGTTTTACATTATGTATGCGTAATCTGTTAAACAACATCTTTAATCTTTTCATATGCGTTTTTAAATCATTGGACACTACAATTAAATCATCCACATACATCATAATAAATTCTAGGACTTCTTCTCCCAAAGCAAAACTTAAAGCTTTTATAAATTCAGCTACTGAACATTTCAGACCAAATGGCAAACGTTTATAGCAATAATTCCGACCATTAAAAAGAAATGAAACATATTTCCTGCTTTCAGGGTCTAATAAAACCTGTAAAAATCCACTAGTCAGATCAAATGAACTAATATATTTCACTCCCTGCATCCTCATTAAAATATTGTCAATGCTTTCTGGCTGGGTACAATCAGAAATTATAGCTTTATTCAATGCTCTAGCATCTAGGCAGACCCTAATTGTATTATCTGGTTTTCTTACTACAACCAAAGGGTTAGAAAATTCGGAATTACTAAGTTCTAGAATATCTTCTTCCATTAGTTTATTTATTTCTGCTTGTACAGCTTCTCTGAATGCATATGGCACGGGGTATGACTTCCTAACAATCTTCACTGTTGGATCTATCTCTAGCCTACATACATAGCCTTCTATTAAACCTGGCTTATTTGAAAATAAATCCCTGTTATTTACAAATGTTTCAATTAATTTTAACTTATCTTTACTGCAGCTACTCTCATCATTGTCTAGAATTTTATGAATTACTTGCACTTGTTGTTCCCACTCTTTATTCTGCTTTTCATCTACATTAAATATTTTTAAGTTGCAACTATGTATCTCTACATTCTTGTTTTCAGAAAAACTAACCTTATCTTTCCCTACACAGAATAAATAATTTTGAAAATCTAACTTAACTTTATTTTTGCAAAAGAAATCACATCCCAACAAAATATCAACATTCAAGCCCTTTATCACATAAAATGTATGAATACATGTAGTATCACCTATTTTAAACTGAATTATTACTTGTTTGTTTATACCAGATCTTTTTTTACCTGCTGCAGTTATTATAGTAATAGCTTTGACTGATAACCTAGAAAAACTTTCATTCATCTCAGCCTCTAACTGTATTAAAAACTCCTGGCTAATTGCAGTAATGTTGCTACCTGTGTCACACAAAACATTAAACATCCTATCCTTTATATTAATATTAATTTCAACTAATTTTATTTCTTTTTCGATTATATCATTATTTTCAGTAACTAATGTCTCCTCCTGTAACAATTCATCACCTAAATTATCATTAAATATAAAATCAATTAATTTTTTATCATTATCTTCCTTACAAGTTTCATTTAAGGTTAAACATTCAATATTATTACTGTTTTGTTTATTTACCTTTTTATTTTTAAATTTAATAACTTCCTTTTTAATTTCATTTAACCCTACACCATTGTCAGACGCACGGGATAAATTTGTAACTGGTTGCTGAATTTTTTGCACGCCTGTACCTAATTTAAATGTTCATCTTCCTTATGAACATCTGCCTGAATTTCAATTGCATTTACTTTAATGTCGGTCCTTTTATCTTTACTAGGGTTATTTTCATATTTATTTTCATAACTATTACCTTCACCTCTACTGTTGTAGTGAAATCTACTATTTTGGCCTCTATTGGTGTAACCTCCATTATTATTATTATTATTACCTCTACCTTGATTATTAAATGGTCGCCTGTCATTATTATTTCTATAAGTATCCCTATCTGCATTATATAATGGGTAATTTCTTCTATTATCATTAAATACATTTTTATAACCCTTATTGTCCACTCTGTCAAAACCTGAGTCTTGATTACAAGTATTCCATTCTTTACCTTCACAATTATCTTGTCTGTTCTCTATTTTCTCCACTTCCCTACATATACCTGAATTTTCTATCTCATCTAACAACTGAACAAAACTTTCCACATCACTTATGCACCCAATTATCCTAGCTCTATTTATTGTATTATTAAAATGCCTACTTAACAGTTTAACTAATTCTGGTTCTGACAATCTAGGCTCTAAATATTTTGCCTTATTTATCTTATTCATGAAATAAATTGACATTCTTGTATGTTTATTACTATAGTATCTACCAAATTGTAAATCTTGTCTTACTTCTGCTTGCCTACCATCATTCCAAAATTTTTCTTTAAATTTATCAATAAATTTCTCCAAATTGTCTATTTTTTCTCTAACATATATCCACCAAGAGCTACCTCCTACATTATCCATCATACTATCATTAATTATATTCTTAATCATCTTCCATCTTTTAATTTCATTTATTTTAATTTGATATTCAAGTGAACTAATAAACTCCATCGGATTATTATTTGAAAATTTTATCTTAATACTATTACCTACACCATCATAGTAACTATTCTTTATACCTCCTTGTTCTATATGTTTATCCAATTCTTTTTTCAAAAACTTTAAATCCTCAGCTACTCCTACCACAGCTTTCTCATGTTGTACTAAATTATCTGTAACCTTTCCCATAATTCCCTTTTGTTCTGACACCTTATCTTTTACTTCTGCTAATTCTTTATTGTTTACTTTAATATCATTAACAATTTTATCTACTCTTGTATTTACTTTATTTATTTTATTATTATAGCTTTTAAATTCTTCTACAACATTAACAGCTTGGTTCTCCACAACTACTTTCAATAAACTTATTTCATTCTCACTACTCGTTATCCTATTTTCAAAATCTTTCTTAAACTCTGATCTAACTTGTTCAATTAATTCCAAACAATCTTGCCTCATCTCCTCCCTAAGCTGCTTAATATCTCTCTCTTGCTTATCCAGCCTACAATCTAAAGCATCTATTTTCTTTCCTAACCTTTCCTCCTGTCTATCCATTTTACTGTCTAAATTGCTCAAACCTTCATTCATTTTTCTGTTTAGTTCATTTTTATGTTCATCCATTTTACTGTCTAAATTGCTCAAACCTTCATTCATTTTACTGTTTAGTTCATTTTTATGTTCATCCATTTTACTGCCTAAATTGCTGACTAACAACATTAGTTGTTGTAACATACCTGTATTCATGTTATTTTGATGATCATCACTATTATTATCATTACTCACGTTCTTTCCTCCACCTGAAGTCTGAACTAAACCTGTTAATTGGTTGAGATGACTTGGTCCTGGTAATGCTATCTGGTCTGGCTCATCCTTTCGACCCTCTTCTTCTTCCTGTGACAACTCATCCCTTCCAGTCAGCTCATCCTTTCGACCCTCTTCAGATGTAATTGGAACCTGATCCGCTTCTGTTGTTGGTGAGACGATCTCAAATAGGCAGGAATCTGGATCTTGTCCTTCCTCAGCTAAAACGCTTCGTAGTCGCTCCATGAGTGCTGTTTTTACACCTTTGCTGTCCATACCACGCTTTCTGAGCTCCAACTTTAAGTCTGTGACACGAAGATCTACAATTTTCTTTTTATCAGCCTCTGACATAATTTGTTTTAAAAAAAATTCGTGAATTAGTTAATAAATTTGATTTATATCTTCCTTTCCCCACATCTAGGGTTGTTAAATTTGTTGTTTAATTATTTTATTACCAATATTTCCAATCCAAAAACCGTGAATGTTTCCCCACATCTAGGGTTGCCAAATTTGTGGTGTACTAAATACTCCACATACGTTGAATACTGAATTTGCTGTGAATAAAAGTAAACTCAATTATCTTGTATGAATTATATTTAATGATTTATCATATTTTTTCAGCATGTACGTTATATCAAATGTTTTATTATATTTTAAACTTTCACTGGTTTAATTTTAATATTTTTTAATGTTAATATGTCCCGTTCATTTTAAATTATACGTCGTTTTTAAATATACTTTCACTTTACATCGTATCGTCTTTTAAATTTATTTTAACTTAAACTTTTTTCACTGAGATTGTGGACCATCCATCCTGTTCGATGTCTGGAACCACAGTCACCATATTCTTTTACAAAATTCATCATTTTTCTTCTTTAGTTTCCTAGCAACCAGTAAATAACTCTCTTTTCAATATTCTTTTTTCTTTAATATAAATTAAATAGTTTCAAAAAATGTTTACTTTCCAGTCAGCTGGAGTTTGTTTATATACTCAACTATAGCAAACATAAACAGACTTTACTGTAGCTGATTTGGTTCGTTACAAAAACATGGATTTGAACAGAGACATCTAGTGGCGTTACTTCATGTATGGCTTCCAACTGATCACCATACAAAATTGCTTGTCTAACCGGTTTTACATTACAAATAAATAACGATATTTTATCATCTGACTGACAGGAATAGCCTGAAAACCAACTAAAGAGTTAATATGACTTCAAATAAATAAACTAAAGAAAACCACGAGGAAATCTGTCAAGTAATAGTGAAACGTCTTACAGAAACCTGTAATACATAAAAATATGAACGAATGTATTGGTCAAGTCGTTAATAGTACTAATACATCTATCATACTTGTCAAGGTTTCAATGTCAAAGTCCTGGTTTCAATTTCGGGTTAGTTCTGTCAGTTTTCATCACAAATTTTTAACTGTTACACGCTTTGTTGTCTGCACTAGCATATAAAAAAAAACAATAAATACCATAAAATATTTAATTTCTACGTTAACATAACTTTAAACGAAGTTGTGAGGTATAAGTTAAAAAATTAATCGTAAAAATTACTGAAATTAATAAAATGAATAATTAAGGGACAGTTTACCCAAAAAATGCATTTTTGTAAGGTTTTATCAAAAATATTTTTACATTTATAATTGGGACAAAAACTATTACTGTACAAGTCGTCAATGCAACCAATTTGGACATACAGATTCCATACTTTTGGAACAGCAGCAAAGATTAACATAAAAAAATGCAGGGCTTCCAATAAGAATTTCTGAGAGGATCGCAACTGAAACTCCATTTTATATCTCAAATGCAACGTTACATAATGATCTGAAGATGCCTTTTGTATAAAAAAAGAACCAAAACTACATACATTCGACTGTTTGACAAGTTTACCAGACTAAAAGAACTTGTTCAGAAAATGTATTAATGAAACAGTTTCCAAATCTATGACGACTCATAATATTATGGAGTAGAAACCTTCTACAGTAAAAAAATTCGGGTAAGAAACACTCACACGACTTTCTCTTGTCAATGTAAATAATGAACAATATTACCTAGGTATGTTTAATCATGAGTAAAAAATTAAATAAAAAACATAACGAAATTTTAATCATGAGTGAATGACGCAAAATGAAAATCAATCTCTACTATGAAATGAAAAAAGAAAAATACCTAAATTAACCGGGAATCGAACCCGGGACTAATAGTAATATTACACAATAATAGTATGTTGAATAACTACTTAGATCTAACAAATCGTGCTTTTTGATCTCGTAACCTACACTGTTAATCTTCTACCTTCGGACCCATTATCTTTTGAAGTATCTTTCTCTCAAAGATGTTTAAATTAATTTTAAAAGAATCCTTCCTAAAGTTACGTGAAGCAAGGTTTATGGTATCAAAAATGTTCCATGGTTTTCATTTATTTAGGATAAAACGTTTGGTATTTTCGATACGAAATTGTTAATTTGTGTTGAAATTCATAAAATATTATCTAACAATATTATTAAAAAAAATGTCAGTCCATTTGAAATAGCATGATATTAAGTCTCTGAACGGTGGTAAGTTTCAAAATAAAAAGTCCATTTTCGAAAGTAAAATTTCTTTTTTAATTATTCTAACAAAATTAATACAAATCTTTGTTTTGCAATTTTGAAAATCATATGGAATTAATTATTTTACTGCCATTTGTTATTATTGCATTCAGTAACCCATGCGTTAATACACAAAATATGATTAAATTAATATTTAATCATTTATCTTGTGTATTAATATTAATATTTAATAATTAATTTTTAATTAATAATAACATTATAAATAATAATTACTAAAAAAATTTAATTTCAATTTTTCGTGTGTTGAAAATCATTATTTTTACTTTTTTGCCAATATGAATATATAAGAAGGAAAAATTGTTTTCATGTCGATTTTTCAAAATCGAATTTTTCATCATATTACACGTTTTCATACCCCTAAACCCAAAAAACATGTTTTTAGCGATGTGTGTGTGTGTTAACAAAATATCTCAAGAACGGCACATCGTACAAAGTTGAAACTTAAAACTTAAGTTAAAGACCACTACAGGATTTGACACGAATATTTTCATCAAAATCGGTCAACCGGAAGTAGTAGTTTGTTCGTGTCATTTTTAACTGTTTTGCTATTTTCTCAAAAACGGCTACTAAGAACTTTTTAAATCGCCTATTTACTACATTTTTATGCTGTACAAGATAGAGTAGGCGCCATGTCTGCTGAAATTCTTAGCGAGGCTGTTCTCTAGTAGAAAAAAAACGGTTTGTTTTGTATAACGCTTAGAGTAACGGTAATTAGTTTTCTGTTTTTTTCCTCATGAACATCAGTAAAAACAATCGTTTCTTTAAGATTTTGACTGCAGTATCCATTTTACGACAAAAATGCATAAATCAAATTTATAGGAAATTAAAATATCTACAATTTTTATTTCCAGAATTTTTCTCTACAGAGCCTAGTTTAGTGTGAAAGAGTGATTTTCCGTATTATTAAGCTAAACTAAGGGTTGTTTTTATGTTGCATCATTCACGATTAAAATTAGGTTATGTTTTTTGAGTTTAGTTTTTTTTGTTTATTTGTAATGCTTTATAAAACTAATTTTAAGTAATATTGTTCATTATTGGCATTGGCAAGAGAAAGTCGTGTGAGTATTTCACACCCGATTTTTTTTTTCCATTCTTAATTTATCTTTTAAAAACTAACATGGAATTACTAACTCATGGAAAAACTAACACTTAAATTAACTAACATGGAAAGTTAACACAGAATAAATCTCTTAAGTGGTAGCACTGACGGATGAGCTCATTATAAAATTCCCTCGGAGGGAATTTTCTTTATTCCGTTTAAGTAATACTGTCATGCTACAGTTCAGCCGTTCTTAGTTTGCTCCTACTGTCAACAAACAAAAGCCAGCTACTACAGGGTGCACGCTAGAATCTGCGACTTTACGGATGTCGTATTCCTATTAAGTTAACTATTTTTTTAAATTATAAGTACTTAAAACATCAGTCATAATATATGATGTACGCCTAACAATTTCATTTAGAAAAATACTTTTAAAAGTATTTTGTATTTAAATACTTTTGAAAGTATTTTGTAGTTACTTTTTAATCAGCGTGTACACATTTTGATACAATGCGCATGCTCAGTAACGTCATTATTTGTTTACATTAGGAGCAAACTAAGAGAGGCTGGACTATATATCGAATGGAGTGTACATTAGGTGAAAATTAATGGTAGTTTTAATTTTGTGTCATAATTTTAAATGTGATCAAGTTAAAATGTAATTTGTAGCTGTTTAGGATGCGTACTGTTTAATGGTTAATTTATTCTAAAGTACTACAGCATATGAGATGAGTAAAACATGCGTAATTGCTAATTTATGTAGTTAGAACATGTTACGTACAATATACATCTATATATTCTGTAGCTGACTTGATTCTCTTCTACATGCAATCTTGTCTCAACCCTCAAGGCGACCAACAGATACGAGTATTTTCATGTAAATTAAATATTCATATTCTTGTTATTTTTAAAATAGCATGACTTAAGTCTATGCTAATTTATAGTCATTATACATACGTTTGATTATGTAACAGTGTAATCTAATTATATGTTAATTAACTAATTTACAATGGATAATTAATTCAATATTAATTGGAAACATATTAATGCAGCTGTTTCTGAACATACCGCATTACAGGCAGTTTCACTTAATTATCTTATTCGATTATTACGTTAATATGGACCCATCTAATTTCGTAACTAATAAATTCATTTAATAAATTAAGTTAAATTAAATATCAAATTCTTCACTTCATATAAAAAAATCTGGTGTGAAACTCTTACACGACATTCTCTTGCCAATCTATATAATGAACAATGTAACCTATGTTTAATCATAAGTAAACAATGTAAAATAGAAAAAGTAATCTAATATTTTAATCATAAATGAATGAACCAAAAAAAATCAACTGTGTAGAACTTAAAAATATGGAAAATCAGTAATTTTGTCATTAAACTACGCTCTGTAGAGAAAAATGCTTAAAATAAAAAATGTAGTTTCTTATTTCCTAAAACTAAAGTTATATGCACTTTTGTCATAAAATGGCATACTAAGTCCGCAATATTTAAAAATCACATATTTTGCCAATTTTGATGTAAAGAAAAACAGAAAATCACTAACTGCCACTAAACTAACCTTTGTACTACAAAAAAAAACGCTAAATATAAAAGTTGTAGTTTTAAAAGTTCTACAACTTTGATTACATACACTGTTACCCTAAAATGCGTATTACGCAATCTAAAAAATAAAAAAAAATATTTCCTACGATACTACAGACCCCCCCAAAAATTTCCCCAGACTTTCTCTATCTTGTAGACCATAAAAATGGAGTAAATGAGGCGATTTTTAAAACAATCGTAGTAGCCGCCTTTAAGAAATCGCAAAAAGTGAAAACCCGCATAAATAAACAACCATTTCTGGTTACCCGATTTTAGTAAAAATATTCATATCGAGCCTCGTTGGTTTGTATACGAGATGTGGCTATTAAATACCGAGACTGACGTTGTAAAAAATTTTATTTTTACTTTATACATAATCACTTGTCACCTTCAATATACACTCCTTCTCTATCCCTACAACGCTCCAAGCGAATTTTCCATTGTTGGAAACAGTGCTGGAAGTCATCTTCTGTCTGCTTCTTCAGGACACGTGCCGCTCAAAAATGTTTTAAATGAAGCTCGCAAAAATGTTTGTACTGACACTTTGTACGCGATTGAAAATGACCCAAATCTTTTGGAAACGATAAAAACATGTGATGAAACGTGGTTTTTTTACTTATGATCCGGAAACGAAGCGCCAATCCATGCACTGGAAGAGCCGAACTCCACCAAAGGGCCAAAACAGCTAAAATGAGCAAGTCAAAATTTAAAGCAATGATGCAGGTTTTTTATATCCATGGGATTGTACCTTCACTGGGTTCCTTAAAGTCAAACAATTAATCAGTATTACTACCTTGAGGAACTTTCTAAACTACGTGAAAGAGTAAGGTAAAAACGCCCCGAAATGTGGAAGGACAAATCATGGGTTCTCCACCAAGACAATGTGCCAGCTCATTCCGCGTTATCTGTCAAGAGGTTCCTAGCCAAGTACAGCATCTCAGTGTTAAAACATCCACCTTATTCACTGAATCTTGCACCATGTGATTTCTACCTGTTCCCTAAGGTGAAATCTGCATTAAAACGGACAAGATTTTAGTCTGTGGAAACTGTAAAGAGAAAGCGGCACGTGCCCTAAAGGAGCTGACAGAAGATAACTTCGAGCACTGTTTCAAACAATGGAAAATTCGCTTGTAGCGTTGTAGAGATAGAGAAGGAGTGTATATTGAAGGTGCCAATAAGTGATTATGTGTAAAACAAAAATTTAATTTTTTTACAACGTCAGTCTCGTTATTCAATAGCCACACCTCGTAAATCACAATCTGTAGCGGATGAATTAAAAGGGAATCCAAAAACCTTTGAGGTAATAATAAACTAGCATGCTAAATAATATTTTTAAAAAATACAGAACGATTTAGATATTAAGGTCGGATGTAATGCAAATTATATTTTTCATTATTTTCACATCGTTTCGTTGATGTTTTAAGAGTTTTAACATTGTTGCTAACATATAAGTACATACATGTTAAACATCCCGAGGACATGGTAATAGATCATGTTGTGCTAAGGTACCTTACCGTAATGATCAACTCCACCCTTGGGAGTACGAAGAAACAACCCCCGTTGAATACAAGTTACACCCACTCGAATACCCCCTCATTCATACACCTCGTTACCAACCCTTAGGTAGAGTTTAAACATTGATTAATTTTCAGTCTTTAGACATACTTTAATTATAGGATAAAGTAACTTAAACATTTAAGTCTAAGCTATTTATCATTTTCGATAAATAGCTGTATGATACTAGATTATCACTTTCGTAGCTCACGTTTTTTGATTAAATACTAGCCTATTTAACTAACAGAGTTTTTCTTACTTTATGCAAAAAAGTATATCGTTGTACAGGTTTTTGTCTTACCTTACGAGTGGCAACTAAACAAAAATTAATAAAAAAATGGTTAATTAAATAAATAACAGTATGCCAAAAATAGCCATAATTACTTTCTCTTGCCTATATGAATATACACGAAAGGAAAGTATTGCTTTCATTTCAATTTTTAGAAATCGACTTTTTACTGGATCTACACGTTTTCATAGCCCCTGACCAAAAAAAAACAAGTTTTTAGCAATTGGTCTGAGTGCGTGTGAACATATCTCAAGAACGGAACATCGTAGGAACGTGAAACTTAAGTTAGATGCCACTAGAGAACCCGACACGAACATATTCATTAAAATCAGTCAACCGGAAGTAGTAGTTTTTTCACTAGTAGCGTCATTTTTCACGTTTTTGCGATTTTCTCAAAAACGGTTCCTACGATTTTTTTAAAAATCGCCTCATTTACTAAATTTTTATGCTCTACAAATTAGCGTAGGCCCCATGTCTGCTAAAACTCTTGGGGAGGCTGTTTACTCGTAAAAAAATTGGTTTTTTAAGAATAAGACTTTAATATGCATTTTAGCGCACAATACAATAAAATTTGTAAAGAATTTAAAGTCCTACATCGTTTATTTCAAATATTGTTTTTGTGTAACGCATAGTTCAGCGGTAATAAGCGTTTTTCTGTTTTTTTTTCACGAAAATGTGGAAAAAATCGTTTTTTTAGATTTCAGCCTTAGTATGCATTTAATGACAAAAGTGTATATAATCAAACTTATAGGAAAGTAATATATCTACAATATTTATTTGTAGCATTTTTTTCTAAAGAGCCTAGTTTAGCGTGAAAGAGTGATTTTCCGTATTTTTAAGCCAAACTTAAGGTTTATTTTCATTTTGCGTCTTTCACTCATGATTAAAATAAGATCATGTTTTTTGAGACCAGTTTTTTGTTTATTTTTAATGTTTTTTTACTAATGTTAGGTTATATCAGTCATTATTTGCATTGCCAAAAGTCGTGTGAGTGTTTCACACCAGATTTTTTGACTTAAATACTAGTCTTATTGTCGAACAGAGTTTTACAGTTCTTCTTACTTTATTCAAAAAGTACATCATTGTTACAGGTTTTTATCTTATCTTACGATTAGAAAGTTAAAAAAATTAATTAAAAAGAATAGTTAATTAAATTAATAATAGTGTGCCAAAAATTGTCATAATTTTTAATCGTTACATCGTACGTCGTTTTTTTATTCTAATGTGTGCTTGTTGCAGTTTGTTTAATTTAAAATAATAAGCAACCCTATGATCCAATGAGATGAATATGATATTTTTGTGTCATTTTTAAGTGTTGTTTTATACAGACTAAGGCCAAACATTCCTGAAAGATTATCGTTAATTGAACCCCAACCATCAAAATACGCCTGTAACTACTATCTAGTATTGAAATTCGTATATAAGTAACTCCTACACCAGGATTAAAACCACGGAGCCTTTGTCTCCGTACATCAGCTGTTAAACAGCTCGGTTTTACACTCTATATAAATCCCGTGGGTTACATCGTTTTTAAAGGATACATTTAACGACCACAATGAAACTGCTAAGACATCCATAAATTCAAAAATCCAACGATTTCAGTCACAATTCTTACGAAAAATTACAAATGCTCCCTTTTACGTTACAAATGACTGTTTGCACAATGACCTCCAAATTCCGTATGTAGACGACTTATTTCGTACAATTTACACAAGATTTCATAAGAAATTATCTCACCGTAACAACGAACTTGTACGCAACCTATACCTACCATACCTTCCCGGAAATCCCTGGAGAAGTCTACACCATCGTTTAATCGTTTTGTAGTAAGTAATTTCCGATAGTACACACAATTACGTTAACCGTTTACAGAAAATTTACAGCTGGAGCCCACTGTTAAGTGGGCTCCTTCAGCATAAGAACTATAACTATACTGAGAAATAGGGCTTCCAAAAACACATTGTTGAGGTTTTACAATGCAATGACAGTATTAACTCTTTTGTATGAACGCGTATTATCGAATCTTATAAGAAGAAAGAAACAGAAATTGAAAACTGCGGAGATGTGTTTTCTACGAAGGGTCAAAAATGAACGAGGGAAGACAGAATTAAAATTGCGGTGTAATAAAAGCGCTGCAAACAATCAATGCAACAAGAAAATCAGTTACTATCCAAGAAATGAATGAAGCATCTTCAAAAAATAATGAAGAGAATTAGGTTTCTAAAACAGGTTATAGTAGACGGGCTGGAGAAAAGAAGAAGCTTGAGAAGTCTTTTAAAGCGTTTGAAGTAATTTATTTTAATAACAGCTTTCTAATGAAAATAAAACATTTTTATGTGAATAGGCTAGATGGCCTAAGATGTGAAGAAGAAGAAGACGAGAAAGAAATTTAAAAAAAATTAATTAATAGTTCACTTAAACGTTTCGCTTTTATAGCGTACTTTATAACGTTTTAGAATCTCAACAAAGTCGAAAAATATTTAATTTAAGAAAATATTTCAAACCCACATCAATAAAATATTCTAGACGTCTGGAAAAATAAATAAATAAATAAAATAGACTAGACGTCAAGAAAGTAATTTCTGTAAGACCGTCACATGTGTTTGTATCGGATTGTGAGTATCTTTTATTTATTCTAATGCAATGATTAGCATTTAATTCAGCTCAAATTATAAAACAAACTATTTTTCGTATCTCGTTTTAGTGTTTCTACGGTATTAAGAACATATTTCAAGAGAAAAAACAAAAAAAAAACTGTTAGTTTTCAGTAAAATTAAGTAAAAATTATATATATTTTTAAAAACAGCTTAAACATTTATATTCCATAAAACTGTAATCTTTGGCCAGTACAGTACGATGCTTGTTAATATAATAGGGTGATTCATGAAGTTTTACTGGCTCTTTCTGAGCTCAATCTATAGAACAAAAGAAATAAAAAACTTTGTATAAGCATTTATGTCCTAAAAGATTTTGGTATCGAGTTACGGCTAGCGAAAGATTTCGCCCAGAACTCAGTACCCTCGGAAGTGAGGTAGTTTACAATTACCTTTTTCACTGAGTGGAAAAGAATGCTTGTCAGTGTGTCAGGCTTTCTGAAAAGCATCTAATGTCCACCCTGCAAATAACACCTTCACTTCGTTCATCACATGGTCTGGCTGTATAATGAAATTCATTACTCTGAGAGTAGATAAATCTGACTAGTGTCTTTTACACCTCTACCTCTTCTGTTCTTAATTGATTCAGTTACATAATTGGCTGACCATGTGATAAGAAACAGAACTATTTTCTGTAGCCCTGGATCGAGTACAAATAATTTAACACTCCACCAGCATATTATGGGCAAAAATTTATAATAGTATAATAAGATATTATATTATAATACAATTATTATTATATTACAATAAAAACTAAATGTAAATAAATATACTACAATATAAGAAATATTAATAAAAAATTTTATGTTAACTTTTTTTTACTTTCGAGACCCCATAGGATCACTTTAGTTCAAATTCAGGTTTGTTCCAGGGTTGGGTTTCTTTGAAAAGCACGCTCTCTTGAGACCGCCTTCCCTTCGTTTGGCCCACACTTTCTTAAGACGCTCCGATCTTTGTCTCCGGTCTTCATCGGTAAACACCCTGTTGTATACTCTCCTGGGTTTTGGTGCAAATTTTATCATGTTAGCCTTGACCAGTTGGTCGTACTCTGTTGATTTGGTTAGTAGGTCCTGTTTAGTGATTTTAAGTTCCTCCATATCTTTCTGTACATTTTTCAGCCACTTAGGTCTCGACACCTTATCCCAAAAATGGTTAATCAGCCGGTTCACAAGTTTAACGTTTTTATAATAAATAAATAAAAATAATAATTTTGATTCGGTTTTTTTTATGTACACTAATTTAAAACATAGCCCTGAAAACTGGATTAATATTAGTTCAAGTATTCGTTTTACAGATGTTAGTTTATATGCAAACGTGTTATAACAATACGATTTTACTGATATCTATATTGTAACTTACAGGTTAAGATGGAAGATCCATTACTATATTTGAAATAGACTAATCACGTACCTGAAAATGAGAAAACATAAACAATTAATAATAATTTATTGATTAAAAGAAAATTTTTAAGTACAACATAAAAAATTTTTATTGAATTTTTATAAAATATAATAAAATTCTCGTGCTTTGAAGAAAATCTTCAGTTTTACAAAAAGATGAAGAGTCAGAAAAACATTAATCTATCCGATATGTACTCAATGTCGGAACGGTTGGTCTATATATAAAAAGCTTAATAAATCCTACTATGAAAGCAACTTTAAGACTGTCACCAATACAAGGAGGTAAAAGCTGAACTTTTCAATGAAAAGGAATTTCTGTCGTACATTCGATCTGCTATCCTGAACTTTTATTTTTGTTTTGACATTCAGTATTAGTAGGTTCTATTAATATTTTCGAGCAATTTTACTTTAAAATAGATGTAGATCGATCTAACCTAAAAAGTAACTTCATCACTATTAACTACTGAAAAGCTAATTGATGTGAGTTGTATTATTCTATTAAAAATAATATAGAAACAATGAAAGTATATATTTCATTAAGAGTTTTACCAGTTCAAAGAGGTTTACCAAATTCAAAGAATTAACAAATTTTGTTTTTTAATTAACAGCGGCCTCCGGGCCAGCCCAGTCAGTCAGCTGGTAGAAAGTCGCTATTATTTGTTAAGTAACACCGGTTGGGCAAGCGACTTTGTATGGTGAACAGCTGACACCAATCAGTGAACAAACTCTACTGGGGGTCCCTGTTCAAACTCATGCCTTATCCACTTCAAAAATACAGCAAAATAAGCAGCGATCAAATTGGGTAGTTGTCAATAATGTACAGTTCCCAATATTACAAATAAAAGCTAAAAAAAAAAAAAAAAAAAATTAACAGCAGTATAGGTATCAGACGAACTAATGTCCCATAGCCGAGCGAGTGAGAGGAAGATATGTGGCATAACTACGCATGCGCTCAAAGGTCTTTACCGTTATAATCCAAATCTGAAAACATACTACAGTTGTTATCTTGCTTGTTAGTTTAATGTACGCATAAACGTTTGCTCACAACAATGAGTAAAATTAAAGACAATATTATTGGAATGGCGCGTATGGCTTGTGCGAGTGAGAGCGTTATGTATTCTCTCACTCCCACGGCTAGGGGACATTAGTTCATATGAATATGTACATTAAGTTGTAGTGACATAGGGTACAGACAGAACGTACAGCAAATATGATTAATTAAAACGTTTTAGGAGTACTTAAAATTTAAGGATTCTAAAAGTTTTGGTTCTACGTACTACAAATTTGAGTACAGTTCTTCGGTTTTGTAAGTAACATCTCCCTTCTTCTTCCCACAATTAAGGATTAGGCTTCCGCTTGTTCCGACTCACAACAGCTACAAACTACTGAATTATTGCCATCTTTTGCGTGGCCTCCCAACATCTCTCCTTCCCACCGGTCTGTATGGCAAAACACTGAGAAGATCCTCTTCTCAGGCATTCTCTCCACGTTCTCACTCCATCGATTACGATATTCTACAATCTTCTCACTCAGGTTGTAAACCAAATTGTAAGTACTTTTAATTAAATTATTATTTATTTGTAAACAGCCATCTTTTATTTTTAGTTTAAGTTTACTCAAGTCTTAAGTTTAATAATATTTTGTAATCGATTTAGTCTAAGTAGCAAAACTGTAACCGTAAATTTATTATAATTTATTTCGTTTATTAATAAATTTAAGTTTAAAGGAAACCAACCGAGTTGATCTAATGGTGCAAACGTCGTCGTCGCGGGTCAGTTATTTAACAGCTGATTTCCGAATACGAAGGTCCTAGTTCAAATCCTAGTAAAGGTAGTTACTTTTGAACGGATTTGAATACAAGACAGTGGCTTACGTGAACTTTGATAGTTGGGGTTCAATAAATTATACTCTCAAGAATGGTGGGCCTGAATCTGTACAAGAATACATCTCATTTACACGTCATAAACATCATCCTCTTCTCACTGGATCATGGAGTTGCTTATTACTCTTAAATTGATAAATAGAGATTAAAAAGAAGTTTAAAAGAAGGTTGTCTATCATTTATTAACAACCACATCCCGAAAGTTCGTATTCAACCAATTTAGGTCAATGCTTAGAGTGTGACTAAGAGTGTGACTTTTAAATATTACTTTGCACTTCTAATTAGTTTCGTTAATAGCTGAAATTTGTCAATTGGCAATAATTTTAAATTACAATAATAATGTTTTGTTTCTTTATAAATTGTTTTTCAATGATTTGGTTTGTTGCGCGCTTATGTTTGAACAGTTCCAAATGAAGAATTGAAATTAAAAACTGTTCTCGTTATAAGAATGCCATCAAAATCACAAAAATAATAAATAGGTTGGTTAAAAACATTGACATACTAAAGGTTTTTTTAAAACTGTTACAATTTGTGTGTATATTATCACAGAGTATAATTCAAGATACTCATTATTTTTATAAAAATATTTTTAGATGCATTTATTTAAATATATTGCGAAAACATTTCCTCCATAAATAAATAATTCTATTTGTAAGGCTAAATTAATAAAAATAAAAAAAACAGATTTGATCATAAGTTTATGTAAATTAGATACAAAAATGGGAAGTTTATAAATCACGGAGAATGTCACTAATATTACATTATTAGTTTAAATAAATAAACACTGTTTACAAGTTTAGTTTAAACAAATAATTTAAATACTATTTGTATTCTGTAATACCTTGCAAACAAATTTAAATTAATTATAAGAAGATTCTAAGATATGTTATACATAATATGGTTATATATGTTAATAAATACATATTTGCTTAGTTATTTTGACTCAATTTAAATATCAACTTTGTATATAATTTTTTCAGGACTGATTATCAGAAATATGGAATATTAATGATTGTAGTAACATGACATTTTGTGTAGTTAATTTATTTCATTAAGGATGTAGAAACATCACTTATATGTCAATAATTTTTAAATTATTATTACCTTTTCTATGATGTTTAATAAAATGTTTATAGACATTACGAATTGCACACGCGCTTAGCGTAGGTTTATTAATTTCATAGAGTTAATTTTGATGCACATAAGAGGATAATGTTTTTTTTTTTACAAGTCTGCAACATTACAATCTGTTCACATGAAATAGAACAATAGGCAATTTTTATAAATGTTAGTTAACATGATTACAATTTCATTATAATGTTAATAAAATTGAAAATAGTTATAAATTAATTAGGAAAAAGTGGTAAAAATGTAACAATGTTCTTTAAAACCTATAATCTAAATCAAAAACACTATGTCTTTTCAGTCTTAAAAACTCGGTATCAGTGTTATTTAGCAGATTCAGAGCCAAGAAGTTTGGATGATGACTGAGTCTTTCTTCATATTTACGGCTGAATTTTGATATAGTTTGTTTCTCTGAGTCAATATTAAGATCAGCATAGATATGTGTTTTTGATGAACCACGGAATTTGCAGGGCTCACGGCAATTTTGACTGAAAAACGTTCAAATGTGTTTATGTCTGAAGTGTTGGATGTACCCCACAATTGAAGCCCATATGTCCACATGGGTTTTGAAAGGGATTCATACAGAATAATCTTTTATTCGTTTGACGAAGGTGAGTATTTACCTTATAACCAGTGTAGTTTACTTAAAGTCAGCTCAAGTTGTTTCTTTTTAGTGATGTGACGTTTCCATGTGAGGCGACGATCTAAATGTAGTCTCAAGTATTTTACTGTTGTGTTGTGTGGTAGTTCAATGTTGTTTAACGTTACTGGTGGGGAGTCACTTTTCCGTAGTGTAAATAATGTAATTGATGAAAATATAACTGACACATATTGTAACAGGCAGGTGGAGTGTTACATTATTTGTACTCAATCTCTTAGTTTCAGGGCTACAAAAAGTAGTTCTGTTTCTTATCACACTGTCAGCCAATTATATGACTGAAGCATCTAAGAACAGAAGAGATAGAGGTGTAATCAAAGTTATTTCCTCTGAGAGTGATGAATTTCATTATACAGCCAGACCCTGTGGTGAATGAAGTGAAGGTGTCATTTGCAGGGTGAAAGTAAATGGTTTTCAGAGGGCCGGGCATACTGATAAGCATACATTTTCACTCAGTGAAAAAGGCAATGGTAAACCACCTCACTCCTCGTTTTACTCAGTAAAGCCTCTAGAGGTTCAAACCAACCTTACGGCCGATGACCCAAAAACAACAGAGTTAATTTAAATAATTGGTTTTTTATTTATTCCGATTTCTTTTCACATAAAAATTTCACTTTTGACATGAACAATTTGTTAATGAATATAACGACTTCAGTAAAGAACAGTCGGACGTTAAACCAAAAAAAAAAAAAAAAAAAAATTCAGTGAAGAAATCAAAGTTAAAGTATTGGGAAAGTAAAAATCTTTGCTTTACGGTACGGGAAATAAAACAAAAAAACATAACCTAATTTGAATCATGAGTGAATGATGCAAAATAAAACCAACCTCAAATTGGCTTAATAATACGGAAATCACTCTGACGCTTAACTAGAATCTGTAGAGAAAAATGCTTTAAAAAAGTTGTAGGTTTTTTTTTAATTTCCTATAAATTTGGTTTTTATGTACAGTTTTGTCGTAAAATTCATACTAAGGCCGACATCTTAAAAATCCTATATTTTACAGATTTTGATGAAAAAAAAAACAGATTTAATTACTAATTACCGCTAAACTAAGCGTTATACAAAAACACAATACAAATAAAAATTCTAGGGTTTTAAATTTTCTACTACTTTTATTATACACACTTTTGCGCTAAAATGCATATTAAGACCGCAATCTTAAAAAAAAAATCACTTTTTTTTCTACGAGAGAATAGCTTTCTCAAGAATTTCAGCAGACATGGCCCTATCTTCTAGAGCATAAAAAATGTACTAAATCAAAATGTGGTAAACCGCTTTTGAGAAAAATCGCTAAAAAGTGAAAAATGACACGAATAAACTACTACTTCCGGTTGACCAATTTTGATAAAAATGTTTGAGTCGGGTCGTCTAGTATTACCTAACTTAAGTTTTAAGTTTCAACTTCGTACGATGTTCCGTTCTTGTGATATACTGTTCACACATAAACACATACCAATCTCTAAAAACTTCCTTTTTTGTGTTCAGGGGGTCTGAAATCGTGCATATCCGGTGAAAACTCGATACGTAAAATTCGACATGAAAACAATACTTTTCTTCCTATATATTCATATCGGCAAGAGAAAGTAAAAATGAAGTAAAATGATCGGTTTATGATTTTATAGCTAGTAAAACGTGGAAAACGTGAAAAATCAATAAAACAATGTATTAATTACACTCCCCGAGGCTTTTATTACGCTTGCGTGTAGCGCGATAGAAATTTCTAGTAAAAATTAATGAAAAATATTTACTCCCGATTAGATTTTTATATTTTTCATCACTCATTTTCATCTGTCACCCCCGGCAATTTGAGTTAACATTACTAAATAAACGATAATAAAAGATATAGTTTAACATGAGAGTTTCAACAAGTTACAATTAAAACTGTACGTGCAAAATATTTAACGAACAAACAAAAATTTACATGAAACACGTTCAATTGATTGTTTATATCCTAGTTTAATTTAAAAACCAATTAGTTTTATTTTCTACGAAAACTAAAATAATATTTGAATTTTAACTGTATTGCAAACAGAAACAATAAGCAACAGGTGTTTCATTCGTACGCTGTACACGTTTTATACAGAACAAAACGTTTTGAGATCAAACAACACGGAATGAATGTAATATAACTGCACATAGCTTCTTTATATTAAACTGAATGCACACTACATTTTTTAAATCATATAAATATGAATTTATACGTTCTAGATAAAACGTTAACGGATGAAATATGTGATACCATATTCAAAACCGTGGAAATATTAGATTTAGAGCAGAGTTTTTGTAAAACGTAGTGCATTACCTATAAATATTTAAGCATAATTTTAACGTCAAATGGTATATTCAGCAATGATATTTTGCAAAACTTTTACAGTGGCTGGTACCAAAATGTTACATCCTATTTTACGTATTAAGTACAATTCTTGAGTGTTAATGGTAGCTCTGGCCTTGAGAACACCGTGATGGAACGGGTAGTAGTGCGGGGTTATTATCGTACATTTTTACAAATATCGTACACATTACTACACATTAAATACAAATTAAATCGTACAGATTAAATAGACGTGTACTGGTAACATGCTATAAGTTGATGATTGCGCCCATCATGCGGAGGACAGTATAGGCCCTACTATCAATCCTACTTACATCGGCCAACCCGAAACCATAAGACATGTATCAAGCGTGTAACTCAAAATGTAACCACCACAAACACTTAAGTAATAAAATTTAGTTCATGTTTCGTCACACTAAATAAGTAAGGAATAATGTCATTATTTAAAGAAAGTGAATTGTTTAAAATTCAATTGCAATTTAACATAACTTTACTGAAAATAATTAAATATGAAAACCCTAAATATACAGTAACATTTTAAAATTACCGTAAAACTCACGATAATAAGTTCACGGACTAACTAGTCTATCAATACAAATATCAGAGTGCAGTAATTCAGTTTAATGCTGATGACCAAAACGGATACTAAATATAGCTTAGGCCTAGTATTATGGCTTATTTAGAGTGAATGTTTTTTATTTGGGATAATTTAAAAATCAATAAATAATACAATGGGATGTTTATAAAACGACATAGTTGTCAACATAATAAATCAATGTAAGAGTAAAACTACAACATCATGTCATGGTTAGAGCTATCGCTATGATGTATGTAGAAAAGCACTTCCACCCCCCGCATAGTCCAGTCTTACTCTCGCTGAAATCGTCGACTTATATTGCGTTACCAATAAATTATCCATTTACCTGAACAATTTTAAAAACTTAAATTTTAAATGGTAGTTTTACATATAGCCTGTATCTATCTTTCATGAAATGTTATTTTCAATTTCGAATTTACATAGTGATTGTATATTCACCATTGTATTGGGCCGATTGTATTTGGTCGCGCGAGAGACACCGTTTACCTTTACGGATTGTGCTTGTAGTATTCATCTTATGGCATGAAGAAGAGAATCTTCCATTATTGTACTGAAAGCTACTCCAATTACGGCTTAGAGAATTGAATTGCCAACCAAGACTTCAAAGGAAACTCCGAAGCTATTTTGATTTCTGCCAGTAATTAATAAATCCTCTGGCCGTGTTACGAAGGCTACGCTGCGCTAGCAGATTCAACTGGAGTTGTCATCTGGAGCGCATGAAGGAAAATCGTTTGCCAAGATTATTGTTGTTTAGGTCAACAGTCAATAGGCTGGTTTGAACCTCTAGAGGTTTTACTAAGTAACACGAGGAGTAAGGTGATTTACTTGTGCTATCCTCACTGAATGGAAAAGTAGCCTATGCTTATCAGCATGCCAGACCCTCCGAAAAGTATCTGCTCCATACTCTGCAAATGACACCATCACTTCATTCACTACAGCGTCCGGCTGTATAATGAAATTCATTACTTTCAGAGGAGATAACTCTGACTAGTGTCTTTTACTCCTCTACCTCCTCGTTCTTAAATGTTTCAGTCATATAATTGGCTGATCATGTGATAAGAAAAAGAACTATTTTTTGTTGCCCTGAAACTAGCAGATCGAGTTCAAATAATTTAACACTCCACCTGCCTGTTATGGGCGTATTGCAAAGATTGCCAATGAAATTATAAGCCAAATGGTAAAAATGGTATAAATCGTCCGAGGGATGGTGATTTCCGGAACAGGAAATACTGCCTAATCCGTGTAGTGAAGGAGGAGGAGAAGAAGACTTAAAAGAAAAATAACAATGCTATGGACACAAGCTTCTGGCACAGAAGTTGTAATTTGACTATGCTAGATCGAATTAGAAATGATCAGATTACAGAAAGTTGACAAAATATTGCGACAATATCGAAGAAGGTTCGCGAAATCTCTAGCATTTCATGGTAAAGGGTAGATAATAGAGTTTAAAAAATAACAATGGGGTGGCTATAAAGGGATGACTATTCATGAAAGTTGTTTGAAATAACTGCGCTATTGTGTATGATAAAAGGTCGGATATTGTTGTACAGCTATTTATGAAAAGGACCTGTAACACTTCCCATTAACAATAGATCTATTGTTGCTTGTTTACATCAGTTCATCAGTTATACCTTTTCGAGAACTAATAAAAAAAGATTATTGATCAAATCTCTGTGTCGTTCGAGAAGTCTCTTTGAACCCCTCTATATAAATAGACCCCTGAGCGCGGTCAGTGAGTTAGTAGGCCTATTCGTTTGATCTTTGACGAGTGGCTTTCGGGCGTAGTGCAGGCGCGTTCCGAGCATGTGTTGGTTAACGATTGTTATACTGTCTTTGTTTGTGTGTGTATTGTGAAAAGTTATTGTGTATCTGTATTGAATTCAGTTTTGTGTATTCAGTTTCATTTTGTATGTGTATTCTATAAAATTGATTGTTAGTAGTGCTAAGTAAAATATTAAATTATTTATTGTTTATTATTTATTTTAAGTAAATTATTAAGTTATTTATTGTATTACTTCATTATAATTAGTTAATTATGTATTTTGTAAATCTTTAAGTGTAATAAATATTTGTAATAGTAAACTTTAGTGTATTATTTAATAGCCTAGATCCCGAAACAGACCTTAGCGATAAGTGTCACAATATTTTTATTAGTTGACACATTCTAAGAAAGACTACGGTCATCTAAAATAAATGGAAAAGGACAAATTGTCACAGAAGATTTGGCTATAGTTTCCAGCAAGACGGATAATATTCAAATGCATTTTGTAAAATTACTTACGGACCACCCAGTGTATTTTTAGGTTTGTCAACATAAAACGTTAATTTTTTTAGATTGTAAAATTAAGCTAATTAAAAATCTGTTGACATTAATAAATTACACTTATAAGAAATTCATAATGTTGAAAAAAAAGACATTAAGTGGAGAAATATATTATTTAACTAGACTACTAAAAAAGGTATGCTTGCTTGATTATAAAGATAATATTCTATATGAATATTATCAACGATAATGAATAATTTATTAAATGGAAACGTCTTCTGTGTAATTTACTTGAAAACGTTTTTATTCATTAACAAGTATTCTTAATACATAGTTTCCGCCCACAAACAGTTTTGTTCTTTTTTAGAACCGTACTTACATAATGTTATTATCAATAGAACGTTTTAATAATTCAAAAAAAAAACTTTAAAGGTTTTACAATTTATTTCAAATAAATTTAAATGCATGATGTAGTGTCATTACTATTTTTATTGTTTATTTAAATCGCAATAACTGTTATCATTAGCAACTACAATGAGTTATAAAACTGTGAATTTAATGTTTTTAAATTTTTATGACCCATCAAATTGGTCAAGAGCAGAGGCTGTCAACCCTTTAGACACCGCGACCTCCTTTTTATGTTGAGTAATTTGCAGACCCCCTCTGATTAAAATGTTAAAAAGTTAAAAAAATCTGGTGTGAAACACTCACACAACTTTCTCTTGCCAATGCAAATAATTAACAATAAACCTAACATTATTAATAAAATATTAGAAATAAACAAAAAACTAACCTCAAAAACATAACCTTATTTTAATCATGAGTGAATGATGCAAAATGAAAATCAACCTCAGTTTGGCTTAGAAATACGGAAAATCACTCTTTCTCTCTAAACTAGGCTCTGTAGAGAAAATGCTTTAAATAAAAGTTGTAGATCTTTTAATTTTCTATAAATTAAATTATATACACTTTTGTCGTAAAATGCATACTAAGGCCGAAATCTTAAAAAAATCAATTTTTCACACATTTTCATGAGAAAAAAAACAGAAAATCGCAAATTACCGCTAAACTAATACAAAAACTAACTATACAAAAAATTGTTTGAAATAAAAGTTGTAAAATTTTTAATTCTCTACAACTTTTATTGTATAAAGTTTTGCGCTAAAATGCATATTAAAGCTGTAATCTTAAAAAAACAACGTTTTTACGTGAAAACAGCCTCACCCAGAATTTCAGCAAACATGACGCCTACCCTATCTTGTAGAGAATAAAAAATTGAGTAAACCAGGCGATTTTAAAAAAAATCGTAGGACCAGTTTTTGAGAAAATCGCAAAAAAGTAAAAAATTACACGAATAAACTACCACTTCCGGTTGACCGATTTTGATGAAAATGTTCGTGTCGAGTCCGGTAGTGGTACGTAACTTAACTTTCAAGTTTCAAGTTCGTACGATGTTCCGTTCTTGAGATATTCTGTTCACACACACACACACACACACACACGCACACACACACGCGCACACACACACACACACACACACACACACACACACAGACCAATCGCTAAAAACATGTTTTTTGGGTTCAGGGGGTCTGAAAACGTATAGATCCGGTGAAAACTCGATTTTGAAAAATCGACATGAAAACAATACTTTCCTTCCTATATATTCATATAGGCAAGAGAAAGTAAAAATCTACAAAAGTTTTATTTTTATTTCTTCTTCAGTTAGTCAGCTGGTAGAAAGTCGCTATTATTTGTTAAGTAACACCGGTTGGACAAGCGACTTTGTATGGTGACCAGTTGACAGCCATCCATGAACAAACTCTACTGGGGGTCCCTGTTCAAACTCATGTCTAATCAGCGTCAAAAAAAATATACAGTAAAAAGCAGCGATCAAATTGGGTAGTTGTCAACAATGTACAGTTCCCAATAACAAAAAAAAGCTAAAAAAAAAAAAAAAAAATTCTTCTTGCCTATATGAATATATAGAAAGAAAATATTATTTTCATATCGATTGTTTGAAATCGATTTTTCACCGGATCGACACGTTTTCAGACCCCCTGACCCCAAAAAACAAGTTTTTAGCGGTTGGTCTGTGTGTGTGTGTGTGTGTGCGCGCGCGTGTGTACGTGTGTGTGTGTGTGTGCGCGCGCGCGCGTGTGTGTGTGTAAACAAAATAATATCTCAAGAACGGAACATCGTACAAAGTTGAAACTTAAAACTTAAGTTACATACTACTACCGAACCCGGCACAACCACTTTCATCAGATTCCGTCAACCGGAAGTAGTTTTATTTGTGTCATTTTTCACTTTTATGCGATTTTCTCAAAAACGGCTCCTACGATTTTTTTTAAAAATCGCCTCATTTACTAAATTTTTTATGCTCTACAAGATAGGGTAGGCGTCATGTCTACTGAAATTCTTAGAAAGGTTGTTCTCTCGTAGAAAAAACTGTTTTCTTTAAGATTTCAGCCTTCATATACATTTTAGCGCAAAAGTTTATGGATAAAAGTTGTAGAGAATTTAAAAATATACAACATTCAGTTCAAGCAGTATTTTTATAACGCTTAGTTTAGCGATATTAGTGATAATTAGTGGTTTTCTCTTTTTTTCCATAAAAATCTTTAAAAAAAAATCGATCTTGTTAGATTTTTGCCGTAGCATTTTACGACAAAAAAGTATAATCAAATTTATAGTAAATTAAAAGATCTATAACTTTTTTCGAGCATTTTTCTCTACAGAGCCTAGTTTAGCGAGAAAGAGTGATTTACCGTATTTTTAAGCCAAACTGAAGTCGATTTTCATTTTGCTTTCACTCATGATTAAAATTAGGTTATGTTTATTGACGTTAGTTTGTTATTTTGTTTTTTCTAATGTTTTATTACTAATATTAGGTTATATTGTTTATTATTTACATTGGCAAGAGAAAGTCGTGTGAATGTTTCACAGCAGATTTTTACTTAAGAATATGATTGGATATATGTGGGAGTCAATCCGTTAACGAGTAAGCTGTACAAAATGCAGAGCTATGAGTTTCTTTTCATGATGAACTATCACAATAAGAGCTATCAAATGATTAGGTAATGAAATTAACTTTTAACAACGTTTGTGCCGGCAAATTTTTGATTAATTATTAAAAAAGAATACCCAGAACTGTGCAGAACAACACAAATTTTATATAATATATTATTTTGTTTTTTAAGATCAAAAATGATTTAATTTTAGTAAATTTGTATAATATTTTGTGGTTCTGAGTAATCACTATGTTTGAAAATATTTAAGAAAATATAGAACTGAACCAGAATAAAGGAAAGATAAATAAGGAATCGGTATAGTTATTATATCTTGTTTATTTAAAGGAATCTACCTATCATTAAGGATTAGAAACGTTTATAAAAATATGTACTTATAAAATTCAAAACCTTCTTAATTCGATAAAAAAAAACTGAACAGCCCTTATACTGTAGCAAAGTTATTCAAAATAAATTAGGTGCGAATCCGTAAAGAAAATAGCGTACGGTTAGTACTAAATCAAAAATAAATAAATAATAAATAAATTTATGTATTTTCGCTTTCTTGTATTTATTCATATTTAAGACCGTATTCGGGGAAGAAAACCATTAATTTTTTTTTCTATTCATAAAATATTAAAATGTAGTAGGTACATCTGTTTCAAAGAAAACGAAATGTAAGAAAATTTAAAAGATGTGCCGTACGCCTGCAATGTGATTACTCTTAAAATAAACGTAACTAATTGACGAACGGAGTGAAGAGCTTTTCATTTGAATGAGCACAACTGTACGCTTTTCACAAAAGATTCAATGAATGGGGGAATGAAAAGTGTTACATAGAATTAATTTTCATTAACGAACTGTCACAAAATAAAATAAAAATTCCATTTAAAAACAAAGCATTAGCATTTTATTACATTTAAATATATTGTATCAGTTTAAATTAAGCCTACCCTAATAATCTCGGATGTTTATTATTATTAATTTACTAATAATTACTTGTTTATCGTGTGGTCTTACTTATCCATTTTATTACTTGAGGGAAATTTATTTTACATTTGACAACAATACTGTGTTTAGCTAATAACGCCATCTTTCCTTTGAACTACAGTGTGATTTATACCACCTTTTAAGGGGAGACTGTACATTGTATCCCACCAATATTAAATTTCGTACTTTTAGATACATTTTTCATAGGATTGGTAAATGATAGTAAATTAAACTCGACCCACTATAGGTGTTGTGTTTCTTCTCGACCTACTGACATTTTTTCAATTTAATCTTTGAACTATACCATTTTTTTTTAAATATTACGAGTAACATAACATTTTTACAAATTGTTTTCTACGTTTTTAGCGTATTAATAATTTTTGGAGGACCTGATGAAGTCATAAAATGTCGGTATATGTGAATATACAAGATAATTAACTGGTAAAAATTTCAGCCTGGTAGGTTTATTGGTTTCTGAGGAAATGTACCTAGTGTTAAAAAACTAAATTTACGGGAAAACGCAAGAAATAAGAAAGCACAAATCAAAAACATCAATTTACACAAAAAGTAAATTTACTATCAACAGTAGTTGTTTAGAAAGCTGAACCAACAGCTGAGAATACAAAAAACAGTGATGCAGATATTTTTAAAACTAAAATTCTCTTTACACTAAAACGAGCAGTATAATTGTGTAAAATATTCGTTCCTGGTAACATAATAATTTTTCTGAGAAAATTTCATAAAACTTAATTTTTTCGTAAAAAGAAATTTTTTTGACGTAATTTAATGTTTTTCTGGCAGATCTAGACCTAGACTATTGAAAAACATAAAAAACCATAAATCGAATTTTGAGTTTAAACCATCTCCCCCTTAAAGTGAGACTGCATGATGATTTTACTGAAAATTTCGAATTTGGCTTTTTTATATTTTTCAATAGTTCAAACCTAGATCTACCAGAAAACCATTAAATTACCGGTGTAACACCCCCTTATCGCTGCCGGGAACACATACGGCAAACCAAAGCGATAGGTTGGCAAGGGTGTTAACAAAACATAAAAAAATTTAAGGAAGCTCAAAAAAACAAACACTCGGGTAACTCGTTGCATAAAAGAAATAAATCTGGAAAAGTAAGTGGGAAAAATGATTTAATTTTAGGCCTATAACAAGAAATATATATAGTAAACAGCAAAAATGTACAATGTTACCCAACCTTAAATAGCTAGAAGGTTTAATACAATATCAGGTCCAAAAAGTACTTCCTGAGGTATATTTTATAAATATTAAGTGAAACAATAATAAAAATTAAAGATATATTCATTAAATGAATAACTGAACATCAAAAAAAATATGGCCAAATTATTTTGAATTTAAACTTATCCTTTTGTTTAGCATGCTAGCAGCTTTCTTTTCGATATACGTATTTTATAATTATTACTTTTAGAATTTTAAATTTAAAAAAAACTAAATTCATAATCAACCTTTTCAATAAGGTGTAAAACAAGAATAATAAATAAAAATTATGAAAAGAAATGTTAAATTTTATCTTTAAAATTTTAAATTTAGAAAAATACACATATTCAAATTCAACCCTTTTAATAAAGAGTATAAAAAATAGAATAATTATTAAAAATTTTATGCAATGGAAAAATAAATTTTACAGAACAATGTTCCTGATTGCTTAGTTTAGCAAAAGAATTAACAGGAAAACCTTTCAAGCAGGTCACTTTGAATTCACTAATTTTCCTGTTTAAGACAAGAAGTTACCAAGGTGGATCCTAATTTCTGGCGTGATCTTTTCCCCAAAAGGCATCGGTTATCACTTCGAAAACACCTTAAGTAGATGGATGAACTCCCCTCATAATAGATAAAATAATAACACATACCCTTTTGTAGTTAACACTTATTTTTGAAAACACTACTGACGTATGCGACCATCAATGGAAGATCCCAGATGAAATTCCCATCCAAATTGAACTCCAAATAACTCAACGAAAGAAATTGTCAGGAAACATTGAATATCAATTACGGGATGCTGGCGAGGTGAAAATTTGTCATTCTCAGGAGTCGAACTCCATGTACTGATTATAGATATAGTAAGATTATTGAACGGCAATTCCCATTCCCGGATTTGAACCCTGAAGAAAAGATCGAGCTAGTGTTAATATTAGGTAAAATAAGCGTCGATCACAAGCAAAAGCACTAACGCATAAAGAATGCAATGTAAATGAACAAATATAACAAAGTTATGAATTTAAAGATAGAAACTTAATACGAGTTGCAATAGATAGACAATAATAAAGTTAAAAAACTAGACAATTAAAATAAGCTATTACAATTCGAAGAAGAATACAATTTACCAATTACAAGGCTTTACATCATTTACAATAAATTTATCATAAGTCATAATTCAGTTTTACATAGATCAAAATCGAATCTAGTAGTCAAGAAATTGCAAGTACAATTGCAACGTAGATACGTTAATACAAAAATATAATTTAATACAACTCGTGATAAATTTCCAGCTCTCGAAATACTAAAATAAAACAAATTACTTACCATGTTTAAATGTGCAAGAAGAATTTAACTTTATTCAAAAGTTATAAATTTAAAATACACGTAATAAAAATTTACTACATAGTAACCGATCTTAACTCAACGAAAATTCAACCGAGAGTGTTTTGTCATGCAAATGGAGCAGCTCGATGAGAGGGCGAAACGCAGTTAGCAGTAAAAGCGGTAGAGCGCACACCGGACGGTGAGTTAATTAAGTCGCCAGTAGATTCGAGTTATCGGCAACCAAAACAACTAGCGAACGCCAACAAAACCAAAACAAAACGTAACAATCTGAAAGCAGATGTTACACCGGTACGTCAAAAAATATATTTTTAATCAAAAAATTAAGTTTTTAGCAGGTTTACCCAGAAAAATTATCATGTCACCATATTTTTAATAATTTTATACTGAGCGTTTTAGAGCAAAGGGAATTTTAGTTTTTTAAAATATCTGCGTTATTTTATTAAAAATATTCTCAACTGTTTGTTCAGATTTCTAACCAACTGTTGTTGGGAAATTTACTTGTTTGTGTTCACCTTCTTTTTGATTTGTACCGTTTTGTTTTTGCCTGGTCTCGTAAATTTAGATTTTAAAATTTAGATACATTTTTCTCAGAAATCATTAAACGTAGAAGGCTGAAATTTTTACCAGCTATTCATCTTGAACATGCACACATACCCACACTTTTTTTTGTCTTCCTCAGATGCTCCAAAAATTAGAAATGTACAAATATCGTAAAAAAGAATTTGTAAAAGTTTTATGTTATTCATTATTTTGTTTTCAATTTTCTACTTCAACAGATCAAATTGAAAAATGTCAGTAGCTAGAGAAACTCGACAACGATTAAGTGAGTAAAGTTTCATTTCTTCTCTTTTACCAATTCTATGAAAAATGTACCTGAAAATAGCAAATTTAACACTGGCGGGATACAAGGTACAGTCTCCCCTTTACGAGTACATAACATCCCCCGTTCTCTAAACTTTTAGAAATGTTTTTTGTTTTATTGTATTTACAAATCTTACAAAACTGTGAGTTGAAATTTCTTTTTCAATGTTAATATGACCCACCGGTTAATTCTACAGGTAAAGTCATCGCCGTTAGTCAGTTGCGTAATAGCTGATTTTCAGAGATGAAGGTTGCTGGTTTAAATCCTTATTAATTTTATACGGATTTGAATATAAGACAGTGGTAAACGGTGAACTTTGATTGTCGGGGTTCAATTAACAAAACTCTTTCCAGGAATGGTCGGCCTGGGTATGTACAAGACTGCACCTCATTTACTCGTCATACACATCATCCTCATTTCATTGGGTCATGGGGTTGCTTATTGTTTTGAATTGAACTGATTGCAACGCACTCGCATTAGAGTTGATAAAATATAATTGTTTTTTTAAAGAATTGACTATAATTTTTGTTAGAAACTGAAATACTCTTTATCATTCGGGAAGAAATAAGTTATTTTGAAGGAAAAGTGAATAATTTTTTTAACTTTTTTTTTATTGAAAATTCCAGAAAAAGACAAATTCTCATTAAAACGGCAAGTTCCATCTTTTAAATATCGAGATAAGCTAAAGAATCCTAACTTAAATTTTAACAACCGGTCTTTCCAAACGAATGAAAAAACATAATGTTGTGCTAAAATTTTTGTTTAAAATTTAATCTAGTTGTTCGGTCATTAGCGACTAAAGTCGTTGTTTAGTTGTTTTAAAATTAAAAAACATAAGCTGTTAATTTTAAAAACTTATAATTTTCCAAAAAAACTTGTAAAAATTATTTTATTTGTATCTACAATTAAAAATATAGTAGATACTATAATACAATAGTTATATAATAATAGCCAATACAGGCAGACAAACAGACATTGGACTGTGGAGGATAGGGCGAGAGTGTCGCAGAGGATGAAGAACTACTGGGCAAATAAGAGGAATAACTAGGGATCTTCTATAAATCGATTAATTTTGCTCCAATGAGGGCCTAAAAAAAAAAAAAAAAAAAATAGCCAATACAATATTTATAAAATAATTAATATTTAATAATTATATATTTTTATTTATTGTTATTTATATTATAATTATATAATATTATAATATTTGTATATTGCCAATAACGGGCAGGTGTGGAGTGTTAAATTATTCGCACTCGATCTGCTGGTTTCAGGGCTACAAAAAACGTTCTGTTTCTTATCACATAGTGAGCCAATTATATGACTGAACTATTTAAGAACAGAAGAGGTAGACGCGTTAAAGATACTACTCAGAGTTATCTCCTATGAGAGTAATGAATTTCACTATACAACCAGACCCTGTGGTTAATGAAGTGAAGGAGTCATTTGTAGGGTGGAAAGTAAGCGCTTTTCAGAGGGCCTGGCATGCTGATGAGCATACTCTTTCAACTCTGTGAGGAAGGCAATAGTTAACCACCTCACCCTCGTTTTTACTTAGTAAACCTCTAAAGGTTCAAACCAGCCTTCGGCTGTTGACCTAACAACAATATTTATATAATAATAATTATATTTATAAAAAATTTGATATATATAATTAAAAGATTATTTATTTGAACAATTATTGTACAGGAAACAAAACCTTTTACTTTAGAGTCTAACACGCTAACAACTGCACTAAAGGCGCCACAATTAAAATGTTATCACAACGATTACAAAAACCAAATACTTTTAAAAGTTTAAAATTTTAGTGTTCATAGAAATGAGGAAAATGAATATGATCTTGGTAATTAAAACTAATTTGTATATTTTTATGATTTATTTAAAACACAACATAGAAAATTCATGTTTCTGATGAATTTATTTTTATTCCTAATGTGTGTACGTTGCAATCTGTTCAATTCAGAACAATAATCAACCCCATGACCCAATGAGATGAGGATGGTGTGTATGAAGTGTAAATGAGATGTAGTCTTGTACTGACCCAGGGCGACTTTTCCTGAGAGAGTATAGTTAATTGAAACCCAACCTTCAAAGTATACCGGTTACCACTGTCTAGTATTCAAATCCGTATAAAAGAAACTACCTTTGATAGGATTTGAACCAGGAACCTTCGTCTCCGAAAATCAGCTGTTAAACAGCTGACTCGCGGCGACGACTTTACCTCTAGACCAATCCGGGTCAATAAATTTTTTGTTATTCCTAATTTATGTACATTGTAATCTGTTCAATTTAGAACAATAAGCAACCCCATGACCCAATGAGATGAGGATGATATGTATGATGTATAAATGAGATGTAGTCTTGTACTGACCCAGGCCGAATATTCCTGAGAAAGTATGGTTAATTAAACCCCAACCTTCAAAGTACACCGGTAACCACTGCTAGTATTCAAATCCGTATAAAAGAAACTACCTTTGAAAGGATTTGAACCAGGAACCTTCGTCTCCGAAAATCAGCTGTTAAACAGCTGACTCGTGGCGACGACTTTACCTCTAGACCAACCCGGTGGGTCAATGAATTTAATAACAGATTGTTTAATGATTTAAAAATAATTATTCCGGGTTAGAAATCTCTGAATAGCGTGTTGTTGGTAACACTTTGCCTACGCAAAAAGTTTGAGTAATTACAGATCAGTAAATAACATCATTTTTTAAAAAAGGATTCTGAATTGACCAACGAAATTTTTATTTAAAATGGTCCGTATTATTTTTTGTTCTTCTATAAAATCCATGTTGTTAGTGTTCTTATCTGTTTTAATCCATATTCTGAAACCCTGGGTTTATATTTGGTTTAATTCTTTTAAATTACCATTTGTTCAGAATGTAGAGTTTTTGTTAAACAATTTACTTTGTTTTTTTGTATTCCAAACGTATTAAATTCTTTACACTGTTCTTTCTGTGTGTAATCTGTAATTATAAATCGGTACCACATTTAAAACTCTCAAAGGGAAACAAATTGATCAGTATGAAAATACACAAGAAAAGAATGTTGAACTTTTTTTTTATAACTTAACATCAGAGCTTTCGTTAAAGTCTATTTTGTTTGATATATCAATCACATTCCAGAAAAAATGTTTTAATTAAGTACTCCAACCATTTAAATTTAATAATACTTCTGTTTTTCTAAATCTTTACCGTTTTATTTATATTTCATTTTTTTATAACCGCCGTGTTTACAAACGCGGGTTTTTTTGTAACCACATATACAGAAACCTTATAGACGTACCGTTATCTTCTATAAAAATTTGTTTATCGGTTTTTACTTTCTCTTGCCTATATGAATATATAGGAAGGAAAGTATTGTTTTCATTTCTGCCACTAGCCTATCCCTTCTTTTGGTAAGATGCTTCCATACATTTCTTTTTTCCTGCCCAAACAGACAGGTGGTGTGTCAAATTATTTACACTCAATCTGTTCGTTGCGGGGCTAAAATAAATAGTTCTGTTTCTTATCACATGGTCAGCTAATTAAATGACTGAATCACTTAAGAACAGAAGAGGTAGAGGTGTAAAAGGCGCTTATCTCCTCTGAAAGTAATGAATGTTATTATACAGCCAGACCCAGTGGTGAATAAATTGAAGGTGTCATTGGCAGAGTGGAAAATATATGCTTTTCAGAGGACCCGGCATGCTGATAAGCGTACTTTTTTACTCAGTGAGAAAAGCAATGGTAAAATACCTCACTCCTCGTTTTAGTAAGTAAAACTTCTACAGGTTCAAACCAGCCATTTGACTGATGACTTAAACAAACTTCTTTTTTCATCCACTCGTTTAAAAACCTCTAAATTACTTATTTTGTCCACCCACCTAATTTTTAACATTTTCCTATAACAAAACATTTTACAAGCTTCTATCCTCTTCCTTTCTACGGCCCCTATCACCCACGTTTCACTCCCGTATAATGCTACACTCCAAACATAATGTTTTAAGAAAATATTTAAGTTTCTGCCCTATTTTAATTCATAAAGTGATACCTAGAAAAATAAAGTGTAGAAAAGCAATAAACCATTTTATTCAATACTCCCCTACTAAGGCTCGTTAGTTAAGGTTCATGTCTACAAATAGTAATTCACCAATATTACAGACCACTTTGAAGACGACAGAGAAAGGTCGTCATTGTGATTCATCAATCAAGTGTTTGTGTAATGGCTAAGCTATACTGTATTTGAACGCTGTTGATAAGATAATTAATAGCAACAATATTGTTAGCCTATTATAGGCTAAATAATTAAATGGACTGACAGGCTAGCCACTAACAAAGCAAACCGTAACATGTTAAATCACATGTCAAAATTCCCCATCGTACTCCTTCAACCGTCTACTCTAGGTTACCGTTAAACTTCCTATAATGATGTACAGGAAGGTACATAGTAAACACTTTGATCTGTACTGAATATATGTAATAATATGCTTATATACTTTGACCTTAATCATGTTCATTGTCCTCTAATAATAGTTTAGGTTTGATTAAACTAACAAGTTTAAACTACCAGCCAATTTATGAGGTAATAATTTTCTCTCTAATAAAATGTATCCAAATCAGCTATTTCAGCAAATCAGACGAGTGAAATCAATTATATTGAAGGTCAGGGTTCAATTTCTGAAAATAATCCAGATGAATTTCACAACGTTTTCATAAATCACCAAAACAGTTTCCGATAGCGTTAAAATCGTATGTAGATAAAACTAGCTTCAGTGAGGTGTATTAAATAAACTGGTTTATTGATATCCCTAACCTCGCTCTAAAATTTTAATTTTCTAGACATCCCTTTAAGGGAAGACTGTATTTTGTAAATTTTTTTTTTTTTAATTTAACGTCGCATCAACTGCAAGGTCATTAGTGACGAAGTTGGGGTGTAAACTGTGTGCAATGAGGGTAAAATGATTTTTTGTAATGTATGAAAATATGCCGTGCCTGAGTGGGATTCGAACCCAGGACCACATTATGAGAGGCAAGCACGTTACCAACTACGCCAATGCGGCCGGCCCAGCTAATGTTAAATTTACTATTTTTAGGTACATTTTTCATAGAATTGGTTAAAGATAGGGAAATGAAACTTTACACACTATAGGTGTCGGGTTTCTTCTCGAGCTACTGACATTTTTTTCAATTTAGTCTTTGGACCATACCATTTTTTTTTTTTTAAATTATCAATAGCATAAAATTTTTACAGATTGTTTTCCACGTGTTTTGCGTATTACTAATTTTTGGAGCACCTGAGGAAGAAATAAAAATGTCTGTGTATATGTGGCTATACAAAATAATTAACTGGTAAAAATTTCAGCCTGGTAGGTTTATAATTTCTGAGAAAAATGTGCCTAGCGTTAAAATCTAAATTTTAAGGGAAAACGCAAGAAACAAGAAGGCACAAACCAAAAATAAAATGTACACAAACAAGTAAATTTCCTATTAACAGTTGTTTAGAAAGCTGAACCAACAGCTGAGAATACAAAAAAAGTAAAGCAGATATTTTAAAAACTAAAATTCTCTTTGCACTAAAACGAGCTGTGTAAAATTGTGAAAAATTTCGTTCTTGGTAACATGATAATTTTTCTGCGTAAACTTGATAAAAACCTAATTTTTTTGTAAAAAAAAATATTTTTTTTGCTGTAATATAATGTTTTCTTCTGATAGATCTAGGCCTAAACTATTAAGAAACATAAAAAACCAAAAACCGAAATTTTGAGTTAAAACCATCGTGCCATCGCCCCTTAATTTCTGAAAATAATTCAGGTGAATTTCACAACGTTTTCATAAATTACCAACACAGTTTCCGATAGCGTTAAAATCGTATGTAGATAGAAACTAGCTTCAGTGAGGTGTATTAAATAAATTGGTTTATTGATATCCCTAACCTCGGTTTAAATTTTACATGTCTAGACATCTCTTTAAAGGAACCATGTCCTAAAAAACAACAATATTTCAACAATTTTTTTTTAAATTTCTTTTTTGAGTTCTACTGAATTTTCTGAGTAGTTAATACACAATAAGCGAACTTTTGACAAGGTTTTATATTTTCTATTGATATTTTTATTTAACACCATTAAGATTTTTATACTGTTTTCCAGGGACGTATCAAAATTTTTAGTTGGGTAACTTTTGGTCCTCTTTGTTTTGAAATTTGTATTTTTACTTTCTCTTGCCTATATGAATATAGAAAGGAAAGTATTGTTTTCATGACGATTTTTCGAAATCGAGTTTTCACCGGACTTTTCAGACCCCTGAACCCAAAAACATGTTTTTAGCGATTGGTTTGTGTGTGTGTGTGTGTGTGTGTGTGTGCGTGTGTGTGTGTGTGTGTGTGTGTGCGCGCGTGTGTGTGTGTGTGTGTCTGTAAACAGAATATTTCAAGAACGAAAGCTCGTACAAACTTGAAACTTCAAACTTAAGTTAGGATACCACTAAAGGACCCGACACGAACACCAAAATCGGTCAACCGGAAGTAGTAGGTAGTATATTCGTGTTATTTATCACTTTTTTGCGATTTTCGTAAAAACGACTCATACGATTTTTAAAAAAATCGCCTCATTTACTATATTTTTAATGCTCTACAAGATAGGGTAGGCGCCATGTCTGCTGAAATTCTTGGGGAGGCTATGCTCTCGAAGAAATAAATTTTTTTTAAGACTGCGGCTTTAATATGCATTTTAGCGCAAAAACGTATAATAAAAGTTGTAGAGAATTTAAAATCCTACAACTTTTATTTCTAACATTTTTTTGCATAACGCTTAGTTTAACGGTAATTAGCGATTTTCTGTTTTTTTCTCACGATATAGGCCTAGTGTAAAAATCGATTTTTTTAAGATTTCAGCCTTAGCATTTTACGACAAAAGTGTATATAATCAAATTTATAAAAAAAATAAAAGATCTACAAATTTTATTTAGAACATTTTTCTCTACAGAGCCTAGTTCAGCAAGAAAGAGTGATTTTCCGTATTTTTAAGCCAAACTGAGGTTGATTTCCATTTTGCGTCTTTCACTCATGATTAAAATTAGGTTATTTTTATTGAGGTTAGTTTTTTTGCTTATTTATAATGTTTTATTACTAATGTTAGGTTATATTGTTAATTATTTGGCAAGAAAAAGTTGTGTGAGTGTTTCACACTAGTTTTTTAAAAATATATTTAGTGAGTCGCGAGAATGCCTTTTGCGTATGCATGGTCTGTGACGGAGCGAAGAGAAAATCTGCAGTGCTGCCAACCTCAACAGTGAGATACTATATTTTACTACCGTGCAATTGCACCGTTTGTAAACCACATGTTGCCTTTCAATTTATATACTCTGTTGTTGTGACCTAACCTTTTGCCTCTTAAACGCCATTTCCTTTAAAATTATTCTTAACGTACAAAGTTCCCAACTAAAATTTGGCCTTTCTTTCAAAATCGGTAATAACGTTTCACATGTCGGCATCACTTTCTTATTGATATAACCGATTCCTTTTTTTACCAAGTGTCAAAAAAACTGTAGATGAAGAATTATCTTTTTCAGTGTCTTTAACTTCCTTCTTTATACTTCGAATTGTGGAAAAAGAAACATTACAGTAGTTAGCCGCTCGCTAACGGCTTTGGCATACTAAGGCCTTAATCTTAAAAAATCCATTTTTTCATGAAAAAAAACCAAAACTAACTTATCACCAGTAAATTAAGCGTTACACTAAGAAATGTTTGAAATAAAAGTTGTAGGGTTTTAAATTTTCAACAACTTTTTTTATAAACATTTTTGCGCTAAATGCATATTAAGGCTGCAATCTTAAAAAACCGTTTTTTTTCTACGACAGCAAAGCCTCCCCAAGAATTTCAGCAGACATTGCGCTAAGCCTATTTTGTAGAACATAAAAAATGTAGTAAGTGAGGTGATTTTTAAAAAAAAATTGTATGAGCCGTTTTTGAGAAAATCGCAAAAATGTGAAAAATGATACGAATAAACTACTACTTCCGGTTGACCGAGCGATTTTGTTGAAAATGTTTGTGTCGGGTCCTCTTAAGTTTAAGTTTCAACTTCGTACTATGTTCCGTTCTTAAGATATTTTTTCACACACACACACACACACATATATACACACACACGCACGCACGCACACGCGCGCGCACACACACACACACACACACACACACAGAGGCCAATCGCTAAAAACATGTTATTGGGTTGATAGGGTCTGAAACGTGTAGATCCTGTGAAAACTCGATTTAGAAAATTGACGTAAAAACAATACTTTCCTTCCTATATATTCATATAGGCAAGTGAAAGTAAAAACATTGTGGATATCGTGTAAACAAACGTTTTTTATGGTACGCTGGTACACAGTTTCAATTTCATTTTATGTAAGGAGGCAACTCTTGAATTTCTAAAACGCTTTTGGAGTCCACCCTGTATGTAGAAGTAAAAAGTATTACGGTTATAGATATTTTTAAGTGTATAGATAGTAAATTATAAAATATAATTACAGACAAATTACTATACAAACTTATATGATTAAGCAAATGGGAAACTTTTACCTCAGAGTTTGAAAGTTTGTATCTCGTATACTGCGTATTGACTGTGTTTCTGGGAAACAAGCCTTTACTTAGTTCCAAACCAGGTGTAGTAAGAACTCATCTACACCAACGCTAAAGTTAATTTTGAATAATTTTCATTCTCTGTTAACTAAAAGTAAAATTTCAGTCGTTTATGTTAATACACTAATCAATACATCAACTGTATCAATAACTGTATAAATGTTACTTAAGTAATTAAATTAACTTAATAATAATTAAGTTTGAGCACTCCATTTGTTGGGTTCAATTATTAGATAAACATTTCTGCTATTTGTTAATGCTGTTAGAAATTTCCATTTCCAACTTTTTATCTGTTTTATTCCTTAAGATAAGTCAGTACAATTCTTTTTCGTATTAACAATTTTCGGATTTCGAACTTAAAATGTAGTTTCAAATTCCCTCATATCGTGTTTTTTAGGTTATCTGCCTAAAGGATGGTTTAAACCTCTAGAGGCTTTACTAAGTAAAACGAGGAGTTAGGTGGTTTAATATTACCTTTAAGGCAAATGATACCTTCACTTCACTTACCACAGGGTCTGGCTGTATAATGAAAATCATAACTCTTAGGGCAGATAACTCTGACTAGTGTCTTTAACACCTCTATATTGTCTGTTCTTAAATGTTTTAATCACATAATTGATTACACATGTGATAAGAAACAGAACTATTTTTGTAGCTCTAGAACTAGCAGATCAAGTGTAAATAATTTAACTCTCCACCTTTCTGTTACGGACAATTCTTCATATTATTGATTTTCGTATTTCGGGCTTAAAATGTTGCTTGAAATTTCCTCTTATCTTATTGTTTAGGTCATCAGTCGAAAGGCTGGTTTGAACTACTAGAGAGCCAAAAAAGCTCTCGAATGAGCAAGTCAAAATTTAAAGCAATGATGATTGTTTTTTTTTTATATCCATGGGATTGTGTACCTTCACTGGGTTCCTGAAGGTCAAACAATTAATCAATATTACTACCTTGATATACTTTCTAAACTACGTCAAACAGTAAGGAAAGAACGTCCCGAAATGTGGAAGGACAAATCATGGGTTCTCCACCAAGACAATGCACCAGCTCATTCCGCCTTATCTCTCAAGAGGTTCCTAGCCAAGTACAGCATCTCAGTGTTAAAACATCCACCTTATTCACCAGATCTTGCACCATGTGATTTCTAATTGGTCCCTAAGGTGAAATCTGCAAAAGGGACAAGATTTGAGTCTGTGGAAGCTGTAAAAGAGAAAGCGGCACGTGTCCTGAAGGAGCTGATAGAAGATAACTTCCAGCACTGTTTCCAACAATGAAAAATTCGCATGGAGCTTTGTAGGGATAGAGAAGGAGTGTATATTAAATGTGACAATAAGTGATTATGTATAAAATTGAAATTAAATTTTTTACAACGTCAGTTTCGTTATTTAATAGCCACACTTCGTATAATTGGCTGACTAAGTAATAAGAAATAGAACTATTTTTGTAGCCCTGGAACTAACAGATCGAATGCAAATAATTTAACACTCCACCAGTCTGTTATGGGCAAACATTCTATTTTTGAACACTCATTAAAATTATTTTCAAAAGTTGAAGTAATTTTTAGACTGCAAAACAAAACAAAAAATCTGGTGTGAAACACTCACACAACTTTCTCTTGCCAATGCAAATGATTAATAATAAACCTAACATTATTAATAAAATATTAGAAATAAACAAAAACTAACCTCAAAAACATAACCTTATTTTAATCACGAGTGGAAGACGCAAAATGAAAATCGAACTCAGTTTGGCTTAAAAAAAACGGAAAATCACGCTTTCACGCTAAACTAGGCTCTGTAGAGAAAAATGCTCTAAACAAAAGTTGTAGATCTTTTAATTTTCTATAAATTTAATTATATACACTTTTGTCGTAAAATGCAGACTAAGACCGAAATGTTAAAAAAATCGATTTTTCACACGTTTTCGTGAGAAAAAAACAGAAAATCGCAAATTACCGCTAAACTAAGCGTTATACAAAAAAATGTTTGAAATAAAAGTTGTAGGTTTTTAAATTCTCTACAACTTTTATTATATAAGTTTTTGCCCTAAAATTTATATTAAAGCCGTAATCTTAAAAAAACAACGTTTTTACGTGAAAACAGCCTCACCGAGAATTTCAGCAAACATGGCGCCTACCCTATCTTGTAGAGAATAAAAAATTGAGTAAAATAGGCGATTTTAAAAAAAATCGTAGGACCAGTTTTTGAGAAAATCGCAAAAAACTGAAAAATTATACGAATAAACTAAGTTACTACTACTTCCGGTTGACCGATTTTGATGAAAATGTTCGTGTCGCGTCCGGTAGTGGTATGTAAATTAAGTTTCAAGTTTCAAGTTCGTACGATGTTCCGTTCTTGAGATATTCTGTTCACACACAGACACACACACACACACACAGACACACACACAGACCAATCGCTAAAAACATGTTTTTTGGGTTCAGGGGGTCTGAAAACGTATAGATCCGGTGAAAACTCGATTTCGAAAAATCGACATGAAAACAATACTTTCCTTCCTATATATTCATATAGGCAAGAGAAAGTAAAAACAGATTAATTTACTAATTGAAATGTTCAAGCCAAAAATAATTAATTTTCCGACACGTCAGCTTTAAATAACACTAACAAAGTTTTCGTTAATCAGGTTTAATGTGTTAATTAAATAAAGAGATATTGAATAATAACGTGGATCGTGTAATGCGGTATTCTCAGAGATCTTGTTTGTTTTACGAACATTGTTTATACTAAATATATGGAGGGATGTATGGAATACAGTAGGGATCGTGATCCATGATCCCCTGATCCCCCTTCCTGTCTCTACCATATTCTGGAACATTTTACCTATAGGCTTAATGCATGTTAATCATACAATAACATTTTGTTATTCATGTTTACAAACTACGTATAATATCGCTTCTACTGCTTAACATTTACTTCAACTCTGTGTTTATAAAATTATTCATTTACATCGGTATTCAACGGATACTAATATTAATATTGTTCAAACTCTTATTATAAACAAAGGTATTGGGAATTTAAATTTAGTGTTTTCAAAACTTTGTTCTAAATTATTTCTCTCTATTAGTAGTTTAATTTTTTTTTTTAATTGTTTAAGTTATCTATCGTAGAATCATATTTTTTTATTTTTCATTTTAAAAAAATCGTCTATATTACAGTGATCAACGCCTATGGTATTTATGAATTCCAGGTTCGATTCCCGGTTTGGTCAGACATTGCTTAATCAATTATTTTTATACATCACATTACATCTTCTACATTAGCCCAAACGGCGTACGCAAAACCCGAAAACAAAATTCTTCAGATTCTTAGAATTGGATCCAAAGGGGGATGGATGGTCCGTTCGACTGGTTTAAATAACGGATAAATTTACTGCAAAATAGATGATACTGCCAATACCGAGAAACAATGAAAAGCATGGATATAATGTATATCTCAGTAAAATCTTCAGCTGAATCTTCAATGCATGAATATTTATCCTATTTTCTCCTCCTTCCTCTCCACTCTTATTCTCCTTTTCTCCTTCTCTTTTCTTTCTTCTCGTTCGTCTTCTTTTTCTTCTACCAAACAAGAATTAGGCACTCGCCTGTTCTGGTATGACGTTATGTGTTTCTAGGAATTCCAAAATTTCTATAACCGACAAATTTATAAAGTCTCTATATCTTTGGACTGCCCATAACAGACAGGTAGAGTGTTAAATTATTTACACTCGATCTGTTCGTTGCAGGGCTAAAATAAATAGTTCTGTTTCATGTCACATGGTCAGCCAATTAAATAACTGAATCATTTAAGAACAGAAGAGGTAGAGATGTAAAAGACACTAATCAGAGTTATCTCCTCTGAAAGTAATGAATTTCATTATACAGCCAGACCCTGTGATGAATGAAATGAAGGTGTCATTTACAGAGTGGAAAATAATACGTGCTTTTCAGAGGGCCCGGCATTCTGTTAAGCGTACTTTTCCATTCAGTGAGGAAGGCACGATAAACCACTTCACTCCTCGTTTTACTTAGTAAAACCTCTATATGTTCAAACCAGCCTTTCGACTGGTGACCTAAACAACAAATATCTTTGGAGCACGCTCCTCTACGAACAACGAAAACAGTGCTTCTTAACACTACGAAGTTCGAGTCCCCTGGTCCCCAAATATCTTTCAAGGGATAGAGAAGTGCGGAAATGAGAAGTAACAATCTTGTTAAAACCTGAGTCCATCCGGCCAACCTAGGAATACTAAGTGAAAATTTATAAATGAACTTGAGGGAAAAACAGAAAGAATTCTCAACGGCGAAGAAAACAAAATCTCCAAATTAGAGGCGAGTCTCCAAATCGATCCTAGGATTTGTCCAATTACCATATGGTTAGAGTTTCTTCATGATAAATGTATAAACCTTTATCATGAAACTCTACAAAGCTGTAATAGCAGTTTTAAGGAAGCTTCTTTTTTATTTTTAAAAGTTTTAAGATAGAATATTGTATACCAGATATAGGTATCAGACGAACTAATGTCCCATAGCCGAGCGAGTGAGAGGGAGATATGTTGCATAACTACGCATGCGCTCAAAGATCTTTACCGTTATAATCTAAATCTGAAAGCGTACTACAGTCGTTATCTTGCTTGTTAGTTTATTGCATGCATAAACGCTTGCTCACAATAATGAGTAAAATTAAAGACAATCTTATTGGAACGGCGCGTATGGCTTGTGTGAGTGAGAGCGTTATGCTTTCTCTCACTCCCATGGCTAGGGGACATTAGTTCATCTGAATACTATACTTAAAGTGTATTAAAAATTTGAAGATAAATTAACACACTCAAAAAATACTATGAAAATGAAAATTCTAAAGTTTTATAACACCTTTTAAAACCGCTAATTTTTACATTATAAAAAAGAACTTTATTAAAAATAATTTTCAATTTTAAAAAGTATTGCGATGTAAAAATCATCAAAAACATCCCTGCAATTCCATCTCTAAATACTTCAGTGGATTTCTATCAATGAATCTTATGTAACAACAAACTTGTCAAATCCATTTTAGTAACTAACGAAATCACTCATTCCTCGAACGTCCTCCAACCTGTCAGATCATGCTCTCTCTCTCTCTCTCTCTATATATATATATATATATATATATATATCATTGTCAACATTCTAGTATCTACTTATTAACAATACTATATTGACATATTTCATTGATATTAATTTTTCATTCACCTACGATTTCTTTCTGAAGAGCTTTTCTCATAATCAGATTTATTTCATCTTTTCAAAACTAAGATATTTTAGAAACCGTATATTAATCACAATGGAAAATGATTTTATATTGAACTTGATATTTTTTAAAGCTTAAGTAAACTAGTAATTCAGATTCTGCGTGTACGGAAATAATTTCAAGTCACTATGAAAAAAATAATCTGTAAAATATTATGTGTCCTAACGATACACTTAATTTTCTCAATTTTAATTTAATCCGGACTTTTCGTACTCTTTGATCAAATTTATTGTTTTAATTATTAAAAATCTGGTATGAAACGCTCACACTACTTTATCTTACCAGTGTAAATAATGAACAATATAACCTATGTTTATTCATGAATAAACAATTTAAAATGAAAAGCATATAAACTAATTTTTATCATGAAAATCAGCATTCTTTCTGACTTAAAAAAATACTACGCTCTTTTTAAAAAATTTTTTCTTACTTCTCAGATTATTGACAATCAAATTAAAAACAAAAACTATAAAAAACTAGCATGAACAGGTTTACATGACGAAGACAATACCCAATGGTATTGCTTCGGAAAGGAAAAAAAATTAAGTATAATTTTTGAAAATATTAACTAGATAAAATATGAATAACAGTAATAGAAAAGGTAACCAAATTAATAACGGTGATAGTAGAATGGGTAGAAGAAGAAAATGATGTTAATAGAGATGATGTTGATGTTGATATGGACTTCAATTGTTTAAAATGTAGGTTAGTCCGTAAATCTAAAAGGAAGATCAAGCAATTTTACTCGTTTCAGTCGCGTCACGTCTTCGCTAATATCAAGTAAATTAAGCGCCAAAGAATTCGGGTAATCTGCTAATTTTTCTTGATATTTAGAACTTAGCTGCGTAATTTCTTCTTTCACGGTGTTGAAACGTAAGTCCTTATCATTGAATCATTTGTAACATACCATGGACTATTTTTATTATCCGTAAGACTTTCGACTGGAATCGTTGGATGATAGCAAGATTCGATTTCGCAGCTGATCGCCCATAGCGGTAACTCATAAGTCCACAGCGGTTTCAGTATGGCTTTGTACAGTAGAAGCTTGCTCTCTAATGACAGCTGTGAACGTTTTTTCATCAACTAATACAAATCTCTCAGCTTCAATCCTAGTCTTTTGCGTGTATCCCAAATATGTTTCGACCAGGTAAGGCGTCAGTCTAAGTGCATTCCCAAGTATTTTACATCATCTGACTAAGGAACTGGTTTTTCATTTATTAGTATCAGTGGAAATGTGTCTTTCCTCAAAGTAAACGTAATATGTCTCGATTTGTCGACATTTATTTTAATTTTCCATTTCTTACACCAGTTCTCAACTATACTCAGATGGTCTTGTAATATTTTAGTAGCCCCAAAGGTAGAGTCATCTGTTGCTAATAGAGCTGTGTCATCAGCAAAAGTGGCGATGGTTGTGTTATTGCTATCTGGTAGATCAAAAGTATATAAAAAGTAAAAAAATGGACTTAAGATACTACCTTGTGGAACAACAGAATTAATTTGTTGAAGAGAATTTTTTTCAATTAAAAATTAAAGGTTTTTTATTTTCCTATAACTTTTTTTAGTGTTGTAGTTATTGTAGTAAATTATTGAATTGTAATTATTGTAGATGTTGTTGTTGTGTAAAAGTAGCAAATTATTTCTTTAATCGGTGGAACTTTTAAATTCGAGTGTAAAATTTCATTCCTCGCATAGAAAGGGCAGTTTGTTGCTAAATGGAGAAATTTGGATTGTAATGATTGAAAACGTTTTAAATTCAATATTTTTGCTGAACTAAACAGTTTGTTTTCCACTTATGAGCACTAATTGTAGTCCAGTTATGAGGAGACGACAAGGCCTAGTATACATTCTGAGTTTTTGATTCAGTTTGACTGATGATGTCACAGAGACGAAGCGGTAAAGTGGAAACTATATGACCAAATAGACTTTAAAAGATACTTGTAGTCTTTATTTTAATGGTGTGTCACCGGATGGCGACATTAAACGGCAAACCTTATTTGTTTGTTGGCCCTGAAAAGGGCCTGATTAAGCGTCGGTCGTAGTCGTCGTGGCGGTCGGAGGCTGGGCGACATGGCGTGTCGTCGTCCAGCGGAGACATCATCTTCTTCCCTCGCAGTAGTGCGTCGATGGCTGCTTCGTCGGATCCGGTGGGCGTAAAGCTCGGCCGAGGGAACACTGTGGGCATCACTCGCGTCAGCGGGCGATGACGGTCCGGTCGACGGCTTACGGTAACGGGTCGGCGAGCGGAAGTATCATCTTCTCTCTTGTGGGGTCGTCGATTAGTCTTCGCTGGAGTCCGGCAGCCGTGTGCCGTGGTGGACGTCGTGTCTGCTGCCTGGTTCGAAGTGAATCCCTCGGAGTCTTGATCGGAATTGATTCCCTCGGTGTCTTGATCAGAATTGAATCGCTCGGCTCAGTGCAGCGCTCTTTATATAGTCACCGAGAGCGCTGTGGTAGAGAGCAGCTACTGGCTTGGCCTTGATGACAAAGGCCTCTGTCGGTGCGAAGCCGAAAGGTTTATCGGTGCGCCGCTAAAGGGCCTACCACGCCGACAAAGGCCGGAAGAAGTATTGAGGGCCGGCAACTCAGTAAATGATCAATTAGAAGGGGTGGCGGGGACAGGTGTTTAGAATAGTTTTTCAATAAGACTGTATAGAAGAAGTTTTGTTCTACTAGTCAACGTCTGCTGTTTGAGTTTGATGGGGTTCGTTCGACCAGATTAAATGTTTGTCTATGTAACCCGAAATATTTAATTTTATTTGAATGTGGAATTTCTGAGGTTTTAATGAAAATAGGTGGACACTATCAGAACGAATAAACACGTTAAATTTACAGCTTTGTGAAGGTTTACTTTAATTTTCCATTTGTTAAGCTATAAATCGAATTTGATTTAACACTTATTATAAAAAAAAATTGATTAAGGTAATTTTAACTTAAAGGTATAGACAGGAAATATAACTAAAACTCAAAATTCAATTATTTCCAGAGTAATTTATTCCGTAATCAGTTTCTTAGTTAATAAGATTAAGTACCATCCTACATATCAGCATGAGATTACTTAAATAAATTCTTGAACATGTGCGTGCGTATTTGAGTAACAGTGTTATAATTGTAATAAGATTATTACAGACTAGATCACCCAGTCTATAAATTTTGTAGAAGTTAATAATAATGATGTTTATTTAAGTAAGGATGGAAGACGGTTATTGGCTGTGATGTACATGTAATGTTGGTTGCCTATTTACATCTTCGACGGCATCATCTATCTAATATCAATTTATTTATGTAGTAAAACCTTCGTCGTTTGTCAACTAGAATTAATTTATATTGGCGTAATTGTTTATGAGTCATACGCTCTATATATTATTATTATTATTTTTATTATTATTATTATTATTAGTTTTGGTAAATTAGCATCAAAAAATAGTATAAAAAGAATTTGTACTTATTTGTACTACGTATCGTACGAATTCGTTTTAATACTATTATATTCGTACTATTATAATATTTCGTAATAAACGTAGAGAAATTAATTGAAGAGGTCAGAAAGTTTCCTGTCTTGTATGATCAATCTAGTGAAAACTGTAGGAATACAGAATATAAAGACAGAGTTTGGAGAACAATTTATGACCACCGTAGACTATTTTTAAAACTTCTTAACATTTTTCTCAACGAAATAGCTATATCAGCTTCAGAAATAATACTGAACTACTAGTGTTTTGTCCAACACACGAATCAGGTGCGGACAAGTGGCATCGACCCGTCACCGTAAGTCGGCCGACTTGCGGCGCAGTCTTGTGGTGTCCAACCTTTACTCGGCAGAGAAAAAATGGCAGTCAAGTGAATGTCGCATGTGTGACACGTGATTTACAAAAAATATTTAAATGGTAAATTTACAATCACCAATCAAATAGTCCGGACTTTGCTCCTTCTCATTACCATTTTTTTTTTTTTTTTGGGAAATTTAAAGAATTTTTAGGTAGTAAGTAATTCGCGAGTGACGATGAACTTAAAAAAGTTAATGAATGGCTCAATAAACTGGCGGCAAAAGAATATGACGAGGGACTATTGAAGCTGATGCATCGCTATGATAAATATTGTCGCCGACTGCCCCACCATTATCAGCGCCTGCACACGGTCCCAGAACCTGCCTGCCGCGGGGAGCGCGAACTGAGAAGAACAAGGAAGAAGACAGCTAGCAAGAAAGAAGATGAGCCCAGCCGAGACCAGACGCACCATCCCTGGTCGAAGCTACCGGTGGCGGACGCACATTCCTGCACCGTCATCCTTCTCCTACCCGGCCGTTGAAGGAACCCGGTGCGTGCCAGATGGCACCACGGTGAAGACAGAGTTCAGCACAGGACCGAAGATAACAGCCTCGACCGCGCTATCGATTGACGCCCTACGCCAACCCGACACTGCGGGTTTTTGGAGGCCACCTCTGTCACGCTGCAGTGGGGACCCAACTGCCGCTGGGGGAAGGTTAGGCCTGAACCCGGTAGCCGAGCCGTCATTCTTCGGGCTCCGCTTCCAACACGCCGGCTGGTCGCTTTCGACAACCAACAACGGCCCTTTTCAGGACCCCCAACCAATTGAACGGCTCTTTTCAGGGCCACCAATTTCGCAAGTGAGGTTTTGCCACGTGTCGTCGACCTCGGTCGGCGACAATGTCTTAATTCATGTGTCGATTATTATAGAGAAGTAGCATAAGGTATGCAGTGCCTCCCCAGTTTAAGAGAAATAAAAATGTATCTATCAAATTTTCAGAATACATTATTTAACAATGGAATGGTCGATACGTTAGAGACATCCCTCGAAGCAATAATTTTAAAAAATGATAAAATTTTAAAAAGATCTTTCAAAGAATGCCAAAAAACAATAGTTTTTGAGAGAGGGATCCGTTGTGAACATAAAAAAATTATTCTGTAACTTAACTTAACTTACTGTAATAGGCTTTAATAGTGTTTTAATCACCTCAAAGGAATTCTTGTTAAGTCGGAGAGTTCTAGATTCCACACTCTTCTTAACTAGCTAACATTAAACCTTAAAACTAGTTGTAAACTTTCTGAACCGTATCGTCAACGGATGAAACTTTCAAATAGTTGTGTAATGTCACATTAGCTACTTGTTCCAAGAAAATATGAATGTAAAGAAAACCAATTAATAGTTTTTAAGAGTAATTTTACAAAAACCTTGAAAATAAGCATTAGTAGAATGTTTTACTGTAACATCCAATATCATTTGCGATATTTAATCTAGCATTTTACATTGCAACTTTTTTTGATGACTTGGGCTGTGTTTTTAGCCAGTAAACTTAAATTTTTAACGCATTGAATGCCATAGCATGAGGAATTTTTGTAGATTTTTCACTGGGGATCATCTATAAAGTGGTGAAGAAAGAGAAGACGGAGAAGAAAAAGAAAATATAAAGAATGAGAAAAAGAAGATGTAGGAAGAAGAGAAGAGAATCATCTAGGACTTGTTTTTCAACCGATAAAATTTTCGTCTCTTGTTCATTTGCTTCCATTTCTTTGTTTTGAGACCATAATTTCTTTCACATGTCTTTAATATTGTATAAATGGAAATTCCTAAATTCTCGTCACCCTATTCGTATTTTTGACATTTGAATCATCAAAGTATTACGTGCTGAATAGTTATAATTTTACATTAATTTTTTATTTCTATTTTTTTTAAATATTATATCATTTATTGACAGACAATATAGATTACGAGCTCGAGAAGAACTGTACAAGGAAAATGAAAGCTTAATGGAAACGATTAGAAAAAGAAGGCAAAAACTTTACAGGCACATCTGTATAGAATGGATGACAACCAGTTGACACAACAAATTTTCAAGATCCTAAACAAAAGACCTAAGGTGTTAGATAAATGGTTTAACGAAGTCAAAATTATTGAGAAAACTGGAATAAACCAAGAAAACTTATTGAACCGAACTAAAGTCAGACAAATAATTACGGATTTGAAGGGCTTCCATGAAGTGCAAAAACTGACGACCAGGTAAACAGAAGAAAGGAGAAAAACGTACAGTGAGCCAATGCTGACAATGTGGGCTGTAGAAAGATCACCCGAAACGTCTAAAATTACCTCACGTGGTCTAAATTGGTCCTAAACGAGAAAAAACATTATATATATCTTTTAAGTTTAAAATAACAAAGAATAGATTAATTAAAATACGGAACATTTGAAGTGTCTTAGAAATGTGACTTCAAGTTTTCTATTGGAACATTTATCAAAAGTTTTAAAAGTTACCCGGTTATAAAATGGAATATGTCATTTTAAATACAAGATATTTATCGCGAAAATATTAGGAAATATAAAGGAATAAAATATAATAATAAAAACTAAATTTACAATTTACTAGTAACTTATTTATATAAGTAAAACTAAAATAAAATAATATAAATGTTTATTTTAAACTTATAAAAATATTCATGTTTATATTGTAAAATAATGTGTACCATCATTTCTGACATAATAAACTTTTCTTAGGTAGAAAAGTTTGAAATTTTTTTACAGCCCGTTATAGTTTTGCAAGTTGTAATATGAAGGAATGGTAAGAAAATGGTAGAGAAAAGTTTTTACGGTAAGTATCTGAATGTTTTATGAAATAACTTTTTGATTTATTCCAAAAAAAATTATGTGTAGCTTATATAAAATAAAGAGTGTTAAGCCTAGGTTTGATTTACCTCATAAAGAGAAGTGTGAAAATTGAGGAAGAAAGAGAATAATAAAAAAAATACATTAGAATACATTACAAAAATAAAATACAAGATAAGTTTTGTTGGTAGGAAGTTTATTGTTGTTGGGAGAGAGAACCAAGTTCTGTTTTCTTTCTTTTCGAAATTATTACTTTCTTCGAAACTTAAAGAATTAAAATGGGAGTAAGTAAATGAAAACAAGAAGAAAAGAACAATGTAAAAATCAACCATTTTTTAATTCCCTGAAGCGGATTACTTCGAGTTTTACATTTTTCAACTTTTTTAAAAAAGAAATAAAAATATGGGTTTTAGATTGCGATATATTGAAGGGAAAAATTATACGATTTATAATGTATACGAGTATACGAACATATCGTATAAGTTATAACTTACTGGGTGTCCCAAAAGTCTGTGTACGGCAAACTATTTAGAATGTAAGGAAAATTTCAAGATATACGAGGTGTGGCTATTAAATAACGAGACTGGCGTTGTAAATAATTTTATTTTTATTTTATACATAATCACTTATTGTCACCTTCAATATACACTCCTTCTCTATCCCTACTACGCTCCATGTGAATTTTCCATTGTTGAAAACAGTGCTGGAGTGACCACCTTCTCATTTACAAAAATAAAGTTACATTCAAGATGGCGGAAAACATTTTTTGATTCATAATAAAATATAATTTTGTATTCGACTGAGGTTCACATTTGCGTGTATCTTGAAATTTTCCTTACATTCTAAATGTAAAATAAGTAATTTAGAGGTTCTTAGACGAGTGGATGAAAAAAGAAGTACAGTTCAGCCGTTCTTAGTTTGCTCCTACTGTCAACAAACAAAAGCCACCTACTATAGGGTGCACGGTAGAGTCTACGACTTTACGGATGTCGTATTCCTATTAAATTAACTATTTTTTAAATTAAAGGTACTTAAAGTACTAAAAATATCAGTCATGATATGATGTAGGCCTAACAATTTCATTTAGGAAAAGAAATTAAAAAGTATTTTGTATTTAAATACTTTTGATAGTATTTTGTTGTTACTTTTTAATCAGTGTGTACACATTTTGATATAATGCGCATGCTCAGTGACGTCATTATTTGTTTACATTCGGAGCAAACTAAGATAGGCTGGACTATATATGGAAACATCTTACCAGAAGAATTTTTTTTTTTTGTTTAACGTCCGACTGTTCTTCAATTACTTCTAATGCAGACGGTGATGAAATGATTTTTTTGTAACGTATGAAAATATGCCGTGCCTGAATGAGATTCGAACCCAAGACCGCATGATGAGAGGCGAGCACGTTACCAACTACGCCAATGGGGCCGGCAGAAGTAGGGGAAGTGAGGCATATCTAACATCCAGGTATACATCCAGGTATTGGTCTATCAATAATAGAGAGTAATATTGAAGGAGTGAGTTGTAGAGGGAGGCAAAGGTTAAAATATTTAAATCAAATTACAAAAGATCTAGGGTGTTTCAGGTATGTAGATACCAAATGACTTGCGCAAGATAGAACAGCTTGGAGAACTGCATCAAACCAGTCGAGGGTCTGATGACAAAAAAAATTCGAAATATTTTGCCGTACTCAACTTTTGGAACAACCAGTATATTTAAAGTTTTAATTTAAATAAAAATGAATAAAGACAATTCTATTTTTATTTTCCGTGTTTTCTTGTCGCGATTACGAAATCTATTTAGTTACATCCCACTAATGTGCACAAGTAGTCTGTGAAGTCTGTGAAATTTCTAATTTCTTTTAATAATGTCCTGGTGATTGTTAAGTATGTAATAAAGGGAACAAAGATGTTGTATATTTAAGAACTTTGGACTTTATCCAAAGTTACACAATATCTACAAGTATTCGAATACATATTCTACGTTCTCAAGCAGTAAAGTAGGGTACAAAACTGAAAAGCTATACAAGCAAATAAAAAACACAGAACAACACTGCTGAGTATTTGTTTTATTTTTACTGGAGAATTCCTTGTATTCTCTTATAAAAAAAACTTCCACAAACATTTATTCGAGGAATAGAACTTGTAAAATGCTGTTTGTTTATTTTGTTATCGGTTTTTTAACATGCACACAAAATGTAAAGTGATTGAAATTCAACGATGACGATTTGTAGATTGATTTCATGGTGGAAATGAAAAATCAATAAAAATAACGATTTAGAGGAGACGCAATGAATTCATTTATACGCTACTCGTATGTTTTTCCATTAGATACATCTGGAAAAGTTCATTTTACAGTCCACTTTCTCATAATTGTATGCAATTTTTATATAAAATATTAAATAATAAGGTTGACCCAAGAGGATATAGTTAAAAACATTTTTTATTATGTACCTTTTGTTAGATCCAGGACTTTTAATCTGTTTTATTTGCCTAAAGTGAACACTGTGCAATACAGTAATACTCTCTTAATACGGACGTTATTTTTTTTTATTAAATTTAATCTGGAACTCGATTCTTTTTTTGATAATTACAAACAATTTTCATCAAAATGTTATCAGGCGCTCACCAACCAATAAATGACATAAATTCACAGAGCAGACTCACATCTTTTTCTTTCTTTCTTTCTTTCTTCCTTTCCTTCTTTCTTTTTTATTTTTTCTATTGTTTCTTTTTCCTTTTCCTTTTATTAATATATAAATTAATAACATTATTTTTGGTCAAGTTTTGCTTAACTATTTTTTGTGGGAATTTTTGTTTTTTTTTCTTATTAATTTATTATTATAGTAAGTAATTTTATGGAAACATTATTTTATTTTTGTGAGAAAAGAGACAAAAAGTGTATTGGCATGTATATTATGTAAATAAAATAGTTATAAGCAAATATTGTTTTGTAAATATGTAATTCTTTTATGTCAATAAGGCTTATATGGATAAGTTCTGTTAGCCTTTATATTGTTGTAAATAAATAAATAAATAATTTCCTTCGTATCGTTTTTGATATTACAAACCGACTGTGCACATTAGTGGGATGTAACTAAATAGATTTGGTAATCGCGACAAGAAAACACGGAAAATAAAAATAGAATTCTCTTTTTGTTTAGGTCAACAGCCGAAAAGCTGGTTTGAACCTCTAGAGGTTTTACTAAGTAAAAACGAGGAGTAAGGTGGTTTACCATTGCCTTCCTCACTGGGTTGAAAAAGTATGCTTATCAGCATGCCAGGCCCTCCGAAAAGCACTCATTTTCCACCCTGTAAATGACACCTTCACTTCATTCACCACAGGGTCTGGCTGTATAGTGAAATTCATTACTCTCAGAGGAGATAACTCTGACTAGTGTCTTTTACACCTCTACCTCTTCTGTTTTTAAATAGTTCAGTCAGATAAGTGGCTGACTATGTGATAAGAAACAGAACTATTTTTTTTAGCCCTGGACCAAACAGATAGAGTGCAATTAAAATAACACTCCACCTGCCCGTTTTGGGCATAAGAATTCGTTTTATTCATTTTTATTTAAATTAAAACTTTAAATTTACTGGTTGTTCCAAAAGACGAGTACGGCAAAATATTTCGATTTTTTTTTTTGTCATCATATATTACGAATCCGCCAATTTGTCAGACCTTAGGTCTTTTTAGGTATCGTTTAGCGTCTTAAAAATCTATTTTATCAACAATTTTTAATTCATTTTGTTCAGATGTTCATAATATAATTATAGTATTAATATAATTAATACTAATTAATATTATTAATATATAATTGTAGTATTTGTTTGTTGACCTTTCCATTGATTTTTGTTTTCTTATAAAATTCTTCACTTCCTCGTAATATATGTACTGTCTGTTTACTAGTTTTGGTCTCATTATCTTGCAGAGGATCTATTTCTCATATTTCTCTGCTTCACTTAGACTAGCCTTGCCGATCATTCTTAAGTATTGTGACAATATCTGTTAGGTCCAGCCATACAATCAATGTTTATAGTTTTATAATATTTACGTTCCAGCTGATTTTTATTAAAATTTTTAAAAACTTGTAACTAGCCAAGGCATGGCAAATTTTCATACGTTACAAAAAATCATTTCATCCTACATCGCATTACGTTCTACCCCAACGTCGTCGCTAATGACCATTGCAGTTGATGCGACGTTAAAACAAAAACAAAAAAAAAACATTCTAACAATCACCATTCAAACATCAGCAATCGAGGGGGATCAACTGCATCCTAATTTATTTCATCAACTATATTATAACCCACCGGGTTGGTCTAGAGGTAAAGTCGTCGCCGAAATCAGCTGTTTAACAGCTGATTTTCGGAGACGAAGGTTCCTGGTTCAAATCCTAGTAAAGGTAGTTACTTTTATACGGATTTGAACGCTAGACAGTGGTTACCGGTGTACTTTGATGGTTGGGGTTCAATTAACCATACTCTCTCAGGAGTGGTCGACCTGGGTCTGTACAAGACTACACCTCATTTACACGTCATACATATCATTCTCATCTCATTGGGTCATGGGGTTGCTTATTGTTCTGAATTTAAAAAAAAACTATATTATTTTGTACTTGTTTTCATTTTTCAATCGACTACTGTATTTCTAAGTTTACAATAATTATTATTCAACTATTGTTCAAGAAATAATTATAACTCATCAATTCAAGGAATCACTGATCATTATTAATAAAGAGAATCAATCACACAATTTGGACTTATTTATTTAAATGCATTGCCAAAATATCAAAATGAAAGTGATGGTTCCAGAATTCTTTAGTAGGACTGAAATTTAAGAAGTATTAATGTAAATAATAATAGTGGGTTATTTCCAAGAAATGGTTAGAAATATATGTATAAATTGTTAGGTATAGTACAGGCCTATTGTTGTGTCGGCTACTTGATAGGGTCGGTGTATCTATAAAGATAATTAGCTCTTTTATAACGGTGTGATTTTATTTGCATTTTTTAACCTTTTGTATTAAGACTTCCAGAACCCGAAAGAAAACTTTGTATTTTTATTATTTGATAGAAAAATCTCTGTTAATTTACAGCTCCGATGAGTTAGGTATTTCCCTTTTCAGTTAGTCTTGATCTGTCATTCAGTGGTGAATTCTGCATGGCGTAGCAGTAACGTTGGAGAAGGTCTAACGTCTTCTGTGTATCGTCTAATGGCTTACTGTGTAACCTGTACTGTATATCGTATAATTGGTTGTAAGTATGATTTATTAAATTACGTGCAAGTTAACCTACTGGTAACACAAAATAAGTTAACGATCGTCAGCGAGAGTAAGACTTGACTATGCGGCGGGGGGGAAGTGCTACTATATGTGCTTTCCTAAATACATCATAGCGACAGCTCTAACCATGATATCATGTTGTAGTTTTACTCTTGATTGATTTATTATATTTGCAACTAAGTCGTTTTATAAACATCCCATTGTATTATTTATTGATTCTTAATAATTTTTCTAAATAATAAACATTCATTCTAAATAAGCCATAATACTAGGCCTAAGCTATATTTAGTATCCTTTTTGGTTATCAGCAGTAAACTGAATTACTGCACTCTGACATTTTAGTGATAGACTAGTTAGTCCGTGAGTTCCGTCGATGCGAGCTTATTATCGTGAGTAATACTAGTTTTACGGTAATTTAAAAATGTTATTGTATTTTTAGGGTTTTCATATTTCATTATTTTCAGTAAAGTTATGTTAAATTGCATTTGAATTTTAAACAATTCACTTTCTTTAAATAATTACATACTCCTTACTTATTTAGTGTGACGGGTCATGAACTGAATTTCGTTACTAAAGTGTTTGTGGTGGTTACATTTTGAGTTACACGCTTGATACATGTTTTATGCTTTCGGGTTGGTCGATGTAAGTAGGATAGATAGTATACTGTCCTCCGCATGATAGACGCAATCGTCAACTTATAGCGCGTTACCAGTACTAGTAGTTGGGTTCATTAATAGTTTATTAATGAATGCGCCGGCCGCATTGGCGCAGTTGGTAACGTGCTCGCCTCTCATCATGCGGTCTTGGGTTCGAATCCCATTCAGGCACGGCATATTTTCATACGTTACAAAAAAATCATTTCATTCTTCACCGTCTGCATTAGCAGCAATTGCAGAACAAAAAAATAATAGTTTATTATAAGTAGTTAAGTTCATTTAATGTCATTAATTTATTATTTTTTTCTCGGAATATTGATTGCAATAATTATATTATTTTAGCTGGTTGTAAGATTATTATTTGTAATTAATAGTTAGTAATATTTGCCCATAACAAGCAGGTGGAGTGTTAAATTATTTGCACTTGATGTGCTAATACCAGGGCCACAAAAAATAGTTCTGTTTCTTATCACATGGTCAGTCAATTATATGACTGATGATGCATTTAAGAATAGAAGAGGTAGAGGTGTAAAAGACACTACTCAGAGTTTCTCCTCTGAGAGTAATGAATTTCATTACACAGCCAGACCCTGTGGTGAATGTAGTGAAAATGTCATTTTCAGGGTGAAAAAACGTTGCTTTTCGCTGGGCCTGGCATGCTGATAAGCATATTTTTCCACTCACTGAGGAAGGCACATGTAAACCACCTCACTCCTCGTTTTACTTATTAAAGCCTCTGGAGGTTTAAACCAGCCTTTCGGCTGATGACCTAAACAACAAGTTTGTAATAAATTCTTGTAATTTGAAACGATAGTTTGTTAAATATTTATTTTATCTAGATCCTGAAACGAACTTAGCAATAAGTGTTACTGTATTTACTCGCGTAGAGATAAGCAGGTACTAACAGAGTAATAATTTTTGAACTAGGTTTGTCTCGAGAATGCTTATTTCTTGTATTTTGAGTTTTTCAAAATGCAGCAGCTATCTTTCCTACCTGCTTTTTACATTCTTATCGCTGGTCTCCCGCAGTGTTATCTCCCCCAAGTTATTTGAAGTTGTATACATACAAAGAAATGTGAATTTCCACGCTAAATGACCCACATTTTCTACTAATTTTTACTAATGGTTTTAACTTTCCGATCATCTAGGGATCTGAGATTCGGAAAATGTTCCTTACAGACCTTTACCCTGCTATACTCTGAAGTTTCTACTACTTATGCCGAAAGTAAAAATAAGGTGATAAACCGAAACCAATATTATTTTTATACGTTCCAAAAGAGCTACAGTACTAAAAACTAGACTCAAAAGTCTAATTTTAGTTAAGTTTTAAGAGCCAATTTAAGTTTACTTAGTCCGTGAGTTGATAGGCATGGTAAATAAAATGGAATACTATCTACCGTAATTATTTATACAAATGATGATTATAAAGTCCTCGAGAGCAAAGTTAAAGGTTGACTCAGACCTGGATGAAAGAAATGCTCATGGTTGACGAATATTAGAGACTGGACAAAACTATGAGGTTGCAGTTTTGAGTACGGTTCCCGAAGGAGAGCGATTTATCAAATATATAACCAGCCTTCAGCGATGAAATCGGCTTTCTAGGGTGAAAAATTTCAATGCATAAGATTGATTACACTAATCTGATCATGGATTTTAATATTTTTATGAGACAAAAATCCAAGATTATAAAAAAACATCACAGTATTCTTAAAAACTTTTCTTAAAAAACTTCAAAAACTGTCAGTAAACCGATAAATTGAAAAGATAAAATAAAGAAACTGGGTCAAATTATGACAAATGGGTTAAATACCGTAGAGAATTATTATTACTATTATTATATCAATACGATTTGAATCCTTTGTGTGTTGAGACTTTTAAGGAATTTATTTCAAACAATGTTATTTCAAATATTTATAACATATTTCTTCAAATATTTCATTACATGCTTAAGATAAATTATTTTATACTTATCAGCACTCATAATGCATACTTTTCTTTCTGCTTCCTTGTGCTCTATCAATAGTATTTCATTGATTGAGAAATGGGGATAGAACGAAATTTCAAAACCGGATTTTATCAAGTCTTCACGTTTCATGCAATTTTATAATAAATTTATTTTCGAAAACAGCTTCAATTGTTTTGATTAATGTTCTTTCAACGACTGCACTTTACCCGAGTTTATTAAATGGGAATAAACAGTACCTCGAGATATATGTGGGAAGGCTCTTTTTCGAAAAATAGTTGGTTTTTATTACATTCGTACGGTACATTTACGGGTACAGATCAAACAGGTTTCTCTGATTTCCGCATCAGAAAATAAACGCTCGTTAGGACCATCTGTTCACTACCCTTATTTGAAAATTGCCATACCATACCGACAGTATAATCTCTGTTCTGTCTACTATGGAACATGAGAACTGGTCCGTCATCTTGTCCCTTAATTTCTCACATGCTCTGCTCTACTGATTTTGCACAGCCTTCGTAACCAGTTGAATCTAAGATCTCCAGCCTTTGTTTATCCTGGAGTTCATTTGCCAGCACTCATTACCATATGTAGCTATGAACTCCAATACAGATCAAAGCCACTTACTTCTTCATTATAATCTTGATCTAGAAATTACCAACACCAGAGCATTTCGTCATTTAAAAGCAACTATACCCTAATTCCTGTTATCTCACTCAATCGTTCCCTCAAACGAAAAATTGACCCGAAGTAAATATTTATCACGATAATCGAACTCACCATTCTGCAACAGAGATTTTCTTGAAAATCCTCTCGAGCAAGAATATTCCATGATTTAAATTTAAGTTCTACAAGAACTACAACAAACTGTATGGTTCAGCATTTTTATATCTGACGCATAATTTTAACACCAGTTTTTCAAATCATATAGGCCTACATACGTAGTCTATTTTTTATTTAAAACGCGCCAAATATTTAAATTTCCATTAGCTTCGAGAAATCTGCTGAAAAATCATTAAAAGATCGCAAGGAAAATCAATTGGATTTAAACATATATATGATAAATTGGGTACTGGGAAAATATCACTCTTTTCCTTAGAGAATAAATAATTATGGTAAAGTTTATTGAAGCCAGTTCGGAGTACGGCATATAACAGTACAAATGAAATCGCGGTACTGATCAACAAAAATAGGTGTAATTTTTAACGTATTATTTTTGTAATTTTACTTGACCTAGGTGGTCTTATACGCGTAACAGGTTCTGTTGTTGTTTAGGTCATCAGCCGAAAGGCTGGTTTGTACCTCTAGAGGCTTTATTAAGTGAAACGATAAGTTAGGTGGTTTACCAATGCCTTCCTCTTTTGAGTAGAAAAGTATTCTTATCAACATGCCAGACCCTCCGAAAAGCATCTACTATCCACTCTACAAATGACACCTTCACTTCATTCACCACAGGGTCTGGCTGTATAATTAAATTCATTACTTTCAGAGGGATAACTCTGACTAGTGTCTTTTACACTTCTACTCTCATCTGTTTTTAAATTCTTCAGTCATTTAATTGACTGACCATTCAATAAAAAACAAAAATATTTTTTTGTAGCCCTGAACGAGCAGATCGAGTGCAAATATTTTACCATCCCATCTGCCTGTAATAGGTTTTACCCCAAACTATGATTTCGTAGGTTAAGAGTGATTCAACAATCGGGTAAATTACCATTTTAAACTTTACCCAAATAAATCAACACAAGTTACGTTTACCTTACGACTTCAAACTTGGCGTCTAACTTTGAATAGGCGATGAACTTTGAAATTGTCATCTGCGTACAAAACGTTTAGAGCTTAACTGCCGCCAGAAGTTACTCTTCTGCTAATTATCCCTCTATCAATATTGAACCTCCATTCCAAAATTTTAATTTATAAATCCCTTTTCAGACAAATCTGGACTTATGGTGTCCAGCTCTTAGCAATAGCAGCAGAGAGTAACTCAAAGTCGATCTAGGCTTTTCAGTCAAAATTCAGAAGACTTGCTTCTGGCGCTCCTTTTTAGGTAAGATATAAAACTCCGACAGTAAAGAAACTAACCGCGTCCTTCTATAGTAAATTTCGCGGACAAAGACTATCAGAACCAACTAGCCCGTGACCTAGTTTCAATGAACTTTACAACTGTGCGACGTCTAAATCAAAAATGGAGCAGACAGTTCTTGGTCTGAATAACGAACAACACCCATAGTTCTAAATGGAGATGTACGTACTACTGGATACCTCTTTTCGGAAAGTAAAATATTCCCAACCGTTCAAAAAATTAAATACATACGAAAAATAAGCAGCTTATTGTACAGTATCGTAATAAAAATTAAAGACAAAAATATTTTTTGTCCAATATTGGTATATATTTTAAATAATCAATAAATTGCCAAAAAAGTATTTATTTTGTAGTATTTACCATTTTGTTATGGATACAGTTTCAAAATTTATTAATGACCGAGTAAAATTTAGTAGGCCTACTGATTAGCAAAAACAAATTGTGGGGTTTGCCATATTTGTGTTTACAATCATGAAAAACATTAAATTCTTTTGGTATATTTAATTTCGTTCTGTCTATTTGATCACAGTACAACCAAACTAAATAAACTTTGTAAATTATCTTAGACAAATAATATCTGTTTGTAATTGACGACGATTTCATGGTAGTTATTACTTGTTTTGAATTTTCAGTATATTTGACAACTGTAAATATTGTGTTTTTGATTTTACGATGTGTTTACATACTCTTGGTATTTTGTTTGGGTATTAAATATTTGTTAAAAATCTGGCCAGACTTATTTACTCATACGTTTTTTTATCCCTATTGTGTGTATGATGCAATCTGTTCAACTTAAGAACAATAAGCTACCCTATGACCCATTAGCCATGTCCACACTCGTGCAGTTTTATTTTAAATCAGTCTTTCAACGTTTAATTCAACATGCAATAAGGCATGCAATGACGCATGCCTCACGTTTGTTGTGTTTTCAAGATGGATGAAGATAACATTATTCTGTTACGAGGAATTAGTGCGGCATATTTAGTGATTATACGAGTAAATAACCGTAAAAAATTATGGTTTACCTGCTGTTGTAAAAATGTATTATATGATTAAAGTATTTAAGAACAGAAGAGGTAGAGATGTAAAATACAGGTAGTGATGTACGGCTCTCATTTGTAATATTTTGTTAAGTAAATAAATAACTAAAGATCCAGCCCTATTTTAACAATGAATAACAATTTAGTAAATTTGTTGACACGGTGTGAATTAAAACAGCTTTTAGTAAGTTATTACATATTTACTTTGTATTAAACCTTCAACGCTACATAACAACATATCATCCCCAACAGACATCATTGAACAACGCAATACACTTTACTTTGTATCAAATGTATCATGCTTAACGGGAAACTACTGGAGTACATTTTCATTATATACACTCCCTATTAAGTATAAACGAACTCACGGATGCAACAAGTCGATGCCTTTAGAAAATGAATGAATTATTAAACAGTTTTTTCTGAAAACTTTATATTTTAACCCCAATTAAATACTGTAACCATAAATTTGGAACTACATCAGTAATTTGTGAAAACTACTACAGGAAATTTTTATTTTTATTAATCTATTACTATTAATAATAGAAATAAAACTTTATTTCCATTTTTTATAATTTTTTCCTACACATTCTTCCCAAAAAAACTATAACGCATTTAAAACAACTCACAATGTATCAGGTAGTGGAAATTGACCTACTCAACTATGACTACAAGCCATGCTCCAGGGTAGGTGTTCTTTTATTTAGTAACTGAGTACAAAAAAAAAACATTTAAAAACTACACCAGATAACAAAAATTAAAAGAAAAAAATTATAATTTCTAAACAAATAAAAAACATTCTAAAAGTCTAAAAAAATCTAATTAAAATGCAATTATTCAAAGTTGTATGATTATTTTAAAAAACCATTGAAAACATGTAGATCCGGTGAAAACTCGATTTTGAAAAATCGACATGAAAACAATATATTCCTTCCTATATATTCATATAGGCAAGAGAAAGTAAAAAACCAAACAATATAATCAATTGAATCAGAAAAATATAATATAAAAACAACCGAGTCAAAAATCTTTGTTTTGATACCTTTCTATACTGCCTCTTCCTACGTTAATTAATTGCTCATCATCATAGAGTTGTTTTAGTTAAAAACCCACCCATTTTTATCATGACATTACATTAAATTTAAACTTAAGACACCCAATTTTGTTTGTTGATTCATGTCAGTTAGTAACCATACAGTCATTGGTACAGCTGGTGTTACATTTTATAATGTAATTATAACCACCTTTTTATCAGCTTATCGAGTAGCCTAAATATCCCAATGACATCGATTAAATGTAAATAAATTATTTCGAGTTTTAATCAAACTGTCGGGGCAAATTTTTCAACATGAATTAATTCTTGACTTACAGGAATCATAAATTGAATTCTTTTATTACACGCCCTTAAAAAAAATCAGGTGTGAAACACTCACGCGACTTTCTCTTGTCAATGTAAATAATCACCAATATAATCTATGTTGAATCATGAGGAAGCAATGTAAAAAAACATAACCTATATCAAGAGTGAATGACGCAAAATAAAAATCAACCCCTATTGAACTTAAAAATATAGAAAATCAGTAATGGTCTCTATACTACGCTCTGTAGAGAAAAATTATTTAAATAAAAGTTGTAGGTTTTTAAATTTTTTACAACTTTATTTGAATAAACTTTTGCCGTAATGCATATCAAAGCCGCAATCATTCATTTTTAAAAAACATTCTTTTCTACAACAGAACAGCCTCCCAATATATTCCAGTAGACATGAATGACGCTTCTACTGTCTTGTAGAACATAAAACGTGTAGTAAAATGAGGCGATTTTTAAAAAAACCGTAGGAGATGTTGTTTGTGAGAAAATTGCAAAAGTGTGAAAAATTGCACGAATAAACTACTACTTCCGGTTGACCGATTTTAATGAAAATGTTCTTGGCCGGTCCTCTAGTGGTACCTAAGTTAAATTCCAAGTTTTAACATTGTACGATATTCCGTTCTTGAGATATTTTGTTCAAACACGCACACACACACCAATCGCTCAAAACAAGTTTTATGGGTTTAGAAGGTCTGAAAACGTGTATATCCATTAAAAATTCAATTTCCAAAAATTGACGTGAAAACAATACCTTTCTTACCTATTTATTCATATTGAACATAAATTGTAAATATGGAAAAAGTTCTTTGTTCGGAAAAACGGCTATGTAGGAACCGGTTGATGGAATCAGCAAGGACAGCGCGCTATCACTTGATTTACAAGCAATTAAATGTAGATTTGGGGGAAAACATTATAATATATTAGGGATGAAGTTAAGATCACGCATATCAAATGGATTTTTAGGGTAAGAGGAGAACTGGTAAATTTGAATCATAGGCTATGGGTTGGGGGTAGGGATATGCAATGTTCATTGTGCAATATGGAAAACAACGAGGATATTTATTTCATTTCGTAGCAGAATGTGCAATTTTAGCTGAAATACGTAGGAAATGGTTCGGTCGAGATGCTATGACAAGGCCTGGGTTTGAGGAGTACCTGAATGGGGAAAATTGGGTGCAGTTGGCGGAGTACTGTCGGAAGGCCTGGAATTACAGATTTTCTCTTATATCGGAATTTAATTATTGATTTAAAAAATGAAAAAAATCACATTTTGTTGTATGTAAACTCTGTAATTATGTATGTATTTTAGTTGTAGTAATTGATAGCTGTTGTGTTTTTAGGGCATGAGTCCTTGCCAGTAAGAAATATTGTAATGGAGAGATAAGAAATCTGTATTTTTATTTTATTTTGTTATTGGTTTAAAGTTTGTCAATAATGTTTAGAAAAAAGGTTAACCCACCGGGTTGGTCTAGAAGTAAAGTCGTCGCCAGAATCAGCTGTTCAACAGCTGATTTTCGGAGACGAAGGTTCCTGGTTCAAATCCTAGTAAAGGTAGTTACTTTTATACGGATTTTAATACTAGACTGTGGTTATCGGTGTTTGATGGTTGGGGTTTAATTAACCATACTCTCTCAGGAATGGTCGGCCTGGGTCTGTACAAGACTACACCTCATTTACACGTCATACACATCATCCTCATATCATTGGGTCATGGGGTTGCTTATTGTTCTAAATTGAACAGATTGCAACGTACACAAATTAGGAATTAAAAAAAGAAGAAAAAAAGGTTATTTACTTTTAAATGTGTGCTGCTAACCGCGCTGACAGTCTTCAGACTAATCGGAAAACAATGCAGTTCTGTTTAACGGATGTATTCTTTGTATTGAATAGAGCATTAAATTATTATTATTCATATTGAATTAGAGAAAGTAAAAAGCGAGTAAATATTTTTACCACTAGAAAATGTAAAAATAAATGTTTCTTTGTACGGAATAAATTTATCATCTCTTACTCTCTGGGAAAGATTATACGTATTATGTGTCACATGCATAAAGCCTATCCAAATAGTACAACAACGAATAATCCAGGCTCTTTTTTGTTAATAGCAATAAATTAAAGATTGTACCACTAGATTCAATTAAGTGACAATAAAGAAGGGTTTTGATTCAGTTAGACAATACTCTTTCTATGGGTAGTGAACCCAGTCAGTTACCGTTCTACGACGCCATTTAAAGGAAAACTTAAATTAAGAGATAATGAAATCATGCAGGTATTATTTTCTGATTAATTTTTTTATGATTTTATTATATCTAAAACAAAAGATATAAAGGGAGTTAATTAATTTTGTTATTTTTACTGAGATTTGATATTAATCCTACGCATTTTTATTTTTTATTTTTTTTGTTCTAACTCATTGTCAAGTAATTCATTTTCCAGTTGTAAAATGCCTAAGGTTTTACATCAGTAAAATAAAAATTTTACCTGCATCATAATAAAAAATATCAAAAAATTATTTTTAATTTATTTAAAGTAATTGTGAATCCTTACAGTATTTTCCTTTTTACTTTCTCTTGCCCTATACGAAAGTATTATAGGGAAGGAAAGTATTGTTTTTACGTCAATTTTCTGAAATCGAGTTTTTACTGGATATACAAGTTTTCAACTCCACTGAACTAAAAAAAAACATGTATTTAGCGATTGGTCTGTGTGTGCGTGTGTGTGTGTGTGTGTGCGCGCGCGCGCGTGTGCGTGTGCGTGTGAACAAAATATCTCATGAACGGAATATCGTACGAAGTAGAAACTTGGAACTTAACATAGGTATTCGGTTGTGGATATGGAATCTCATAACAGACGGGAAAAGTATATGAGTAGTAAATGTTAAAGATCATAAAAAAGTTAGTATTAGTTCCGTTATTTATTTATGTACAAAGATATTTCAGAAACGCCAGACATATCAGAGTTTGATTGACATTAATAAATTGAGCAATCTATTATTTAGTGGTTATGTAAAACAATAAAGATTTTTGCAAGTTGTCATTTACGGATATTTGATTTACTTGTTTTGGTTAAACCTAATACAACTAAGCATTTGTATGGGTGAATATATGTATAAAGGAATTTGTGCGTGTGTAAGCAATTTAAATTACTTAATTGTAATTTCAAATGAACCCACAGAATCGAATTGAAATGAATTAAACATGACTTTGAATTCGGTACGTCTTCTATTCTCCAGCTCTTACAATGCGCTTTGTTCATTCATACATTGTGGAAGGGGGATGTAAGAAAACATTGGTCAATGGGTAGACTGGGATAACTAACCACAAACTAACCGAAATTAATTTACACCGAAAGTAATTTATCTTTCAATTGTTCTGATTTTAATATTTAAATATTTTCTTTTTAAGTGAATGATTAAGTTAAAACTCCATACATTCTAAAACATTCAACACCATCGTAACTTTATCTTTTAAACATGATTCATTAATTGCCGTAATATAAAACCGAGTCCAAACAACAGAGATTCAATTTTTACGTAGGACCCTCAGTATTTAAAATAAGAGACCATTTAAAAACATTTGACATGAAAAAGAATTGTGTATAAATTAAATGAAAGAATACATATAGTCAGAGTAGGTTTAATCATTATCAAGGAGAATATCATTACACATTCCTGACAGTGTCCGAGAAGTTGAACGACCAAAAAAGAGATGACCAAATTAGAAGTCGTAACAGACCTGATACCTAATGCTTGAAGTAGAGGTACGTAGGAGGTAAAAAATTTGATTAAAATTTATTTGGTGATAACTTTACAACTCAAAGAGACAACTTTTACAATTTTTTTAACCCTAATACGTATACGTTGCTATCTGTTCAATTTTGAACAATAAACAACCCCATGGCTAAAAGTCATACATGATATTATGTATGTAAATGAGGTATAGTCTCGTATATACTCAAGCTGACATTCATGAGAGAGTATCGTTAATTCAACCCCAACCATCAAAGTGGTGAAGAAGATAATCACGGATGAGAATTACTGGACTTCGGTCGAGAGGATGGTGTATCGCGTCCTGTGGCAAAAAGCGACAGAATGGCTGTGTGGGTTAGCCGGAAATTGCTCCTGCTGACTGTAACGGAAGTATCTGTACCGTGGTACAGAGCCGCAAAACACTAGAAACCCCCCACTCAGAAGTGTTCGTCCCTTCTGTTGGGTAGGCAGCATGTGGCGGCACTCAGGAACCACCCCGCACGGGGAGGAGACTTGATGTCTTTCTGGGCATTATTGTAGTCGGAAGGCAGTTGTGCTGGGTGGGTCTGTGGGAGCTTGCTCCCGGGGGCGAGCATGGCCGGCTGTTTAGAGGTTGGTTCACTCATCGAGAAACCAAAGCTCGGGAAATAGGAGATCGTGGTACACCATGACACTATGTTCATGCCTCGAGGTGGGTCCAGTGCCCATGGTCGGTTGTGGGGAGAGGTTTTGGTTGGGTTAGAGTTCCACACACCGGGTTGTGCGGTCAGTCCACAGCCATAATGGTTCCTCTTCTCCACGCAAAAAAACCATCAAAGTGCACCGGTAACCACTGACTGTCTAGTATTTAAATCCGTATAAAAGTACATTTTACTAGGATTTTAAACACGGAACTTTCTTCACCGAAAATCATTTTTGTTAATCAGCTGACTCGTGACGACCAATTTACTACAAGACCAACCCGGTAACTTCCTACAAAATAAGAATGTAAAATTGTTTACTTACATGTGACAAATTGTACAAAAACCACAACGAAAAGCTTTTTATAACTCAATACATGAATAAAATTAGGGTCAAAATTAGCAAAACCTTTAAATTATTTCATTTTACCTTCCTCCACTGATTACAGCACAGAATATAGGCGTAAGGAATAAAATTTTTAGTAAATATTAAGCGGTATCTAGAAATTTATTAAAAGGATTTCAAAAATTTCAACGTTATAAAAATAGGCTGAAATATTTAAATAGTACCAAAAAGTTAATAACAGTACTAATATTATTCGGAAAATGAGGGAATGGAATTTACACAACATTAAGCCTTGTATATAAACATTAAAACTTCTTGACGAAACTTAGCTAAAATGGAAGTATGTAGAAATAAGTTGTACCTCTTACCATTATTTACTTTACTTTATTTAGGTTGGCAAAATTGTTTCACAAGTTTGTTTGGAAGGTAAACCTTGGAAGATTGTACTTCCATAAAATATAGACGAGACAGTTTTGCAGTTAAATATTTGTACAGCCCATTTCATTTAGACACAGTATCTCATTAACTCAAGTTTTATTGTAACATTTGCAATTATTATTATATACATATCGTCACTTAACTCAGCTTGTCGCAGGAAAATTTCTGTTATTAATAGAATTTAATACAAGATTTAAAATTACATATCGTTTTCAAATTGGAGAGTGCAGTGACATTCCTCAACTTCTTCGTTATCATTTTAAATTTTTTGACAAATCGTTTGGATTTCTACAATCACAAGATAGATTTACGTTAGTCTTCCAGCTGGTTCAATTTTAACCTTCCTTCTTGATTTCCCATTATCAATATTAAATAGCAGAAATAAAGATTATGTATCCTAAAATGCATCCTTTAATTATAGGATATCCTTATTCTAGTAGTTTTTATACTTTTACAAATGAAATTACTTTCTTCTACAAGTTGGCGTGTACATAAGGTGTAGTCTTGTACAGATTCAAGCCGACCATTCCTGTGAAGTATAATTAATTGAATCCCAACCATCAAAGTACAACGGCCACCTCTGTTTAGTATTAAAATTCGTATAAAAGTAACCACGTTTACTAGTATTTGAGCTACCGAACCATGGTCGTCTCCGTACATTAGCTGCCAAATAACTGGTTCGCGGCGACGACTTTACCTCTATAGACAAACCCGCTCGGTCACATTGTAATGAACATATGTTGTACATATCCCCTTGGGACAATTCTTTCTCTTTCGCAAAGGTACTTCCATATCAATCAATTAAATATATCGATTTTTGTGTGTTGTTGTTGAGGACATAAGCATAGGTTTGAACCTCTAGAGGTTCTAAATAAAACGGGGAGTAAGGTGGTTTACCATTGCCTTCCACACTGAGTGTAAAATCCCTCAAAAAGCATCTACTTTCCACCCTGCAAATGATACTTTCACTTCACTCACCACAGGGTCTGGCTGTATAATGAGATTCATTACTCTCAGAGGAGATAACTCTGACTATACTATTTTTCAAGGCTGATGAGCTTTGAACGTATGCATTGCCCCCACCCACTCTATAGCTAGCCAATGACTTGCCAGCAACGTTGCCAATACTTGCTCTCGTAGCTCTATTATATATTTCGTCAGCCATTTTTTGATCTTTCAATAACAATTATAACCTATAAACATGCAATCAGCTGATTATATTATAAGATATTGCATGTTAACGCACTCTATAATCGATGTGTTAAATACTAGACGCAAGACGAGAGTGAACTATTGCGGCTCTTATACGAATGCGCGCGTAATGTTTGTCAGGTACAATCTGACGACTCTGGCAAACGTTCTGATTGGTCTAAACGTGTGGAACAGCAGAGCTCATCAACCATGAAAAGCATATTAGTGTATTTTACACCTCTACTTCTTCTGATTGCGTTGAAGGTTTAATACGAAGTAAATATGTAATAACTTACTAAAAGCTGTTTTAATTCACACCGTGTCAACAAATTTACTAAATTGTTATTCATAGTTAAAATAGGGCTGGATCTTTAGTTATTTATTTACTTAACAAAATATTACAAATGAGAGCCGAACATCACTACCTGTACTTTACATCTCTACCTCTTCTGTTCTTAAATCCTTCAGTCATATAATTGGGTGACCATGAGATAAGAAACAGAACTATTTTTTGTAGCCCTGGAACTAATAGATCGAGTGCAAATAATTTAACACTCCACCTTCTTGTTAAGTTTAATCAATTTTAATTTTTTACAAATCTTTTCTTTGTTTTTATTCCTTAAAGAAAAAATAGTAGATAAAGTCAGTTAATAAAAGAAACTATAAAACTGCGCTCAAATTTCAAAAAAATGTTTTCTCTATACCTGTACTTTTGTTATTTTCATGGAAAATTTATATGAGTACGCAATATAACGATTATTTAAACTCGACGTTTTTAAACTCCCGCATGAAGACGGAAAACCCCCACATCAGCCAGATAAGAGAGACGGTTTGGTCGCATGTGCAATTTGTATAGAGATAACGTAAGCTACCTAATACAATGTTATTAACCTGTATTTTATACTGCAATGTATTCATCCATAATATACAAACACACAATTCCCTACGGAACTAAACCTTTTTATTCACTAAAACAGAACGTTACTGTAGTTAAAAAAATACACGCTACATATTATATTTTATTTTCAGTAACTCTAATATTTACTTCGTATATGTTATCTATACTAATATAATAACGAAGAAACGTCTGTTTGTTTGTTTGTATGAGGTGATCTCAGAAACTACTGACCTGATTTTAAAAAAATTTTCATTTTTGCATAGCTTAGAGCTTCCTGATCAATATAGGCTATTTTGCAACTTTAAGTAACTTTAATTAAGTGAGTTAAGCAACTTAAACTGTGACGATGTCGCATGATTTAGTTTTCGGGTGCATAGCACTTTTATTTTTTCTAAGTCCTCTGGATGGTGTATTTTTTGGGCTAGAAGCACAATTCAACTTTTATATTTCATAGAAAAACGTGAAGAATAACATTCGATTCCAAAAACCTTAAAAATTCGGATATATTCAAAATTTTTATTTTTGTACTGTATTTCATAAATTTGTTTTCATTCGGCAGGTAGTGAATGAGTCTTATATTTCCAATTACTCTGTGTACCGCACCCACGTATTACTCTCTCTCATCTCAGCCATATATTAACTGTCTCTTTCGTTTCCATTGGTATTCATCTATGCATTCCATTTAATTCTGTTAAATCGCAGGAACAAACATTTAAAACGGTGGGCATCGATTTGAGATAAGAGTGCTTCCTTCACTCGTGGACAACTTTATGTCGGACTTTCTAGAGCTGGAAGTGCAGAAAAACAATTTATTTTGCTACCACAGGGCAATAAAACCACAAATATTGTGTATAGAGAGATTTTAAAATAATTTAATGAGGCCTACATTAGCTGCTGTGAAGCGAAGCGAGCGGGGGTTGCTAGTATGTAATAAATGATAAACTCACGTACATATGTCATTTGCAAGTTAATTTTGGTTCCAAAAAAAATGACAAGTACGTTTACGTCTATACAACCAGGTACCATGAAATTCTATCATCATTATAATCTACTTTAAATCTAAACCTTAATTACGGTTTAACGCGACGAAAACACTGGGTTGATTGATTGACTGTTTAGAAAGGATGAGGTGGCCCTTTCAGTCTCTTAAGACTGCAGCTCTACAGAGCCTTTTGTATTACCCTTCCTTATTCACTCAGCAAACAGCACCTCTCTTGTATATTATGTTTTAAGAGATTCCTTACTAAGTAGTTCTGTGGAAAATTAACCTCCAGGATTATTTGGCCGAAGATTGAATACCTACCTCCAATCCGTTAATTCTTGTTTTCAAAAACATCTGGTATGAAACACTCACCCGACTTTCTCTTCCCAATGTTAATTCAACTCATGAGTAAACAATGTAAAATTAAAAGCATAACCTAATTTTAATTATGAGTGGATGACGCTAAATGAAAATTAACCTGCTATTCGACTTAAAAATAAGGAACATCATTAATTGACGCTAAACTAAACTCTGTCGAAAAAATTCTTGAAATACAAACTAGGGTTTTTAATTTTCTATAACTTTTACTTAATACATTTTTACACTATATTTAAACACTTTTGCCCTAAAATCCATATTAAAGCCACAACCTTAAAAAATACCATTTTATACCAATTTTAATGAGCAGTAAAAAAAAACTAACAAACTGACGCTAAATTAAGTGTTTTGTAAAATGTCAATTATGAAACCTTAAAAAACGATAATTTTTGTAGGACTTAAAAATACAAAAATTCACTAACTGACTCTAAACTAGGATCTGTAGAGAAAAATAAATTTTTTTTTGTTTGTTTGTTTAACGTCCGGCTGTTCTGCAATTACTGCTAATGCAGACGGTGAATGATGAAATGATTTTTGTAACGTATGAAAAAATGCCGTGCCTGAATGGGATTCGAACCCAAGACCGCATGATGAGAGGCGAGCACGTTACCAACTTCGCCAATGCGGCCGGCAGAGAAAAAAAAAGTACTTGACATAAATGTTGTAGAGAAAAAAAAATACTTGACATAAATGTTGTAGGATTTTTAATTTCCTACAACTTTAATTATATACGGTTTTGCACAAAAATGTGGTATATCAAGGCCGCAATCTTGAAAAAAAAAACATATTTTACCACAATAGCATATCCCCCCTACACAAATTTGAACACGCACGTAAAGCATTATTTTTTATAAAAACTTTAGTAAATAAGACAATTTTAAAAATAGTCGCGAGAGCCGTTTTTGAGAAAATCACAAAAGAGTGAAAAATTGCACGAATAAACTTCTACATCCGGCCCACCGAATTTGAGGAAAATGTTAATGTCAGGTCCCTTGTAGTACCTAACTTAAGTTTGAAGTTTCTAGTTAGTACGCTATTCCTTCTTGAGATATTTTGTTTACACACACATTTTGATATTTTGTTCAATCGCTAGACATATTTTTTGGGTTCAGTAGATCTGAAAAATGTTTTTTTTTTTGGTGAAAATTTGATTTGAGAAAATCCACAAGAAAAACATTCCTTCTCTTAACACTCATAATATAGGGCAAGAGAAAGTAATAAACGAACAAACTTATCTGAACAATATAGATGCAAGCTCTCAGTTTTATAAGATAAAATTAAAGGGTAAGTAATAACTCGATTTTAAAAGACAAATTCGAATATTTATGATGATGTAAAATACCAGTATGATGCGCCTACCAACTTGAAATAAATCATCGACCTCTTGTCCGGGTTAATCATAAACGTTCTTGATTGGAATCACAGGTTTCAGTTTTTTAAAACACTATAATTTTAATCTGATTTTAAAAAGTTCAAATTACAGGTCGCTATTAACTTTAGGCCAACTTAATAAAGAAAAGAGAAAGAATATTATTTTTCTTTTATAATAGTCGACATATAAACGCGGGCTTCAAGGTCAAAGCCCTTTTTCGTCCTCTCTTCAACCCACGAAGCTTGATTGCTGCGTTATGTATAGAAATTTACATGTATGTGTTTTTATGTAAGTTCAACCAACTCGATATTTTTTATGGGATGAATTCTTTTTCTATAAAAACTCTCTTAAATTAAATATCCCACAATAACAGTCACTGAGTCATATCTTCACTTTCATGACTCATTTTTTTTAATTTATTTATTGTCGCATCAACTGCAACGGTCATTAGCGACGACGTTGGGGTGTAACTGTACAATGAAGCATGAAATGAATTTTTGTAACCTATGAAAATATGCCGTGCCTGAGTGGGAATCGAACCCACGACCGCATGATGAGAGGCGAGCACGTTACCAATTTTTATTGAATTTGAAGTAATAGCAATAACTGTTGTAACGAAAACAAAGTTGAGTAATAAGCTACAGAGAAACGTTTACAACGTTGTACCACGTATAATTGTAGAAGATATCGCCACCGCAGACGAGAAATCTTTGACTTCAAGCCCACGTTATATGTCTACTACTATAATTATAATAACTTACTAAAATTGTACTAACCTAATACATGAAACTGGTGATTTTTCCACCGAAAATCTGAAAAATACATAAAAATTCAGTATTAATAAATGTGTCAATATTAAAGATCCATTTTTGAGCTATTATCTAAGTACGTTTTAAAAAGCGCCCTCTCCACCATAGCCGGCCGCGTTGGCGATGTTGGTAACGTGCTCGCCTCTCATCACGTGGTCTTGGGTTCGAATCCCACTCGGGCATGGCATTTTTTCATACGTTACAAAAAAATTCATTTCATCCTTCACCGTCTGCATTAGCAGCAATTTGCAAAACAGTCGGACGTTAAACAAAAAAAAAAAACCTCTCCACCATATAATTACAACACTTTCAGCAAAAATGCTCATGAACTTCTTTTTTTGAATCATCAAATAAATTAATCAACAGGAAAGTATTGTTTTCATGCCGATTTTTCGAAATCGAGTTTTCACCGGATCTACACGTTTTTAGACCCCCTGAAACAAAAAAAAAAACATGTTTTTAGCGATTGTTCTGTGTGTGTGTGTGCGCGCGCGCGTGTGTGTACAGAATATCTCAAGAACGAAACAATGTACGAAATTGAAACTTGAAACGTAAATTAGGTACTACTAGAAGACCCGACACGAACATTTTCATCAAAATTGGTCAACCGGAAGTAGTAGTTAATTCGTGTCATTTTACACTTTCTTGCGATTTTCTCAAAAACAACTTCTACGATGTTTTTTTAAATCGCCTCATTAACTAAATTTTTTATGCTCTACATGACGCGTAAAGTTTAGGCGCCATGTCTGGCGAAATTCTGGGGAAGGCTGTTTTCTCGTAAAAAAATTTGTTTTTTTAAATTGCGGCTTTAACATGCATTTTAGCGCAAAAATGTATTAATAAAAGTTGTTTAGAATTTAAAATCCTACAACTTGTATTTCAAACAATTTTGAACAACGCTGTAATTAGTGATTTTCTGTTTTTTTTTTCATGAAAATCTGTAAAAACTAATTTTTTTTAATATTTCAGCCTTAGTATGCATTTTACCACAAAAGTGTATACATCAAATTTACAGGAAATTAAAAGATCTAAATTTTTTGTTCTAAGCATTTTCTCTACAGAGCTAGTTTAGCGTGAAAGAATGATTTTCCGTATTTTTAAGCCAAACTGAGGTTGATTTCCATTTTTCATCATTCACTCATGATTAAAATAAGGTTATGTTTTCGGAGGTTAGTTTTTTAGTTTATTTCTAATGTTTTATTACTAATACTAGGTTATATTGCTAATTATTTGCATTGGCAAGAGACAGTTGTGAGAGTGTTTCACACCAGATTCAATTAGCCTACATTTAAACAGCACCAGCCATCTTATTCCAATAGGATTGGCCATCTAACCCCAAAAATATAACGTTAGAACCCGGAACGGTGATAATTTTTTAGAATTTTGTTGTTTTTGATTATACGCATTAATATCTAAGAAAAATACAGAAACTATTTAGAAAAACGACGCGCTTCAATGTGGTATTTTTTGTTTGCTAGTTAAGAGCAATCTGTGATTTATAATAGCAATTAAACAATATTAACACTATCTTACCCCGAATCACCCTACATTATCTAGGCTACTACATTATAAATATGTAAAATTTCGTAATTAAAAGCCATTGTGAGGGGAAAACAATACCAATTAACAAATTAAAATTTGGGCGTAAATTACCATGACAGAGAACGATCAATTTAATTAGTAAAATTGAGCTTCATAGAATATACATTCTGGTCATTTTGATTAAATTGATACAATTTTTATTTGAATATCTACTATACAGGGTGATTCTAAATTATGGTAAAATAATTAAGTACATGCTTGTAGAGTTAAAAATAAGAAAAAATGTTCATATCAACATAATTATGTCTGCAAACGCTTTATTAGCGAGTTACAGCTAGCAAGAAATTTCAGTTCCCCTGGTGAAATACAGTGATAGACTAGGTACTGATTTTCTGGGGCCTACTTTCTGCGACAAATATGGTGCATTTATATGAAAAATTAACTAAAAAAATCTAATAAAACCAGTCTGGAAGCTGTCGTGTTAGCAGCTTTTGAGAAAAGGATGATATATGAAAAAAGCCTTAGTGGAAAATCACTATCTTCTACGTTTGATGCCCAACAACTCATTTTTTGCTTAAATGAGCAAAAAACAAATTTTTTTGCCAATGAAAATTGTAGAGAATTTAATTCTGAAAGCAATTATGTTAGCAATGTAAACTAAATGTAAATAAAAGTTTAATAAAATATATTCTTATGAAGTACACTACACAGCAATACTTTGCCATTTTATGAGAAGGGAACAAATAACTCATTAAAAAACGTAATATTTTTGTATAAATCCAATTTTTGTAAATCCACGATATTTATAGCAAAAGTAGCTTCAAAATATTCAGTCCCACTGTATTTTACCAGGGGAACTGAAATCGGGGCGAAATTTTTTGCTAGCAGTAACTCGCTAATGAAGCGCGTTTGTGGACATATGAACTTGTTTTTTATTTTAGCCCTACTTGTTGTTGTTTAGGTCAACAGCCGAAAGGCTGGTTTGAACCTCTAGAGGTTTTACTAAGTAAAACGAGGAGTGAGGTGGTTTACCAGTGCCTTCCTCACTGAGTGGAAAAGTACGCTTATCAGCATGCCGGGCCCTCTGAAAAGCACATATTTTCCACTCTGTAAATGACAACTTCACTTCATTCACCACAGGGTCTGGCTGTACAATGAAATTCATTACTTTCAGAGAAGATAACTCTGATTAGTGTCTTTTACACCTCTACCTCTTCTGTTCTTAAATGATTCAGTCATTTAATTGACTGACCATGTGATAAGAAACAGAACTATTTATTTTAGCCCTGCAACGAACAGATTGAGTGTAAATAATTTGACACTCCACCTGTCTGTTATGGGCAGTTAGCCCTACTATCATGTACTAAATTATTTCAACCATAATTTAGAATCACCCTGTATTCTAAATAAGAGAAAGAGCAATAACCTGGTTAAATGGAACCGATAAAATTTAACAGAAATACGAGACGGAGCACTTTTCATCTACGTATAAAAAAAATGTCATTAACGTATTACAATGAACTGCGTTGCAATGAACTTTGCCCCGATAAGTCAATAACGAAAGCAAGGTTAGGTCAGGCATATGTAGCCAAACCTTTTTCCGTTCTTCCTAATACCGCTTTGTAATCGTTGGAGAACATTGGATCGGACTTACCGAAGATAGAAAATATACAACAGTAGCCTTTTAATGCTATTCTAAATAATTATTAATGCCTACGTTTCCAATTTAATTCTCCAAGCTGACTTTCGAATCCCCTATGTAACGACTGCTATAAAATAAGCGCTTTGTTAATAAATTAGAAATGAACACCTTTATATAAAAGCTCTTGATCCCTTGATTATTCTTGATAATCCACAACAACGTTTATAATGTCTATAATAGTCAAAAACATATAGAAGCCTGGATAAATAAGAACATAGTCCGGTCCGTGGTGTAGTGGTCAACGCAATTGGCTTCTAACTCGGATCCCCGGGTTTAATTCCCGGTCAGGTCTGTGATACTTTCATCACTCATCTTCATTTATCATCCTTCTCATCGCCTGTATCAGCATTAATTTCAAAACAGTCAGACGTTAATATAAGTCACGTTTAATTACTATTATGTGTACGTTGCAATCTGTTCAATTTAGAACAATAAGCAACCCGATCACTCAGTGAGATGGGGATGATACGTACGACTTGTAAATTAGGTGTGGTCTTGAACAGACTCAGGTCGATATTTATTTATTTATTTATTTTCCCTTTACTTACAAAAATATCATTGCAATGTAAATACATATTAATTCCCTTAATTATACATTGAAAGTCTAAAATTATTTATAACAATTGGTGGTAGGAAAATTAATCCACCCCACTATGGTTTCCCATGTTCAAGGATAGTTCAATTTAGTGCTTCTTTGTTCATTACACTTCTGCAACTACTACGGTTATCTATTTGTGTGTTAGTAATTACACTTACATGTTAGTTACTTAAATACTAATTAAACTACTAAGATATTTTTATTAAAAAAAGGTTATTATATAATTATATAAGCATGCCCCGCGTGGGTTCGCACGCGAAACATATGTAATAATTTTTTTCTAAATAAATATGTAACAGAAATTGTGTAGTAGCTAAATCGACTCTATATTCCAACCTATACACAGACACACACATAAAAGTTTCTATACATTTCCACGCGTACGTCTTTCGATAGTCTTTATACATAGTACTGTCTTCAACAATGGTACGCGCGCGCGCGAACACACACACACACACACACACAAAACGACATTTTGATAATATCCCCGCGTACGTCTCTCAACTTCATCAAACCCCTTCATCAACTTCAACAGCAGTACGTACTTACATGTACACACATACACACACACACACACACACCCATACATATTTATGAAAATATTCATTAGCACCCTTAGGGTTAACATTTTTGAAAATTTTAAAATAAAATTTTCTGTGAATATAAATACAAATATGCTGTCAAAATTTCATTAAAATCCTTTCAGCAGTTTTGGAGATAAGCTTGCACAAAAAAGCACGCTTTGTCTTTATAATATTAGTATAGATGTGCAAATGAAAATAAAAAGCAATAAAATATGCAATATGCGAAACAAAAGAATTTATTTAATACATATATACTTTATATACTTTAATAGTTGAGGTTCAATTAACCATACCCTCTCAGGAATGGTTGACCTGGGTCTGTACAAGACTACCTCATTTACAAGTCGCACATCATCCTCATCTTACTGAGTCATGGGGATGCTTTTTTTACTGAATTTAACAGATTCCAACGTAACATACACACATTAGGGATTAAACAAAAAACAATAACCCACCAGATCTTGAAAGAACTCGGAGTAAATATCACAATATCTTTTGGTGTTTTTTTTATACAGCATTGTATTATTTATACAATTACATAGAGAAAATTTTTTTGAATTAATTACCCATGTGAATTTTAATAATGTGCACAGCATGGAATTTTTACAAATGGTAGGCCTATAAATAAATTATTACACGTCATTAATTATACATTATTAGATTTACCGTAAACGTTTAATTTTTTTTAGTTTTATAAAAGCGTATATCATATATATATATATATATATATATATATATATATATATATATATATATATACATTGTTTAACGTCCGACTTTATGCAATTACTGCTAATGCAGACGGTGAAGGATGAAATGAATTTTTTTGTAACGTATGAAAATATGTCGTACCTGAATGGGATTCGAACCCAAGACCGCATGATGAGAGGCGAGCACGTTACCAATTACGCCAATGCGACCGGCTACTTAACAATAGGTTTTAAAAGTAAAGTGTTTCTAAGGTAACAAAAACTATTTCATTTAAATTGTTCATATTGATTGATAAACATGAATGTTAAATGTTAATGCAATATTTTATATTTTATTAAATTTGGCGTGATATTTCAATATTTATTAAAAAATACGTCTTGAATTTTAATTCGTTAATGGAATCTTCTCATGAGGATGACATCATTCCTCTGGCCTGGTTTAATCTGGTTTGGTTCAACCTAGTATTGTATCTCCACTCCGGCCATCTGCCACAACCTGCCATCCAATGCCAAGAAGAAGATGGACTTCGCGTAAAGAAGAATGAAGAGGACCTCCAAGATGGACTCGGCATTGAAGAGAATAGTGCGAGGTCAAGAGAGAAGAGGGTGGAAATATTGATACTAGTGTTGACAATCAATCCACTGATCTTAATCCAGGAGGGGGATGATGTTATCTTCTGGCAAGATTCTAACAAAAACGTCAGTTAAATTAAAATTGGATTAAGTAAAAATAAAAAAGTGGAAATATAAATATATTTTTACATCTACAATATAACCTTCGGTCTACTTTTTAATACAACATTTTAAATTTTAGTAAACTTTTTAAAATTTACTTGTAGGCTACATTAAAAACAACTTTAAGTAGTGATTTTTCTAATTGAAATCGGAAGAAGGTTTTGCAGAATGGGAAATTTTTTTATAAAACTAGGTCAAGAAATTTGTCGTTCTGAATTTACAGCGTAATGAACTTGGAACAGATAATTTTTTTTTATTAAAAATTATAAATTAGAACATACACTTTCATCTTACTTCGTTATTGGTATTTATTAATTATATGTAGGCTAAAGGCCTACTGCTAATAAAAATTGGTCATTTTTACATCGGAAAGAGAAAGTCGTGTAGCGTTTTAATTGTTCAGTTCTAACTCAAACAATAACGGTAATAATTTAAAACTCATATAATTTTAAAATATCACTGAAATTTTCACAATATTGTATCATATAAAAAAAAACTGTGTGGCCGTATGAACATACTACCGGCTTTTGATACTCGTATTTCTTATAGAAGAGCAAGTTATTAAAAATACCCAATAAAAAAGGGGAAATATCCTAATAAAATAAATAACTAAAATTATAAAATGTAAATTCATAAAGATGATTATATGCAGTAGGTTAATAAACTCTGAAGAAAGTTTATTTAGAGTAATTAAATTAGACATGATAGCGGAGTTTCCCATCAAAGGTAAAAATTTCGACAAAAGTTTTTTTAAAAGTTGGCCTAGCCCTGTTGTGAAATTAGTTAAGCGCTTTATTACGAAATAATGATCCTCAACGGAAAAAATCGGATGGCAAACAATCCAGTTTTTTAGGTCTGAAGTTTTTATTTTCTCGGAACGAAATAAACGTGAGCAATAGTTTTTATGCCATTTTTCCTTGTTTCGTTCTTTGGAGTATTATATAATATAATAATTAATTAAATAAATATGAAAATAAAAAATATAACAATAGGTTTTAAATGTAAAGTGTTTCTAAGGTAACAAAAACTATTTCATTTAAATTGTTTACATTGACTGATAAACATGAATGTTAAATGTTAATGCAATATTTTTTAATTTATTAAATTTTGCTGTGATATTTCAATATTTATTAAAAAATACGTCTTGAATTTTAATTCGTTAATGGAATCTTCTCATGAGGATGACATCATTCCTCTGGCCTGGTTTAATTTGGTTTGGTTCAACCTAGTATTGTATCTCCACTCCGGCCATCTGCCACAACCTGCCATCCAATGACAAGAAAAAGATGGACTTCGCGTAAAGAAGAATGAAGAGGACCTCCAAGATGGACTCGGCATTGGAGAGAATAGTGCGAGGTCAAGAGAGAAGAGGGTGGAAATATTGATACTAGTGTTGACAATCAATCCACTGATCTTAATCCAGGAGGGGGATGATGTTATCTTCTGGCAAGATTCTAACAAAAACGTCAGTTAAATTAAAATTGGATTAAGTAAAAATAAAAAAGTGGAAATATAAATATATTTTTACATCTACAATATAACCTTCGGTCTACTTTTTAATACAACATTTTAAATTTTAGTAAACTTTTTAAAAATTACTTGTAAATTAAAAGCAACTTTAAGTAGTGATTTTTCTAATTGAAATCGGAAGAAGGTTTTGCGAATGGGAAATTTTTTTATAAAACTAGGTCAAGAAATTTGTCGTTCTGAATTTACAGCGTAATGAACTTGGAACAGATAATTTTTTTTATTAAAAATTATAACTTAGAACATATACTTTCATCTTACTTCGTTATTGGCATTTACTAATTTTATATATATGAGTTTTATATATATATATATATATATTAGTATAGAACGTGCCAGTATTATAATTACTTCTATCTTCTCCTTGATACCAGTCTTATTTATACCGTAATAAAATGAAAGGGGTTGGTTATAAAACTTAGATTTACTGTTTCACCCATTTTCTTGAAAGAACTGGTGTAAGGAATAGGAAATAAAAGCTTAGACCTCTTTAATAGTCTAGAAAGAAGGAAGCACAAGAAAAGAAATTGCCTTTTTTATTCGTGGTTGTTGGCTGTAGTTTTCTTTTTTGATATCTTTTATCGTGTTACTGTTAAGTCCGATTAATAGAAATAAGATTTGGATGGATAGATATGTTCAATTAATTGAAAATGTTTATTAGAGATGAATTCAATTATAACTTTATTATAAAAAATCTGGTGTGAAACACTCACACAACTTTCCCTTGTCAATGCAAATAATTTAAATATAAAACCAAACATTAGTAATAAAATATTAGAAATAAACAAAAAACTAACCTTAATAAACATAATCTTATTTTAATCATGAGTGAAAGACGCAAAATAAAAATCGAACTCAGTTTGACTTAAAATTACGGAAAATCGCTCTTTCACACTAAACTAGGCTCTGTAGAGGAAAATTCTTTAAAGAATAGTTGTAGATCTTTTTATTTCCTATAAAATTAATAATATACACTTTTGTCGTAAAATGCATACCAAGGCCGAAATCTTAAAAAAAAAGATTTTTCACACGTTTTCGTGAGAAAAAAAACATAAAATCGCTAATTACTGCTATACTAAGCGTTATACAAAAAAATGTTTGCAATAGAAGTTGTAGGTTTTTAAATTCTCTACAACTTTTATTATATAAATGTTTTCGCTAAAATTCATATTAAAGCCGTAATCTTAAAAAAACACTTTCTTTACGTAAAAACAGCTTCACCAAGAATTTCAGCAAACATGGCGCCTACCCTATCTTGTAGAGAATAAAAAATTGACTTATCCAGGCGATTTCAAAAAAATCGTAGGACCAGTTTTTGAGAAAATCACAAAAAAGTGAAAAATTACACGAATAAATTACTACTTACAGTTGACCGATTTTCATGAAAATGTTCGTGTCGGGTCCGGTAGTGGTATGTAACTTAATTTTGAAGTTTCAAGTTAGTACGATGTTCCGTTCTTGAGATATTTTGTACACACACACACACACACACACACACACATACCAATCTAAAAACATGTTTTTTGGGTTCAGGGGGTCTGAAAAAGTGCAGATCCGGTGAAAACTCGATTTCTTAAATTCGACATGAAAACAATATTTTCCTTCCTATATATTCAAATATGCCCATAACAGACAGGTGGAGTGTTAATTTATTTACACTCAATCTGTTCGTTGCAGGATTAAAATAAATAGTTCTGTTTCTTATCACATGGTCAGCCAATTAAATGACTGAATCATTTAAGAACAGAAGAGGTAGAGGTGCAAAAGACACTAATCAGAGTTGTCTCCTCTGAAAGTAATGAATTTTGTTATACAGCCAGACCCTGTGGTGAATGAAGTGAAGGTGTCATTTGCAGTGTGGAGAATATGTGCTTTTCAGAAGGCCTGGCATGCTGATAAGCGTAATTTTTCACTCAGTGAGGAAGGCAAAGTAAAACACCTCACTCCTCGTTTTACTTAGTAAAACCTCTAGAGGTTCAAACCAGCCTTTCGGCTGATGATCTAAACAACATATTCAAATAGGCAAGAGAAAGTAAAAAGCGATGGATATTTCTATATAAAATAAAGAAAGATTGCTCGTTAAACCATGTGTAAAGATAGAATTTCCAATTATGGACACGATTTTTTTCTAAATAATATGTTACAGAAAAATTTACAATATATTCTGTTCAGTATTCGGTTTTTTCTCTTTGTTAGTTTTACCGCGTTCCCGCCTCCTTGATTTCTTCGGTGTTCGTCGTCATTGGACCACGACCATATGTTTGTTGCTATAGCAACCAATTTTATTTTATTCTGTCCATTATTGCAAGCAGCGTCGTTCTCTTTAAGTTTTTCATACGAGCATTGTGGTGGTTCTCCGGCGATTAGCGTTTTGTCTCCAGTAAGTATTTCAATAAAAATCATTCATTCTACATATTTTTATGTAGAATAATAAGTAGATGTGTTTCCTTTTTATATATCATGACCGAAGAAATCCCATCCCTCAATGGAAAACTTCGTAGATATATTATTTCATTGTCTACTCAGTTTAAAATAAATCCTGTAGGTTGTCTTAGCTCCAGTCGTAGATTGTCATTTACTTCGTCAAAGAGTAAGATGGTAAGATGATTTGTATGTGATTTGAATCTTCTTTGGTATTTTTTACTTCTTTGTACCTTCTTTGGTAATCTTTCGAAGATTCTTTTGAATCGTCTTTGGTATTTTTTACTTCTTTGTACCTTCTTTGGTATTCTTTCGAAGATTCTTTTGAATCTTCTTTGGTATTTTTTACTTCTTTGTATCTTCTTTGGTATTCTTTTGAAGATTCTTTTGAATCTGCTTTGGTATTTTTTACTTCTTTGTTATTTTTTAGAAGATTCTTTCGAATCTTCTTTGATATTTTTACTTATTTGTATCTTCTTTGGTATTCTTTCGAATTCAGAATGCAGTACAGGAAGACCATAAGCAATGATGTATTTCATATGGAAGATTGAGCGCTACTACACTAAGTAAAAATATTGACTCCGCGCCACAACACGTTCTCATTTTACAAACTTCTATTGAATAACGTAATATGAAAATATCAGTGAATTTTTTAAACTCGTTTATTACTTCTGTTCCATTCCAACATATGACATCATGTATTAAATAACAGAAAAAATGCTATATTTTATGACAAAATAATAAAACACATATGTCGTCGTTGAAAAAAAGCTATATGATGTGAAACGCAAAAAAATGTGAAGAGATTTAAACGTCCAACTTTGTACGAGCGCCCGTCTGCATTAGCAGTAACTGCAGAACAGTCGGACGTTAAACCAAAAAAAAAAAAAAAAAAAAAAAAAAAAAATTGTACGAGCGTATTTTATCTAAATATTAGAAAACAATAATAACATTTATAGCGTAAAAAGTACGATTCATTAGGAAGCGAAAAATTTTTTTCAGAATTTTTTGATTGAAAATGAGCTTGATAGAGCGTGGTAAGCGAAACTAAATATTTTTGCCCGTGACCTTCGGATGGTGTCGGCGAAGGCGGTTTATTTTATTAGCTGTGCCTGATGGTTTCCGTACGCCTGATAACTCAACGGGTTCTCATAAGAGCTGTACTGCATTCTGAACGTGAAATAGAGTATAGTGTGGTTACTGCGGCGGTGTTAACATTAGCAAGTCTGTAAAAGTGATTAATTCTACAAATTAAACTTAAAATTTGCTAATTGTTATTCTAGTATCAGATTTTAAATAAAGAAGTACAAAAGAAAAAAGTATTTTTAACTGTATTTAACTCTTGCTCGTTAAATTCAAATAATTTACTCCTAAATATTTGTTACAAATTGTAAATAAATTAATGTTATTTACTCGTAGTATAAACCTCTTTCTCAGTGTTATTAACAATTTTTCAAAAATTTGGTGAGAAACACTCACACGACTTTCTCTTGCCAATGAAAAATATAACCTAACAAAAATAATAAAATATTAGAAATAAACAAAAACTAACCCCAAAAAACATAACCTTATTTTAATCATGAGTGAAAGACGCAAAATGAAAATCAACCTTAGTTCGGCTTTAAAATATGGAAAATCACCCTTTCACACTAGGCTCTGTACAAAAAAATGCACTAAATAAAAGTTGTAGATCTTTTAATTTCCTCTAAATTTGATTATAAATTATACACTTTTGTCGTAAAATGCAAACTAAGGCTGAAATCTTAAAAAAATTAATTTTTCTACACGTTTTCATGAGAAGAAAACAAAAAATCGCTAATTACCGCTGAACTAAGCGTTAAACAAAAATATGTTTGAAATAAAAGTTGTAGAATTTTAAATTAACAACTTTTATTATATACATTTTTACGCTAAAATGCATTGGTATTAAAGCTGCAATCTTAAAAAAAAACATTTTTTACGAGAAAATAACCTTTCCAAAAATTTCAGCAGACATGCCGCCAACCCTATCTTGTAGAGCAAAAACAATTTAGTAAATGAGGCGATTTTCTCAAAAATCGCAGGAGCCGTTTTTGAAAAAATCGCAAAAAGTGAAAAATGTCACGAATAAACTACTACTTCCGGTTAACTTATTGATGAAAATGTTTGTGTCAGGTCCTCTGTTCAATCACACACACACACACACACACACACACACACACACAGACCAATCGCTAAAAACATGTTTTTAGGGTTCAGGGGGTCTGAAAATGATTCATGATCCGGTTTCGAAAAATCGAAATGAAAACAATACTTTCCTTCCTATATATTCATACAGGCAAAAGAAAGTAAAGTGGTTTTCATTTTAAAAAAACATTGTTCGATGAAAGTTTCATCAGTTTAAGAATAATAATAGAGGGAAGAAATTTTATTTTTATTTAGGTACAGTATTATAAGATTGCGTTGAGGGACCATAAAGGAAGAGGAGAAAGAAGAAGAAGAAAAAGAAGTAAAAGTAAACTTTGCTTAACCTTCAGGTCCAAGTCGTTCGTTTTTAGTAATAGTAAAATATTAAAAGATTGCGGATAGTATGGGTCACAGATTTTCTAAGTACCTCATCAATCTAGGAAAATGTGATACAGCCGTACTCACACAAATACATACACATTGTGAGTGTGTGTATGTGTGAACACTGACGATTTATGTATATAGTGCAACGTATATGCAAAGCTTTTAACATATATAACGTAATATTACGATACCTCAACGTAAGAGCTTGAAATACATGATTTTATTACATTATTCAATAATTTCTATTACAAAATACATTATGTTAAAATTAATTAGTAACATTATACGCGTACATTAATTCTTTAAATCTAATATAGAAAATTATATTCCAGTATGGTATGATTTTAGGCAGATAATGAAATTTTGGTAGGTTTTAATTTTGTTTCTAAATTTGTCTTTTGGAAAAATTATCTGATAAAATAATTTTCGTTATGGTCACCTCGTAGGAGCGTTGATAGAGTTTTACAACGCGAAGAAAAAGCTTGTGAGATCAATTTTGACTAAGATCTGAAAATACAAACACATTAAAACCAACTGGTATTTTTCACTTTCTCTTGCCTATATAAATGTATTGGAAGGAAACTATTGTTTCGTGTCGATTTTTTAAATCGAGTTTTCACCGGATCTACACGTTTCAGGCCCCCTGAACCCAAAAAAAACATGGTTTTAGCGATTGGTCTGTGTGTATGTGAACAGAATATCTCAAGAACAGAACATTGTACGAACTTTAAACCAGGAAACTTCAGTTAGATACCACTAACATGATCCACACTAACATGACTAACAAGACTAACATGACTGTACACATGACTATCACACACAACATGACCATCAACACATGATCATGTGTGTAACATGACTGTCACACACTAACATGACTGTGTGTGTGTGTGTGTGTGTGTGTGCGCGTGTGTGTGCGTGTGAACAAAATATCTCAAAAACGGAAAATCGTACGAACTTGAAACTTAAAAACTTAAGTTAGATACTACTAGAGAACCCGACACAAACATTTTCATCAAAATCGGTCAACCGGAAGTACTAGTTTATTCGTGTCATTTTTCATTTTTTACGATTTTCTCAATAACGGGTCCTAAGATTTTTTTTAAAAATCGCCTCATTTACTAAGCTTTTTCTGCTCTACAAGATGGGGTAGGTGGCATGTCTGTTGAAATTCTTGGGGAGGTTGTTTCCTTGTAAAAACAATTGTTTTTTTTAAGATTGCGACTTAAATTTATACAATTTTTGCAAAACTGCATTTAATAAAAGTTGAAGAGAATTTAAAATCCTGCAACTTTTATTTCAAATTTTTTTTGTATAACGCTTAGTTTAGCGGTAATTGGCGATTTTCTGTTTTTTCTCACGAAAACGTGTAAAACATCGATTTTTTTTGAGATTTCAGCCTTAGTTAAAAGTATATATAATTAAATTTATACGACATTAAAAGATCTACAACTTTTATTTAGCGCTTTTTCTCTACAGAGCTTAGTTAAGCGTAAAAGAGTGATTTTCCGTATTTTTAAGCCAAACTGAGGTTGATTTTCATTTTGCGTCTTTCACTCATGATTAAAATAAGGCGGTTTTTTGAGGTTAGTTTTTGTTTATTTCTAATGTTTTATTAGTAGGTTATATTGTTTATTATTTGCATTGACAAGAGAAAGTCGTATGAGTGTTTCACACCAGATTTTTCATAACCCAGTATAACCACTGATAATCAAACTAATAATCGACCTTCTTCTTCTAGTGTGTTCGGTCAAAAGATTCATACGCGACAGTCTTCAGATAGATTTATTTTTAGTTTTGTTCTTATTTTTGAAAAAATGAGACAACTCGTTATAATAAGTGTTAAAAATTATGGTTTTTACCAGCATCTCTCCTTGTTTAAAGTTCGCCAATTACGGTGACGTGTAGGGAGGGTAGCAAGACAGAGAGAGAATGTGTTGCGTCCGCCATTCCCCTCAACTCATTTCATTAGCTATGTCCACACTCGTGCGATGTCGCATGCGATGTAGCATGCCATTTCACCTGTCCGCACTCGCTTGAAGAGCTTTATCTCAAAAAAACATAACGAATATTTTTTAACACTACACTAAATTAAAGCCTGTTCTTTCCTGCGTTGATTGGTTTGACATACTTTTTTTTATTTTGAAACTAGTCGGAAATGCAGCAATTTACGCATTAAGAGTACTCAAATTTTAGCCGGGTTTCCGTTAATGTGGTTTTTAAACGTCCGTTACTCCGTCTAGGCTTTTCATAACAGCACGGCGTTTAAGTACGGCGCGCAACTAATCGGCTTTTGATAGCGACACAAATGACAAAACGGTAACCGCACGAACACAACACAACGTGAGTACTGCTTTAGAGACAGCCTGTATCAGGCTACAACGCCGTGGTAGGGGATTTACTTACTTCGTATGTGTGTCCCGCATGCCACTGTAGTTGGTCACCATTGTACTATTGTATTGTTCTGATGTCGCAAATTAATATGTTTTTAACTTTGTTCGTCAAATTTAGATTTCTTCTTCGTCTTCATCTTTTTACAATCAAGGATTAGGCTCCCGCTTGTTCCGACTCACAGCAGCGACGAAAGAGTCACTACCATCTCTTGCGTGGCCTTCCAACATCTCGCCTCCCATCCGCCCTGTATTTAGAAAAAAAACGTTGAGAGTGATCCTTACCTCAGGCATTATCTTTACGTGCTTCCTTTATCGGTTTTGATTTCCTGCTATCTTCCCGTTCAGGTTGTAAACATTCAGTTCCGTTCTTAAATCCTAATTATTTAGTTGGTCCCTACAATTGCAACCCTTTGTTCTCCACCGGAATCCCATCTCTACCGCCTGTACTGTAATCTCTTGTGGTTTTGTACTAATCCACGACTCATTTCAATAGAGTAGGAGTGGGGCAGCCACCCCCTTGTAAAATTTTATTTTAGTTTCTTTCCTTGTTTTCCTATCTAGAGTTATGCTAATACTTCCACACACTGCTCGGAATTCTCCAACTTTCTTCTCTAAATCAAAATCTTGATCATATCAAGTCACAGCATAAATAATTTAATTTTTTAATAACAATTTTAAAATTATTTTTAAACAAAGAACGACGACGATCAACATTCATGGTGGCACACTATGGTATTTACTACACTGGCATGTGTGAATGCATGATGAGGTACTCTACCGTAAAAGATTCAAGGTAAAAAGGTTTAGCTAAAAAGTAATCTAGTTACTCTACTGACTTCTATACTAATGTATACCAGACCTAACTACCTTTACTAGTGTAATAGTGTAAATTTTAATTCAATAATTTTTAAAAACTTTTGTTTCAATCTAGGCATAAACGAACCACTCTCTCCCCCTACCATCCACAACCATCTCACGCCGAACGATTAAACCGAAATCTTCGGTCTATTCTTATTGCATACCATGCAACTACTCAAACAACCTGGGATAAATCTCTATTTTGGTTTCAATTAGCCTTCAATATGGCTCAACATAACGCGCATGGAGAATGTCCATTTGATATATTGCATAATTTTCCAGCTCAAACACCGTTGGATAGGGCATGGAATATCCAAGATATCCTTCATAGAAATCCTGTACGTTCAAGTAACATGATGTGTGACATTAGGAGAAAACTAATTAAATCTCATCATGATATGGCACGCCGATATAATGCTACGCGCCATCCCAATCCGTTTTCGGTGGGAGATAAAGTTTTGCTTAAAACTCACCCCGTAAGTTCGAAACGGAAAAATATTTGTGCGAAAATGGCATACCGATGGTCTGAACCATTTTATATCATAGGCTTCTCCACTCCAGTTACAGCCTTACTCCGTAAGACCGTTGGGGGAGAAATAACCAAAGAACACATTTCTAATCTTAAAAAGGTTACATAATTTGCTAAAAATAATACTTTTTAGGTGATGTCTGTCGCGATACTCGAGCTTGAGATGATTGTAACAAAAAATGCTGTTTGCATGCTGTATGAATGTATTATTGAAAGGGGCCCCGAATGAACGAATTTTACCGTCTCAGGCCGACAACTGCTACGTACTCACCTTCTTTTTTTACCATTTAAGCACCCACCCCTTATCCTTTTTTGCTTATGCATACTCCCCGGGGGGGGGAAGATTGTAATAGGAGACACTTATACACACAAACAATAACGCATATGTACATACAAATGACAAACTAAACACGCTCACGCATAACATAAACATACACATTCACACACTTAATATAAACAACAGATGATTTACCGACTCCAGGTGTGAGTGGTAAAGAAAAAAAAAAAAAAGAAAATTTAAATTTAAATTTAATAAAAAAAAAGGATTGTTGAAAGATTCATTCTATTTTAAAACTTTCACGAGAAAAGAAGTTTTACAAGTTTTAATTAAAGAAGTAAACAACACATAATTATTTTAATAGAAAAGTATCTTAATTGAAGATTTTAATTGTTTTAAAGTGTTTTAAAAAACTTTTAATTATAATTTTAAAATGTACGTCATATTTTAATTTTTGAAGAAAATTTAATAAAATTATTTATTTATCGTTTACAAATATTGATTACAAAAAAATTCTATCACTGAACATCGGTTACACTAGGATTTGAGCTGCAACCTTACCACTAAACCAAGAGATGTTTTTAACTACCGGAGAGATTTTTTACGAATGAAAGAAAAGAAGCACATTCGTCAAGTTATTTTAGAAATCTGATGTCCAGTAAATTAAATAGTCCTACCTACAACAATTACATTAATTGAGACAAGATACGTTCGGATTCGTAGGGTGTGAATTGTTATAATCGAAAAATATTGAATTTCATGCTTATCAGAACTCTAGAATAAATAAAAAACTCTTCTATAACAATTTTATATTCATTTTAATATCATAAAACATATTTATAAGCAATTTCAAAAAAACAGTAAAAACACCAAGAGTAAAAATTCACGTTACCACATTTAGTTTTATCGATTTTTAATAAAAATTAGTACTGGAGAGTATTTCTGCACTGTGCAATAAAACATGTTATAGTAATAAAATCTTATATGTTAGACATTAATATTTAGTTTACCATAACGACTAACCAATGTTTCTCAGTGTGTATATTTTATAGAAAAATCAATATTTTGGTCGTATTTATTTTTACACTAAATATAAATTTTTTTTTAACTTTTATATAAAACATACTGCTACGTTACGGTATTTTATAACCTCTGAACAATAAATTACTAATCTGGTAGAAAAGTGAAAAAAGTAGAGGAAGTCAAATATCTATCAATGTTTGACCTCTGTGGCGGTTAAAAAATGTATTCAAAGAAAATTATAAGAATAAAATGTCATGAATTAAATAATAATACAGACGAATACTGCGCTAAATTTTGATTACAATATCAATAAGGCAAGTCCAAAAAAATCACTTCTCATCAACCTTGAATTTAGATTTACACGATTGATTCCTAACTTAAGTTTCAAGTTTCAGGTTCGTACGATGTTCCGTTCTTGAGATGCGCGCGCACACACACACACACACACACACACATAAACACTAACTGCTGAAAATATGTTTTTTTGGGTTTAGGGGGTCTGAAAACGTCTAGATCCTGTAAAAACTTGATTTCGAAAATCGACATGAAAACAAAACTTTCCTTCCTATACGAGGTGTGTTCAAAAAGTAACGGGAATTTTTAAATTTCGCGGGTTTGGATAGTCCGATTGTAAACATTTTTTTTTTATTATGTTGGTACACATGCCCCTGACGTACGATAAAATTTTCAACAATATTCATTGCTTAGTTCTTAAGTGGAAGCCGCTAAGGTTAGACGTGTTTTTCGAGCACGGCTATTTTTGTTTGTTAAAAAAATGGATCAAAAAATTTGTATTAAATTTTGCATGAAAAATGAAATAAAGTGTGTGAAATGTTAACAAAGGCATATGGTGAGTCTGCTATGAGTAAAACAAGGATTTACGAGTGGTATAAGCGTTTCCAAGATGGCCGCGAAAACGTTGAAGATGACGAACGACCCGGACGTCCAAGCACATCAACAACCGATGAAAACGTGAAAAAAGTGAAAGAAATGGTTATGAACTATCGCCGAATCACAATCAGAGAAGTCAGTGATGATGTTGGCATATCGATTGGCTCATGCCATGAATTTTTTTTTGGATGTTTTGGGTATGTGTAACGTCGTCTCGTTACTTGGATGTTCGTTTCGTAATTTGAATTTGTCGCGGCGTTGTGACGTCACCTGGTGTAGTGCGCTCTTTTGGGGAGTTTCGCTATCTGCCTGTTTCTGATTATTCATTTTGTTGTAAGATGTTGTTCGGAACGTTTTGCTTGTATAGGTATTCCTATTCTCAATGATTTTCCGTTAGCCTTTTCTGATATTTCCCAACATCAAAGTTCTGATCCTGTTTTGTCTGGCTCATTAAGAATTTGAAGGATGGTAAGTCTTCTAACAAATGTTTTCTGTCGAGAGGTGTTCTGTGCATTTCCCCTTTTGGCCCCTTTCCGTCACGTGTTGTTTTGCCCCAGAATTTAATTGATATGGTGTTCGCTTATTACCATGACTCCTTATTAGGTGATCATCTTGGCTTTATAAAAACCCGCTGCAAAATATCTCAGCATTTCTATTGGCCTTCTATGTCCCAAGATATTGAACACCGTATCCGGTCTTGTAGTACTTGCGCCACGAGTAAACCATCGCGAAATACCAAGATAGGGTTTTTAGCTTCTACTGTCCCCGTGCGCCCTTTCCATATTTTTCACATTGATCATGTAGGCCCATTACCCCGTACCCGTGGTGGCAACCGTTATATTCTTGTTATCGTTGATTCCTTTTCTAAGTTTACTTGGTTATGTCCCGTGCGTGAAGCTACTTCTTCAGCCACTATTAAGGCCCTGAGGGATTACGTCTTTCAGCATTTTGGTTTCCCCGAGATCCTTATTTCAGACAATGCGTCTTGCTTCACGTCGAACCCATTTAGGAATTTTTTGTTCTCTCTAGGTATAAAATTTTCCACTTTGTCCCCCTACCATCCTCAACCTTCAAATTCCGAGCGTTTTAACCGAAATTTGAAAGCGGCTCTTATAGCTTATCATCACGATTCTCAGACATCTTGGGATCTCTCCCTTACCTGGCTCCAACTTGCTTTTAACTCTTCTTTTCATGAGTCTATTAAAGATTGTCCTTTCAATGTTATATTCCGTATCCAACCTTCGTGTCCCTTATCTAATATGTGGAAGATTAGCGATCTTTTGCCTCGTAACCCGCGCACCGTAGCTGAAGTGTGGGGTAGTGCAAAAAACAATTTGATTAAAGCACGCGAAAGATTCGCCAACAATTACAACAGAGGAAGGAAAGAGAACATGTTCAAGATAGGTGATTTGGTGTGGTGCCAGAAACACAACCTTAGCTCTGCCATTAATAAGCAGTCAGCGAAATTAATGACTCGTTGGTTTGGTCCTTTTAAGGTGCTAAAATTCTTGACTCCGGTTTCTGTGGAATTGAGTCGTCCCGACAATGATACTTGTGTTAGAAAGGCTCACATTTCTCAGTTGTTAAAGTCCGCTTACGGTCCATATCGACGTGTGGAGGACTCCGAACAGGAAAATGATGAAGAAAGTGTGAATGGCGATGTTTTGAAGGTGTCATCTGTTTCCCCGAATTTGTCTTTCCCTGATTCTCTACATTTCGATGTACCCTGATTTTTCTGTTTCTTTTGGTGTTTGACTTGTTTTGGATGCGCGCGCTTGTCCTTTTCTCTGTGAGTTTTCTCACGTTTTGTCTTTGTTGTGTTGGGGTTTGTCTTTGTACTCCCCTCTTTTGGGATTACATGGAGACGTCCATGTTCCCTTTTGTTCGTCGTTTGGCCGACGTTGCTGGGTTTTTGGCCCATTTTGGACATAGCGAGTCCTTTTCTATCTGTCATTTTGTTAATTAGTTTAAGTTTTTCTGTGTTTCGGTTTGGTTTGGTTAGGACTTTGGGTATTGGTTTTGGTGGTGTTTTTAAATATATATGTGGGGTGGCTGGTGCTCTCTTTCCTTTGCCGGGCGGAGACTACCAGCGCCTTCACTATGGGTTCTGGGTGTCTTTCGGGATTTCCATTCTCTTCCCTTAACTGGGCGGATGGTGGAGGTCGTTGGGAGTCATCGGGGCCCAAATTTTTCTCGATTCGTCTTTTCGGTCGCGCGAAGGAGACGACCTTAACTACTCCTGTCGGGTTGTTTTGGGGGGTTCATGTCAGTCGCGTTAGGGGACGACTTAAAACTCCCCGTTTGGCTGTTTGTTCTTCTCGACATGGGCAAACTAAACCTGTGTTTCAGGTTTTGTTTGTCCTTGGCGGGGGGGAGCTATGTAACGTCGTCTCGTTACTTGGATGTTCGTTTCGTAATTTGAATTTGTCGCGGCGTTGTGACGTCACCTGGTGTAGTGCGCTCTTTTGGGGAGTTTCGCTATCTGCCTGTTTCTAATTATTCATTTTGTTGTAAGATGTTGTTCGGAACGTTTTGCTTGTATAGGTTATGTACTGTACTTTGTTGGTGATATTTTCTTGATTTTGTTAAATCAAATTTATTAATTTGTTAAATCTTATTTATTTATTTATTATGGGTACTCTTTTTACCCTATCCGTAGGGTTCTACTTACGGTTTCTACCTTTGGTTTCTAACTTTGGTTTCTATTAATGGTTTCTAATAATGATTTCAACTTCTGTTTTCAACATTTGATTTCAACTTATGATTTCAAATTATAATTAAAGAAATGTAAAAGAGCATGCGTTTGTATTGATGGCTTATTATTATTCAAAGAAACTGGATCTGGTAATGTACACTTTTAATATTTTTATATCATTATTGGATATCTTCATCGAGTAGTTTTTGGATATGACTGGGTAAATCTACCTCACCGATATAAGAAGGGGTATCGCCTAATCAACTACTTCTACTATTTTTGGAGACTTACCTGTTTTTTAAATTAACTAGTTTTGTAAAAAATATAAAGTGTTGAATTTTTATTAAATATTTTTGATAAAAATTTATTAAAATATTAATAAAATTATTAATTATTAAATTATTAAATTTATTTAATAAAATTTATTAAATTTTTTAATAATAATAAAAGGAAAATAATAATTATGTGATATGATAATCTGGTTATTTGATATTGTATGCCGTTCTATAAGATGTATCAATATTTTTTTTGGGGTTGTCGACAACACAATTTTGTTAGTTTTCGCAGGGTGCACCCACCTTTTGTGATTAGTATTTTTTTTGTAATTTTGTTAACATGGAACGACTCCATATCTTGTAACAAATCTATAAACTTAAAAAAATATTTTTATTGGTGAAATTGATAATTTTCACATATAAGAAATCTTTGTATTGTGTCTATTTAAATTAACTATTATAAATTTTTTGATATTATTTGGATATAAATTTTGGGTAAAATTTTGAGCCATCCATAACTTCTTTTGCATGCATTTTTTTTTATTTTTATTTTTTTTGCTCTTTTCTTGTTGATTTAATTTAATATTAAAATTTCTTTTGGTGCAACTATTACTTTGGTTAATTTATGTTTTCCCTTAGCAACCACAATTCTACGCTTCCTGTTTTTTTTTACTTATTGTTGTGTTGTTTTTATTTTGTTCACCTTAATTAGTAGCGTTTTCACGAGGTGTTACATATGAAAAGTGTGGCAGCAAAATTTGTTCCAAAATTGTTGAATTTCGAACAAAAACAGCGGCGAATGGAAGTTGCTCAGGAGTCACTAAATGAAGTCGACAACGATGCGGATCTACTCAAACGTGTTATAACAGGTGACGAAACATGGGTTTACGGATACGATGTCGAAACTAAGGCTCAATCGTCCCAGTGGAGGCATTCTGGATCGCCAAGACCGAAAAAGGTTCGACAAGTGCGGTCGAATGTGAAGGTTATGCTCACTGTGTTCTTCGATTTTAATGGCATAGTGCATCATGAATTCTTGCCACAAGGTCAAACAATCAATAAGGAGTACTACCTACAAGTTCAACGCCGTTTGCGTGAAGCAATCCGAAAAAAACGCCCGGATTTGTGGCAAAACAATTCATGGGTTTTGCACCACGATAATGCACCTGCTCACACTTCATTGCTTGTTCGTGAATTTTTGGCCAAAAACAAAACTGTAACGATGCCCCAGCCTCCATATTCGCCAGACATGGCTCCATGTGACTTTTTTCTATTTTCAAAAATAAAGAGAACATTAAAAGGCCGTCGTTTTACAAGCGTAGATGATATTAAAAGCGAATCGGTGAAAGAGCTAAAGGCTATCACAAAGATCGAGTTTCAGAAGTGTTTCGAGGATTGGAAAAAGCGTTGGCACAAGTGTATTGCATGCGAAGGGGACTACTTTGAAGGCGACAATATTAATGTAGATGAATAAATAAATATTTTTTTCAAAAAACGAAAATTCCCGTTATTTTTTTAACAAACCTCGTATATTCATATAGGCAAGAGAAAGTAAAAATGTATGAGGAAGATAAAAATGTTAGGATACAAAATAAAAATGATTTTTTTTTAATATCAAATTTGAGGGGTTCTAAGAGAAAGAAAAGACCGCAAGACAACAAGAAGTCTTCAGAAAAAAAGAAGGAAGTATCTAGAAAGAAAATAAAAAAGGCTTGGAAAAAACGAATAATAATGGAAAAAAATATCAGGCGTGAGACAAAAACCATTTATTGTGGTTCTAAACGTGAGGCAAAACGATAAAAGAATAAGCAAGTAAATGAATGTATAATTTTTTATAACATACACGTCTATTTCTGGTGAAAACTCGATTTCTAAAATTTGAATATACTTTTCTTTCCTACGATAATTATGTGGAAGAAAATTCATGAAGTAAAAATAAGTTTCAAGTAAATTTTATTAATTATGAATATTTTAAAATGAACCCAAAATTTTACAATCAGTTACATAAAATTATTTTATGGAAAAGGAATTGAATGAGTTTTTAAATGAACCACGTGTTAATTTGGATTTGTACTAATGAGAGAGGAGATTCAAAAGCTACACTTTATCTCTTTGATCACGTTCGCCTCATCACTAATGGAATGTTTATTTTTTACAAAAAATAAAAAAACATTAGCTATTCTTTGAACATACAACATAAAATCAATTATACTTCTTTAGTGTTTTGAGAATCATAAATAAAATATTCTGAGTTTAACTTTTAAAATAACAAGACAAAATTTAACACGCCTCCACCTAAGATAATAGGATAAAGGAAATGGAGTCGAAATTTACTGATCATATTGAAAAAAGTATATCAAAATATATTACATTTTAGTTTATTTTTTATACGAGTTTTGTAGAAATTTCAAATTGTTTAACTTTTGTAATTTATTTTATTTTGTTTTTCTCGCATTTAAATTTCAATTCTCTCCTGGACAGCAAGAGCACAACGAGACGACTGAAACGTAAACACCCAACGGACTTATTTTAATTAATTTTTTTATTTATTTTTAAGTGATCATAATTTACATGAATAGTGAAAATTACAGTATAAACAATTTTTTAATTTTATTTACAAAGTGTGGCTATTAAATAACGAGACTGACGTTGTAAACAATTTTATTTTAATTTTATACATAATCACTTATTGTCACTTTCAATATACACTCCTTTCATATCCCTACAACGCTCCATGCGAATTTTCCTATGTTGGAAACAGTGCTGGAAGTCATCTTCTGTCAGCTCCTTCAGTACACGTGCTGCTTTATCTTTTACAGATTCCACAGACTCAAATCTTGTCCCTTTTAATGCAGATTTCATCTTACGGAACAGGTAGAAGATAATAACATGTGATGAAACGTGGTTTTTACTTATGATCCGGAAACGAAGCGTGAATCCATGCACTGGAAGAGCCGAACTTCACCAAGAGCCAAAAAAGCTCGAATGAGCAAGTCAAAATTTAAAGCAATGATGATTGTTTTTCTTTTTTATATCCATGGGATTGTATACCTTCACTGGATTCCTGAAGGTCAAACAATTAATCAATATTACTACCTTGAGGTACCTTCTAAACTACGTCAAATAGTAAGGAAAAAACGCCTCGAAACGTGGAAGGACAAATCATGGGTTCTTCACCGAGACAATGCGCCAGCTCATTCCGCGTTATCTGTCAAGAGATTCCTAGCCAAGTACAGCATTTCAGTGTTAGAACATCCACCTTATTCACCAGATCTTGCACCATGTTACTTCTACCTGTTCCGTAAGGTAAATCTGCATTAAGAGGGACAAGATTTGAGTCTGTAGAAGCTGTAAAAGAGAAAGCGGCTTGTGTCCTGAAGGAGCTGACAGAAGATGACTTCCAGCACTGTTTCCAACAATGGAAAATTCGCATGGAGCGTTGTAGGGATAGAGGAGTGTATATTGAAGGTGACAATAAGTGATTATGTATAAAATAAAAATGAAATTTTTTACAACGTCAGTCTCGTTATTTAATGACCACACCTCGTATATATAAATACTTTCTGCCCGTAATTGCCAGGTGGAGTGGTACATTATTTGCACTCAATCTGCTGGTTCCAGGGTTACACAAAATTAGTTCTGTTGCCTACAGTTGGTCAGGCAATTATATGAAGCATTTTTAAGGTGTAAAAGACACTAGTCAGAGTTATCACCTCTGAGAGTAATGAATTTTATTATACAGCCAGATCCTGTGGTAAATAAAGTGAAGATGTCATTTGCAGAGTGGAAAAGAGATTCTTTTCAGAGGGACCGAAATGCTGATAATCACTTTTCCACATAGTAAGGAAGGCAATTCTAAATTTATTACTCCTCGTTTTACTTAGTAAAGCATCTAGAGGTTCAAACCAGCCTTTCGGCTGATGACCTAAACAACAAACATTAATACTTTAAAAGTTAACTTTTTCAAGCGATTTCATAATGAATCGAATTGTCATGTCATTTTATTTTTCATACATTCCTATCCACTAATTTTTTTCTTATGTTGAATAGATCGTAAATTTGGCAGCTCCTTGGTATGTAAACAATGAAATATTTGCACAACGATTTAAATCTATCTTTTATAAAAGAATAAATTAAACAATGTAGCGAGAAATATTTAAAAAACAAAAGATCATCAAAATTCTTTCGTAATCAACCTCCTCAACAACAGCGAAGATATTTACAGATTGAAACGTTTTAAAACATTAGAATTAACTCATTTGATTTTTTACAATTCTAGTACTAGTCATCGTCATCTCATGATCGGTACTATCATTGTCATCTCCAATGGTCATCGTCGTGTTCAGCTTACACTACTTCATGTTTCAAAATATTAATGAACAGTTCAGAGTCAAGTTTAGTTTTATTTTTTGTTCAGATTTTTTAGTATTTTTTTTTTTTTAATTTTTGAGTGTTTTTTATAATTTCATTCTAAGAACATTATTATTTAGACGTTTATTGTAATTGCTTGTAAAATTGATATTTGCATTAAAATACCTGATAGCAAAAGAATTACACTTTGTTAAAAGAAATAAAAAGAAATTACATTTGTTATACTGTTATGTTTGAATTAAAAGACTATGTACCCGACTTAACATTCTTGTTATACTAAAATTATTTCTCAATTTTGTATGTTTATTTTGTCACACACTTATCTTATTATTCTTATCCTATTCGGTCTCACACTTATCTTCTGGTGAATCCATTTTTTAATGTATTAATATTATTAAAACAAATGGTTTTACAATGCGCAAGCTAATAAATACAATAAGAACTAGGAGTCAACATAACCCTCAAAACAGCTGATAGATTGATCAGCTGATAGCAAGTTTGTTGCAGAAACCCCATATGTACAGTAGATATGGTGTTTCTGAAATAAACACTCGATTCTGTAAATTTCATCTATCTATTACTTTGCCTTTAAAAGTTGTACATATGGTGTTACTATACCAAACGGTGTATATTCATCAATAAAACATGGAAAACACCAAAAGTCATTTTTGACAAAAATGTCACTTACGGGGTTTTTGAAATAAACGATTCAACTAATTTAACCTTTTTTTCCAGCCTTCGAATATTTTTTTTTAAATAAATTTTTCTATATTTATTTTACGCCCGTTATTAGTTAGCTCAAATAATTGTTTCTATAATATTTTTTCATACTTACAAAATACTTTTTATTAATTTTTTTTTTTACTATTTCTCTTTAATTGTATTAAATCTTTGAATTACCACTGGGTAATATTTTTAACGAAATTTTGCTATTTTATTTTCACGCCATTTGAATTTTTCTTAAAAATTTCGTAACACTTTTAAATGTTTAAACTGTGTTGTAATCTTTCAAAATGAAGAATCGAAGTCGAATAATGTTAAATTTTAGTTTTGCAGTACTAATAAAATAAAATGTAAAAAATTTTATACATTGAAAAATTCTGTAATCGTTTTTAGAACTACTATTTTTTAATAAAATGTAAAAGTACTAAGAAAATAAAATAACATAAAACGAATTTTAATGTTGAATTTAAAAATAAATTGAAAAATTTTACTTGAATATTTTTAATATATTAATTTATAAGCAATTACATTATTTGTGAAATTAACCGCGTTAAAAAAGACGTGAAAACAATCGTTTTTAATACCAAAAAACCAAGTGGATAATAATAAATTAATGCATAAATAACGATAAAATCTTTTAAGGAAAATTTAAAAATAATAATATTACGAAATAAAAGATAATTGTTGGTAATTTAATACGGAATGAATTTGACAGAGGTGCGGAGAACGAAGTTTATGGAAGGTGAGCGGTGGAGGCGGAATCGAGCCAGGGCTGACTGTTGAAACAGGTGTACAGGTGTGAAGCAAGTCCCAGCCGCTGAAGCTCTCTGGCAGCGGTATCGATTCACATAGGAGAGGGGAAGAGTTTAGTGATGGTAGGGTATAAAGAGAGAACGTCAACGATAGAAAGAGATAGAAGATTCAGGAAACGGGAGAGAGAGAGTAAAGCAGGGGTTGCTGAACAGGATAAGGGTTAGAGGCTATGGAAGCATGGAGGAAACCGGGGGAAAGCACGAGGTGCAACAGAGCCTGAGGTAGGGGGAGAAATGGTATCAACAAGTGTACATCCCCCGGTCTGTTACCCCGACCGAGCCTCTTTACCCTGAACCTCGATACCCCTACAGGTTCTTCCCCAATCGCTTTTACAACCAGGAACTACCGTGGAACTCTTATCTTAGTAGTTCTGTATCCATTATCAAGTCGCTACCTACACGTGTGTGTTTGTGTGTACTCGATAAACGTGAGAGAACAATATCATTCCAACAGGTGGATTTCTCATCCAAACTCTAACACTATCACCTCCAGCGACTTGGCGTCGTATACCGATCTAAAAACAACAAATATTGTATGTTTGTACTAGGGCCTTCCTCCACCAAATGTAATCTGTATTATGTAATTATCATTGTTACTGTTTACAAATACCATTACTTATAATTCTATACAATATTAAGTTTACATTTCTGTAACAATAACTACTATTATATCATGTGAAACATAATTTAATATTCCGTATGAAACACAATATATTAATAACTTGTTAAGTACTTCAACCAATACTATATTCTTATACCAATACTATAAGTGAAATTATCACGATAGTACTAAATTTCTGTTTTTTTTTTTTATTACTTTCTCTTACCTATATAAATATATAGCAAGGAAAGTATTGTTTTCATGTCGATTTTTTGAAATCGAGTTTTCACCGGATCTACACGTTTTAAGACCCCCTGAACCAAAAAGACATATTTTTAGCAATTGGTGTGTGTGTGTGTGTGTGTGTGTGTGTGTGTGTGTGTGCGTGTGTGTGCGCGTGTGTGTGCGCGCGTGCATGCGTGTGTGTGTGTACGTGCGTGCGTGTGTGCGCGCGCGCGTGTGTGTGTGGGTATGTGTGTGTGTATGTGCGAGTGTGTGGGTGTGCGTGTGTGTGTGTGTGTGAACAGAATATCTCAAGAACAGAACAACGTACGAACTTGAAACTTGAAACTTAAGTCAGATATTGCTACCGGACCCGACACGAACATTTTCATCAAAATCGATTAACCGGAAGTACTAGTTTATTCGTGTCATTTTTCATTTTTTTGCGGTTTTCTCAAAAACGGCTCCTACGATGTTTTTTTTAAATTACCTCATTTACTAAATTTTTTATGCTCTACAAGATAGGGTAGGCGCTATGTCTGCTGAAGTTATTAGAGAGGCTGTTTTCTCGTAAAAGTATTGTTTTTTTAAGATTGCGGCTTTAATATGCATTTTAGCGCAAAAATGTATAATAAAAGTTGTGAAGAATTTAAAAACCTACAACTTTTTTTTAATACATTTTTTTTGTATAGCGCTTAGTTTAGCGGTAATTAGGAATTTTCTGTTTTTTTCTCACGAAAACGTGTAAAAAGAAATTAATTTTTTTTAAGATATCAGTCTTAGTATGCATTTTACGACAAAAGTGTATATAATCAAATTTATAAAAAATTAACGATCTGCAACTGGTTGCGCCACAATTTGAATTAATAGTTGAAGGGTCGAGGGCGCCGCTGTCGTTTGTGTCGTAACCGCTGACCGCACACTCGCTCGCCAGTACGCGCCGTAGACAGTCGGTCCGCAGCTTTTATTATAGTGCATCGCCGCGCTTTGTTAACCCCACCGCCTATACGCGCACCCGGAAAACGGCCTACAACCGGAAATTCATATGAAGAAATCGCTCCTTGGAAGAAGACAGCAGTGTAGTGGGTATACCTACCCTTATTCCTGTCTATCCCCTTTTACCCCCTACTCATCACGAGTTTGATTCACCCTGGAAAAGGAGGTAAGAGGCTGCTTAATTTTGTATTTTCTTCACATCGCATTCCGGGTACGTCAACCAAATAAATAGGGTACAAGACGCGCAACAGAACGCGCAGCGCATACAGTCCACTGCTCTAGAGGAGGGTCCCGCGGGATCCTTCGTTTGATTTCGTTTTTGTCTCCGCTCGGGGACAAACGCACCGCACCACGCACGCAAACGCGGTACCAACAACTTTTATTTAGGGAATTTTACTCTACAGAGCCTAGTTTAGCGTGAAAGAATGATTTTTGTATTTTAAAGCCAAACTGAGGTTGATTTTCGTTTTGCGTCAGTCACTCATGATTAAAATAAAATTATGTTTTTTGAGGTTAGTTTTTTGTTTATTTATAATGCTAGGTTATATTGTTCATTCTTTGCATTGGCAAGAGGAAGTCGTGTGAGTGTTTCACACTAGATTTTTTTTTTTTTTTAATGCACGAAATATACAAAAAAAAATAGCTACAATCTTGGTAAAGACGTATTTTTCCAATGAGAGCTGAAACACCACGAAATTCACCAGATATACCAGTTACACCATATTAATGAACCGAACTTTTAGTAAATCAATTTTTCATATTTTTGAATCGGAACTAAATTTTCAGGTCATCTGGTAAATTCAAAAGACACTTAGGTTACAAATTTTAGCTCAATATGATCGGAAGAATAAATGAAGCGCGTTTACATAACACTCAGAGATAAAAAAAATTTCTAGAAAAGATTTTTTGGTCTCAGATGTCATGAAATAAGAAAACCATTTAAAATTAGGGTTCAAAATATTTTTGGACCAGCGTAATACTATAGATAGAGTGCGACGAAGAAAAACACGACTAACTTTTTCAAAACTCATACGTTTTTAGTCACTTTATGTTTACAAAGGACAGACACTCTGTAAAAAACGAACCAACACGTAGGAATTTAAAACCTACGTCAAAATGATACTTTGATATTTTCTTTTTTATTTCAACCTTTTTTCATAAATGTAAAAAGTTTTAATTAAAATATTTTATATGATATTAACTTCCGCAACCTACACACACAAATGAAGAGTAAAACGTGTGATTTTTTTCAAAATAACGACCTACACAACTTCTGTGATTTACTAAGTTCAATAAAAACCTTTATCAACTCTTTTTGGTCAACCGATTTAATTTCAAGAGAACTAGTGTAATCAAATCAATAACACAACTTGATGAGTTCAATAAAAATATTCAAATGAAAGAAACTCGTAACGAATTTTCATTCTGCATAAATAAAATTTTAGAGTTCACGTGTCCATATATGTGTTTTATTCGTTCAAGAGCTGGTAGGTTTATAACAAAACCGATTAGGTACATTTTTTTGTCCACACTCGTGCGCTTTCTTTTTCAACATGCGATGTCACATGCTATATCGCATGCGCTTAGAGGCATACCACCTTCCCGCACTCGTTTGAAGAGCTTTATCTCAAAAAACATCTGGTGTGAAACACCAGCTTTCACACAGCTTTACACTCACACAGCTTTCTCTTGCCAATGCAAATAATGAACAATATAATCTAACATTAGTAATAAAACATTAGCAATCAACAAAAGATCTAACCTTAATAAACATAACCTAATTTTAATCATGAGTGAAACGCAAAGTGAAAATCTACCTTAGTTTGGTTAAAAAATACGGAAAATCGCTCTTTCACGATAAACTAGGTTTTGTAGAGAAAACTACTTTAAATGATAGTTGTAGATATTTTAATTCCCTATAAATTAGATTATATACACTTTTGTCGTAAAATGCATGCTAAAGCTGATACCTTTAAAAAAATCAATTTTTTACACGTTTTCGTGAGAAAAAACAAAAATCGCTAATTACCGTTGAACAAAAAAAATGTTTGAATTAAAAATTGTAGGATTTTAAATTCTCTACAACTTTTACTAAAAAACTTTTTGCGCTAAAATGCATATTAAAGTCGCAATTTTAAAAAACAATTTTTTTACGAGAAAACAGCCTCACCAAGAGTTTCAGCAGACACGGCGCCTACCCTATCTTGGAGAGCATAAAAAATGTAGTAAATGAGGCGATTTTAAAAACAATCGTGGGAGCCGTGTTTAAGAAAACCGCAAAAAAGTGAAAAATGATACGAATAAACTACTACTTCCGGTTGACCGATTTTGATGAAAATATTCGTGTCAGATCCTCTAGTAATATATAACTTAAGTTTCAAGTTTCAAGTTCGTAAGATGTTCCGTTCTTGAGATATTCTTTCACATACACACAGACCAATCGCTAAAAACATGTTTTTTGGGTTCAGGGGGTCTGAAAACGTGTAGATCCGGTGAAAACTCAGTTTCGAAAAATTGACATGAAAACAATACTTTCCTTCCTATATGTTCACATAGGCAAGAGAAAGTGAAAAATATAATGAATATTTTTTAACAACACACTAAATTAAAGCCTGTTCTTTCCTGCATTGATTGGTTTGATTAAGATTGTTTTATTTAGAAATTAATCGGAGATAACTCCAGCAATTTGCGCAAAAAAGTACTCAGTTTTGAGCCCGTTTTTCTGTTAATGTGGTTTTTAAACGTCCATTACTCCGTCCAGGCTTTTCATAAAAATCGGCGTTTTAGTACGTTGCAGATCAGAGTTTTTTCTATAATATGAATATTTTAAAAGTTAAATCTCGTGCTCCGTTTTAATATGCCGGCCATTTTTTTAAAAAAGTGCTTTTTTGGCTCCACGTAAAGGTAGGGAAATGATTTTGGACTGAACCATGCATTTTCACTACAATATTATGTCAAGCAAAGCGTTTTTGTTTAGTAAAAAATCGTTAAATAATTCAAAATGAGCTACGGAATGAGTTGCAGCAGGAAAAACACAGAGGTTTGTTTTTATAAACAACTATACTCGGAGCGAATACCGCTATAGAGCTCAGTTTCCTCTCAAGAAGTTTAGAGGCTAATAGAATTTCTATTAACACCCACTTATCTATTTCTAATTACAAATACAAAATACGATACTATACTGTAAAACACTATACTGTATACACTACACTATACTACTACTGTATACTGTATGTACACTATACTGCTGTAAAAATGCATGGTTCAGTCCAAAATCATTTTCCTATTTTTACGTGAAGCCAAAATACCCTTTAAAAAAATGGCCGGCATTTTAAAATGGAACATCAGACTTCTATTTTAAAATGTTCATATAGAGAAAACTCTGATCTTCAACGTACTTAAACGCCGATTTTTATGAAAAGCCTGGCGAGACAGAAACAGGTGGTTCTTAGGAAGCGAGATACGGCTGGGGCTGTAAATCCTCACATGAATATAATTATATACACAAGTCTTGTATATCCCTTAACTGGTATGGTGGGGTACGTGAGACCGCTAATGGTTTTGTACCCCATTATCCCCATTGTAGTAAACATTGGGAGATGACGTCTTGTCTACCTTCCACATAGCAGATGATCAGCAAGTTTCAGTAGTGAAATAGCTAATGTGGTGTTTCAGTTCGTGGTTTTGTCTACAATTACATCAGAGCGGTCTGTGTGGCACCACCGTACCGATTGCGTTTGTGATTTTTGTATAGCTGTTACTGTTATATCCTTTGCTTTTGGTTCGATTACGAAAGATTTATCACAAACTGTATGTTTGTTTTATAGTTTGTTGTTTAGGTCATCAGCCGAAAAGCTGGTTTGAACCTCTAGAGGCTTTACTAAGTAAAACGAGGAGTGAGGTGGTTTACCATTGCCTTCCTCACTGAGTGGAAAAGTACGCTTATCAGCATGCCGGGCCCTCTGAAAAGCACAAATTTTCCACTCTGCAAATGACACCTTCACTTCATTCATCACAGGGTCTGGCTGTATAATGAAATTCATTACTTTCAGAGGAGATATCTCTGATTAGTGTCTTTTACACCTCTACCTCTTCTGTTCTTAAATGATTCAGTCATTTAATTGGCTGACCATGCGATAAGAAACAGAACTATTTATTTTAGCCCTGCAACTAACAGATTGGGTGTAAATAATTTGACACTCCACCTGTCTGTTATGGGCAGTTTTATAGTTTATACATTTAAAACATTCAGTTTAGAATAAGCTTTCAATCTTTACATACTTTATTAATTTTTTATAGTCATACGTTTTTTAGTATTATCCATGTAGCCATTTACATGGAAGTTCTGTTGTGGACAAACAATAAAATTCACAGTACTCGAGCCAATTATAAAGATTTGACCGACGCGTCTTGCACTCATACGATATCGACTATGTTTAATTGAAAGCTTTTTGGTCTTCTTTTACTCACGGCCGTACTCAAATGACACAATTCAGGGAGAAAGCAATGACAGTAAATAATACTGACGTTTTTGATAAGAAAAAAACATGCTGCATTATGTCCACCAAGACTAAAGAGAAAACCTCAGTAGTATACCTGCGTAAAGTGTGAACGTCTGATATGTTTACAATACTCAAAAAAATTTGAAAAGACTGCAGTACAGTATTATTTGCTATTAATTTATGTTTACTTTCTAATATTGCTTTTGTTTTACCAAAAATACGTAATATGGAATATTTTTGAAACAATGTATTTTATTTGTTGTAATATTCTTTCAATTGTATTATTATGAATTTGAAAAATAAATTAAAAATTATATGTAAAAAAATAAGATGAAAAAAATATAAAAGATGATAATAAACAAAGATCTACCTTAAAAATAAGAATGGAACTGATTAACATGCGTGCGCAGCGGTATAACAGACCGCGAAGTACCACTTACGTTAGCTCATTATTCTACGTAAAATAATATCGGTCAGTCAGACCTCACCGTACCGTTTACGTTAGTTTATTCACTGTACCAGTAAAATGATATACACAAGAGAAAATAACAACACTAAAAGAATTAATTTCAGTTGAATAATTAGAATGAACCTGTTGTTTAGAATAGAGAAGTAAGTTTCATATACGGAACAATATAATACTGAAGTTTCCTAACGCTATATTTCATACTTAAGTTAACAGCTGGAAATCGTAGTACTTTATTGTAATAACCATGATTACAATTCTCACAACAAACTTAGAAGATTCAACAGAACTTCAAAACTTGAATGTGTTTTTGTAAATACAAAGTTACCGAATGGAATGGAACACAATATTAAGAGAATACAATAATTCATGTTTTATGTATTTTAGAATAGTCTATCCTGAAATACTCTTTCTGAACATTTCTAATAGTACCTGAAAGGAAATGACCTATCAAAATTGTCTAATATAGGGTGTTTCATAAAGGATGATGAATGATATTTAGATGACATGAATATAGTACAAAAAAATATTAAATTAATGAAATATTTATTATAATTTTATGCAACAATATTCAAATTACAATAAAACTTTCCATTAATAACGTTATAATAAATATTGAAAATTAATTGCAGTGACTCGAAAACAGGTTCATACACACTTTGTAACATTCAAGCGGTAAAACACAAACGGTGTGCTCACTTACCATTTTTTTTTTTTTTTTTTTGTTATATATAGTTTAAATAATTAGTGAAATAATGTTTTTAATTTCTCTTGCCTATATGAATACAGCAAAGAAAGTATTGTTTTCATGTCGATTTTTCGAAATTGAGTTTTCACCGGATATACACGTTTTCAGACCCCCTGTATCCAAAAAAACATGTTTTTTAGCGATTGGTGTTGTGTGTGTGAACTTGAAACTTAAGTTAGGTACTACTAGAGGACCCGACACGAACATTTTCGTTAAAATCGGTCGACCGAAAGTAGTAGTTTATTCGCGTAATTTTTTTTTTTTGTATTATTAGCCAAATTAAGATTGTTTTACTACTTACAGGTTGTTTGTACACATCTTTTATTTTAAGCATTTTTCTCTACAGAGCCTAGTTTAGCGTAAAAAGCGATTTTTCGTACTATTAAGCCAAAGTGAGTTTGGTTTTCATTTTGCATCATTCACTCATGATTAAAATCAGGTTATGTTTTTTGTTTATTTCTAATGTTTTATTACTAATGTTAGGTTATATTGTTCATTATTTGCACTGGTAAGAGGAAGTCGTGTAAGTGTTTCACACCAGATTTTACTTCGTGTAAAGATTTTATCTTTACATACATTATCTTTACATTTTATTTTTCATATGAAAAAAATTCTGGAAATAGAAATAGTAATACGTTTAAGTGAGTAACTGGATTAAATATTTAAAAAAAAGTTTAAAAATAAAAACAAAAACATTCCAGAAAAACATAAGACAATAGAAAATTACCTTTTCAGAAAAAATTGCTACTATTTCAAATAATAACCAACCACACAAAGTAAAGAGTTTCTGCTGAAAAATTTGTTCATTTTATTAAAATGACAATGAAATTTCCCGTTTTCCTTTTTCCCTGAATAATTCATTGCCGCTATTTTACTTTACACAATACGCCCTAGCCCACACTTTCCATTCCTTTATTGTATTTACTTCAATGAAATGAAACTTTTTACATGCATATGAAAAAATGTAAACGAGAAACATTTCTAAACAAGCACAGCTTCCTGAGAACAAAGATATGAAATGTTTTTAAGTGTTCTCTATTGTCATTTGTATACTTCGTATAAAATTCAATAGGAAGTAACAAGAATACTAACAGTTCATTAGTAGCAACTAACAAATTGCAGTTTTATAGATTTTACTTTCTCTTGCCATATATTATGAATATATAGGGAACGAAATTATTGTTTTCATGTCGATTTTACGAAATCGAATTTTCACCGGATATGCACGTTTTAAGACCCCCTGAATCCAAAAAACACATGTTTTTAGCGATTGGTCAGTGTGGGTGTGAACAAAATATCGTACGAAGTTAAAACTTGAGACTTAAGTTAGATACTACTAGAGGACTTGACACGATCATTTTCATGAAAATCGGTCAACCGGAAGTAGCAGTTCATTCGTGCAATTTTTCACTCTTTTGCGATTTTCTCAACAACAGCTCCCACGATTTTTTTTAAACTTGCCTCATTTACTACATTTTTTTATGCTTTACAAGATAGGATAAGCGCCATGTCTACTGAAATTCTTAGGAAGGCTGTGCTCTCTTCGGAAAAAATGGTTTGTTTTAATATAACGGCCTTAATATGGTATGTATAATCATCAATTCTCGTGAAGTATTTAAATAACTCCTGTACGTCTTGCAACCCGCAATGATTTATTGTATTGCCTGTTGCATTTGCAGTTTTTGTAGGCTCACTAACAAGAATGTTAAGAGTGGTTCTTAATTATGTTGAAATAATTGAATACATGATTTTAGAGCGTAAAAGTAAGAATATGCATTTTAAGGCAAAAATGTATACTTTTATAGAGCTTTCTTGCTGATTTTCAAACTTAATTTTGCCAAAATTGGAGTTAACACCTTTTACCTCTAGGGCAAAGAATTATAGAACATTTTCTTTCAATTGTTGTTTAGGTCAACAGCCGAAAGGCTGGTTTGAACCTCTAGAGGTTTTACTAAGTAAAAACGAGGATAAAGGTAGTTTACCAATGCCTTCCTCACTGAGATTAAAGAGTATGCTTATCAGCAAGCCAGGCCCTGCGAAAAGCACTCACTTTCCACCCTGCAAATGACACCTTCACTTCATTCACCACAGGGTCTGGCTGCATAGTGAAATTCATTACTCTCAGAGGAGATAACTCTGACTAGTGTCTTTTACACCTCTATCTCTTCTGTTCTTAAATAGTTCAGTCATATAAGTGGCTGACTATGTGATAAGAAACAGAACTATTTTTTTTAGCCCTGGACCAAACAAATAGAGTGTAATTAAAATAACACTCCAACTGCCCGTTTTGGGCATTTCTTTCAATTACGGAAACAAAACGAAAGTAAATAAATCACTTTCAAGATAATAATAGTTTATCTGTATGGCAATTTAGTTAAAAATGTTAAAAGTAAGAAAAGTTGGTGACCTCTTTGTTGTTTGTTTAAACTACTCTTGTGGATAACCTATGAACCCCAAGAGAATAAAAATATATAGACGTGTGGCATTGTTAAGGAATTGCGATTGAGTTGAATAAGAAAGAGTGGTGGTCTGCTGCGGTAAAATGTTTTTTGTATTCTCGAACGACAAAGTGAATTGATGCTTAAGTTGGTAAGCCTGATTCAAAGTTGAAGTGGATGGCACTTGTATCGTCAAATCGAATTTTCTTCCATTTACTTGACAATACCTGAAGCTATCTTCCGTTGTAGTCAAATCAATCGAATTTTCTTACAGATGTACATGTTGATTTACCGGATGTCAGAGATTTGTGTATTTGACGGATGCATTCCATCATGCTAATGTAATAAGTAAAATGATATTAGATTTAAATTATCAAGTAAAAATTATTTTTTCAGAATTAAATTTATTTTTAATACAAAAAGTGTGTATATGCTAAATTAAGTAAACGAATTTAACTACCTATAACCTATACATATTTATAAACAACACAACATTAAATAATTACTGTCCGTTTCATTCGACGTTCTTGTGATGCTGTATAGTGGAAATTTATAGTGACATACACCGGCTGAAGAATGGTGGCGGTTTTTGTGTGGTTTTTGGCAAGTGTGATTTATTGCTTTTTGGGCTAACTGACAGTCTACTTTTATTTGTTGACCTTCTAGCATAAGGTAGGATTTTCTATTGTATTCTATTGTTACTTATTTTTCTAGAGTACGCTATTGTGTATTTATTTATCTGGAATACTATTTATGTTTTTTGTTCTTCTAGGAAGATGTACGAATGCTTTTATGTAAGTCGCTACCCTTTAGTGAGTCAACATTGATTGAACAATTTGTGAAGTTAGTGTTAAAACGAAGTGAGTAGTTAAAAACGGTTTGTAAATAACAATTTGAGTATTGAAGCAATTTATTCGTGACGGGAATTTAGTTAACATTTGTTTTGGTTTAGGAGTACGAATTAATTAATAATTCTATTGTAAACGGTCATATTTATTTTTAGTTAAGTTCATAAGCCTTGATTAACTTTTTAATTTTTTTATAAATTTAGTGTTATTTATTAAGTTAAGTAACTGATTGTAATTTTCTAGTTGTAATAACTGTATAATTAATGTAAGTAATTAATTTTTAAACAGATTTTTGTTTTAAATTAAAAAGGAAGTTCTATTATTTAAAAATAACTACAACCCGAAATTAACGTTACGGTATGTATGGTAGTATACAGAATTTAAATGTCCAAAACACAAGAAATAAATATTATCACTACGTTTCTAACCACTGCACTTAATTAAAACAAATTCCCAGATTAAATGACAAAAAATTGCTAACTGCAGCTTATTCTGTTATGGTTCTGTCTCATGTACGGTATGTTACATTATTAATTCTTCACGGGTTAATATGAAAAGTGTTTTTAAAATTCAGAAAAGAGCAATTAAGTGTATGTTAGGAGTAAACCACCTAACCTAAAGTAGACTATTATTAAAGGAATTTAAATTGTGTATAGTTCCTTCTTGATACACTTTTAAAGTGACAATGTATGTAAAGCAAAAAGACCTTTTTACAGAATTTAAATGTTCACAATCCTAAAACGAGAAAAAACTGATTACAACGTTGTTAACCACAACATTAAATTTTCTATCCTGGTCAAGGTTGTTGTGCAATTTCCCTTAATGACTCTAAGCAAATGCCTGGTCAGCCTTCTTGTTGCGTTCTGTGCAACATCATAACCTTTCCCACCCATATTTCAAAATTTAACAAGTCGTAAATATAATTTCTTCTTCTTCTTCTTCTTAGCGTGCCTATATCAGGAAATTCTTCTTCGACCAAGAGTTATTTTTCCTTTTATCCTTCCTTACTGAATGCGTTGCAGTATTTCATATATTTTTTTTTTATTTTTCATGATATGCCCGAGGTACGACATTTGACAATTTTATTTCTGGACCTTCATTCATCCTTTGTTAGAGTTCCATGTTAGTGATTCTTAGCATCCATGGTATCTTCAAGATCCGTCTGTAAATCCTGAGTTCAAGGTTTTGAGTTTATTGGTAGTCGCTCTGTTGAAGGTCCAAGTCTCCACACCATACAAAAGAACTGAAAACACATAACATATCAGGTGCCATATTTTGGTATCTAGGATTCGATTGTGGCTCTTGAACGCTGAACTCATTGTATTGAAGGCACTCTGACCTTCCTAATGTGACAATTTATTTATTGCAAGTTGTCCCACTCGTCGTTGATAATGGTACCCAGGTATAGACATTGCCAGACTTGTTTTACTCTTGTCTGATTAATAAACAGATTTACGCCAATCTGGTGTATTTATTTCTTTAATTTTATTCATCAACTTTTGAAGTTCTTTTATTGTATCAGAAAATACGATTGTATTATCCGCATATCGAAAATCATTGATTCGGGCACCATTTATTGAAATGCCTTATTCTAGGTCTAGTAAGACTTTTCTAAATACATGTTCTCAGTAAAGGTTGAATGGCGTGGGTGAAAATATACAACCTTGTGTTACCCCAAGAAAAATCTGTACTTGTTCTATACATTCACCATCTACTCTTAAAACTGCTGATTGATTCCAATATAGGTTGGCTATATTATTCTCAATAAATAAATAATATTATATAATGTACGTTATTTTACGTGACTATAAAAATTTATTTATTTACTGTTTAAACATAAACCCTTCATACACAGGAAGATCAATTGATCAATTACTACAGTCTTTATAAGGACGTGTTAATCAATATTTTGTTTGAAAAGTTACTTGATTGATGAGAATTATACTGAGTACATGAGTTTGTTTCTTAATAACTTTTTGTTTAAAATTAAATTGAATTTCCAAGTAAATTCTAAGGGTAATTCTGTATTATCGGGTAAATATTATAACATGACACACTTATTGAAGTAAATAAACGTGTAAGTAAAACAATACATACAAAAATTGTGACAATGAAGGTAATGTATAATATATTAAAGTAACTCATAAATAAATTGGTAAGTAATTGGGTTAACATCAATAAGTTAATATTAAGTAATTGGCTTATCAGTTAACTTGTGTATTATACTCCCTTTACAGTTTTCCATTTTCCACATTTGGGAAACCCGAAAACAGTCTGCAAAAGCCTAAATTTGTTTAACAGTCGGACGTGCAATTAAAAAAAGACAATTCTGGTGTACTGAGTTGTTATAATGGTTTTATAATTCAACTACGATTCTTTTTAACCTCAAAAAATATTAAATATACTATTTTGTTGTTTTTCCTGTACTCACTTAACATTTTACTTCCTCTAGGTATAACTTACAGAAGAGTTATGCCGATTTTTAGAATTGTAGCCCTTCGGGAAGGTAAAAAAATTAATAAATATTTATTATAATATAAACTAATAGATGTACTTTGTACACGCTTTTTGTATTTGCAGATGACCAAATTTCTGTTTCGCCTGGCAAATATTATGTAGAGTAAATAATTAGGAAATTGAAGGACTTTTCAAAATGGGGTTCGAAGATTAATTCTAACGAAATAAGATACTAGGTAACTGGAGTGGATGCGATGGATTTGGATGTACGAGGTAAAATAGTCAGAGGATAAAATTAGTTCAAGTGTCTGGGTTCTGTTCCTCTCAAAAAGTGATAATGTGAGTGATATCAATACACAAAATACAGGTGGTTGTGCAAACGTTAAACTCTCTATGGTGGTCAGAAAATCTTTGCAAGGAATGAAAATATTGACTTTTCAGTAAGGTCATAAGTGTATACTATTTTATGGACCTGAAACGTTGGAAGTGGAGAAGAAGAAAAAGAAGAGTGGCTTTTGTCTGTGGAGATGGATGCATTAACGAAAAGCTGTAAATGTTTTATGCTGGAACACGTGATAAAAGATTAAATAAGAAGAAGAATGGGAGGTACAAAGACTTTGATTGATTATAAGGGAAGAAGGAGGCTGAAATGGTATGGTCATTTTAGGAAAATGGAGGAGTTAAGATGGCCTAGAAGCGTATGGGAATAGAGTCCGCACAAAATAACAAAGCGTGGATAGCCAACAAGAGAATGGATAATGGGAGTGATAAAGACGATGGAGAGATGAGGTTTGTATGATGACAGATGGCGTTATAGGAGGCTGTGGAGTTCATGGTACCAGATATAACAAGCTGTAAAAAAACTCGCTTTTATAAATATACACAAACTATTAAACTAATTGATAAAAACAATATAGCTTCTTCTCTTCTTCTCCTCATTGTTTAGACATTTCTACCTATTCCGGTACCCATCATGTCTTTGGCCTTCCAATATCTCTGCTTCCTGTTGGTTTGTACCTTCTTGCTAAACCAGATAAGCTGCTTTCTGAAATTCTATTTAAATTATCGACCAATTGGACAAGGTATAATTTTATTTTTCGTTAAATAAAAAAAACCCAATCTTGCTTTATATCCTCATTCATCAAGATCAGAACGAAATTTTCCGTAAGACAGGTGGAGTGTTAAATTATTTGCACTCAATATGTTAGTTCCAGGGCTAAAAAAAATATTTGTGGTTCTTATCACATGTTCAGCGAATTATGTGACTGAATCATTTAAGAAGAGATCGTTTAGGTAGAGGTGTAAGACTCTGATCAGTATCAGAGTTATCTCCTCTGAAAGTAATGAATTTCATGATACAGCCACATCCTGTGGTGAATTAAGTTAAGGGGTCATTTGCACGGTGAAAAATAAGTGCTTTCAAGAAGTCCCGACATGCTGATAAGCATAATTTTTAACTCAATGAAGAAGGCATGGTAAACTACCCCATTCCTCGTTTTACTTAGAAAAACCTTTAGAGGTTCAAACCAGCCTTTCGGCTTATGACTTAAACAACAACAGAAACGAAGATATTATGAAGATAAAATAAAAATTTTTAGTGCTAGAACCAGAGTGATTTCTTAGTCCTGGTACCCAACTGTTAATGTCTGGTAATTTTTTCAAAGAAAGGGAAATTTTGTTTTGTGACACGAGTTTTGTAGCCCTACTCAACCGGTATAGAAACGGCAGTGTGAGTTAATTCTCCTTGAGCTGTGTAAAATTTTGTGCCGTCTCCGGTCGTGTTACGAACAGAATGTCTTTTACCCTAGAACAACGGGTTTTTATTCTTGAACAATATTTTGCTACGAAATCGTACGCGTTTGTAAAAGAATCATTTCAAATTCAATTGGTTGGTGTTACTCCACCAGAAAAAAATGTAAATTTCTAGGCTAACAAAGCAATTTCGAGAGACAGGTAATGTTTGCGACAGAAAACGAAGTGGTCGACCAACACTCTTGACAGATGACGTTTTAGAGGATGTGAAAACACTACCTGTCTCTCGAAATCGGTTTGTTAGCCTAGAAACTGACATTTTTCTGGTGGAGGAACACCAAAAAATTTAATTTGAATAATTCTTTTACACTTAGGCCTACATATGATTTCGTAGAAAAAATTTATTTGATTTGTGGAAAAATATTGTTCAAGAATGAAAACGTTGTTCAAGGTAAAAGACATTCTGTTCGTAACACGACCGGAAACGGCACAAAATTTTACACAGGAGGTCAGGAGAATCAACTCACAACTGCGGTATCTATACCGGTTGAGTAGGGCTACCAACTTAGTGTCACAAAATAAAATTTCCCTTTCTTAGAAAAAAATTACCAGACATTAACAATTGGGTAACAGAACTAAAAAATCACTCTGGACTATCAATAAAAACAATTGGACAATAAAACGTTAATAGCAAAATACTTAGCTTAAATTTTATGATCAAAATTATATTAGATGCATTTTTTATTATATTAGAGCTAAATAAATTTTGAAATTCTGAACCAATCTTCTCTATAAAACATCATTAACATTGATGTTTAATCATAGTAGAATTCCCACAGAAATTTAAATACATCATATAGGATACAATGTATAACGGTTTCATTCAATATTCACACCAATGGGAGAAGAGGAGTTAATTGATAAAATTACTGTTTCATGTCCTTTACGTCGGTCAGTATGTCGTCTCGCCTTGTCAATTTTATGTGTTGAAATTTATTAAATTTTAAAATTTATGCAATGGTGACAGGACTGAAGCTTACGTTGCATAATAACGTTTGCTGTCGCATCATTATAATTACTAAATGACAGTATTTCATTTGAGCGTTTCGTATAAAATAAATTTTGAATTCCGGGTAATATGTTTTACGCTTAGATAACATTCTATTTATATGTTGTGATAAATTTATCAATATTCATAAACTTGTTTGTTAAATATTTACACATTTCTATGGTAATATCCGTAATTTTATATAATCTACCTCCTCCCACCAGCTCACTGCGCTTTACGGAAAATTAAAGGTAAAGTGATTAACTTCTCACCCAACCAAACACGTTGAAATCAAAATTGAGATAATACACATTAAACCAATTAGTACTGAAAACAGGAGTTTTGTTCTTGTCAGTATGATCACTGTAGAAGAGGAGAATTTACAACATACGAGGTCTGTTCAAAATATAACTGATTTTTTGGTTGTAAAACTTTATTATTAATTTTACATATTATTCGTCCTTGTCCCCTTTAAAGTACTCCCTCCCTTATTCACACACTTTCTCAGCGATGTTTCACTTCGCAAAGCAGTCTGGATAGCTTCGTTTGAAATGTGCTTCGAGGTCTGTGACGAGTTTTCTGTAATGGCATCAACAGTACGTCGAAACGGCGTCCTTTCATCACCGATTTTAATTTCAGAAATAAAAAAACTCACAAGGCGCTAGATCTGGCGAGTATGGAGAATGAGGGTGAAAGTCATCTGATTTTTTGGCACAAAGCTGACGAATTGACAAAGCTGAATCTGAATGTGCGGGCGCATTGTCGTGATGGAGGAAGCATGTGTTGTCTTGCCACAACTTTGATTGCTTTTTGCAAATTTTTTCACGTAACCGTTTTAAAACGCTTTCATAGTACACACGATTCATTGTTTCACCTTGAGGAAAAAATTCAAATTCCACAAATCCTTTGAAATCGAATAAAACAGTGATCATCACTTTGACATTGGATCGGGACTGACGTGCTTTCTTGGGGCGTGGAGATCCTTTGCCAATCCATTGTGATTTGCCAACCCAACAGATATATTTTGGAAAATTCGAACTGGCAGAACTCTTGCTCTACGTGTACACACAGTTCCGCATAAAGTACATTCATAACCTATTCTTTCAACAAGGTCTGTAAATTTTAATCTACGCAAATGCCTACAACCTTATTTAAATGAACAAACATACAAATAATTATATCATTTTTGAAACATGTATTTTATGTCTCCAAAAGTAAAAATTTAAATTAGCCTGTAAATTAAAAGATACATACAACTGCAAAAACTCACTAAACTATACTCAACAGATGCACGCAACTAACTAAACAAATTAGTCTGATTTTATTATAAAGAACAGAAAATCATATTAGTAACATCATTATGTCTGACAGATTATTAATAACAGTAAAAACAAAGCGTAGTGACCGTGCGTGAGTCGTGCGACTGTATACTTTTGCGACTGTACCGTTGTTGCATGGCGAGGGGCGAAAAGTGGTGTAGATAAACACCGAAGCTCCTTGTGCCAGTTCGAATTGTTCAGGGTTTAATAAAATATGTCATATACAGAGTGCGGCACGGAAACTTGCTGATTTGTATTTCACGCCAAGCGGCGAGATGGTGTAGGGAAAGGGTCGAAAGAATTTCTTACGAAAGACAAGGTCATGAAGTTTTTGTTACCAGCCTAGTCAGTTGTCGTCATGCGTTGAACCAACGAGCAACGTGCGTTTGCCATCGAGGCGTATTTCTCTAATGGTGTGCGGTGACAAGAGTGGGCATAATTCGTCCTTATTTCTACGAGGAAAATGAACGCGCAGTCACGGTGACTGCGGCTTGGTACAGGAAATTGATTGAGGCCTTTTTCCTGTCTAACCTGGCAGAAATGGATGTCAGGGATGTCTCGTTCCAACAAGATGGAGCCACGGCACACACAGCGCGATATTCAATGGATCTTTTGAGACAACACTTCAGAGAGCGCCTCATCTCCTTGAGAGGTGACGTTGTGGTTAAAGTTATCCGCCGAAAGGCTGGTTTGAACCTGTAGAGGTTTTACTAAGTAAAACAAGGAGTGAGGTGGTTTACCATTGCCTTCCTCATTAAGCGGAAAATTACGCTTATCAGCATACCGGGCCCCTCTAAAAAGCACATATTTTCCAATCTGCAAATGACACCTTTACTTTATTCACCACAGGGTCTGGCTGTGCAATGAAATTCATTACTTTCAGAGGAGATAACTCTGATAATGGTTTTTATATATATTCTGGATATTAATGGTTTTTTATATATCCTGGTTTCTGGTTTTTTAACCACAGTTGAATATGTTAATTTCCACTGCATCAGTTATTGAAATGAATGTGGTAATATAGATGAATTTGTACATAAAAATTAATTTAAATTTTAAGCTAAACTTATAATAAATATATATATATTTTTTAAATACAGATTATTATTATTATTGATGGCAATTTTTCAAATTGTCGTCTATCATTTTGTTTTGTCCGTACGTCCATCACACCGAGATGTCAGAAACTACTGGAGATAGCCACAAACGGTTTCCGGATTTGTATTCTACACAAAACGTTAGTGGGCCTAAATCGGGTTTGAAGTTCTGGTTTTGACCAGAAGTGGCTCAAAACCGGCAGTCAAGTATTCAAGTCGGAATTTGGAACAAAAATAGGGTCATTCGATTCTTCTTAAAGAGTAGATACAGAAATAATTAGGTTTGCAGTTCCAATTTTGACCTGAAGTGTCCCAAAACCGGAAGTCTAGACATCAATTTCGGAATTTGGAAACAAAACTAGTGTCGTTTATTTCCTCTAAAGAACAGATACAGAGATTACTAGTTTGTTTACCCCATAAGTCTAAGGTAAGCATTTTTAACAATTTCCAACAGCGATGAGACGTGTCGTCTTATGAAAGGGAATTTTATTATATTATAATGGATACAGATCAAATTTGTATTGGTTCAAAATTTGTCTAAAACTTAGTGTGATTGGGTATAGCCTACTACTTTTGAATGTTTATTCATGTAGATTAATTAATAACATTTTTGGAAATAAAAATAAATCATTGAATGGAAAATTAAGTTTGTCTGAAGTATTCTTTCTGAAGAAGTTTTATTTACTCCTCATAAAATGTATAGTGCCTAATGAAATTAGAAAATTTTAATCAAATCAGTAAAGTTCAGCTTTACAATTCAAAGATCAATTTCTTAAATGGAACAATATGCTTTATCATGTTGTATTATATTCTCATCCATTGCTTTGTGTCTATACGATTCTGTGATCGTTACACAGAATATATTCTGTGTATGACAACCAAGTGTACTCATCCCAAAATGGTCTGTGCTAAATTTCTCTTCAACCTCTCCTTCTATACCATCGTTTACTTTTATATAATATGAACATGTACGTTCCAAAACTCTGTTGAATCGCTTTTGAACGCACACGTAGGATGTACCGTTGACCTTTGTGCGCTTTCTATGCTTTAGTTACGTGTATTGCACGTAGGTTAGAACGACAGCTGTTTGAGTCGTGAATATGCTGCATGTAGGAGTGCCAACATCTCTTCTTTGATGTGGTACTTTACCTAAATTTGCGTTTTGCGTCTACAGTCATCAACGAATGTACGATCCCAAGCAAAGTAATTCTAGCGAAATTTCTACCTCATCTCTATACCATTTAACTAGACCCAAGCCTGCCTCTATAAGTTCTAGTTTTTCCTTTCCTTTTCTAACCGAATCATTCAGACATTTTCTCTCTCTTTCTAATGCACCGCACTCATTTCCATGAATTAACTAACTGGGACTTTACAGCTGCCCCTATTTACGTTAGTATATACACGCAATGATCCTGAATTTACTTTCCTTAAGTAAATTAATTACCTTATTTACTTATTAGAAATTACTTACGTATTCTATTAATTAATTAGACAAATAACTATTTGGGTTTTCTACATTTTACGGGTACTCGTAATTGTGAATTATAATAATTACATATTGCAACTTATCGTTCCGAAACCTTCTAAAGTTCTAATAGACTATAATAATATTTGTTCAAATATTATATTCTAACATTAGTTTGACGATTCCTTAAGTCAGTTTTTTCTGAATCTTTCCAAAATATGCAAGGACGAACAGAGGAAAACATGGGAATTCCTTGTCCAAAACTACCAGCTGACTCTTTACCGCTACAGCCAGCAATAACATTTTTCTGGACCAGCAGAAAATTTCTGGTCACCGAACCGTAAAGAAATCATTAAAAATTTTCTATAAACCGCAAACCTTGTCACGTGACGTCAAAATAACAAGAAAACTTAGGGAAATATGATAAATACATTACTGAAATTTTAATCTGATTGTAAAGGATGCTAAAACTATTTGAAAATAATTTTTAAACAAATATTTTTCTAAAATTTCAGATGACACTATTGTTTAAAACTTTCTTATGCTCTACTTTCGAAATTCATGACATAGGAATCGTTACTTATAACCGATTTTACAATATCCTGTATGCCAAGTTTTTCACTAAAATTGTCTCTTTGCAGCTGAGCTCTAAATGTAACTCCATCAATATCTACATTTTAGATTTTCATTTAAAAAAGTTTTCTTTCAGTTATGACAATATCTGCTATTGCCTGCCAAGCCGCATGTATCAAAATGGATCTGATATAAGTCTCATAAATCATTTGCTAATTCATTTCTATTTTATATCTGATTTGAACTTTATTCAGAACATTTTCATAGAAAGAAAACTGCATTAGTAATTTACATCGACAGAAATCGTACTTTCAGATTCAACTAATACATATAAAATTAAACAAACTCGATAGGAAACGTTTGTAGCAATTTACAAATTTCAAATACTGTTACTCTTTGAAAAACATTTAAACCAATTTTAAAGTTCGCTTTTATATGAACCATTGGAAAGAGAAAGAAAAGTCAATTTCAGGTTCACTTGGTTTTTATTCATAGACCACAACTTCGTTTAGTAATGGATTTGTTTTGCCTTCGGTATTTTCCTGAGAAACGAACATCAGTTGTTCTTTTAAATTTTCAATGAATGTAATCAATTATTTTAACAATTTAAATTGCTATTTGTTACTTTCTATCTTTACAACGTTCATTTTGTTGCATTTGCGGTTGGTTTTACCAGTGTAATTTAGTTATTTTTTTCTTTTTCCATTTAATTAAATACTTAAATTCTTATTTATAATTTATGACAGAAATTCGTATAGTGTCTTATTCGTGTAAATTTTCGTGCTTTAATGTAAGTCACATAAAAATCCAGTAAAAAATTTTTGTTATTAATTTTCCAAGTTATTTTCATACGTATAAATAAATAAATCTTTACTAATCGGCAATCCTTTTCGAGAACTGACTTCCATAAAATAATTAATAAACAATTTTTTTAACCCTATACCCAGTAATAACATTTTTCTAGACCGGCAGAGAATTTCTAGCAAATGGATCACCAAACCGTAAAGATATTATTAAAAATAAATGCTATAAATCCCAAACGTTACCACGTGACGTATAAAAATAACAAGAAAACTTAGGAAAATAGAATAAATGCATTTTTACTTTCTCTTGCCTATATGAATATATAGGAAGGAAAGTATTGTTTTCATGTCGATTTTTCGAAATCGAGTTTTCACCGGATCTATACGTTTTCAGACCCCCTGAACCCAAAAAACATGTTTTTAGCGATTGGTCTGTGTGTGTGTGTGTGTGTGTGTGTGTGTGTGTGCGTGTGTGTGTGTGTGTGTGTGTGTGCGCGCGCGCGTGTGTGTGTGTGTGTGTGTGTGTGAACAGAATATCTCAAGAACGGAACATCGTACGAACTTGAAACTTAAGTTACATACCACTACCGCACGCGACACGAACATTTTCATCAAAATCGGTCAACCGGAAGTAGTAGTTTATTCGTATAATTTTTCACTTTTTTGCGATTTTCTCAAAAACTGGTCCTACGATTTTTTTTAAAATCGCCTATTTTACTCAATGTTTTATTCTCTACAAGATAGGGTAGGCGCCATGTTTGCTGAAATTCTCGGTGAGGCTGTTTTCACGTAAAAACAAAGTTTTTTTAAGATTACGGCTTTAATATAAATTTTAGCGCAAAAACTTATATAATAAAAGTTGTAGAGAATTTAAAAACCTACAACTTCTGTTTCGAACATTTTTTTGTATGACGCTTAGTTTAGCAGTAATTAGCGATTTTCTGATTTTTTCTCACGAAAACGTGTGAAAAATCGATTTTTTTAAGATTTTGGCCTTAGTATGCATTTTACGACAAAAGTGTATATAACCAAATTTATAGGAAATTTAAAGATCTACAACTTTTATTTAACGTATTTTTCTCTACAGAGCCTAGTTTAGCGTGAAATAGTGATTTTCCGTATTTTTAAGCCAGACTGAGGTTGATTTTCATTTTGAGTGTTTCACTCATGATTAAAATAAGGTTATGTTTATTGAGGTTAGTTTTTTGTTTATTTCTAATATTTTATTACTAATGTTAAATTATATTGTAAATTATTTGCATTGGCAAGAGAAAGTTGTGTGAGTGTTTCACACCAGATTTTTTAAATTTTAATCTGACAGTTAAAGATGCTGAAGCTATTTGAAAATAATTTTTAGACAAATATTTTTCTAAAATTTTAGATGACACTAGTGTTTAAAACTTTCTTATGCTCTACTTTCAAAATTCATGACATACGAGTCGTTACTTATAATGTTTATTTCAAAATAAAAAAAAGATTCTATGTTCAAAACTGAAGAAAATATATACAAAAACACATCATGTAAACCCAGAAATAACCAAATTCAGCTCTAGGATAGCGTAGTTTCAACAGAGAAACACAAGCAGAATATGCAACTAAAACTATAGTATTATACGTAAAAATTTACTGATACATTACTTATATTATTTATATTTTACAAAATAGCAACGCTGTCTGTAGTTGAATTTATAACTAAAACGACAACATTGCAATGCTATGAAGTAAATCTGATTTTGCGACGCGACCGGTTCAACAAGCGGTAACATCGTCTCAAAATCGACGATTGCCGGCTCTAGGGTTAATGCCTAATGCGTGTACGTTGCAATGTGTTTAATTTAAGAAAACCCTATGACCAATTGAGATGACGATGATGCGTGTGACTTGTACATGAGGTTTAGTATCGTATAGACTCAGGCCGATCATTCCTGAGAGAGTATGGTTAATACAGCCTCAACTATCAAAGTACACCGGTAACCACTGTCTAGTATTCAAATCTGTATAAAAGTAACCTTTACTAGAATTTGAACCTGAAACCTTCGTCTCCGAAAATCAGCTATTAAAAAAAGCGGATTCGAAGTGACGACTTTGCCCTTAGACCAACTAATTAACCAACCTAGACCAACCAATGAAGTTAAGTAGTCATTTCATGTACAGGCTATGTAATATTTTTTCGTGAATATATTAAATTGTAAAAAAAAAGTTTTTTAAATTGTTTGTTAAAAATATATAGGTGTATTATATTAAGGTATACGAGTTGTGGCTATTAAATAACGAGACTGAAGTTGTAAAATAATTTATTTTAATTTTATACGTTATCACTTATTGCCACCTTCAATATACACTCCTTCTCTATCCCTACAATGCTCCATGCGAATAATTCATTGTTGGAAACAGTGCTGGAAGTCATTTTCTGTCAGCTCCTTCAGGACACGTGCCGCTTTCTCTTTTAGAGCTTCCACAGACTTAAATTGTGTCTCTTTTAATGGAGATTTCACCTTAGGGAACAGGTAGAAGTCACATGGTGCAAGATCTGGTGAATAAGGTGGATATTCTAACACTGAGATGCTGTACTTGGCTAGGAACCTCTTGCCAGATAATGCGGAATGAGCTGGCGCATTGTCTTGGTGGAGAACCCATGATTTGTCCTTCAACATTTCGGGGCGTTTATTCCTTACTCTTTGATGTAGTTTAGTAAGTACCTCAAGGTAGTAATATTGATTAATTGTTTGACCTTCAGGAACCCAGTGAAGGTACACAATTCCGTGGATATCAAAAAAAAAAACAATCATCATTGCTTTAAATTTTGACTTGCTCATTTGAGATTTTTTGGCTGTCGGTGAAGTTCGGCTCTTCCAGTGCATGGATTGGCGCTTCGTTTCCAGATCATAAGTAAACCACGTTTCATTACATGTTATTATCGTTTCCAAAAAATTTGGGTCATTTTCAATCGTGTACAAAGTGTCAGTACAAACATTTTTGCGAGCTTCTTGTTGTTCAAACGTTAGAATTTTAGACACTATTTTAGCACACACTTTTCCCATGTTAAAATTGTCATGTAAAATTTGCTGTACATATTTTTTACCAATACCTACAGTTTCACTAACTGCGCTAATACTTAATCGACGGTCAGACCGAATCTAATTACCGACTTTTTCAACATTTTCATCAGTTTTTGACGTTGAAGGGCGACCTGGCCGCGAATCATCTTCAACGTCTTCTCTGTCATCTTTAAAACGCTTAAACCATTCAAAAACACGTGCCCGCGATACACATTCACTGCCATACACTTCTTTCAGTAAATTATAAGTTTCAGTAGCAGTTTTTCCAAGTTTAAGTGAAATTTCACAATAATTCGTGGCTCTACTATTACACTAACCATTTTATCCGGCAAAACAAAAAAAATAACAACAACACGAACGTAGGCTCTGACTGAACTGTGTTGTTCACAGAAGTGAGACTAGCTGCATACTAAAGAGAAAGGTTCACACTAAACAGCTGTTGATTAATGGCGGTTGACGCATGCCTCCTTGATCCGCAGCAGCGTCAGTCTCGTTATTTAATAGCCACACCTCGTATATATTTATATTTAAGGTATAATTTTAAGGTATAGGCCTATTAAAAAAAAGTTTATATAATCATATGGCCAAAAACGCCTTCAGTTACAGAAAACGGAAAATTTCGCCCCGATTTCAGTTTCTCTGGTGAAATTCAGTCATACTTAATTTTTTGGGGCCACTTTTATTGATAAATTTGGTGGAATTATATGACATTAAGACTGAAAAATTTAATAAAACAAGATTTACAACTGTATCTTCAGTAGTTTTAAAGATATTTGACATAAAACACAAAATATTGAAATAAAAATTCGTTTATTTACGTTAAAACTGCAATAACTTTGCAAAATTTAAAATAAACAATCGAATTTTAGTAATGAAATTTGTAGAAAATGTAAAGCTAAAAAACTTTATATAAGTTTAATTAATAATAAACAAAAATACTAGTTCAAGAAATTACAGTATACTTTAGAAGAAGTAATACTTTCACTTTTTTAGTAATACAAAAAGTATACTTATATACTTTAATAAAAGGAACACACCTGCAAAGATTTGCATAATCCTACCCGGGACATTCTGTTTATAATAATTATATTACTATGTTTGACTACACGTTTTCTGGGGAACCAGAAAAGGAATATTCCTTATTTAATCGAACCCGGGACCCCGGCACAACTGGCTTCTCTTCGCCGGGTACCCGGGTTCGATTTTCGGTCAGGTCTGGCATTTTTACATCATTCATCGTCAGGAATCATCCTTCTCACCGCCTGCATTAGCAGCAATTTCAAAACAGTCAGACGTAAAATAAAAAAAAATATTTATTTTTGGTCTCTGACAAATGAAGATTTATTTATTTAAATGTATTTTTGAATTTGTTTTTATAAATTTGTTTTCTGATTATTCAAACTAATCTTGAACTCAATTTATAATAAACGATTCTCTACTATATTAGAATAAAATGTCTACAAGAATGACCAAATAAACTTCCGACAATTCAAACAGAGTGTTTCTTTATATGACATTTCCTTTAAACTCAGTTTACGACTTTGTGTTGAATACAGTATAAGAATTGGTCAAAACAATAACAATAAAACGTGTAGATTTGTTTGGAGAGATTTGCTAGAAAGTTAGAGATGTTTACCGGCTCATTTGTTTCTTTAGTACTTGCAGTATATTGTATATACAGTCCACTACGTACCCACTGTTACGTAACCCCATCATTAACTGCGTTCGTATACAAATTTTCTTTACCACATTTTTCTGTCTTCTATCTCTCTATCACTCTCTTTTTCTTGTACACATTTTCTATGTTGATGTTAAGTGGTGCACGAAAGTGCACTCCAGTTCTTTTTATCGCTCTAAAAAGCATCTAAAGTTTTTCCTCTTTATTTTTACTACCATAATAAATTTAGAACGATAATAGGACAAAACAAATAAGGACCAAAAGGGAGAAAGAAAAAGAACAAGACAAATTTTGTGAAAGAAGCAAGGGATGATAAAGAGCGTGCTACAACTGATAACAGCTGCAAAGACACGTGTCAAAAACTGGGTCGAGCTTCTTTTCATACGGCGTATTTACTTTTTCTTATTTTGTAACATTTACTTGATAGATGTTCAATTTTTAAAATTTATAAAGTTAATACATGTAATTTTTTTCAGTTTTATTTATTCTCATCAACGACCGTTTTACTAACTTTGAATTAATGTAGTTTTTGTCACGAATTTCTTGTTTGGTACACACACAAAGAAACAATAACAATGTTTAGTCAAGTGTTATTTCATATTAGAGTAATATAAATTACTAGCGGGTCCCGCGTGGCTTCGCCCACGCAAACGTAAACAAAGAATCAGCGTTTAAGTATACTCTCTGTATTTCTTATGGGAGGGTATTTTTGCGAATTCTACCACTTAAAATAAAAATTTTGCAAAATCATTTCTTTGCGACAGCTGAGAAAACTTAAGTTGATCTATAAATCAGGACATCTCTTTTTATATAGATAGCGCCCCGTCGTGGCTTCGCCCATGCAATTTTAAGGCTATGATTCTGTATTTTAATTTGCTTATAACTTAAGTCACAAAAACTTCATTCAGTCATTTTACATAGAGACAAATACGTCCGTAAAAAACAAAATATCGTCGAGAAAAAATATCGTTTTGACGGTTCGGTGACGGCGACAATACTGACGCGCCGGTTTTGGGACGGTGCTGGTGCTCAGTGTAGACAATGTCATTAATTTGTCAAGAAAGAATATTTTTCTGTGACTGATACTTGTCTTCTCGGAATTACGGAACTGAGACGTGACGTGGACGGATGTGTGTAAATCGACCCTTATGGTAAAAAAATAAAAAAGAGAAGGATTATAATAGCATAATGCCTGAATTTACATAAATAACTGTTGTTTTATTTTAATTTAAGTTAGATTTAAGAAAATAACTTTACCGTATGCATTTTACTGAATTGGTTGAGACACATTTTTTTTAAATTAAATTTTAATTGTTCGGTTGCAAAAATCATTTTTACAATGTCAGTCAAATACATTACGTGACCTAAGCAATGAAATCCGTATCTTGAATAATAATTAATAATACTATAAAACTTAAAAAACATATCACTTATTATACTAATTACAACAACTCTGGAATTAATTCCGGTTAAAATGTAAATCCAGTGTTAGGTTAAACACTACGTACAGTACAACGGAATATGCCTATGGAGGGGGTAAATGTGTGTCGGAGCAAAACCAGTACATAAGCGTAGCGCTTCGCGCTTACCCGTATCCTCGCATCAGTGGGGGGATTTTTGCGATTTCTTCCCTTTAAAATCAAAATTTTGCAAAATCCTTTCTTAGTGCGCGCTTACACAACATAACAAAGCTAACTTCCAAATTTCAAGTCTCTAGCGTCAGTAGTTTCGGCTGTGCGTTGATCTATAAATGAATCACCCAGGACATGGTTGTCCTTTTATATAATAGATGTATGTTATTTCTTACATTTATTTAAAGTTGAGTATCTAATATCGATATTTTAGAAGGATTTCAAAATTTAATAATTGATTTTTAGAACGATTTCAAAGTATGGTTGTAAGAGACATAAGACAAAAAGCTGTTTTTAAATTAATTATGCGCAATAAATATTTTATTGAAACGGAATCAGTTCTTTTGCATTCAAATACGATATCTTTTATTAATTTTTCTTGTCCTGTAAGAATATAATTATAGGAAAGGAAAATATCGAGTTTTCACTCGAAATACACATTTTCAGGCCCTCTGAACCCAATAAAAACATTTTTTTGGGTTTAGGGGGCCTGAAAACGTGTAGGTTTATATCCAGTGAAACTCCAATGTTCATTTCCCTATACGTCAGATTTATCATATAGGGGAAAATAAAGTAAAAATCAACTAATTGGTGAAGATTAAAAATTAGAGTGAACTGAAAATAGTTTTCCTGGAAAATAATATTTTTTTTTTCAAAATAACATTATTTGCAATCAGTTTTTTAAAAATAAACTATAAGCAAATCTTTTGAATGTACAAATCACAAGTTGAGGCCTCATTACCCTGAGTACCTCTCATTACAACAATTATTCATGTGTTCAAAGAGAAAATTACTATGTACAAAGATATTTACATTTTACAATATAGAATACTTTTCACTAAAATTGTATATACATTTAAACTCTTTCAGACAAGTCCAAAACATGGTAACGTTTCAGGCGCCTAACTTCTTCTGCATTATTTATAAATTAAAATTCATTAAAATAAATTTGAAGTTAAATCCTTGAACATTTCCGATAGGGAACAAAATTTACTTTGATTTCACAAAGCTTTTGACGGTAATCTTCTTTGCCCAGGATGATAAAGAGCGCTAAATCAGACATCTCAGGATTTATCAACAAGGCTAGCCGAATAAATAAACCAATTAATTCCTGTCATCTTAACTACTCTTGTAGAACAGTTTATAATTCTATAGAGATATCTACAAAAAGATTAATTTAAGCTCATTGATTTCATAGCGCATTTCATAGTAAAATACGACGATAATTTCCGCGAAACACAAGTACGTTAAATGAATACGATTCCATTAATACCTAATACAAGTCTTTGGTTTTAGTTAATTAAAGTCTTTATTAAATATTTATTATATAAATTCTAAATGATAAAGAAGCTTTAAGTAAAACAAACCACCTGGTTCATAATATTAATGTTAAGATTTTCTATGGTTTTCATTGATTTATTTCACATCGCTTTGTATTTATAAAAATCGACACTGTAAAACCTCATTAATTCGGTTCAAGTACAGCCCAAATTATTGAAAGTTGGAATTAGAGAACAAACATCGAACTTAAGGAGAGTCGGGAGTCCGAAAATTTCATTTTTTGAACTTTTTTGGTATTTTTACATTTTATAATATTTCAAAATCTTATGATTAATTTGATATTTTTAGCCTACTATTGTTGTAGGACGTACTTTCCTATTTTTAATTTTTTTTAACTTGTGCTGCAAAAAGACTTTTTTCCAGTATTTGTTTTTTCCAGTATTAAGTAGAATTTTTTGCTATAGCCTAACTTTGGTTAGAACCACAGTGAATAAAAGAGACGGTAGGGGTTACGTTAGGATGCGCAGTAGCCGATGACGTCACCAGTGCTTAATAACACGGCCACGAGTATTTCGGTTATTTGTGAATGTTGTCAGTCCGTCTAATTAGCGACTAATGGTATTATGTGAATTCTTTGTGCAGTTAGTTTAATCGAATATATTATTGAACATAACAAAAACTAGTAAATATTTAGGCCTACTAATAGTTATTATGTATTTAATTTTTTTTTGTTATTTCTAATATTTAGTACGTGTTTATATCTAGTGTGTTCTAATATAATTGCATTGAAAATTGTTGCGGGTTGTGCTAACAATGGAAAAATATTCATGAAAGATTTTCATTTCACCATTTTCCGAAAGATAAAACCTTAAGAAAAGCATGATTGCATGCTTGTCGACGAGAAGGCAATTTATCGGTTGATTCTGCTTGTGTTTGTGGTGCTCACGTTAAAGACTGTGACGTCGAACGCGATTTAAAATCTGAACTTTGTAACTTTAGAGCTACAAGAAGATTAAAATAGTCTGCAGTTCCACATCATAAGATACCAACTCGCGGAACCGTTTAAAATTTTAGTGACTCCGAATGATTTGAGACATGAAAAAAGAGAAAAATAGTAAATTTTTTTGTTTTGCTAGGAGAAAATTATGGTTGATACGAACCACCTATTGCTAATCAAAATAATCCTATTTCACACCAAACCTACAACGCAAAAGAATCTGAAGATTTTATAACGTTCAGAAACGGAAATTTGTGTCTGCGAGAAAAAATTACTGAACTTTTGCGGGAAATAACTAAATAAATATTAAAGCCGATAACACAGATTTAAAAATAACTCACTGAGTATGAGTTTAAAACATCCTTTTGCGGATAATAACACATAACATTAGGCCTAACCGTTAAATATTCACAACCATTTATTGTGAATATCTGAGGACAATCTGTTTACTTAAATCGTCAACGAAAAATGGCAGGTAATTTTTTTATATTTTACTTAGCTTACATTTCATTACAATTCTTTATTTTTTATTATCATTATTATTCTCGCTCTTATTATTATAGTAGACAAAACATAATTATTAAATCCCAATTTAATCTTTAATGTAGAAGAACGAAGTTAAAAAACCTGGTGCTTTCCGCACCGATGACGTCATTTGCTAGTGACGGTATGTAGGCTACTCATAACGGCCGGTCATGCGGGTGAACCCTGCCGTCTCTTCTATTTACCGTGGTTAGAATTAAGCTAGCGTGATGATTTTTGTTTTGAATTGTTTAGAACTTTCCTATAGTGCCCCAGTAGTTATCAAGGCATTCACAGAATTTCGTGAGTATGACCACATCTAGGACCTTGCCTGTTTTAATACCAGTAGCTGACAGTACTCCTTTTACTGACTGATGGCACTTGTTTACTAGGTTCTGTCAAATCCTGCAGATAAATTTCCATTTACGTTGTCACAATCAATCTGTTTTCAAGTACAGCCTACTCAACAGGTCGCTTCATACTTTATGAAGCAAGTTTGCTAATACAATCTTAGTGACTACGAAGCTGGGATGCAATAATGTGAGTTAAATTTTTCAGATTTTTGTCATTTCCGAAAAATTAATTTTTTTAGCACAAATGGAACATTTTCTCAGCAACCACTCAACCAATTTTGATGACATTTTCAGCGTAGTTAACCTTCATAAGGATGCATAAAACATGTTTTCTTTATTATTTGTTATTATTTTTATTTTTATTGTATTTGTTATTATTATTACTTGTTATTATTTTACAGCTATAAATGTTTCAAAATTTTATAGGTCTGAAAGGTGAGCCAAATTTAATTTTTATCTTTGTTAAAAATCAAAATATTAAAAAACTGTATATTCAAAATGCATATGTTTTTTGGCTTCAACTTTATTTTTATTTACAACTGTACAATTTTTAAAGCACAACTAGTAAATGAGACGGAATAAATGAGGAATAGTGGGAATGTGAATCGATCCAGTGACCGATTTCGGCGTGAAATTTTATAATGAATGTGGTGCCAATATTTTGAATTTTAATGATGTATAAACTATGACGGAGACTTTTTTTTATGAAATGATTGTCTTTTTTTTATATTTTTGTTTATGAAATTAAATAGGCATGACAAGTTAAATTGAAATGCTTTTTATGGTGGTCAGAGAAGATCCCTATTCCCAAAATGCATATAAAAGCATAATAATATAATAATACAATAAATAAAATAAATAAAAAAGCAATAATAATATAAAATAATAATAATAATAATATAAAGCACAATAATAATATTGTAAGAAAATATTTATAATGTTCTAAGCTGTACAAGCTGAGAAAATGTTCCTTAATTAAGTATGGTGAAGTATAGGAAAATACATATCATTCATAAACAAAAACATCTGTTTTTTTTTAAATTTATTTATTTAACGTCGCATCAACTACAACGGTCATTAGCGACGACGTTGGGGTGTAACTATTGTACAATGGAGGATGAAATTATTTTTTGTAACGTCTGAAAATATGCCCTGCCTGAGTGGGATTCGAACCCAGGACCGCATGATGAGAGGCGAGCACGTTACCAACTGTGCTATTTTTATTTTTCCTTAGTAGTGAATATTCTGTATTTTAAAAGTCGAACGAACGTATGATTTTTCGAAAGCACAAAATTAGCATTAAAGCCACTAACTTTCTTTCTACAGATCAGATTGAGGTTTTCGAAAGCTTAAAACTTGCTCTAAAAACTGAGTAATCTATAATTAAAATTTTATTTAAATCGGTTAAACAGTTTAGGAATGCATAAGGGACAATCAAACTAACAATCAATTTTATAAATATACATTGTTGTTTAGGTCATCAGCCAAAAGGCAGGTTTGAACCTGTAGAGGTTTTACTAAGTAAATCGAGGAGTGAGGTGGTTTACCATTGCCTTCCTCACTGAGTGGAAAAGTACACTTATCAGCATGTCGGGCCCTCTGAAAAGCATTTATTTTCCACTCTGAAAATGTCACTTTCACTTCATTCACCACAGAGTCTGGCTGCATCATGAAATCCATTACATTCAGACGAGATAACTCTGATTAGTGTCTTTTACACCTCTACCTCTTCTGTTCTTAAATGATTCAGCCATTTAATTGGGTGACCATGTGATAAGAAACAGAACTATTTATTTTAGCCCTGCAACTAACAGATTGAGTGTAAATAATTTGACACTCCACCTGTCTGTTATGGGCAAAAAATATACATTATTAGGCCTATATTATACTTTTTTTGAATTTTAAGGACCGAGAAGGAAGAAAGGGAAGTGTTCTAAGCTGAAAAATCAATAGGAAGGCTCTTATCGCCATCTTTGATCGCGTCAAGACGTGATCTACAGAGTTCAGTGACGTCCCGGGACCAACGAGATAGTTATCTATCTATCTAGATCGACTGGCACAATACTTAGGTACGAGGGGGTACCCAAAAGTATCCGGAATAGCTCTGCTGTGGGCGGAGCTTGTGCAGTACAAATTCCCGCCACTAGGCTGCTTGTAGCGCTACTCATTGCCAGTTCAATGCCATTTTGTTCGTTATTCTAGCTTGTTCTGTTCTCGTGCAGTGATTGTTCTCGCTAGTGCTGTTTTGTGCTCGTGTCGTTTTTAATGATGGCAAGTTTTAATGAACAACGTGTGGCTGTGAAATTTTGCTTCTTGCTCGGTAAAAACGCCGCGGAAACAGTTGTAATGTTGAACACAGCTTACAAAGACGACGCTATTGGAAAAACCCAAGTGTACGAGTGGTTTTTGCGCTTTAAAAATGGCGACATGTCGATTGAGAACAAACCTCGTTCTGGACGACCGTCGACTTCCCGAACAGACGAAAATGTTGTGAAAGTGAAAGAAATTGTACGAACAGACCGACGACAGACCATTGACTTTTTATCTTTAAGTGTTAAGAAGACTACGAAACAGCATTCGTCGTAAAAGACCTAATTTGTGGCAGACAGGGGACTGGTTTTTCCACCACGACAACGCGCCTGCACACACGGCAATCTCGGTTACCCAGTTTTTGGCGAAAAACGGCATGGTTTTGCTACCACACGCACCGTACTCACCCAATCTGGCTCCGTGTGATTTTTTCTTGTTCCCACGCATGAAAAGGGGCATGAAAGGTCTCCGATTTAACAACGTTGATGATGTCAAGAAAAAAACGACGGATGAGCTGGCAGCCATCACTGAAGAGGAGTACAAAAAATGTTTTGAACAGTGGAAGCACCGGTGGGACAAATGTATTAGTTGTAATGGAGAGTATTTTGAAGGGGATAAAGTTCTTTTGTAAAAAAATTAAAAATAAATAGTTTTAAAAAATAATTCCGTTTTCTTTTGGGTACCCCCTCGTATAGAGAGTGCGTCACGAGAATGCCTTTTGCATATGGATGGGCTGCGAGGAAATGAAAGAGAAATCTGACAGTGTTGCCAACCTCAACAGTCAGACACTATATTTTACTAAACGCCAAGCCTATTGCTGTGAGCGCTGGGCTTCGCATGCGCTAACTTGACTTCGACCCTGCATACCCTCCGACCTACAGTTAGTTGTTCAGTCAGAATGTTTTTGTCAATTGACAACATCCATTGTATTTTGTAGGCATGTTGTTCCATTGTTGATTACATACACTGCACTATTGCAATACATACAAGAATATACTAATGCAGACACGCACGTTTTGCCCAAAGCTCTCCTTAAAAAATCAGGCTTTACCATGGAATTGCACCGTTAGTTAACCACATGTTGCCTTTTCAATTAATCATTCACTTATGATTAAAATTAAGTTCTTTTTTCATTTTACATTGTTTACTAATGATTAAACATAGGTTATGTTTACATTATTTAAATTGGTAAGAGAAAGTCGTGTGAGTGTTTCACACCAGATTTTTTCTCTTGCTTTTAATTTTGTTTATTATGTAAATATTTTTTTTGTAATTAATCGAAATTATGCTCTGCTCTCAACATTTTCTCATTAAAACATGTTATTTGAGATTAAGATTTGTATTTCATTTAGTGTAGTGTGATTCTCTGCAGTAAAATAAATTTCAATTATAGTGAACTAAATAGGCCGGTCCCTAGAGGTTGACTAAAAAAGAGTTGACTGTATTTTATAATTATATTACGTCGACCATGTAATTAATTTTACCGTACCAATGTTGGCAATTACTTTTAATAATTTATATGCGTTTTTACTTCATATAAATTGCTAACGATATATCTGAGACTAACATTAAATAAATGAAAAAGCGTAAATCTATTCCTTAAAACGTTAAAGTAAAAGGTAGACATTTTAAAAAGATTTATCCACTTTCTTAAGAAGACGAAGAAATTCCGTCACTAAAAACACGAAAGATATATTGCTGCTAACAGTTGGCAGCCTTTTCAAATTAATCTTGCGACAAAAAAAAAGAAGTGCGATATTACTTTAGGGATTACGGTACTTAGAAATATCTTTGTTTTTGCACAGTCGTAAAGGTATAGAATTTAATATAAAATAAGAATAATTATAACAGTTGCGATAAAACTGAGATTTTACTGTGATTTTTTGAGTGCAGTAATCATTCTTCCAGAAATTTCAAAGTCTTTGTTAACTAATGAATCTGTGTTATGGATTACGTTGATAATGCAGTTCAATCTTTAACGAAGCATCAAGGTGAATCAAATTCAAAAGTCCAGAAACATTCCAGAATCGTAAGTCAAATATTTTCTTCTTTTATAGTTTTTTTAACAAAAATTAAAGAAAACTAAACATTAGCTTACAACTTTTGTATAGAGTGCTTTAAAAAAAGTGCTAATACTTTTGAAGCTCATTCTAAATTTATGATATTTATTCCAGGTTCGTTCAGGATCTGTTTTAGGATCTCCTTTTAGAGTTATAAAAAATATTTAATAACAAATCAGTAACTTACATTAATTTTATTCCAATTACAATAAATAGTAATTTACAATAAACTACTTAATAATAAAATAAATTAATTAAAAAATGTTTGAAAACTTAATACTTGAACCAAAAACGAAAGTATGACTATTTACAATTTAGTAAATAATTACTCTCATACAAACCAAGACGATTGTACATTAAGTGAACAACCTACAACTGCGTATAACGTATTAGGAAGGCAAATTAGACTGAAGAAAAAAAGCTATACGTAAAAGTTATAGGTTTTTTTTATTTTTTATACCTCTGATTAAACACTTTTATCGTGAAATGCATACTAAGGCTGCAATTTTTAAAAAATTCTAACCAATTTTTATGAGAAAATTAGAGAGAATCACTAACTGAGCTAAGCGTTGTAGAAGAAATGTTTGAATTTAAAGTTGTAGAGTTTTTAATTTCCTACAACTTTAATTATATACGTTTTCCCCCTAAAATCCGTATTAAGACTCCAATCTTAAAAATACATTTTTTTACCACAAGAGCACAATCGCCAAGAAAGTTAGCAGGAATTCCGCTTACCCTACCTTGAAGAGCATAAGAAGTGGTACAAAAACAGCATAAAATGTGGTGATTTTTTCAAAGTAAAGAGATGTCTGTTCTTTGCTCTCTTTAGTCATCGAGGAGGATACAAAGGCACGAGTATGTATAGATTTGTATGTCTGTATACATTTGAAGAACTAAAAAGTTTTCGTCTGCCTAATTTTGGAATGATCGACCTGAATTTGTACAACAATATACTTTATTTACATTCATCACGTCATTCTCATCTCATTGGGCCATGAGGTTGTTTATCGTTCTTAAATTGAACAGATTGCAACGTGCTCACATTAGGGGTTGAAAAATTGTAATAATTTTACCAGAGAAATAATACGATGTTTGATAAGACATGAAGAAATTTAATCCCAGCCAGGAAGATAAATTCTACCGTTTATTAAGGTTTCAATTTTGATCTCAGAAACCTCAAAAATGTACATACGAATGATATATCTTTCATTAAATTCAAGATGTAAATTAATTAACACTTGTGTATAATTACTGAAATAGAGAGAGGTGTTGGATAAATTAATATTCCGACTCATTCCAGTTACCATACATAATTTTAACACTGTTCTCCTTAACAATAGCTGCGTTAAACCTCTAATAGTTACAGCATCCTTACAAACAAATTTACTCCTCGCACAGAAAATTTATTTCACTGGATTTATTATTGACAAATTCTCAGAAAATCTATCTTCAACATATTATATCTGACAATGAACAATAGTTGATTATGCTAGAACCTTTGCGTTAAATTTCATTATAATTAATTTATCTACACCAATAACCCGCTGAAATTTTAGTTGTCAACAGCATTGGTGTTTGAGTACAGTACTGAATTAAACAAAGTTGTAAATAAAATGGTTTCCAGTCAGCGTTTTATTTGATAACTACTATACACTCGTATCAATTAATCAAATGCAGTGGTGGCTCGTACATTCAAAAGTAGGTAAAGAATTGAAAATAAACCGATAAAAACTAGTATATCTACTAATAAGTATCCACTAGACTTCCGGAAGTAAAAAATGCAAAATATACACATACAAAACAACTGTGTGACATCTCAAATACAAAATAACTAACTTAGGGTCATCCATCAGAGGGGCTGGGTAGACCACAGTAGTTATTAACCAAATTTTGTGAATATGGAAACAAAAATAATTTTCCAAAAAATAAACACCATTATCAATAACATTACCATTATCAACATTAGATTATCAACCATTAGACCATTATCAACATATTAACAAAATAACGCGTGTGGGAAAATAGCTAGAAGCTCTCATTAGAAAGAAATATAATTATGCGTGTACCTTGCAATCAATTCAATTCAGAACAAAAAGCCATGACTCAATGAGATGAGGATGATGTGAATGACGTGTAAATGAGGTGTAGTCTTGTACAGACCCAGGCCAACAATTCCTGTGACAGTATGGTTAATTGAACCCAAACTATCAAAGTATACTGCTGCTGCTTCATCCTTTGCCATTACATAACATTTTATTTTTATTTTTATTTTTTAATTTATTTTTTATTCTATTATCCTCTTTTTGTATATTTATGTTAGGAAATTTTTTTGTTTTTTTTTGTAAATTTTTGTTTCTTTTCTTTATGCAAATTATGTAGATATAATATATTTATGTAGATATAAAAAGCTATTATTATAATAGAATAAATAAAATAAACTAACTCATACCCGCGCACAGGGGTATGCGCACCTATGAGGGTATTAGGAAATAAGATAGGATAAGATTCATTGTACTTGTGTTTAGCAATAATAAATTAATAAAAAATAAATAAATACCGGTAACCACTGTCTAGAATTCAAATCCGTATAACTACTTTTACTAGGATTTGAATTAGGAACCTTCGTCTTTGAAAATCAGCTGTTAAACAGGTGACTCTCGGCAACTACTTTACCTCTAGACAAAACCGGAGGGTAAATATAACCTAGAAAATCAAAATACATGAACAATGGTCAAAAAGAAAATTCACACAAATTACATGTAAATAAAGATACCAAAACACAACTTGAAAAAACCACACATACTAATTTAAATTAATCGTCAAGAAACGAAAAATTTAATTTCACTTTCATGAATCAATTTTTTACGTAGATTCTGAAAATGAGGTCGCCAACCCGAATTAATAAGGCGATTTGAAGTTTCTCGGTCGAACTTCTACGATGAAGTCTTAACACTCAGGCTAGGGGAGGAAATTTTCGTTTGAACAGCCAAAAATTTGAGAAAATTCCCTAACCTCTAAACGGGTCAGCGAACAGCTGATAGTTTTCAGATATTTTAAAACTGTACAATAGCATCGGAAACTAAGAGAAATCCTGTAAAATTGCACCATTTATTCTTCATGGAGGCCACAAATAGATTAAGCGTGGTTCAGTAATTCTTCACAGAAGAACCGTTATAACAATACACGAATTATATTTTTTCGCCTAATCGGATAATTGAAAAAGAATAACAATGGATAATGGCAAATTTGCACGTGGAGAGATACAATTTTTTTAAAAAGTTTAACCGGAATCACCCTAAGGAAACTGAAACCAAACTCGATCAAAAAATCATAAACTTTTAAAATTAAACATAAGATCATTTATTTAAAATTTTCTCTATAATCTGTTAAATCATGGAATAAAATTAAAAATAACATTACCAAGATTATTCATTAATTATTTAAAATTTTATAATATCAAAACGTATGAGGATTGATTCAATACTATTTTATTTAGTGACAAGTTTCAAGATTGTTTACAGTTGGTTTCGTTTAAAAGTATTTTATATCTAACATAAAAGTGCACTTAGACCTTTCATCATATTATATAAATTTGACAAATTAAAAAAAGAAACCATACTTTATCTTCGTGTTTTCCACTTGTTTCAACTTAAAGATCAACTTACAAACTGCTTCTGTAGACAAGTACTTAATAAAATCGTTTAAAAATTAATAGCTAAACTTTCAACGGAACTTCTGTCATTGGGTTTTAAAAAGTTTAATCGCATCATTATCGTGTATGAGTCCCTTTATAACTTTGATCTCAAATAAATAATATTTAATTGCATCGTTACTTTCGAATTTTTTTTTTATCCTTTATTTTGAATCTTTAACTGTACTATACAGAACAACCAAAAGATGAGAAAACATCGATATTAAATTACAGACAAGAACAGACAGGAAATTAAATTCAACATTCAGCAATGTTAAATTTGGAATAACACTAAACATAAATAATATACAAAAGTATGAAAAGAAAAAAACAAAAAAGTTCATTTTGTCACGGAAAAGTTATTATCAAGAGTAATAAAACATTTAAAACAAAACGAAAATTACAAATATTTCACATTATTATTTCTTTTCAACATAAACATGCAGAAAGAATTAAAGAAGATCTCTGCTCCATCTTCTTTTTAATCTTCTAATGAAGCCTGGTGGATTTGCCATATCACTGATAAGTGGATTATTATGGATTAGTAATTTTGAGTAGAATTTAGTATAACTATTTTTGACGATGTCGCAAATGAATGGTGTTTTTAAATCGTTGTGAAGTGTGTAATTTGAGACATAGTATGGTGAACCGGTAATTATACGGAGAAAATTAGACTGGAATGCTTGAATAGTTTTTAAATTACTCAGCTTTGCGCAACCAAAAATTTTAATACCGTACATCCAGATAGGTTTTAAGAGAGAATTGTAGAGTAATAATTTCTGTTTGAGACGTATGGGTGATTTAGTGTGAACAAACCTGTACAGTTGTTTCAAACGTAAGTTTAGTTGAAGTCGTTTTGTCTTAATGTGGTGTTTCCAGGTCATGCGTTGATCGAAATGAAGTCCAAGATAGCGAACAGTAGAATTTTTTGGGATAGGTGCATTATTTAAGAACAGCGACGGCACCGGTTGCTTATTTAGAATGAATGTAATGTGAACAGACTTCGCCGGATTGACCTTCATTTTCCAGTCCTTCAGCCAGTTGTCTACTAGATTTAGGTGATGTTGTAAATTTTGAGTGGCCATTTGTATGGAAAGATCTTGTGATAAAATGGCAGTGTCATCCGCAAACGTCGCTACAGAGGTGTTTTGTGTACAAGGAAAGTCAGAAGTGTAGATCGAATATAGAGTAGGTGACAAAATAGAACCTTGTGGTACTCCGGCTTCTATGCTTTTCATGTCTGAATACGTACCCCCTTGTCGGACTAAGAAGTACCTATCTTCAAGAAACGATTTAAATATAAAATAGTACGAAAACGGGAAAATTTTTTTAAGTTTAAAAAGTAATCCGTCATGCCAGACTTTATCAAAGGCAGCTGTCACATCAAGAAATACAGCCGAGGTGAACTTTTTTTCTTCTAATCCTGCTGATATTTTATCCACGACTCTGTGCAGTTGTTGCACTGTTGAGTGCTCCCTCCTAAAACCGAACTGATGGAGTGGGATAACTTCCTTCCTCTCAAGGATTACTGTCAATCGATTTAAAAGCAGCCGCTCAAAAACTTTAGAAATAACCGGAAGGAGACTTATTGGCCGGTACGATGAAGGTAAATGAGACGGTTTCCCTGGTTTTGCAAATAGAACCACTTCAGATAGTTTCCATAGAATTGGATAATGACATGTTCGTAAGATTCCATTGAACACTTGTGTGATGAATATTAAGGTTTTCTTTGGTAATTCTTTTAAAATTTCAGATGTGATCAAGTCATGACCAGGTGACTTTTTTGACGGAAGAATACCTATTACTTTTTCCACTTCAATTAATTTGATTCTCTTGGGTGGAATAGACAAGGGCACTGGACTGGCAAGATAATCCTCTACTTCTGCCTCTTTTTCAGCATTGATATCTTCATCAAAGGGTTTAAAAACGTTGCAAAGATGTTCAGAAAATAATTCCGCTTTTTCTTCCTCCTTGTTTGCCCAAGAATTGTCCGCCTTGCGTAGTGGTGAGTTAAAAGAAATATGTCCAGTAACGCGTTTAGTGGCTCTCCAAAGCTTTCCGTCGATGGTTGATAGATTCCTAAGTTTATTTTCAGTAACTTCACAATTTATTTTTATTATTTCCTTTTTTAATCTGTTGGCTAATCTATTAAAAATAATTTTGTCTTCAGGAAGACGAGACCTTTGCCAAATTCTTCTTAACCTTCTTTTTTCCCGTATCATTTGTCTGATGTACAATGGATACATTGGTCCAAGCTTCGATGACGTCTTTGGTGGAGTACAAGACAACGTAGCTGCAGATTGAATTAAGGCTTGAAGATTTTCCGCTGCCTCATCAATATCAGATGGCGACTTCAGTGGAAGACGTAGATTCGTATGATTTTCTAAATATGACCGAAAATATGACCAGTTCATAGGTCCACTCGCTAATGACGGTCGTTTTTGGACAGGGATTGGTTCAGAGCTCAAAGAGAAAAGTACAGCTGAATGATCAGACGACAAATCACTGCAGTCCGCTACCGTATATTTGATTGAAGTTAGCCCATTTAGAAGAAAAATGTTTAATAAGTCCGGGAGTTTAGTTACGGAAGTCGGCCAATAAGTTGGTTTTCTGGATGTTGCAATTTTATATTTTTTATCATCGATGCATTTCAGTAACGTTCTACCACGTGGATTTGTAATTCTCGAGCCCCAGATTGTATTCTTTGCGTTGAAATCTCCTCCGGCTATGAAGTGTGGTCCTAGGGTTGAGAAGAAGTTTTCAAAAGTTTCTTTCGATATGGAAAATCTTAGGGGGACGTAGACCGCCGCTACATTAATTTCTATCGATTTTAAGAAAATTGTGGCTGCAGTCGCCTGAAGGTAAATTGTAGGTTCTTGTAGCGGATAAAAATTTTGACGAATAGACGATCTGATAAGTATAGCAGTACCGCCCTGACTTCGGTTGGCAGGATGATCAGTCCGGTAGACTGTAAACCCTTTGATAAAAAAACGTGAGCCAAAGGTTAGGTGAGTTTCGGAGAGAAGGCAAATGTCTATTCTTTTTTCATGTAATACGTATTTTAATTCTGCCAAATGTCGATGGACCCCATTTGCATTCCATAGTAATATGGTCAAGGAATTACATGTCACATTATTGTCTGGCATTTTGTGAAATTAAAACCTGAAGTAGCTGCGTCATTAAAGTAAACAAAGGAGTAAACATGGATTTTATATCTGTAATAAATGTGGTTAATTGTGTAGCAATGTCTGAAGGTGGATTAATGGTGTTTTCTATGTGGCTTGATGAATTATCTCGATATGAAGTTTGAAACGTGGCTGGTGAGTTTGATTTGGCTACCTGAGAGTAAGAGATTTGATGTTGATTGTCCGATTGAACTTGTAGTGGCGCGGCGCGATTCGATGGTTGAGCCGTAGATGACGTGATGTGATCAGATGTGTGATTCATCCTGATTGGAAGTGGAGGGAATGAGCGAACGTCAGTTGTAGGCACTCGTACAGTTACATTATCTTGTTTGGCGGGACGAGTAACGTTAGGCGATCTTCGTTTTTGTAACTCTTTGCAGAACAGACATCCCTTATAATTGGCGGGATGAGATCCACCACAAAGAGCACAAGTTGCTGGTAAGTCTCGTGGTTTATTGCAATTTGCAGACAAGTGATCACCTGCACACCGAATACATTTTGGCTGATGATTACAGTAGGCCTGCGTGTGTTGATATTGCTGGCACCGAGAACACTGTGCCATGTTTCTTTTTGGAAAAAGTAATGAGTCCAACTTAAAAACCTCTTGATTATTCGATTTAACCTCTAATTCAACAAAAAAAAAGAGGCAGGGGAACTTTATTTCTTGACTTGGCGTTTGCTATGGAACGTACCACGTGCCCTTTAGCGCCCAGTTCAAGCGCTAGTTCAGTAACGTCAATCGTTGCATGAAGCCCACGAATAACAAAGCGGAAGGGTTTATCATCACGTAGTTGAAAAGTGTGGAAGTCAGCATTATTATCCTTAAAGTATTTAACTAAAATCCGGTAGGTTTCCGCATTCTTAGGGTAAATCGTGATTCCGGCGGTTGTAGAAGTACACTTAAAATTCTCACCGACTAAACTTTTTAGTAAATTACAGAACAGTAAGAATTGTACATCCGATTTAAAATAAATTGGTGGAGGAATTTTCGATTTATCAGGAATATTTTGTGAACTATTCTTATCATTTAAAGTTGAATCCGGTAAGTTTGAAAGAGGTTCGAAACGATTTTCTTTATTTATAATATTTGTGTTTGTTGCAATATCAAAATTGTGACGGCGCGGATCGTTCGAATGCATACGTTTTGTTATGGAGCTGTCATCTGTGTGGTTGTCAGATGACTTACGTTTGCACAATACCTTTTGCCAATCGGTATTAGAACATATGTTAATTGGCGATTTGACCGGATCAGCTGTTTCTGTAAGAACATCTGTATGACAACTTAATACAGAAGGCCGGTGCATGCGCATTGTTGTTTCTTCTTCTGCTTCTTCTTCTAACCCATCCATATTAATAACTACACTAAACTAAAATTTTAAAAAACCTATTTGTAATTGCTTACCATCCAGGTAAACATCTCAAAATATAGTTCACTTACATATTAAGAGTCACTTTACACAAACAATGAACAACAAAAATCAAAATTAAATTATAATCAAACAATATTAGTAACACAAAAAATACACGTGTTGCTTGTGCTGATACTAAACCGGAACTCACTTTCGAATTTAAAAAACTTTTTTTTTTTACTTTCTCTTGCCTAAATAAATATATAGAAACGAAAGTATTTTTTGTGGAAAGACAGTGGTTACCGGTGTACATTGATGGTTGGGGTTCAATTAACCATCTCTCTCAGGAATTTTCGACCTGAGTCTGTACAAAACTACACCTCATTTACACATCTAATATCCTCATCTCATTGAGTCATGAGATTGATTATTGTTCTTAAATTGAACAGATTGCAACGTACAAATAAGGGATTAAAAAACCATTAGTTAATGTATTTTGTGAAGGATTACGGAATAATATCAGTGGATTTTATCGCGTTAAATATTTGTATGGAAAAACCGGGAATCGAACCATTTAGTGTTTCAAATCACTGCACCCCAAAAGCGGCCAACTTATATGTCGATTATTCAACAATAACATATTTTTATGTTAATTTCGATATTTAGGTATAGCCTATTTCGAAATTTAAATAATTTGGTCTCATGTTTATGTTTAAAGGCTGACCAACCGAGAACATTCTAAATAGGAATTATGTAGAAAGGATTTTGACAAGATACGATATAACTGTTTCGTTTTAAACTATTAAATGCATATATTAGATCTGGGTATAAAAGGGGTAGACTTGGTTGTGATAGACAATATAACAACAGCTAGAGGGAAATTTATTCAGACGGTTAGAGCAAAATGGTGGATTCAATTAAATTTTGTCTTTCGTACGCTCGGGGTGCTTTGATCAGGAAACTCTCTGGATTTTAGATGGATTGAGGGATTTCCACGTACCCTAACCAGTTATTCCTAAAACCAGCAGCACCGGCTTTATTAATTCCTAAAATTTAAGTTACTGTTCTTAACTGTAAACCGTCTAAATATGTGGCTACAATACATCCATACAAAGACACAGTCTGGTATATAATTAGCCATTCATAACTATAAAAACTAAAATTTGTAATTAAATTGAAAATTAATTAATTTTTGTTAAGCAAAAATAAATTTGATTAATTTTTCATTAATCCTTAATGTGTTAAAGTATTGAAGTAAAATTAAGTAAAGTTACTAATAAATAAAAATAAGTTACTATTAATAAAGTGAAAAAAGTGTTCAAGTGTTAAATTAATTTCACTTGACCTATTAATCCCTGAAAACTACAGCGATTTCTTTTATCCATAACAGGTAGTGTTAAATAATTTGCATTCGATCTGCTAGTTCAGGTTGCAAAAAATAGTTCCGTTTCTTGTCAAATGGTTAGACAATTATATGACTGAAGCATTTAAGACAGAAGAGGTCGAAGTGTAAAAGACATTAGTTATCTGCTCTGAGAATAATGAATTTCATTACACAGCCAGACCCTGTGGTGAATAAAGTGATGGTGTTATTTACAGGGTGGAAATTAGATGTTTCTCGGAGGGCCTGGCATGCTGATAAGTAGTCTATATTTTTCTACTCAGTGAAGAAGGCCTGGTAAACCACCTCACTCCTTGTTTTATCTAGCAAAGCCTCTAGAGATTCAAACCAGTCTTTAGGTTGACGAACTAAATAAAATGATAAGAGGGAATTTCAAACTACATCTTAAGTCCGAAATCTTAAAATCGATCATATGAAAAAAATTTTATCAACTTATTTTAAATAATAAAACAGATAAAACATTGTAAATGGAAATTTCAAAAAGCATTAACAAATAGTAGAAATGTTTATCTATTAGTTGAACCAAACAAATCGAGTGCTTAAACTCAATAATTATTATTAAGTTACTTTAATTACTTAAGTAACATTTATACAATTATTGATACAGTTTATGTTTGATTAGTGTATTAACATAAACGATTAAAACGGTACGTTTAGTAAACAGAGAATGAAAATGATTCAAAGTTAACTTTTCGTTGAGGTAGAGATGCGTACGTATGGAACGTGACTACAAAAAATAGTTCTGTTTCTTGTCAAATGGTCAGACAATTATATGACTGAAGTATTTAAGAACAGAAGAGGTAGAAATGTAAAAGACACAAGTCAGAGTTATCTCCTCTGAGAGTAATGAATTTTATTATACAGCTAGACCCTGTGGTGAATGAAGTGACGGCGCAACTTGCAGGGTGGAAAATATGTGCTTTCAGAGGGTATGCTGATAAGCATACTTATCAACTCAGTGAGGAAGGCAATTGTGAACTACCTGTATCCTCGTTTTACCTAGTAAAGCCAGAGGTTCAAACCAGTCTTTCTGCTGATGACCTAAACAACAACTACAGAAAATAGTTATTTTTCTTCTTTCAAGTTCAGTTTTACAACATATTGTGTTCATTCTATTACTAACAAATTTATCTATAATTGGTTTTCTACAGAACAATACATAGATCGTCATGAAAAGGTGAACATCATTCAGCCTTCAAGGAGAAAAATAAGTTTCAGTCTAATTTTTGGTTACAAAAGGAAGCTAAATTTTTAACAGAGTATAATTTTTACTATTAAAAAAATGTGAAAAAAGTGGATATTTTAAGACTTCGGCCTTAGCATTTTACAACATAACTGTATTTATAATAAAATTTATAAAAAATTAAAAGACCTGCAATTTTCAAGTATTTTTCTCTACAGAGCCTAGTTTAGCGTCAAAGAGTGATTTACCTTACTATTAAGCCAAACTAAGGTTAATTTTCATTTTGTATCATTCATTCATGATTAAAATAAGGTTATGTTTTTTGAGATTATTTTTTTTTATTTCTAATGTATTATTACAAATGTTAGGTTATATTGTTAATGATTTGCATTGGTAAAAGAAAGTCGAGTGAAAGATCACACCAGATTTTTTATGAATAGTATTTATAGCAAAATTTACTTTTCTAATCTGAATGAATTTAGAGATACCGTGAACAACACTGAATAAGAGAATTAGTGAATGGTAGATAATTGTTTTTGATACCATATGTAGATTATTCGTTATGACCTAGTGAATTTATCTCAAATGAACAATTTTTATTTTTAGGATTGAGAGTGAATACAATAAAAAGCTTAAAATTTGATAGAGTTTATAAGTCAGAGAGAGGATATGGATTGTATTAGTATCGTTGATTGTAAAGCCAGCTTTATGTTAAAAAAGAGATATCTGAATAACACTAAACCAATCATCCACGAGTAAAAAATTCGAGGAAGTCAAATATTTTACCGATTCGGAATTTCTTTTATTTCATTTTCAATATCCGATTTGAGGAGTACCAAGTACGTCTATTATAGTACAGAAGGAACCTTTTCTATTGTGAGTAATTTGCTTCAAAAATCAATAATACGAGCCACTGTAACTCTCTTCATCTTTCGTGCTTTTGTAAAGTCAGCAATTCTATACAATTTCAGTGATACGTTCAACAAAAGCAATTAAAACTGCTTCAAATCACACAAACCAATGTAACGCATACTCATACTAGAGTGCCTTCCAATAAGTTTGACTTACAAGGTTATAATTTTTTTGTACTAAAAATCTGCGATATCCTATCATAGAACAACAAGTACAGTCCAGCCTCTCTTAGTTTGCTCCTAATGTAAACAAATAATGACGTCACTGAGCATGCGCATTGTATCAAAATGTGTACACGCTAATTAAAAAGTAACAACAAAATACTTTCAAAAGTATTTAAATACAAAATACTTTTAAAAGTATTTTTATAAATGAAATTGTTAGGCCTACATCATATCATGACTGATGTTTTTAGTACTTTAAGTACTTATAATTTAAAAAATAGTTAACTTAATAGGAATACGACATCCGTAAAGTCGCAGACTCTAGCGTGCGCCCTGTAGTAGGTGGCTTTTGTTTGTTGACAGTAGGAGCAAACTATTAAAAAATAGTTAACTTAATAGGAATACGACATCCGTAAAGTCGCAGACTGTAGCGTGCACCCTGTAGTAGGTGGCTTTTGTTTGTTGACAGTAGGAGCAAACTAAGAACGGCTGAACTGTAGATGTGCTGTGAGTATTATTAATGAGTAAATCAGGGTCTAGGGTCAGAGGTATTAAAATAAATCCTGCTATAAAAATTTTAAATTTTTTTGTCATGTTCTTTAAATGAATGTAGAAGAAATAAAATAAATTCATGGAAAAAATAAACCAAATCACATCACCCTTATGAACGGACAAGTGATAAAAACCACAGATAAGTTTAAGTATCTCGGAGAATGAATATCAAAGAACATAAACAATAAACAGAATCAATAAACCGAGACTTGCACAGAAACTTACTTGGCCAACGTACAAAAATAAGTTTCTCTTAATTGAGACAAAAATAATTAGACACTACAATACAGTAACAAGACCAGAAATAACCTATGCACGTGAAACACTATTTAACCTTAAAAGCAAGAACGTAACAGAAGAACTTCAGAGAGTAGATGAATTCTAAGAACGATAATTGACAAAAAACATTTATAGTGAATGGAAATCACAGACTTCTTCCTAATGATATGATACATAAGGAGAACGAACTTAATAAATATTATAATGAAAAATGACTACCCTTTTATAGTCATCTAGAAAGGCTACTTGAAGAAAGACTGATCAAAAAACTGGTGACTTACCAACAGAGAAATAAGTTAAGAATAATTGGCTACGGGAAGTAGAGAAAGAACTTGAGCTAAAAATAATAAAAGAAAAGATTTTAAAAAGAGAGGAAAAACTGCTCTTAAAAACAAAAAACAAAATTAAAAATTAAATTAACCCTCCGGGTTGGTCTATAGGTAAAGTCGTCGCCAAAATCAGCTGTTTAACAGCTGATTTTCGGAGACTAAGGTTCCTGGTTCAAATCCTAGTAAAGGTAGCTACTTTTATACGAATATGAATGCTAGACATTGGTTACCAGTGTACTTTGATGGTTGGAGTTCAATTAACTATGCTTTCTCAGGAATGGTCGACCTGAGTCTGTACAAGACTACACCTCATTTACACGTCATCCATATCATCCTCATCTCATTGGGTCATGGGGTTGCTTATTGTTCTGAATTGAACAGATTGGAACTTACACAAATTTGGGATTACAAAAAAAATCAAAATTCCAACAAAAAGGAAGTACAATATAACAGAGGATCAGAGATTCCAGAGATCTAAAAGAATGAAAGAGTATAGAGCAGAAAATAAAAGTTCCCAGAAACAGTTTTCCCATTCTTGACTATATATATTCTCCAATGATGGCCGAAAAAATTCTGTAGGGTGTAGTCTTTTGTCTGTTTCACTGTTGCCTAGGACATTTATGGCTTTTGGATTCTAATGGTTTTTCAGTCAATAGATTTTTGATTCTAATTATTTTTCACAAACTAGTTAAAGCTCATCACATGACACATCTTCATACCGTGCCATAACTTCTTTCTACTGTTCAAATTTATTCGAAAGATTTTTCCTTCTATGCATGTATACTAACACAGATTCGGAAAATAAAATTTCATAGGGCTGGTGTAATTACAAATAGTTAATGAATAATATAATAACCCGACAGATAAAATGTTTTTGCATACCTATTTTTAAAAAAAAATTATCACATAGAAAAATAAAAATAAGTTTTTTTTTATATCTATTAAAATTATTTCAGTGCTAACCATTTGAACCCCAGTGTAGGATTTATCGTCACCGCCGTATGATTATTATTTAACGTGTTTATTTTTATTTTTTATTTTTGCTTTTTTTTCGAAGTGGTGTAAACATTTTTAGTACTAAGTTTTTGATCCATGGTTAAAAAAGTTAAAAAAATTGTGTGTAATCTTTTTTCATAGAAAGGATGTCAAGTCATTTCCGTAAGTTATGAACATTTTTTTTTTTTTTTTTTTTGGTTTAACGCCCGACTGTTCTGCAATTACTGCTAATTCAGACGGTGAAGGATGAAATGATATTTGTAACGTATGAAAATATGCCGTGCCTGAATGGGATTCAAACCCAAGACCGCACGATGAGAGGCGAGCACGTTACCAACTACGCCAATGCGGCCGGCGTAGGTTATGAATAACCAATAAAAAATCCACGCATTATATTATATTATATTATAAATTAAGTAGAATAAGTAAAAGTAATTAAATAAAGTACTTAAGTATCTTTAACCGATTAAAATGTAACATTTATTACTTTGTTATTTAAAAAGGAGAATGTCTTAAATAACAGAAAAAATACGGGAAAATTGAAACGTTAATGGTGTTCGACGTAATATTTAATAAAATAACTTGTAACGAATGACGCAAGTAATAGGACAAGAAAAAGAGCATTACTGGTTGCGTCGTAAATAAATGAAGGAGTAGTTTGGTGTTTGTAAAGAAGAAGACGTCTGACAGTTTGGATTAGGTTTTGAATTCAGTTGGTTCAGTTATTGATTCGTATTGACACTATATGGTCAGTAGAATTTTAGAAAGGGGTACGGGTAACACAGCTGGGGAGTTTCGTAACGGGCATAAGCTCTCTTTCTCTTCCCGCAATGACGCCTAAACTTCAATATAACAAAATAAGATGAATAATAAAAATTTTAACTGGAGTAACATTTTATGTACGGAACGTGTTCTTTAAGATAATAGATATTCATAATTAGTACAAAAATCTGGTGTGAAACAATCACACAACTTTCTCTTGCCAATGCAAATAATTAACAATATAACCTAACATTAGAAATAAACAAAAAACTAACCTCAATAAACATAACCTAATTTTAATCATGAGTGAAAGACGCAAAATGAAAATCAACCTCTGTTTGCCTTAAAAATACGGAAAATCACTCTTTCATACTAAACTAGGTTCTGTAGAGAAAATTCTAATAAATAAAAGTTGTAGATCTTTTAATTTCCTATAAAATTAATTATTTACTTTTAATGTAAAATGCATACTAAAGCTGAAAATCTTAAAAAATCGATTTTTTACACTTTTTTGTGAAAAAATAAAGAAATCGCTAATTACCGCTAAACTAAGCGTTATACAAAAAAATGTTTGAAATAAACGTTGAAGGATATTACATTCTCTGCAACTTTTGTTGTATACATTTTTGCGCTGAAATTCATATTTAAGCCGCACTCTTAAAAAAAAACATATTTTTACGAGAAAACAGCCTTCCCAAGAATTTCAGCAGACATGGCGCCTACCCTATCTTGTAGAGCATAAAAAAATTTAGTAAATGAGGCGATTTTTAAAAAATCGTAGAGCCATGAAAAATTACACAAATAAATTACTACTCCGGTTGCCCGACATTAATGAAAATGTTCATATCGGGTCCGGTAGTAGTTTCTAACTTACGTTTCAAGTTCGTACGATGTTCCGTTCTTGAGATATTCTGTTCAGACACACACACACACACCAATCGCTAAAACACGTTTTTTGGGTTCAGGGAGTCTGAAACGTGTAGATCCGGTGAAAACTCGATTTCGAAAAATCGACAAGAAAACAATACTTCCTTTCTACGCAAATTCATATAGGCAAGAGAAAGTAAAAAGGTTTGTAATAACCAATTCTTTTGTTATCCGAAACAGGACCGGTTTATAACAGCGATAGTTTACTTATATATGTTCATTACAATATTATTCTTAGAGAATTCATTATTTAAAAATAATACCTACTTTCAAAAATTATTTAAATATTTTTAAAAAATGTTTAATGATAATAGTTTAATTATTTTAGTAGTTAATAATGACATATTCTTTCAACAGGGAAGCTGTGCGAGGATATATATTAAAATATATAATCTTCTTCTTCTTCTACCTCAATCGTAAGATTGGTTGGCAGCCCTCCATCTAGCTCTGTCCATTGCACCCTCTTCCATTGCGCATAGCTCTCAGCACCCAGATCTTTTGTAATTTGGTTTAGATACTGTAGCCGGGGCCTTCCACGACCCCTTTGTCCATTAACTGTACCTTCAAGAATGCTTAACGTAAATCCGTTGTGTCTTATTATGTGTCCAATATAAGAATGTCGTCTGCCCCCGAGAAGCTTCAAAAGAGATCTACTTTCCTCTGCCCTTTGTAAAACCTCTACATTCGTGATCCTGTCAGTCCATTTTATCTTGAGCATTCTCCTCCAGCACCACACCTCAAATGCATTCAAAGCCTTTTCCTCGACCTTCCCAATAGTCCACGTTTCTGACCCATAGAGTGCTATACTCCAAATGCAACTCTTTATTAGTCGCTTTCTTATTTCCAACTTTAGACTATTTGAGGAAAGCAGCTGCCGTTTACTAATAAACATAGCTTTAGCTTCTCTAATACGCCTTTTAATATCCATTTTATCCTTCCCATCTTCCGATATTATGCTTCCAAGATATTTATACATTTTAACTTGCTTTAGGGCGGTGTTATCTAATTTAATGGACACATTCTCTGGAACTTTTGAGCAGACCATAACTTCTGTCTTTACCTTATTGATCTCCATATCATATTTATTTCTCAGTATTTCATGCAAGGTGTTTAGTGCTCTTTCTATACTTGGTTTATCATCTGCCACTATTGCTATATCATCTGCAAAACGAAGCATCTGGATCCTTACCCCATTTATCTTGATGCCAGTGCAATACTCTTTGCATTCATTGATAGCTTGCTCTATGTAAATGTTGAACAATAATGGTGACAAACAACAGCCCTGTCTTACTCCTCTCTTTATATTAGCCTTCCTTTGCTCTTTAATGAAAAATATGAAAATATATAGGCCTAATATAGGATGTATATTAAACCTTTCCTAACAAAAATTTACTTCGTAACTTAGAAATAGCCTACTAATATTTTAAAACCCCTATTATGTTATAAGCCTGGTAGACATTATTTTCGTTTATAGCTGTACAAGAGTTTTAAATGGATAAAAGAATTTGTATAATTTTAATGAGAGAGTCGTTGAAAGGGAGTTTCTTGGTGAACTCAGTCAGGACCCCTATATTCATTTTTAAAGATAGCGTGACATGACTTGCAATGCCCTAGTAACGTCACGTTTAATAGAATAACTCCATTTTCTTACAGTTTTAATTTGGTTTGCTTTAAAAACGGTCTACGTTATTTGAGCTTCAACATACTTTTAAGTATAGTCTGCAATATTAAAATCAATTTTGTCTTATTAATCTGTGTTTGCAATATTCATTATTAATAAAGGGTTTGGTTTCATCCCTTATTACAATATTAAACACTCCTTTCTCTATCGCTCCACTTAATGGTTTTAAAATAGTAAATTTGTTGTATGAGGTGTGGCTACTAAACAACGAGACTGACGTTGTAAAAAATTTAATTTTAATTTTATACATAATCACTTATTGTCACCTTCAATATACACTCCTTCTCTATCCCTACCCCCATGCGAATTTTCCATTGTTGGAAACAGTGCTAGAAGTCATCTTCTGTCAGCTCCTTCAGGACACGTGCCGCTTTCTCTTTTACAGCTTCCACAGACTCAAATCTTGTCCCTTTTAATATACATTTCACCTTAGGGAATAGGTAGAAGTCACATGATGCAAGATCTGGTGATAAGGTGGATGTTCTAACACTGAGATGTTGTATTTGGCTAGAAACCTCTTGACAGATAACGCGGAATGAGCTGGCGCATTGTCTTGGTGGGGAACCCATGATTTGTCCTTCTACAATTCGGGGCGTTTATTCCTTACTCTTTGACGTAGTTTAGAAAGTACTTCAAGGTAGTAATATCGATTAATTGTTTGACCTTTAGGAACCCAGTGAAGGTACACAATCCCAAGGATATTAAAAAAAAAAAACAATCATCATTGGTTTAAATTTTGACTTGCTCATTCGAGCTTTTTTGGCTCTCGATGAAGTTCGTCTCTTCCAGTGCATGGATTGGCGCTTCGTTTCCGGATCATTAGTAAAAAACCACGTTTCATCACATGTTATTATCGTTTCCAAAACGGGTATCGGGTCATTTTCAATCGCGTACAAAGTGTCAGTACAAACATTTTTGCGAGCTTCATTTCAAATATTTTTGAGCGGCACGTGTCCTGAAGGAGCTGACAGAAGATGACTTCCAGCACTGTTTCTAACAATGGAAAAATCGCATGGAGCGTTGTAGGGATAAAGTAGGAGTGTATATTGTAGGTGACAATAAGTGATTATGTATAAAATTAAAATAAAGTTTTTTACGTCAGTCTCGTTATTTAATAGCCACACCTCGTATAGTTATTCAATGTAAAAACTCTTTAGAAAGTAAATTAATATTATTATTATTTCTATATTAAAAAGCATAATAGTAAAGTATTACTGGGAATCGGATGCAAAAGAGGAACACACTGAAGTCTTGATCAAATGGGGAAGGCGGAATATTGCGAGCATATTAAGATACAAAACTCTTTGTAAATTTCTTTGTAGATATTTTCGATAGTAAGATGCTGGATAAGATAAGAAAGGGAAGGTAGAGGAATTAGAACTCAGAAGGATTAATAAAAGATATGAAATTCAATATGTACACAGACTTGAAAAGAATGATATTAGCGGTAAGACGAAGTTTTTAAATATGAAAGAGTAACGAAATCTGACCGTCCAAATATGATATGTTTCTTAGCTTACTTATGACAGTCGTTCAAACATATACACACCTTTTTGCAGTAGAATTGAACCTGAAGTCAATTAAAAGTTTTGCCAAGTATGATATATGAACTTTCAGTTTTAGTAACAAAAGTTTATTTTTTAAACATCTTAGATGGGAATAGAACTTATATAATTTTCTTCGCAATTCTACAGTTATAAAGTATGAACAATTTATGTTGTTTTACAAAAAAATTAAGGTTGGTAACGTGCTCGCCTCTCATCATGCGGTCCTGGGTTCGAATCCCACTCAGGCACGGCATATTTTCATACGTTACAAAAAATCATTTCATCCTCCATTGAACAATAGTTACACCCCAACGTCGTCGCTAAAGACAGTTATAGTTGATGCGACGTTAAATAAATAAATTAAAAAAAAAAAAATTAAGGTTATTTACTTATAGTTTGTCTAATAATAATGTAAATATATTTTAAGGTAATATTATGATGACAACAGATTTCAAACGAATATAAAATAAAAAAGAATCTTTACCAAATTGTAGTACAACGTATTGTCGCCGACGACCCCACCATTACGCTCTGCATATATAGTCCCAGAACCTGTCGCGGGGAGCGCTACGACTCGCAGCCAGCAGTGCCACCCCTCCACCATACAGTGACTCACCGGACGAGATTTAAGCAGCCGCACTGGCCTGCGAGACGCACTCGCCATCCAGCTCCCGAACTGAGAAGAACAAGAAAGAAGACAGCTAACAAGAAACAAGAAGAGCCGAGACTAGACGCACTATCGCTGGTCGCCACTACCGGTGACGGACGCACATTCCCGCACCGATTAGCCTTCTCCTACCCGGCCTCTGAAGAAGCCATTGAGTGCCTGATGGCACCATGGTGAAGATAGAGTTCAGCGCGGGACCGAAGAGAACCACCTCGGCCGCGCTATCGGTCAACGGCCTACGCCGACTCGACACTGCGGGGCTTTGGGGACCACCACTGTCACGCTGCAGTGGAGACCCAACTGCCGCTGAGGGAGAGCTAGGCCTGAATTCGAAACCCGAGATGTCACTCTTCGGGCTCCGCTCTCTACACGCCGGTTCGCCGCTTCCGACCACCAACAACAGCCGTTTTCAGGGCCACCACTAAAAACCCAAACGGTCCTTCTCAAACCCCCCCCCCCAACAAATTAAACGGTCCTTTTCAGGGCCAGCAAATTCACAAGCAAGGTTTTGCCACGTTTCGTCAGCCCCGGTCAGCAATAGTATAATGGCACAACAAAAATAGAAGAAGGTGAGGAATAACGAGAAACACAAGGACGGTAAATACAATATGAAAAAATGTAGAGCACGGACTTGAACAAGAGGACGCGGACGACCACTGATGCGATGGGGAGATGACATGAGAGTGGCACTACTTCCGGTTGACCGACTTTGATGAAAATGTTCGTGTCGGGTCTTCTAGTGGTACCTAACGTAAGTTTTAAGTTTCAGCTATGTACAATATTCCGTTTTTGAAATATTTGGTTCATAAACGCACGTACACACCAATCGCTAAAAAATGTTTTTCGGTTCCGGGGCCTGAAAAAATGGATATCCGGCGAAAACTCGATTTTAAAAAATCGACATGAAAACAATAAGTACTTTCCTTCTCTATAGTATATTCATAAATGGCAAGAGAAGGTAAAAATAAGAAAATTGGCTAACAGGGTACTTAACTTAAGGGCGAAGACCCTCATTCTTTAAAGAAATGAATACCAAAAACGAAATGAAAATAAATGATAGTGGTAAAGTTGTTTAAATATTTCAGTAACAAATATTATGGTTCATGTAACGTGAAATTTATCGAATATAAAAGCGTCTTGACAAATGTTTATCACATCATTTCGTCAATATTCAATTTCAGCTAAATTTAATTGTACGGTTAGTTGGACATTTCTTTCGAACGTTGGCTGTTTTATTTCATTTCTCAAAATATGTGATTTTATTGTAGTATTGATTCTGTGAAGATGAGGAAAGAAGTTAGATAAGATATGAATGTATTCATTTATGTATTTATTTATGAATATAAAAATATACAAATGAGCAATCTGAATAAAACATAAATAAAGATTTACTGAAAGTGATAGAATGAAATACAAATTGAGAAAGAAACATAAGGAATAAAATTAAGAAGGAAATTGTTTCTTTATTGTAGGTGTAGTAATTCAATATTTATGTTAAAGATAGTATCCTGTAATTTTCTTTTTACAAAATGCATATCTTATAACCAATAAAATCTCTTTCATCCTAACAACCAAATGATTCTATTGTCCATTAAATAAAAATGTTTAATAAAAAAAAATCTGGTGTGAACACTCACACAACGTTCTCTCGCCAAATAATTAACAATAAAACCTAACATTAGTAATAAAACATTAGAAATAAACAAAAAACTAACCTTAGTAAACACAACCTAATTTTAATCATATATGAAAAACGCAAAATGAAAATCAACCTCAGTTTGGCTTTAAAATACGGAAAATCGCTCTTTCACGCTAAACTAGGCACTGTAAAAAAAATTCTCTAAATAAAAGTTGTAGATTTTTTTAATTTTCTATAAATTTTATAATATACACTTATAAACTTTAGTAAATGAGGCGATTTTTAAGAAAATCGTAGGAGCCGTTTTTGAGAAAATTGCAAAAAAGTTAAAAATGAAACGAATAAACTACTACTTCCGGTTGACCGATTTTGATGAAAATGTTTGGGTCGGGTCCTCCAGTAGTGTCTTATTAACTTAAGTTTCAAGTTCGTACGATGTTACGTTCTTGAGATATTTTGTTCACACACACACTCAGACCAATCACTAAAAACATGTTTCTTGGGTTCAGGGGGTCTGAAAACGTGTAGATCAGGTGAAAACTCGATTTCGAGAATCGACTTGAAACAATACTTTCCTTCCTATATATTCATATAAGCAAGAAAAAGTAAAAATGTACAATAAAAAATCCTTTATTAGCTACAAATTCCTAAATAAAATTTTAATTTAATTTAAATATCTGGATGATAACTACGTAATTGAATTGCTTGCAGACAAATAAGTTAATTCGGGAAACGCTTCGTTAAAGAGACTCGTGAAACAAAGGAATATTAATCAAAATTAGTGAATAAAAGGATAAATTACACTGAAATAGAATGAACAATATGGAATATTAAATTAATATTATAAAAGCTACGGATTTCATGGTATATTTCCAAATCAAACATGTATAACCGGTGAAACTCGATTTAAAAAAAATCGTTATGAAAACGATACTTTGCTTCCCTATATATATATTCATTACAAGGTAAGAGAAAATACAATATACATACTACTCAATATAAATAAACCAACAATTATTAACAACTACAAACCTATAATAAATTTTGTTGAATATTTTACGCCTTTTGGAAACCCTTCTTTTTCTTTATTTTATTAATACTTGCTTGCACCCGATGAAATATAAATTAAAAATGCGAAAGAAGAATCACACTCAATTTTTTAATCCTTAATGTGGGTAAGTTGCAAACTATTCAATTTAAGAATAATAAGCAACCCCATAACCCAATGAGATGAGGATGACGTGTAAATAAAGTGTAGTCTTGTACAGACTCAGGTCGACCATTTCTAATAAAGTATGGTTAACTGAACCCGAACCACCAAATTACACCGGTAATCACTGTCTAGTATTAAAACCGTACAGTAGTAACTATCTTTAAAAGATTTGAACCAGGAACCTTCGTCTCCGAGAATCAGCTGTTAAACAGCTGATTCGCGGGGACGACTTCACTATTAGATCAATTCGGTGGGTTTAACCATGGCGTTCTCTCGTAATTAGAGAACGCCATGGTTTAACACGCTATTACTCGTATTACTAAAAATCTGGTGTGAAACACTCACACAACTTTCTCTTGCCAATGTAAATATTGAACAATATAACCAAACATTAGTAATGAAACATTAGAAATAAACGAAAAACTAACCATATAAAACATAACCTAATTGGAATCATGACTGAAAGACGCAATATGAAAATCAACCTCAGTTTGGCTTACAAATGCGGAAAATCACTCTTTCACGCTAAATTAGGCTCTGTAGAGAAAAATGTTCTAAATAAAAGTTGTAGATCTTTAATTTCCTATAAATTTGATTACATATACTTTTATCGTAAAATGCATGCTAAGGCTGAAATCTTAAAAAAATCGATTTTTTTACACTATTTCGTGAGAAAAAACATAAAATTGCTAATTACCGCTAAACTAAGCGTTATAAAAAAAATGTTTGAAAAAAAAGTTGTAGAATTTTAAATTCTCTACAACTTTCATTATACATTTTTGCGCTAAAATGCACATTAAAGCCGCAATGTTAAAAAAAATATTTACGAATAAACAGCCTCTCTAAGAATTCCAGCAGACATGGTGCCTACCCTATCTTGTAGAGCATACAAAATTTAGTAAATGAGGCGATTTTTAAAAAAATTGTAGGAGCCATTTTGAGAAAATCGCAAAAAAGTGAAAAATTATACGAATAAACTACTACATTTGGTTGATCGATTTTGATGAAAATGTTCGTGTCGCGTCCGGTAGAAGTATCTAACTTAAGTTTTAGGTTTCAAGTTCGTACGATGTCCTTTCTTGAGATATTCTGTTCATGCGCGCGCGCGTGCGCGCACGCACGCGCGCACACACACACACACACACACACACACACCAGACCAATCGCTGAAAACATGTTTTTTGGGTTCAGAGGGTCTGAAAACGTGTAGATCCGGTAAAACCTCGATTTCTTAAAATCAACATGAAAACAATACTTTCCTTCCTACATATTCATATAGGCAAGAGAAAGTAAAATTAATAAGCAAACTATATTTTCACAAGACTCATTTCTAGTGTAGCCCATCAAATTTACTTAATTACTGAAAATAAAAGCTTAAAAAATATTGACTCGGAATAAAATAAAGTTGGTTCCAATGAGAAACAAAAAGTTGTGAAAAGTTAAACTTATTAAAACTCTTAAATGTGAGATAAAACTCAACTTATGCTATTGTGGATTTCCTTACAAGTTTTTCTTTCTTATAAACTTTAGAAAAGTTTAAACTTTCAAACATAACGCAACTAGGGTTGTTTCCTTTTAAAGCATAACTGCAGTTGAATATAATTATAATATTTACCGTCTGTTTGTTTTATTCGTTTGTATTGTTTTCTTTATTTTATCCTGTAGCAGTAAAAAGGTTTTGTGATATTCTTTTCTAATAAGAATTAATTTCTTTGAACTAAACATTTTTTGTGGCTGTATTCTAGTAAAAAATTTACTTGAATTTTAAATTAATTAACCAATAAGCAAGTATATATTTTTATGCACAATTGAAAAAAATTATCTCATCGCGAAAATTTTACAACAGTTTTTATTGCTTCGAACAGTAAATTGACTGATATAAATTCATAACCATTAAACTAGAGATAAAACAGAGGAAATTAAAAATTATTATTATTAATTTTAAATTATAACTTTAAAAACAGCAATACTTGACAGTAAAATCTGGTTTTAAACACTCACATAACTTTCTCTTGCCTATAACCTAACATCTACAATATATAACCTAACATCTACAGTGTATAACTAAAATTATGATTCTGTCTGTTCAATTTTTCAAATGCCCCAAATTTTGTTTTTGTTGCATCACGCAAGAACCGCTGAACCAAATTAAATGAATTTCGGTATTTAGGTTCTGGACATTATCGAAATGAAAATAGGCTATAATTTTTTTTTAATATCACAAAGGGATGGGGGAGTTCAGAGGGAGGGGTAAACAAAAAACTGCGAATATCTCCGTTAAAAGTTAATCCATCAAAAATGTTAATCGAAATTACGAAACGTTTAAAGATAAATAAGTTTGATTATCTAATTTTTTTTATTTTTAAGCATAATAAAGGAGATTTTACCAATTTTATAAAAATAAACATAGCAATATTTTATAAAACAAGATTAACAGAACAATAAACATAGGTCTACGCGCCGCTGTTATTCATTCCAAAGCTCTGTACCCTACCCCTTCCACCACTACCTAACCTTACACGACACACCCGTTCTCGGTCATATTGTCAAAAATGAAAGACAGTCAGTCACCTTAGTACTTAACCATCGCGAAGTGTTCCAATTGTGTTTTACCTTTCATTTCAATTTTTATTGCTCTGTAGCGAATAATTATATTACCTATAGTTACATTACACACAGATTTGTGTGAGTTAAATTTCAAAACATCAATTTTCATTGTTCTGTATAAATAGTAAATTTTTTTATTTATGTAAAATAATTAACTACGCTTCTGAAAATAATAAAGCGCTGCATAACTTGATTTAAAAACACCTAGACCTCGCTTTTATTTTACGTCCAATTATTTTGTTTTGTCATTAATAATAATGCTGACGTTGAAAGGAAGTACGAATAGATAACAATGAATGATTTAAGAATATCAGATGTGACAGGGATCGAACTCGGTACACCAACAGACTGTACACAGCACCAAGAAAACCGTTCGAAGAACGGACATTTTAGCTAGTTAGTAATAAAACATTAGAAATAAACAAAAAAACTAACCTCAAAAAATATAACCTTATTTTAATCATGAATGAATGATGCAAAATGAAAACCTACCTCAGTTTGGCTTAATAATATGGAAAATCACTCTTTGACGTTGAGAAATATTCAAAATACGCCGCTATATATTAAGAGCCGCTGTTTGGCGTTATAAGGGTTAAATACTATTTTATAAAATGTATAAGATCAAATGATCTTCTCCATCGTGCACCGATTCAATGAGCCCCTTCTTGATCTGAATATTGTTTCCTGACCCCACAACAACCATATACTTAGTTTTCTCGATGTTAATATCCAACCCCATTTATCGTGGTTGTCAATCTACTTTCTAGTCATAAAGTAATAAAAAAATCTACATTATTTAAAATGTAAAACTGCTTCCAATGAATTCTAAATGGGAGTTCTATTAACTCCTAAAGTCATAGTTTTACCGAGAGAATTTTTATAATTTTTACATGATTTTAAAGAGTATTCTTTCCTGATATATTAAAAAGTTCTAAAGTTTAAATTCATGCTAAAGTGAGCTTCATTTTACGAAATGAAAAAGAGTAAATTTCGTTTACAACGTTACGGTAATACAGAGTAATGTAATGCGGTTCTCCCACATTTACTATAAGCGCGTCAGCTCGTGATCCGTGTGAGGAATTTCTGTTACGGCATGCAGTGAAAGATTATACTATTCATAAAAAATACATTTATCATAATGATCTTGTCATTACAAAGTAACCTTTTGTTTTATTATTTCAATTTATTCTATAATATAGTAACTCTTTTACTTTTCTTTCATTGTTTTGCAGTCCTCAGGAATTAAAATATGTACGTAGCATAGAAAATAAGGAAACTAAAAAATATATATTTCGTAAGATTAACTTATAAGCCTATTTTTAACGGTATGCAGGTACGCTCCTTTACGCGATTCCTCATCACAGTTTTTTATAACTGATGCAATGATTTGTCGCACTTCCGAATGAATTACCGCTTTATTTTTCCGAAAAGACATATTAAAATAAAACAAAAGATATGAAAAATACACGTTGTAATTTACCTAACACAAAACAAATAACTTTTGGCACGTTAACACACTTTAAATTTCAAAATAAAAATCACTTTAGTGATCAAAAATCATGAATAATGATTAATACATCCGAGACGCACAAGCACAAAATATACAACTGTATATTGTAACACGTGTATCCGTTGTGAAAAGCAATAATAAGTAGGCCTATAATAAATTAATACATAGACATAATAATAATATTTACACGATGACTAAATGTTTTTGTACTGCACGATAAGACGAATATATTACTCACATTCTATTACGGCACCCGCCCCACTTCCCCAGGCGACAGAGATCATGAGCTGGCGCGCGTACAGTACCTCCAACCATAGTCATATTCCATAAGCACAGTGGATGTGTGTCATCTCTCTTCTCACCTTCAAACACACTCAGTTGATATTAGGAATTCTGTTAACGTTGATTTATTTAAAGTTTTAGTTTAAAACCGTTCTTTTCAGGACGACACTATCGTACTTATGTGCTTTAGTCGTTACTCACGTTCTTCTAAGAACTGTTGAGTTTATTGTTAACTTTAACCATTTATTTAATGATTGGGGTTTGAAAACCAAGAATATTGTGCGAATTTATTCGCACGGGTCCACTATAATAATGGTAATTTGTCAATAAAGTAATAAATAAAACAAACTACGTACGTAAAAAGTAACAAAAAAATAATCTCAACGTTAATAAAAATTATGCGAATTTTTTCTCCTACTTGAATTCTAAAAGAAAAAAAAAATCACGGAAAGAAATAGCATTAAAATATTAAAACGTATGTGAAAATTTAAATATTACAATGAGCACAAATAAATGAGATTCTAAAATCCAGATTTAGTGAATCAACAATGAAGGGGTGGAAAATTTAGGGTTGAATTGAGACGGAGGAAAGAAAGAAAAGGTTGGTAAAGTTGGGGAGTTGAGAGAGAAGACTTTTGTGGTTGAAATGTAGACGATACGATGAGTGGAGTGAAAAGCGGTAAATATAACCAAAAAAGAGATAGCTGAATGAGGAAACCGGTTTTTGAAGAGAGGAGAAAAGTAAAGGAAATGATGGAAAGTGAGAATAAGGGAAGAAGCGAAGGAGCAGGAGGGGTAGTAGAAGAGAAGAATATAGTGGTAAAAGAAGATAAGATTGAACAGTGTAGTTGTAGTAGTAAAGAAGATTGCAATGAAAAGAAAAGCTGTTCTGTCTTCTCGAACTCGAGTCGCGACATTTTCCTTAACTCCTCTCTTTCTAAAATTCCCTCTCCTTATTTCCATCTCTGTCTTTTTAAACATTCTCTCCTTCATTTTTCTCATTCTCCAAACAATCTCAGCGTTCTAGAGAGTTTTCGAAATTCACTGCATGCTCTCTTGGTCTTTCATTTTATACGCGCGTAATATCAACTCACAAAATTTCCCCTCTTTTCTTTTCATCATACTGTTTCCCTTCACGGTTTTCCACCGTCACATACTACGAAGGAAGTGTATAAGGTAGAACTTGAAAATGTACGCCTACTATTGTCCCATACAGGCCTATGCTATACATCTAAATCAGAGTGCACTACACTTGTAAGAAGTAGAGGTTAAAATGAAAGGAATTGAGGTACCCCTAAAATCTTGATAGATCATAGCATTCAGTTCAAAGAACCGTAGGCTTATTGAAACCTCCTGTACTTCTAAGGTATATTACAATCTTTAGATGTATAATATAACTTTTTCTTTAATATGATTTTACTAATTAAACTTAATTAATTACTAATACCTTAAAACTGCATTTACCATTTTGTTATTAACCATTTAATTTTGTATTTAATCTGACATTAACAATGCGGTAAGTAAAACCTACTTAAGATCTCCTTAACATAAATTAAAAATAGGATATTATTTTACATAGTACTATAAGTTTTTTATAATTCCAACCGACATTACGGAAAATTTTTGAAATCTTAGGTCCCGGATCCATTGGGGGTTCTACGCCTCTCCAAAATTTTTCACAGTATTGGTTAGGGTTATATGAAAAATATTAACAAGGCTTTAGGTTATGGCCAAGTGCCGACAAAAAAGCATCCCACTAATCTTTCGCTCCGTGACCTCGTTAATTTTTTCAAAATTTCTGGCTCATTCCCCTTCGCCAAAATATATCAAATTTGCTTCGAATGGGTTCTGTTGTTTTCCGCTAATATTTCTCTATGTAATGTAATCTTATTTTGCGTCTTTCACTCATGATTAAAATTAGGTTATGTTTATTGGGGTGGTTTTTTTTTGTTTATTTCTAATGGTTTATTACTAATGTTAGGTTATATTGCTAATTATTTGCATTGGCAAGAGAAAGTTGTGTGAGTGTTTCACACCAGATTTTTAAACTTCGATAAATAAATGTTTAATCATGTAGTTCAGTATTTGATATTAGAAATCTGTAGTAATATAATTTCGTCTAACCGTAGGTACTTAAGTTTGTAGTAATATATTGAACAACAGGTGTACTTATTGAAAGATTCTGGTTCAGTAGACTAAAATGTAATAAACTTGTAGTAACTTTTAGTTTATCTCTGAAACAATACAGTAAATAACTTTATTATTGGAACGGTCTCTATTGTAAATTTTTCGATTGCTAATGAAAAAAGTAAAGTACATTGCTGAGTTCATTAAACTTTAGAAATTAAATTACATTTTTAATTTAAAATGTGTCTTATCAAACTAAAATAAAATGAACAGTAAATATTTTACTTGTATTTAAGATTTTAACACTTAAGACTGTTTACCCCGAAAAAGTTTTTATTAAATGTTCAAAGATTTATGTAAAATCCAACACTAACACAAGACAATTCAATTGTTGAGACTGACAAATATTTTTTAATACCATATAGTAATTTTAAGCATTATCAAAAAATATTAATGCTGAACTTAAATTTATCACGCTTTAATATTTGAATGGGTCAAAGGAAAAACGTTGCAAGTAACAAAAACAAATTTTTACAGAAAGTGAAAGATACCTTCTGATTCTTAGCTGTACAACGATTTTTCACTGTATGATAATTTTGTTTCAAGAATTTCTGAGATTTCAGTTACAATTCTACGCGTTAGAATTCACTATTATGATCAAATAGAGGATTTATAGAACGTATTCCACTGGAACCTCACTTTTGTAAATTTTGTCAGTTGCAACGTTTTTCTGTTGAGCCATTCATTTGATCTTTTGTTAAAAATGTGATTTTTAAGTTTTATTCACATTGATTTAATGAGAATTATATTCATTAAAAATTTAATTCTTCAAAGCAAAGGTTCCAAGTTTGACTCGCAGCTGGGATCTGAAAATTTAACAAGTTGTCCCCACGTTTCATCGCACACTGTAGTCGCTAATGATCAAGCTGTAAAATTATTTTTCGTGATAATAATGACAAGCCAAGGCTTGTTCGTAGGTAATGATACGAGGTGATACACATAAAATGTGCGATATTACCGGGAATCGAATTCCGAAACCCGGCATACAAGCAAGTTGCGCTAACCACTACGCCAACGGGCCAGCCATAACTTGATGTAACTTTAACTAAATCAAAAATTATATAATAAACATTTTTTATTAACTTTACTTGTAATTAAGCCAAATTATATATCCAATTTTTACAATTAAAATATATAATTTAAAAAAACTAAATAAGTTGTCACCGGATGGCGACATTAAGTGGCGAACCTTATTAATTTGGTGGCCCTGAAAAGGGCCGTTTAAGCGGTAGTCGTCGTGGCGGTCGAGGAGCTGGGTGACACGGCGTGTCGTCGTCCAGTGGAGACGTCATCTTCTTCCCTCGCATTAGTGCGTCAATGGCTGCTTCGTCGGGTCCGGTGGGCGTAAGGCTCGGTCAAGACACCGCTGTGGGCATCGCTCGCGTCAGCGGGCAACGACGGTCCGGTTGACGGCTTACGGTGACGGGACGGCGAGCGGAAGCATCATCTTCTCTCTTGCGGGGTCGTCGATTAGTTCTCGCTGGAATCCGGCAGCCGTGTGCGGTGGTGGACGTCTTGTCTGCTGTCTGGTTCGAAGTGAAGCTCTTGGTGTCTTGATTGGAATTGACTCCCTCGGCTCAGTGCAGCGCTCTTTATATAGCTGCCGAGAGCGCTGTTATAGAGAGGGGCGACTGGCTTGGCCTTGATGATAAAGGCCTTTGCAGTGGGGAGCCGAAAGCTTTGTCGCTATGCCGTCAAAGGCCGGAAGAACTATTGAAGCCGGCAACACAGTAAATGATTAATTAGAAGAGGTGGCGGTGACAATTCCCTCCCCCCCCCCCCCACTAAGAACTGTGCTGCCGGGTGAAATTCGGTGGCTGCAGGCGAGAACGAAGCAGTCCAGCCTCGTCAATTTTTTTTTTTTTTCGTCAAGCTGCAGGCAGTTGTGTTGTGTTGGGCGCCATATCTTCTGTTATCTCAGGTGCTCGTCCGGTATGAAAAATCCTTTCCATATTCTTGCCCCACGTTGGGCGCCACTTGTCACCGGATGGCGACATTATGTGGCTAACCTTATCATTTTAGTGGCCCTGAAAAGGGCCGTTTAGGTGTGTGTCCGCCGGGGCGGGTAGAGGTGTTTAACCGGCCCTTCTCAGGGCCATCAACCTGAGCCACGGCTCTCTTCGCAGCCACGCGCTGCTTAAGCCGGTCTCCTTCGAGACCAGCACAACGGTCTTTTTCAGGACCAATTTAATAAGGTTTTACCCAGCCCTTCTCAGGGCCATCAACCTGAGCTACGGCTCTCGTCGCAGCCACGCGCTGCCTACACCGGTCTCCTTCAAGACCGGCACAACGGTTCTTTTCAGGACCAATTCAATAAGGTTTACACCGGCCCTTTTCAGGACCATCAAACACCTCTACCCGCCCCGGCGGACACACACCTAAACGGCCCTTTTCAGGGCCACCAAAATGATAAGGTTAGCCACATAATGTCGCCATCCGGTGACAAAGTATTTACACTTTTGCCCTAAAATGCATATTAAGGCCACAATCTCAAAAAATCATTTTTTTTCTTCGAGAGTACAGCCTCTCGAAGAATTTCAGCAGACATGGAGGCTACCCTATCATGTAAAACACAAAAAATTTAGTAAATGAGGCGATTTTAAAGAAATCGTAGGACCCGTTTTTGAGAAAATCGCAAAAAAGTGGAAAATTACACGAATAAACTACTACTTCCGGTTGACCAAATTTGATGAAAGTGCTCGTGTTGGGTCCTCAAGTGGTATCTAAAGTAATTTACAAGTTTCAAGTTCGTACGATGTTCCTTTCTTGAGATATTTTGTTTACACGTGCGCGCGCGCACACACACACACACACACACACACCAACCGCTAAAAACATATTTTTTGGGTTCAGGGGTCTGAAAATATGTATATCCTGAGAAAGAAAACTCAATTGCAAAAAATTTACATGAAAATTATACTTTCCTTCCTATACATATAGCCACATAGGCAAGAGAAAATAAAAAGTAAATTATAGTATGAAACCAAGAAAATCGAGAAACAGTCTATTTATTGCACTCCTCTGAATCTATTGCAATATCAATATTTATTTAATAGATTAAACTGTATTTTAAAATACACAATTTATAAAATTATACAGTATCGATACAGTATAATTATACAGATCGATACAAATTTAAATTAGAAACGTAAAATAATCCAATCAGAGTCGTGCCAACAAAACTAGTTTATAGTATTACTGTAAAATATTTCATGAAACGTTTGTAAACACTTATAGACAAACAAACAGTCTACGTGACGACACAAAAATAAACAAAGGTAATTTGAAATGTAATCGAAGGATTTTACTTTCTATCTCTTTTTCAGTGGGTTAATTCAATCTCTGGATTAATTTATTCAATGAAAACGTTTAGTACGACTCGGTTGAACGAAATTCTGTACACAGAAAATGTAAATGCAGAGATTTATATACGAGGTGTTGCTAAAAATAATGAGACTGACGTTGTAAAAAATTTAATTTTTATTTTATACATAATCACTTATTGTCACCTTCAATACGCTCTATGCGAATCTTCCATTGTTGGAAACAGTGCTAGAAGTCATCTTTTGTCAGCTCCTTCAGGACACGAGCCTCTTCTTCTTTTACAGCTTCCACAGACTCAAATCTTATCCCTTTTAATGAAGATTTCACCTTAGGTAACAGGTAGAAGATAATAACATGTGATGAAACCTGGTTTTTTACTTATGATCCGGAAACGAAGCGCCAATCCATGCAGTGGAAGAGCCGAAATTCACCGAGAGCCAAAAAAAGCTCGAATGAGCAAGTCAAAATTTAAAGCAATGATGATTGTTTTTTTTATATCCATGGGATTGTGTACCTTCACTGGGTTCCTGAAGGTCAAACAATTAATTAATTACTACCTTAAGGTACTTTCTTTGAAATTTATGAAATAAACGTTGTAGAATTTTAAATTCTCTACAACTTTAATTATATACATTTTTGCGCTAAAATGAATATAAAGTCGCAATCTTAAAAAACAACTTTTTTACGCGAAAACCTTCCCAAGAATTTCAGCAGACATGGGCCTACCCTATCTTGTAGAACATAAAAAATTTCGTAAATGAGGCGATTTTTAAAAAAATCTTAGGTGCCGTTTTTGAGAAAATTGTAAAAAAGTGAAAAATGACACGAATAAACTACTACTTCCGGTTGACCGATTTTGATGAAAATGTTCGTGTCGGGTCCGTTAGTAGTATCTAATTGTTCCGTTCTTGAGATATTCTCCAGACACACAGACCAATTGCTACGTTTTTTGGGTCCAGGGGTCTGAAAACTTGTAGATCCTCGGAAAATCGACATGAAAATAATATTTTCCTTCCTATATATTCATATAGGCAAGAGAAAGTAAAATTAAATGTAAAATTTATTGTTTCAGTTGCAGTATACTTGTCCAGACTTTCTGTACCATCAAGTTCTTCCATTTTTTGTTTTTTCTTTCAAATAACACAACTAGGTGTAGCTAATTTCCATTAATATTAGACCTTACAGCCATATTTATAGGCTTAACTTGAACCTATAACTGAAGTTGTGATGGCCATTTCTATAGTTTGAAAACTTAACTCGTTAAAATTTAAAGGGACTTTGAAGCAATTTCAGCAATATGTTTGTTTGTCTGTTGCTGAATTGTTTTAGAGAGAGATGGAACTATAGATATGACTGAGGACGGGAAGAGATAACTAATTGAATTGTAAAGTGTCTTTCAACTGAAGTTCTCCAATTTATGTGTATATTTATAACACGGTTGGAGTCCCTCTTTGGTATCAGTATGACTTTAGAATATAATAGAATTTTCACAGGTGTGCAACTAGTATAACTTTAAGAAGCGACCTTTACCGTTAATTTATCAAATAATTTATTAATTAATTCACCGTTAATTTTTAATTCATACATTCTGGTTTTTTACAAAATTTAGTAGGCAATATTCATGTCTGTAAATACTAAATTCAAAGTACTTAAATAAACTACTTACTACAGAATTTCATGAAATACCATTAATAATCGGGATTTAACTGTCATGAGACTCGTCTCATAGCTGGCGATTTCTGAGGAATCGAGTGACACCATTTTTGTTACCAAATTTCGACTTCGATTTCTTGACTTCTAATTTTGGGCCACTTCCGGTCGAAACCGGTACTTCAAACCCATAATTTCTGTATCTACTCAACAAAAGGAATCGAATGACCATTTTTTTCTAAATTCCAACTTTGATTTCTCAACTTCCGGTTTACGAGCATTTCCGGTCGAATTCGGACATTAAAACCCAATTCACGTTACCGTATTTTTCGGACGATAAGACGCATCGGACGATAAGACGCACCCTTGTTTTTCAAGGCATAAATTATCTAAAAATTATTTTGACTGATTTTAATTAGTTTTTAATACAGGTAAATGTGATTTCTTCAACTTTGCAGTGTAAGATGTTGACCACTACGCCACGCAGGCGACCATTAGTTTCTTTTTAAAGTTAATTTTAGTTTTAAATAGGCTATTAGTGTTCATTTACAAAAATAAAGTAGCATTTCTTCAAGTACCGTATTTTTCGGACGATAAGACGCATCGGACGATAAGACGCACCCTTGTTTTTCAAGGTATAAATTATCTAAAAATTATTTTGACTGATTTTAATTAGTTTTTAATACAGGTAAATGTGATTTCTTTATTTGAAAAACAGCAAGTACAGAAGATACAATATATATAATTATTTTATAGTCATAAATTTACAAAAAACATGGATATAGAAACTGTAAGTACGTAAATTACTACAATCGGTTTCATAATCATAGACACCCGAGTTTGAATCCTTGCATCTCCATAACTTTGAGTCGGATTTCAACATACTTTACATCAAAATTTAGCTCATTTTTTCTGCTTTGACTTGTAATAGTCATATATTTTTAATGTTGTTTAAAAGTTGCCATATCGAGGTTGGAAGACAAAAAACCCCGGTTCTTTTGATACCGCAACAAATTTCATGCTTTTAGAGGCGTGTAACTCGATAAATATTTGACCAAAAAGTTTGAAATTTTAACAAGACATAGACAATTATATTATTACAGCGTGTACGAAATTTCAAATTCATACGTTATTTAAATTTTGATTTATTAACAATATTCTGAACCCTTGCTATCTCGGTAACCACACGATCGTTCGGCTCGGGCAAACTATTGTTTTATCCAGCGTAAAAAACTTAGTACAGACATGTTAATAACATGAAATATCGATTGGCCAATATTGCGGTAGAATTTTTAGAATTTTGAAAAATAGACTTGGTAATGCAGGGGGTGGGTGTTACTATCCATGTTGCTAGTTTGTGTACGTGACATCGTGTCGGACTGTCTACCTGAACTGACATACTGCATTGTCAAATCAGGTAGACAATCAGATTCAGGCAATATGGTTAGTCTAATAGTAATTGATAATCCAATTTTTCTATTGTGCTTCAAGTCGTGGCCATTTGACAGCATGAGTTCGATATTTACTGGTATGTTTCTTATTATCTGCCTTGAGTAATAAATCTTCTTGTTTCCGCCATTCCCGAATCATTTTTTCTGTTGGAGGAGGTAAAAAATGCCTTTCTACTTCTCGAATGCCATTACCTTTTGCATATTGAACCACTTTTAATTTAAAAGCGAAAGAGTAAGAAACTTGCTTCATATTTTAAAATGCTATGATATTTACCGTAAGTAATATCGATACAGAAACTACTGTGTATGCTTAGAATCTTCAAGAGGATACAGTTTAAAAACTACGGTACATCCTATATCATTGTATGTTTTGTTTTGAAATCCCTAGTTATTGAACGTGTTTAAGTAGAGTAGGGTAGTAATAAATATTATTATAGAAAGCATCTACCCTGAAATATAGCTAGCGTTCGGAGCATAAGACGCATGGTAATTTTTAGGTCATTTTCCTACGGAAAAAAGTGCGTCTTATCGTCCGGAAAATACGGTAAATAACTTTTTGTGTAGATTACGAAACCGTTAACCGTTTGTTGTTATCTCTAGTAGTTTTTAACTTTGATTTTTGAACTTCCGGTTTTGGGTCACTTCCAGTCAAAACCGGAAATCAAACCCAATTTAAGCCCACTAACTTTCTGTGTAGATTACGAATCCATAAACCGTTTGTTGTTATCTCTTGCAGTTTCTGACTTTGATTTATTACTTCCGGTCAAGACCGGAACTTCAAACTCAATTCCAGCTTACTAATTACTTTCTCTTGCTTATACAAATATAGCAAAGCTTAAGCAAATATACAAAGGGAAGGTGTCATTTGCAGAGTGGAAAATATGTGCTTTTCAGAGGGCTCGGCATGCTGATAAGCGTACTTTTCCACTCAGTGAGGAAGGCAATGGTAAACCACCTCACTCCTCGTTTTACTTAGTAAAACCTCTAGAGGTTCAAACCAGCCTTTTGGCTGATGACCTAAACAACAACAATACAAATATATAGGAAGGAAAGTATTGTTTTCATGTCGATTTTTCGAAATCGAGTTTTCACCCGATCTACACATTTTCAAACCCTCTGAACCCAAAAAACATGTTTTTAGCGATTGGTCTGTGTATGTGTATGTGTGAGAACAGAATATCTCAAGAACGGAACATCGTACGAGCTTGAAACTTGAAACTTAAGTTAGATACTAATACCGGACCCGACACGAATATTTTATCAAAATCGGTTAACCGGAAGTAGTAGTTTATTCGTGTCATTTTTAACTTTTTTGCGGTTTTCTCAAAAACGGCTCCTACTCCTCATTTACTAAATTTTTTATCCTCTACAAGATAGGGTAGGCGCCATACCTGCTGAAATTCTTCGAGAGGCTGTTTTCTAATAAAAAAATTGTTTTTTTAAGATTTCAGCTTTTATATGCATTTTAGCGCAAAAATGTGTAGTATAATAAAAGTTGTAGAGAATTTAGAATCCTACAACTTAAATTTCTAACCATTATTTTGTATAACTGTTAGTTTAGCGGTAATTAGAGATTTTTTGTTTTTTCTCACAAAAACGTGTAAAAAATCCATTTTTTTTTTTAGATTTCAGCCTTAGTATGCATTTTACGATAAACATGTATATTCAAATTTAAAGGAAATTTAACGATCTACCACTTTTACTTCGAGCATTTTTTCTCTACAGAGCCTAGTTTAGCGTGAAAGAGTGATTTTCCGTATTTTTAAGCTAAACTAGGTTGATTTTCACTTTACGTCTTTCACTAATGATTAAAATTAGGTTGTTTTTTGAGGTTAGGTTTTTCGTTTGTTTCTAATGTTTACTAATGTTAGGTTATATTATTAATTATTTGCATTGGCAAGAAAAAGTCTTGCGAGTGTTTCACACCAGATGTTTTTTTTTTGTAGATTACGAATTTGCAAACCGTTTGTTACTATCTTTTATAGTTTCTGACATCTGGGTGTACAGGACGGACGGACAAAACAAAATGATAAATTACCATTTTTAAATTGCCACCATTATCATAAAATAATTTACAAAAACCTTTATTGCACCAAAATTACGTTTAACCAGTTCAATGGATAAATCGATTTACATTATTGAAAAAAATACACTTAAACAGCATTACTGAAAATGTTAAAATAATATCTCTATAAATTTAATAAAGTGAAGTGAGAGTTTTATTAAGTAAAAAAAACATAACAATGCACTAAAGATAACGAGTAAAAATTAATCATTATAGAGATATATACATGATTATCCAATTATAATACAGAATGACCTTCTCAATGTCAGGCTTAATTAAAAATAATATAATTTTAATATAATAAAATCTTAACAAAATAAAATGATTGTCGCACATTTAATAGGGGAACACGTGGTACACAAATCTTGAATTTTATTCCCAATTCATTATTATTTATTTTACATACAATAAGTAAATAAATAAGCAAAATAAGGCCTTTAAATAGCTTTTCTCGTTCTCAAAAAATAAAAATGGGAATTTTTCGTTAGGCGTTCTTATAAAAGCAATCAATTCTTTGTTGTAGGGCTAGACCCTCAGAGCGCCTATGGGGACCAAATCAAAAAGTTTATATGGAAAGGAAACGTAGTGACCCATCATTTTAAAGAACTTGAGGAAACAAAACTTTTGACACAATACATTATTAAGCTACGACAACGGTGTCTAAAATTTCGGTTATACAGTAGTATCCGTTTAATACTCTCACGACTAAAACGATTTTCTGCTTTAAACACGGTTTTCACGAATTCCCTTGAAATATAAGGTGAAACACGTGTCTATGAGCTTAATACGCATTTAATCCCACCTAATACGCGCTCAAAATTGATGAATATTTAAAAAAAAAGTAAATGGAAATTTCGTTATTATATAGTAACGGTATTTATGAACATATGTATGTTCATGTACATCGTACATGTACATGGCTGATTTAAACCTTTAGAGGATTTACAAAGTACAAACGAGGAGTGAGATGGTTTACTATTGCCTTCCTCACTGAATTAAAAGAGTATGCTTATGAGCATGACAGGCCCTCCAAAAAGCCCCCACTTCCCACTCTGAAAAGCATCTATTTTTAGACCGGCAAATGACACCTTCACTTCATTCATCACAGAGTCTGGCTGCATAGCCACACCCTGTATTCATTGCTCTCAGAGGAGATAACTCTGATTAGTGTGTTTTACACCTCTACCTCTTCTGTTCTTCAATAGTTCTTTCATATAATTGGCTGACTATGTGATAAGGAACAGAACAATTTTTTGTAGCCCTGGAACCAACAGATCGAGTGCAATTAATCTAACACTCCACCCGCCCGTTATGGGCAATATACGTAGAACATTCTAACCTATATACTTATTTATATATAACTTACATGTAATTACTGTTATTAATATTTTCTCGCGTAATGTAGAATGTTAAAACATTAACACTTTTATGCCTTCAATAATAATTTCTTTAAAAAGCACTCTCTTAGGATTTTCTTGGCCGCTTCTCGGCTAAGACGATTTTCCGCCTAAGACGCTAATTTGTGTCGGACCCGTGAAAATCGTATTAAGCGGATTATACTGTATATACACATATATATATTTATGGTAATATCGTGTAATAAATAAGATAAAATGATATAATGTTATGGCTGCCCTACTACTACTTTAAGGACGTGGTCGTCGATCAGTACGAAACCACAAGAGAGTAGAATACAGGCGGCAGAGATGCGATTATGCAAAGAACAAAAGGTTTCAATCGTAGATACCAACTAAGAAATAAGGCTATAAGAACGGAACTGGATGTTTACAACCTAAATGGGAAGATTGCCGAATATCGAAATCGATGGAGAGAGCATGTAGAGAGAATGCCTGACAAAAGGATTCCTTCAACTTTTTGAAATACAGGCTAAAAGGAGGAGAGATGTTGGGAGACCACGCAAGAGATGACAATAGTTCAATAGTTTTGTCGCGAATGCGAGTCGGAACAGGCCGGAGCCTAATCCTTGATTGTAAGAAGAAGAAGATCGTGTAATAAAATTACCTACCATTATTATATTATTTATTATCCTGGAACCCTATAATATAAACCCTAAATTTCATATTTAAAAGTGGAGGTGAAATTTTTTAAAGGGTTCCATAATTTACTGACCTGCCCATAACAAACAGGTGGACTGTCTGTTATGGGCAGTTTCTTATCACATGGTCAGCCAATGAAACAACAGAATCATTTAAGAACAGAAGAGGTAGAGGTGTAAAAGACACTAATCAGAGTTATCTCCTCTGAAAGTAATGAATTACATTATACAGCCAGACCATTTTAGGTGAATGAAGTGAAATTGTCATTTGCAGGGTGGGAAGTAAGATGCTTTTCAGAGGGCCCGGCATGCTGATAAGCGTACTTTTACTCAGTGAGGAAGGCAATGGTAAATCACCTTACTCCTCGTTTTACTTAGTAAAACGTCTACCGGTTCAAACCAGCCTTTTGGCTGATGACCTGAATAATAACAATTTACTGACACCCAGTGTCAGTAAATTTCGCTGATAACTCCTCTGAACATAACTTTACATAACTTTAGTTATGTACAGAACATAACTTTAGTTTAAATTCCGACGAAGTTTTTACTTCTGAACTTGAATGAACTTTTGAAGCGTTCGCATCATTATTTTATCAAAAAGAAAATATTTTATAGCCAAGACTTATTTATAACTGAACGATAAGAAAAAACTAAAATGCTGGGAAAACATTTTGTTTCTCTTCTATAGAATTTTCCTGCTCTTCATCAACTTCAGTAGATAAATTAGAGAAATCACTTCTTAGCAGTTCCAATACAATTAAGAGTTCTTACAATTAAGTTAAAGTAGGTAGCTGACAAAAAAGTGAATCAACTTCGATCTAAATCAAAGAGAGAGAGAGAGAGAGAGAGAGAGAGAGAGAGAGAGAGAGAGAGAGAGAGTCAGTACGGAAGTTTACCGACAGAGTAAGAAAGTTTAATATTCTTGTTTTAAAAACCATTCATAACATTGACACATATTAATTTTTTTTTAATAACCAATTTTACTTTCTCAAGTTCTGTCTAGTTTAATGAGTTTATATATCGATTATTCTACAAGATAAATAATAATTTTGGTAAAATAGATTTTTCCGAGAGCTAAAGAATTTTCCATGATAATAATTAATATAGCAAACAAAATTGTACCAGCATTGTGCACGGTCTGAGTATTACCCTCAAAGAGAAGCGTAAGATTAACTGATTTACTGTTTATCCCGTTTTCACTGCACATTTTACCTTTTCTAGGTATAGCTTTGAAAATAACAAGCAACCCTCCGTTTGCGGGGGTTTGTAACGGAAAAAATTTGTGTTCAAATTTTAATTTAAACAAAATTGTTAGTTTTTTTCGGTATGACAAATGAAACGTGAAGATCAGTTGAAATCTGGAAGTTTAGCGGTAAAATTAGCGATTTTCTGTTTTTTTTTTCACGAAAATGTGTAAAAAATTTATTTTTTAAAAATGCGATTTTCTCAAAAACGGCTCCAATTTGTTTTTTAAAATCGTCTCACTTACTATCTTATGCTCTATAAGATAGGGTAGGTGCCATGTTTGATGAAATTCGTGGGGAAGATTGCGCTCTCGTAGAAAAGATTTTTTTTTTTAATATTGCGGGTTAAATAGCTATGCATTTTAACGCAAAAATGTACATAATAAAAGTGTATTTTAAAATCTTAAACTTAAAATTTAAAATCTTACAACTTTTACTTGGAACATTTCTTTGTATAATGCTTAGTTTAGCGGTAAAATTAGCGATTTTTTGTTTTTTCTTTCACGAAAATGTGTAAAAAATCTATTTTTTTAAGAATTCAGCCTTAGTATCCATTTCACGACAAAAGTGTATAATAAAATTTATAGGAAATTTACAGATCTCCAACTTTTATTTTTAGCATTTTTCTCTACAGAGCCTAGTTTAGCGAGAAAGAGTGATTTTCCGTATAAAATTTTCCGGTTATCAAAATTGATGCTCCATTACTTCGTTACTTCATACTAAAAGTGGGGAGCGACAAGGTACGGAAAGACTAAGCCAATGAATGTAGAATTCGTCAGATATTAAAATAGGTAGCTATATTACATTTATTTTCCGAACACCCCGTATTAAATTACCTATTAAAAAGTAATTAATTAAATAATTAAAAGTTCAAAAGGATAACAGAAACTGATTAAAAGAAAAAGTAATTTGAAAAACGAATTAACAGAAAATAATTTCACCGAAAGAGAATAAAGTGAAAGAAGTATAAAACAAAGAAAATAACGGTTTTTTACAAAGAGATTCAAGCCGAGTTACATTCAATGCTTCAAGCACATCCAATATAGGCTATTCCTCTTAAAATCAAACACTGTAGAAAAGCGTATAGACATACTGAAAATCAGGGTAATTGCAACTCTTTTTTCCTTTGATTTTTCTCCTTATGTTATCTGATAAAGATTTATTATTAAAAAAATCTAAAGCTCCTAAAAATTCCTCCTTTTGTATTAAGTTCATAAAGTAAATTCCTATATATTTTAGAGTAATATAATATTTAAAGTACTGGGTTTTAAACGTGATAATATTATCAATTAACACGCAAAAGCTTTTCAGTTTTGAAATTCGTATTTTCAATTCTCTTTGTATTAAAAAATAAAGTTACCGTTACGTAAAAATATATATAATTATGAAGACTAAAATTTTACAGAAATCTGTACGCAATGGATGACAACTGGTTGACAAAACAAATTTTTTTCTTTCTCTAGCCTATATGAATATATATGAACGAAAGTGTTGCTTTCATGTCGAGTTTTCAAAATCGAGTTTTCACCGGATCTACACGTTTTCAGACCCCCCTGAACCCGAAAAACATGTTTTTAGCGATTGGTCTGTGTGTGTGTGTGTGTGTGTGTGTGCGCGCGCGCGCGCGTGCTTGTGTGTGTATGTGCGTGTGTGTGAACAAAATAACTCAAGAACGGAACATAGTATGAGCTTGAAACTTGAAACTTAAATTAGGTACGATTAGAGGACCCGACACGAACATTTTCATCAAAATCGGTCAACCGGAAGTAGTAGTTTTTCATGTCATTTTCACTTTTTTCCGATTTTCTCAAAAACGGCTCCTACGATTTTTTTAAAAATCGCCTCATTTACTGTATTTTTTATGGTCTATAAGATAGGGTAGGTGCAATGTCTGCTGAAGTTCTTGGGGAGGATGTGCCCTCATAGAAAAAATGTTTTTTTTTAATATTGCGGGTTAAATAACTATGCATTTTAACGCAAAAATGTACATAATAATAGTGTAGAAAATTTAAAATCTTACAACTTTTACTTCGAACATTTCTTTGTATAATGCTTAGTTTAGCGGTAAAATTAGCGATTTTCTGGTTTTTTTTCACGAAAATGTGTAAAAAAATCTATTTTTTAAGATTTCAGCCCTAGTATGTATTTCACGACAAAAGTGCAGGCCTATAATAAAATTTATAGGAAATTTATAGATCTCCAACTTTTATTTATAGCATCTCTACAGAGCCTAGTTTAGCGTGAAAGAGTGATTTCCGTATTTTTAAGCCAAAATGAGGTTGATTTTCATTGCATCATTCACTCATGATTAAAACTAGATTATGTTTTTTGAAATTAGTTGTTTGTTTACTTCTAATGTTTTATTACTATTATTAGGTTATATTGTTCATGGCAAGAGAAAGTTGGATGAGTGTTTCACACCAATTTTTTGTTTTAAGTGCTGTAGGCAACTCTAGTGATGACTGCAACCCTTATCTTAATGTAAACCCTTCAAGGTTAGCAATTAGCCCACGAACAACGCTGCTACAATGTCTTGTGTTGTTTTATTTACATTTTTAAATAACTAATAATACGTATTCATAAAATTCTTTTAAAGAATAACTGAATTATTACAGAGTAACTTTCATTATGTGAATTTCTAATGTTTTTCACTCAATAAACTGACAAAAGGTTCTCAGTAAAAAACAAAAACAGAAATTTTATTATATTTAATAAAGGAATATTTTTGTTGTCTTTGAATTCATTGTTCCGTTTGTAGAGTTCACTAGAGCTGTTTTTATCAATATTTTTCTTTTCTATACCTTTTTCTTTATTTAACAATTTATATTAAAAATATAATAATGGTTTTTATGAAGTTGAAAGAAATTTTTTTAAAAAGTCTGATACTTCTTTAATTCATGGTAAAAACAAATTAACACAAGAAATACCAAGAAAACAAATTTATTTTCTAAAATAAATTAAGCATTCTCTTTGTGATACAAACAAATAAAATAAGTTATACCGTTTAAAAAAAACAGCATTTATTACAATCAGTTTTATTATGGGCGCACCAACATTTTTAGTTTTTAGCGACCTCTTTACAGAACAAAAAAATTGAAATAAAAAATTTTAATAATAGTTTACAATAACTGAAAGGTTTCATTAGAGTTTTGACACTATTTTACATGAATTATATTTTCTATTAAAACTGTCTTTGAATATGTTTTTTTTTTGTAGTGTGTCATTAACGCAATTTTTATTAAGTGTTACGTTTGACTAAGTTAGGCTTAGTTCAAGTTAAGGAGGTTTATTCTGTAGTCACCTAAAAGGGCTTTTAACTGCTTTTTTGTCATCGGTGTCTCGACTGGTTTGATGTAGTTCTCCAAGCTGTTCTATCTTGCAAAAGTCGTTTCATATCTACATACCTGTAACACCCTACATCTTTTGTAATTTGCTTTATATATTCTAACCTTTGCCTTCCCTTACAATTCACTCCTCAATATTACCCTCCATTATTGATAGACCAATACCTGGATGTCTTAAGATGTGCCCCACTAGCCTATCGCTTCTTTTGTTAAGACGCTTCCATATACTTCTTTTTTCATCCACTCGCCTAAAAACCTCTAAATTACTTATTTTGTCCACCCACCTAATCTTTAACAGTTTCCTATCAAAAGCAACATTTCAAAAGCTTCTATCCTCTTCCTTTCTACAGCCTCTATCACCCACGTTTCACTCCCGTATATTGCTACACTCCAAACATAGTGTTTAAAGAAATTTTTCCTAATCTGTATATCAATGTTTGTAGTCAGTAAGCTGTTTTTCATTTCAAAGGCTTTTCTAGCTTGAGCAATTCTACTTTTGATCAAAAGTAGCATGTTATACAAGTATTTAAGTTTTAAGCGTTTTTAACACACTGCTTATTTCTGGAGTTCTAACCGGTTCATTTTTATGATGTTGTGGCGATCAATTTTTATACTGTGCCGACTTACCAAAAAGTGTTAAATACCGTAAACCTACTTTAGTAGGTCCTTAGTAGGTCCTTTAAGTAGTGCCTACTTAGTAGGCATCATATTAAATTTTTGAATAAAACTAATTTTAAATGATTGAATTATAGATTTCATTGTGCTCTGGTGGCAACGTTGCAAAGTTTGATTTTCCATTCCGGATAAACAACCTGAATCTATTCTATTTACTGTTTCTTAACGAAAACATTTTTCTATCAATCAAGTCTATTTACTACAAGTTTATGAAGAACCGATTTTTTAAAAATTTAAAATCGCATCGACGTCTTAGTCAGTAAACATAACTATGGGGTTTGCTACTGTAACTGTGGGTTTAAAGTGTTAAAAGTTTCAAACCGTAGCCGGGAGTCGAGCCCGGGACATTCCGCTTTGTAATCTAACCGCTACGCCAAGGAGGCGCCCAAAACTGACTTTCTTTTGCATGAAGTTCACTTGTTATGTTCAACTCTACTAAGTGATCATCCTTTTTAACGACAACCGGCAGCCATGCCTTTGTCGTTTCATCTTCGTTGTAACCGTAGAATAAAAAGAGTATCAAAACATATAACGACTGAAAAAATTTATGTTTCAGATAAGAGTTTAAAATAAATCAGCAAAAATATACCATTAGAAATTCACCTCAGCAAAAATATGTTACAGGGATATAGAGCATACTCAAGATTCACCCTCATGTGAATTAATCACAAGTTAGTTAGTATGTAACAAAAATATTCATTTTATTTCACATTGTTAAGTAACTTATAGATTGACTTAAAATTATGGGTCTTTTCTCTTATTCCCCCGCCAGCATGTTTCTTTTTTACATTTCGTGGATATTTAATAAGTAATCTTATAGTATTTTTAACAATAAAAACGGAAGAAATATTTTAAAGAATTCTACATTGATATATTACAAATTAATTAGGTCATTAAATAGCCAATCTGGATAGGTTTTCGTAGTATAGAATTTGCGCACACCTCGCGCATGTAATTTTTCCAGTCTGTAACAGCGTTACCCGACAACCTTAACTCATCTGCACAAAGGCATAATCTTTACACCAACAGTAAATGACCAAACAACTTTTCCCAGAGATAATCAACTACCTTCGAGCCATGTACTTATTCTTAATCCCACTTCAATACGCACGCGCGTGCTTAGCTGTTTAAAATTTAACGGAAACATTGAAGGCCAAAGTAAAGATGCTAAGTTTGGTACCAAATGGGAAGGACACTGTTCATACAACCAGCGAAAAGTCCAGATGTGTTTGCTCCAAGTTCGTTTTTATTAAATTGTAATTTAAGTTTAAACAAAAAGGCTAAGTAATAATTATAGACTACAATGTGCATAACCGACGTAAAAATAAATAATTTTCCGGATTCGAAAGTTTTCGGATTCGTAATCTGCACAGAACGTTAGTGAGGCTAAATTGGGTTTAAAGTTCCAGTTTTGACCGGAAGTGGTTCAAAACCGGAAATTAAAAAAATTTAAGTCAGAAACTACAAGAGATATCAACAAACAGTTTCAGGATTCGTAATCTACACAGAACGTTGGTGAGGATAATTGGATTTGAAGTTCCAGTTTTAACCGGAAGTATTTCGAAACCGGAAGTTAAAAAATCTAAGTCAGAAACTACAAGAGAAATCAACGAACGGTTTTCGTATTCGTGATCTACACAAAAAGTTAGTGGGCTTGGATTAGATTTGAAGTTCTAGTTTCGACCGGAAGTGCCCCAAAACCGGAAGTCAAGAAAAAAGTTAGAATTTGAAACAAAAATAGAGTCATTAGATTCTTTTTAAAGAGTAGATACAGAAATCACTAATAACTTTTGCCAAAAGTCAAAGGTAAGCCTTTTTGAAAATTTCCACCTGCCATGAGTATTATGAAAGGAATTTTCTTATTTAGACTATAAAATTGATTAATGAAAAGGTTAATGAATTATTAAAAATATCAAAATATTAGCTAACTTTGACACAAAAATATAATATTCTAATAGATCTATCATAAAAAATGTTATTGTAACATTGGCTTCTGAAAAGTTATTCATCTACCGACAAGACATACATTAATGTAGATAATAATGAACTTAAGTATAAGAAACTTTATTTAATGTTATAATTACTTTATATAAACTAACTACAACATAATAAACTTAACAGACTAACTAAACTTAGTTAAACTTTTGTAATAAAAACCGATGTGATCTTATTACCCGCAAGAAAAAGTTTTTAATATCAAGTACAATATCAGTAAACAGAGAGATAAGTTTATGGTATAAGCACATCATTATTAACCAATAATGTGTTTTAAATTTTATCACCGATTTTATTTTAAATGAATGGTACATAAAAACAACTTATTTCTGGATAATGTTCAAATAAGTACTACATTTTTATTGATCAATACAGATTCTGTATTCACAAAAGTCAAGCAATACATAGTCTGTGTAGTGGTAAAATGTATTTATTAAATATTTATAAAAGATTATTTTAACCACATTACATTAATGTTTATTTAAATTGTATTTTTTAATTAATTTTTTAGATAATTTTGTTAAATGTTTGGATTTATAATATTTACGCCGCTTACGTGTCTCGGCCTCAGAGGGGTAGGTGGATCAGAAGTCATAAGTGGATCAGAACATGGAAGTGCGTGCGCTGCGCGCCCGCACGTTTTTACAAGGTGAAGTTCGGCCGACGAAGGGGTTGGGTGCATCAGAATACTTTGAAGTTTGAAGATTTTAAAGTTTAAAGATGATGTTTGAAGTTTTAATGTTTGAAGTTTCAAAATTACAACTGTGAATGTTTGAGGTTTGAAGGTATGACAATTTGAGTTTTTCTTCGTTTTCTCGGCGATCTGGCGTATTAAAAGGGAATTTAGCTACATGGTCTTGAAATACTTTCGAAAGGGCACAAGAAATGTCCAATATACTTTTTCGCTACGATGCAGCGTTTAAGAGATAAAAATAAGGTTACCCCCCACCTTTGGGGAGGAGTACAACCCGAAATTTACGGATTACTACATTTTTATGAAACTTTTAACGCTAAACAACATGCTGTTAAAAGATATTTTGTATTCTAAAAATTTAGAAATTTCTTGATTTTTGGATATGGATAGAAACCCCAATTGGACCCCGATCTAAAATTTTAAAAATTTCCCAGTAAGCTACGAGTACGTATTATTTATATACCGGGTGTCCCACGAAATTTGAACCACAGGGAAATAGCATCGATTTTCATTAGTTTGTAATGTTTTCTTCTCACGAATAAATGATGACTTGTTATAATCAAGAAACATGAGAAATTTCTTAGACCTTGTACCGTTGTAAAGTACAATTGCACAAACAATGGAAATTATTGTAATCCCTAATAGCTACTGTAACTTACAGAACTAAGGTAAACTCCATTAAATAGTGTATAGAAAAAACCCCCATTGTTAGTAGTAACATTAGCATAGTAATTAGATAATAAGTTGTAATTGTAGCCAACTGTCAATCTTTTGATTTGGGTTAGTGATTATTAGTGAAATTAGTATTTCCCCTTCTGTGTTTTTGGGCCTTTCTTCCACCTGCCAACTTACAGCCAATCATAGGGATGGTTCTCCTTTCTTTTAGCGCTCCAGGTTGGTTGAACGAGTTTGGTAAGAGAGGAAGGCTTGTTCACCAGAGGTTTCCTAATTACGGATATCGGAAACCGAAATCAATTCCATTTAGAATTCAGATTGGAATAATTGTTTAAGAACGACAAATTATTATTAGAAGACACAAGGAGAACGACGAGAAGAAAAAGAAAAAGGAGAAATATTTATTTTGAAGTAAATTCATTTCGTATGTATTAATGGGTTTTAATTTTTGTTTTTATTAAAGTCGCGGGAGAAAAATGATTGGCTATATTTAAAATAGATTAGAGTAATTTAACGTTAAGTTTGTCAGTAATTTATGCATTAAATGTTTTAGTTGAATGCAAAGAAGAATAGTATTATTTATTTAATTTTCTTATGCTCTACTGCTAGAGCTGGTGTCCAATATATTTTTATTATCTTTTTAAATCAATATTAAAGAATTTTCCGAAGGGTCAAGATTTAGGTGGTGCAACATTTACAAAATATGAATAGTGATACATTTTTCAGAATTGTTTAGTTTAAGCTTTAAGTTTTGTAATTAATTTATTTGAAGTATGTAATTTATTAGTAGTGTTAAGTTTAATAATTAAAATTGCAATTTTTAAAAATTGTGTCAATAAATAATTGCTTTAAGTTAAAAGGAAGTTTCTTTATTATTTATCATAACCTTAAAGAACCTTAGCTTAAATATTACAGTATGTTTCTGCTGAAAAGAAAAACGTACCGGTTAAGGTTTGGAAAATTTATACACCGTTCAAAAAACAACGTCGAAGATTAAACCGTAGGCCTATTACATTTTTATCTTCCAATTTACACACACTAATTGCGAACAATAAATTTACTGTACTTCTCAAGTACTACTAAAAGATAAAACTAGAATCTATAATTTTCCAGGAAAACATAATTATTACTTTATTGAAAATCGATAAAATTATATGACTAACATACAAACTGATAACGAAAACAACGAAGGTGTTAAACTAAAAAATTGTATTATCTAAATTTTTTATCAGTGAGGTCATAATTTTTTTGGAAAAAAAACAAATGTACAGATAAAATATGACAGAATATATTTTATTAATTTAATTACGTTGAAAATGACTATTACAGAAACAATTTCTGTTGGATAAATAAACTGGTGTCAAAACAACTACTTCGTTATTAAAGACCACGGTAAAAATAATAATATTGGGTTTGACACATACGGTAAACCGTCGAAAATCCGAACTAACTAGAACCATAAGTTTGGTTATTGATTTGCTCGGATTTTTGAACATCCTATTAATTTCGACGTATTACCATTACGCATATAGGCCTACACTAATACTAAATGAAGCAAAGTGAATAAAAAAAATTATTTTGTATAGCCTCTATACGTTTTATTGACAGACTGTATTAAAGAAATAATAGTTAACTTTTGTTTAAGGTAATTAAAACTTAAAAAAGTTGTTTAGTAACAAAACATACACGGAATTAGAAGATAAATAGTGAATACAGTAGCTACTGAAAATCAGAAGTAAATAATAAAATAGATTAACTTTACATCGTTTTAGAGCTCACTTGAAAAGTCACTAATTTTAGATTAATTACCTTAGAAGCGCCCATAACAAGGCCGGTAGAATTTTAAATTATTTTCTAGTTCCAGGGCTACAAAAAATTGTTCTGTTTCTTATCACGTGGTCCGCCAGTTAAATGACTGAATCATTTAAGAACAGAAGAGGTAGAGGTGTAGAAGACGCTAGTCAGAGTTACCTCCTCTGAAAGTAGTAATAAATTTTATTATACAGCCAGACCCTGTGGTGAATGAGAAGGTGCTTTTTGTAGGGTGCCGAGCAGATGCTTTTCGGAGGGCCAGGCATACTGATAAGTATAGGCTACTTATGTACTCAGTGAGGAAGGTAACGGTAAATCACCTCACTCTTTTTTTTTTACTTAGTAAAACCTCTAGAGTTTCAAACCAGTCTTTCGGCTGTTGACCTAAACAACACTTTAGAAGCATTTTTTGCACCCAGATTCTTAATCCTTTTTAAAAGAGAAAGGGGTGTGTGGATACCATGTAGCTAGCTGTTTTTCAAACCAACACATGGCAATCTCTAGAGCAGTAATTGTTTCAACGTGTGTAGGAACGGCATTGTTCTCTTTTTTGTCAATCTCACTTTAATTTTTGTTCCAAATGTCTTGAAAGATAATCGAGTTTACAATATCCGAGTTCAAAATTGCATACCCATATCGTCATTATCACTTCCCGAGCTTTTCTTATCTAACGATCGTGTGTTGTTAACCCTTTCAGTGCCGAAACATTATTTAAAAGTTTGATCTAAAGTTCCATTTAATTTGAATAAGGGTAAATAAAAAGTGCCAGCCCTTATTTCGAAAACTTGCAGGCGTAAGCCTGCCATTGCCGACCAAAATTTCAACGTTACAGACAAAATAAAATGTCTCGTAAAAAACTAATTTTTATTATGTTCATAAAAAAAAATACCTAGTTCTAACACTAAAAATATTCAAAATAGTTTTTTTTAGTTTATTAAAGTCGCATCGACAGTTTGGTCATTAGCAACTACTGTGGGTTTTGGTACCTCAACGGTGGCTTTAACGTGTTAAAATCTCCAGACTCTAGCCGGGAATCGAACTCGGAACCTTTCACTTTGTAGATAGCGTGCTAGCCACTACGCCACGGAGGCGATTTCAAAATACATTATTCCATTAATTTTTGTTTAAAAGTTTTTTTTAAATGGTCGGTCATCCGGACGTTGGGACTTTACGCATACCTTACGGTTCTCCGGTAAACCGGATGTTATAACTAAGTAAAATATATCGACGTCCTATTTTTCGGACGTTTGTACTGAAAGGGTTAAGTTGATCAGCCGAAAGGCTGGTTTGAACCTCTAGAGCCTTTACTAAGTAAAAAAAAAGTGAGGTGGTTTACAATTGCCTTCTTCACTGAGTGGAAAAGTATGCTTATAAGCATGCAAGGGCCTCAGGATAATATTATCTACATTCCACCCTGCAAATGATACTTCATTCACCACAGGGTCTGACTGTATAATGAAATTCATAACTCTCAGAGTAGCCTACATAACTCTGACTAGTGTCTTTTACACCTCTACCTCTTCTGTTCTTAAATGCTTCAGTCATGTAATTAGCTGACCATGTGATAAGAAACAGAACAATTTTTTGTAGCCCTGAAACTAGCAGATTGAGTGCAAATAATTTGACACTCCACCTGTCTGTTATGGGCAACTGACGATCGTATAGCCTGAAAATTCACGCCAAATATCACATTATTACGTAAGACAATCGGACGTTTGAATTTTCGTCGCTGTACGGGATAAACGTTTTTGAGACCCAAATCATAGAAGTTCTAGCGTATAACCAACCTAAAGTACCTAAAGAGACTTTGGAATAAAGCCCTTTTCTAAAAGTATAACCCAAGGGTTGCTACTGGTCGACTACTTCTCGCGAACCAAACAGTAAAATTCAGTAAACAGCAAACAGTAACTGAAATCAGTAAAATTCCTGGTTATGCAGTAGCAGCTCATTCTTAAATTTTACGCCTACAAAAATTATAAAATCTGGTGTGAAACACACTCACACGATTTTCTCTTGTTAGTGCAAATCATGACCAATATAATCTAACATAAGTAATAAAAAATTAGAAATAAAGAAAACTCATAACCTAATTTTAATCATGAGTGAAAGACGTAAAATGAAAACCAACCTCAGTTTGGCTTAATAATAAGAAAAATCACTCCTTCACGCTAAACTAGGTTCTGTAGAAATAATGCTTATAATAAATGTTGTAGATCTTTTAATTTCTATAAATTTGATGATTTAGACTTTTGTCGTATTCATAGTACTAAGGCCGAAATCTTAAAAAATCCATTTTTTTACAGATTTTCATGAAGCAAAACAAAAAAATCACTAATTAATAGTATAAACTAAGCGTTACACAAAGAAATACTAAATAACAGTTGTAAGTTTTTTAAATTGTCTGCAACTTTTATTATATACAATTTTGCGCTAAAATTCATATTAAGGCAGCAATCCTAAAAGAAAAAACATTTTTTACGAGAGCACAACCTCCCCAAAAATTTTAGCCGACATGGCGCATACGCTATCTTGTAAAGCATAAAATATTTAGTAAATGAGGCGATTTTTTAAAAAAAATCGTAGGAGCCGTTTTTCTAAATAATCGCATAAAAGTAAACAATGACTCAAATAAAATACTACTTCCGGTTGACCGAGTTTAATGAAAATGTTTGTGTCGGGTCCTCTAGTAGTACCTAACTTAAGTTTCAAATTTGTACGATTTTACGTTCTTAAGATACTTGTTCGCACACATGTTCTAAAAATTATTGCTCGCTAAAAACATGTTTTTTTGGGTTTAGGGGTTCTGGAAACGAGTAAACTATATCCAGTGAAAACTCAATTTCGAAAAATCGACATGAAAACAATACTTCCTTCCTATATATTCATATAGGCAAGAGAAAGTAAAAAGTACTAGCTTTAGCTTTTGATTAGATATTTATATTAAACCACGCAATAATTAAGGTAAATATAAAATATTATGCCCTGTAATTTTTTAAACTTTACAAAATACATTCAAAAACCTAACCAATTACTGATAACTTTGAAATGAACGGATAAAAATCCATTCAAACAAACTTTATAATAATCTAGAAAAACAGGCTAGTACGGATTTCATGAAAATACAAAAATTTAAATCCATTCTTTAAATTATAATGGGCATAAATGATAAGCTGTTATAAAACATTCTCTGTTCTTGTACAACCTAATCCATACAAATGAAAGTTTTGTCAGAATCGTGTTAAAAAGTAGAAGGGGGGATGTCGGAGATTTATTATTCTTTATTCCACTATGATTAATTTATAACGGGTGTTTCAAAAAGACTGCACCGTAATATTAATAAGGTAGAAATAATGAATGGGTAAATTCCATGTTCCTTTATATGTCAGTTGGCAACATTGTATTCAAGGTTAACAGCTTGTAACAATTGAAATGTCGTTATTATGCACCAGTGCTATTCCAGTATCCGTTTGACTCTATTATGTCAACGATGTCGGTTTCAAAAAACTAAAGTTTGTTAATTCTCGAGACTTATTTCGCTTATAAATCTAACGAACGAGTAAACACGAAAATTTCAGTAAACATTTCAGCTACATTTGTAGGTTTATAAATGTTATAGAACTTTAATTTTTCATACTTTTGCTCTAAAATGTATTTAATTTTTTTACAACTGTAATTTTTTTATTATTCCTAATGTGTGTACGTTTCAATCTGTTCAATTTAGAACAATAAGGAACCCCATGACTTAATGAAGTGAAGATGATGTGTATGACGTGTAAATGAGGTGTAGTCTTGTACAGACCCAGGTCGACTATTCCTGAGAGAGTATGGTTAATTAAACCCCAACCATCGAAGTACACCGGTAACCACTGTCAAGTATTCAAATCCGTATAAAAGTAACTACCTTTACTAGGATTTGAATCAGGAAACTTCGTCGGCGAAAATCAGCTGTTCAACAGCTGACTCGCGGCGACGACTTTACTTCTAGACCAACCCGGTGGGTTACAACTGAAATCGGTGGTAATTTTTTAAATTGCCATTTATCATTCTCCTTAGTCCGTCCGTCCCATCCAGATATCAGAAACTACAAAAGACAGCAACAAATGGTTTTCGGATTCGTAATTACACAAAACGTTAGTAAAGCCATGGTTACTTTACTAGACGGTAGGGATCATCAACAATAAGCGCAGTGACAAGCCCCGCCCTCTGACGTCACTGGTCACCAGCGACAGCCGACGCACGATATGTACCGTGTCGGTCTGTGATATTTACTAGTCTTAATACGGTCTGTAATGCTTTACTAGTCTTTAATAATGGTATGTTGTACGATTGCCGGGTGTTCTAATCACGATAGACACCAAAAGCAGTTTGGCATTATAAGTTTTACCGTTTTTCAAAGGCCAATGAAACTAGATTGAAGTGGATAAATGCTTGCAAGCAAGCCGATTCATTTTCTGCTGATAGTGGTCGCGTGTGTTTAGTACATTTCGATGAATCGGATTATGTACGCAATTTAAATTCCGAGTTGCTAAATCTTCCGTACTGAAAGCGTATTCAGTCCCACATTTAAATCTGCCGATTTATATTGCCGTTCTACGTCCGGTAAACCCAACTTGTAGTGAACGTAAAAATCGAGCAGAAAAACGATACGCTTGTAAGGAAGTTAATGATATTTTTAACTCATCATCCAATTACAACACAGGCAGTTCACAAAATTAAGGGATAGCCGTAGAGAAAGGTAGGTCTTGTTTTAATGAAGAACCGCCAAATATTATGTTGCGCAATCAGAGGAAACTGATCTCTTGAAACGTGAAAATGCCGAATTAAAATAAAAAAACTCTGAAGAAAATCTTCAGACCACAAACAAAGAATTATTAAAATTAAAATCAATTTTCCGTGTAAATATACCTAAACCGCTACGTTTGTAAAAACAATGCAAAAATCCTACAGCCACTACTCACGGGCCGAGTTGTTGGGAATCAGACTACGTCATCTTATATCTCACAGCTGCTGCGCGTGACCGCTACCGTCTAGTATAGTAGCAGTGTGTAAAGCTAAATTGGGTTTAAAGTTCCGGTTTCGACCGGAAGTAGCCCAAAACCAGAACGTAAGCAATAAAAGTCGGAATTTGAAAACAAAAATAGTGTTATTCGATTCCTATTAAAAAGTAACCGAAATCACTAATGATTTTTGCCATAAGTCAAAGGTAAGCCTTTTTAAAATTTTCCATCAGTCACGACACGTGTGTCGTCTCATGAAAGAGATTATTTTATATAGCTACTTTTGCCCTAAAATGCATATTAATACTGAAAACTTTATTTCCAAGAATTTCAGCAGACCTAGCACTTACCGTAATTTTTAGAGCATAAAAATGTAGTAAATGAAGCGTTTTAAAAAAAAATCGTAAGAGCAGTTTCTATTTAGAAAATCGCAAAAGAGTGAAAAATTGCACGAATATACAACTTCCGGTTGACCGATTTTGATGAAAATGTTAGTGTCAGGTCCTCTAGTGATACCTAACTTGAGTTCCAATTTTCAACTATGTTTTTACACAAAAACCACTTTTTTCAAACTTCAATAAATGATGTATTTTGAGCATGTTTAAATTTGACAACGCAAGGTTTATTCTCGTTTAGTTGTATAAGACCAAAAGGTAGGTAATATGCTCCTGAGGAATTCTAATTAAGTCGACCTCAATATTTTTAATTTTTGCTCGTACAGTAATGCTAAAAATATATTACTAAAAATAACTACAATGACAAATTAGTTTTAAAGTTAAAATAGTTATATAAACACATTCTTTCAACAACAAAAAACAAATCTGAGATTCTGTTCTTAAAATATTTTGTTTATAAAAACAGACTTATCGCTAAAAACATGTTTCTAGGCTTCAGGGGGTCTGAAAACGTGAATATTCGGTGAAAACTCAATTTCGAAAAAAATGACATGAAAACAATACTTTCCTTACATTGTTGTTTAGGTCAACAGCCGAAAGGCTGGTTTGAACCTCTAGAGGTTTTACTAAGTAAAACGAGGAGTGAGGTGGTTTACCATTGCCTTCCTCACTGAGTGGAAAAGTACGTGCTTATCAGCATGCCGGGCCCTCTGAAAAGCACATATTTTCCACTCTGTAAATGACACCTTCACTTCATTCACCACAGGGTCTGGCTGTACAATGAAATTCATTACTTTCAGAGAAGATAATTCTGATTAGTGTCTTTTACACCTCTACCTCTTCTGTTCTTAAATGATTCAGTCATTTAACTCACTGACCATGTGATAAGAAACAGAACCATTTATTTTAGCCCTGCAACGAACAGATTGAGTGTAAATAATTTGACACTCCACCTGTCTGTTATGGGCTTACATATACCTACATATTTATATAAGGCAATAGAAAGTAATAATAAATAAAACTACAAAATATGACATCACAGTTCATGTAATTTATAATTTAATAGAAAGATAAAATAGATAATGAATAAAAATGTAATATTAAAGTTTTTGACAATTTTACAAACGGAGTACCTTCGATGAAATTTCTAGACAAGTTTTTCAGTATAGTTCAAATACTTTATAAGTTATTTAACATATTATTTGAGAAATTGTTTGTCAAAGAAAATATTTTAGCTTTGATATAAAGTTGAAGTGTAGTACACTGCAATACCATTAAACTTGAAAACAATAGACACGAATACAATGAATAAATAACAAATTTCACGAGAACAATACTTTCTATTTACATTTCAGTCACTTTGAAACAATTTTCTTTCATTGGTTTTCCAAGTAATAAACTTTTCCGTTGCTTTAGAGAGAGCAAGTAACAGAAGACTTAATTATAGACTATTTCAACTTTTGGATGTATTACAACATACGAAGAAGTTTAAACTTCGTTTAAAATTATCTGAATTAATAAACTGCAAAATTTTGAATTGGGTAGGTAAAGGCTGAAATGAACAGTGTAGTTCTCATCGGGCCTACATCGAGAAACTTAAAAGTTACTGACAGAGTTTCGTGAGAGAAATTATTTCATAATATCGAAGAATCATAACGGTACGTATGTAACAATAAATTAATTTCAGTTTTACTGTAAAACAACTTAAAAAGGCAAATCGCACTTACAAAAATCTGGAGTGAAACACTCACACAACTTTCTCTTCCCAACGCAAATAATTAACAATATAACCTATCATTTGTAATAAAACATTCGAAATAAACAAAAAACTAATCTCATAAAACATAACGTAATTTTAATCATGAGTGAAAGACGGAAAATGAAAATCAACCTCAGTTAGACTTAAAAATTTGGAAAATCACTCTTTCACGCTTAACTAAGCTCTGTAGAGAATAATGTGTTAATTAAAGTTATAGAGCTTTTAATTTCCTATAAATTTTATTCATACTACACTTTTGTCGTAAAATGCATGCTAAGGCTAAAATCTTTAAAAAAAACAAATTTTTTTATACGTTTTCATGAGAAAAAAAACAGAAAATCGCTAATTACCGCTAAACTAAGCGTTATACAAAAAAATGTTAGAAATAAAACTTGTCGGATGCTTAATTTTCTACAACTTTTATTATATAAATTTTTGCGCTAAAATTCATATTAAAGCCCCAATCTTAAAAAAAAACAATTTTTTACGTAAAAACAGCCTCTCCAAGAATTTCAGCAAACATGGCGCATACCCTATCTTTTAGAGCATAAAAAATTCAGTAAATCAGGCGATTTTAAAGAAAATCGTAGGACCTGTTTTTGAGAAAATCGCAAAAAAGTGAAAAATTACACGAAGAAACTACTACTTCCGGTTGACCGATTTTGATGAAAATGTTTGTGTCGGGTCCTTCAGTGATATTTAACTTAAATTTCAAGTTTAAAGTTCGTACGATGTCCCGTTCTTTAGATATTCTGCACGCACTCACGCGCACACACAAACACACACACACACACACACACACACTCACACACACACAGAACAATCACTAAAAACATGTTTTTTGGGGTTCAGGGGGTCTGAAAACGTGTAGATCCGGCGAAAACTGTTATTTCTAACAATCGACATGGAAACAATACTTTCCTTCCCATATATTCATATAGGCAAGAGAAAGTAAAAATACAAAAAGTTAAAAAAACATAATATTAAAGTACTTTCACAGAGTTTTAATTAATAAGGCCTAGTTTCCAATGATGTAGTAATTGGACTTTGAAAAAGCTTTCGATAAAGTCCTTCATGTCAAGCTGTATGCTATTTAAAAGGAAAAATATTGACAGTCGGGACGTATAACAGTGGTACGTATCCCTATACTTCACAATGTTAACGTTTGGACTTTTTTCTCAGGAACTACATGAGATAGACACTTAATTTTTTTTTATCTTTTAGATCATTCTTTTTTCCACATTTTTAGCAGAACAAATGTTAAAATTGATGAAGTAAAAGTTTTTTACAATTTTTTTTCAAAAAGTCATTTTGGTGATAATTTTAAAATTTAATAAAATATTTAATTTTTAACCAATTTAAATTGTTAAACGCTCAGATTAGACAGACATAATGGATCTTTCAAACAAACAAAAAATTTACTCAAATTTCTTCAGTAGGTCCTGAGAAAAACGTACAAATGTGGTAAAAAACCTAATTTTCGGAAACAACCATTTTAAATAAATAAATAGTTTTTTTTTTGTTTTGGTGTGAGTAGTTGCACCAGCTGTAGAGGTTAACAAAGAAATATTTAAAAGTATTTATGATTATCGCAGAAATATAATATTTACACCATTTTTAGCGGAAATTTTAAACTACATTATGCATCAAAAAACAAAAAATCTGGTGTGAAACACTCACACAACTTTCTCTTGCCAATGCAAATGATTAATAATAAACCTAACATTATTAATAAAATATTAGAAATAAACAAAAACTAACCTCAAAAACATAACCTTATTTTAAATGACGAGTGAATGACGCAAAATGACAATCGAACTCAGTTTGGCTTAAAAATACGGAAAATCACGCTTTCACGCTAAACTAGGCTCTGTAGAGAAAAATGCTCTAAACAAAAGTTGTAGATCTTTTAATTTTCTATAACTTTTATTATATACACTTTTGTCGTAAAATGCATACTAAGACCGAAATGTTAAAAAAATCGATTTTTCTCACGTTTTCGTGAGAAAAAAAACAGAAAATCGCAAATTACCGCTAAACTAAGCGTTATACAAAAAAATGTTTGAAACAGAAGTTGTAGGTTTTTAAATTCTCTACAACTTTTATTATATAAGTTTTTGCACTGAAATTTATATTAAAGCCGTAATCTTAAAAAAACAACGTTTTTACGTGAAAACAGCCTCACCGAGAATTTCAGCAAACATGGCGCCTACCCTATCTTGTAGAGAATAAAAAATTGAGTAAAATAGGCGATTTTAAAAAAAATCGTAGGACCAGTTTTTGAGAAAATCGCAAAAAACTGAAAAATTATACGAATAAACTACTACTTCCGGTTGACCGATTTTGATGAAAATGTTCGTTTCGCGTCCGGTAGTGGTATGTAACTTAAGTTTCAAGTTTCAAGTTCGTACGATGTTCCGTTCTTGAGATATTCTGTTCACACACACACACACAGACACACACACACACACACAGACACACAGACACACACACAGACCAATCGCTAAAAACATGTTTTTTGGGTTCAGGGGGTCTGAAAACGTATAGATCCGGTGAAAACTCGATTTCGAAAAATCGACATGAAAACAATACTTTCCTTCCTATATATTCATATAGGCAAGAGAAAGTAAAAATCATAATTTTTTCAATTTTTCGATACGTGACCCCCTTTTCATAATAACCGCACTGTACTGGAACCAGACAGCGTGAGTTAAAAGTTGGTAGGAATTGACAAGCAATTAAGATTTTTCGCGGCGTCCGGTTGTGTTCTCTCGCCGCTCCTATTTAATATATACACTATATATACCGGGTAATTCTAAATTACACAGCATTCTCTAGGGTGATGATTCTATAGTAGCTAAAAATTAGAAAAAAGTTTATACAAACATAGGCAATGCTTCGTTAGCGAGCTATGCCTGGCGAAAGATTTCGCCACGATTCCTGGGCGAAGAGTAAAATAGAGCCATACTGAAATTCTGAGAAGGTAAATTTTAGTGATTTTATATGGTTTTTAACCTGGGAAACTTAAAAGTGAGCTCTTTTAATGTTCACTTAAAAGGGAAAATTAAAAGATCTAGGCTACAACTTTTTTGTCGTAAGCATTTTTCTCTACAGGACCTAGTTAAGCGTGAAAGAGTGATTTTCCGTATTATTAAGCCAAACTGAGATTTTGAGAAGGTAAATTTTAGTGGTTTCTTATGGTTTTTAACCTGGGAAACTTAAAAGTGAGCCCTTTTAATTTTCACTTAAAAGTGAAAATTAAAAGATCTAGGCTACAACTTTTGTTGTAGGCACTTTTCTCTACAGAGCCTAGTTAAGTGTGAAAGAGTGTTTTCCGTATTAGTAAGCCAAACTGAGATTGATTTTCATTTTGCATCATTCACTCATGATTAAAATTAGGTTATGTTTTTTGAGATGTTAGGTTATATTGTTCATTATTGCATTGGCAAAAGAAAGTCGTGTGAGTGTTTCACACCTGATTTTTAACATAATAAAAATCACAAAATACTTCTTATTAAGTGATTAAAGGTTATCCTTATAACGATTAAAGGTTATTACCTTTGAGTAAGAGTTAAATGAACCGTGTAGAGAATTAAATACAAGTTAAAACAATACACGATTAATCTCATTAACTACCAAAGTTTATCGCATGTATTGTTCACTATAGTAAACCATAAAATAACTAATATTTTTCCTTTGTATAGTAGAAAATTGTGAGCAGTACGTTGGTAAGAGAAAGCCATATAATGGTTAAGGGTTTAACGTTTAAATATGGTACTTAATGAACTTTAATTATACTGAAGAAGTACATACAACTTTAAGTCTTGTTAAACTTTAATGAATATAATTATATTTAAGTTTGTGCTTTACAAGTATGAAGTAAATAAATAAAGGTACTTCATGTTAATCCAGAATGGTAATTCAAAGTGTCCGTATTTGCATTGTTATTTCTGCTTGCTTTTTCATTATAAATATAATTACCAATCTTACAAGAGTTAGTTATTTAATCTAATTAGAAAAGTAAATTAATTATTTCATTATGAGATATATTTTCCTCATCATTTTCTATTCACGGCGGAAAATAATTGATGATGATGTAGTTTTACGACCGATTTTCCTTTCGTGACGGTTTTTCAACGAGGAGAAATTACCTTAATCTAATGAAAAGTTTCACTTTAATCTTGAAGATGAAGATACTCCGGTTAATAAATATAAAAAATTATGAATATTTTATGTTAAGTGCAATATAAATTTACTGGGTAAAATCGCTCCGCCAATTTATACGGTGCCATATTGAAAAAGTTAATTTACAACGGTTTAAAAAATTACTTGATAAACTATAGTAGACTACGTTTTTTCTTAGATGAGTCCTAGCGCAAACAAGCCACCGGGTGAGTGTAACGAACAGAACGGTGTTCAAAAACTTTTGCTTACACTACGCCCGCTCGTACCTTTCATGCCGTTGCACGAAAAACTATTGAACCTACTATTGAATTTAAACCCCCATAGATAGAAATAGTTTATGAAGAGTGGACCGACTAATATTGGGTAAATCAGGACCATTAGTGACAACCGACGAAATCTTATTTAAAGTAGGTAACTCATTTCTAAAGGAAAATTAATGAATAATAAGTCTTAAAGCAGTTTTGTTGATATAAAATTTTTCCAAAGCAGGCGTTTTACGTTTTCTTTTTTTTTAACTGAGGTTTTTTAAACATCACTCTGTTTAAATTCTTTCGTACTCTATGAACACTTGAATAAGATACGACGGTAAATTCAGCAGTAAGTGATTCTATCTCTTTAATTTCTGTTTTATTAATAATTTTATGTTATATTGTAAATTATTTGCATTGGCAAGAGAAAGTTGTGTGAGTGTTTCACACCAGATTTTTAAAACTTACCTACACTGGACAAGAAGTAAAAAGTAAAGGGTTAGAAAATAATCGGAAGAAAGGAAGTGCTGTAAAAGCTTTTAAGCCAACCTCAGTCCGCTTTTAGAGTAAGGTTGACAAAGGTAATACTTTTTTTGGTTTATCGGGAATCGACTGTCACTTTCATTAGCAGTCATTAAAATTTTGTTAAAAGAACCCCATTAAAAAAACCTACGACTGAAAATACCGGTGTTATTAACTCCATTCAAATAATATCCACGTACGCTTCATCAAAATTAACATGTAAACTTAACAACTACTAACCAGGAGTGTACAGGTCCTTTGACAGTTGGCTTTAAAATCTGGTGTGAAACACTCATACAACTTTCTCTTGCCAATGCAAGAGAGAAGACCAAATTAGAAAGCATTATACAAAATGGAACCAACCCGAATACAGTGTAGACTGAGATATCCGCCATAAAATATCTTTCTAACTTCTAATTCTATTTTTGAAAAATCTTTCGGTTTTTTAAACAAATAAGTGTGCAGTAATAGTAGAATTTGGTATTTAAAATAATTAACAATATAACCTAACATTAGTAATAAAACATTAGAAACAAACAAAAAAAAACTAACCTCGATAAACATAACCTTATTTTAATCATGAGTGAACGGAAGAGTGAAAATAAATGATTGTATTGATTGAATTTGTAGCCGTTTAATCGTTTTTAATACTTAATTTTGAAAAAATAATGGATTTGCCGGAAGCCTTCCTTTATTAATACTAGATCTCAGAACCTATTTTTTTTAATAGTAATTTTAGCTTAAGCCGGCCGCATTGGCACAGTTGGTAACGTGCTCGCCTCTCATCATGCGGTCCTGGGTTCGAATCCCACTAAGGCACGGCATATTTTCATACGTTATAAAAAATTATTTCATCCTCCATTGTACAATAGTTACACCCCAACGTCGTCGCTAATGACCGTTGTAGTTGATGCGACGTTAAATAAATAAATTTTTTAAAAAAATTTTAGCTCAAGAAATGCAAAAAAAATACTAAACATGTTTATTTTTATTTAACAATATTTTATATATTTAATATATTGTCTACATTTTAATAAAACAATTTATATTTTTAATATTATTATTATTACACTTTTAGTCTCACTTTACCACATTTAATCATTTTTCAGTTTTGCAAAAGGGTACCATCTTTATGTGAACCACAACAATGGTTCATATCATTTACTGCAAAAAAGAACCAACCCACATAAATTTTCATATTTTTCAAACATAAATAAAATTTGTGCGTTTTCGCTCCATTAATAAAATTCTGCTATTACTGCTATTCTGCTATTTGTTAAAAAACTGAAAGATTTTTCAGAAACAGAATTATAAATTAGCAAAATCTTTTATAGCGGATATTTCAGTTTACACTGTATTCAGGTTGGTTCCAATTTGCATAATGCTGTCCAATTTGGTCTTCTCTGGTATCTTTCTGTCCCATAACAAGTGTTACCACGTCCCACTAGCTAAGTTAGGGCTAGCAAGCCAATAGTGTAGTGGAAAAAGGAACGAAAACTGTATGATAAAATAAAATTTAAAAAAAATATTTACATAAACAATAACAATGTGAACAACACAAAATAAAGTAATTCCAAAAGTGAAATTTTAATGTTTGATAAAATCTCTATTACAAAAAATAAAATCTGGTGTGAAATACTCACACAACTTTCTCTTGTCATTGCAAATTATGAACAATATAGCCTAACATTAGTAATAAAACATTCGATTTAAACAAAAAAACTAACCTCAATAAACATAACTTATTTTAATCATGAGTGAAAGACGCTAAATGAAAATCAACCTCAGTGTGGCTTAAAAATACAAAAAATCACTCTTTCACGCTAAGCTAGGCTCTGTGGAGAAAAATGCTCTAAATAAAAGTTGTAGATCTTTTAATTTCCTATAAATTTGATTAGACACTTTTGTCGTAAAATGCGTACTAAGACCGAAATCTTCAAAAATCGATTTGTTACACGTTTTCGTCAGAAAAAAATCAAAAAATCGCTAATTACCGCTAAACTACGCGTTTTACAAAAAAAATGTTTAAATAAAAGTTGGAGGATTTTAAGTTCTCTACAACTTTTACTTTACACATTTTGCGCTAAAATTCATATTAAAGCCGCAATCTTAAAAAAACAATTTTTTACGTGAAAACAGCCTCTCCAAGAATTTCAGCAGATATGACGCCTACCCCATCTTGTAAAGCATAAAAAATTTAGTAAACCAGGCGATTTTTAAAAAAAACGTAGGAGTCGTTTTTGAGAAAATCGCAAAAAAGCGAAAAATGACACGAATAGACAACTACATCCGGTTGACCAATTTTATGAAAATGCTCGTGTCGGGTTCGGCGGTGGTGTCTAACTTAAGTTTCACGTTTCAAGTTCGTACGATGTTCTGTTCTTGAGATATTCTGTTCACACACACACACAGACCAATCGCTAAAAACGTGTTTTTTAGGTTCAGGGGGTCTGAAAACGTATAGATTTTTAGAAATTACAAAAGTTAAATTTTAATGTTTGATAAAATCTCTATGACAAAAAATAAAATATATATGGAAATTTTATTAGCTATATCGTTTTTTTCTGCAATTAGATTAGTAGATGTCCACTCCATTTTCTTCGTAGGTGGTGGCGTGTTAAATTTTGTCTTTAAACTTGCTGTACGAGTATTAGACGACTGATGCGGTCTGTTAATTTTCTGTTAAATATTCTATTTCAACAGCTTTTGTTACAAAAGGAATTTTCAAGTAGGAATGTAATGTTAAATTTGTTTTCTACAGAGCTAGTTTTAGCGGACTAATTATAGCGCAAAAATGTATATAATAAAAAATGTAGAGAATTTAAAATTCTACAACTTTTATTTCAAACATTTTTTTGTATAACGCTTAGTTTAGCGGTAATTAGCGATTTTCTGTTTTTACTCACGAAAACGTTTGAAAAATCGATTTTTTTAAGATTTCGGCCTTAGTATGCATTTTATGACAAAAATGTATATAATCGAATTTATAGAAAATTAAAAGATCTACAACTTTAATTAGAGAATTTTTCTCTACAGAGCCTAGTTTAGCGTGAAAGAGTGATTTTCCGTATTTTTAAGCCAAACTGAGGTTGATTTTCATTTTGCTTCTTTCACTCATGATTAAAATTAGGTTATGTTTATTGAGGTTAGTTTTTTGTTTATTTCTAATGTTTTATTACTAATGTTAGGTTTATTGTTAACTATTTGCATTGGTAAGAGAAAGTCGTGTGAGTGTTTCACACCAGATTTTCTTTAAGTTAGTCTACGGCCTAAATGGAGGCACAAATATCGAAATTTAATGTCACATCTCTTTGTCATTGAGGTAAAAAGGTGAACAAGTTCATCTTCTTAAAATAAATTTTACACAGATTTCAGTGAGTTATTGTTCATCCTCCAGTTTTTGAGTCATGTATTATGCGGTTCCACGCTCCGTGTAGTTGCGGGGTGAAGTGTACGGGTGAGGTATAATGAATGAGTGACGCATGATGGAAGAACGATTGTTGTATTACTCTGATACAAAACATTCCTTTTCAAACTTTCCGTATTTAACATATTTGTTTGTATTTATTACATTTATTTACATATTTTGATACAAATTGGTAAGTTAGGCTAAATGTTATAAATCCGACCAAGTTAATAACCCGGTAGGCATTTGTTAAATTAATGCGTCGGATGATAAGAATATTTTTTTAGTCTAGTTAAAACACGCTACCACTACAAATGCATCAGCTGTGAAACACTACTTCTTTTTTTGTAATCCCTAGTTTGTGTACGTTGCAATCTGTTCAATTCAGAACAATAAGCAACCCCATGATCCAATGAGATGAGGATGATGTGTATGACGTGTAAATGAGGTGTAGTCTTGTTCAGACTCAGGTCGACCATTCCTGAGAGAGTATGGTTAATTGAAACCCAACCATCAAAGTACACCGGTAGCCACTGTCTAGAATTCAAATCCGTATAAAAGTAACTACCTTTACTAGGATTTGAACCAGGAACCTTCGTCTCCGAAAATCAGCAGTTAAACAGCTGATTTTGGCGACGACTTTACCTCTGAAACTCTACTAACTCATTCATTCTCCCACCACTATAACAACGCACTGCATTCCTTCCAACTACACGTAGCTGGGACTCAAGCGATAAATAACTCTGTACAAATGATTTTGGATATTACGTTTCTTCCGGTGGTTGACACCATCTATGATATTGCGCTTCTGCATATCATCATTGCAATTTTTACTTTCCCTTCCCTATTTGAATGTATAAGAAGGAAAGTATTGTTTTCATGTCTTATTTTCGAAATCGAGTTTTCACCGGATATACACGTTTTCAGACCCTCTGAATCCAAGAAAACATGTTTTTAGCGATTGGTCTGTGTGTTTGGACAAAATATCTCAAGAACGGAATAATCGCACGAAGTTAAAACTTGAAAATTAAGTTAGATTCTACTACCGGACCGGACACGATAATTTTCATCAAAATCGGTCAACCGGAAGTAGTAGTTTATTTGTATTATTTTTCACTTTTTTGCGATTTTCGCAAAAATGGCTCTTACAATTTTTTTAAAAATCCCCTCATTTACTAAAATGTTTTATGCTCTACAAGATAGGGTAGGCGCCATGTCTGCTGAAGTTTTTGGGGAGGTTCTTTTCTCGTAAAAAAATTGTTTTTTTTAAGATTGCTGCTTTTAATATGCATTTTAGTGCAAAAATGTATAATAAAAGTTGTAGAGAATTTAAAACTTTACAACTTTTATTTTTAACATTTTTTTGTATAGGCCTAACACTTAGTGTAGCGGTAACTAGCGATTTTCTGTTTTTTTTTCACGATGAAGTGTAAATAAATCGATTTTTTTTAAGATTTCAGCCTTAGTATGCATTTTACGACAAAACACCATTTCATCAAATTAATAGAAAATTAAAAGATCTACAACTTTCATTTAAATTATGTTTCTCTACAGAGCCTAGTTTAGCGTGAAAGAGTGATTTTCCGTAGCCCTACTTTAAACCGAACTGAGGTTGATTTTAAATTTGTGTCTTTCACTCATGATTAAAATAAGGTTATATTTTTTGTTTATTTCTAATGTTTTATTATTTATGTTAAGTTATATTGTTCATTATTTGCATTGGCAAGAGAGTGTGAGTGTTTCACACCAGATTTTTTAAATATCTTATTACGTAATCAAACGTAAATTTATCAGTAGTTAAGTTTAGCATACAACTCCTTCACGTGCATAGGCTAGAGCCAGTGATAGGAAATATTTAGTAGAAGAGGACCTGAGGAAAATGAAAAATATCTAGACAGGCTAACAAAATTTATTTAGAAGAAACATATAGAAGAACTATTTTTATAAATTTCTTGTTGTTGTTTTTGTTGTTTAGGTCATCAGCCAAAAAGCTGGTTTGAACCTGTAGAGGTTTTACTAAGTAAATCCAGGACTGAGGTGGTTTACCATTGCCTTCCTCACTGAGTGGAAAAGTACACTTATCAGCATGCCGGGCCCTCTGAAAAGCATATATTTTCCACTCTGCAAATGACACTTTCACTTCATTCACCACAGGGTCTGGCTGTATAATAAAATCCATTATTTTCAGACGAGATAACTCTGATTAGCGTCTTTTACACCTCTACTTCTTCTGTTCTTTAATGATTCAGTCATTTAATTGGCTGACCATGTGATAAGAAACAGAACTATTTATTTTAGCCGTGCAACTAACAGATTGAGTGATAAATTTCTTATTAAACTTAAACATTTTGTTACAAAACTCAATAATTATGATTAAAAGAGGTATTAAAAAAGGTATTGCGTGATGAAAGGAACTGTGTTTTTTTTAAATGTCTTAAAATTTGGTTGTAACTGGATGAGCTGACTCTCAAAAGTGAAACTAAATGTCGTTTGTCAAACTGTTTCTCACACTACTTATTTTGGGTAGAAAAATTTGTTAGTCATAGGATTATGGAAACATAGCAGTTATCTTCAAGGCATGATATTTTAAATTTGGAAAACTTAGATTTTCATAGCTACTTGTAAAACTACTTTTGCGACGTTAAGAAACAATTGTTTCAACTCGGTACACTAACTCAATTAGTTCAAGCAGAAATTTTCTTCAGGCTGTTTCACAATTCAAATTAAATTGCATGGGCTACTGAAAATGCAAAAAAATGGTTTGGTTGGCAAAGCTGAACACTTTTATCTCCTGGGAACAAGCCGGATATAGCCCATGTACTTTACTAAGCTCAAAACTGAGCAAAGAAAATTTAAATTCAATAAAATCGTTACAACTCGCTTTAATTAAAGTGATATTCTGAAAAGTAAACTTTTACCAACTCAAACAATGAACATAGAATTTTTCAAAAAGTAATACGGTTTTAATTCTTTTTTTTAATTTTAGTACGTACTGTATTTTATTTGTATCTTATGCGACAAAAAAATTTGCTAAGCTTGTGAACATGTTGAATCATCAGTTGGCAAAAACGTTTTTGAATCGTTAAGTATAAATGTTTGGACGGTAACCATCTGATTTGTTATACGTGAACAAACCCCACTGATTTTTGTTGTTATAAAAAAATTCATCCCAAAATATATATATTAAAGTTTAGAGATTGTCTAATATGAAAGTTCCCAATAAAAAGTTATACACTGCGTTATCAAAATTATGTCAAACTAGTACCCCTCCTCCAATTGCTGCTCTCACAGCAAAAAATTAACACATTTACTCCATTTTAAATTGTGCGATTTTTTGGAACGTTTACATAACTTAAAATGTTAAAAGTTTCTAATACTATATATCCGGTAAATAATTTTTAAAAATTTTGAAAAATTATATTAGGTTTATAGAATGATATAAATTATAGAGTACACCTGGTACGTGCATAATACAATGCATTGTATACAATAGCATAGGTAGATAAAAGAACTAATCTTACAATAAACAAATTTTACCAATCAAAACATTTTTTTAAAAATTAAAAAATTACGCAATACCAGGAAGCCCTAAGCTTCCAACGTAAAGGAAATTTTTAAATCGGTTGAATAGTTTTTGATATTACCTTGTATATACAAACAAATAAATATTACTTTTTTACAATCTATAATAATTATATTAATATAGATAAATAAATTTCTGAGATTAGTTTATTGTGTATTATTTTTTATAGTAGGTAGCCTATTACAAATTTTCTTATGAATTTTGAAAGTTTATTATTTATCTGATAAATAATTAATAAATTAACTTATAAAGATGAACGCTTATAAATATTGAGAATTAATTGGAATATTTGTAGTTAATTAGTAAGTCTATTATTTGGTCAAAGTTTTCGCCCAGTTTTCCTCGGCCATCCAAGATCCAATGCTTGATAAGTCAGTATAATTTTTGCAATCTATACAATAGTGGAAAAACTTTCCCAATGCCTACCCCGAATTAACATGAAATGGTGAATGTATGCATATATAATAATATATCGTGAAATAACTGTAATAATTATATTAATATAGATAAATAAATTTCTGAAATTGGTTTGTTGTGTATTATTTTTTATAGTATTACAAATTTTCTTATGAATTTTGAAAGTGTATTATTTATCTGATAAATAATTAATAAATTAACTTATTAAGATGTACGCTTATAAATATTGAGAATTAATTGGAATATTTGTAGTTAATTAGTAAGTCTATTATTTATTAGTTGACAGTTTATTTATTTATAATATACACTATACGATACAATATATATATATATATATGTACTTATGATTTCTTTTTTAAAGAATAGGCTAATTAAGTATTTGATTGCAAAATATTTTTTGTAGTTTTTTTTTTTAAATTATATAATAAGATATATTTTTAAGTTACCTGATACGAACGGTGTGGACGAAACTTGCCGTATATTTATTACTTATAAGGGGTAAAGTGAGATACGTTTAGTGGCTGCAACAGGTGCTGACTGAAACGTGAAGCAAGATATTGCGACCGTATTACGTATAGAAAACACCAATACAGAGAGCAGATATGTTCGGTACTCGCTTTCAAGCAGCCCTTATGCGCAAAACCCGGTCCTAGGCGCAGGGCTATCCCTACCACTGTATTATCAATCCTCCATGCCCCCCGATATTCAACCCCCAGCATCTAAGCAACTTATCCGAGCTAAAAACCCCTTCTCCTCCCTCCGCCAAAACCACCCATCTCAGTCACTCTCAAAACTGTCCGACACTTTTTCAACTTTACCAAACCCTAACATTCCTTTTAGTATTAGTATTTGTTCAATTACCAGACTTCCTGATTTGGATTTCTGTGCTTTAAAAGTGTGAGAAAGAGCGAAGTATATACTAAATAAAGATAGTAAATGGATATTCATTAAAAAAAAGGTGCAGGCAAATCTCGTTAATCCTGACCTTTTTATTCTGAACATTTTCCTAATCCGAACGTTAAACTACGACGCTCAGTTAATTTAATTTATAAAACGCGATAACGTCAGTAATATTATTTACATGAGATGTTTCTCACAGTTCAGGAAACCGTTCAAGGTACATGTCTTGACTAATAAAATCACAAAAGTGCTTAAAAACTGTTTTTATACATTTGTCTAAATAACTAAAGCATTCTGATATTTAACCCACCGGATTGGTCCAGGGGTAAAGTCGTCGCCGCTAGTCAACTGTTTAACAGCTGATTTTCTGAGGCGAAGGTTCCTGGTTCAAATCCTAGTAAAGGTAGTTTCTTTTATACGGATTTGAATACTAGACAGTGGTTACCGGTGTAATTTTATGATTGGGTTTCAATTAACCATACTCTCTCAGGAATGGTCGGCCTGAGTCTGTACAAGACTACACACCTCATTTACACGTCATACATATCATCCTCATCTCATTGGGTCATGGGGTTGGTAATTGTTCTAAATTGAACAGATTGCAACAGATTACACTAGGAATTAAAAACAAATTCTGATATTTATTTAATGATTAATTCTATCTTTACATTTTTTTGACACTTGTAATTGAAATTTAGTATCTGTTATAATATAAATACAACAATTTCTAAATGTGAAAGTAATGTTTCAAAAGTTGATTTACTTAACGGAACTTGCAGTCATCACCAGTCCTACATTTGGGCAAGAAGATCCCCTGGCCAGAGGCGTTTTAAACGTCTGTGCTGAGTACCCGGTATCACCCTAGTGTACATGTTTTGTATAAAAGGGTTGTCAAATCCCTCTCTGGGTTATCAAATTTGTCATGCATCGTCTTGTATAGTTGTTTCGCGACATCAATTACGTATGGGATTTGTAAGTCATTATGCAACATTTGTGACATAAAAGGGGCATTGCGTTATCGTTCGTAGAATCTTGTTTTGAAATGCTTGTATACGTTTCATATATGAAGGTTTAGCAGATCCCTAAGTTGAAACACATATGTCCAATTGGTCTTAACACTGTCTAGTAAATTGTTAATTTATGTGACATGTTTAATTTAGGACGTCTATCGAGTAAGCGTTTCAGGTGATAGAAGCGTGTTTTGAGTTTGTGGCGTGTGCGTACAACATGTGCGTTCCATGAAAGTTCCAAATTTCCTATAAAAAAAAAAACAGCTCGTTTTGGTAAAAGCTACAATTTTCTTTAAACAAAATAAAAACCAATCATTTGAATATTTCCTAAATTCCAGAAGTTCTTGCTGGGCTTAAAAATCCGTTTCTAAAAAAATAGAAAACCTGTAACAATATTTAAAACATTTGCGTATACAGTAGAAGCCCCCTTATCCGGATTCTCCTATATCCGGACACAATAAAAAACGTATAAATTAATATGACATGCATGTCGTTAAATACACACTAAGGCTGAAATATAAAAAAATTGATTTTTTTTTTACATATTTTCGTGAAAAAAAACAGAAGCTCGCTAATTACCGCTAAACTAAGCATTATACAAAGAAATGTTTGAAATAAAAGTAGTAGGTTTTTTAATTACCTAAAACTTTTATTATAAACCTTTGTGCGCTAAAATGCATATTAAGGCCACAATCTTAAAAAAACAATTTTTTACGAGAGCACAGCCTCCCCAAGAATTTCAGCAGACATGGCGCCTACCCTATCTTGAAGAGCATAAAAAATTTAATGAATGAGGGGATTTTTAAAAAATCGTTGGAGCCGTTTTTGAGAAAATCGCAAACAAGTGAAAAATGACACGAATAAACTACTACTTCCGGTAAATCAATTTCGTTGAAAATTGTTCGTGTTGCGTCCTCTAGTAGTACCTAACTTAAGTTTCAAGTTTCAACTTCGTACGATGTTCCGTTCTTGAGATATTTTGTTCACACATCCGCGCGCGCGCGCACACACACACACAAACAAACACAAACACAGACCAATCGCTAAAAACATGTTTTTTTTTTGGTTCGGGGGTCTGTAGATCCGGTGAAAATTCGATTTCGAAAAGTCGACAGGAAAACAATAATTTCCTTCCTATATATTCATAAAGGCAACAGAAAGTAAAAAGAAGGCCATGAAAGTTAAAATCAAGGTAATCAAGGCAAATCAAGGCAATTTGCGGTTAAAAACACAACCGCAAATTATCTACTTCATTATTACATTTAAATAGAGCCAAAAAAAGAAAAATTTTTACAAATTATTTAATAACCATATGTAAAAATTAATTATAATATTGAAGAAAACTGTCATTCGTTCTTGATTTATTGAACCAAAAGCAAACCCTCTCAATCAGAAAAACGCACACACCAACCCTATCCACCACAGTACGAATAAAAAATATAAATTAATTTATTCATTTCACAGTTGTGACGTAGTTTATCCCAACCTCTTCAATATCCGTAATACAAAGTTTATAATAGATAAAAAAAAAATCCTTTACAACGTTTTAAATTTAATTAAAGAAACTTTTTATTCTTTTAACTTTCTGGAACCCCGAGGAAATTCAAATACAACTGGAAAACAAACAGGAAACAAGAGTTATGAAAACAGAAAACGGATTATATGGATGAGAAAGGAATAACGTGGGTGAGGAACTCTGTTGAGCAGAAACAGCACAAACTCTGCGGTTATATTTTATCAGATTATACAAATCATAAAATATAGTCTGTATTTCCCACCTTCAATAAATATAACTACTAAAATCTGGTCACATAGAATTACAATGTAAACATTTTTGCAAACAATTTTTATATTCTCACAAAATTATCAGTAAAATAGAGTGAAAATTATTACAATGTAACAATTTTTCCCCCCAAAACAACCCGAATTTCAACTGATCATGTTTCTTGACACCCTTAATCCAAAAAATGTTGAAATGTAAAAACCATGTTTTTCTTCAAGAAATAAGCCTCCCCAAGAATTTCAGCAGTCATGGCGCCTACCTTATCTTGTACAGCATAAATAATTTAGTAAATGATGCGATTTTTTTTAAATATCGGGACCTTTTCCGTTATATTTTCACATCATCAAAATATCGTGTGAATGCACCTTTACTGTTCGACACAGCAACTGCCTGCACGTGCTCTGTACTTTTCGATTAGCAATCGCTTGATTCTTTTATTTTCTGTTGTTTTCATTTTAATTATATTTTTGGTTGTTTTTTCCTCCATTCTTTTACAAGTTTCACAAATCAATTAATTAATTGTGTCGCTTCTTAGAGGTTTACTTATTCTGCAGTTTGTGATAACTGATATTCTGCTTGACGTAGACTTAAGAACGATCACTTGTATAACATATACTATTTTACAATTTACATAACTTTTAATTAAACCACTCAATCGATACAGTAATCACGACCGTTGTTCATTCGATGTTAATCGTATCGCGGTCCGCGCGCAACCCCCTATAATAGATACTGTACATCAAATCAAGCACCGCAAGATATTAATATTGTTGAATGTTAATTCACCGATGTAAAGTATAAAGTAGCTAATATTACAGGAATTATTTAAAAATTCATGAATTAAACATTTCATTTTCTTTTTTTTTCAACGTTACAATTAAACTACAGTTTTTACGTAGTATAATATAGCTACTTATAGCAAATTTATCAGGCGATGATAACCTTATTAAGGTTTATCGCCTTGAAAAAAAAATAAATTTATGTCAATTTTTTAAATTAAAATTTTAATTTTTTTAAATGTTGACCACTGTTACGACATGCCAGTCCTGAATACTATCAATTAAAAAAATCAGGAAAATTTCAGAACAACACAAAAGCATAAAATACCAATGTAAACATCACATTAATAATACTAACAACACTAATACAATACAAACACATAAATGTTAATAAAAAAATTGTGTTTTCGATATTTACCGCTGTTATGACCTGAATCTAATAAGAGGCTACTAAATTAAAATATTCAGGAACTCTTCAGTACAACATAGCACTAAAATTCAATGTGTTTTTAGATTACTTTAATGAATTTCAACGATAGTCATTTCATTAAATTCAGTTAATACTAATTAAATATTAGAATAGGTACTATTTTTAAATTAAAATTTATGTCAAATTTTTTAATAATAAAATCTATTAGTTTTCCTATTTGATATTACACGCAAACGATTCGTAAATTATTGTACGGCGTATAGCAATGAGCGTACTGTTATTACGACCTTAGTTTGACGAATACTTTTAATAAAAATATTCACGAAAATTTTACCACAACATTACTACAGCAAAATTCAATGCATTAAAAATTACGCTTCATATTAACCAAAGTAGTGTTAATTTATATGAGTTGAAGACTAATTTTGTAAAAATGTGTTAATTTTTTTAGCCAAGATACGCCAATTTCTTTTAAGGTAATGAGTTATACAATACATAAATTTATAGATTTCTCTGAATGTGTTGTATTTTAGAAAAAGTTGTACAATATAAAATAGACATAATCCTTCTGCAAATTTTTTTTGTCTTTAATTTGTATTACGGTACTGCACATTGAGCTGCACAATTTCTGTATACGAGTAATATTTAAATGCCGGTGGGGAATTTTATAAGAACAACAGGTATCAGTGATAGGTACAGTCTCCGATTACAACTACGGGTGTTGTCCGATATTCAGACAGAGAAATATCTAATCCATTTTCGCTTTAGACATCGCGTCGCACAGTTGGGATGTTCCTTGTAGCTAGATCACGAGCTAATTGGTTTGGTTGGTCATCTAGTCTTTGGTGAAATTTACTATAGAAGGACGCGGTTAGTTCTTTTACCGTAAAAATTTTTAAATAATCGTAGAGGGTTTTAACAGTATTGTGACACTTATTGCTAAGGTCCGTTTCGGGATCTAGGTTATTAAATAACTAATACACTAAAGTTTACAATTACAAAGATTTATTACACTAAAAGATCACAAAATAAATAATTCAACTAATTATAATTAAGAAATACAATAAATGATTAAATAATTCACTTAAAATAGATAATTAACAATAAATAACTTACAATCACTTTTATAGATTACACAATATACAAAACACAGAAACTGAATTCACATTAACTTTACAATACTCTCACAAAAAGACTTTACACAATACGCACACAACAAAGGCAGTATAACAATCTTACTCGGATACGTAATCTGTTTACGCACCTCGATAATCGCACGGCAAAGACCACACGAATACTGACTGACCGCACTCGGGGGTCTCTTTTTATACCTACGCATTCATAAAGATTGTTCCAGAATACAGTAGAGAAATCATAAAGTACAAAAATAACTCTTTATTAATGAATGCTAGAAAAATCTTGTTAATAGGTCAACAAAACGTCTTTTGTAAATAGAAAACGTAAACAACCTGCCTCCCTCATAATAGCTGTACACTGTACACAATACCTAAACTTTATAATAGTTATTACAACCCTTATGAATGAATAGACACACTTTTATGGCTATTGTGTGTTGTTATTTCTGTCTTTATTACTCTCTCTTGTTGTTACTATTATTTCACACTCTATACTATTTCATGAATGGATTTCTGGAACCTTCGAGAAAATCTTTAATTCGATCTGTCACAGTATTTTTAAGTATCAAGTTTTTTAAAGTATTTTGAGATTTATCATTTTGAAATAACAACTAATGTCATTATTAAATAATTTTTTTCTGATCTTGACACTTTTTGAGCCTTGTATGCACTAACTCTCACCACAGTCCTTAAGAGAAACAGGAAAGCCGCAAATAGTATTAGCCTATTACAAAATTTAAATAAATGTAGGCCTAATATTGTAAAACTGAAAATAAATATTTATTACTTTTCTGTCCTGACTCTGTTTCGTTTCATAACAGCAAAAATACGATGGTAGGTACAGGTGAACACAAGGGTTACGGGAAAGGATGGAAATTTACAAATAAGACAAAATATGTATTTGTTATAAAGTTAAACATAAGTTAGATCGTCATCACTCACTGATTTTGTGATTGGGAAAGCAATGATCTACATGTTATTTACATAAAATGTACAATCTACAATAGACCGTGTACATCCTATTAATATTTTTTGTAATAGGACAAAAAATGGCTCATTGCGTAAGAACTGCAAAAAAATGCCCAAGTACGAGGGTAGGCTGATAAGTAATGCACACATGCTTGTAGAAGACAACTAAATAAACTTCAGTAGCGCGCCTGGTGGCATGTGGAAGTACTATTTCTCCTCTACAAGTCTGCGCAGTTTGAAGGCGTTGCTTTCATTCAGTTTGTTTTGAGTAGTGGAAGTATGGCGTCGTGTTCTGGTGCTATGTCAACGAGAATTAAACAACGCGAATTGAACAACTTTTGAAGCGCTACCGTGACGAAGGAGACGACTTTCTTTTGAATATTGTGACGGGGGACGAGTCATGGGTTCATCATTACGATCCCGAAGAAAAAAGGCAGAGCGCTGAATATCGTCATCCACATTCTCCTGTTGTGAAAAAGTTCAAAACACAACCGTCCGCAAAAAAAATTCTTTTGACTGTGTTTTGGGATGCTCGCCGAGTTTATGTGACTGATTATCTGGAACGAGGGGCAACGGTAAATTCTGCTCAGTATATACAGACTCTGAAACACCTCCGACGTCGAGTTTGTCGTGTTAGAGGCAACCTGGCGCCAATAATTTTGCAACACGACAATGCTCGTCCACACACTTCGCGTGCAACTGGAGAGGCTCTGAGAAACCTGAAGTTTCAACCAATTTTACACCCTCCGTATTCTCCCGACCTTGCGCCTTGCGATTTTTATTTTTTTCCTCTACTGAAGAGAGACCTTAAGGGTAATCATTACAGCTCGGACAATGAGGTGAAGGCAGCTATTGCGTCCTGGGTTCGAGGAAAGTCGGAAGAATTTTTCAGTGACGGAATGAAAAAACTTGTTAAACGTTGGGAGAAATGTGTAATGCTTAACGGTGACTATATTGAAAAATAAATAGATAATTTGGTAGGTTAAGATTTGTACTTTAATTTGTTATTTACCCCATCTTGCTATTTCTTTTTGTTCGTCTTCTACAAGCATGTGTGCATTACTTATCAGCCTACCCTCGTACAAATTTTATATCAAAATAATTCATAAGCGGTAATCTTGTACTAAACAAATTATTTGTTTTAGAAAAGCAGAAAAAATATAGCTTTTCTACAGTATAAAAAAATACGAGATCTCAGGGTTAGCCAAGTAATTAAAGCACTGGCGCGTAAATCTAGATGCCCTGGGTTCGAGGTCCGTTAGGGTGTGTTACTTTATCCAGCACTTGAATTAAAATTTTAAATAATTATCTACAACATGCCAATTTAGTCTATATCAGTGACGTATTGACTAAAATTAGGTAATTTAAAGAAAAGTTTTAAGGTCACTTAAAATACAGAACAAAATTTAGCCTACACACAGTAGGTCTGTAGGCCTACATAAAAAATTCAAACAAAATTTGAATTTGAAATTTTCTTTTTCTCGTATAGAGCTAATTTTTGACTGCGTGAGGTGACTTCAGACGTTTCTAGAAGCTCTTTTTACAGCCCACAACCTCAGCATTCACTCACTGAAGACTTTTCTTCTGTCTTCTGTCCACCCGGTGTTCTGTTTTTGCTCTTCATGAAAATACATAATAAATTAGTTGTCTGAATTTGGTTCAATTTATTAAGGTTTCTCGGTTTATTACGGATTCCTCAATATCCTTTCTGACTTCCTTAGACCATTTATCCGAAACCTTAGATTTATTGTTAAGTTTCTTAAAAATTTGTTTTCAACCGGTTGTCATCCATTCTACACAGGTGTTTGTAAAATTTCAGTCTTTTCTTTCTAATCGTTTCCATTAATCGTTCATTTTCCTTGTAGTTATACATACGCGTATAATATTATTATTTTTTGTCCCAAATTCTCTTACTACTGGGTGTCTTAGGTCCTAAAGGTTAATCACCCCGGACTCAGAAGCACTGTATTCAACAACAAACTTGGTTGACTCAGCTTTCGCAAACCAACCCGGACCAAGCGGCCTTCCAGCGAGCAGACACATAGCCGCGACTAGACCGATGTACCTGCCAGAACGCACTACCTATGGCGTTTCAGACAACCGCCTCTATAAACTTCAATACACTAGCACCAGGGATGCCCCACTGACGGGCTACACCACCGGGACAAAACATACCACCACCGGTAGGAATACCACCTTTTTGCTGCCTGAATTCAGAGGTAGGATCCACGAAGATCCCGACCTGTTCATACAAAGTTGGCTACTGATTCTAGGACAACAGCAGCTATCACCATACGCGTAGTACTTGTGATAGAAACACAGCTTAAAAATGACTCCGCACGATGGTGGCAAGAATATGGAGAGCTCATGTATGATTTAGACCACCTACAAATTCGCCTACAAGCTCGATTCGCAAGGACCAGTCGTATCGCAGAACCTACAAAGAATTAGACGGCAACGAGCAAAACCGTCTGGCGGCCCTTACTAGTGATCGTAATTCAGGTAATAGCTGATTAGTAAGCAAGGTGTTTATGTCTTTCTCCCTCATGTTATTAGCGTTTAGTCGTTATAGCTGTAGCTTTTGCTTTAGGAACTTTTCAATGAACTGGTTTTGCCGTTGTCTTTGCCGTAAAAGTTTATTTCTGTTAAAATGTTTTATGTACAGACCTATTGTGCGTAGACCAAACTTTGTCTTGTATGTTAAGTAACTTCTAACCAACTTTTCTACAATTATTTATTTGTAGTGTATACGTCACTGATTTAGACTAAAAATCAGACTTTGCGGATTCCTTTCGGAATCCGGAAAGTTATAAAATAAAACGTTTTACGTTTAGAAATCCATCGAGAGTCTCCACCTTTTTTATTAGTTTTAAATTGTTCTCGTTTAATTCCTGACACTGGTTCTCTAATTTTTCTATTTTTAATTACTAACTTTCACAGACACGGTAACCACTTTTAAAACATTTTTTATTTCGTTTAAGTCAGTGTGTATTGCTTCAAATGATTCTTACTTGGACCACAAAATATCATTTACGGTAATCTCCGGAAAGTACTGGCCCGGATTAGGTTCTACGCCGCCTATTAACAGAAACGTTTCTATTACTATTGAAACCTAGATACTAAAATTCACAGCACCAAAAATCTGAAATTTTAGAGACCGAAAATTTATTTTAGCCAAATATTTCCTTGAATAAAACTTGCCGATACTCGTACGGTACGCACTTACCTATGTCATTCTAATACAATTTTAACGTTAACGTAGCGATCACACTGGAAAAGATAGAAATACAGTATAATACCGATTATCCGTGGTAATTGGGGGGATAACTATACCGGATAACCAGAAAACACGGATAATACAACCCAATCGGTCGAGACCACCTACGTCATAAACAAAACCACCAGTTACGCGTATGTTTTATTCTTCTGATTAATACATGTTAATACTATCGGATATCGGAAATAAATAAACAAATTGTATTGAAATAAAAATATTTACTACATAAATTTATATAAATCTTACCTTAAAGTACGTAACAAAAAAAAATCACAAAAAATCTGTTATTTTACTTTGTTTCGATACGAAACAAGGATACTACGATACGAAATTAGTTTATGTCTACATTAATGTACCTACTCATTGTTGTCGTCATCGAACAATATTATCGTAGTAAATCACAATAATTGTGATAATTACGATGACGAAAATGTCGGGAGTTGAAAAGTTTTAATTTGTAAAAGTTATACAGTACATACATAATTAATTTTTCTAGCCGGCCGCGTTGGCGATGTTGGTAACGTGCTCGCCTATCATCACGCGGTCTTGGGTTCGAATCCCACTCGGGCATGGCATTTTTTCATACGTTACAAAAAATTTATTTCATCCTTCACCGTCTGCATTAGCAGCAAATTTGCAAAACAGTCGGACGTTAAACAAAAAAAAACTGGGTTCGAATCCCACTCAGGCACGGCATATTTTCATACGTTACAAAAAAAAAACATTTCATCCTCATTACACACAGTTACACCCCAACGTCGTCGCTAATGACCTTGATGTTGTTGCGACGTTAAAAAAAAAAAAAATTTCTAGTGATCGCACGGTTAATCAAAACCCCGGTTAAACGATCCACGGAAAATGGGTACTCTACTGTACTTAGAACGGTACGCTTGCCAACAAGCAACTCTGACTCAGGGAAATTATCGCCGACCTTCACCCGCTACATCGCTTCGATTCAACCCGGCCTCTCGTTTTACAAAATGAAGCTATTCAAGCTTGGATTAAAAACCGTACTATACCAAGATGAACAAAGATGAGCATGTAACAAATGAAGAAGGTCTGGGACGGATGAAGAAATCCAGAGAAATATTGAACACCATCAAGATCCGTAAACTTCAGTATTTGGGACACGTCATGCGGAATGAGTCCAGATACTCTTTGATACAGCTCATTGTGCAAGGGAGGATAGATGGAAGGAGAGGACCAGGAAGAAGAAGAATATCCTGGCTACACAACCTCAGGGAATGGACCGGAAAGACATCTGCTGAACTTTTCCGTATTGCTGTCAGCAAAGTGAGAATTGCCATGCTGGTCGCCAACATCCGAAACGGATAGCGCACTAAAAGAAGAAGATACCAAGATAACCCGGACGGAAGGGCTGCGATCGCTTACGCCAGCATTCCGGCTTTAAAATAAATAATTAACAATTAAAGTACTCACAACGATGGTGTAGAACTATTGTCCTCGGTTTGTAGCCGGGAATGCAATTTGTGTGTGTCCTCTGTGAGATGGAAGAAATACAAGGTCCTCTAATAGTGAATAAAAATCTTTTTATAACTGTTTTTTGGTGTGTGTCCTCACTTCGATGGCTAAGTACTATGGTTCTCAGATAGTGAATGAAAATAATTTTTAACGGATTTTGGTGTGAGTCCTCACTTCGATGGCAAAATACTATGGTCCTCAGATAGTGAATGAAAATCATTTTTAACGCTTTTTTGGTGTGTGTCCTCACTTCGATGGCTAAATACTATGGTAATCAGATAGTATGGTAGTTTCAAAAAACGTAAAAAGTTACGATAGCTCAAAATTTGACCATTCGAGACGCATAAAACAATTTTTACAACACAGTGATGCATATAGTTTCCAAAAAAACTGATTAATTAATGATGTCCTCGGAACGTGTGGTTCGTGCTTTTGACCTCAGAACCGACCCGTTGCAAACCGTAGTGTGTGTGTCTTGCGTGCGTGCGTGTGTTTGTGAGTGTGTGAACAAAATATCTCAAGAACGGATTATCGTACGAACTTAAAGCTTGAAACTTAAGTTCCATACCACTACCAAACCCGACACAAACATTTTCATCAAAATCGGTTAACCGAAAGTAGTAGTTTATTCGTGTAACTTTTCACTTTTTTGGGTTTTTTTAAAAGCTGGTCTTTCCATTTTTTTTTTTATTAAATCGCTTGGTTTACAACTTTATGCTCTATAAGATAGGGTAGACGCCACGTCTGCTGAAATTCTTGGGCAGAATTTCTCGTCACAACGTTATGTTTTTAAGATTGCGGTTTTAATATGCATTTTAATGCAAAAATGTATCTTAAAGTTGTAGAGAATTTGAAATTATACAACTTTTAATTGAAACATTTTATTGTATAATGCTTAGTTTAGCAGTAATTAGCGATGTTCGGTTTTTTTCGAACAAGTGTGAAAAATTGATTTCATTTAAGATTTCGCCCTTAGTATGCATTTTACGACAAAGGTGTATGTAATCCAATTTATAAGAAATTAATAGATCTACAGCTTTTGTTTAAAGCATTTTTCTCTACAGAGCCTAGTGTAGCGTGAAAGGGTAATTTTTCGTATTTTTAAACCAATCTGAGGTTAATTTTCATTTTGCGTCTTCACTCATGATGAAAATTAGGTTATGTTTTTTGAGGGTAGTTTTTTGTTTATTTCGAATGTTTTTTTGCTAATACTAGGTTATATTGTTCATTATTTGCATTGGCAAAAGAAAGTCTTATGAGTGTTTCACACCAAATGTTTTTTTTTTATCCCTAATGTGTGCACACTACGTTGTGGTCTGTTAATTTCAGCACAATAAGTAACCCCATGACACAATGATATGTATGACGTGTAAATGAGGTGTAGTCTTCTATAAATTTAGAGAATATGGTTAATTGAACCCCAACCGTAAAAGTACACCGGTACCAACAGTCTAATATTCAAATCCATATAAAAGTTCCTACCTCTATTAGGATTTAAACCAGGAACCTTCTTCTTTGAAAATCAGTATAATTTGTTGGCGCCAGTATTGATGCCAGGTTAATTCGGATGCCGTTAGAGGTTTACATATTAAACGCTTTTTGTCGCGCCACTTTTCATTTTATTTTGCTGTTGTGCAGTGTCAAGTTCGTGAGAGCCTGCACAACTGTAACTTGTTACATTGGTATTGATAGTTTGGAACTTTGTTATTAGTAAGCGATGTCAAACGAACTTCGTAATAGTCTTATGTGTTTTCACTAAAATATTGGTAAATAATTTAGTTAATGATTTGAAAAAGAGGAAAAAAGACAAGCGAAAAGGCTATCTATGTAAGTGGGTTTCTCAGAGACAGAGTCTGGACGCATCAAAGAAACTTATGACCGAAATTTTAGCGGAAGATGGCTATAAAAACCATTTACGCTTAACAAATTACAAATTTCTTTTTCTTCTTCGACTGGTAACGCCTCAACTAGAACAGGAGACATATTTTGCAGAAACTCCTCCGATACCCATTTCTATTGACAACCTTTCATAATCGGACAATCGCTTTTTCGCTGTTTTTATAAGACGAACTGTGTACGTCCCGTTAACAAAGAAGTTGTTCAAATTTTTCAGAAAATTTAATGTTTGCATCACTAATCCGCTTCTTATTTTTCAAAATAACGCTCATTTTTTTACCGTTTAAATATGCAGCAAAATAAAAACCTATCTATGCGAAAATACATAATAATAGATAACGGATGATACTGAAAAATCAATTCGAAATTAAACCACCTTCTGTAAGCCAATCGGCTACAGGCGAGGTGAAGGATTACATATGCAAATCTTTATTTAGTGGCGCGCCAGTCACTTATTGGCGAACGAAATTTCAGACGGATGCAGAAAATTCCATGCAAGTTTCTTTCTGTGCATGCATGGTGAAACTTGCATGCCAACAATGGTTTACCCATACATGCATCGTTTTACTGGGGCGCCAGTTCTCATTGATGGCAGCAAATCATTGCACGTGTAAATCCGCCTTTACGCTTAGATCAACCCGGTAGTAGTTTTAGGTTAAATGTTGTTTAGGTCATCAGACGAAAGGCTGGTTTGGCGAAACCTGTAGAGATTTTACTAAGCAAAACGAGGAGTGAGGTGGTTTACTATTGCCTCTCTCTCTGAATGGAAAAGTACGCTAATCAGCATGCGGGCTCTCTAAAGAGCACACATTTTCCACTCTGGAAATGACACCTTCAATTCATTCACCACGGGGTCTGGCTGTATAATTAAATTCATTACTTTCAGAGAAGATAACTCTGATTAGTGTATTTTACACCTTTACCTCGTCTGTTCTTAAATGATTCAGTCATTCAATTGCCTGACCATATGATATGAAACCGAACTATTTATTTTAGCCCTGCAACGAATAGATTCAGTGTAAATAATTTGACACTCCACCTGTCTGTTATAGGCAGTTAGGTTAAATATAATATAAATTTTACACACCATATTTTAACACATATATTTTAATTTACACACATATATTTTAACACACCATATTTTAGTGACAAGTAAAATTTTATGTTACGAATTGGGAAGCTGTAGAAGAAACTGGATATGCTAAATAAGATAAGCTGAATTTATTTTTTAGTAGCTACACTCATTTAAAAGTTTTGTTGACTTTATTTATTTATTTAGTTAAAGGAACCCTGGGTTGGTCTAGAAGTAAAGTCGCCACCGTGTCTGTTATAGTTCTGTTTCTTATCATATGGTCAGCCAATTAAATGATTAAATAATCATGTAAGAACAGACGAGGAGAGGCGTAAAATACACTATTCAGAGTTATCTCCACTGAAAGTAATGAATTTCATTATTCAGCGAGACCCTGTGGTGAATGAAGTTAAGGTGTCATTTTCAGAGTGGAAAGTATGTGCTTTTCAGAGAGCCCGGCATACTGATTAAGAACTGATTTTCGGAGACAAATTTTTTTTTTTTTTTGGTTTAACGTCCGACTGTTTTGCAATTACTGCTAATGCAGACGGTAAAGGAGGAAATTATATTTGTAACGTATGAAAATATGCCTTGCCTGAATGGGATTCGAACCCAAGACCGCATGATGAGAGGCGAGCACGTTATCAACTACGCAAATGCGGTGTGCTTTCGGAGACAAAGGTTCCTGGTTCAAATCCTAGTAAAGGTATTTACTTTCACACGGATTAAAACACTAGACAGTGGTTACCGATGTACTTTTTTGTTATTGTTCTGAATTGAACATATTGCAACGTACACATTTAACGTGCTTAAATACGCAATAACTAAAACAATTACAAAAAAACTTGAACATTTAAACAGTTACCCGAAGGTTAAAACCAAAATTATGAAATTACCAAAGCGTTAAACTGGCAATGTTATTAGATTAGTGAAACTAAAAAAACTATTTATGTATTACACTTTTATTTAAGTTTCAAGTTTGTATAATATTCCATTCTTGAGATATTCTGTTCAAATACACACAGACCAATCGCTAAAGACATGTTTTTTGGGTTCAGGGGTTCTGAAAACAAGCGGATCCGGTGAAAACTCGATTTCAAAAAATCGACATGAAAGCAAAACTTTTCTTTTCTATATATTAATAAGCAAGAGAAAGAAAAAATAAGTTTCATATGTCACGTCCGCGTTTTGTCTCTCTTCTACAGATAAACAGTCTGAATACAAACCGAACAAGAAGTTTTCAAATACCTATGAGTAACAAAAAAAATATAACAATAGGATTCATGAATTACGTTGCTTAGAAACAGCTGAAGGTGAGGTCTATAATTATCATTACAATATATCATTATACTTTTTGAACAATGCAACGCAAAAATCAGTTCGTTATAGGGCTCTTTATTATAGTCGGGGTTGGGGTCCTATTATGGTGGATTCAGTCATTTAATTGCCTGACCATATGATATGAAACAGAACTATTTATTTTAGCCCTGCAATGAACTGATTCAGTGTAAATGCAATGATTTACTGCCATCAATGAGAACTGGCGCCCCAGTAAAACGATGCATGTGCAACGGCCCCTCTATCTACATCAATAGGTTGGTAGGGGCGTTAACAAAAAACAGGAAAGGAAGCTAATAAAACAATAAATACACTCAGGTTGTGCTGCATAAATGAATGAATACAATTTTAAAAGTGGATAAAACCAAAATAATTTAATATAATAAAATTAAATAAAAGGGTTAATACCAATGTTGATACAATTATTGAGTCTTAGATATTAGTTAATAGTCAAAAATAATATTTAAAGATAAATTAATTAAATGACAGTAAATTTAAAATTTTATAGCCAAAATTATTTAAATTCAATCTTAATTTTACAAACGCATAAATTATGCAAATTTAAATAAACCACAAAATATTACAAAGATCAGATTTTAAAGTTAAAAATTAATGCAAGTTGCGATATTAAAAAAAGTTAAGAAAAATAGTTTAAACAAAAGCCAACACATTTTAGATTTTAGTGTATTCGACAAAATTACAAAATACTACAGGATTTATAATAAATTGACCATTGGTCAACATTTAATTTTACATAACCGAGAATCGAACTCAGTACTCATATAAATTTCAAAATAACAGCAACTAAGTTTTGTTAACAATTACATAAATTTACACAACTTGCAGAAATTCTCAGCCCTCGAAGTGCTATAATAAAATCAAATTAACTTACCAATTTTAAATTGGGCGTAATAGAATCACATTTCGATTTAGTAGAACAAATAGCAGAAGTACCGAAAAGACTCAAAAATTTACGGAAAACCAAAATTATTAATAATGGTAAACGGACAGCAGAATACATATTAAAATATTAATAATAAAAATACTTTTTACTAAAGTAATAAATAACCAAATAGGAACGGACATTACGCGAGTGGTAAAGCCGGCCTTTAAACTTGAAAGAACTAACTCAACTCTGTACAACCAGGAAAATTTTTAATTAATTAACCAGCAATGACTAAACAGAAAAAACAGGCCACCACAGTACAAACAGCACACGCAAGGGGCGCCAGCTCTCGGACACAACAAAAGTGCAGTTAATAAATCAGCTGATGAGTAGTAAAATTAAAACAACCGCCGAAATACGAAATTTAAAATAAAATATGTAACGGTCTGAAGACCAGACGTTACACATGTATGGGTAAACCATAATAGGACCCCAACCCCGACTATAATAAAGAGCCCTATAACGAACTGATTTTTGCGTTGCATTGTTCAAAAAGTATAATGATATATTGTAATGATAATTAGAGACCTCACCTTCAGCTGTTTCTAAGCAACGTAATTCTTTTTTTTTTTTTTTTGTCATCAGTCTCTCGACTGGTTTGATGCAGTTCTCCAACCTGTTCTATCTTGCGCAAGTCGTTTCATATCTACATACCTGTAACACCCCACATCTTTTGTAATTTGCTTTATATATTCTAATCTTTGCCTCCCTCTACAATTTACTCCCTCAATGTTACCCTCCATTATTGATAGCCCAATACCTGGATGTCTTAGGATATGCCCCACTAGCCTATCCCTTCTTTTGGTAAGATGCTTCCATATACTTCTTTTTTCATCCACTCGCCTAAGAACCTCTAAATTACTTATTTTGTCCACCCACCTAATCTTTAACATTTTCCTATAACACCACATTTCAAAAGCTTCTATCCTCTTCCGTTCTACAGCCCCTATCACCCAAGTTTCACTTCCGTATAATGCTACACTCCAAACATAATGTTTTAAGAAATTTTTCCTAATCTGTAAATCAATGTTTGTAGTCAGTAAGCTGTTTTTCATTTCAAAGGCTTTTCTAGCTTGAGCAATTCTACTCTTGATATCACTCGTGCTTCTACCATCCTTTGTTATTTTACTCCCTAGATAGCAGAATTCCCCAACTTCCTGTATGTTTTCGTTGCCTACTTTTATTTACTTTTATTAACGTAATTCATGAATCCTATTGTTATATTTTTTTGTTACTCATAGGTATCTGAAAACTTCTTGTTCGGTTTGTATTCAGACTGTTTATCCGTAGAAGAGAGACAAAACGCGGACGTGACATATGAAACTTATTTTTTCTTTCTCTTGCTTATTAATATATAGAAAAGAAAAGTTTTGCTTTCATGTCGATTTTTTGAAATCGAGTTTTCACCGGATCCGCTTGTTTTCAGAACCCCTGAACCCAAAAAACATGTCTTTAGCGATTGGTCTGTGTGTATTTGAACAGAATATCTCAAGAATGGAATATTATACAAACTTGAAACTTAAAACGTAAGTTAGATAACACTAGAGGACCCGACACAAACATTTTCATCAAAATTGGTCAACCGGAAGTACTAGTTTATTCGTGTAATTTTTCACTTTTTTGCGATTTCCTCAAAAACGGCTCCTACAATTTTTTTAAAAAATGGCCTCATTTACTACATTTTTTATGGTCTACAAGATACGGTTGGCGCCATTTCTGCTGAAATTCTTGGAGAGGTTATTTTCTTGTAAAAAAACGTTTTTCTTAAAGATTGCAGCTTTATTATGCATTTAGCGCAAACATATACACAATAAACGTTGTAGAGAATTTAAAATACTACAACCTTTCTTTCAAACATTTTTTTTGTATAACGCTAAGTTCAGCGGTAATTAGTGATTTTTTTTCCCCACGAAAACGTGTAAAAAACCATTTTTTAAGATTTCAGCCTTAGTATGCTTTTTACGACAGAAGTGTATATAATGAAATTTATAAGAAATTAAAAGATCTACAACTTTCTTTTAGAGCATTTTCTTTACAGAACCTAGTTTGGCGTGAAAGAGTGACTTTCCGTATTTTTAAGCCAAACAGGTTCATTTTCATTTGCGTCTTTCACTCATAATTAAAATAAGGTATGTGTATTGAGGTTAGTTTTTTTGTTTGTTTCTAATGTTTAGTTATATTTTTCATTATTTGCACTGGCGAGAGAAATTCGTGTGAGTGTTTCACACCTAATTTTAATATTTCTCATGCAACTGAAAAAACCTTTACATTTACAACATTTATTTGTAGCGTAATTGCACTCCCATAATTAAGGGGATATTTCGTTGGTTTGAACTCGTTAAGTCCATCGGGAAAGAAAATAACCATTTAAAAAAACGCTGTAATTCCTTAATCCTTTGTACTAAAAGGCTGAACTTTAGCTGAAATTAATAAGCAAACACGCAGGAGCACTATTCTAAAATGCAATATTTTTCCTCTAAAAATTGATCGTTCTACATACCTACTCTGAAACATGGACTAAGTGAAAAATACGCTAAAAAACTCCGGTGTGAAACACTCACGCAACTTTCTCTTGCCAATGCAAATAATAACAATAAACCTAACATTAGTACTAAAACTTTACAAATAAACAAAAAACTAACCTCAAAAAACATAATCAAATTTTAATCATGAGTGAAAGACGCAAAATAAAGATCGATCTCAGTTTGCCTTAAAAAAAAGGAAAATCACTCCTTCACGCTAAACTAGACTCTGTAGAGAAAAAAGCTCTAATTTAAAGTTGTACATCGTCTAATTTTCTATTAATTCAATTATATATACTTTTGTCAGAAAATGCATATTAAGGCCAAAATCTTAAAAAATCGATTTTTCAAACGTTTTCGTGAGAAAAAACAGAAAATCGCTAATTACCGCTAAACTAAGCGTTAAACAAAAAAATATTTGATTTAAAAGTTGTAAAATTTTAAATTCTCTACATTTTTCATTATATAAATGTTTGCACTATAAAACATAATAAAGCCGTAATCTTAAAAAACACTTTTTTACGTGAAAACAGCCTTACCAAGAATTTGAGCAAACATGGCGCCTACCCTATGTTGTAGAGAATAAGAAATTGAGTTTACCAGGCGATTTTTAAAAAAATCGTAGGACCCGTTTTTGAGAAAATCGCAAAAAAATGAAAAATTATGCGAAGAAACTACTACTTCCGGTTGACCGATTTTGATGAAAATGTTCTTGTCGGGTCTGGTGAACATACATACGTATGTAACTTAAGTTTTAAGTTTCAAGTTCGTCCGGTGTTCCGTTCTTGAGATATTTTGTACACACACGCACACACACACACACACACACACACCAACCGCTTAAAACATGTTTTTTGGGTTCAGGGAGTCTGAAAAGGTATAGATCCGGTGAAAACTCGATTTCGAAAAATCGACATGAAAACAATACTTTCCTTCCTATATATTCATATAGGCAAGAGAAAGTAATATTATGTAAGACCCGTTTTTACTTTCTCTTGCCTATATGAATATAATATACGAAGGAAAGTATTGTTTTCATTTCGATTTTTCAAAATCGAGTTTTCACCGGATCTACACGTTTTCAGACCCCCTGAACCCAAAAAAAATGTTTTTAGCGATTGGTCAGTGTGTGTGTGTGTGTGCGCGCGCGCGCGCGTGTACGCGCGAGTGCGTACGTGTGTGTGTGTGTGTGTGTGTGTGTGTCTCTGTGTGTGTGAACAGAATATCTCAAGAACGGAACATCGTACGAACTTGAAACTTGAAACTTAAGTTACATACCACTACCGGACCCGACACGAACATTTTCATCAAAATCGGTCAACCGGAAGTAGTAGTTTATTCGTGTAATTTTTCACTTTTTTGCGATTTTCGCAAAAACTGGTCCTACGATTTTTTTTAAAATCGCCTGGTTTACTTAGTTTTTTATGCTCTACAAGATAGGGTAGGCGCCATGTTTGCTGAAATTCTTGGTGAGGCTGTTTTTGCGTAAAATAATTGTTTTTTTAAGATTGCGGCTTTTATATGCATTTCAGCGCAAAAATGTATATAATAAAATTTGTAGAGAATGTAAAGTCCTACAACTTTTATTTCAAACATTTTTTTGTATAACGCTTAGTTTAGCGGTAATCAGCGATTTTCTGTTTTTTTCTCACGAAAACGTGTGAAAAATCGATTTTTTAAGATTTCGGCCTTAGAATGCATTTTACGACAAAAGTGTTTAAAATAAAATTTATAAGAAATTAAAGTACTACAACTTTTATTTAAAGCATTTTTCTCTATAGAGCCTAGTTGAGCGTGAAAGATTGATTTTCCGTATTTTTAGGCCAAACTGAGGTTGATTTTCATTTTGCGTGTTTCTCTCATGATTGAAATAAGGTTATGATTTTGAGGTTAGTTATTTATTTATTTCTAATGTTTTATTACTATTGTAAGGTTTATTGTTAATTATTTACATTGGCAAGAGAAAGTCGTGTAAGTGTTTCACACCAGATTTTTAAATAATAATGTATGAGAGATGAAAGAGGCGATTCATTAGGTTAGGTTTAATTTGATGATTTAGACTGACAGAAATTGAATGTGCAACAAGCGAATGTATACGGCTGTTATAAAGGAGTATGTCTTCCAATAGATAACTAGATTACAGTTCAGTTACAATGTAATGCAACTATATGATGTTGGATTATCAGAGCATGACAATAGTTTCCAACACTTGGCTGTACATGCATAAACATTAACATGCATGTTTAATCAACCAATGATAGGGCTCGTTATATTGTACACACTAACACCTCCTACAATATTAAGCAGTTTTCCTTATTTTGTACGTTCACAGAAAGTAATATTATTCAATACTGCCTCTCTACTTCATCACTATCAAGTTTTTAAAAAAAATCTGGAGTGAAACAATCTCACAATTTTCTCTTACCAATTCAAATAATGAACAATATAACCTAACATTAGAAACAAACAAAAAATTAACCTCGATAAACATAACCTAATTTTAATCATGAGTGAAAGACGCAAAATGAAAATCAACTTCAGTTTTGCTTAAAAATACGGAAAATCACTCTTTCACGCTAAACTAGGCTCTGTAGAGAAAAATAAAAGTTGTAGATCTCTTAATTTCCTATAAATTTGATTATATAGCCTACACTTTTGTCGTAAAATGTATACTAAGGCCGGAATCTTAAAAAAATCGATTTTACACACGTTTTCGTGAGGAAAAAAGGAAAATCGCTAATTACCGCTAAACTAAGCGTTATACAAAAACGTTTTTGATATGAAAGTTGTAGGGGTTTTAAATTCTCTACAACTTTTATTATATAAATTTTTGCGTTAAAATGCATTTTTTTTTTTTTTTTTTATTGAGTGATGATGCCTACAGAAGCCTTGGGCTTTTGCGTAGGTAATGATATGTGGTGATTTACAGATGAAAAAAATTCCAGGCCTGACCGGGAATCGAACCCGGAACCCCGGCATAGTAGCCAGTTGCGCTGACCACTACACCACGGGCCGGCCGTGGTGTAGAGATTAAAGCCGCAATCTTAAAAAAACAATTTTTTTTACGTGAAAACGGCCTCTCTAACAACTTCAGCAGACATGACGCCCACCCTATCTTGTAAAGCATAAAAAATTTAGTAAATGTGGCGATTTTTAAAAAAATCGTTTTTGAGAAAATCGCAAAAAAGTGAAAAATTACACGAATAAATCACTACTTCCGGTTGACCGATTTTGATGAAAATGTTCGTGTCGGTCCGGTAGCGGTGTCTAACTTAAGTTTCAAGTTTCAATTACGTACGATGTTCCGTTCTAGAGATATTCTGTTCACACACGCACACACACACACCCACACACACACAGACCAATCGCTAAAAACATGTTTTTTGGGTTCAGGGGTTCTGAAAACGTATAGATCCGGTGTAAACTCGATTTCTAAAAATAGACATGAAAAACAATAGTTTCTTTCCTATATATTCATATAGGCAAGAGAAAGTAAAAATCTGATAATTTTTCCACAAAAAAAATAATTTGGTCTTACAATCAACTGTCTTCTCAAATCCTACTATGCCTAAAATTTTGCTAAACTATGTGTCGTATAAAAAAATATTTTAAATTTAAGTTGTGTTACGCTTTATTGTGCATTTGCTTTTACCTGAAAGCCACGTAACGAAACAACTTGTCGCTGCTTCAATTTTTGGCAAATAAGTATGTGGGTCCAACAAATCGACCAGAGGCGTCAGTTCGGCAAAAAAAATATAATTATTTAAATAAAAGAATAAACAACAATTACAAAAATATAACAAAAAATTTAAAACGCAAAATACAAATGCATATTAAGGCCGCTATCTTAAAAAAATTTACTACGAGACCACAGCCTCCCCAAGAACTTCAGCAGACATAGGCGCTTTGCCTATCTTGTAGAGAATAAAAAAATGTAGTAAATGAGGCGATTTTTTACAAAAAAAAATCGTAGAAACCGTTCTTGAAAAAACCGCAAAAAACTGAAAAATTTCACGAATAAACACTACTACTTCCGGTAAATCGATTTTAATGAAAATGTTCAAGTCCGGGTCCTCTAGTGGTACCTAACTAAAGTTTTAAGTTTCAACTTCGTACGATGTTCCGTTCTTGAGATACTTTGTCACATGCGCACGCGCGCGCACACACACACAGAGCAACATGTTTTTGGGTTCACGGGGCCTGAAAATATGACGTATGTTCGGTGAAAATTCGATTTCGTAAAATCGACATGAAAACAATACTTTCCTCCCTATATAAAATTCGTATCGTGCAAGAGAAAATAAAAATAGTTACTATCTCATAGTAGTAGTCTATGTCTTTGGTGAGAAATCTGTGACGTCAGGCAAGAGTAAAACGTATTTCACAATGTTACGAAACCTATTTTTTGGATGCAGATCTGTAATCTGTGTCACGGGCGACTTTATAAGGTACAATTTTATAAAATTACTGGGCGTAACTTCCTACTGTAATTTTTAGCTAAAGTTATTTATAATTATTCAGGTTAGGTGCTAATTTCAAATAAAATGTTTCAGTTACTTACCGCGAACAAGAAAAAAGTTATGGAATGAAACACCCACTAGAACGAACGATGTTAGTGATTAGCGTTAGCAAGTTTCAAAACTTTTTACGAACACAGCACTCGCGTATCAACGTAGTTACTCAAGTATTGTAATAATAAAAAAGTTATAGGCCTACCTAAAATGTTTTTATTTTATCTAATTAAACCCGTACACTACCAAATTACACAATATCAGTAAACTCTTTTCTAATAACACCCGAACGCGTACGTATCAACCCTCGAAGCGTCGGCGACAAACCTGCCCGTAAATGCCGCTAACAGTTCACTGTATTTCGTTTTCGTTGTACTCTCAACTTTATTTCTTGTTACATTATTCTTACGTATTTGGGTTCTGAAAAAGTTATTTCTAATAATCTAATGTTTTTAATTATTACGGGAAAATTGCATTTTCTGTATTTATTGTAATTTAGCGTAAAACTTTGTAAATATGGAATATTGTATTTCCGATTTGAATGTTAAAACATTACGGTATTTTAATTAATAATATTTTAAAACTTTTAATAACGTTACAGCAAAATAAACGATAAATGAACGTTTTCTAAAAATATGAAAATAAAGTTTAATTGGGAAAATACAACAATGAAATCAAACAAGCACGATTGTATGTATACATTCGGTGAGAGTTTATTAGTGTTTTGAACTGTCCAATTGGAAGTAAAGTTAACCTTAAATTTATTTAATGAGTTTTTTCACTTCTGTAAGAATAATTATTTTACTTTTTTCCAAAATCGTTTAAATTTAACAAATGTACACCTGTCTACAGTTTTACTCTTACAGATTTGTCTTCCATGCTGCAAAAAATTCGAGATAGAATTGTACACTTAACCATGTCCAAAAAGATTTTACGTGAAACACAAATAAAAGGTAAGTCCATTTTTATTTATTTTCTTTTGTAATAATTTAATCGAGTCGCTTAATAATCTGGTTACCAATAATCTAACCTAAAATTAACTGGTAATCAATTATGTTTGTACTTAGATGATTATTACAGGCAAAATTTTTGTGATTTATTCAAAGAATTTAATAAGTTTTAAATACATTCTGGCATTATAGTGATTTAATTCGATATGTATTATACATGAATTTATGTATTTTTGATATTGCTTAAATTTAAACTCTTCATTAACTGTTTTGTACCTAATAAAGAAATTAACTAATAATTTTGAAAGAATTTTTGTTGATATTATTGCTGTTCTTTAACTATAGGCCTACCATAAAAATAAAAATAAAATATGGTTTATATTATGTACCCAAAAAAATGTAAGGGAGAGTTTGTCTGTCTTTTATTATTACTTTTTAAATTAAGTATAAAAAGTAGGTAGGCATACTTATTATAGTTATTTTTTAACCATTTTTCTCAAAAGAAACTAACTTTGTTTTTGTTGAAATTAATTTTTAGCGTAGTATTTATTGGTTTCAACCATTATGTTTTCATTTTTTTTTTGTTTTACATCTGACTGTTTTGCAATTGCTACTAATACAGATGGTAAGAAGGATGATACATGAAGATGAGTGATAAAAAAAATGCCAGACCTGACAGAGAATTGAACCCAGGGCCCCGCCGTAGAAGCCAGTTGCACTAACCACTACGCCAACGGAGATATTCAATTTTTACCAAAAATTTATAGTACATAAATTTAAACTGAAGTATTTTTGCTGAACTGTTCATCATTTCTAAAATATAGTTATGCATAACAGTATCCTGGAAGTAAGCTGGGGTTCCGGGTTCGATTCCCGGTCAGGTCTACATTTTTCCATCACTCATCTTTATCTATCATTCTTCTCATTGTCTGGATTAGCAGTAATTGCAAAACAGTCAGGTGTAAAACAAAAAAAATGTATGTGTCAAATATGCCTTTTTATTTTGCATTGCAAGTCTGGGAAGCAAATAAACTGCAGTTCTTTGTTATACAAGAAGGAAGAATCACAGTTAAACAAAATACACTTGGAATTAGTAGAAATTAATTTTTTTTAATTGATATAACCCACCGAGTTGGTCTTAAAGGTAAAGTTGTCAACGTGAGTCAGCTGTTTAACAGCTGATTTTTGAAGACGAGGGTTCCTGATTCAAATCGTAGTAAAGGTAGTTACTTTTTTACGGATTTGAATACTAGACAGTGGTTACCGGTGCGGTGTACTTTAATGGTTGAATTTAATTAACTCTCAGTTAATTTATACTCTCTCAGGAATGGTCAACCGGGGTCTGTACAAGACTATACCTCATTTATATGTCATACACATCATCCTCATCTCATTGGGTCATGGGGTTGTTTATTGTTTTGAATTGAACAGATTGCAACGTACACATATTAGAGATAAAAAGAATTTTATTGATATAGGGAAGTAAATGTAAGTGTAAAGCTTGCTACACATAATCATTTTAAATGCGCATTATTTGTTATGAGTGATGTCAGATATGAAGAGAAAAATGAAGTGAATTCATGCCACATGCGCATTTCATTCATGCATATTGTCATTATTTGACATGAACAAAGTTACACATTTTGAATGCGCATTTCATTCATTTTTCTATTCATGTAAATGTACATATATTATCAAATTTTAAATATTTTTTAAATAATATTAAATGTACTATATTGAATGAAGCATTAAGTTGACAAATTACTAAATAATATTTTTAATAAAACTATTTTGCAATTTGATAGATTTTTTTAAATCGAATAATTTTTATTTTGTTCATATTAGTTTTGTTGTTGTTTAGGTCAACAGCCGAAAGGCTGGTTTGAACCTCTAGAGGTTTTACTAAGTAAAAACGAGGAGTAAGGTGGTTTACTATTGCCTTCCTCACTGAGTTGAAAGAGTATGCGTATCAGCATGCCAGGCCCTCCGAAAAGCACTCACTTTCCACCCTGCAAATGACACCTTCACTTCATTCACCATAGGGTCTGGCTGCATAGTGAAATTCATTACTCTCAGAGGAGATAACTCTGACTAGTGTCTTTTACACCTCTACCTCTTCTGTTCTTAAATAGTTCAGTTATATAAGTGGCTCTGACTATGTGATAAGAAACAGAACTATTTTTTTTAGCCCTGGACCAAACAGATAGAGTGCAATTAAAATAACACTCCACCTGCCCGTTTTGGGCATCATATTAGTTTATATGTTGGTAAACCTGATGATTGTTGGTTGTTTTTTTAGTGCAATTACAAATTATTTCCATTTATTTGTTTTTTTAACTTTGATAGTGTATGCGTACTGCCCATAACAGACAGGTGGAGTGTCAAATTATTTACACTCAATCTGTTTGTTGCAGGGCTAAAATAAATAGTTCTGTTTCTTATCACATGGTCAGCCAATTAAATGACTGAATCATTTAAGAACAGAAGAGGTAGAGGTGTAAAAGACACTAATCAGAGTTACCTTCTCTGAAAGTAATGAATTTCATTATACAGCCAGACCCTGTGGTGAATGAAGTGAAGTTGTCATTTACAGAGTGGAAAATATGTGCTTTTCAGAGGGCCCGGCATGCTGATAAGCATACTTTTTCACTCAGTGAGGAAGGCAATGGTAAACCACCTCACTCCTTGTTTTACTTAGTAAAACCTCTAGAGGTTCAAACCAGCCTTTCGGCTGTTGACCTAAACAACACAACAACAAGTGTATGCGTAATGAGCGAAATGTACATTTATTAAAATGAGAAAAACAATGTACATTTTGCTCATTCAAAATGTGCATTATTTTCCTCATTTAAATGTTCATTTATTTTGCAGTATTAATGCGCATTTAAATGAACGTGTGTGGGCGGGCGACTTTGTTATTAGTTAACACCCACATACTGTGATATCATCCTGTGAGACTTCATTGCACTGCACTGATCTACAAAACTAGAACGCAATCTAAACTATTACATTACTTAAATTAGAATCTACTTAATTGTATTAGTATAATCTCTAGCATTTAAGTTCTCATCAAGTTGATGATAAAGTCGTACACTTTTAAGTTTATAATTACTTACAAAATTCATGGAAATATGATTGTAATAGGAGCAGTTCTTTACAGTGTTTCTAATACTTTTCCGAACAAAATGCAGCAAAGTAATATTGATTTTTTTTGTCTTTTGATAAAATAAAAATCAAGCGTAACAAAAATATATTTTTAATAAATTTTATAAATTAGTTAAAAAATCAAACATTTGTATTTTTTGTAAAAGGTTTGATCGCAATTTTTTTTTCAAGAATTGATGAAAATTGTAATGCAACTTTTTTTATTTTCATGGGTCGATATACAGACCTACTTCTAATATTTTTTTAAAGAGTTATCTTCTCGTTGTCTCCTCAATTAAGATATTTTGGTGGACTTTCCTCTTTCCGTAGCCAGTTTTTTCATATCCTTATATTTTCTTTCCTCAATTTACTTCATCCATATACTCAAATCTTTCTTCCCCTTATGGCACGACCCTTCATCATATTCCCTCAAGTATGTTGGTGAACCAGGTCTAATTTCTGTATTATTTCCTTCTGCATCTCAGAATTAGGAAACAAATTATTTGAGTGTATTCTACATAGAAATACTTTATATTTTATGAAGAGTAACATATAGTTGGGATTCACTTCTTTGCTAGTGCGGTATGAAGTGCAAGGGGGCCTAGTACTACAGTAGTTATTTGAAATGGTTTGTGACTATTATTTTTAGAAGAGCGCGTACTAATGGTATTATTACTACTACTAGGTTATAGAAGAAGGGGAATCGTACAAGCAATCCTCTTTAACTGAATTCCTTACGCTAGCAATCAAGTGAGCTCCTACATATGTTTACCAGTATGGTTTTTATCTAGAGAAATCCATTAATCTTCAAATTTAGTTAGGACTATTTTTGCCATAGTTGTATCGTGCCAGAAGGTACTCCTCACCATTATTTGTTCCAGCGGGAAAAATGTGTAGTGAAATCGGCACCATGGTATCGGCCTTATCGAAATAACTCCCTTAAATTATATTACATGACGACGGTAGAACATAACTACCACGTCAGAGAACTCCCACATCGGAGAGCTATGCACCTTGGAGTACAAACTCTCACATGCCATTAGGGGCAAATTTTCACTTTGGCTTAGTAGCTCCTGGGTCAGTCGCTGGCTCAAGAGCGGATCAGTCATACAACAAAATGAAACTGGACTGGATGACTATCTTAGTGAATTTAACTGACTGTGTTGCATGGTACATAGAGAGGATTTCAACTTGATCCCGTTCATACTGATTCTATTAAGACTTTTAGCTCTGTGAATCACTTGATACTTTTGTTTAAACTACTTCGTTGGGGAATTTTTGTGGATGGTATAACCTAACAAGGTTTACATCAAAGCTGCAATTAAGGTTTACACTGTGATTAAAAGTTACTTTGAATTATAATCTCGAAATTTCTCCATTAATTAATTTATTTTAGGAAAGATTAATTTTTTAGATCATATTCGAAAAAATTTCCTAAAAAAGTACATTTGGAGTGTAGAATTATACGGGAGTAAAATATGGGTGATAGAGGCTATAGAAAGGAAGAGGATAAAAGTTTTTGATATGTGGTGTTACAGGAAAATGTTAAGATTAGGTGGGTGAACAAAATAAGTAATTCTGAGGTTCTTAGACGAGTGGATAGAAAGAAGAAGTATATGGAAACATCTTACCAGAAAAAAAGATAGGCTAGTGTGGTATATCTTAAAACATCCAGATATTGGTCTATCAATAATGGAGGGTAATATTGAGGGAGTCAATTGTAGGTGGAGGCAAAGGTTAGAATATATAAAGCAAATTACAAAGGATGTAGGGTGTTCTAGGTATATAGATATGAAACAACTTGCACAAGATAGATCAGCTTGGAGAACTGCATCAAACTAGTCGAGAGACTGATGTCAAAAAAAAATTTAAGTAATTTTTTGGATATGATATTTTTTAACATTTTTACTGAGTTTAAAACTGGGTATTGAGACACTTAAGGTAATTTTTGTAGCAAAATTCATATTATAGAGAAAAATATAATATATAGAGAAAAATTTTGAAACAGATATCCCACTTTCAGTATTTAGGTTGCAGTATTACTTACCAATGAGGATAAAGATTACAATAAGATGCACCGATTTCAGCAAATATGCAGAACTATCCACCGAACCTTAAAAAAATAGTATCAGCAAAAACACGAGGTTGAGATTTTATGAAATAATAGCAGTGTCGACCCTTTTCTATGGCAGTGAAATTAGGGTGCTATCAAAGCGAGAGGAGAGTAGATTGCAAGCATCTCGAATGTAATTTCTTCAACATACGTATGGGTGTAGATCGTTAAAGGCATACTGAGATAAGGAAAGAACTCAACATCTTCTCTATGAATGACAGGGTATCTCAGAACAGAATACAGTGCTTGGAGCATGTGAGCAGAATGAGGGAGGATAGGACAGCTAAGCGAAACTAGGGTGAAACTGAAATATACGAGATTTAAATATAAAATAATGATATTAGCCAAATATTTTAATGAAAAAATTCGACATCATCTTGTAAAAACAATCAGGATAATTAACTAAGCTCTGTAGAAAAGAAACCCTTGAAATAAAAATTGTAGGGTTTTTAATTTTCTGTAACTTTGCCTTAAAATGTACATTTAGGCCACAATTTTAAAATTAAAGCTTTTTTTACCTTACGAGCACAGCCTCCATGATTTTTAGTAGACATCCTTCTTACGCTATCTTGTATAGCATAAAAATGAAATAAATGAGGCAATTTTAAACAAACTCATTGAGTCATTTTTGAGAAAATTGTAAGAAAGGTGAAAAATTGCTACTCACAGTAGACTGATTTTGATGAAAGTGTTGGTGTTGGGTTCCCTTCTGCCCCTAAAATTAATTGTAAATTTCAACTTTTTACAATTTTCTGTTCTAAGTTATTTTAGTCACACATACTAAACTGTAAAATCAAGTTTTTTTGGGTTCAGGAGACCTGAAAACTAAAATAGTTTTCTTTCCGATAATTCATATAGTGTAAGACAAGAGAAAGTAAAAAATCTGGTGTGTAACACTCACACAACTTTCTCTTGTAAATATAATTTTTTTTTTTTTTTAATTTCCTTATATGTGTACTTTACAATTTGTTCAATTCAGAACAATAAGCAACCCCATGACCCAATGAAATGAGGATGAAGTGTATGACATGTAAATGAGGTGTAGTCTTGTACAGACTCAGGCCGACCATTCCTGAGAGAGTATGGTTAATTGAACCCCAACCATCAAAGTACACCGGTAACCACTGTCTAGTATTCAAATCCATATAAAAGTAACTACCTTTACTAGGATTTGAACCAGGAACCTTCGTCTCCAAAAATCAGCTGTTAAACAGCTAATTCTGGTGACGACTTTATCTCTAGACCAAACCGGTGGGTTTAAATATAAATAATAAACAATATAACCTGTGTTTAATCATGAGTACGTAATGGAAAATGAAAAATTTCTTCTAATTTTAATCTTGAGTGGATGACACAAAATGATACTCAACCTCTGTAAAACTTAAAATACAGAAAATCTGTAATTACATCTAAACTAGGTTCTTTAGGGAAAAATTCTTACAATAAAAGTTGTAAGTTTTTTTAATTTCCTACAGCTTTGATTACATATGCTTTTGTCGTAAAATACATACTAAGGCTGTAATCTTAAAAAATGCCATTTTTTACGAATTTAGATGGAAAAAACAGAAAATTATTGATTGCCACTAACATAGCAATGTACGAAACTGTTACTTTCAATTTTTATATTTTGCCAAAATAAACTTAATAGTTTTTTATTAAAGGGGATTTTTAGATAAAAAAACTCAGTGGGTATTTCTCATTCCTTTAAAGCTACTGTAAAAATGTCATACTCCTATCTTGGAACAGTTTTGAGAAAAAGGACCATAAGTAGATAATTTCTAAATTTTTGGTAAAACACATTAAAGATTACAAAACAAACATTTCTATTTACATCAATACTTGAACGGTTCCTGCACCGTAAGAAGGATCGTCAGGATTCTCAACCTGACAATATTATAAGCAAACAAGGTTGACAACCCAACTCTTACTACAAAATACATAAAATTATGTTCAATTTAAAAAAAACCCAACCCACCGGGTTGGTCTAGAGGCAAAGTCGTCGCCAAAATCAGCTGTTTAACAGCTGATTTTCAGAGACGAAGGTTCCTGGTTCAAATCCTAGTAAAGGCAGTTACTTTTATACGGATTTGAATGCTAGACAGTGGTTATCAGTGTACTTTGATGGTTGAGGTTCAATTAACCATACTCTCTCAGGAATGGTCAGCCTGAGTCTGTACAAGACTACACCTCATTTACACGTCATACATATCATCCTCATCTCATTGGGTCATGGGGTTGCTTATTGTTCTGAATTGAACAGATTGCAACGTACATAGTATATTAGGAATTAAAAAAAAAAAAATTTAAAAAAGACCATGAAATCCATGTAGAAATTTCCTAGCTATGCCAATTTTCTAAAGTATGGACAACGCTTGGTAACAAAATCATATGCGTTACAAAATCAAGCATTACGTAAAAATTAAATAAAATGAAGTTTAATGAACGGAATATCAAAAATAATACACAAAAACGTCGATTATCTTAACGTCAGCCATCTGAACCATCATCGATGGAAAAAAATACATATTTACTCACACAGAGGCCTTTCCTGCCCTAGAAACTACAATGCTATGGTACGAAGAATAGCCTGAATTTAGTGCTGCTGAAACATTGTTACTAAAAATAATGAGAGATGTTGCCGCTACAAAAAGTTCAGTCTTAATTCAAAAATAAATTCAAGATTTAAAAAAAAATTATTGTATCGTATGTACAAGTGTGTTAAAAAATATTTCATAAAGGATTTTACCATAGTTTATTTCATTAATTTATTAAGTTTTGAAATTCTGTATTTTCCGTTTGTTTTTATAATCGTTAGTACTCATTTAGTACATTTGCAATAAATTAATTAGTTTTTTTTTAACTAAAGTTTATGTTAGCCTTTATTAACCTATTAAACAATTAGGTTATACAGTAGAACCTCGATAATTTGAGCTAATTGGGGCTGACTGTACCTCGAACTACAAAAAACTCGGAATACACGGAGAAATAGATAAAAATAAAAAATATGTACAAATTTTTAATGTTTTAACTAACAATAAAATGTTTTGAATATGTACAGTACCTTGAAAGTGGTGCAGTTAGGCCTACATACACTTACTAGACTTTAAAAAAACAGTCCAGTGTTTTATGCTTCAAAATAGAACCACGTTATAGAGTCGCAATATCACAAATATATTTGTTTTCAACCAAACACAACTCGAATTACCCGGACCCTCGAACTACCGGGACTCGAACTATCAAGGTTCTACTGTATTATATTGTTACTGTTTAGGATAGCCTATACATACTGTATTACATTCTAACAGTTTTTTTTTACATCCAACTGTTTTGAAATTACTGCTAACGAAGACAGTAAGAAGGATGATAGATGAAGATGAGTGATGAAATAAATGCCACATTTGGCTGGGAATCGAACCCGGGACCCCGGTGTAGAAGCCAGTTGCGCTGCCTTCTAATTACAGTGTTTAGCGTGTTTGATTATCCGAACTATTTATCAGAAATGTTCTGGTTCCAATTAGTTTGGAAAACCCTGCTCTATCGATTGGCAGTAAAAATAAAAAATTCAAAAAGAAATATTTTTCTTAAAAGTAATTATTTAGTCGCTTTAAGTGACAATGGTTATCAGACCTATCTGGTACCAGCTGTTTGTTGAGTGTAATTCAAACACATCTGTTGATGAACTTGATTAACATGCCTCAAAATTTACTGAATTCTTATATAAAAGTTTTAGAAAATTTATTGTTTTTATGAAAATTTTCAGACGTGAATAATTTTCTCGATGACATACTTTATGAAGCACAACAAGATATATTATTTAACCAAACCATTTATGGTATTGATAAGAAGACAGCAGTTGCAGCTGCTTTAAAAATACAGGCTCTCTTTAGAGGACACAGAGTACGGAAATCTCTAACGCCAAAAGTTCTTTTTGGAATCAAATTAAATGAAGATGGTGATGATGCTAAATCTGCCGCTGAACGTGAGGAGAGTGGAAATTCATTAGAAGACAAATTAGATTCAAGCATAATTGTAAAACTACAAGAGGAAATAATGAAAGATGGAGGGCAGTATAAGGTTCATGGAGTACACTTTACATCAGAAAAAACTTTTAAAAACCCTGATTATCTTGAAGAAGTGAGCGTAAGCATTTCATTCAACGATGAGGGAGAAAGACCTTCCACACTTCGACACAGCATAACTACTCGAGATAGTGGCTTTGTATTAACCAGTGTACCTGATAATATCAATTTACCCAGAGTATTATCTAGCAGTCGAATGAATGACGCAAGTGTTATGTATCGTGACGATGAAAATGATGATAACAATGGTCCATCTCAAAAAAACCTACTTACCAGATCACGAGCTGGTACTTTTGATGAGCCTGTCAACAATGCTGAAATTGTGAAACGTGATTAGTGAACAAGTCAGAAAACTCACATAAAAAGACTATTTTTTTTAATTTTGAAGAAGAAACTGTTACATAGGCCTGATGAAAAAGCCGCAATGACAGGTTTTGAACCAAAAATATGTTCAGACATCTATTCTGGAATTGAATCAGTGAATGCTCACCCAAATGATGGTTTCACTGATAAAAATCAAAATTTGAAAGCAGATGGAACAGAGGAAAAGAATCTACAACAAAAAGTAATAACTGATATTGAAGTTAAGTCCCAGCTTATGCATCAGTTAATTAAGCAACTAATAAGTAGCAACATAATCAAGGAAAATGTTATTTTTCAGAACAATGTGAATAACGTGTGAAAATAATTCTATTTTTCTAGCAGAATGTACAAAAATTATAGAATGTAATGTAATACAAATGTTATATAAAAGTGTAATTATATAATGTCTTATTAGAATCATCTCCAGAGTGGTTGATTGTTTTGATTTTTATGGTTCTACTCTTGTATACAGAGTGTCCCAAGAGTAACACGACATACTTCTGAGGTATATTCTTTTCATCAAAATAATGGAAAAAGTTCATATAAATACAGGTACGGAATCGCTTCGTTAGGAAGTTACAGCTGGCGAAAATTTTCATCCGAGTTTCAGTTCCCCTGAAATTTTATGTAAAATAAGCTTAAAAATTGAATAAAACAGGTCCCAGATCTGTACCTTAAGTAGTTTTTGGAATATCTAACAAAATACACCAAACTTGGTCTCGAAAAACTATTTTCTTTATGGTTTGAAGTACACTAACTTTGTTAAATGGGTAACAAATATGTCAACTTTTTTAACAAAACTTGTAGAGAATTTAATTCTGAAGAAAATTATGTAAAAAAGGCCAATAAGAAAAACACAAACTGTAGTTTCTATTGTTCATTTAACGTATTGTATATTTAACTAAGTTATTTTATTAAACATCCTATGTAGGATTTTTAAACAGCCGTATTATTTAAAATTGAAATATATATATTTTTTCTAACCACCAGAATACGGTAACATAAAACACTTACCAATGTTTATAGCGCTTTCGTTTATCTTGTACACATCTTCAGTAAATTAAAATTTATATAAAGTCAAAATTTAAAACTTCCTGCTCCTACCATGGTAGATAAGGAAGTTATAAATTTTGACTTTATATAAATTTTAATTTACTGAAGATGTGTACAAGATACATGAAAGCGCTATAAACATTGGTAAGTGTTTTATGTTACCGTATTCTGGTGGTTAGAAAAAAATATATATTTTAATTAACTAAGTTAATATACTTCAAACCATAAAGAAAACAGTTTTTCGAGACCTAATTTGATGTATTGTGTCAGATATCTCATAAACTACTCTTGTTACAAATCTGGGACCTGTTTTATTCAATTTTTCAGCTTATTTTACACAAAATCTGTTTAGTTTCACAACGTAATTAACGTTCTAAACATTTCTGCAGGGGAACTGGAACCCGGACAAAAATTTTCGCCAGCTGTAATTTGCTAACGAAGCAATATGTTTACATAAAAGTTTTCCATTATTTTGATGAGAGGAATATTCCTCAGAAGTATGTCAAGTACTTGTTTTCCTTTTTTATTTAAAAGATTACCTATAAGTTATTTTTTCTTTTTGGTTTAACGTCAGATTGTTATGCAATAACTGCTAATGCAGACGGTGAAGGATGAAATGATTTTTTGTAACGTATGAAAATATGCTGTGCCTAAATGGGATTCGAACCCAAAACCGTGTGATGAGAGGTGAGCACGTTACAAACTACACCAATGCTCCTCAGAAGTATGTCAAGTACTTGTTTTTCTTTTTTATTTAAAAGATTACCTATAAGTTATTTTTTCTTTTTGGTTTAACGTCAGATTGTTCTGCAATAACTGCTAATGCAGACGGTGAAGGATGAAATGATTTTTTGTAACGTATGAAAATATGCTGTGCCTGAATGGGATTCGAACCCAAAACCGTGTGATGAGAGGTGAGCACATTACAAACTACACCAATGCAGCCAACTACTTGTGGGACACCCTGTATATATTATTTGTGTTAACCACCCACAATCATAGGCCATCCATACATGAACAGTTCAACTTAACTGTACAGTTAAACTGAGATGATAAAAATTTAAATTTTTTTTAACTGAAAGGTTCAAACTGATTGTTGTGTGCGTGTGCGCGCGTGCGTGCGTGTGTGAGAGAGAGAGAGATAAAGAGAGGGAGAGAGTGTGTGAGAGAGAGAGAGTGAGAGTGAGAAGGCAAAATGAAGGCCAGCCACAGATTTTTTTAACTGAAAGGTTCAAACTGATTGTTTTGTGTGTGTGTGTGTGAGAGGGGGGGAGAGAGAGAGAGAGAGTTCAACTGTACAGTTCACAGTTCATTTTGTGTCAAGAGCAAGTGCATTTGGTTTTATAAGTTCTTTTTTAAAAATATAATTTTTGTGGAATTAAAGATGTCGCGTAATAAACCAAACCCAGTCATTTAAGATTTTATTCCAATGGACCGATCAGAAGCAATTTTTGGTGTACTTTCTTTCATGCCCAAATAATTGAGAAGATCGAATGGTTCTTCGCTTAATTATTTTAACAAGCTGATGTCCAAAAATTGACTACACCTTTGTAACCATTCTTGTACCAGTTTACACTTTTTCAAATTGTTTACTTTTTTTGAAAAATTATAAAAAGTAAACTGAAAGCAGCGAATTTGTCCTGCTCCTTTGAATCCATTTTAAAAACTGAAGGATTGAACTGTACATGTGAGTGCTTCAGCACTCAGTTGAAATGTAAGTGTTTTACTGGCCTTATGTCTAGATAATTTACAAACAAGAAAAAATATTATAATATATGCAACTCATGATTTAAACTTATTTAAATATTACCAAACATATTGATTTGTTTAGAACTCCAGGCCAACCCAGGCAGTCAGCTGGTAAAAATTTTTTTCTTCAATTGTTAAGTGACTCTTTTAATTTGGAGAGTGCATTATGGGGTAACCAATTAACTAATGAATGTCCCTGTTTAAAAGAAATAGTCATGTCACTTCATGCTAAAAAATTAAGTACTGTATCATGATCATATTGTATGGATTTTAAAAAAATAAACCTAATACAAATATGGAATAATGGAAGTAGTTTTTAGCATAATTTCTCACAGGGCTGAGAGCTGGGTAATAAAACAAAGAAATATGGGTGAAATAAATGCAATCAAAATGAAGTTCTGGTGGTGAAGCTTTGGGTTTGCAAGAACGATCCAAGTTATCAATGTGGTATTATGAAGGAGATTTGTTGTTTAGGAAATCAGCCGAAAGGCTGGTTTAAACCTCTAGAGGCTTTACTAAGTAAAATAAAGAGTGAATATTTTTCCCACGGCTTCCTCACTGAGTGGAAAAGTATTCTTATCAACATGTCCCTCTGAAAAGCATCTACTTGTCACCCTGCAAATGACATCATCACTTCATTCACCACAGAGGCTGGCCGTATAATAAGATCCATTACTCACTGAGGAGATAACTCTGACTAAAATTAATAATTTATCATGCCAAATAAAAGTATTGATCAGAGAAATTTTTCATAAAAAAAATACATGCACGATTTACACAAAAATGTTTGAATAAAGTAAAAAATGTATCGAATACAGTGCTCTTCGGTTATCACATGGTATGAGAGGGACATCGTAAGACCGCCATTTCGCCCCCCCCCCTCCCCAGCTATCCCCAGTATAGCCGGGGATACTAGTTTTCGATAATTATGTTGTATGTACATTATGGTTCTGTATTTCAAAAAAATTAACCTTAAACATAAACACTGGCTATTACATATTACATAGCGCAAAACATTTTTTTGTTGAAGAAAATTATAAAGAACTCGATAATTTACTTACAATGTCTATATTTGATAAACTTAACGGATTTAATATTTCATAAAATACATAAATGTACTTCATACTACTGTATTATATGTAGAGCATGGCCCGGGCGGCTTCGCAGGCGAATTATGTGTAAGACCTAATTAATTTTTAAAAAATAAATATGTGACAAAAATCATCTTGCTGTTAGTTCGACTGTATTATACTCCAAGGTACACACACATACAACGTTTTGATAAATTGCCCCGCGAATGTCTCTCTCGTTCATCTACCCTTTCAACTATCTACTTGAACAATAAGTATATACACACTCGCGCGCACACACACACACACACATACATATGACGTTTTGATAATTTACCCTGTGTATGTCTCTTGTCTTCATCAAACCCTTTCATCTACGTCAACAGCAATACCTACTCACATATACATATTTATGAAAATCTTCATTAGGGCCCCTAGGGTTATAATTTTGGAAAATTCAAAAAGATTCTATGAATTGAATTTAAAAAAGAAAAAAAATTTAAAAAAGAAATTTAATTTAAATTTAAAAAAAGTAAAAAAAAGGGGGCTTCGCAACAACTTTTTCCAATAAAAAGTAAAAGTCAACACAATTTTTAGGGTTATCATCATCATCATCATCATCTCCTTTACGGATTAGGCCAATCGCCTGTTCCAACATCACACCATCTCTTTCTTGGACGCCCCAAACATCTCCTTCCTCGAGGGCGATACTTCAGCGCCTGAAGACTAGCTTTATCAGGTGACATCCTAAGTACATGTTCCTGCCACCTATTTCTGTACCTCCACATTTTATCAATGATTGTTTCGTCTCTCTTCAGTTCTTCTCGAATCACGCTACTTCTAATGTAGAACAAAATTTAATATCATTATTAACTAAACCCATCGGGTTGGTCTAGAGGTAAAGTCATCGCCAAAATCAGCTGTTTAACAGCTGATTTTCGGAGATGAAGGTTCCTGGTTCAAATCCTAGTGAAGATAGTTACTTTTATGCAGATTTGAATACTAGACAGTGGTTACTGGTGTACTTAGATGGTTGGGGTTCAATTAACCATACTCTCTCAGGAATGGTCGGCCTGGGTCTGTACAAGACTACACTTCATTTACACGCCATACACATCATCCTCATCTCATTGGGTCATGGGGTTGCTTATTTTTCTGAATTGAACAGATTGCAACATACACACTTTAGGGATTGAAAAAAAAATTACTACCGTAACTAACATAATAAAATGGGCACTGGCAAAATACATTCATTACATACCTAAGAAATTCAGACCTGGTTCCACCTTACCCATAAATAAAGTTGTGATAATTTAAATTTTTTTATCTGAAAAATTACCTGGATTGATATGACATTTTACAGTGTGCAAAAGTTCCTGTGTAAATAATTTTTTACTTAAAAATATTAACGAAATCAAAGCAAATGCTGACGAAATCTGAGTACTATTGGGTAAATATTAGAAGATGATAAACTGATTAATGAATTAAGCAAATAATTGGTTAATGTGTTATTTAAGTAATAATGTAGTTTGGTAATACAAATTAAAAATACATACATCTACTCTTCCCGTATAACTGGCCGGTGGAGTGTTCAATTATTTACACTCTTTCTTTTAGTTCCAGGACTACAAAAAATAGTTGTTTCTTATCACATGGTCAGCCAATTATATGACTTAAGCATTTAACAGGTTGACTCCCATGAGACACTTATACGTCTCTCACCAGATCTGTAAAATTTACTTTTAAGAGACTGATCCGTCTCTCATGTAATAGTGTTTTTAATAGAATCGTGAGACGGATTAAATGCTCATTTGCATTGAATCATTATACTGAGCTGTTAGAAATGAGTTCAAAAATCATTTCCCCATTCATGTTTCGGGATTTACTTGATCCGATCGAGTCCAAAATGAGTCGGTGAACTAGACAGCTTACTATTACTATTTACATAATATTCACTTTTATTATAGTTAATTATTGAATTACTGATTATGTTTTAATAATATTATTTATGATGAAAAATAATTTTATCTTTTAATTTTTTATGGTATTCTTATTACAATATATTTGGCCGGCCCGTGGTGTAGTGGTCAGCGTAACTGGCTACTATGCCGGAGTCCCGGGTTCGATTCCTGATCAGGTCTGGCATTTTTTTCATCTGTAAATCACCACGCACCATTACCTACACACAAACCCATGGCTTATGTAGGCATCATCACTCAATAAAAAAAAATATATATTTTTTGCATTGTAAAAGTTGACTCTGGTTGGTGTCTCTACATAGACAACTAGTACTCAAGTTTATCTTTCACCTAACAACTGCTTGATAGAGAGACGCATCATCGATATTTATATAGTTTTATTGAAAAATTACCCAAAGTAAATTATTTATAAAATACATATAATAGTTTATAGAAATACTAGTAAAATTTCAGTGAGACACACATCAGTCTTTCCCAGTAAATATGATTTTTTTACTCTTGAGTACCTGATCAGTCTCTCACCTAAAAAACAGCGCCAAAAAAATTAAGTCCTTACAATACTCTAGACTTGAAAGAAAATTAATTAAAAAAAGCAACGAACCATAAAATAGGTATGGGTTTTTAAGCAAAATTGCAATATTGACTTGGGAGTCAACCTGTTAAGAACAGAAGAGTTAGAGGTGTAAAAGACTTGTCAGAGTTATCTCCTCTGAGAGTAATTGGCTAATTATATTTATGTAATATTATTTTCTGTATACCCACCGGGTTGGTCTAGATGTAAAGTCGTCGCCACAAGTCAGCTGTTTCATCTTCATCTCATTGGCTCATGGGGTTGCTTATTGTTCTGAATTGAACAGATTGCAACGTACACACATTAGGGATTAAAAAACAAATTTCTATATTTTTATTATTTATCTATTTATATAGTGGTAATTACTATTTTATTATTGGCTAATTATTATTTATTATACACAGGTTTTCAATACTGACTAAATAGAATTAGAAGTTCAGTAATAAATTACTTTATATTACAAAGCACATTGTTTAGATTCAATTCAAACTTGTATTTATGATTCTTTGCCCATAACAGATAGGTGGAGTGTCGAATTATTTACACCCAATCTGCTCGTTGCTGGGCTAAAATAAATAGTTCTGTTTCTTATCACATGTTCAGCTAATTAAATGACTGAATCATTTAAGAACGGAAGAGGTAGAGATGTAAAAGATACTAATCAGAGTTATCTCCTTTGAAAGTAATGAATTTCGTTATGCAGCGAGAGCCTGTGGTGAATGAAGTGAAAGTGCCATTTGCAGAGTGGAAAATAAGTGCTTTTTAGAGGGCTCGGCATGCTGATAAGCATACTTTTCCACTCAGTGAGGAAGGCACTTGTAAACCACCTCACTCCTCGTTTTACTTTGTAAAACCTCTACAGGTTCAAACCAGCCTTTCGGCTGATGACCTAAACAACAACAATGTATGATCCAGTCAGCATATTGGGTGGATGTTAAAATTATAACAGTTCCCAATAACTAATTCTTCTTCTGATAGCATTAACTTCATCAATGAATTTGGTCAGAACTCTGATAAATCACCCTCAAGAAAGTATGTGTGCACTTGTGTTCTTCCAGTCTCTAGTATTCTTCAACTGAGAATACTTCCTTCAACCAGGTCTGTGCCTACCCTCAACTTTTCCCTCAAGAATATATCTGAGAAGCTCAAACTTTTTACCCATATATAAATTATCAAGTTTGGAGATTTTCATTCTTTTGATAATGCTTATCAACTCATGGTCGACACCCTTACATCTCAAAACAATGACATTGGTAACAGAATCGTCTACAAAATCCAAAGCATCTCTTTCGAATACACATATCTTTAAAGCTTCTAAATGATTCATGAATTTCACTCAAAATCCATGTTTCCACACCAAATAGCACAACTGTAATTGTAAGTATTTACAAATCTATATCTTACAGGAAGTTAAATTGCAGTAATTATAACCAGATATTTTATATTAAGGAATGCCATCCTCAACATTTTAATTTGAGTTCTTATTTCCACTCCTATAACTGTCAAGTGGAGTGTCAAATTAATTGCACTCGATCTGTTGATTCCAGGGCTACAAAAAATAGTTCTGTTTCTTATCACAAGTCAGCCAATTATATGACTGAACTATTTAAGATCAGAAGAGGTAGAGGTGTAAAAGACACTAGTCAGAGTTATCTCCTCTGAGAGTAATGAATTTCACTGTGCAGCCAAACCCTGTGGTGAATGAAGTGAAGGTGTCATTTGCAGGGTGAAAAGTGGGTGCTTTTTGGAGGGCCTGGCATGCTGATAAGCATACTCTTTCAACTCAGTGAGGAAGGCAATAGTAAACCATCTCACTCCTTGTTTTTACTTAGTAAAACCTATACAGGTTCAAACCAGCTTTTTGGCTGTTAACCTAAACAATATTTCCATTGCTGGAATCAAATTCATGAGTACATAAGTTTCTGAACCTGCTCAATAGGGTGAATCTTCAATGTGAGGTCTTATCAAGTGTGAAGAACCTTATCACGTACAGCTTAGTTTTGAGTGGGCTGTTTTTCAGACTAAGAGCTACTCCTTCTTAACCTCTTGAGGGACAAGGTAATTTTGAAAATTAACCATTACCTCGTTCTGAAAAACGCAATTACAAATAAATGTTGTTGTTAATCAGCCAAAAGGCTGATTTGAACTTCTCGAGAGTTTACTAAGTAAAATAAGGAGTGAGGTGGTTTACCATGACTTCCTCACTGAGTGAAAAGGTGTGCTTATCAGCACGCCAGGCCCTCCGAAAAGCATGTACGTACTTTCCACCTAATATTCTATATATTGAAATAATTGGCATATTCTGTTCACATTGTACTTCAACTGAAATATCTCAAGATCTAGTAGTAAAACAACGATAACTTATGTACGCTTAAAATTTTCGGTACGTTACGCATTAACGAACGAAATCTGTGTTAATTAATTTGATCCAGCTGATCTAAAATTTACGGTGGTACATTGAAATAACGAATGTCCGACCATAACTTCAGTACAAAGAAACCAAATTAGATGAATGAGATTTCGTTTAATAGTATTCGAAGTGTTTTAATCGTACGTTAATTATTTTAACTTTTATAGAACTCAAGATATCTATATATTAGTTTCAATTTAAGTTTGTGTTGGCCTTCGGGCCAGCCCAGTCACTCAGCTGGTAGAAAGTCGCTATTATTTGTTAAGTAACACCGGTTGGGCAAGCGACTTTGTATGGTGACCAGTTGACAGCCACCCATGAACAAACTCCGCTGGGGGTCCCTGTTCAAACTCATGTCTAATCCACGTCAAAAAGAAAATACAGCAAAAAGCAGCGATCAAATTGGGTAGTTGTCAAAAAAGTACAGTTCCCGATAACAAATAAAAGCTAAAAAAAAAATTTGTGTTAAACCATTGCCCACTCCAATGCAGTGGTTAGAGCATGTAAACAGAAGGAGGCAGGATAGGATACCTAAGTAAACACTAAGCTATAAACCGGAGGGAAAGAGAGTACGAGGACGCCCGATAAAAAGATGGGCAGATTTGAGAGGTTCGGGACAGGCAGAGACACCTAATCCTTGAAAGGCAGATGAAGAAGTTGTTAAATCCGACGGTCGGCTGATTGGAGTAGCGTTTTGCATGTGGCCACTCTCCGTATTGCTTTGTGTATAAATGACGAACACCACAGTGAATCATTCCCATAATAAAACTTCTGAAAATAATAAAGCGCTGCTACCTTAATTTAAAAACACCAAAATCTTCCATTTATTTTACGTCCAACTGGTTTTTTTACATGATTAATAATGCTGACATTGAAAGGAGGTAGATAACAATGAATGATTAATTCTTTCAGTACCAACGTCCGGAAAACAGGACGTCAATATTTTTAGTTAGTGGTAACATCCGGTTTACCGGACGTCCGAAAGTTATCCATAAAGTGCCAACGTCCGGATAACCGAACATTTCCAAAAAAATTTTTAAACAAAAATTAATGGAATTTCTTATGTATTTTGAAACCGCCTCCGTGGCGTAGTGACTAGCGCGCTAGTCTTCAAAGCGATAAGTCTTGGTTCGATTCCCGGCTAAGGTCTGAAAATTTTAACACGTTAAAACCACGGTTAACGTACCAAAACCCACATTAGTCGCTAATGCTCAAGCTGTCGATGCGACTTTAAATAAACTAAAAAACACTATTTTGAATATTTTTAGTGTTAGAACGATTTCTTTTTTTTATGAACACTATAAAAATTAATTTTCAACAGGAAATTTTATTTTTGTGTTACGTTAAAATTTTGGTCGGCAATGGCAAGTTTCGAAATAAGAGCTGGCACTTTTTGTATAGGCCTACTCTTATTCAAATTAAATGCCACTTTACATCAAACTTTTAAATATTGTTTCGGGACTGAAAGGGTTAAAGAATATCAGACCTGACAGGGATCGAACTTGGTACACCAGCAGACCGTCCACAACATCAAGAAACCCGTTCGAAGAACGGATACTTTAGCTAATCATTTAATTATGTAATTTGTTAGAATTATTCTAACTTACCTTACGTATAGACCCTCCCCATCAATCTTTTTCCAAGGTTTTGTAAAACCATGAATTACTCTTTATTGGTTTTATCTTGCAAAAAGCATTGAATGATACTTGAGTAAACACCCATAGCTAAAGTACTTTATTGAATTTTCGGTAACAAAATCGGGTCCTCGTTCGGTTCCTATTTCAAATTGGTATAATTCACTAATAAGTTCTCTTGTTTGACTGTATGTAATTTAATTTTACATAAAATATATTTTTCCGATTTGTAGTATGATTGTTCTAATTAGTTCGTATTTAACTATATAATAAGCATACAGTTAAACTATTGAGTTCGAATGATATAAATACTAATAAACTATCGACTCAACCATGTGCGATCTACATCTACTCCACTGACATTAACTACTTTACGAATTCCTGAAATAGTGAATGAACTACCGGCACGAATACAAGTTACACAACTACTTTTCAATTTTATCAACTACGGATGAATTATTTAAGTGGAAGAACATAAAATTACACGATGCGAACAAAATGATGGTAAGCGAAGGAGACTAATGTTTCCAAAAAGTTGGTAACAGACACTTCACTACTCGGCGCAGCGCGTGAGGATGAATAAGTCCTATCCCCTCCATCACCGATTTCGAGCAAAGAGGATTTACCTCGCCACTCGAAATTGTTTCTCATTTAGGCATACTCTACAATTGTACGAGAAAAAGGATAGTTTTTCAATGATTTATTAAGACAATTGATTTTGAATGAAATGAAAAAATTAACGAAGTCTTCAGAACAGAAGATCAAATGTAGAGGTTATTCCTTGTCGCCGACGACACGTGGTAAAACCCTGCTTGCAACATTGGTGGCCCTGAAAAGGGCCGTTTAATTGGTTGGGGGTCCTGAGAAGGACCGTTTGGGTTTTGGAGTGGCCCTGAAAATGGCCGTTGTTGGTGGTCGGAAGCGGCGTGCTGAGAGCGGAACCCGAAGAGTGACGGCTAGGCTACCGGTCAGGCCTAGGTTCTTCCTCAGCAGCAGTTGGGTCCCTACTGCAGCGTGACAGTGGTAGCCCCCAGAGCCCCGCAGTGTCGGGTCGGCCGAGGCGGTTCTCTCCGGTCCCGCGCTGAATTCTTTCTTCACCGTGGTGCCATCAGTCACGCACGGGCTTCCTTCATCGACCAGAGATGGTGCGTCCGGTCTCGGTTGGGTTTTTCTTCTTCTTTCTTGTTCTTCACCGTTCAGGAGCTGGATGGCGAGTGGGACTCGCAGTTCAGTGTGGCCGCTTAAATCCCCCTCCGGCGAGTCCACGCTCCCCACGGCAGACAGTTTCTACAGGCGCTGATAATGATAGGGCAGTCGGCGACATTATATAAGAAAATCAAATCCTCTTACCTCTCTACCTTCTGTACAGCAGCTTAACATTTTGTTTCATGTTCATGCTCCTGAGTAACCTATTTACTTCGTTTTATTCACACACTGTCAAATCTTTGTTATATATTCAAAATTGTTTTTACAGAAATTTAAAAAAAAACATCTGTAAAAATAGTTCCATAGATTTACCAAACGTTAATGGTGTCTCCTGAGAATAAAGTTAATTATTTGTTTTAAATGGTATATCATTTAAACCGTTTACATGAAGCTAACATAAACTTAAGTGTATGGTAGATGAAAACAGAGTGAAATTGAGGATGTCTACGTCATGGTTGAACTAATCTAAGCTTAGAGGACAGATACTGTTAGATATAATGGGGTAGTTGGTGATGAGGGCTACAGTTTACACTTTACTACAGTTTGCGTAATAGATAGACTGCGTCACTAGTAATGAGTAACCGGGATGGTTTAGTTTACAGAAGCTCCAACCTCTTCCTCTTCTACTACTCAAACCCCTTTTAGAATTCAATACGGTATGAGGTGAGACCAAGCTACTACCACTTGACAGCCTATGCTCTAAAAGTTCTTGATGCATTAGAACTACTGGCTTGGATATCTTTAGTTAAAACAACAAATCAACCACTGTCAATTCGTATTAATAACAAACTATTAAGTAAAAATCTGGTGTGAAACACTCACACGACTTTCTCTTTCCAGCAAATAATTAAATGTATAACATAATATTAGTTTTAAAACATTAGAAATAAACAAAAAACATAATCTCATTTTAATCATGAGTGAATGATGCAAAATGAAATCAACCTCAGTTTGGGTTAATAATTCGGAAAATCAATCTTTCACGCTAAACTAGGCTTTGTAGTGAAAAATGCTCTAAATAAAAGTTGTAGGTCTTTTGATTTCCTATAAATTTTATTACACTTTTGTCGTAAAATGCGTACTAAGGCTGAAATCTTAGAAAATCGATTTTTTTATACATCGTGAAAAAAACAGAAAATCGCTAAATTAAGCGTTTAAAAAAAGATGTATATAATACAAGTTGTAGATTTTAAAATTCTCGAAATTTTTTATTATACATTTTTGCGCTAAAATGCATATTAAAGCCGCAATCTTTAAAAAAAATTTGTTCTACGAGAGTACAGCCTCCCCAAGAATTTCAGCAACCATGGCACCTACCCTATCTTATAGAGCATAAAAAACGTAGTAAATGAGGCGATTTTTAAAAACATCGTAGGAGCCGTTTTTGATAAAATCGCAAAAAAGTGAAAAATGACTTGAATAAACTACTACTTCCAGTTGACCGATATTGATGAAAGTGTTCGTGTCGGGTCCGGTAGTAGTATCTAACATTAGTTTCGAGTTCGTACGAAGTTCCGTTCTTGAGATATTCTGTTCAAACACCCACACACAGACCAATCGTTAAAAACATGTTTTTTTGGTTCAGGGGGTCTGAAAACGTGTAGCTCCTGTGAAAACTCGATTTCGAAAAATCGACATGAAAACAATACTTTCCTTCCTATAGGCCTATATTCATATAGGCAAGAGAAGGTAAAAATTGGACCTGAATTCTAATAGATTATTGGGAAATATCGTGTAAGATAAAATAATAAGTAAACGTGGTTCAGGTCGAAGAAAAACGTTGTAGTTGATTTGAACCTCTAGAGCCTTTACCAAGTAAAACGAGGAGTGAGGTGGTTTACTATGCCTTCCTTACTGAGTGAAAAAGTGTGGTTATCATCATTCCAGGCCCTTTGAAAAGCATCTACTTTCGACCCTGCAAATAACAACTTCACTTCATTTCACCACAGGGTCTGGCTGTATAATGAAATTCATTACTCTCAGAGGAGATAACTCTCATTATATCCACAGCTCCGTGGAACCTACATCATTAACCGGCTCGTAAACACACACGCGCCCGTGCACCACCCCTATACTTGCCTTAGCGGTGTTCTACATGCTTTAGTAGTAAGTCACCTACTAGGAACTTCTCTACAATGCAACCATTTTGGTTGTATTTATCTGTATCAAAATTGTATAGTAATTTTCAAAATCTACATAAAATTCCTTGAAAAACTGAGTCAAAACACGGTGTCACTGTGATAATCCTAAGCATTTCGATGTTGGATTTCAATCTGACTACCGTTCAATAATGTTGATAAATTTAACATTTTGTTATCGTTGTTGTTGTTGTTGTTGTTCTTGTTCTTGTTCTTGTTGTGGTGGTGGCGGCGGCGGTGGTGGTGGTGGTAAGAAGTACTTTTCTACTAAGTAAAAGAAATACTTTTCTTTTTTTTGGTTTAACGTCCGACTGTTCTGCAATTACTGCTAATGCAGACGGTGAAGGATGAAATGAATTTTTTGTAACGTATGAAAATATGCCGTGCCTGAATGGGATTCGAACCCAAGACCGCATTGATTAGAGGCGAGCACGTTACCAACTACGCCAATGCGGCCGGCAGGAAATACTTAAGATTGTCATAATGACACCGTATTTGGACTCATTTTTCAAGGAATAATGCGTAGATTTTGAAAATTATTGTACAATTTTGTTAAAAATAATTACAACTAAAATGGTAGTATTGCAGTCAAGCATCTAGTACGTGACTCACTACTGAAGATGCATAAGGTAGGTTGCTGTGCGTGTGTTTTTTGTGTGCGTAAGGGTTCATTTATGATTTGAGTTCCATGGAGCTGTGGACATATTATAGTGTATTTTACACCTTTACCTCTTTTGTTCTTAAATTCTTCAGTCGTATAATTGGCTGACCACGTGATAAGAAACAGAACTATTTTTTGTGGCCCTGGAACTAGCAGATCGAGAGCAAATAATTTGAATACTCCACCTGCCCGTTATGGTCACATAGTGTAAATACGAGTGCGTTTTTAGACTAATAAAGTGCAAATAGAAGTTCACAGGCAAACGGAATTGGCGTTAAATGTAGTTTGGCAAAGAAAATGGTTTTTCCAGTTGTTGCAATTAGTGAAGTAATAATAAACCAATTAACTATTCGGATAGTTTATTAAAACGATCAGGAATTAAAATCAACATTTTGGGGCTGTTGACCTAAACTGTCAGAATAAATAAAATTGGGAAATTATCTAGTAATTACATAAAAATTTACGACTCCAAACCTGTTATTATTTTAGCATGTTACCTAATGGAAATTGGGTCGCTTCCACTCTTTAAAAAAATCATATCTTAGCCTTCATTAAGTTTAAAAAAAAAGAATAATAACATTAACTCACGATATTATATAGTGGTTCTTATATAAATTTATTTGTGTGTGTGTGTGTGTGTGTAATATAAGTAATATGTTTTAGTGTGATCGTGCTTGTAGTTAACCAACTTATAAGCAACAGGCAACCACGTTGTATCTTGTAATTTTATCACTTCCTGCGCATGCGTATCATTGGCAAAGAAAGTTCACTAGTATTGAGTTAAATATATTCCAGATATATACATAAAGGAAACAGTAGGAAAGGTTCAGTATAGAGTAAGGGTCGATGGAAATGAGGTTATTTTATGTCACTTTAGGTTTTCTCAGGTAGAGGAATTTTCTTTTAGAAAGAAGAATCTTATATACGCTATTTACTTCGATAATTTATTTAAAAATTAAACTATCAATTTAGTATTAATTGAAAACACATAATTTATTTAACAAGATGCACTTTTTGCTTTTACAACACGCCAAAACAATAATGCTTCCAAAATCGCACTAATTTTTCAGCCAAATATCATCTCATAATATTTATTATCTGAATTATAGAACTAGTGAAGTCCTATTTATCCATTACCAATTCAAATATTTTTTCAGTAAACTTGAGTGTCCTTTGCGCGAATCTTCGGTCAAACTTTTCTACTGTTTTTCTGTTACATTCAGGAGACTCCAAAAAGGGGGTATGAAATATTTCAATTTAAAAATTAAGTTTATTATCTTTTTATTACTTCTACTAACTTCGATAGCCGGCCGCATTGGCGTAGTTGGTAACGTGCTCACCTCTCATCATGTGGTCTTGGGTTCGAATCCCATTCAGGCACGGCATATTTTCATACGTTACAAATCATTTCATCCTTCACCGTCTACATTAGCAGAAATTGCAGAACAGTCGGACGTTAAACCAAAAAAAAAAAATATTAACTTCAATAAGGGTGTATTTAATTTTTTTACTAAATAATACATCGGGGTTTACTGAGAAAGTTTTTCAAACAATAAATATTTATAAAGGAACTCAAATATACTAGAAAATGTTTTATCAATTAAGTTTATTTTTACTTTGTCTTGCCCTATATGAACATATAGGGAAGGAAAGTATTGTTTCTTGTTGTTTTTTTTCCGAAAATATACGATTTCAGACCCCTTGAACCCCCAAAAAACTTTTTAGTGATGGGTCTGTGTGTAAACAAAATATCTCAAAAACGGAATATCGTACGAAGTTGAAACTTGGAACTTAAGTTAGATACCACTAGAGAACCCGACACAAATATTTTCATTAAAATCGGTCAACCGGAAATTGTATTCTTAGGATGTTTTTAAAAACTGTTTAAAATTTTCTATATTTTTAATGCTCTACAAGATAGTGTACGCCATGTGTACTGAAACTTTTATCGAGACTGCTTTCGTAGTAAAAAAAACGGTTTTTAAGATTGCGGCCTTAATTTTAGTGAAAATCATTTTAGTGAAAAAGTGTATTTAATTAAAATTGTAGAAAATTAAAAATCCTATAACTTTTATTCTTAGTATTTTTTTTACAATCTTTATAGAGTCAATCAGTGATTTTCTGTATTTTGCTCATTTAAATTTTTATAAAAATGGAATTTTTATAAGGCTGCAACCCTAATCTGCATTTTTCGACAAAAGTGTATAATCAAAGTTATAGAAAAATAAAAATCCTAATTTTTATTTCACGCATTTTTTCTACACAGCTTAATTTAGCGTCAATTAGTGAATTTTTTGACCGTATCCTGATGGTTTGTATGGTTGTATTCATTATTAACAAATTTTTTGATCTTCGAAGAAGAACCGCAACTGCCAATCGAAAAGACATAGGCCTATATAGAAATAATTAATAAATAAACGTAATAATAATAAGTTAAAAATTTGTGGCTAAAAATATTCAAGAATTTTGGGGTAATTGATTATAATTATTTTTTTTATTGTATGATGATACCTGTAGGCCCTATAACCATTAGCTTGTCCGTAGGGAACTGAAGTGATATAAATATGAAAAAATTCCAGACTTGATTGGTAATCGAACCCTAGACTTTTGGCATAGAAGCCAGTTGCACTGATCTCAACACAAACGCCCGGCCAATTCTTAATATTTTATAATGTTCATATTTCCTTGTCCATTAAACAGTTCACATTTTCAGTAATCAAAACAAAACAATAGAAAGATAAATAATTAAAATATTTTTACTTTCTCTTGCCTGTATGAATATATAGGAAGGAAAGTATTGTTTCCATGTTGATTTTTTGAAATTGAGTTTTCACCGGATCTACAAGTTTTACCACTTTCTGAACCCAAAAAAACATGTTTTTAGCGATTGGTCTAAATGTGTGTGAACAGAATATCTCAAGAACGGAACATTGTACGAAGTTGAAACTTGAAACTTAAGCAAGATACCACCAGAGGACTTGACACAAAAATTTTCATCTAAATCGGTCAATTGAAAGTAGTAGTTTATTCGTGTCATTTTTCACTTTTTGCAATTTTCTCAAAAACGGCTCCCACGATTTTTTATAAAAATCCCCTCATTTACTACATTTTTTATGCTCTAAAAGATAGGGTAGGTGCCACGTCTGCTAAAATTCTTAGGGGGGCTGTGCTCTCGTCGAAAAAATGGTTTTTATAAAATTGCGGCTTTAATATGCATTTTAGCGCAAAAATGTATAATAAAAATTTGTAGAGAATTTAAAAATCTACTACTTTTATGTCAAACGTTTTTTTTTGTATAACTTATGGCTTTGTTTAGCGGTAATATGCAATTTTCTGTTGTTTTTTTTTTACGAAAATGTGTAAAAAATCGGTTTTTTAAGATTTCAGCCATTTTACGACGAAAGTGTATATAATCGAATTTATAGAAATTAAAAGACCTACAACTTTTATTTCATGCACTTTTCTCTACAGAGCCTAGTAGTGTAGCATGAAAGAGTGTTTTTCCATATTTTTAAGCCAAACTGAAGTTGATTTTCATTTTGCATCATTCGCTCATGATTAAAATAAGGTTATGTTTTTGAGATTAGTTTTTTGTTTATTTATAATGTTTTATTACTAATATTAGGTTATATTGTTCATTATTTGCATTGGAAAGAGAAAGTTATGTGAGTGTTTCACAACAATTTTTTTTATTTGACATTATTTATTTACAATCAGGCTTTAAGCATATCATTATAACAAAATCTAAGTGACATAAAATGAAGTGACAGCAAAGGCTGTCACTTCAACTAAATAAAATAATGAAATAAAGTTAATAACACAAAAGAAAAATTGCAAAGAATGTGTACAAAATTAACAATAACAATATGAATTAAAGAGTAGTAAAAACATTAAATTTTGAAAGTTCACTTTAGATTAAAAAGTAGTGACGAAGATGAATGGTGAATTTAATTTCGTGTACGGATTAAAAACGTTGGCCTAAATCGAAGATGTGATATCTTTTGAGGCGCTTCGTTTCCTCACTGTTGTTTAGCATATTTAATGCCAGGTGGTTCTGGTGATCGTCTAATCTTAGCTGGTACCAGAGGCTTAGCTCTCTTATCTTTTCTGTAATGGTACGGATACGAAGGTGGTCATGTATTTCCGAGTTAAATAAATTATATGACAGCAATAAAAAATATTTTTTTCAACCTTCAAAGAAATTTGAAAACTTACAACTTTTATTTTGAGCATTTTTATATATACAGGACCTAGTTTAGCGTCAATTAGTGATTTACCGTATTTTAAAGTCCTAAATAGGTTATTTAATTATATTTAATTTTGCATCATTCACTCCTGATTAAAATTAGGTTGTTTTTAATTTACGTAATTTACTCATGATTAAATATGGATTATATGTTTAATTATTTACATTAGCAAGAGAAAGTCGTGTGAGTTTTTCGTACCAGATTTTTTCGTATCCAGTTGTTCTAGGTTAAAAACCTCTAAAACAATGTTTGTATCTGGTAAGGTACGAATGAATATTGTTGTTTTTCAAAAATGATTTAGAAAAATTATGTCTTATTTAAAGAGAAATAAAATAATGGATTATGCATATTTTATAAATATATAAGAAATTATAAATTATAAAAAGTGTAATGTATTGTTTATTCTTGTTCATGGGGAAATTTATTCTTAGAAAGTTGTGTGTAGGTTATGATATTATGTAAAATTAATAAATTTTTATTTTCTGTAGTGGCTCGTATGCTACAATTTTTATAAATTTAAACTAGATAGGCCTAAATATTTTAATTATCTAAAAAATTATCTAAAAGAATAGAATATCTCAAGAACAGAACATTGTACGAAGTTGAAACTTAAAACTTAAGTTAGATACCATCAGAGGAACCGATACGAAATTTTTTATCAAAAACGGTCAACCGGAAGTAGTAGTTTATTCATGTCATTTTTCACTTTTTGCGATTTCCTCAAAAACGGCTTCTACGATTTTTTTTAAATCGTCTCATTTACTACATTTTTTATGCTCTACAAAATAGGGTAGGCGCTATGTCTGCTGAAATTCATGGGAAGGCTGTTCTCTCGTACAAAAAAATGTTTTTTTACGATTGCAGCCTTAATATGCATTTTAGCGCAAAAGTGTATATAAAAAGTTGTACAAAATTTAAAACCTACAACTTTTATTTCAACATTTCTTTGCTTAACGCTTAGTTTAGGGGTAATTAGTGATTTTCTGGTTTTTTTCATGGAAATCTGTAAAAAATGAATGTTTCAAGATTTCGGCCTTAGTATGGATTTTACTACAAAAGTTTGTAATCAAATTTATAGAAAATTAAAAGATCTACAACTTTTATTTCAAGTATTTTTCGCTACAGAGCCTAGTTTAGCTTCAGAGAGTGATTTTCCGTATTATTAAGCCAAACTGAGGTTGATTATCGTTTTGCATCATTCACTTATGATTAAAATGAGCTTATATTTTATGAGATTAATTTTTTTGTTTATTTCTAATGTTTTATTACTAATGTTAGGTTATGTTGTTAATTATTTGCATTGGCAAGAGAAAGTCGTGTGAGTGTTCACACCAGATTTTTACATTTGCGATAAAAAATCCGGAAGTAAAATATTAATTTAAAGTTCGATAGTAACGGGTGATTCAAAAAGAGCGCCGGTTTTTAAACGGCTGGTAAATTTTTGTTTATCAGTTGGCAACATTGTTAGACCTCATTTCTATTTCGGAGAACATTCCGATTGACGATTCAGTTGTAGTTTCTCTTGTTCGCAGTGTAGTACTCTCGCAGTCTGTGTCTAATCATGGAGAAGTTTACTATTGCACAACGAGTGTTAATCGTCAAAACATTTTACCAGAGTGGAGAGAGTTATGCGGCTACTGACAGGCGACTTCGCGGTACTCTAGGACGTAATGAAGTACCGAATGAATCAACAGTTCGCAGGCTCATGAAAAAGTTTTTTGAGACGGGTTCAACAGTCGACCTTAAAAGTTCTGGACGTCGTCGTTCTGGCCGAACAGAGCAGAACGTTGCGTTGGTTCGTGACAGTGTGGCTGTTAGCCCAGCAAAATCAATACGTCGCCGTTCTCAACAATTGGGTTTACGATGTTCTTCTGTACGGAGAATTCTTCGGTACGATCTCCAATATTACCCGTATAAAATTCCGTTGACGCAACATTTGAAAGTGGCAGACCACCAGAAGAGACGACAGTTTGTTGACTGAGTATTGAGAAAACGGCAGGATGATGACACCTTCGCAAACAAAATCATTTTCAGTGATGAGACGCACTTCCACTTAAACGGTTTTGTTAATAAACAGAACTGCCGTATGTGGGGTTTAGAAAACCCTCGCGTGGTTAATGAAAAGGAAATGTATGCACAGCGAGTGACAGTTTGGTGCGGCTTTTGGTCGGGCGGTGTCATCGGCCCTTACGTTTTTGAAAATCAAGAAGGACAAGCCGTGACAGTAAATGGAGACCGATACCGTACGATGATTAGGGAGTTTTTGTGGCGTCATTTGGATGGAATGGACATTGACGAGTTGTGGTTTCAGCAGGATGGTGCCACCTGTCACGCTGCACGAGAAACAATGTTGCTCCGTGAACGGTTCCAGGATCGCATCATTTCTCGTAATTCCGACCATCAATGGCCACCAAGGTCGTGTGACTTGACGCCTTGTGACTTTCATCTTTGGGGTCATCTGAAGTCATTGGTGTATGCCAATAAACCCCGAAACATCAATGACTTGAAGGAGGAAATTCGACGGGTTATCGGGCAAATGGAAGTCGAAACTTGTCGTGCAGTAATATCCAATTTCATGGACAGAGTTGATGCGTGCCAGCGCAGTAGAGGAGGACACATGCATGACATCATTTTTCATACATGAAATCGGAAGGTAAGATGAACTTGTTGATGTATTTATTTTTAGTTTTTCAATAAAATAAATCTCTTAATTTGATATATCAAAACCGGCGCTCTTTTTGAATCACCCTATACATAGAGGAAATACAGTCGAACTTCTATATAACGAACTTCTATATTACGAATTTCTCTATATAACAAATTTTCTCCGAGAACATTGAAAATAAAATGATTTTGTATGTAAAAATGTCTCTATATAACGAAGTGGAGTTTCTATATAACGAATTTTTATACTGGAGTTTAATTCATAAGAATTAAATTAAATTGATGAGAACAATAAATATATTAAGAATTAAGTAAAATTGCATTGGATACACTCAAGCACAATGCGAGTAGCGGACTCTACTATGTACTGTACTGTACCTTACTGAAGTGCACTGTATCTACAGCAGAGTGACGTGCTGTTCATCAGTTTGTTTGTCTATCCCTAGCTGCGGTTGTGAGTGAATTGTATTTTTGATGATTTTTGTTTAATAAAAAGTGTTATTCGCAAGTTTAACGTTCAGTATCAGTTTATCGGGTAAAGTTTGACGTTTAATAGTTAATATCTACGCAATAAGATGTCAAAACGGAAAACATTAAATATCGAAGATAAGTTAAAAATTATCGAAGCAGTTGACAATGGCAGTAGAAAGAAAGATGTTGCCTTACGTTTTGGTATATCAGCCAATACGTTGTCAACAGTTTTGTCAAGGAAAGACGAAATAAAGAAAAGAGCCGGCGTTTGTGTAGAATTAAAAGACAGGAAACGAGTACGACAGTGCGTGTACACAAATGTTGACGAAGCCGTACTAAAATGGCTTACCGTAGTACGAGAGAAGTCTCTTCCCGTATCAGGGGCTTTAATAAAAGAAAAAGCACTAGAATTCGCGAAACAGATGGGTTCTACAAATTTTGTTGCCAGCACAGGTTGGCTAGACAAATTTAAGAACAGGCATGGTCTATCTCAGAAAGTTATAAGTGGTGAAAGTGCCAGTGTAAATGAAAATGACTGTACAACTTGGAAGGAAACGTGTTAGTTAACCTCCTGCAACAGTATGATAAGAATGACGTGTTTAATGCTGATGAGACTTCATTGTTTTATAAGTGTTTGCCAAATAAGACTCTAGCATTTCGAAATGAAAAATGTCACAGGGAGAAGTACAGTAAAGAGAGAGTGTCTGTAATGTTAGCTGCTAATATGACTGGGACTGAAAAACTGAAACTTTTAGTGATTGGGAAAAGTAAAAACCCACGTTGTTTTAAGGGTGTGAAATCTTTGGAAACCGACTACGACTTCAATAGAAAAGCATGGATGACTGGTGACATTTACTTAAAATGGTTGCAGAAGTTTGACAACGAAATGATTAGACAAAATAGAAAAGTGTTGCCGTTTGTGGATGATTGTCCTGCTCATCCACGATCGGTTTCAGAAAAAATGAAATCTGTTAAAGTCGTGTACTTGCCACCTAACACGACTTCGAAAATTCAACCCATGGATCAAGGAATAATTAAAAATTAAAAAATTCACTATCGGAAACGAATTTTAATGAAAGTGCTAAATGCAATCGATAATAATTCTTACACAGAAAAAATGACAATTTCCTTAAAAGACTGCATTACAGAATTATCAAAAGCATGGGTCGGTGATGTTACTTCGGAAACTATCTCCCGGTGCTTTAGAAAAGCTGGTTTTTCTGGAACGGACGTCGGAATTCAGACAGTAGAAGTTCCTCAAGTTTTAAGTGACAGTTGGAGTAGAATACAAGATAAGATCTGTTTATCTGAAGACATAACCTTGGACCAGTATATTAACGTTGACGATGATGTTGAAACAGCTGAATATCCTATGGACGAAGAAATTGTTAATGAAATTTTGCAGTCGCAACATGTTTCCATTGAAGGTGAAGTAGAAGAAGAAGAAGAAGAGGAAGACAGTGACCATCAAGGAGAAAATTCAAAAATAACAAACGGTGATTTACTTAATGCTTTCTCAATAATACGCACTGGTATGCAGCAACACGAAAATGTGCCTGAAGAGATGTTTATACATTTAAACAAGTTAGAATCGTTTATAGAAAACAAGACAATTTTTAACAATACAGTGCAAACTAGAATATCGGATTTCTTCAAAATACAGTAGAACACAAATTGTAAATAGTGTAGACTACGCATACTATCGGTTAGTTTATTTTTTACAATGTTAGTTTTGATGTGTACGTTTTTCTTTACATGTACTGTACGTACATACTTTAGTAACAGTATTTAGTGATTATAAAAGTTTAAATGTGAATCATTTTTAGTTTAAAAATAAAATGAATATTGTATCTCAATTTCGTATCTTGTTTGTGCATTAACTATACGCCTAGCATATGAAAGGATAACATTAGTACTCAGGTAGGTACGAATTTTACTTTACTACGTACTGTTTCTAAATAACGAAATTTCTATATAACGAATTTTTATGGATCCCCTTGACACTTCGTTATATAGAAGTTCGACTGTAATATGGTTTAATTTGTTCTGTAGCCTTAAATGCCAAATCCGACCGGAAGTTTGACTGACGTCAAGGAAACACTGGAAGTGTAGTATTAATCGACTGATAAATAAATCGGAATTAAAAATCACTAAGTCCACTTTGGCAGGTTTTCGGAAAAGGACAAAAAACTGTGGTAAATAAAGTAGTGCGAGAACTCATGATTGTGTTGTTTTTATTTATCCGTTATACGATCTAGCTCAATTTAATGTCACTTTTAGATGTAATTCTTTAAAATAATCATAAAATTTTACAAATAAACAATATTAGGTCGCAGAGAGTTTTGAGCGAACTTCACGGATTTCAGTAGTTTTGATACACATTTTGTCCTTGAATATTTGAACTTAAAAAGTAGTAAAGCAATAAAAAAACTATATTAGTCATACTCTGATTGATTTTATTCTTTAAATAACTTGTAACACTAGTAAATTACGTTTACTTACCGACACATTTATGAAAAATTTGGTGTGAAACACTCACACAACTTTCTCTTGCCAATGCAAATAATGAACAATATAACCTAACATTAGTAATAAAACATTAGAAATAAACAAAAAACTAACCTCAAAAAACATAACCCTATTTTAATCATGAGTGAATTATGCAAGTGAAAATCAACCTCAGTTTGGCTAATACGGAAAATCACTCTGACGCTAAACTATGCTCTGTAAAGAAAAATGCTTACAAAAATTGTAGATCTTTAATTTCCTATAAATTTGATTATATGCATTTTGGTCGTAAAATGGATACTGCGGCCGAAATCTTAAAAAATCGATATTTTTACAGATTTTCATGAAAAAAAACAAAATCACTAATTACCGCTAAACTAAGCGTCATACAAATAAATGTTTGAAATAAAAGTTGTAGTATTTTAGATTGTCTACAACTTTTATTATATAAACTTTTGTCCTAAAATCCATATTAAGGCCGCAATCTGAAAGAAAACATTTTTTCACTAAAGAACAGCCTCCTCAATAATCAACTTTTATTATACACAATTTTGTGCTGAAATGCATATTGAAGCTGGAATCTTACAAAAACATTCTTTTTACGAGTAAACAGCCTCCCCAAGAATTTCAGTAGACATGGCGCTTACCCTATCTTGTAGAGCATAAAAAATTGAGTAAATAAGGCGATTTTTAAAAAAATCGTAGCAGCCGTTTTTGAGAAAATCTCAAAAAAGTAAAAAATGACACGAATAAACTACTACTTCCGGTTGACCGATTTTGATGAAAATGTTCGTGTCGGGTCCTCTAGTGGTATTTACCGTAAGTTTTAAGTTTCAAGTTCGTACGATGTACCGTTCTTGAGATACACAGACACAAGACACACACACACACACACAGACCAACCGTTAAAAACATGTTTTTTGGGTTCAGGGGTATGTAAACGGTAGATCCGGTGAAAACTCGATTTCAAAAAATCGACATGAAAACAATACTTTCCTTCCTATGTATTCTTATAGGCAAGAGATAGTAAAAATTAGACATATATGTTTTCTGAAATGGTTTTACAATCCGCATATTGCTCCCCTTTGCCGGAGGCTATCAAATTGTACATAGACAGTAATTAGACTACCTAGTAGCAATAATTGTAGGTGAAAATGTGATTTAATGACTCAAGGAAGACAGTACTCAGTAGTAAGACTCCCACGTGTAAATTTAAATTGTTATAAGATGTCTACAACATTTTCTATGAAGCGTGAAGGATTACCTAGTGATTTTTTATTTAAATTTAAAATTTCAATTCTGGTAATTTTTATTTTGAAATTCATATAAATAGGAAATATATAAAAGTAATACCGTTCCGGTATCTTGACCGATTGTCATTCAAAACAAAATTATCCTTAACTGTCGACGGTGACATTACGTACATTAAACTAGTCATTATCAGCAGTCTGTGTAACCTTTTTTTAAATAATAAATTCTTGAGTATGTAAAAATTTATTTTAAAAAGAAAAATTAACTTTCAAAAAAATAATAAATTACAAGCTGTCTAATAATTTTGCCATCCCAGAAATATGTTATATTTTTGAAGGTCAACAAGCTAAACTAATGCAAAATTTCAATGAAAATTCCTAATACAGTGCACTCGCGTTTATCCGGGATGCTTGGGAAAAGCTGTTTCCCGGATAACGTATTTCCCGGTTAATCCGCTGTTGCAAAAAAACTACGTTTAGAGCCATTATTTACACTACCACCCTTCTTTAAAGTAGCTGACTGCCCCATTTCATAGTGCATATGAAACGTATACGTACATATGTATGTGGTACGTAATAATGTGATTTACAAAACGTTAAAACGAAATTTAGTTATTTGTACATACGTACATACATAGTACATATACGTTTACGTACTACAAAATACGAGAAACGATAAAATAATTACGAATAAATGTACGTAAATGTAGTAGGATTAAGTGTTGGCATTCTGAGGGTAAATTAAGAAATAATGCATATCGATAACGTAAATTAAAACTGTACTTACTTTATTTTCTGAAATATGATAACAGAGTTGTTTGTTTCTTATTTTCATTAACGCGACGTGCAATTGTGCTGCGCAAATTTCGAAGCATCAATTTTTCAGACAGCGTACTTTCCTGACATTGTTCAAGATAATCGTATAGACCCTCAGCGTAGATTAACGCAGTGCTGTGTCTGATGTCTCGATCTGGTATGAGGTCTTCCTCCTGGTCGTCTGCCGTCGTAGTTGGTTCGTCTTCTGACGAACCAACCTCATTACATTAGCCTTACGCACCTCATTCCGAACGGGGGTGTCGGCATCTGCCAACTACCTCGATACATGAAGTACATGTTTGTAATTTGATACAAATTTCATCCCGGATGATCCGCATCCCGGTTGACACGATCCCGGATAAACGAGAGTGCTCTGTATTTTTCTTACTTTTTCTTCCCCTGTTTGAATATAGGGAAGGGAAGTATTATTGTCATGTCAATTTTTGAAATCGAGTTTTCACCGGGGATTTTTATGTCCCCTGAACCCAAAAATCATGTTTTACCAATTGATCTGTATGTAAACAAAAATATTAAAAACAGATTATCGTACGAAGTTTTGAAACTTAGAAATTTAAGTTACTTACTACAAGCAGATCCTACAAGAACATTTTTATTAAATTCACACAACCGGAAGTAGTAATTCGTTCGTGCAATTTTTCACTTTTTTGCAAAAGTCTTAAAAAATGACTCGTGTGATTTTTTTTAAAGTCACCTTATTTACTACATTTTTTATGCTCAACAAGCTAGGGTAAGCGCCATGTCCGCTAAAATTTTTGGGGGGTATTTGCTATCGTAGTAAAAAGTGATTTCTTTTAAGACTGCAGTGTTAAGGCCATTTCACATTGGCACGTCGCTGGAGCGACGTTTTCATAAGATGTCGCTCGAGCGACGTTTTCAGAAAATATTGCTTGTATCGATTATTAATACTCGATATACGGACCGACCAGATCGATTTTATACAATTTAAATTAGATCGTCTTTTGTTTTATTAAACGTTTGTCTTTTGTTTCTTATTTTAGTGTTTTTCATTTGCAATTGGATTTTTAGTTGCTATAATAAGCACGATAAATTTAGGCGGGTGGGAGTTTGCTGTGTACTTCGCCACTTCCTCACCTCGCCTATCCCGACAGTCGAGCAATTTCTCTTCTCTTACTGCTCCTGTTGACTTGAATTTTATACCTTATTTTAAAGTTTACTTCACCCTTTACGCTTAAAAATTGTACTCCGCCTATAATATCTAATACACATCAAGTGATAATTTATTATATTTGCGACGTATGCGCTCAAAAAAAATTGAAACATTTCTATTGTCGTGTTTAAAAATTAGCTTATCGTATTTGATTGTACAGGACTACTGCACGTATGTTTTATTACCTGTAAAGTTTATATTTCGTAAGAAAATTTAAAAAAAATGTAAATTAGGTGTATTTTGTAAGCTACATATATTTATAATAATAATAATAATAATAATATATTATTCAACTGCAGTAAATGAATACAATAAATAATAAATACAATTTTTCATTATTTTGATGAGAGGAAACCACCTTAGAAGTTTGTCGGGTTACTCGTGAGACACCCTGTATACAGAGTGTTCAGGATGATCTGCTATATTGCACAAGCTTATTCCTCTCATCAAAATAATGACAAAAGTTCATATAAACATGTGTCCATAAATGCTTCGTTGGCGAGTTATACAGGGTCAAAGATTTCACCTGAAATTTAGCTCCCTCAGTGAAATTAACTCACACTGAAATTTTTAGGGTGTTAATTATATTATATTATAGTTTGTTAATTATATAAGTTTTATGTAAAATGAGCTGACAAATCGGATAAAATCTGTCCCAGAACTCTATCTCCAATAGTTTAGGAGAAAATCGGGGTAAAGCAAAAAAGGTTAGGGTCGAAAACACACTTTTTTACGTTTGGACTTCGATAACTCCGTTAAATTCCATATAAACAAAGAAAAATATTCATCACATTTGTAGAGATTTTTATTCTCAAAAAAATAATGTAAATAAAGTCAATAAAAACGGAATAGTTTTCTTTTATATTTAATTTTATTAAGTATGGCAGATTCCTCCTGAAACAACCTGTATATTAAGATCACCGTAGAAGAAATAAACGTTAAAAAATAAATTTACTGGTAATAATATTGGTTAAAATAAGAATCAATTATCAGTTATTCTAAAAATTTATGAAGTTCTTTTATAAGAAATTTTGAAAAATAGCCTAGGAATCTGAATAGGATTATGTAAATATACAATATTGTAGTCATATTAAAATACTTTTAACGTCACTGCATATAAATTATATTTGAAATTTTATGTAGCAATTCTTTAATCTAGATATTGCTTTAATATTTTATAAGCTTGGTTGTAGTTACGTACATTTCGCCGTGAAGAATGATTTATAACACAATTTCTAAGGTTTTATAATAGGTATGTAAATTTTCAAAGGAATTCGTGTAAATATCAACTTTATTATGAATTTGATATTATCTGTTTATTTGAATTGATAATAATAATTTTATTTATATATTATTATCACAATCTGCTTGTTAGGGACAGGTGGGGAGTGTCATATTATTTACACTCAATGTGTTTGTTGCAGGGCTAAAATAAATAGTTCTGTTTCTTATTACATGGTCAGTCAATTAAATGACTGAATCGTTTAAGAACAGAAGAGGTAGAGATGTAAAAGACACTAATCAGAGTTATCTCATCTGAAAATAATGAATTTCATTATACAGCCAGATCCTGTGGTGAATGAAGTGAAGGTGTTATTTGCGGAGTGGAAAATATGTTCTTTACGGAGGGCCCGGCATGCTGATAAGTGTACTTTTCCATTCAGTGAGGAAGGCACGTAAACCACCTTACTGCTCGTTTTACTTAGTAAAACCTCTACAGGTTCAAACCAACCTTTACGCTGATGACCTAAACAACAACACATTATCGGAATATTGCTCAAACTCAGGTACTTAACTATCTAGGACCAAAGAATGTAATAAATTCCCTTTGTAACAGCTATTTCTGTTTCATTTATCTATTTACGTAAAATTTTAACATATTAATGAAAAGATTTTTCCATAACAGGTATAGTTACTCGAGTCATGAGTTTGCCCTTGTTTGCAACGAGGGGTAAATGGAGAAAAGCATCAGTGCGCATGCACGACTGCTTTTATGTCAGTACAACAAACTTAACAATTTATACTATACCCAGAGCATATACAGTAAGCCTATATGGCGGAACCTTTTGTTGGTTAACTGTACGAGTATTGTTTGTTACTGTAAACACAAATGTTGGTTTTTTTTAAAAACGTGGTCGAGTTTTCACTCTTCCTTTCACTCATGATTAAAATAAGGTTATGTTTATTGAGGTTAGTTTTTTGTTTATTTCTAATGTTTTATCACTAATGTTAGGTTATATTGTTAATTATTTGCATTGGCAAGAAAAGTTGTGTGTTTCACACCAGATTTTTTTTCTCTTTTAGAAATCTTTTCTGTAACACATTTAATCTACAGGTTTAGTTCTTTTCAGTCGCTTAACTATTACACTTTTAATATTTTTTTAACCAACTACATTCTTTAGGAATGTAGTTGGTTAAAAACTATCCATTGATTAGGATTTGATCGAGTAGTCGCAGTGTTAAGACAATACGATGCGCTTCAGAAGATTGAGCAGTAATTCCACAGATTTAATTCGTATTGTATTCGATGTAGGGCTGGTTTGGAATCCTCCTAATGCTAGTCTTAATTCGGTTGAATAAATAGTATCAAGTATTATTAATGCTTATGGTTTAATTAAATTGTAAATATAATTATTGCTCCGTAATAAAATTTTGAACGAATGAGACTGTTATAAGTGTTTATAATAATTATACAGGGTGATTCACGAAGATATGCAGAAACTTTGGGAGCCCGTTGTTCATGTAAAAATAATGAAAAAAGTTTATATAAACATGGTCCGGAAATGCTTCGTCACCGAGTTACGGCTAGCGAAAGATTTCGCCCGGATTTCAGCTCACCAGGTGAAATGAGGTCTTCCTGATTTTCTGGTAAGGCAGAATAAGGGGCGAATTCAATCGTTTCTTATGGTTTTTGACCTCATAAATTGAATAAAACAGGTCCCAGAACTGTAAGTTAAATAGTTTTTGAAAAAACCAGTGTCAAATGCAAAAAATGGAGTGAAAAAAAACACATATTTCATCTTAGTTTTTCCGGTTAATTTTACTTTGTACTCTTATGAATAAAAATTCATTTAATCTGACATCTATTCGCTTTCTGTGTACTTTATTTACACCAATTTGTTGAAAATAAAATTTTTTACAAGTTTTATTCAAAATTTTTATCTATTTCTTGGTGAAATAACATAGTTATTGTTGCTCAAAGATGAAAAAATGTGTTTTTTCACTCCATATTTTGCATGTGACACTGGTTTTCTCAAAAACTACTTATCTTACAGTTCTGGGGCCTGTTTTATTCAATTTATCAGGTCAAAAATCATAAGAAACGATTGAATTCGCCCCTTAATCTACCTTACCAGAATTCCAGGAAGACCTCATTTCACCTGGTGAGCTGAAATCCGGGCGAAACTTTCGCTAGCCGTAACTCGGAAACGAAGCATTTCCGGACCCATGTTTATATAAACTTTTTTCATTATTTTTACATGTACAATGAGGTCCTAAAGTTTCTGCATATCTTCGTGAATCACCCTGTATTTGTCTGCTCCCTGATTACATTAACTAACTATACTCCTTATTCTTAAAGCATATTCTTTGAGTTGGTGCAAGACACCCGTCTTTCATCCCGATTCAAGCACCACTAAGTTTTGTAACAATGTCTAATTACATAAAAAATCTGATGTGAAACACTCACACAATGTTCTCTTGCCAATGCAAATAATGACCAACATAACCTAACATTAGTAATAAAACAATAGAAATAAACAAAAAACTAACCTCAAAAAACATAACCTTATTTTAATCATTAGTGAAAGGCTCAAAATGAAAATCAAACAGTTTGATTTAAAAATACGGAAAATCACTCTTTCACAATAAACTAGGCTCTGTAGTGAAAAATGCGCTAAATAAAAGTTATAGATCTTTTAATTTCCTATAAATTTGATTATACGAGGCGTGGCTATTAAATAACGAGACTGACGTGGTAAAAAAATTTATTTTATTTTGTACATAATCACTTATTGTCACCTTCAATAAACACTCCTTCTCTATCCCTACAACGCTCCATGCAAATTTTCCATTGTTGGAAACAGTGCTGGGAGTCATCTTCTGTCAGCTCCTTCAGGACACGCGTCGCTTTCTCTTTTACAGCTTCCACAGACTCAAATCTTGTTCCTTTTAATGCAGATTTCACCTTAGGGAACAGGTAGAAGTCATGTGGTGCAAGATCTGGTGAATAAGGTGGATGTTCTAACACTGAGATTCTGTACTTGGCTAGGAACCTCTTGACAGATAACGCGGAATGAGCTGGCGCATTGTCTTGGTGGAGAACCCATGATTTGTCCTTCCACGTTTCGGGGCGTTTTGTTCCTTACTCTTTGACGTAGTTGAGAAAGTACCTCAAGGTAGTAATATTGATTAATTGTTTGACCTTCAGGAACCCAGTGAAGGTACACAATCCCATGGATACCAAAAAAAAAACAATCATCATTGCTTCAAATTTTGACTTGCTCATTCGAGCTTTTTTGGCTCCTGGTGAAGTTCGGCTCTTCATTGGCGCTTCATTTCCGGATCATAAGCAAAAAACCACGTTTCATCACATGTTATTATCTTCTACCTGTTTCCTAAGATGAAATCTGCATTAAAAGGGACAAGATTTGAGTCTGTGGAAGCTGTAAAAGAGAAAGCGGCACGTGTCCTGAAGAAGCTGACAGAAGATGACTTCCAACACTGTTTCCAACAATGGAAAATTCGCATGGAGCGTTGTAGGGATAGAGAAAGAGTGTATATTGAAGGTGACAATAAGTGATTATGAATAAAATGAAAATTAAATTTTTTACAACATCAGTCTCGTTATTTAAAAGCCACACCTCGTATACACTTTTGTCGTAAAATTCATACTAAGGCTGAAATCTTAAAAAAAATCGATTTTTACTCGTTTTCGGGAGAGAAAAAAAACAGAAAATCACTAATTACTGCTAAACCAAGCGTTATACAAAAAAATGTATATAATAGAAGTTGTAGATATTAAATGCATAAAGCCGCAATCGAAATAAAGGAACGAATACTATTGTACAGCACAATTTTCTTCTGTTTTACAACGTATTTTACAGAAAACAATGTGAGTTAACATTCCAATTTGTTTCAGAAACACCTTAAATCAATATTTTCATTTTTTTTTTTTAACAAATGGCTTATCTTTAAAAAGACATTTTTTTTTGTATTTTATATGAAAGGGGACAGAAATTCCCCTTGAACAATTTATATCTTTTAATATTTTTTTTAATTGAAACATAATAAATTACAACTTTTTTTAATTTTTCCAAAAGTTAGGTTTTTTGACTTATGGGCTTTCTAAAATGACCGATTCAATTTTAATATTGATAAAAATGTCCTTTAATTTTCTATAGGAGTAATTTCTTTAATGTATAAAAATAGTTTTAAAATAAATTACCGAGAGAGATTAATCATGATTGACTATGCTACGGATGAAATACATTAGGATTTAAATACCTAGTCTATTAAGAAAAAGAACAGATTTCTAACACCACAGCAATTTAAAACAGATGGTACTTTCGTTTTATTTACAAAAAAAAATAAGTTACTTCTCATTCAATTTGTAACAGTAGTGCAATTTAAAGAGGAAAAATGTTTTCGTTTTATTTGACGAATCCGAAATTGCTGTTGATGTTTCTCAACAAATCCTAAAATTTAAGGAAAAAGATTTTCCGTGTAAGTACCACCTTTTAACTGAAAGAGAGGTAAAAGTTGAAAATGAGTGAGGACGAATTTAGTAAAAGTAATGAGGCTCTCTCTGTCATCCTCACGATGTATTATAACTTTCGCAACGCATCCGTTTAGTAAATGTAAAAGGAAAAAGATATTTATTTTAAAACGACCAACTAGACTCTCATAGGATAAAAAAATAAAGAAGTTTTAGTGAGTACGAAACGGAGGCTAAAATAGGAAAGGAAAAAGCATAATAATATCCGATGGGAGCTAACTGTGTATCCCTGGATACCCACATCACTTCTCCACATCTATTCCCCGACTCTACCTTCTGTATCTAGTTACTGTAGTCCAAATATCCATACATCCCTCAGGAAATACACTACCATCATCCATAATCACTACACACGAAATTCACCCCTATTATCCTTTCATTAACTTATCCTCTCTTTATCTACAAACACAATCTTTCTTTCCTCTCTCATTTTATCACTCATTTCTAAACATATAGTCCAGCCTCTCTTAGTTTGCTCCTAATGTAAACAAATAATGACGTCGCTGAGCATGCGCATTGTATCAAAATGTGTACACGCTAATTAAAAAGTAACAACAAAATAGTTTCAAAAGTATTTAAATACAAAATACTTTTAAAAGTATTTGTTTAAATAAAATTGTTAGGCCTACATCATATCATGACTGATGTTTTTAGTACTTTAAGTACTTATAATTAAAAAAATAGTTAACTTATTAGGAATACAACATCCGTAAAGTCGCAGACTCTAGCGTGCACCCTGTAGTAGCTGGCTTTTGTTTGTTGACAGTAGGAGCAAACTAAGAACGGCTCAACTGTACATTTTTAAATCCACTCTTCCTTATACTAAATTTACATTACTTTCCTGTCCCTTAATTTCTTCCCTATCTCTTCACTTTAAACGTATTATACTAATTTATCCATAAACTTTTCTCCTTTCTTTTTATGTTCATCAACTTCTTTTAACTTATAAACAATTGTTAGCCTCAGAGGAGAGATTTTTTGTTATGCCAATCTGACTGCAGTACGTCCAAAGGAGACATTCAAGTATTACGTAAACAGCTTTGGAGGAAAGGGAATGACATTTAACTATTTTTGCTGACAGCGGGTAGTTAAAAAGTTGATTATGTAAAAATTTAATTTATATTAGTTATACAGTAGGTTCTCGATCGATTAACCGTGCTAAAGTCTGGTCGGACAACCAACGTCTCAAAACAATGCCCGCGTGCAAATATCGATGTGTGTGTCTGTGTGTGTTTGTGTGTGTGTGTGTAAACAAAATAACCCTAAATTGTATGAAGTTTAAACTCGAACTTAAGTTGGGTACCATGAAAAGACTCAACACGAACATTTTCAATAGAATTGATCAACCGGAAGTAGTAGTTTATTTCTACAATTTTTCACTTTTTGCGATTTTTGAAAACCGGCTCCTAGGACTTCCGATTAAAATCGCCTCATTTACTACATTTTTTGTGATCTACAAAATGTTACAAGTGATATAGCTATTGAATTTCATCAAGGGCTTGTGCTCTAGTGATTTTTTTTTTAATATTGTGGCCTTGATGTACATTTTTAGGCAATATTGTACATAATTGAAATTATAGAAAAAAATCCTTTTCATGAAACAACGCGTCTCATGGCTGTTGGCAATTTTCCAAAAGGCTTACCGTGACCTATGGAAAAACCATTAGTGATTTTTTTGTCTAATCTTTTAAAGGAATCAAATGACACTTTTTTGTTACTAAATATCGACTTTAATTTCTTGACTTCCAGTTTTGGGCCACTTTCGGTCGAAAACGGAACTTCAAACCCAATGATTTTTGTATTTACTCTTTAACAGGAATCGAATGACACTATTTTAGTTTCCAAATTCCGATTTAATTTCTTTAATTCCGGTTTTTGGCCACTTCCGGTCAAAACCGGAACTTCAACCCAATTAAGCCCACTAACATTTTGCGTAGATTACGAATTCGAAAAGCGTTGTTGTTATCTCTTGTAGTTTCTGTGGAAGGATGGACTAAGATAATGATAGTTGACAATTTGAAAAATTTCCACCAGTTAAAAAACCTAAAATTTGTATTTCTAGTGTTTTTTCTACATTGCTTAGTTTAGCGTCAACTAGTGATTTTCCATATTTTACTCATCAAAAACAAGGTCCAATTAAGGTTGATTTTCAATTAGCGTCATTCACTCATGATTAAAATTATGTTATTTTTAATCCTACATTGTGTACTCATAATAAAATTTACCCAATTTTACTAGAATATTTTAAATGAAAATTGTTGAATAGCGTAGGTACTAAAACCGTTTTATATTATCTTAAATAAACATTTTGTTGATCTCAAATAAATATTAAAAATATGCCTGAAACTAATATCATACTTAAGAAATGTAGTAAAACCTCTTCGTATAAAGATTTTTATATAAGTATTTCGTAGTCTCGTTTGATTTTGAGATGGAAAATATTTATTTCGTAAAAGCAAACTCTTAGGTTACACACATGTATATGTGCACCTGAAGCAGTAACTAGAAATAAAAACGGGATAATCTTGTGGTAGATTCAAGGGGTTTACCGTAAACACTATCAACCTTAAAGACGTACTTACGGGTGCTTAAACTGAATACCAATCTCTTCCTCAATATTTATAAAGCAAAAATACCTTACATAAAAAATTGAAAACAGGAGAAAATGTAATCCAGTCTTACCATTGATCTGATCTACGTAAAAATAAAATAACCTTTTATAAATTTTTATCAGTCATCCTGAAATACTAAAGAAACACTGAAAAATATTTCATCTGTTGAAATCAGAAAAAGAATTTTTATTTTTGTTTAACGTCCGGCTGTTCTGCAATTCAGAAGAAGAAGAAGGATGAGGGGAGGAAGAGGAGAAGAACAAAGAGAAGGAGAAGGATAAGGATGAGAAGAAGGAGGAGAAGTAAGGGAAGCAGGAGGAGAAGAAAAAAGAAGGAGGAGGAAGAGGAGAAGGAAAAGGAGACGACGAAGGAGTAGAAGTAGAAGGAGAAGCAGAAGGAGAAGAAGAAAAAGAAGGAAAAGGTGGAGGAGCAGGAGAAGAAGAACCACGGGGAGAAAAAGAAGAAGAAAAAAGGAGGAGGATAGCAGGAGGAGCAGGAAGGAAGCGGGACGAGCAGGAAGGGAAGCGGGAGGAGAAGAAAAATAAAAAGGAGGAAGAAGAGAAGGAGAAGCAGAAGGAGAAAAAAAAGATGGAGGAAAAGGTGGAGGAGCAGGAGAAGAAGAAACGTGAGGAGAAAAAGGAGGAGGAAGAAGAGGAGGAGGAGGACAGCAGGGGGAGGAGGAAGGGAAGCGGGAGGAGAAGAAAAATAAGAAGGAAAAGGTGGAGGAGCAGGAGAAGAAGAACCACGATGAGAAAAAGAAGAAGAAAAAAGGAGGAGGAAGAGGAGGAGGAGGATAGCAGGAGGAGGAGGATAGCAGGAGGAGGAGGAAGGGAAGCGGGAGGAGAAGAAAAATAAGAGGGAGGATGAACAGGAGAAGAAAAAAGAGATTAAGAAGGAGGAGTAGAAGGAGAAGCAGAAGGAGAAGAAAAAGAAGGAGGAGGAGAAAGAAAAGGAGAAGCAGTAAGAGGAGGAGGAGGGGAGGAGCAGGAGAAGAAGAAGAAGAAGGTGGAGAAAAAGGAGGAGGAGGAGAAGCAGGAGATGGAGGAAGATGAGGTGAAGAAGAAGGATGTGAGGAGGAGGAGAAACGAAGAAGAAAATGATTTTGTAGTAGGCTTACTATTTGCTGATAAAACTAGGACATTAAGTACTGAATAAGCACAAAATGAGTCAATAGCGCTTCAGATAATCTGAATAATTCCTTCAAATTGTGATAATATATGTTATTCAAAAATATTATAAATTAATATGTTATTTGACCGTGAATATTACCTAATTTAAATTCCTAAAATAAGTTATATAATATTTACTTTAAACTTGGTTAAAATAATAATATTTGTACAATACAAAATTTGATATGTTCACTGAATTATGAATATTATACGTAGTACAGGTCGGTAGGAATATATAAAATAAAAGGTGATACTGCTTACAGGCTTGAGGTAGTTGTTTTAAAACTCCGGAAACCGTATATCGTGACTTACATAGAAGAAAAAAATTATTTTATCATAACATTAGATCCCCTTGACCTAAATGACTTGCGTGACCCTAACCCCCCCTCAAAAAAGCTTTCCTTCTACGTTTTCTCACATTACTACAATTTATCAAAAACTTATACGCGCATGTACGTACATGTATATTATATGTATTATGATACATTCTTAAGTTGTACATTGTGCTTGTGTTCATCTAATTGCCTTTGTAATAAGTGCAACGGTTTTTCATACATTGATCGAACCTAGAGAAATCAATGTCGTGTTTATAAAATAAAACAGAATTTTGCAATAAAAAATATGATGTAACACCTAAGCCTAGGTTCGTTCAGGATCAGAGTTTATTACAACTTATTATTGATACTAATTTTAATTACTAAATATTTATTGAAAAATTAATAATTACAATTAATCATAAAACTTACCCTCCTAACAAACACAATTACATAAATTACATAGATTATATGTTGACTTTGTTGTTTTGGGTCATCAGCCGTGTAAGGCTGGTTTGAACCTCTAGAGGCTTTACCAAGTAAAACAAGGAGTGAGGTGGTTTACCAGTGTCTTCCTTACGGAGTTTAAAAATAAGATCACTAGCATAGCAGGCCCTTGAAAAGCCTCTACTTTCCACCCTGCAAATGACACCTTTACTTCATTAACCACAGGGGTGTGGGTGTATAATAAAATTCATTACTCTCAGAGAAGATAACTCTTATGTCATTCAGAAGATAACTCTAGTGTCTTTTACACCTTTACTTCTTCTGTTCTTAAATAGTTCAGTCATTTAATTGGCTGACCATGTGATAAGAAACAGAACTATTTGTGTAGCCCTGAAACTCGTAGATCGAGTGTAAATAGCTTAACACTCTACCTGCTTGTTATGGGCAACAATAAACACATGTTTTGATTACATAAAATAATCAATGACAAAACTTATACAAAAATAAACAATCTATTGTATTAACCATTTACAGACTAATCTCGAACAATGCTACAAAATATAATGTTGTCTTAAAATTAGAAATTAAAATAAATTAATCCAAAATTATACCACTTTTTTTATCAGATTAGTAATTATATATTTCAATGACAGATATTCTAGTGGGTTCGATAATCTAACTAATAATAATAATACCATGCTTTTATTGAAAAAAAGTACAGTAAATCTTAAAATAAGATACAAACTTTAAACTAAAAAAATCAAAATTATAAAATATTTATCTCGCAGGCAATATCACCTATGGTCGTTTGACTGTCAGGGCGGAGTTGGATTTTGCATTATGTTAAAAAGCAACAAGAGAGAAAAAATAAAAGTTCCACAAGTATATTTTCTTATAAATTTTAGAGTTTGCGATACAATTAACCAAAAAGAAAAAAATTAACTTACTTGGCTGCAGGCCTATAGTTTTTTTATCATAAAAAACAAACAAAAACTTATCTTTAACTTCAAAATAATTCTTTACAAGAAAAAAAACACGAAAAATGATCAGTTAAAGCAATACAATAATTGTAGTAAGGATATTTCAACTCATAAATTTTAAATACATTGACACATAATAGTCTATTCATCTTTCTTTTCAATCCAGTATGCACTTCCCCTCGTGATAAAGCCAGAAATCATTTTAAAGAAATTATTCTATTTTAAAAAGTCTTAATTTTATTATTCTAGAGTTGCATGACGCATCGTGATATACCTCCGAAAATTTTCAATATGCGAATAATTATTAGGCCTGATTTTTTAAAAATTATTTTATTGGAATTTAAACTTTGTATATTCTGTAAAACACAACTATATTTATGACCAAAGTATTCTTTAATAGATAATCTAACTAATAGAACACAAAAATATTACCTCACTGATATTGTGATAAACCATGTGACAGTTCAGCTGTTTACAATAATTTTAAGGACTTTTTTAATTTATATTATTTAATTTTTTGTTGAGTTGATTTTATTTTGTTTAAATTATAATTCAATAACTAGTTTTGTGATTTAAAATAGTTAACGACTGTTCAAAGTCTGGTGGTAAAGACGTTCGGGGACGAACGTTCCGTTGTTCAAATCCTAGGAAAGGTTTATGGATATGAATACAAGACATTAGTTACCAGTAGTATACTTTGATGGTTAGGGTTCAATTAACCATACTTTCTCATGAATAGTCGTCCTGAGTCTGTGCAAGGCTATACCTCATATACACGTCATAACATCCTCATCTCATTAGGTCATGGGGTAGCTTATTGTTCTAGATTGAACAGATTGCAACGTACACATTTAGAGTTAAAAAAAACAAATATTTTTTTATCTTTTAATGTAAATCAATAAAAATTATTTCGTACAGATTTAGTCTATAACTTCTATGTAACTACTTTTTACTTTCTCTTGCCTATATGAATATATAGGAAGGAAAGTATTGTTTTCATGTCGATTTTTCGAAATCGAGTTTTCACCGGATCTATACGTTTTCAGACCCCCTGAACCCAAACAACATGTTTTAGCGATTGGTCTGTGTGTGTGTGTGTGTGTGTGTGTGTGTGTGTATGTGTACAAAATATCTCAAGAACGGAACATCGTACGAATTTGAAACTTGAAACTTAAGTTACATACCACTACCGGACCCGACACGAACATTTTCATCAAAATTGGTCAACCGGAAGTAGTAGTTTATTCGTGTAATTTTTCACTTTTTTGCGATTTTCTCAAAAACTGGTCCTACGATTTTTTTTTAAATCGCCTGGTTTACTAAATATTTTATGCTCAACAAGAAAGGGTAGGCGCCATATTCCCTGAAATTCTTGGTGAGGCTGTTTTCACATAAAATTGTTTTTTTAAGATTACGGCTTTAATATGCATTTTAGCGCAAAAATGTATATAATAAAAAATGTAGAGAATTTAAAATGCTACAACTTTTATTTCAAAAATTGTTTTGTATAACGCTTAGTTTAGCGGTAATTAGCGATTTTCTGTTTTTTGTTCTCAAGAAAACGTGTAAAAAATCTATTTCTTTAAGATTTCGGTCTTAGAATGCATTTTACGAAAAAAGTGTATATAATAAAATTTATAGGAAATTAAATTATATACAACTTTTATTTAAAGCATTTTTTGTACAGTAACAAGTTTAGCGTGAAAGAGCAATTTTTCGTATTTTTAAGCCAAACTGAGGTTGATTTTAATTTTGCCTTTCACTCATGATTAAAATAAGGTTATGTTTATTGAGGTTAGTTTTTTGTTTATTTCTAATGTTTTATTACTAATGTTAGGTTTATTGTTAATTATTTGCATTGGCAAGAGAACGTTGTGTGAGTGTTTCACACCAGATTTTTTTTAAACCACAACTAGTAAATGAGATAAAATGAATGAGGAATGGCGGGAATGTGACGTGAGTGTGAATCGATCCAGAGACCAATTTCGGCGTGAAATTTTGCAAGTAATGTGATGCCAATATTTTTAAATGATAATGATTTATAATCTAATATGTATTTTTTTTTATATGAAATTATTTTATGTTATTAAATGACACAGGCATGACAAGTTAAATTAATTTTTTTATGGTGGTCAGAGAAGATCCACCTTCGTTTCAGTCGTCTCTTAACAGGGAGAAACGTTTTAATTTCGTACGATTTTCCGTTGTTAGTTATTTTGTTCACACACAAACTTAACGTTAAAAACGTGAGTTTTGGGCTGAGAAGACCTGAAAAGGTATATTTCAGGTGAAAACTCGATTTCAAAAATTTAATATAAATAAATAACTTTCCTATATGTTATGCAGAGGAAGATAAAATAAAAATAACCTTGAAACTTAAACTAAATAATTCCAAAATTGAATTTAATAGTTGTTAAATGGATTACCTTTTAAATAGTTAGCACAGAGGAAAAATTCAATAAAAATAAATTAATAAGATTTTAAAAAGCAAGAAAATTATTAAAGAAACTGAGTTAATGAACGACGTAAATTTTTCGTACCTTATAAAAAGTATAATATAAATTTCCTGTTCAACCAGGAAAATTAAATTTGAAAATCTAAAAGGTAAATTATTAATGTTTGTAGGTTACATTTTTCTCTTCATTTTTTTCTTCTCGTTTCCGTTTAAATAGTAAGCTATTTTTGATCGTAGAATTTTCTTATTGAGTGAATTAAATTGTAATATTATGTTTCTAATAATTACGATGAAAATTCAAACAGAAGCTAAAGATATTGACTTGATATTTTTATCCCGTAATGAATTGTTAAGTAAAGATCTAAGCGATTTGCCAATTAAAAAAAATGTTTTTCAAGTCAAAAACATTTAAATCTATTTTCTTAAATTGAACAGTTAGTAATAAAGTAAAGTAATAAATGTTCATTTACGTGCTGAATAAATTCATCCAAATATAAATCTTTATAAAGCATCCTGCAGCTTGAAATCAATTCTTTTTTACTTTCTCTTGCCTATATAAATATGTAGGAAGGAAAATATTGTTTTCATATCTATTTTTCGAAGTGAGTTTTCACCGGATCTACACGTTTTCAGATTCCCTGAACCAAAAAAAACATGTTTTTAGCGATTGGTCTGTGTGTGTGTTAACAGAATATCGCAAGAACGGAACATCGTACAAACTTGAAACTTGAAACTTAAGTTAGATGCAACTAGAGGATCTAGCACGAACATTTTCATCAAAATCGGCCAACCGGAAGTAATTGTTTATTCTTGTCATTTTTCACTTTTTTGCAATTTTCTCAGAAACGGCTTTTCCAATTTTTTTTACTAAATTTTTATGCTCTACAAGATAGAATAGGCGTCATGTCGGCTGAAATTCTTGGGAAGGCTGTTTTCTCGTAAAAAATTGTTTTTTTAAGATTGCAGCTTGAATATGCATTTAAGCGCAAAAATGTATATAACAAAAGTTGTAGAGAATTCAAAATCCTACAACTTTTATTTCAAACAGTAATTAGTTTGGCGGTAATTAGAGATTTTCTGCTTTTTTCGCACGAAAACGTGTAAAAATCGATTTTTTAAGATTTCAGCCTTAGCATGCATTTCACGACAAAAATGTATATAATCAAATTATAGGAAATTAAAAGATCTACAACTTTTATTTAGAGCATTTTTCTCTACCGAGCCTAGTCGAGCCTAGCCGAGCGTGAGAGTGATTTTTCGTATTTTTAAGCCAAACTGAGTTTGATTTTCTTTTTGCGTCTGTCAATCATGATTAAAATTAGGTTATGTTAATTGAGGTTAGTTTTTTGTTTATTTATAATGTACTATGACTAATGTTAGGTTATATTGTTAATTACTTGCATTGGTAAGAGAAAGTTGCGTGAATGTTCCCCACCAGATTTTTGCTTTTACGGCCCCATTGGACCACTTGAATCAAATTTAGAACTCTTGGTTTGGTTTTAGAAGTTTTACGTTTTTCCCGATAATTCTTCAAAATTTGGGATCTGTTCTGTCTGATTTCATCTGCACAAATCATTTACGACGGAGCTCGAGTTGTTTCGACAAATCTTGTGCCTTTGTCTTTAAGCAATTTAAGCTGTTCAGATTTTCCTAAAAATATCTTGTTCTGCAATGTTAAGTTCTTGCATTTATCTTGCTTTATTTCGGCCAACCACATTGGAGGATTTTTTCACGAGATAATTATAGAAATGAATTGTTTAGTTACTCGATTGTTCGGTATTCTAAGTAAATGCCCGAAAAAAGAAATTCTTTCTTCCGCATGATATCACTAATTGACTCGATTTTATGGTTGAGTTCATAATTAGACATTAAGATCCAGATATCGTTTAGTTTCCGTTTTTTGTTTATGCAAGTCTTAAGCATTCTTCTTTATATTTTGAAAATTTCTCTTATTCTCGTTTTAGTTTTTAAATTAAAAATAGTTTCGCAGCAGTAAGTGGCTTCTGATTGTACTATCATTTTAAAGTGCTACAGTTTAGATTGAATAGATAGGTCAATTCTATTTTTTTTTTTTTTCTACGTTTTGGCCTTCTTTGGACCGCGTTGAACTTTTCGCATGTTGTTCTGTTCACTCACTCTTCCTTTCTTCCCAGAACCTCTTCATCCTTTCACTCGTCTTTTTCTTTCGTCTGACCACTTTTATGTTAATAATTTCTCAGAATCAGAGTTTCTGCTTTTAAAAACTCTTAAATTGTCTACTGCCTTTTCAAATGTGTCTCTGTCCTGGATAGCGTTTTTCTGTATTCCCGTTTCCTCGATGTCTCTCTCAACTTCTTTAAACCATCGAGTCGTTGTCTTAATCCCATTTAATTCTATTTTATATAATATTTTCACTGACCTTTTTAACTGCCTTTATCCCTACTATTTACTACTTACACGTGTTTCGGTGGATCCACCATCATCACAATACACAATCTAATTTTAAAGTTAAAAATTTTTCTAAATTTTTATTTAAAATCTATAGATTATATTACATCTACAGAAAAAAACACCTTCCAAAAAATATTTATATATTTATTTCTCATTTACAGAACAAAGCAGATGAATAAAAATGACATCTCTGTTCGCAATTTCTTTGCTCTTTTATTTTTTATTTTATTTTATTTTTTTAATCCCTAATGTGTGTACGTTACAATCTGTTCAATTTAAGAACAATAAGCAACCCCATGACCCAATGAACGTTTTTTTGTTTTACATCTGACTTCTCGAATTTCTGCTAATGCAGACGGTGGATAAGGATGATAATGAAAATGAATGATGAAAAAATGCCAAACCTGACCGGCATTCAAACCCGGGACCCCGGCGTAGAAGCCAGTTGCACTAGCCACAATGTGATGAGAATGATGTATATGAGTGTAAATGATATGTAGTCTTGTACAGATTCAGGCCGACCATTCCTGAGAGAGTATGGTTAATTGAACCCCAACCATCAAAGTAAACCGGTAGCCACTGTCTAGTACTCTAATCCGTATAAAACTTATCTTTCTTTATTTATCTATTTATCAGTATAAAACTACTTTTACTAGGATTTGAACCAGGGAACCTTTGTCTCTGAAAATCAGCTGTTAAACAGCTGACTTTGGCGACGACTCGGTTTGTTCACGTGACACGGTCACCACTTTGTATAAATTTCTTACATGAAATTTTTCTTAAGATTTTTTTTGGTGTTTATTTAAAGTCGTGTCAACTGCTTGGTCATTAGCGACTATTGTGGGTTTTAGTACTGTAACGGTAGGTTTTAGTCTGTTAAAATTTCCAGACCGCAGCCGGGAATCGAAACCGGGACCTTCTGCATTGTAGGCTAGCGCGTTAGTCACTACGCCACGTTGGCGGCTTTTCTCAAGGTTTATAAAAATGTGTTTTATAAATTCATTATTATTAAAGTGAGAATTATCTATTCATTCGTATTGTAAAGGCGTAGCCTTGTAGCTACAACCTTTTGGTAACCTTTCTTTCAATTTCTACTTACTGATTGCTTTTCGTACCTTTTAAGTTTCAAAAATAAACTCTAATATTGTCTCCTAGTAAACTAATGTTACAACATCAATGAATTTTTTTTCTAATTTTTAATTCTAATAAAAAATAATTTTAACAAGTTTTATCATGAAATTTTCTTTATTGTTACAGTTATCTGAACTTTGTGAGTTGCCGAACCAGTGGCGAAGAATTATTTACATTGGCACCACATTACAACAAAAATCTACCACCAGGTCAGAATTCTAAAACATTAATAAATTCTATTATTGGTATTTAATCAAATTTTATCTTTCATTGTCCAGATCGATTAAAATTCAAAAGAAAGCTATTAGGTGTATGGCGGGAGTTAAGGGGACCGTGGATCCCTATATTACTCAATAAAAAAACCAAACCTTGTTTGTTGTCCAAAGGTACAAATGTTTCTCAGGAACCAATTGTGATAGAATCCTAAAAAATTGTTATATTAAAGATCAGTTCCTTTTACAAATTTTAAATGTATAACTTTTCGCTCTGTTTGAAAATATATTTTTGGTAATTTGTTAAAAAAACATGATTTTTGAGGTAAAAACGTTTTCAAAAAATTTTTTTTCTCCAAAAGTATTAAATATTTTTGAAAACTATACATTGTAACCGTCGCAGTTTCTCACGAGAACTGCTACCACACATCACCCCAGCAAGGTAGAGCCCTTTACTCCGACGCTCGGACTCCCAGAGGTTGGGTATCTGCAATACAGGTTCGGGAGTCTCGAGGGAAAGAGCATAACAACCTCTACACCCCAAAAAAATTCATTCTTGTATATTTTATGAGAGCTGAGAAACGTGTACCTGAATATGAAAAAATAAAGATTTGAGAAAAACGCATTTAGTTGTCCAATTAAATTAACTTTCTTAACAAACATACGATAACAAAATAAATCATTAAAAGATTTCTACACTGCCTGCAAATCTGATAAATACATCATTTTAAAGTGGGAATTCCTAACAATATTTTAAGGTTAAAAATAGAAAATAGAAAATTTCCATGATTTTTCTATCCACAGTCCCCTTAATCACCTCATCTCATGCAGGCCACCATTTAAGGAGCTTAAATTGCTTACACCTTCCTTCCTCACTCTACTGTTTTCAGGTGATAACGTATGTTATGCAAAATTTCAATGCCCACTATCATAACACAAGAAACAGAAACGATTATTATGTAGCTAACCACATAATTGTTTGAACAAATACCTACTAATGCGGGAAAAAACTTCATGAATAAATTACCCCAATTTTTAAAATATGATAATTTGAATTCCTTTAAAAAAAATCTGGAAAATGCTGAAACTTTTCAATTTTCAGCAATTTCTTTCTAAATAGTAGTAGTAGTAGTAGTAGAACAATGTGTAATTGTAATGTGTATTTCAGGTGTTATAACTTTTTGACATGTCCTATACTCCATGGGAATCTCCTGGACGCATTTTTAAAAATCCCTTAATTCTATTTTGTATCCATATTTTTATGCACTGTATGAGTAAACTGCTTATCCGGAGTGATGAACATTTTGTGCGCTAAATAAAACTATATCACGTTGCCATCAAAGTACCAAGACCATCAAATAATCTGTAATTCAATTATATAAAATTATTTTTTCAAAAATTCAATAAGCCGCCCAGATTTACGGTAAAATCCTTGGATAATCGTGTGTATCTAATCAACAGAATATTATGTGTTTTTCCTCTTTCAAACAGATTTTAAATTTAGAAGGTTATTTAAAAGTAAAGTAAATAAAGAATCCTTAACAGACATTTGTATCTTTTCAATACAAAACTTTATTTAAAGTATTAAATTCCTAAAATGAAGAAAACAAGAAGGCGAGATAAAAATAGTCACTTGAAGAAATAAATTGATCAATGAATTGTTATATTAAAATCTATATAGTACCATTCACATAGCTAGATAGTAAAACTCGTGCATTTTACTGAGAGCCGCGGAATAGACATGCGCACTAGCAGCCGAACGTTCCGTTCTCGTCTTTCCCATCACGTACAGTCACGTAAGCATTCGTAAACAATTCTGTGCTGAATCTTGCACAACATCAGTACGTACGAAACCCCTTAATTGTTTCCAAAGTCGATTGACTGACACCCATGTTGCCATTTTAGTTATAGCGTCAGTTTTTTAAACTATATTTTTAGTTACCCATGGTGGCTTACTAAAGCATATTGCATGTATACTTAGTGCATAATTTTAAACTGCAATTGGTTTAACGTTTGTAATACTTTTCTTTGGATGTGATATTTTCGTCGAATAGTGTACTTGTTTTTTTACATTTTTATTTGTGAAATAATACGTAGCCTACTATATTAGATACTATAAATGTGTAATTTTTTTTTTCTTAGATTGTAAAATTTATTGTGACTAGTCTAAGACTAACTAACAATTTTGTTTTAACTTAATTGATCTAAAAATATCTAAAAATACTTAACCTAAGAATTTACCAACTAATATTTCTTAGTTTATGTTCGATATTCTGATACACTATTTATGAAATTTACTAATCATTGATATTTACTGAACACTGTAAAATATATACAAATAACTATTAACTAACAAATTAATAACTTTATACTGTTCATTACACCAGTTCAAATGGTTTTACATGAGAAAGCCTCCTATTCAGATCTGCGTTGTCGAGTAGCTGTATAGCTTCGGCATTCACATGGTGAAGAAGTCTAACTTCATGACTTTTGACAAATTTCCGAATTACTTCGTTTATGGAATCCACTCCCAAGTCCCGGTGCATGTCGTCGTTCCTAACATACCAGGGAGCGTTGATGTGTAGCTATAATTATTACAATATTATGTTATATTTCAGGTACCTAATACAAAAATGTTACTAATATAGAATAAGAGTTATAAAAATAGTACTAAATTCCGCGTAACCAATAAATGAAAGTAACGCATGAGGTCTAGTTTAGCACGAGCCATACTGTACTTATGCAGCGGTGTGAATTGCAATGTCTGTTTCACGGCTCTCAGCAAAATGGATAAGCTTTACTAAAAAAAGAAGTTAATTTCCAATGTTTCTATTACATTTTATGCAATTGGAGGCGTAACTAGGCATAAAGAAAGGAATGAAATTTTCAGGATCAACATAAAAATATATAAAAACGTATCAAAGTTATAAAATTGTCATGCTATTAGAATAGAACTGTAGTCTAACATGTATTAGAATATTTCACAATGGAATTCCTTCGAAATTTTATCATCCTATGAGATTTTATAAACTTCCAAAGGCTTCCTTACAACGATATTTTGTAGATTTTTATTTAGATTAAAGTCTTTGTACGACATACGAAGACTTTAACAGAAAGGATTTCGCGTCTTGTTTCTATAAAATTACCAAGTTTCTATTTCCCAGAGGGTTGTATAAAGCTGGATGAAAGTCCTTCAATAGATAAGTTAGTCCTAACAGATTCTAACTTTGTCTAGTCATTCTAAAATTTTTGACCGTAGTATGTGATTTTAGATATTTTTCTGATATTTTGGTACTTTTTGAATTTTTAACTAAATTCTGTGAATTAGATGAGAAATACAATATCAGTGAAGTAATATTTTTATCGCTTAATGTCTTACAAAATTTAGCGCCAATGCAAATAATGACCAATTTAACTTAATATTAGTAATAAAACATTAGAAATAAAAAAACATAACCTAATATTAATCATGAGTGAATGATACAAAGTAAAAACCAACCTTAGTTTGGCTAATACGGAAAATCACTCTTTCACGCTGAACTAAGCTCTGAAGAGAAAAATTCTTGAAATAAAAGTTGTAGATATTTCAATTTCCTATAAATTCGATTATACACTTTTGTCGTAAACCGCATACTAAGGTTGAAATCTTAAAAAATCAATTTTTTATAGATTTTCATGAAAAAAAAACAGAAAACTATACAAAAAAAATTTTAAATAAAAGATGTAGGATTTTAAATTCTCTACAAATTTTATTACATACATTTTTGCATTAAAAATCAGGCACATTAAAGCCGCAATCTTAAAAAAAAATTGTTTTACGGAAAAACGGCCTCCTCACTAATTTCAGCAGAAAGGCGCCTACCCTATCTTATAAAGCATAAAAAATTTAGTAAGAAAGGTGATTTTTAAAAAAATCGTATGAGCCGTTTTTAAGAAAATCGCAAAAAAGTGAAAAATGACTCGAATAAACTACTACTTCCGGTCCGATTTTGATGAAAATGTTAGTATTGGTCTTCCTGTAGTACCTAATTAACTTATTTTTCAAGTTTCAAGTTCATGCAATGTCCCGTTCTTGAGATATTATGTTAACACACACAGACCAATCGCTAAAAACATGTTTTTTGGGTTCAAGGGATCTGAAAACCTGTAGATCCGGTGAAAACTCAGTTTTGAAAAATCGACATGAAAACAATACTTTCCTTCCTATTTATTCATATAGGCAAGAGAAAGTAAGAACAACAATAGTAAAAACTGTGCCGTAAAACTCGATTCTGTGAAAATTGTCATAGTGACGAAACCCTTATTTTCAAGTTTAGATTAGAAGATGCAGATGTTTTTGTTTCAGACCAATTGACGACGCGGTTTCGCTGATAAGTACCTTTAAAACATCACATTTTTGGTTCTTATAAAAAAAAGACTAATAAAGAAAGAGCATTTATGATAAACTTAAGAATTGAATTCGCCCATTTTGTGTAATGGTCAGTGCAACTACGAGTAGCTTCATGTGGTCCCGGGTAAAATAATTAAATAAATAGTTTTTTTAAATTTATTTAAAGTCGCATCAACATATCGGTCATTAGCGACTATGGGGGGTTTTACCCTATGAAAATTTCCAGGCGCTAGCCGGGAATCGAATCCGGGACCTCCAGTGGTAGACTAGCGCGCTACCACTACGCTATGGAGGCTAAATTAAACAAATTATCTTTTACTGTGGATGACTTGCTCAGAGTACCAACACACACACACACACACACACACACATACACCAGATGCTTAAAACATATTTTTTAGGAGTTCAGAAGGCCTAAAACGTGTATTTTCGGTGAAAACTCGATTTCAAAAAATTAACATGAAAACAATACTTTTCTTCCCTGTATATTTAGGTATATAGAGCAAGAGAAAGTAAAAATATTATCCTGCTACGAAACGTAACGCGTTTCTCTTGACGTTGCATGATTATAATGACTTATGATTTTGTAATGTGTGAGGTGCTTTCAAATGGTTTTCTGAGGTAATCTGTGGAAAATCTGAGAAAAATTCATTCTAATAGATTAATCTACTTTCCAAGAATCTTTTACTTTGTGTCCTTCCCTTGGATCGGCCTACATATTGCATGCAAACAATAATTGTAATGATTAGTTTCAACCGTACTTGAATAACTTTGCAGTTGTAAAATTTAATCCAGCAAACCCTCTAATTTTTACACCCCTCTGTTACGGATTCTTCTTCATGAAGAGGTCCTTCACAATAATAATTATACTCCTTTTTACTTTCTTTTGCCTATATGAATGTATAAAGGAAAGAAAGTATATTTTTCATGTCGATTTTTCGAAATCGAGTTTTCAGACCAACTGAACCCAAAAAACATGTTTTTTGCGATTCGTGTGTGTGTGTGTGTGTGTGTATGTGTGTGAGCAAAATATCTCAAGAACGGAATATTGTACTAAGTTGAAACTTGAAACTTAAGTTAGGTACCACTAGAGGACCCGACACAAACATTGTCATCAAAATCGGTGAACCGGAAGTAGTAGTTTATTCGTGTCACTTTTCACTTTTTTGCCATTTTCTCAAAAACGGCCCCTACGATTTATTTTTAAAATCACCTCATATAGGCTACTACATATTTTATTCTCTACGGGGTAGGGTAGGCGGCATGTTGACTGAAATTTTTGGGGAGGCTGTTCTCTCAGAAAAAATGTTTTTTTTTTAAGATTGCGGCCTTAATATGCATTTAACGACAAAAGTGTACGTATAATAAAATTTATAAGAAAATTAAAAGATCTAAAACTTTCATTTCAAGCATTTTTCTCTACAGAGCCTTGTTTGCGTCAAAGATTTTTCATATTATTAAGCCAAACTAAGGTTGGTTTTCATCTTTCATCATTCACTCATGATTAAAATTAGGTTATGTTATTCGAGGTTAGTTTTTGGTTTATTTCTAATTTTTGGTTATATTGTTCATTATTTGAATTGGCGAGAGAAAGTTGTGTGTGAGTATTTCACACCAGATTTTTAGAATAGAAAGAAATATCAGCTTTCTTTGGATGTAAATAATTTATTTTGGAACAAATTTTAATGGAAATTGGAACATCTCACTTAAAACATTTATACCGTGTAGAACATCAATTCACATGAAACATTGACGTAAAGGATTAATTTATAGGATTATTTGGAATGTAGGCCTATACGTATATGTGATAAGAAACAGAACTATTTTTTATTGCCCTGGAACTAGAAGATCGGGTGCAAATAATTTAATACTCGACCTGCCTCATCCTTTCTTTAACTGATTGTAAATAAATTAATGTCTAACTAAAATTATTATTATTAAAAAACTTTAATGCGATTGAGGGACAATTCAGTTATTATGTAATTTTTTTATGTATATAATAAATTTCTATACATTTTTATTAACCAACACTATGTATTATATTACGTTAAGGGTTGAAGATCCAAAGCTACAGGGAGGTTATTGACCCTATTTACATAACACGCGTTCTTTTCTCTTTAGGGCACGAATTAGAAGGTCGTTTGCACATGGGACCTTACTTTAACTACATCGTTTTTGCTTCCTATTTTCACTTAAACTCAAAAATACATAAATCTTCTAACCAAACATGCGTTGTTCAATTTGGATAATGCCTTTAACAAAACTAACCGTATCTTTTTATTATGGAAAAAGACAGATACATTTTCATCTACCTCTTTGTCTATACCATACCACTACGTTAAATATCAATTAGGCCTATTTGTTTTGTAAACAATATGAATTAGTTTATAAAATGAAATTATTTTTCGTTTAGATAACTTTACCACGTCCTTAGATGAAGACCTGTACAATTTACAATGTGTTCCTTTATTACTTAGTTAAAACAGAACGGTAATTTGAACATACGTTTGGAATTTAATTACGCCGCATTCTAAGCCAACCAATTAAACGAAGATTTACTGTTTTATATATCAACAAGCACTTAATTTCCTTACACAAATACAAAATTTCTACTTCATGGTTTTCTCTTTTTGTAAAATATTCAGCTCGTATATTGTTTACTTTTTATGATGATATTTATTTAAACATTTTAAATTAAAAAACTTCCAGTAACTTATATGTCAGTTACAGTTTTTACTCTTGTCACCTTCGCCCCCCTTTGATTAGGTACTGTGCTGCCGGCTATCAAAGCTTCCGACGTAGCGACAGAGGGAGTCACCAATAGTTCTGAGAGAGGTGGTAGGCTTGTGGCGGCGTACCGACAGAGGCCTTTGTCATCAAGGCCAAGACCAATAACCCCCCTCTACCACAGCGCTCTCGGTAACTATATAAAGAGCGCTAAACTGAGCCGAGAGATTCAATTCCGATCCAGATAGCTGACAAGACATCCACCATCGGCACACGGCTACCGGACTCCAACGAAGACTAATCGACGACCCCGCAAGAGAGAAGATGATGCTTCCGCTCACTGACCCGTCACCGTAAGCCGTCGACCGGACTATCATCGCCCGCTGACGCGAGCGATGGCCACAGCGGTCCCTCGACCGAGCCTTACGCCCACCGGACCCGACAAAGCAGCCATCGACGCACTACTACGAGGGAAGAAGATGATGTCTCTGCTGGACGAAGACACGCCGTGTCGCCCAGCTCCTCGACCGCCACGACGACTACGACCGACGCTTCCTATCAAGACGACCACCGTTTAAACGGTCCTTTTCAGGGCCACCAAAAATGAAAGTTTTCAACTCGCCACTAAATTTCGCCATCCGGTGACACTGTAATATTAGAGTAATATACTTTTTTATTAGAGAGATATACTTTCTTTTGCCTTTTTCGAAAAATACGTAAAAAAATTGCCCATAACATGTAGATGGAATGTTAAATTATTTGTACTTGATCTGCTAGTTCCAGGGCTACAAAAAATAGTTCTGTTTCTTATCACATGGTCAGCCAATTATATAACTGAAGTATTTAACGACAGAAGCGGCAGAAGTGTAAAAAAGCAGTAGTTTCAGTTATCTTCTCTGAGAGTAATGCATTTCATTATACAGCCAGATCCTGCGGTGAATGAAGTAAACGTATGATTTCGTTTATTTTTTTATTGATTTATAAATAGTATCAAGGTCACTGCTACTTTATGGCAGATGTGCCATGAGTATTTTATTTAATGCCTGTAATGTATAAAATTAGTTCATTTTTTATCAAGGTCACAACTACTTTGCTGGCAGATGAGCCATGAGTAGTTTACTTAATGGATGTAATGTATAAAATTAGTGTATGGTATATAGTTAAGTTTTTTTCTAATAAAGCCATAAGTTGCGCATAACAGTCAGGTGGAGTGTTAAACTATTCACACTCAATCTGTTAGTTCCAGGACTACAAAAAGTAGTTCTGTTTCTTATCACATGGTCGGCCAATTATATGACTGAAGCATTTAAGAACAGAAGAGGTAGAACTGTAAAAGACACCAGTCAGAGTTATCTCCTCTGAGAGTAATGAATTTCATTATACAGCCAGACCCTGTGGTGAACAAAGTGAAGGTGTCATTTGTAGGTTGGAAAGAAGATGCTTTTCAGAGGGCCTGGCATGCTAATAAGCATACTTTTCCATTCAGTGAGGAAGACAAAAATATACCATCTCACTCCTCGTTATACTTAGTAAAACCTCTAGAGGTTCAAACCAACCTTTCAGCTGATGACCTAAACAACGACAAAGAGTTATTTTTTCATGTCGATTTTTCGAAATCGAGTTTCCACCGGACATACACGTTTTCAAGTCCCCTGAGTCTGTGTATTTGTGTGTCTGTATGTCTGTATGAATGTTTGTGAACAAAATAACTCAAAACCGGAAAATCGTACACTCACTCGCGTACAGACACACAACATGTTTTTGGGAGAGAAATATTAATAAACAAAAAAATGTATTCCATTCCAAAATACGTAGACAAAGGGTTACCTAGTATTTCGCTTTTTAAAACAGTTAATTGTTACGAAGTTAAAAAGTGATATGTAACAGGATATTTTAAATTAATAGTTCTTAATAGGGTTTATAAAATAACTCAACAATATGGGTGTAGAACTATTTCGAAAAGGGAAAACTTCAGTCAGTTGTCTTTGATTACACATAAGGTCAACTATAAAATTGAACTTTTAGAGAAAACGTAAAACGGATTTATCAATTTCTCTTCCACACCTTGTTCAATTCAATTCAGCAATTAACCTCTATTAATTGCAAAAGTAATAACTTGAAAATTATAAATTGACAACAGTTAAAAAACTCTCAAAAGATATATAAGTTTCGTCTAAACTATTGTTATAGTTATACTTTTTTTTATAGATTTTAATACTCATATTACTTTTGTAGTGGAAGTTAAGTGATGAAGAAACTTGTTTAAGTTCTTATTTTAGAAAGAAAGACTATCAATTTTCGGTTAAGACTATTGGGTTATTAAACTTAAACAGTAAAAACATAAAATTTATTTTTATAATGTTGCCGTCCATAATAAAAATATAATCAAAGATATAGAACTTTACAAAACCTACAACTTTTATTTCTAACATTTTTTACATTGCTTAATTTAGTCAACTAGTGATTTTCTCTATTTTGCTCATCAAAATCGGTAAAAAATGGTTTTTTTTTAATATTGTAGCCTTAGTATTTAATTTACGACAAAAATTTATAATCTATGTTACAGGAAATTAAAAAATCTACAATTTTTATTTCAACAATTTTCTCCTTCAGAGCCTTGTTTAGCGTCAATTGGTGATTTTCCTTACGTTTAAGTCGAACAGAGGTTGATTTTCATTTTGCGTTATTCACTCATGATTTAGGTTATGTTTTTCATGTTATATTGTTTACTAATGGTTAAACATAGATTATATTATTCATTATTTACATCGGCAAAAGTCCTATGAGTGTTTCACACCAGATTTTTCTGTTACAATACTTTTTTTATATAATTTAGTCAGAATAAAGTAAAAGTAAACCTAATTATATTACATCTGACATTTCACAGTCAACAGGGAATCTTGCTCCTCATCCTTTACACAAAATTGATTTTTCAATATTTTTAAACTTTTATGCATCACAATAAAACTTTTAAGAATCAAATTTATAACTCAAGAACAACTTTTGTTGGAAACTTTCTTCAACTCAAAAGGGAGTTATTTCCTGTCTTGTGAAAATTTGATTGTCAACATTTTCTTGCTTAATGTACATTAGAAAGCAAACTTTATGGAAAAAGTAATCAAATATTTCTTTATTTTCTTGTTTACAAAAGTTGATTAGGTAAAGCTCAGGAAATCTTAAGAAATTAATAAACCTGGTGGTGTTGGATATTTAAGAATAAATCTTCTATCATAGAAAAAAGCTTGGAATCTAGAGTCAGGTAAATATATTCTTACCGCATTATAAATTCACATGAAAATATCTGTTGTGAAACGCTCACACAACTTTGTCTTGCCAATGTAAATAACAAAACTTATCCCACGTTTAATCGTTAGTAAACAATGAAAAATGGAAAACATAACCAAATTTTAATCATGAATGAATGACGCAAAATGAAAATCAACCTCTGTTCGATTTAAAAATTCAGAAAATCACTAATTGACGCTAAACTAGGCTCTGTAGAAAAAATATTTCGAATAAAAGTGGTCTATTACCGATTTTGATGAGAAAATACAGAAAATCACTAATAAGCGTTGTACAAAAAAATGTTTAAAAAAGGAGTTGCACATTTTTTAATGTTCTACAACTTTGATTTATACACTTTTACTCTAGAATGCATATTAAGTCCGTAATCTTAAAAAAACATTTTTTACCACGAGAACACAGGCCCCCTAAGAATTTAAGCAGACATGGCGCTTACCCTATCTTGTAGGTAGAGCATAAAAAATGTATTAAATAACGCGATTTTTTAAATCGTAGACTTTTTGAAAAAAATTACAAGAAAGTAAAAAAATGCACGAATAAACTACTAGTTCCGGTCGACCGATTTTGATGAAAATGTTCTTGTCGGGTTCTGTAGTGGTACCTAACTTAACGCTTTCAGTATCAACGTCCGGAAAAAAGGACGTCTATAAATTTTATGTATAAATAACATCCCATTTACCGGACATAGTAAGTTATACATAAAGTGCCAACGTCCGGATAACCGAACGTTTCCAAAAAACTTTAAACAAAAATTCATGGAATAATGTATATTGAAACTGCCTCCATGGCGTAGTGACTAGCGCGCTATACTACAAAGCGAAAGGTCCCGGGTTCGATTTCCGTTCAGGGACTGGAAATTTTAACGCGTTAAAACCAACGTTAAGGTACCAAAAAAGTAGTTGCTAATGATCAAACTTTCGATGCGACTCTAAAAATAAACTCAAAAATAACTATTTTGAATATTTTTAGTGTTAAAACGATGTACATAATAAAAATTAATTTCTAAATTTTATTTTTCTGTAACGTTGAAATTTTGGTCAGCAATGGCAGGCTTACGCCTGCAAGTTTTCGAAATAAGGGCTGGCACATTTTGTATACCCTTATTCAAATTAAATGGCACTTTACATCAAACTTTTAAATATTGTTTCGGCACTGAAAGGATTAAGTTTACTCACACACAAACCAATTTTTAAAAACATTTTTGAGTTCAGCGGGCCTGAAGACGTGTACATACGGTGAAAACTCGATTTGAAAAAATCGAAATGAAAACAATACTTTCCTTTACTATATATATTCGTACAGGGCAAGAGAAAGTAAAAATTAAGTAATAGATTGGCAAAGTAGTACTAAATTTTAATCATTTTAATCTCAACAGTTGGGTACAGTTTTATATAGTCAGTCAAACGTTGCGTGTCAAACAGGTGGATTAATAGAAGTGACGTTGGATAACTAACGAGACAAATATAATGTAGAGAAAAACGATATTATTGAAGTTCAGGACAGGCAGGGAAGGAGCGAAAATTGTGCACCCATTGTTCCATATAGCGTACCGTATATTGGGAGGCAGACATGTGTGGTACAGCAACCACAGTTTGTAGTCGAGTCACAGTTTTAGTGCCCGCGTTGAGCAGGAAACATGTCGGTTCAAGAGAAGTTAATTGAAATTGTGCGTACCGAAACCACATTGCATGATACGAATCGTCCTGAATACATGACTGTTCCGTTGTAAACCTATAGTAATTTCTTGAATGTAGTATCGTCAAACTTGAACTCGCCATGCGTTTTTTTCATAAAATCACTTTGCCACACATTTTTCTCCCTTCGCTTTCAAATACAATACAGTAAAATTAATTCTTCTCACCGAAATCGAACGAATCCGATTCTAACATATCATTATTACTAAAAATGATCTGTTGTTTAGGTCATCAGCCGAAAGGCTGGTTTGAACCTGTAAAGGTTTTACAAAGTAAAACGAGGAGTGAGGTGGTTTACCATTGCATTCCTCGCTGAATGGAAAAGTACGCTTATCAGCATGCCGGGCTCTCTGAAAAGCACATATAATGTTCCACTCTGCAAATGACACCTTTACTTCATTCACCACAGGGTCTGGCTGTATAATAAAATTTATTACTTTCAGAGAGTAGATAACTCTGATTAGTGTCTTTTACACCTCTACCTCTTCTGTTCTTAAATTATTCACTAATTTAATTGGCTGACCATGTGATAAGAAACAGAACTATTTATTTAGCCCTGCAACGAACAGATTAAGTGTAAATAATTGGCACTTCACCTGTCTGTTATGGGCAGAAAAATGATCTATCGCACTAAATAGCCAAACATTGACTAATTTCTGAACCTGAAATAAATATTCGCTTGACCTGCGTCTACAGTTCGGTTACTAGCCCTCTACAGTGCCGACACAGGCCTACTGCCCCTGTCGGAACTATTGTCGGCTTCCCTTCGTCGGTATGTCAAAAGCTTTGATGGCCAGGAGCACAGTACCTAATCAAAGAGACGACTGGGACAGTGAATTAATTATTTAGGTCTTTTCTGTTATTCCCCTTCCCAGTGTATGTTTTACATTTTTTTAATATTTCGTATGTAGGTAATCTAATAGTATTTTTCACGACAAAAACGGGAAAAATATTTAAAAAACCATAGATAATTATTTTTCAGGTTAACGTTAGAGTTTTTTCCTTTTTCAAGTTAATCTTAACCAATTTATAGAAATCTTTAAATTATTTCATAATATTTGATGTAATTATGTTATTAAATTAATTTAATTTAATGATGTCATAATATACTAAATGAGTTTATATTTCGTTATTACATACAGTACCAATATTGAGAAAAAACAATGGATTTAACCTACCTATATTTAAAATTAACTTGAATAATATTGGTGTAGGATTTTTTAAGTATTTTTCCCGTGTTTATCATTAAAAATACTGTAAGGTTGCATACGAAATATTTAAAAAATGTGAAAAATTGTGCTGGGGGGGGGGAAATAACAGAAAAGACCCAATTATTTTTTACTTATACTGGCACACGTTTGTTAATCATATTTGGATAAATATTAATTTCCACCGCCTCGGTTATTGGAATTAATGTGGTAATTGAGATGAATATGTGTATAAAAAAATCTGGTGTGAAACACTCACACGACTTTCTCTTGCCAGTGCAAAAAATTACCAATAAACCTAATATTAGTAATAAAACATTAGAAATAAACAAAAAACTAACCTCAAAAACATAACCTTATTTTAATTATGAGTGAAAGACGCAAAATGAAAATCAACCTCAGTTTGGCCTAAAAATACGGAAAATCAATCTTTCACGCTCAACTAGGCTCTGTGGAGAAAAATGCTCTAATAAAAGTTGTAGGTCTTTTAATTTCCTATAAATTTTATTATATACACTTTTGTCGTAAAATGCATTCTAAAGCCGAAATCTTAAAAAAATATATTTTTCACACGTTTTCGTGAGAAAAAAACAGAAAATTGCTAAACTAAGCGTTATACAAAAAAAAGTTTGAAATAAAAGTTGTAGAATTTTACATTCTCTACAACTTTTATTATATAACGTTTTGCGCTAAAATGCATATTAAAGCCGCAATCTTAAAAAGAAAATGTTTTTACGTAAAAACAGCCTCACGCAGAATTTCAGCAAACATGGCGCCTACCCTATCTTGTAGAGCATAAAAAATGTAGTAAACCAGGCGATTTTTAAAAAAATCGTAGGACCAGTTTTTGAGAAAATCGCAAAAAATTGAAAAATTATACGAATAAACTACTACTTCCGGTTGACCGATTTTGATGAAAATGTTCGTGTCAGGTTCGGTAGTGGTATGTAACTTAAGTTTCAAGTTTCAAGTTCGTACGATGTGTCGTTGTTGAGATATTTTGTATACACACAGACACACACACACAGAACAATCGCTAAAAACATGTTTTTTGGGTTCAGGGGGTCTGAAAACGTATAGATCCGGTGAAAACTCGATTTCTTAAAATCGACATGAAAACAATACTTTCCTTCCTATATATTCATATAGGCAAGAGAAAGTAAAAATTAATTTAAAATGTAATCCGCAAATTGTTTTTGGGAGGGGGGGGATAAAGTATAAGTAATTCAATCACAATGAAACTTACACCATATTTCAACATAGTTTTTACCAACATGTAGACACTTGTCACATCGTTGTGTGATTTTTCCGATTCATAATCGTGTAAATAAATAATTGTTAAAAGTTTAAGGAGTCTTTTTTTTATTTATTATAACCAGATACCGAACGAACCTTGGTTTAATTGTTAAAATAACGATCAAAATTACCAATGGCATAAAAATTACGCATATATTGTTCTCTTTTGAAACCTATATGGACCTACGGGTTCCAAATTGACGGTTCAACCAAACCCTCTAACTTGCAACGAATTCAAGAATTCCAGTAAAAAACATTACGCCTTATAGCAAAAGCACCTCTTTACGTTAGCAACAAAACCTTACATACAGATTTAAAAACACCACTTGTTCAAAATTCCATCGAATACCTATACAAACGCTTTCACGACAAGTCACACGAACACGAGAACCCACTGGTGCGCTCACTTTCCACCTTCCATTTACCTGATAATCCCCCTAGACGCCTTAAAAGACGCTGGAATAGAGACCTGCTAATTTGATAGACAAATTTCATTCTTGGGGAGGCACCAATGGGAGCCCTACCCCTCTCATGCCTATCATGTCATTTACATTATTATCATAATCATCACATTTGCTTGTTGTAAAATTTTATAGTTGTAAATAAAGAATTAAAGAGAAAAAAAAGTTAAAATATTAATAAAATAAACATCCGTTAATAAGTACATACACACTTTTAAATAAGTGTTTTGTTTGTTTTATAATTTTTATTTTAACAGGAATAACAATGAGAGAGGTAGTGAAAAACTGTTTACGAACAGATGACAGGTACATGATAAACATTTCCATGAAAATTTATGGAATCGAGATGTTTACATTATTTATAAATCAAATGATTGTCAATAACATGCATCTCCATTGAAAAAATTAAAATTGAATAGGCCTACATAGTACTTAAACTGTATTACGCACACTAATCGTGAGACCAATTGAATTCATTCATAAAATAGTGTATTCTATTCGTATCTTAAAATTTTCATCAATATATACATTTTTTACGGCTACAAAAAATAGTTCTCTTTCTTATCACATAGACAGTCAATTATATTACTGAACTTTTTAAAAACAGAAGAGATAGAGGTGTAAAAGATACTAGTCACAGTTATCTCCTCTGAGAGTAATGAATTTTACTATACAGCCAGACCCTGTGGGGAATGTAGTGAAGGTGTCATTTACAGGGTGGAAAGTGGGTCCTTTTTAGAGGGCCTGGCATGCTGATAAGCAAGTTTTTTTTTAGTTTTTTTTTAGTTTTTTTGTGGGGAATGAAGTGAAGGTGTCATTTACAGGGTGGAAAGTGGGTCCTTTTTAGAGGGCCTGGCATGCTGATAAGCATACTCTTTTAACTCAGTGAGGAAGGCAATAGTAAATCACCTAACTCCTCGTTTATACTCAGTAAAACTCTAGAGGTTCAAACCAGCCTTTGACCTAAACACATAAACCTAAACACATAGACCTAAACACTTTGGCTGTTGACCTAAACACATAAAGTTTTTACAACTAACATTTTTTTTACGTTCTCTTGCCCTATATGATTATATTGTAAGGAAGGGAAGTATTGATTTCATGTCGATTTTTCTAAATCGAGTTTTCACCGGAAATACACATTTTCAGGAACCCCGAACCCAAACAAGCATGTTTTTAGCGATTGGTCTGTGTGTATGTGAACAAAATATCTCAAGATGGATGTGTCCACAGAGCTCTTCTGTTATGTCCACACCACAGCAACCGTTTTCTCTATATTATTGATTATAATCCTAAATATAGAGGATCGATTTCCGCTACTGGCCTTTAGATACCGTCTCCGCAAGGAGTACGATCGTTGGGTAGACCACGAAGAAGATGATAAAAGCTAGAACAGGCAATGTGCGGAATTCGTAAAGGAGGAAGAAGAAGGAGAAAAAGATGGAGGAGGAGGAGACGAAGAAGAAAAATGAAAAGAAGAAGGAGGATCCTAAACGATATTCAGCATGATGTCAATCACAAAATTGTAGTATAAAAATATTTAAGTTGATCCACAAAAGCATAAAAATATTAGTAAAACACTTTCATCGTTAAAACTTTTATGATAAACAATAAAAAATCATGTTATGTTAAATAATATATTAACAATTGTCTTGGTGTCTCCATTATTCTACGTTACTTACTAAGAAAGAATACAATTGAACTTGTTTCAGAAATGAAGAATACTTTAGAAAAAAGAACTTACTACTCCTTTTGACAAAGATTATTGAGTACAATTTATCAGCTTTTGTGCTTTGTACAAAACACTTGCTCAATCATTCCTCCTTCTCACTCATATGTTTTTTCTCTTTCCATCTTTCTAATGTTTATACATATCTTCGCTTTACCTGTTTTGTTGTTTCAAGTCCAAGTAAGGGTTTTCAAACGTACCTTTGCAGTGCATAGCACTCTGTTTTATCCTTTATCCGTACACTTTTCATCTTGTTCTAACTGTTTTTTTTTCTTATTATTATTTTCTTTCGTTTGTTCTTTATTTCTCTCGTCTGAGTCTGACAGACTCAAAGTAATCTGTGCTTTTCTTTGAACGTAAAAATTAATAGTTCTCATCGGTCCACATCCTTTTACATCTTTTCTTTTGGCTTAAATCTCTAATATTACTACCTGGCAAGTTCATAAAGAGGTTGCTACATCACACAGTATTTTTTTACACAGTTTATTTTCCGTTGGAATTTATTCAGCAAAGAGTGTTTATTCATTATTAACTTAATTAAATTATTCACTACAAAGCTTTTTATTTTACTAAAGCGAAATTTTATTTTGTAAGCCTGTAACATCCTTTATACACTTCTACTGAGTTACAAAGAAAAACCGATTACTGAACATCGGAAAACACTACATGATTTTTACTTTTTTTATGATTAAAAAAATACATTTTTATCATTAACAAAATCAATTTTCTCAATTTTTCAACGTACTTTTGACTTTTTATAAATATTTTAAAATATAGATTTTTTTTATTTATTGTGATATCGTAGTAAATTGGCTGTGTTTGGAGAACAGAATGTTGTTGAACTCCGTAAACCAGTTTTAAAATTCATTAAAATATTTTAAAATATTCTATTACGCTTCAGAATTATGTATTTTTATCTGGGTAATTCAAAAAATTAAGACAATATTGTAGATCATATCACTTCGACTTTACGCGATATAAAAATTGTCGAGGTTCAAATCAACTTTTTGGTTCTTAACCTGAACAACAAAGATTTGAAGGAATTAAATCAGATTACTGTACTCCGATACAGGACCCTGAGAAATTATCGGAAGAGGGTCTTTGGTGACTAGGAGTGATAAAATGTGAGGCATTTATCTTCAGTATCGTAGACTATAGCATAAAAATTCAACAAGAGAAATCCATTAACTTTTTTCCCTTTAACTCTTTCTTCTTCTTCTTACTATCAAGGATTAGGCATAAGCTTGTTCCGAACTCACAAACCATCCTGTACGTCTACATAAACACGAGACACTCCAGCCCGTACATCTCAACCACTGCCATCTTCTTCGAGGTCTTCCCACCTCCCTTCTTCCAACTGGAACATATTCCATCACTTTTAAAGGTATTATCTCCTCTGGCATCCGTTTCAAATGTTGCCTCGATTGATTCCGGTACTCCTCCACTTTTTTATTTAAGCTAAATACACCCAACTCAGATCTCCTCCTCGTTGTGTATTAGATCCAGCCTCGAGCGGCCTTCACCCCTCTTAAAAACATCATTTCAGCTGCCTGGATCCTACTTTCTTGGCGTTTTTTTGGTAATTCATGACTCACTTCCATAAAGAAGTACTGGGGCTGTCATTACCTTGTAGAACTTCACTACTGTCTCTGTTCTAGCTCTGTTACCCAGTGTCCTGTTAATGGTACTATAAATAGCTTGAAATTTATTTATTTTATTTTCGACATCCAAGTCCCTACCAAAGCTCACATCGAAAATTTTCCCCTTTTCCCTTCAACTCCTCACTTAATTTGCAAGAAGTGTTAAAGTTTATTCCCACGACGCTTTACTAGCTGCTAGTCTACTAACATAATAACGGGTGTTTCAAAAAGGACGCACTTCGAAGTTTAAGGGTTACTATTTTCTGCATAGGGAATATTTTTTTCCCCCAAATAACAGTTGGCACTACCGTACTCATTGTTGACCCATTGTGTATTACTGACATGTACTAGTGCTATCCCAGTATTCATTTGTGTCTGTAGTGTCTGTATAAGTTCAAACATGGTTTTTTCAAAGGATGAACGTGTTTTTATTATTGAAAGTTGTTGCGCATATAAATCTTACGAACGAGTGAAAGACGAGTTCCAGTTAAAATTTCCCAATTCTGATACCAATAATAATACCAATTATACAACAATAATACAACAATAATAATAGTTATATCTAATAACACCACAATATCGCGTCTGATTAATAAATTTCGTGAGACTGGCAGTGTACAGGATCGGAAAAGCACAGGTCGACCATCAGTGTTAACAGAACAAGTTTTAGACGATGTGAACAACGTTTGACTACCTCATCCGGCATATCACTTAGAAAGTTATCTTCACAGGCTGGATTATCACTATCTATAGTGTTGTTAAAATTAGACGATCGAGATTGTTGGTTTCAGCAGGATAACGCAACGTGCCATACTTCTACTGAAACGCTGAATATGTTACTAGAATTTTTTGACCATCGTGTGATATCAAAAGGATTGTGGCCACCAAGATCCCCAGATCTTACTCCTGCGAATTTTTTTCTTTGGGGGAATTTAGAGAGTAAGGTTTTTAAAAACAATCCTCATACAATTGAATAATTGAAGGCTAATATTGGAAGTGAGATTACAAACATTAATGAGCAAACACTACGAAAAGTGGCTGCAAATGTTATGAAACGTGTCCGAACTTGCATTACAAGCGGAGGAAGTCATTTTGAACATTTATTGTGAAGTTTTAAAGGTAATCTGAATGTAATAAAGGTAATAATTTCATACCGTATAATTTGTAATTACTTAATGTAATAAATTAGCGTTCTCAAACTTCGAAGTTCGTCCTTTTTGAAACACCCGTTATATTATAGTCACGAGTTTGCACTTGTTTGCAACGAGGGGAAAAGGGGGGAAAGCATCAGTGTGCATGCGCGACTGCTTTAATTTCAGTACTACAAACATAACAACTTATACTATACCCAGAGCATATACAGTATATCGCGGAACCTTTTGTAGATTAACTGTACGAATATAACTGTTTGTTACCGTAAACGCAAATGTCGGTTTCTCGAAAACGTGTTCGAACTATTCACAGTGCTGAACGCAATATAATAAAATGTTGTGAAGTTGAAGCTAAACAAGAATGGCTATCCGTGCCTCTTAACAAAAGCCGTGAGCGAGCGGCTAACTACTGTGTTGTTTCACTTTCCACAATTCGAAAAATAAAGAAGGAAATTCAGGACGCGAAGAAGCTATTCTTTAACAGTTTTGTTGACACCTGGTAAAAAAAGAAAACGGTTAGGTAGATACTAGAGAGACTGATAATGAAAATGCCGATGAGAGCAATAGTAAAGAAGGCGATTTATTCGTAATTACAGTAAATCAAACATTTCTAGTAATGTAATTAAGCTATAGGCAATATTACAGGTCATATTTATTTTTTATAAGATTTATGAAGAAAACATTTTCTCGGAATAACCACAGCTTACAAAATGTATTTAGAAAGTGCACGGTAGTGAAATGTATGAGTAGTGTCTCACTGTTGAGGTTGGCAGCACTGCAAATATTTCACTTCCCTTCCTCACAGCCAATACATACGCTAAAAGCAATCTCGTAAATTCAGTATGTATAGCAGCTAGTTTAGTTAAAGTGCTAGTGCGTTACTACCTACTAGCGCGTTAGTATTCACTAGCGCGCTAGTGACTTTGAACATGTTTGATTTTACTAGCGCTAGTAGGGAAGAAAAGATTACGTGATTGATTAGCGCTAGTACACTAGCTTGGTGTGAGCGTTTGAAAACGTTGCTAGTGCTAGCAGCTAGTAAACTAGCGTCTTGGGAACCGTCACCGACGCGCTAGTAGATCCGGCTAGTATTAACAGTTGGTAAACTAGCGTCGTAAGAATAGGCCTTAACACTTCTTGCAAATTAAGTGGAGGAGTTGAAGGGAAAAAGGTTAATGGATTTCTCTTGTTGAATTTTTAAACTATAATGATACTGAAGATAAATGCCTCACACTTATCACGCCCATTCACCAAACACCCTCTTCCAATAATTTCTCAGGGTCCTGTATCGAAGTACTTATGTGGCCAAACATTTATGAATACTTGCAGTATTCTAGCCCACCTGCATCCAGTTATTTTCATTTAAATAATCTAGCAGTTCCACAATACCCAATACTGTTTTACGCAAATATTTTACTCTAAACTCACTCAAAATTGGGCATACACAAATAAAGTGAATTGTATCTTCATTTTCAATTTTATTTAACAAGGAACTGCAAAGTAGACTCAATCTCCCGATTGAAATCGTTCTCAAATGGAGTCACTCTTTACGTTTTTGTGGTTAAAAACAGTGTTTCTCAACCGGTGGGTCTCGATCCCCTGGGGGGGGGGGATTGTAGGGCGTATCTGCGGATGTCGCGAAATGCGAAAAAAAATTAAAAAGTTATTTTTATAGTTATTTATTTTAAAATAGACACAAAAAATTTTCATTACTTTTACAAATGTTTTCAATTCAATTAACGCAAAACTTGGGCTTATTTGGAATTATACAATTAATTATGGAATGTCAGGATTTATTTTTGGTACACAAAAAACGATGTAATTTTCTAGTGTCAAACGATTTCCTGATTTGGAAACAGAACACTGTACGAACTTGAAACTTAAATTAGATTCTACTACCGGATCCGACACAAACATTTTCATCATAATCGGTCAACCGGAAGTAGTAGTTTATTCATGTCATTTTTCACTTTTTACGATTTTCTCAAAAACGGCTCCTAAGATTTTTTTTAAAAATCGCCTCATTAACTAAATTTTTTATGCTCTACAAGATAGGGTAGGCGCCATATCTGCTGAAATTCTTAGGGAGGCGTTTTTCTTGTAAAAAATTGTTTTTTAAGATTGCGGCTTTAATATGGACTAGTACAAAAGTGTATATAACAAAAGTTGTAGAGACTACAACTTTTATTTCAAACATTGTTTTGTATAAGGCTTAGTTTAGCGGTAATTAGCAACTTTCTGTTGTTTTTTTTCACGAAAACGTGTAAAAAAATTGATATTTTAAAGATTTCAGCCTTATTATCCATTTTACGACAAAATGGTAAATAATCAAGTTTATAGGAATTTGAAAGATCTGTAACTTTTATTTAGACCAATTTTCTCTTCAGAGCGTAGTTTAGCGTGAAAGAGTGATTTTCCGTATTTTTAAGCTAAACTGAGGTTGATTTTCATTTTGCATCATTCACTCATGATTAAAATAAGGTTGTGTTTTTTGAGTTAGTTTTTTGTTTATTTCTAATACTTTTTTACTATTATTAGTTTATATTGTTAATTATTTTCATTGTGAAGAGAAAGTTGTGTGTTTGACACCAGATTTTTTTAACATAATCGAGAGGGCATTACTGAACCGAAAATGGGGATTGCAGTGTCTAACAGGTTAAGAATCACTGGTTCGAGATATTCCCCCAAACACTGAAATTTATCGCTTGTTACTTACGAACTGACAGAAAAAGTTAATTATTTATTATGATTTTTATGAAGTAAGGAAGTTAAAAAAGATAATTATCGAACAGCATCCATAAATAAAAATGTATTTATTTTATTTTACGGATACATAAATAAATATATACGAAAATATTCAGGATACATAACTATAATATAACTGAAAAGAATATTTTATACAATGAATGGTTGTAATTAAAGTTGGAAGGTAGGTTAAAATATAGTAGCGAAATTAAATTTTCAAATTCGACCTCTGAATAAATAAATATTTGTACTGCTGTTACATTGTTGTTTTTATTTTTTATTTCAGATTTTGTTACGATAAAATAATATTAAGGGAATATTTTAGTATTTTCCCATTTTAGTATTCATTACTTCTTCCTGTCGTGTTGCTAAAAATAGTATACAATATTTAATAGCTTCCAATAAAATAAAAGTGTAATTTACATCTGTTTTATATTCAGGTACTCATTTTTTCTTGTTTTATAAGGTTTTAAAACAGGTCTCTAAATTGTTTTAAAATTTTGTTGTTAATTTTTATTTTTTTTTTTGTAATCCCTACATTTCTATAGTACTCGTAATTTCGGGTGTCTTACCATTTGAATTCAGTCTAAAAGGTTGCTCAACTCTATAATTGGGAAGCGGTTCTACACGAAATACTCAAGAATATTCAGTGGAAAATAGTTTTAAATAAATTGGTTTTCGTTTGTACCCATTTGATATTAATTTTATTAATATTTAGTAACTTATCATTCTTAATTAAGTCAAAAACTTCCTGGAAAATTTGCTATTAGGTTGACCAATTGTTATAAATTTTTATACAAAATATTTATCCTAAATAAAACTTGTTGTTTAGGTCGTCACCTGAAAGACTGGTTTGAACCTGTAGAGGTAGGTTTTACTAATTAAAACGAGGAGAAAGTGGTTTACAATTGCGTTCCTCACTGAGTGGAAAAGTATGCTTATCAGCATGCCAGGTCCTTTGAAAAGCATATATTTTCCACTCTGTAAATGATACCTTCATTGCATTCACCACAGGGTCTGGTTGTATAATGAAATTCATTACTTTCAGAGAAGATATTTCTGATTAGTGTTTTTTACACCTCTACCTTTTCTATTCTTAAATGATTCAGTCATTTAAATCGCTGACCATCTGATAAGAAGCAGATCATTTTTTTTTTAGCCCTGCAATTAACAGACTGAGTGCAAATAATTTAACACCCACCTGTCTGTTATGGCCTTACATTAAACTTAATGAGCTAATTATTTACGGTTATTAAAATTATGTGAAGAGTAAATAAATATCTGGGAGTGTAAATATCTGGGAGTAAAGAGAGCGAAATTCAGCGAATTAATTTATAAATTCTATTCGCTGAATATTTATAGAATTATAAATAGCGAATAATATTATACTGTAACAGTACAGTAGTAGGACAGGGGTGTACGAGGTGTGGCTATTAAGTAAAGAGACTAATGTTGTAAAAAAAAAATTGTTTAATTTTATACATAATCACTTATTTTCACCTTCAATACACACTCCTTCTCTATCCCTACAACGCTCCATGCGAATTTTCCATTGTTGGAAACAGTGCTGGAAGTCATCTTCTGTCAGCTCCTTCAGGACACGTGCCGCTTTCTCTTTTACAGCTTCCACAGACTCAAATTTTGTCCCTTTTAATGCAGATTTCACATTAGGAAACAGGCAGAAAATAATAACATGTGATGAAACGTGGTTTTTTCCTTGTGATCCGTAAACGAAGCGCCAATCCATGCACTGGATGAGCCGAACTTCACCGAAAGTTAAAGGAAGCTCGAATGAGCAAGTCAAAATTTAAAGCAATGATGATAGTGTTTTTTTATATCCACTGGATTGTGTACCTTCACTGGGTTCCTGAAGGTTAAACAATTAATCAATATTACTACCTTGAGGTACTTTCTAAACTACGTCAAAGAGTAAGGAAAAACGCCCCGAAATGTGGAAGGACAAATCATGGGTTCTCCACCAAGACAATGCGCCAGCTCATTCCGCGTTATCTGTCAAGAGGTTCCTAGCCAAGTACAGCATCTCAGTGTTAGAACATCCACCTAATTCACCAGATCTTGCACCATCTGAGTTCTACCTGTTCCCTAAGGTGAAATCTGCATTAAAAGGGACAAAATTTGAGTCTGTGGAAGCTGTAAAAGGGAAAGCGGCACGTGTCCTGAAGGAGCTGACAGAAGATGACTTCCAGCACTGTTTCCAACAATGGAAAATTCGCATGGAGCGTTGTAGGGATAGAGAAGGAGTGTATATTGAAGGTGACAATAAGTGATTATATATAAAATTAAAATTAAAGTTTTTTATATCGTCAGTCTCGTTATTTAATAGCCACACGTAGTATAATATTTCTTGTTACAATGTTCTCACTATTTATTTATAAAATTGTTCTAATATTTTTAAACGACTTTTTTTTCTTTTTTAAATTCAGTCTTCATAATTTATTTACCTGTTATTTAAATTTTAACGCTTAATTTTATAGTGTTTGTAGTATTTCATTTATCGTTATTTTTTTATTATTTAAAAAAATGTTTATAATTAGAGAATAAAAATTTTAAAGTTTACTCTTAGTTGTAAACGCAAAATGTTAAGTGATTTTTCTTATTATTAAACCAAAGGTGTAATATTAAAAATTTGTTCTTATTTAAATAGTTGCAAAGGTACAAAGACAAGTAATTTATATTATTAATAAATAAATCTTATACAAATAAATTGAAATACGAGTATAATACCTTAAAAATGTACATAAACATTAAATGATTATTAACAAAGCTAAGTAATATTATTATTATTTTACATTATTTTTATTAATTAGAAAATTTTTTACACACATTTTTTAAGACCTTTTTCAAAAGATTGTAACGAAACATCATAAAAGTGAACATTACAAAGGGGAAAAAGTTACCCAGCTGTTGAATCCACTGGTTTGGTCTAAAGTAATTTGGAAGGAGACTAAAAGAAGAACTGAAGATCCGGTACCAAAGAATGCTTACGTATGATGCTGAGACGTATGAGTTGATTTAAAGAAACAAAAAGAAGAGGTTAACTACCCAAATTGGTTTCCTAAGGAGGAGCTGGTAGAGTTTCAAGGCTGGACCACATACAAAATGATGAGATTTAGAAGAAGATAAGTAAACTGAAACTGTTGTGGAGGATATTTGAGTAAAATTGATATAAACACCTCCGGTGAATAAAGGAGAGGAGATGCCTGAGTCTTCAGTTGGGTTCCATAGGAGAGACAAAGGAGTCGACGACCAGCGAGGAAGTGGATTGATGGTATTATGGATTCTATGGACGAGAAAGTGTTGGTAAAAGAGGATTGGCGTGATAGAGGAAAGTGAGAAACTTCTCAGGAGTGAGAAACGGCAAAACTGTAACTGTAATTAAAGTTCGGCTCTTCCCTGAAGCCCGGCTCTTCCAGTGCATGGATTGGCGCTTCGTTTCCGGATCATAAGTAAAAAATCACGTTTCATCACATGTTATTATCGTTTCAAAAAAATTTGAGTCATTTTCAATCGCGTACAAAGTGTCAGTACAAACATTTTTGCAAGCTTCATTTCAAACATTTTTGAGCGGCACGTGTCCTGAAGGAGCTGACAGAAGATGACTTCCAGCACTGTTTCCAATAATGGAAAATTCGCATGGAGCGTTGTAGGAATAGAGAAGGAGTGTACCTATATTGAAGGTGGCAATAAGTGATTATGTACAAAATAAAAATAAAATTTTTTACGACGTCAGTCTCGTTTTTAATAGCCACACCTCGTAGATTACGAAACTGTAGTATACATTTCAACTGTCTCCGAACTAAGGAGCTCGAATCGGAGCTAGGAGGTACAGTACACATAAAAAAAGGTCAAAAATATAGATTAATAAATAAACAAATAGTATCGAAGAGTCAACCGATTATAGTCGAACGAGGGGATGAGGTTTAAGATGGATCGAGAAAGAAGCAAAGATCTAATTCGTTGGTTCTAGGAACCTAGGTCGTGTGACGAGACTCGTGTAAAAGGCAAGGTAATGTAGTCACATGACCCTAACGTCACCGACACGCCATTTTCCGTGACTTCCTCTTCTATATATGAACTATTAAAACTTGTTTATTTCCAGTGTTACTTTTCTGATTTTTTCTTGCAAAACTTACATAGATGCATTAGTGTATTTTATATTTTATTTTGAATAAATTCGATTTTTTTTAAATATAGAAATATTTATAATCATTAATTCTTCTGTAAATTAATTAAACACATTCTGAATAAATTCTATCGTAATTCTAAGAGAAATATTAAATTCATAGCATCTACAATAAAATCGTTGTATTGTGAAGCCAGAGAAAACGACCTCGGTAAACATGAGCTACGGGGTTTTTTGCCGGTGCCTTCCTTCCTCACGGAATTTTCAAACATAATGTGACGTTTATTCCAGGTTCTTTCGGGATCTAGTTGTTTATAAATAACAAAACTTCCTTTTACAATTATTTATAACAAATTGATTATATACATTAAATTATAATTACTTCTAGCAAATTACAATCAACTACTTAACGTAATTCGAGAATAAATTGATTACAAACTTATTTAAAAACTTAAAACTTAAACGAAACTTAATTAAAAAGAAGTATGATCATTTATAATCAAACAATTAATTAATGAAAATTTTTATTTGTAGTTACACAATACTAACTATATTATACTATTCCTCTGGAATGTAGAATCTATTTCAATACCGTACGTATAACCGGTTTCTAATAACAAACCCTAAATGTTTACATATCGACTCACTTTGCAATACGTTTACTACTATTCATACAAGAAAAGTGGCAACCATAATAAACCGTACCTTAGAATTCCAGATTGATGAAAAATGTAACCGATAAATAAATACACTAAAGAATACTAGAAAATCTACAGAATAGACAATATTAGAAAGATTATAATAGATCCTACGAAAAGCTTTTATTCTACACTACAAAATCAACAAGTGTACGGAGACTAATCGGTCGGTAGGTAATAAATTACACTTGCCACACAAAACACATTAACACCAAGGTCTGTAAAGACTTACTAACTTCTTTGCAGACCTGGCATTAACATTAACACCATGGTTAAACACAATAGCAGACTCGCTGGTAAAAGTCAGAAATAATGTTGAAATTTCAGCAAGTAGGATAGGTAAAAACAAAAAAACCTTTGATATTTATTTTCTAAAAACTGAAATATTTTATGTCAAATGCCTTAAAATGTACGAGTATACTGTCCATACAACAAACGGAACTATTTCTACAATTCAGTTAGCTATTACTTTTGATTTACAAGATATGTAGTAGAAAACTATTTACAATCTTATTAAGACCTTTACTAAGTCAAACGAGGCGTGAGGTGGTTTACCCCGCCTTCCTCACTGAGTGGAAAAGTATGCTTCTCATTATCCTGGTCCTCCGAAAAGCACTTACTTTCTACGCTGCAAATGACACCTTCACTTCATTTACCACAGGGTCTGGCTGTATAATGGAATTTAGTACTCTCAGAGGATAACTCTGACCTCCTAGTTAGTGTCTTTTACACCTCTACCTCTTCTGTTCTTAAATACTTCAGTCATATAATTGGCTGACCATGTAGTAAAAAATAGAACCATTTTTTGTAGCCCTGGAATTAGCAGATCGAGTGCAAATAATTTAAATTTTACCTGTCGGTTATGGGCAGAATGACGTATAAATTCAATTGTATGGTATGACGATTTACTAATTAAAAATTTTCGCTAACAAATTGTTAATGCCTATGTCATTACTTTTGTCTTCATTTATTTAGTCTATATTATTGAAGTAAAATAAAAATATTGCAGTTTTGTTCCAAATAATTTCTTCTACAGAAATAGTGAATTGTTTATCAAAAGCAAATATTTTTATAAACTCCCACCTTAATTACTATTGTTTTTTTTCTTGATGAATAACTCGTAACACAGGCTTTAATAAATAACCGTCACAATAATGGTAATTTTATGAAAATTATTGTGGATGAAATAAATATAATCGACCGGACAATTCTAGATAACATGAAATTTGCATTGTTTTTACATTGTTATCGTATTTTTATAGAAATAATATAAGAAAATATATTTCTTTTTTAAACAAAAGAGACTGGCATGCTTGGAAGCCTGTTGCTTTCATAATCACGCAAATGAATAAATTATCTATATATTTAATAAAATATAAAAGTTAAACGTGTTTTTAATGAAAGGCGATAAATGTAGCACTTAATTTCACTTTATCATTTAAATTTAGCCAAGTTTCTCAAAAATTATTTAGTTATATGAAGTTAATTTCAACACATACCATTTGGTAGAACTTGTAAAGAATCTTGTTTATACAGTGTGTCGCCGATCGGGGCCGACAACACGTGGTGAAACCTTGCTTGTTAGTTTGGTGGCCGACAACACGTGGCGAGTTTGGTGACGAGTTTGGTGGCCGACAACACGTGGCGAAACCTTGCTTGTTAGTTTGGTGGCCCTGAAAAGGGCCGTTGTTGGTGGTTGGAAGCGGTGAGCTGGCGTGTTGAGAGCGGAGCCCGAAGAGTGACGCCTCGACTACCGGGTTCAAGCCTAGCCTTCCCTCAGCGGTAGTTGGGTCCCCACTGCAGCGTGACAGTGGTGGCCCCCAGAGCCCCGCAGTGCTGAGTCGGTGTAGGCCGTCTGCCGAAAGCGCAACTGAGGCGGTTCTCACCAGGTCGGCGAACGCTGACCGGTACGGGAATGTGCGTCCAGCACCGGTAGCGTAGACCAGGGATGGTACGTCTTGTCTCGGCTTAGCTCTTCTTCTTCGGTCGGCAGCTCTTCTTCCTTGTTCTTTTTCGGTTGAGAGTTGATTGAAGAGTCTCTCTCACGGGCCAGTGCGGTGGCTTAAATTACCCACTGGCAAGTCCACTTCATACTGGAGGGGAGGCACTGCTGGCTCCGCGCGGCAGGCAGGTACTGGGACCGTCTGTAGGCACTAATATTGGTAGGGCAGTCGGCGACAAGTCAGTGGTTTTAGTATTTAATACCCGTAGCATTTAGTACACTACTATAACTTACCATAAGAAGTTTTTCTTAAACTAACCTAAACTAAAGTAACCTAACCTAACTTAATACTTAATTTTGATAAAAACGCTGCTAAATAAGTTAATTGGCTTTACCGTTTAATTACACTAGTAAATAACCTGTTGGAAAATTACTTAATATGTTAAGTTACTTTTATTGTCTATCGAAATGGTAAGGTGGCTATTTAACATTCATAAAAAAAACTTCAATTTTATAATCACTCTCAGAGCCTTTTCACACGGTTTGGCCGCATTGGCATAGTTGGTAACGTGCTCGCCTGTCATCATGCGGTCTTTGGTTCGAATCCCATTCAGGCACGGCGTATTTTCATACGTTACAAAAATCATTTCGTCCTTCACCGTCTGCATCAGCAGTAATTGCTGATCAGTCAGACGTTAAACCAAAAAAAAAAAAAGAAAAAACGGTGTGGCCACGTTGCTAAAAAAGGAAGTGACTAGTTGCGTGGTAGCTACCTGGCGAGGCCAGTTTTATTGTAGATATTGAACGGAATGGACGTTTAAGAAGCTATTTTGTTGTGGTGGTATCGTAAGAAACGGCGGAGGCAAGGAACAATATTTGGGTAAGACCTCTTTTAAGTGTTTGGACTGGCCTGGAAATTCACCAGACTTGAACCCAATTGAAAATTTGTGGGCATTTGTGAATAAAATATTAAGAAAAATGTACACTGCACTACCAAATAAAAGAAGATTTGTGCTGTGATTAAGGTTAATTTATAGATTCAATGCCTAAAAGAATTGGAATGGTTATTAAAAAGCGAGTAGAATACTAAAAATTCCCTTAATAAACACTGTACGTTATTTATATGTAATAAATTTGATTATTTTTGAAAATACACTATTGTTCACATTAATTTGCACAAGACTGTAACTTCTCTAGCCACGGCAAGTGTTACGACTCAAATGAACATTTCTATCCACTGCAATGTAAAACGTGACCACTCGTCGCCATAACGATGACGCAGCAGCCACGGACCGGACACCCGTCTTTTGTGGCCACGTGGCTGCCACTTCCGTCTGAAGTTACTCATTCTATCTAATTACTGGGGAACGTGGAGACGTGGTCACTGGCAGCGTGATCTCATGACCACGCCGTATGAAAAGGCTCTCAGTTTAAAATCAATTAATAATAATTATATATTTAAAACGCAAAATCTGATCCAATAAATGGACCAAAATGAAGATGTCCATAAATACAATTGTACCAAAAGGATTAAAAGTTTTTTTACATGGTTGTTAAGATAAAACTTTCGGGATTCTGTGAAAAATACGAAAATGAAAATTGGTAAAAGCCATAACGAAATTTTGCAAAGTAAATATCAAAATAATTGAATTAAAATTTTAATAACCCACCGGGTTGGTTTAACGATAGAGTCGTCGGCAAAGTCAGCTGTTTTACGGCTGATTTTCGGAGACGAAGGTTCCTGGCTCAAATCCAAGTAAAGATAGTTACTTTTATTCGGATTTGAATACTAGACAATGGTTACCGGTGTATTTTGATGGTTGGAATTCAATTAATCATACTCTCTCGGGAATGATCGGTCTGGATCTGTACAAGACTACACCTCATTTACTCGTCATACACATCATCGTTATCTCATTGGATCATGGGGTTGCTTATTGTTCTTAATTTGAACAGATTGCTAAATATACACATAATGAATAACACAAATTAATAGTTCTACTATTCTAGTGGCGACGTTGCGTAGTAAACAAAATTTGTTTTGACTGTTGTTATGTGGAGACGGGAATTGTTTGTTTAGGTGCATATATTATTTCACAAACATTGGCATACTATAACATCGCAAAAAAAGACTAGGGTGTAACGTAATGTGAAATTGGTTGTTAATATTAAATTAGTATTATTGTCCGAATTTACTTACACCGGTCGGCTAGTAGAACTCGGGCATTTTGCTGAGAACCGCGGAACAGACATGCGCACTAGCAGCCGAATGTTCCGTTCTTCGTCTTTCCCCAATGTACAGTCACGTAGGCATACGTAAACAACCCTGTGCTGCATCGTGCACATCATTATTTACAAAACCCCTTAGTTTAGCACGAGCCGTACTGTACTGCTGCAATGGTAGCGCTGTGACCGCAATGTCTACTTCACAGTTCTCAGCAAAATGCAAAAGCTATAACAATTTATTTCCCAAATGTTATCTACTCATGATTAACCCTTACCTTACATTATTTTTGTCTCTTAACTCTACTTTTAAATTGTGCACCAGTTGGGAAATTAACCTATTCAACTACGGTTTTCTATGTGAAGTCAATTTAGCGTTTGGTTTTTCGAACACCAGTTCGTTTGCAAAAATTTCTTAAATTCATTACTGTGACTTTTAGAATGGATGTATATACTCCCAAATTTTAAGCTTAATAACCCTAACGGTTTCTGAAATATTGAATCATTTATATGGAAAAAAAATAATTTGCAGGAGGCTTATTAGAAAGTTTTCAACTTCAACAGAAATCTCCTCAGAACTTCTAAATAACCTCAGTATTTCATTATAAACAACCAGCACTCGTGCAAAACATTGTAAAAACAAAATATTCCTTTCTAGAAAAACATTCCGTCAAAAATAAAAAAACAAAATTATAAAAATTTAATTTTCCATACATTATTTTGAAATATTATGCAAAGTCAACTTTAAAAATCTCCAAATTAACTATTTACTATCGTATAAATTTTTTAAATTTCCGATTACAGGTTTTCCCCATTAAATTATTTTGTATTTATTTAGTATAATGTACAATACTTTTAGTTTATTTAAAGTAACATCAACATCTTGGTCATTTCCGATATCTTGGGTTAAGGAACGGTATCTATAAACGTTTAATAATTGTCTAGCCCCTAGCCGGGAATCGAACCCGGGACCTGCACTTTACTGTGTAGCACTCTAACCACTGGGCCACGGGAGCGGCCCCCTAAAAAATTGTCTGCATGAGGTTTGGTGTTCCCACCATAGATTTTATTTTTTACCCTATCTTTTATTAGGTCTAATAATCATTTCATTGGCATTTAATTAAATTACTTTTTTACTTTCTCTTGCCTATATGAATATATAGGAAGGAAAGTATTGTTTTCATGTCGATTTTTCGAAATCAAGTTTTCATAGGATCTATACGTTTTCAGACCCCCTGAACGATTGTGTGTGTGTGTGTGTGTGTGTGTGCGCGCGCGCGTGCGTGCGTGTGAAAGAATATCTCAAGAACGGAATATCGTACGAACTTGAAACTTGAAACTTAAGTTAGATACTTCTACCGGACCCGACGCAAACACTTTTTTTAGAATCGGTCAACCGGAAGTAGTAGTATAATTTTCACTGTTTTGCGATTTTCTCAAAAACGGCTCTTACGATTTTTTTTAAATCGCCTCATTTACTACATTTGTTATGCTCTACAAGTTAGAGTAAGCGCCATGTCTGCTATAATTCTTGGGAAGGCTGTGCTCTCGTAAAAAAAATGGGTTTTTAAAGATTGCAGCCTTAATATGCATTTTAGTACAAAAATATACATAATAAACGTTGTAAAAAATTTGAAAACCACAACTTTTATTTCCAAACTTTTTTGTATAACGCTTGGTTTAGCGGTAATTAGTGATTTTCGGGTCTTTTTTCTATGAAAATCAGTATAAATTTTTTTTTTAAATTTCAGCCTTAGTATGCATTTTACAAAAAGTGTATACAATTAAATTTATAAGAAATTAAAAGATCTACAACTTTTATTCAGAGCATTTTTCTCTACAGAGCCTACTTTAGTGTGAAAGAGTAATTTTCCGTATTTTTAAGCCAAATTGAAGTCGATTTTCATTTTGCATCATTCACTCATGATTAAAATAAGGTTATATTTTTTTAGGTTAGTTTTTTGTTTATTTTTAATGTTTTATAACTAATGTTAGGTTATATTGTTATTTTTTTGCATTGGCAAAAGAAAGTTGTGTGAGTGTTTCACTCTAGATTTTTAAGTAGGGTTTTTAGGTTTCTGGCTAAGTAAGATTATATTAGAAATTTATTTATACTGATGCGAAGAATTTTAAATAATTTAATTTGGGATATTTGAATTAATTCCTTACATCTGATTCCCGAATCAGAAACTCAACAGCAGAATAAATAAGTAAGCGATAAGAAAACATGGTATCGATCGAGATTGTACCACGAGAACCTCGGCGATAACGGTTAGGAGAAAGAGCTGAACTTTAACTGTGCCTGGTACTTCAACCCACGCATTACGTTACAAACATTTCCCTATATTTCCCGTTTTTCTTTTTTTATACCCAGTTTTCCAACCGGGTCAAACAACGCATTTCCTTCCATAAACAACTTTTCTTCTTCTCGTTCTTAACATTATTATTTTCACTTCTTCAGTGCGTAAATTTCCCCTTTTTTTTGTTCAGCTTTCTTCTCTCTAAATACTAAATTATTTTCTTTAGTCAATCACTCACTGACAGTTTTACGGAAATAAATCTCTTAATTATAAATTTTCCTCTTATCCTACATTTTCCTTTTGAAATTTAATTGAAATTTTCCATCACCTATATCTAACATTCATCGCACTAAATCAGAAATGAATAACTTGTTTAAATTCCATGTCTTTCCGTTGTTTTCTATTTCATGATTAATTTTCAGTTTGCTATGACTAAATCAAAATAAATAATTAGTAAAACTTTTGAAGAATGAGTTCTTTAGTAGAGTGAATTAAAAACAGTTATTGGTATTTAATTTATCTGTCAATCAATTTAAATTAATAAACTTAACTCAAAATTTAATTATATAAATTATAATTTTGTCTTAAAATTTTGTTTAACTGGTGAAATAAAGTCCTGGATAAAATTAACGTATCATGTAAGATTTTGGGCTAAGTGTAAAATACATTTTCTTCAATTTTCAAGGTTCATTTCTGTTACTATTATCTTTGCATTATAATTTTAAGCAATATTTAATATTTTTAAGAAAAATTTAGAGTTGTAAATTTGATTTATGATTATTTAATTAACAGGTTGGCTCCCAAGGGAATTTTTGCGATTTTACTTAAAAACTTCATACCTATTTTATGGTTCCTTTACTTTGATTAATAAATTTTCTTTCAAGTCTAGAGTATTGCAAGGCTTAATTTTTTTTAGCGCTGATTTTTAGGTGAGAGACTGATCAGGTACTCAAGAGTAAAAATATCAAATTTACAGTGAGAGACTGATGTGTCTCTCACTCAAATTTTACTTGTATTTCTATAAAATATTATATGTATTTTATAAATAATTTACTTTGAACTATTTTTCAATAAAACTACATAAATATCGATGATGCGTCTCTATCAAGCAATTGTTCGGCGAGTGGTAAACTTGAGTACCAGTTGTCTACATAGAGGCACCGACCAGAGTCTATATACGGTTCTATTAATTGAAACACCAGTTCTGTTGACACTGAATCTTTCTGCTCCTGTTTTTGCTTTCTCTTGCCTATATGAATTAAAAACACGAACATTTTCATCAAAATCAGTCTACCAGATTTAGTAGTGTTTCGTGTCATTTTTCACTTTTTGGCGAGTTTCTCGAAAACGGCTTCTACGCTTTTATTAAAAATCGCCTCTTTTACTACATTTTGTATATAGGAAGGAAAGTATTGTTTTCATGTTGATTTTTCGAAATCGAGTTTTCACCGGATCTACACGTTTTCAGACCCCCTGAACCCAAAAAAAAAATGTTTTTAGCGATTGGTCTGTGTGTGTGTGTGTGTGTGTGTGCGTGTGTGCGCGTGCGTGCGTGTGTGTGTGTGTGTGTGTGTGTGTGTGTGTGTGTGTGTGTGTGTGTGTGTGAGAACAGAATATCTGAAGAACGGAACGTCGTACGAAATTGAAACTGGAAACTTAAGTTGAAAACCACTAGAGGATCTGACACGAGCATTTTCATCAAAATTAGTCTACCGGATTTAGTAGTTTATTCGTGTCATTTTTCCCTTTTTTGCGAGTTTCTCAAAAACGGCTTCTACGATTTTATAAAAAATCGCCTCATTTACTACATTTTGTATGCTCTGCAAGATAGGGTAGGCGCCATGTCTGCTGAAATTCTTGGTGAGGCTGTTTTCTCGTAAAAAATTGTTTTTTAAAGATTACGACTTTAATATGCATTTTAGCGCAGAAATGTATCTAGTAAAAGTTGTAGAAAATTTAAAATTCTATAACTTTTATTTCAAACATTTTTTGTATAATGCTTAGTTTAGCAGTAATTAGGGATTTTCTGTTTTTTTTCCTCACGAAATCGTGTAAAAAATCGATTTTTTAAAGATTTCAGCCTTATTATGCATTTTACGACAAAAAAAGTATAATCAGATTTATAAGAAATTAAAACATCTACAACTTTTATTTAAAGCATTTTTCTCTACAGAGCCTACTTTAGCGTGAATGAGTGATTTTCCGTATTTTCAAGCTAAACTGAGGTTGATTTTCACGTCTTTCACTCATGATTAAAATAAGATTATGTTATTTGTTAGTTTTTTTATTTATTTCTAATGTTTTATTACTAATGTTAGGTTAGAACGTTAATTATTTGCATTGGCAAGAGAAAGTTGTGTGAGTGTTTCACACCAGATTTTTTTTAAGCATAACCCAAACGTGCTCAATAGGATTTAAGTCTGGGTGAGGCTGGCCAGATCATACGGTTAACTCCAACTTCATTAAGATCTATGAAACCATTATTGCAGCATCTATTATAGTGATGCGTTAATTTTGTCCACGATCGTATTTAATTTGTTTTATTAATTCATTCTTGGTCCGAAAAATGGTTTGATAGAATAAGTGGTTTATAAAAAAACATAACACATAACCCAGTTATGAGATCATTCTAATTAGAACATTAATTGAAACATACCCTGTTGAAATAAAATACATAGAAATGTCAATTAAATTAAAAAGATATGTACACATTTACAATTTGAATAACTTATAAATTTTTAACCCGACAATTCCCTGGTATTATTATATAAACAGTTCCGAGGGAGGTGGAGGGTTCTTTGCTGATGTCGGATCAAATGACCAGGTGGCGGGTTTTTGGTTGGTAAGGCGGTTGCGGCCTCCTTGGGGCTGGACGAGGACGCCTCAATTGAGTCCAACATTACTTCCCCCATCGTGAGGGAGTGAACATTAGTTTTTCTCACCGCCTCGGATAAAAAAAAGTTTTTAATAATTTATAAATACCTGAAGGTTTTTTATTATTTTCCCGTTACCTGATGTCGTAAGCCTCCTTCTACCTCGCTTAATATGTCAGATGCTGGAGTTATAGACCAATGGTCTTGAAAGGATATCTTCACCAGAATACTTCAATTTGTTGGAAGTCGCAAGTTGTCCAGAGGGCGCAAATCGGGATGATTGGTTGCTGGATGGATGCCGGATTTAATGTAAAATAAACATACAAAATATTAGAAAAAGAACTACAACGAGCAATCTATGATGGATAAAATAAAGAAATTGGAACAACTTTTCTTCATATCAGAAAGTATTAACAAGATAAACATTTCCAAGAACAGTAAATTGCGAAATTACCATACAGTTTTCAAATCAGTGATTCTCCACGGAACTGAAATAATTGGATGGAAGGACCAATCCAAGAACTTCTGAAACAGAGAGAAAAAAAATCATGAGAAAAATATAAGTGTTAGAAACATGGGAATGAAGGTTAAAATCAAATAAGGAATTATACGAAGACATTGAAACGGTAAAAAATCATAAAGAGAGAAGATTCTTTGGCCCCTTAAAGAGGATAAGTAACAATAAAAATAAAATAAACAAATATTCAACATTTTCAATTATAAAAACAAAATTAACTTTAATCGTTGATAACTACAGGAAAGGTAAAAGTAAAGTTTACAGAAAAATGACTATTGCGATAAAACTGGACTGAGAAGTAAAAGTTTTGGATACATATTCCTGCAGAACTCAAGTTGGAAAAGATTTTAAAATTAAACAGCTTCTCGGGAGAAAGATGACTTGAAGTATTGGAAAGAAAAGAAAAACAACATCCAAAAAGTGTACCCAGGATGCATACCCCAAAGAAGACATCTGGTACTGATAAGTTACACCTTGTTGTCACCCTGACCCTCTTTGAGAGCCCAGAATTCACCGAACAACAGATACACTTCCGTAATGCCAAAAATATATTTTAATCACTTATCCAGGACTAGTTATTACTACTATTATAACCTACTACTTCCAGTTGGCCGATTTTAATGAAAATGTTCGTGTCGGGTCCAGTATGGTAGGTAACTTAAATTCCAAGTTTCAACTTCGTACATTATTCCGTTCTTGAGATTTTGTTCACACAAACACACAGAACATTGCTAAAAAAAACATGTTTTTTTGGTTTCAGTGGGTCTGAAAACGTGTATATCCGATAAAAACTCGATTTTGAAAAAAACGACATGAAAACAATACTTTCCCTCTCTATATATTCATATGGGACAAGAAAATGTAAAAATATATAAAAGGTAAATGTTAAGAAAACACTGTGACTGTTCAAATGTTTAGTAATTCGTTGCGGAATCAAATTTGGAAATACCACCTCGGTGGCGCAGAAATCGAATGCTAGGAAAGCTGAACTCTAATAACTGACAAGCTGTTTAATTTCCGATTGGGTCTGGTTGTAACCCACTATAATTGCTCCGTCAATCTGTTCTATACGAAAATTGGTATTTTACAAGTTACCTTAAAATATTAACGCGGGTGTATACTTCCAAAAAAAAGTATGTTTAAAATATTAAAGAAAAGAATTTTCTTGATTGAAAATACATAACAATTATTTACACTTGTTTTCTTCGTTGGAATAATTGTTTACTTTTCTCTCGCCCTGTAAGAATATGTTGTTAAAGTCATCAGCCAAAAGGCTGACTTAACACGTTGACTGCCACACTAAATTTTATGATACTTACAGCGGGGCCATCGTACTTTTTTTATTTTTCACATTTAATTCATTTTTTTCTTATTTTACTTCATTTATTAATTAAAATAATAACAGCTATTTTTTTTTTTTTTTGTAAAATTAAGTTGTGACACACTTTTGGGCCACATGGCCTGCTGGAATGATTTTACATTTCAGAGCCATGTGACCCATTTTTGCGTCACAATAAAAAAAGTAATAAACATAATTGTGTTTAGTTGCAAAGTATTCTAGACTATTTCTTTTAACCAAAATAAGCAAAAGAAATGAATAAAATTTAAAATAATAGCAACATTCTAGTAGAGGACAACAAGAAAACTACCTGTAAACGAAATATCCTATTATTTGAAAAATACCAACTATTTAAACAGCCTTAAGTATATAATGTCACTCTCTGAAGCTGTGGCTTTTGAAACCACAAAACACGGCTTAAAAATCAGTCATGAACTGTGACTCATTTTTGATGCACGTGGCCCATTTTTAAAGACAAGTGTGACACATATTTGGGTCACGTAGCAGTCAACGTGTTAAACCTCTAAAGGCTTTATTACGTAAAATAAGGAGCGAGATAGTTTACTTTGTCGTCCTCACTGAGTGGAAAGCATGCTTATTAGCAAGCCAGGCCTTCTGAAAAGCATCTACTTTCCACCCTGCAAATATTACATTATTTGACACCTCCACATCATTAACCACAGGGCCTGGGTGTTAAATAAAATTCATTGAACTCCGAGGAGATAACTGTGACTAGTGTCTTTTAGTTTCCTAAAAACGAGACCTCTTCTATCGGCCCGCGACCTGAGCCTCGAAACCAGGACCCGCCTCTTGAAGTGCTACGTCTTTCCCATCCTCTTGTATGGGGTAGAGGCGTGGACACTCACCAAAGAATGTGAGACCCGTCTACAAGCGTTTGAAATGTGGACCTACCGGAGGATGCTTCGAATACCGTGGACAGACAGGGTCACAAATATGGAGGTCCTCAGAAGAATGGGGAAAGAGCTGGAAATCCTGCAGAGCGTAAAGATAAGAAAACTGACATACCTTGGACACATCATGAGGGGGCCTAAATATGAGATTCTGTATCTCATAATTCAAGGGAAACTCGTTGGTAAACGCTCGGTGGGACGCAGACGAATATCCTGGTTAAGAAACCTGAGAGAAGCGTTTAACTTCTCGTCGCATGACCTTTTCAGAGCAGCAGTGGACAAGGTGCGACTGACCATGATGATAGCCAACCTTCGTAATGGAGAAGGCACCTGAAGAAGAAGTGTCTTTTACACCTCTTACACTTCTGTTCTTAAATGATTCAGTCATTTAATTGGCTGACCATGTGATAAGAAACATAACTATTTTTTGTAACCCTGGAACTAGCGGATCAAGTGCAAATAAATTAACACTCCACCTGCCTGTTATGGGTAATATATAAAGATAAAAGGAAGGAAAGTATTGTCTTCATGTTGATTTTTCGAAATCGAGTTTTCACCCAAAATACACGTTTCTAGTCCCCCTGAACCCATAAAGATACATTTTAGCGATTCGTCTGTGTGTGTGCGCGCGTGTGTGTGTGTGTGTGTGTGAACAATCTGAAAAAACAATTTTTTTACGAGAAAACAGCCTTTCCAAGAATTTCAGCAGACATGGCACCTACCCTAACTTGTAGAGTATTAAAAATGCGATCAATGAAGCAATTTTTAAAAAAATCGTAGGAGCCGCAAAAAAGTGAAAAACTACGAATAAACTACTACTTCTGGTTGACCGATTTTGATGAAATGTTTGTCGGGTCATGTAGTGGTATCTAACTTAAGTTTCAAGTTTCAAGTTCGTACGATGTTCCGTTCTTAAAATATTTTGTTCACACACACACACATACACACACACACACACACACACACCAATCGCTAGAAACATGTTTTTTGGGTTCAGGGGGTCTGAAAACGTGTAGATCCGGTGAAAACTCGATTTCGAAAAATCGACATGAAAACAATACTTTCCTTCCTATATAATCTAACTTAATCATGAGTGAATGACTAAAACATGAAAATCAACCTCTGTTTGAATTAAAAATAGGGAAAATCACTAATTGACGCTTAACTAAGCGTTTTAGAAAATAAATGTTTGAAATAACATTGTAGATTTCTTAATTTTCGACATTTTAAATTAGATATCTTTTTCCTCTTAAATGCATATTAGACCGCAAAAAAAAACAATTGTTACCACGGGAGTAGGCTTACACCTCTTCAAAGAATTTCAGTAGCGCTTATTGTATCTTTTAGGGTATAAAAAACGTAGTAAATGAAACAAAAAATCGTATTAGGCGCTTTTGAGAAAATCGCAAAAAATTGTCTTATTAAAATTGTTAAATTAACCCACCGGGTTGGTCTAGAGGTAAAGTCGTAGCCAAAATCAGCTGTTTAACAGCTGATTTTTGGAGACGAAGGTTCCTGGTTCAAATCCTAGTAAAGGTAGTTACTTTTATTCGGATTTGAATACTAGACAGTGGTTACCGGTGTACTTTGACGGTTGGGGTTTAATTAACCATACTCTCTCAGGAATGGTCGGCCTGGGTCTGTACAAGACCACACCTCATTTACACGTCATACACATCATCCTCATCGCATTGGGTCATGGGGTTGCTTATTGTTCTAAATTGAACAGTTTGCAACGTACACAAATTAAGAATAATAAAAAAAAATTGTAAAGAATTTAGAAATAATAGGTACTTTATTTAATTGTAATTTCACTTCATAAATAAATTTATTGTCAGAAATTAATAATTCTAAATGCAGAAACACATGAGTAAATAAATGCAAAAGTTTGATTTGCATTTAGAAACTCCAAATAAAGAGGATTATTTAACAAATCGGTATGAGTCAAGTACCAATCTGTGTTTTATTTTATCAGTGTTTTTACTTTTTCAACAGATAAATTTTGACATATGGCTTTATTTAATAAGTAAATAATAACACGAAATACCTTTGTTATTTTGTGTATGTTTGTGTGTATATATTCTATTTTTGTGTTACGTATTCATGTTAAATTGATAAAGTGTGATATTTCCTCTGTAACCTAACTTCTACCCTTAAAAGGTCAAGAGGTTCAATTGCTACAAAAATCGATTCTAATTTCTCACTTGTTCATTCAGTATTTCCTGATTTTTTTATCGTTTACTTATTCATTTATTTAAAAAAATAAAAATCTAGTGTGAAACAGTTGTACAACTTTCTCTTGGCAATACAAATAATGAAAATATTGGTCTAACCCATGTTTAATCATTAGTTAACAATTTAAAATAAAGAACTAACCTAATTTTAATCATGAGTGAAAGACACTAAATGAAAATAAATAATTCCTTTCATGAGACGATGTGTCTCATGGCTGGTGACAATTTTTTAAAAGGCTTATCTTCGACTAATGGCAAAAACCATTAGTGATATCTCTTATCTACTCTTCAAGAGGAATTGAATAACACTATTTTTTTCCCCCAATTCCGACTTTGATTTCGTGACTTCCTGTTTCGCTCCACTTCCGGCCGAAACCAAAACTTTAATTGGGTGTGAAGTTCTGGTTTTTTTTGCTAGCACCATGTTTCTTGTAGCTGATAAATTGTATTCTTTATCAGTTTCTAATTATAGTCGTAAGAAAGTGAGAAAGGAATTCCCCTTCCACTCCACATCACGTGTAATACTAGCCGAACCGCATAACAACGGCAGCTTGAACATTACTACTCTGCCTGATATTATTAGCTACTATTATAAGAAATGAAAACCAATAATATGGTCCCTCTTTCACTTCCCGCTCAAAAAACGTTATCACACTATTAATAATTTCACGATTTTGACTACGCAAAACTTGACCTTATTTGCCGACTTTATTTTTCCCCCTATTTTCACTCATTTTATATGAACTCAGAACTGAACCGAGTCAACGAAAAAGTAAACAGCTTTGAATAATATAAGACATTACATTAGAAATTAAAATCCGATAAATAGCAATATAGTAAACGAAATAAAAATAAATACACGAGATAGAACAACAAAGATAGATTATAACATTTGTGTAGAATAATACAACATACTTCACTTCAATAACTAACTTATCACTAACTAATTAATTATAACTAATTAATCACTTCAATACACTAAGATTAGAACTTAACTACAGAATTTTCTAGTAGCACTACTCACGTACACCCCTCTCCTTATTAAATGGACTTTTCCATACAGGCTACTCCCACCAGCTTAGACTGGCCCAAGCCACTGTGACGTCAATTTTTCCTTTTACAGAATATTTTCCCTATAACAACTAGCTGTTAACAAATTATTATACCGTACGGATCTTCTCGTTTGAATGTATAATGGTAACTTGAGTCCTTCTTATTCCACAGACACAGAAAACTGTGATGTAATTGAATGAAATCAGTCACAACTTTGTTATTTGACGACATCACGTACGGACAAGGTTACGACAGGAATGAAAAATGGACTGAAGCTTCTGTACACACGGCTGTTTGAACTAAAAACTGAACTGAACTGATAACGGGCAACTGACAAGTGGTTCGATGGTTTTCCTATCGAGCCAGCTTTCAGTTTCAGTTCAAACCTTCAGTTCTGATGTTTACACATCAGCTTTAACTGACATCTCAACTGAAACGGAAAACTGATATAAAAACTGAACTGACCGTGTAAAAGGGGGCTTATGGATTGATAGGGTTAAAGTTATCAAAACTTTTAAGTTCTTTGCCGAAAATTTAAATTTAAATGTATTATAACTTATTCTCTTTGTTAATTAAATCTCTATTGTGATTTTTATCATACTGAATAAGAAAACGTAGCTTAAATAATAGTTTGTGGAACTGTTTGACCTTTATTAAAAGTTATTTAAATTTATTTATAAATATAACTTCCCAATATAGCTAAACCGTGATTGGAGGAAAACTAAATCAAATAATATTGCGACTAAAAAATACAAATTTATAAACATGCACTGTAAAAATAACAGCATTATTAGTAATGATCTGGTCAATACGAACAAAAATAGAAGCGGTAATGTTTCTTTTTTATCCCTAATGTGTCTACATTGTAATCTGTTCAAATCAGAACAATAAGCAACCCCATGACCCAACGAGATAAGGATGATCTGTATGACTTGTAAATGAGGTGTAGTCTTGTACAGACCAAGGTCGACAATTTCTGAGAGGTATGGTTAATTGAACCCCATCAAAGTACACAGGTAACCACTGAGTATTAAAATTCGTAGAAAAGTAACTTCTTTTACTAGGATTTTCAATCGGGAACCTTCGTCTCCGAAAATCAGCTGTTAATCTGGTGACTCGCGGCGACGGCTTTACCTCTTGACCAACCCGGTGGGTATGCTTTTTGAAACCTTTTTTTTATTGTAAAGAAGAGAGTAAGGCAGTAATGTCCAATTGTTGCCAGTTTTTTTAAAGTTTGTATTAATTTTATTCTTAAGAAATGGACTAAAAAGTGTGGGTAGAATAGAAATGAGTTACTGGGGGAAAAAGTTTTTAGTTGACTGTGCTAGATCGAGTTAGGAATGAAGAGATTTTAAAGAAGGTTGACAAGGAAGTTTTTATTTTACTGACAAAACTGAAATAATAAAACTCATCTGGTACGGTCATCAGCAAAGAATGGAGGAGAACAGGTTGCCCACAAAAGATTTGTATGAGTTTTTACCGTCTGCATTAACGCACTCTGATATGTGGTAAAACAAAAAAAAATTAGTTTTAGCTAGACGGAGGAAGCAAGGACGCCCAAAAAGGAGTGGATGGATGGTGCCATGAGAACTTTGATGAAAAGAGGGCCTAAGGATAAAGACGGTTTCAATAAAAATTAATGGCGTTTAGTTTTGCAGTAAACGGTCTATAAAGAGTGTCCCAGTAACCCGACATATTTCTGAGGTGTCTTTTCTCATCAAAATAATGAGAAAAGTTCAAACAAATATAGGTCTGGAATCGCTTCGTTAGCAAGTTACAGGTGGCGAAAATTTTCGTCCGGGTTTCAGTTTCCTCGCAGAAATGAAACCCTACAGAAATGTTTAGAGTGTTAATTAAGTTGTGAAACTAAACATATTTTTGTAAAATGAGCTGAAAAATTCAATAAAATAAGTCCCAGATCTTTAATTACAGTAATTTTTTTGAAATATCTGACAAAATACACCGAATTTGGTCTCGGGAAACTGTTTTCTTTAAACTATTTACTTAACTGTTCAGTTTCACAACTTAATTAACGCTCTAAACATTTATATAAGGGTTCATTTCTGGGGGGGGGGGAACTGAAACCCGGAAGAAAATTTGGGCCAGCTGCAACTCGCTAACGAAGTGATTCCGAACATTTATGTTTATATGAACTATTTTCATTATTTTGATGAGAGGAATACACCTCAGAAGTATAGGGGTTATTCGTGGGACACCCTGTAAAATGCTGTAGAACAACCGCTATAATTGATGGCAATTTTTTAAATGGTCATCTATCATTTTGTCCGTCCGTCACACCCAGATGTAAGAAACTACAAGAGATAGCAACAAACGGTTTTCGGATTCGTAATCTTCACAACTGCCCATAACAGACAGGTGGAGTGTCAGATTATTTACACTCAATCTGTTCATTGCAGGGCTATATAAATAGTTCTGTTTCTTATCACATGGTCAGCCAATTAAATGACTGAATCATTTAAGAACAGAAGAGGTAGAGGTGTAAAAGACACTAATCAGAGTTATCTCCTCTGGAAGTAGGCCTAATGCATTTCATTATACAGCCAGACCTTGTGGTGAATGAAGAGAAGGTGTCATATGCAGAGTAGAAAATATGTGCTTTTAAGAGAGCCCGGCATGCTGATAAGCGTACTTTTCTACTATGTGAGGAAGGCAATGGTAAACCACCTCACTCCTCGTTTTACTTAGTTAAACCTCTATAGGTTCAAGCCAGACTTTCGGCTGATGATCTAAACAACAATCTTCACAAAAAATTTGTTGGTCCTAAATTGGGTTTTAAGTTCCGTTTCGACCGGAAGTGGCTCAAAACTTCAAGAAATTAAATTCGGATTTTGGAAACAGAAATAGTGTCATTCAATTCCTCTTAAAGAATAGATAGAGAAATCACTAATGGTTTGTGCCATAAATCAAAGGTAAGCCTTTTTGAAAATTTCCACCAGCCATGAGACGCGTAATCTCATAAAAGGGATTTTTTATAGATGCTTTAATTCCTTCTTTATGTAAAGTAATGAAAATTTAAACAAATTTTTAAATTACTTTAACTTATTTTGGTGATTCAAAAAGGATAACTTTAAGTTATTAAGTACTATAAGAATATTTGAAAATATGCATGATAAAAACTTATAATGAGAGAAACCATGACCAGTTAAAGAATGTGTGGGTTTTATTACAGAAAATAAAGTAACTTTATTGAAGTTTCAGCAATGAACTTCCCTTCCTTTAAGCGTATTCTGGACTAAGTATTTCCACAGATTAGTTAATACCGTCGCAGATTAGATACGCAGTCTTACTTCAAAGGTCAGACAACCGATGTAACCTTTACCCCCTTTCCTCAGTGTTTCAACCCTCAACATTACCACAACAACCCCTTCAAAAAATCCTAATTAGAATTTTTCATCCCTTAGGATGATAGTACTAAGTTGAAGTATGAAGAAAACTCGACATTAGAAGAAGGGAAAAGTGGGGAGAGAACTGGGAAAATGAGTAATGCGACACAAGGTGAGTTAGAACACTCCATGGGTAGAGAGAAAGAGAGAAACGGCTAAAAAGAGAAACCAAGTAAGAGAATGTCTAAGTTCAACATGAATAAAGTGAAATAAGAGATTACTTAAATTTAAAAACTTAAATGTTACCATGGGAAAATGTATAATGTACCCATCTGAGACCCACTGAAATAAGACTTTAATAAAAACAAAATAAGTATTTTTTTTTACTACATTAATATAATTATAAAAATTCATCACGTAACGTACTTTCGAAATTACAACAAAATAAACAAACGTGATATTTTTTCTTAAATTAGAATTTAAAAGTTAATTTCTCAAGAAGATACTTTTCTTATAAGATGGTAATACCTTTTCTATCTTATTCATAACAATTAAAAATGTTAACCCAATTACTTACAAATTATCTATTAAAAAATTATCATAATTTTCTTTTCTTAAAATAACGGTAGATTATTTTACTCATGTTTTACGCTGGATCTTTCCCAGAATCAGAAGAATTCCTTATTAGAGTAAGAAAGAAATATTGTGACACTTATCTCTAAGGTCCGTTTCTGGATCTGGGTAAAAGAAACAATTTACACTCTGAAATTTAAAATTACAAGTATTTATTACAACTAAAAAATTACAATATTATTAAAGGGTCTAAAATCTACGAGTAGATTACAATTATTATTATTTTACTTACACTATCTATTACTTATAACAAACTCGTATTTATAATTACTAGTAACAATAAATAAATTTAACCAATTTTTTAAAGACTACTTAAAAAAGTTACAGAAAAAACGCTAAACAATCAACAGTAATTCACAGTAACATTGACCTTCTCTAACGCACTGTTATGCAATTCACTCATTGAATCACAGACAAAACGAAATTAACTCACAAAATAAATCGCGTTGCTTATATAGGTGGATCAAAGGAGATTTCGAGAAAGACAGAGATTTTTGATATAACAATAAAAATACAAAATCCTTCTGACGGCTTCTGGATAAATCTGAACAAACTGTAAACAAATTAGGATTGAATAGGTGTTAAAAAAGACCAATTATCTAAATAAGTACCCTACTCTCACAATACCCGTACAACAATAGACCTGTACAACCTGCACACACATTTCCATTTATAACTATTTCTTGGAATCCTATTTATCACTCTTATTTACGTTAACATTTTGTGTGTATGTGTGTGTGTGTGTGTGTGTGTGTGTGCGTGTGTGTGTGTGTGTGTGTGTGCAAAATATCTCAAGAACGGAACATCGTACGAACTTGAAACTTGAACCTTAAGTTACAAACCACTACCGGACCCGACACGAAAAATTTTAATCAAAATCGGTCAACCGGAAGTAGTAGTTTATTCGTGTAATCTTTTACTTTTTTGCGATTTTCTCAAAAACTGGTCCTACGATTTTTTTTAAAATCACCTGGTTTACTAAATTTTTTATGCTCTACAAAATAGGGTAGGCGCCATGTTTGCTGAAATTCTTGGTGGACTGTTTTTACGTTAAAACATTGTTTCTTAAGATTACGGCTTTAATATGCATTTTAGCGCAAAGTTTTATATATTTAAAGTTGTAGAGAATTTAAAATCCTAACATTTTATTGCAAACATTTTTTTGTATAACGCTTAGTTGTTTAGCGGTAATTAGTCTTTTTCTGTTTTTTTCTCACGAAAACGTTTGAAAAATCATTCCCTTTTAAAGATCGGCCTTGGTATGCATTTTACGACATAAGTGTACATAATCAAATTTATAAGAAATTAAAAGATCTACAACTTGCAATTTGAGCATTTTTCTTTACAGAGCCTAGTTTAGCGTGAAAGAGCGATTTTCCGTATTTCTAAGCCAAACTGAGGATCATTTTCATTATGCGTCTTTCATATATGATTAAAATTAGGTTATGTTTATTGAGGTTAGGTTTTTGTTTATTTCTAATGTTTTATTACTAATGTTAGGTTTATTGTTAATTATTTGTATTGGCAAGAGAAAGTTGTGTGAGTCTTTCACACGAGATTTTTACATCTCTAAATCACACATATCATTACCTACGCACAAGCCCAAGGCTTATGTAGCCATCATCCTCAATAAAAAAAAAATTCAAATTTTCTCTAAATGGCCAGATGAGGTTCATTTTAATTTCATTTTGATGTTATACCAACTATCTGAGCCCCATTTATCCAAATAGCCTTAATTAAAATATAAAAGAATTATAACGATTAATTTAATTAATTAATTTTATTATTTTTGTTACAGTAAAAAACATGGAAGTATCAATTTCCTTATTTATCAATAGAGTTTCTGCAGTCGATGAGAGTAAAGAGGTATGAGATTTTTATTGGTTAATTAAAATTAAATTATATCAGTTAGTCTTTATCAAATACGTACATATAATTAAATAAAATACATTATTTTTATGCAATTCATAAATTTTAATAAGAACGGGAAGTGTATGATACTTCATTGCAAATTAAAGGACCGTCTCATCATTTCACCTAAAGAACCAAGTGAAACTATAGAAAAAACATAATCACAACAAAATACGTATGCAACATTAAAAAATATATTTTGTACAACTTAACTAAAATTGCCCCTGATCAATCGCATTAAAGTTTTTAAGTTTTTACTTTCTCTTGCCTATATGAATATATAGGAAGGAAAGTATTGTTTTCATATCGATTTTTCGAAATCGAGTTTTCACCAGATCTACTCGTTTTCAGACGCCCTGAACCGAAAAAACATGTTTTTAGCGATTGGTCTGTGTGTATGTGAAGAGAATATCTCAAGAACGGAACATCGTACGAAGTTGAAACTTGGAATTTAAGTTATCTACCATACTGGACCCGACACAAACATTTTCATCAAAATCGGTCAACCGGAAGTAGTAGTTTATTCGTATAATTTTTCACATTTTTGCGAATTTCTCAAAAACTGGTCCTGCGATTTTTTTAAAAATTGCCTGGTTTACTAAATTTTTTATGCCCTAAAAGAAAGGTAGGCGCCATGTTTCCTGAAATTCTTGGTGAGGCTGTTTTCACGTAAAAATTGTTTTTTTAAGATTGCGGCTGTAATATGCACTTTAGCGCAAAAATTTATATAATAAAAAATGTAGAGAATTTAAAATCCTACAACTTTTATTTGAAACATTTTTTTGTATAACACTTAGTTTAGCGGTAATTAGTGTTTTTTTGTTTTTTTTCTCACGAAAACGTGTGAAACTTCATTTTTTTTAAGAGATCGGCCTTGGTATGCATTTTACGACAAAAGTGTATATATAATAAAATTTATAGGAAATCAAAATATCTACAACTTTTATTTAAAGCATTTTCTCTACAGGGCCTAGTTTAGCGTGAAAGAGCGATTTTCCGTATTTTTAAGCCAAACTGTGGTTGATTTTCATTTTGCGTCTTTCACTCTTGATTAAAATTAGGTTATGTTTATTGAGGTTAGTTTTTTGTTTATTTCTAATGTTCGGTTTATTGTTAATTATTTGCATTGGGAAAAGAAAGTTGTGTGAGTGTTTCACACCAGATTTGTTTTTTAATTAACATTATTTTGCAATCAGTTTTTAAAAATAAACTATAAACAAATCTTTTGAATTTACAGATCACAAGTTGATGCATCATTAAGTTTTATTAAGTTTTTAATTAAAATAATTATTTTAGTTAGACTAATTGGTGGCAATTTTAAAAGTTGTCATCTATAATTTTCTTATGTCCGTCCGACCGTCAGATCCAGATGTCAGAAACTGCAAGAAATAGCAACAAAAGGTTATTGGATTCGTAATTTACGTAACATTCGTAATTTACGACAAGGTTGTTCTTTGTCACCACTACTTTTTAACTTGTATATAGAAGAGGCTATAAATGAAGTGAAGGAGAAATTTGACGCAGGAATAAAAATTCAAGGAGAAACAATAAAAATGCTGAGATTCGCCGATGATATAGTAGTATTAGCCGAGACAAAGAAAGAACTAGAGGATGCCTTAAATGGAATGGATGAGATCTTGAGAAAGGATTACTTCATGAAAATTAATAAGAACAAAACGAAAGTGTTGTGCAGCAGCAAGAGTGGTTTAGAAGAGATGAGAAATTTAAAAGTAGGCAACGAAAACATACAGGAAGTTCGGGAATTCTGCTATCTAGGGAGTAAAATAACAAAGGATGGTAGAAGCACAAGTGATATCAAGAGTACAATTGCTCAAGCTAAAAAAAGCCTTTGAAATGAAAAACAGCTTACTGACTACAAACATTGATTTACAGATTAGGAAAAATTTCTTAAAACATTATGTTTGGAGTGTAGCATTAAACGGAAGTGAAACGTGGGTGATAGGGGCTGTAGAAAAGAAGAGGATAGAAGCTTTTGAAATGTGGTGTTATAGGAAAATGTTAAAGATTAGGTGGGTGGACAAAATAAGTAATTTAGAGGTTCTTAGGCGAGTGGATGAAATAAGAAGTATATGGAAGCATCTTACCAAAAGAAGGGATAGGCTAGTGGGGCATATCCTAAGACATCCAGGTATTGGGCTATTAATAATGGAGGGTAATATTGAGGGAGTAAATTGTAGAGGGAGGCAAAGATTAGAATATATAAAGCAAATTACAAAAGATGTAGGGTGTTACAGGTATGTAGATATGAAACGACTTGCGCAAGATAGAACAGGGTGGAGAACTGCATCAAACCAGTCGAGAGACTGATGACAAAAAAAAAATTTACGCAAAAAGTTAGTGAGCCTATATTGGGTTTTAAGTTCCGGAAGTGGCCTAAAACCGGAAGTCAAGATATCACATTCGAAATTTGGAAACAGAAATAATGTCATTCTATTCCTCTTAACAAGTTGACTGCTGTGAGACATATTTTTACGTCTCAGTTCGTATTGGCAGATACGCTTCGAGACGTATCAGTGTCTCATATATAGGGTGATTCAAAACTATACGACAATCTCTTGGGATCTCATTCTATAGCTAAAAATAAGAAAAAAAGTTCATATAAACATATGCTTGAAAACGCTTAGTTAGCGAGTTACGGCTAGCGAAAAATTTCACCTAGAACTCTGTACTCTCGGTGAAGTAAGGCCGTATAAAAATGTTAAAGGTAGTTACAAAAATACAAATACGATTGTTTCTTTTGTTTTATAATCTGAAAAATTGAATAAAATTCGTTCCAGAGCAGTAAGTGCAATACTTTCAGAGATATCTTACATAAAACACAAGAATTGGTGCAAAGAAATAACACATTTTTGTTTTTAACGTAAGATTACTTCCATAAATGGTAAATAAAAGGTGTATTTTTTCTTAAATAAATTTGTAGAAAATTTAGAGGGTACAGAGTTCTAGGTGAAATTTTTCGCTAGCCGTAACTCGCTAACTAAGCGTTTTCAGGCATATGTTTATATGAACTTTTTTCTTATTTTTAGCTATAGAATGAGATCCCAAGAGATTGCCGTATAGTTTTGAATCACCCTATGTTGTTTTTGACTTACTCTGATAATGGAAATTTGCTGACATCAACAATGTCTTTAAATTTTTTACTCGGATTTTATGTCATTTTGTATTCAGCATTAATTTTTGCACTTAAAAACAGTTTTGGCTGCCTTTAGACGTAGTGGTTATCGCGCTTGTTTATTAACAGACGATTCCAAGTTCTTATTTAACAATTAGAGCTGACACCACGGCTCCACCCTTCCAAGGTAGCAATGTTAGTCGCATAATAATACACTTTTTCATACAGTAATAATAATAATAATTATTTATTTATTCCCATAATATTACATATTACATAAAAAATAAATTAAGATAATACAAAATTTCTTACAGTAAACTACTTTCCTATTACGCTAGAGGTGGTGGAAATTATCCCATCCAGCTATGGACAAAAACCATGTAGTAGGATGGGATGGAAGCTTTTAAATAAATATCAAAAAACTAAAGTATTAACTATTAGCAGTAGCATTCAAAACCTACTATACTTCCTACACTAACTTAACTAACTTAACCAATACTTTGCTATGTACTAAGATTTCGATTGTATCAATTATGATACATTACATTTTAATAATACTTACACTACTTACACTATTTTTAATAAAACAAAGATAATTTAATACAACCTAAAATGTATTATTACATTTAAAAACAGAAATTAAAAAAAATAATAAAAAAGTAAAAAATTTATAATATTTTATTTTCCTCTTGTCTCTTTAGTTACATCTACATTTGAATATTTCTAACCATTTGTGTTATTTTCTGTCTACAATACCACGTCTCACGTAACTATTTCACCTTGTTTATTTCTAGTCTAATGTTACAATACAATTTGTATATACTGTTATTTGATGTAATTTTTAAAGTTCTAATAAAAACAATCAATTTTTAAATAGATTACTATTTAAATGTATTTATTAATTTCACGGTAATAAAAGAAATATAATTGGAATATATCAATTAATTTTGTAATTTTATAGAAAATACAAAATGTTAAACCTAACATTGTAACGAAGTAAACATGAATATTATAAAATAATACTGAACAAATATATTAAACATTATTCCATTAAAATAATTTATAATTTACAAAACCAACACAAAATATCCAAACGAAAACAATAAATCATTTTAATCTGCTAGCGTTTTAATACCCACGAGAAAAAGAAGATAGACTATGCATGAAAAAGTGAGAGGTTTTGAGGTGTGACAAACTGTTTGAAAAACGCTATACACTGCTACCGCCCTCTAGGGATTGTTTCATAAAGTAACATATTTATTAACAACACCTATGAGTACATAATCGAAAATGGACGTATCATGTTGTATTAAAAGCAAGTAAATTTAAAATAATATTCATTACCTACGTAGTGTTAGTAATGCTATGAAAATAATTACATAAATTAATTCACTTTTACATTCCAGGTACAGGTATTTTATAACTCTTTCCCCAGGTTGTGGTTGTTTATAATTACCTTACAAAATTTATTTTCTAACTTAACAAGTTTTTGTTAACAAATTAATTTATTATATTAAACTATTATAACCCACTTGGGTTGGTCTACACTACAATGAAATAAGAAGAGTTTTGTCTGTTCCACCATTACGTGACAAGATCTTACAGAATTGCAGGGGCGGTTTCAGGGAAGGGGCCATGGGGGCCATGGCCCCTCCCGAAATACTAGGAAAACTTAGTTTAATATTTTCTATAAGCTATTATTTCTAACAAAACTGAATCCCAATACTCGTACCTATCAATTAACAATAATTATTTTAGTATAAAAATAAGTCAAACAAAAAGTATCTATTTCTAAATAGTATTAAGATAACAATCAGTGTCAGTAGTCAAAAGCTACTCGCATCCAGTCAGCGCCTTCATCTTTCAAATTTTCTTGATTTACAAGGACTTCGACGTAGCAAAAATTTCTCTATGAATTAAAATTGTGGTTACAGCAATACAGCATAAAAGATAACTTTTCAATGACTCAATTACAAACAGTAAGAGCTACATAAAAACAAGATAGCCCCCCCCCCAAAATCAGCCCTGGAACCGCCCCTGCAGAACCGAAGAAACTGGTGCAGTCCCTTGAACAGAATTCCATATGGGAGGATGCCAATAAAGACACACGATTATAGACCAATTGGTACGAGAAATGTGGGAAGACCGAGGAAGAGATGGGTAACAGAACAGGTTCACTAAACCTAGACCTTAAAGTGATGAAGAAGCAGCCTTTGTAAAAAACATCTGACGATAAGTGTAAAAGTTCTGAATTTTCTTACAAGAAACCAGAATGAAGATATCTTTATTGGTTACTTCGAAAATGATACAGACGTTAACATGGAGAAGGGTAGGTCACACTGCTCTTTAAGCAGTTTCTCTCTGTTTTACCTGTATGGAGGGACTGGGATACTAATCTGAGAAGGAAATCCTAGAAACTTCTTAATTTTGTAGTCTTTCCATACATGTTAGAACGAGAGAAACTGCTCACACTTTGACCCAGGTTGCTACCTCCAGCCTAGGTTTAAACAAGCAAACCACTAGAATCTTATTGTTGTTTAGGTCATCAGCCAAAAGGCTGGTTTGAACCTGTAGAGGTTTTACTAAGTAAAACGAGGAGCGAGGTGGTTTACCATGCCTTCCTCACTGAGTGGAAAAAAACGCATATCAGCATTCCGGGCCCTCTGAAAAGCACATATTTTCCATTCTGCAAAATGACACCTTCACTTCATTCACCACAGGGTCTGGTTGTATAATGAAATTCATTACTTTCAGAGAAGATAACTATGATTAGTGTCTTTTACACCTCTACTTCTTCTGTTCTTAAATGATTCAGTCATTTAATTGCCTGACCATATGATAAGAAACAGAATTATTTATTTTAGCCCTGCAACGAACAGATAAAGTGTAAATAATTTGACACTCCACCTGTCTGTTATGGGAAGAGAATCGTATTAATATCCGAAATTTGATGCAAATTTAAACAAAAATAAAAGAAATTTTTTTGTAAAAATAGAAGCACATCGGTGTTCTTATAGATAAATTCTGAATTTATTTTTAAGCGTCTTTTACTGTGCAACTTTTTAAATGCGTTCAAACCATATAAACACCTATGACTTATGGAAAGACGTAGCATGCGAAGAAAAAATATAGACCACCTATATTTATTTTTTTCTATACACATCAACTTGTTTTAAGATTTCGGGAAAATCTCCCAGACAAACTGATTAGAGTAGCTAAATAAAGAGAAAGGACTAATTTTAAAATGAAATAGCATTATTGAACTTAAAGAATATTTTACTCTAAACTGTTGTTCAGATCATCAGCCGAAAAGCTGGTTTAAATCTCTAGAAGCTTTACTAAGTAAAACTAGGGGTGAGGTGGTTTACCATTGCCTTCCTTACTGAGTGGAAAAGTATGCTTATCAGCATGCCAGGTCCTCTAAAAAGCATAAAGGAGATAACTCTGACTAATAATAGTGTCTCTACCTACTATAGCGCACTATTTCAATAAACTTCTTAGACCTAATAGTTTAATTAGTATAAATATAACCAACTACGGTGGCAAGTGGGCCGCACATGCGCAGTAAGTAGCTCCCCCACCACAGCGTCATAGCCTGATACAGGCTGCCTCTAAAGTAGTACTCACTATTCATTGTGTTTTGTTCACGCGGTAATCGTTTTGACATTTGTGTCGCTGTCGAAAGCCACACCCCGTCGAAATTAGTTGCGCCCGCACAAAATACGGGGAAAATGTCTGCGATTCATTTTAGGGTAATACGCAATAAGTTTTTTTCTAAATGATGTACCTACCATAAGTTTTGACAGACCCGAAAGAGAGGTATGTCATAATCTGTTTCTGTTATATTTGCTATACGGTTCTTTTTGTTAAAATTTCAAACAACTGATATTGTGCGTGCGTAGTTTATTTCTAAAAATTGACTATGTTTCGTATAAAATTACAACTACAAAAATTGATTCAGCTTCTTGGAATACTAACAGGAAGGAGACACCAGACACGATGATCTATCTTTGACTTCCCTTCAAAAAGTGATTTTTTTCAAGCTCGTTTATTATTTCTCTTTCTGCCCTACATATTAAATTACAGATACAATTTTATATTTTATAACAAAATAATAAAACGCATATTATGTAATCCTGGAAAAGAAGTTATATTAGCCTACGTGATACGCAAAAAAATGCGATGAGATTTAAACGTCTAATTTTATACGAGCGTATCTTATATAAATATCAGAGTATAATAATAACATTTTTAGTGTAATAAAATAAGATCCATTAGAGGAAGCGAAAGTAATATTTTCAGAATTTTTTGATTAAAAATGAGCTTGTTAGAGTGTAGTGAACGAAACTGGCCGGCAGAGTGCCCTACCGTACCGCGTATTGTCACTATTGTGCTTGAACACCGTGCACTGATTGAAATGAGTTGAGGGGAACGGCGGACTCAACACATTCTCTCTCTGTCTCGCTACTCTCCCTACATGCCGCCGTAATTGGCGAACATTATATTTAAGTAACTAACGAATAGTTTGTAATTACCAACACACTAATACCAGGTGGCCAATATTAGATAGTAATTCCCCATGAGATAGGACATTTTTCATTTTGATAAGTTGGTTATAGTGTAATGTTGGCAATCAACATATATATTGTGACATAAGCCGGCTGGTGGTGTTTGTTTTGACCGTACGGTGTTTGTGTCGGAAACCTTCGCGTTTTGATACTGTAATTAATTGCTTCTTGGTACCGCTGTCGCTTGTTGTTTTTTTAGTACAGTGTAGAATTTTCCATTATTTATTTTTCTAAATTATTCTATTATGTTCTTTATCGTTTGAGAAAGTTATATTTTTCCTATTAATAGCGGTTGCTGTTTTTATAGTGAATTTGTGTTTTGTAAACTATTGTAAAGCGAATGTCTTAAAAACGTCACGTATTGAAGCAGTTTCTGTTTGAAGGGCAACATGCGTACAATTGTTACCGGTTGTTGTTAGGAGTGAATTAATTATTTGAATGCAAACGGCCAAGTTAATTTTCGTTTAAGTCATGGTTAAATTTAGTATGTCACTAGGTTAATTTTTTTTTTGTATGAAAGTTCTAGTTGTTATACTGTAGTAATTAAATTAGGTAATTAAATTGTATGCCCATAACAGACAGGTGGAGTCTTAAATTATTTCCTCTAGATCTGTTTGTTCCAGGGCTACAAAAAAAATAGTTCTGTTTGTTATTACATGGTCAGCTAATTATGTGAATGAAGCATTTAAGAAAAGAGGTAGAGATGTAAAAGACACTAGTCAAAGTTATCTCCGCTGAGAGTAATAAATTTCATTATACAGCCAAACCTTGTGGTGAATGAAGTAGTGATGTGACGCTCATGAGCGAGTCGTACAAAAGAGCGACTCTTTTAACTGAGCGGTGAGCTACCAGCTCTTTTATTTTGAACGACCAGCACACCGAGCGTTTCTCCCCACGCAGCACGCTCTCCGCACAGAGCTGACTTGTACTATACGCGCGCCAGCTCATGATCTCTGTCGCCTGGGGAAGTGGGACGAGTAGCGTAATAGAATGTGAGTAATATATTTGTCTTATCGTGCAGTACAAAAACATTTAGTCATCATGTAAATATTATTATTATGTCTATGTATTTATTTATTATAGGCCTACATGTTATTGCTTTTCACAACGGATACACGTGTCACAATATACAGTTGTACATTTGTGCTAATGCGTCTCGGATGTGTTAATCATTATTCATGATTTTTGATCACTAAAGTGATTTTTATTTTGAAATTTAAAGCGTGTTAACGGCCAAAAGTTATTAGTTTTGTGTTAGGTAAATTTCAACGTGTATTTTTCATATCTTTTGTTTTATTTTAATATGTCTTCCCGGAAAAATAAAGCGGTAATTCATTCGGAAGTGCGACAAATTATTGCATCAGTTATAAAAAACTGTGATGAAGAATCGCGTAAAGGACTCGGAATTGGCTTAACCATTCGATTTTTTTTACCTCAGTAAAAAAATCATAATCCAAATGGATTATGATTTTTTTTACTGAGGTAAAAAAAATCATAATCATAATTTGCTACTAATTATTTAGGCCTATAAATTAATGTTATGAAATATATATTTTTTAATTTCCTTATTTTCTATGCTACGTACATATTTTAATTCCTGAGGACTGCCTGACTCAAACTGTAAATAATTACTAAATATTAATAAATACAATGAAAGAAAAGTAAAAGAGTTACTATATTATAGAATAAATTGAAATAATAAAACAAAAGGTTACTTTATAATGACAAGAACATTATGATAAATGTTTTTTTTATGAATAGTATAATCTTTCATTGCATGCCGTAACAGAAATTCCTCACACGGATCACGAGCTGACGCGGCTGCTATACATCCCCTCCACGACTAAACCACTTTTCTCTAGTCGCATCATAGCAAGGGCTACCTATACCTAAACGCTGCATGAAAAGTAAACATTTCGTATCAAACTCTGCCACTGTTTTTGTTGGTGCGGAGAGGGGGTCATTATTCTTTAATACTATACTACAACAACCCTGAGACAAGTGGTTGTAAAATACCATTGTACAATTTTACCACGAGCATACGAAACAAAGATAGACACATGACAAAAATTTGTTTGTGGAAAGGGATGCATGAACGTTCAGAATGACGCACGCACAAACACAACGTGCTGTGTGTGAAGGAGTGAGCGAAAGTCACCCTCGGCTCGACTCACTCTCTGTTTATTCACATAGCTCAGCTCAGTGCTGTCGTATTAGACTCAAGAATCTACTAGCTCACTGCCACAGTTCACCCCGTCTCAACGTTCAATTGTACGGCACGCTCTGTGCCGTTCACTCAAGTGTGCGGAGCAAGGTGTGCTAGCTCGCCTATTTTACTGTGCCGTTCCATGACTAGAATGAAGTGAAGGTGGTATTTGCAGGGTTGAAAGTAGATGCTTTATAGAGGTTGTGATATGCTGATAAGAATGCTTCTTTACTCAGTGAGGAAGGCAATGGTAAACCACCTCTCTTCTCGTTTTACTTAGTTAGCCCTCTTGAGATTTAAACCACTCTTTCGGCTGATGACCTAAACTTAAATAACACAATTAATTTTTGAATGATATTATTTAGAAGTAAGTTTTGTTATATAGCCTATATAAATAACACTATTGACCAAACTGGTTCCATGTAAGTTGAACAGCAAAAAAAACTTATGTTGAGTACTGTCAATAGTTGTCTAATTTTTGTTTACAACTACAGTTGAATTAAAAGTACGAGGGTAGGCTGATAAGTAATGCACACATGCTTGTAGAAGACAACTAAATAAACTTCAGTAGCGCGCCTGGTGGCATGTGGAAGTACTATTTCTCCTCTACAAGTCTGCGCAGTTTGAAGGCGTTGCTTTCATTCAGTTTGTTTTGAGTAGTGGAAGTATGGCGTCGTGTTCTGGTGCTATGTCAACGAGAATTAAACAACGCGAATTGAACAACTTTTGAAGCGCTACCGTGACGAAGGAGACGACTTTCTTTTGAATATTGTGACGGGGGACGAGTCATGGGTTCATCATTACGATCCCGAAGAAAAAAGGCAGAGCGCTGAATATCGTCATCCACATTCTCCTGTTGTGAAAAAGTTCAAAACACAACCGTCCGCAAAAAAAATTCTTTTGACTGTGTTTTGGGATGCTCGCCGAGTTTATGTGACTGATTATCTGGAACGAGGGGCAACGGTAAATTCTGCTCAGTATATACAGACTCTGAAACACCTCCGACGTCGAGTTTGTCGTGTTAGAGGCAACCTGGCGCCAATAATTTTGCAACACGACAATGCTCGTCCACACACTTCGCGTGCAACTGGAGAGGCTCTGAGAAACCTGAAGTTTCAACCAATTTTACACCCTCCGTATTCTCCCGACCTTGCGCCTTGCGATTTTTATTTTTTTCCTCTACTGAAGAGAGACCTTAAGGGTAATCATTACAGCTCGGACAATGAGGTGAAGGCAGCTATTGCGTCCTGGGTTCGAGGAAAGTCGGAAGAATTTTTCAGTGACGGAATGAAAAAACTTGTTAAACGTTGGGAGAAATGTGTAATGCTTAACGGTGACTATATTGAAAAATAAATAGATAATTTGGTAGGTTAAGATTTGTACTTTAATTTGTTATTTACCCCATCTTGCTATTTCTTTTTGTTCGTCTTCTACAAGCATGTGTGCATTACTTATCAGCCTACCCTCGTAAAACAAACCTGGAGCTAGCGAGGGCGAAGGGAGCCGATGGAAGCCGAAGCCGCCGATTCAGGGCTCGGCTCGCTCTCAGCGCGGAGCAATTTTTATGGCAACCTTTCGTGAAAGCGTTGTCATATTTCAGTAGCGCTCCGCTTTAGCAATAAAGAGTGCACTGTACTTTCTTAAATTACAAACAAGTATGTAATGTATTTTTGGAACAATTTTCTTTGCAAAATGCATTTCATAACGAGAGAAAGCAAAGCTAAAAGAGACGGAGTGGAGGCACGCAAATGATGCGTACAACGCCACTGTACATAGTGGCAACACTGGAGGCTGCGAGCCCCGAGCACTCCCCCTAACGTCACTGCTCTAGGTTTGTTTTACTTTTAATTCTACTGTAGTCTACATCATAGTGAAACGACTGTACAGAATGGTTGTGGGACGAAGTGAAGGGTTATCTCATTCGCAATGCATCCGTCTCGAGCCACCAGACAATCTCTACTTTCATTTTAATGCCTTTCTCAATATGCGTCTATTATACAACGGTCTTCGCTCACCCGACCAACCTAACCATACCCGGAGTAAGAGAGGCGATGCCGCCGTTTGGCACGCAAAATAACGTAAACACGCAATCTTTCTCCTCACTTTCGATAACGTTATGTTTTTATGCGATAATAACCTTCTGCCCCTAGTCCCTACTTTCCAGCAGCCACAATGGTAAGAAAAAGAACGTAAATATACTTCACTAACCCTTATTTTCTCCCTCATTAATGACGTAGGAAGATGTAATAATATAGTAAAACTGCTATACAATATTTAAATTTTATTGAACATGACTGTACCAGTCTCTTTAATTTTAGTATTCATATTATATCCTATTGTAGTATACACAGGTAAAATACAATTCCTTTCTTCATAACATATTATAAAAATCTTGAAATGTGCATCCTTGACATCATCTTATTGCTTGAAAATGTAATAGACGTTTTTTTTCGTTATATCTAATAACATATGAAATTCGTGAGATATTTTTCATAAAAATATAACTTCTCTGCATTAAAATTTTAACTTGTACCTACTTGAGTAACCTACAAACTCTTGAATTCCAAATTGAACTAGATTAAAATTTTCAAAATTATAATTTTGTTTTGCTTTCGGTAATACAGTGGTCCCCGGTTATACCGCGCTTTCGTATATAACGCGGGTTGAATTATGTCCCCGTATAATTATTTCCATCTTTTTACGGAATTTTAAAATATTGTGACTCTTATCTCTAAGGTCCGTTTCGGGATCTGGGTAAATTAAATAATTAACACACTAAAGTTTAAAATTACAAGTATTTATTCAACTAAGAATTACGATTAAATAAGTGACTAAAATCTACAAATAAATTACAATGAAATTACTTAATAAATAATAACTAATAAATTATAATTAACTAATATAATAAATACATAACTAATTTGCTTAATACTACTTACAGAAATGATACGTTAAACAATAGAAAGAAATTCACAGTAACGCTGGCCTTCTCCACACGTAACCGTTAAGCACTACGCGATTCACTCACTCAAACACAGACAAATCGAGACTAACTGACTGAATAACTCGCGTCTTTTATAAAGGTGGGCTAATGGAGAGTTCGAGAAAAAACAGAGATTTTCTATACAATAATAAAACACAAAATCCTTCTGACGGCTTCTGGATAAATCTTAACTACTACTGTAAACAAATTAGGATTGAATAAAAGGTGTTCCAAAAAGACTAATTATTTAAATAGGTACCCGACTCGACTCTTTTACAACACCTGTACAACAATAGCTACCTTACTATAAAACCGTTTATTATTACACATAATATTTCTAACTATTTCTCGGAAAACACTATTTATTACTCTTATTTATTTATGTTTACATTTTTAATCTCTCGGTCTTCGTCGAAAATTCTCAGTCCACATTCCCTTCAGATATTGTCACAGTACAATACTCAATATATTTTTTAATCTGTTTTTAAAACAGCCGGACGCATTGGCCCAGTTGGTAACTTGCTCGCCTCTCATCATGCGGTCTTAGGTCCGAATCCCCCATTCAGGCACGGCATATTTACATACGTAACAAAAAATCATTTCATCTTTCACCGTCTGCATTAGCAGTAATTGCAGAACAGTCTCACGTTAAACCAAAAAAAAAATGTTTTTAAAAACATATAGGCCTACTATTTTTGAAAAACATTCAGCGGATTCAATTTTTTTACAATATGTTTTTTAACTGTATTGTAATACAGCACAGTATTTTCTTCAGCTACATACTTTAAAATTGGACCTAAATTTACGTTAGTTTTTAAGTTGTACACAATACTTAGATTTTAGGTTTTCTAATTATAATTTGATATTAGCTGCTGTACCACTCAGGCGCAAAGTACTTTTTGTAGTAAAAAAATTCCCGACTTCGTTTATAACGCAGTTCTGTGAATGATTCCCAACACCTGCGTTATAATCGGGGACCACGCTGTGTTTAACACTTTAATTATACGAATCAAATTATGATTTTGTCCGTACAATTTCCCGAAATTTTCCAAAAAAAATTACCCAAATAACCCACCGAGCTGGTCTGGTGATAAAGTCGCGTCGCGAGTCAGCTGTTAAACCTGAACTAAGGTTCCGTGGTTCAAATCCTAATAAATGCATTTACTTTTATGCGGATTTGAATACTATAAAGTGGCTACTGGTATACTTTAGTGGTTGAGGTTCAATTAACCATACTTTCTCAGGCATGGTCGCCCTGATTCTGTACAAGATTCGATACTACACCTTATTTACAAGTCATACATATAATATTCATCTCATTGGGTCACGGTCAATGGGGATGCTTACTGTTTTAAGTTGAACCTACTGTATAAATCAATAAACCTTTAACTTTTTGCAGTTTATATTCACCTTCTTGTGATTACACGTAGGATTTCATGGAAGAGCAGACGCCAAATAAGCTTGCCGGTTTTCTGAAGTGCGCAGAAGTTTTATTTTGATAATGGTGCGCTCGGTTGCCTCACCGAGTGGTGGGGGTCAGTGCTGTACTAGCTGTGATCAGAATCGCGTCGCTCTCGCAACGTTAAATATCAGCTGACCTAAAAACATTAGTTTGTAATATGTTGTATATGGTAGGCATTGTTGTATACAATTGAATGTTTTTAACTGCGCTAATTTTTGTTTTATTCCTAATTTGTGTACGTCGCAATCTGTTCAATTCAGAACAATAAGCAACCCCATGACTCAATGAGATGAGGATGATGTGTAAATGAGGTGTAGTCTTGTACAGATCCAGGCCGGCCATTCCTGAGAAAGTATGGTTAATTGAACCCCAACCATCAAAGTACACCGGTAACCACTGTCTAGGATTTAAATCAGTATAAAAGTACTACCTTTACTGGGATTTGAACCAGGAACCTTCGTTTCCGAAAATCAGCTGTTGAACAGCTAACTCGCGATGATGACTTTACCTCTACAGTGTAGAGGTACACCAACCCGGTGGGTTGGTGTACGTCGCTAATAGATGATAATTTACATCATTCATCGCCTGTGATTTAGTAGGCACTTCGGTACTAAGACACGAAATCTACCGACTGAATCCGAACTGTTCGCGCAGCTACACCGGCAAGCTTATTTGTCGTCCACTCTACCAAGAGAATAATTTTGACTGGAATACACCTGTAGTAAGGTTTATCATGTAAAACAACTTGCTTCTGAATAATCAGCCTCCGTGAAACCCATCACTTTATCTTATTATTTTATCGCTCAACAGTTAAATTAAACTTAAAAAATCCCATTCTTGAGACGCACCTCTCATGGCTGGTGGTAATCTTTGAATAATGGCAATAATGATTGCAAAGAGGAATCTAATGACACTACTTTTTTCCGAATTCCGACTTTGATTTTTTTGACTTCCGGTTGTTTTGCCACTTCCGGTCAGAACTGGAACATCAAATACATTTCAGGCTCACTATCTTTTTGTATAGATTACGAATCCGAAAACCATGTGTTGTATCTCTTGTAGTTTCTGACTTTGATTTTTTGGCCACTTCCGGTCAAAACCAGAACTTCGAACCCAAACTACACTCACTACCTTTTTGTGTAGATTACGAATCCGAAATTCTTTTGTTGTTTCTGATAACTGGGTGTTGCGGACAGACAAAGGAACATGATACATGACAATTGAAAAAATTGTCACCAATTAATATACTAATTCTTTTATTATTGTTTCAGGAAATCTCATTGGATGTATTTTTACAAATTTATTGGGTTGACGACAGAATAACATTGACAGAAAAAGTTGAATCTGATCACCTTGAATTAACATGGAAACAAGACCAATCATTTTGGGTACCTGATTTATATATTAGACAATTAAGAGAAATGAAAGTGCTTTCAGTTTTTCAAGATATGGCATCTGTTAGATTATACCGTGACCATAAAATGCGCGTCAGTATAGGGTCAGTCTTATCACATACATTACTTAATAATTAAGTAAGGTTTTAATGAAATTTTAACGAAGGTTCAGGTTTTTTGACCTTTAGTAAATTAGGAAGCTTCTGAATCATAAGATTCAGGATTTTATTTAGTTCCCAGATGGAACTGAAATAATTTAATCATTAATGGTTAGATTAGTAAAAGAGTAATCGCATAAATCTGAATAAAGCTAGGCTACTATTTAAAAATTAAATGCTGTGCTCTGATCTAGTAAAACCCAGTGGAGAACAAAGGATTTAGTGGCCACATCTATATTGGAGCCCATAACTATACATGGCAATGGTGAGCTAATTATTAAAAATTATTCGAATAATTCTCTTTTATCTGGCTATTCAACTATTTTAAAAAGTATTTGAATAACCGAATATACTATTATTAATAACAGAAAATAACAGGACACTGGGTAACAGAGCTTGAACTGAGACATTATTGAAGTTCTACAAGGTAATGGCAGCCCCAGTCCTTCTTTATGGAAGTGAGTCATGGGTTACCACGAAACGGCAAGAAAGTAGGATCGAAGCAGCTGAAATGAGGTTTTTAAAAAGGGTGAAGGGCTGCTCGAGGCTTGATTTAATACATAACGAGGAAGTTAGATCTGAGTTGGGTGTATTTAGCTTGAATGAAAAAGTGGAGCAGTACCACAATAAATGGAGACAACATTTGGAATGGAAGCCAGAGGAGAGAACACCTTTAAAAGTAACAGAATATGTTCCAGTTGGAAGAAGGGAGGTGGGAAGACCTCGAAGAAGATGGCAGTAGTCAAGATGTACAGGTTGGAATATCTCATGTTTGTGTAGAAGTACAGAATGGTTTTTGAGTTCGGAACAGGCTTATGCCTAATCATTGATAGTAAGAAGAAGAAGAAGAAGAAGACTATTATTAATATGCTTGAAGTGCAGACTTGATCGATAAACTTTTTTTGCATTTTTTGGTATATTTGTGGAACAATAGCGTTAAAACCACTATCACTGGGTAAAATAATTCGGAAAAATACCCACTTGAAGTTTTACAAAACTCTGGGTGTTTCAGTATTGCTCTACGGTAGTGAGTCTTGGATACTTGGGAGAAAGGATGAACGTCAAATCCAGGCGGTAGAAATGCGATCCCTGAGATGAGGGGTGTAGTTAATGGATAAAAACCTCTTAATGGATAGGAACCTCTTAGAAACAGTCAACAAATACAGAGAGAAATGGGAAGAAATTTGACATGAATGAGTGAAGATAGATGGGCGAGCATTAAGCTATATACCTGATGGACAAAGAGATGTAGGTTGACTGCAATACAGATGGGCGAAGAAGTCGAAACAGGTCGGAAAACCTAATCCGTGATAGGAAGAAGAATAAGCTGTCCAAAAATCACAGTTTACAGACTCTGAATAATCCAGTTTTCGAATAAAGTAAAATAATCTCACTTTTACCATTCATCATTGCATATAATATGTTAATTGCACCTAAAAACTGTCATTTCATGGTTTGTTATGTCTGTTTCTTCAAATGGCACTGGAAGCAAATCATGCTGTCTCAAGTGAAGTAGCATAGACGGGATTTGGGTGTCAAAGAACAGAGCAACACAGTAGAGGATGGAATAACTCACATGGGTAAGAAAGATACAGAAGACTGAACAATGCTGACATTGTATAGTTTTATGGGTTCATAATTTATGAGTACAGTGCATTTATTCGAATAACTTCGTATGTTAAGGATTCTGAATAGTATTATTCGATAACATTCAAGCAGTGTGTAACTGTTAGTTACTTTATTCGAATAAAAATTATTTAATTATGAAAACTATTAATTCATCCCATGATTAATACCCAGTGCTGAGTGCTGGCCAATGAGCTCCAGGAAAGGCCGGCCCGTTGGCATAGTGGTTAGTGCAACTGGCTTCTACACCGGGGTCCCGGGTTCAATTCCCGGTCAGGTCTGGCATTTTTTCATCACTCATTTTTATATATCATCATTCTCCATCGTCTGCATTAGCAGAAATTGCTAAACAGTCAGACATAAAACAAAAAAAATAGCTCCAGGAGTAAATAAAGGTTTGTTCTAAAAGTCCAACGAACCAGTTCTCAGAATACCATAGTAGACAGAATAGAAATCAGACAGTCGGTATGGTATCAGCGTGTCCAAAGAATTATATGGCCCCAAAAGAAAATTCCTTTTCCACCCCAAAAATAGAAGAAGAAGAAATCATCCTTGAAAACATGGTTAAAGGGACTTTACAAAATAGCAAGGAATCTTAGGGAGGGTGTCTGGGAAGACAAAAGGCTGCAGTAGGCAGAGGAGTCTCAGGAAAAAGATATAATAATAGGTTATGGATGTTCATTTCAGTTGATATATCTGTAAAACTGGATAATCATACTGAAGATGTTTATCTATTTTAATCTTGTTACACAAAGTTTCCTCTTGATACATCACTGAATTACGAGAATTATTCATTAAAAATAATTTTATAAAGGGGCTATCTCCATAGCGTAGCCTACCACTAGCCTATACGTAGCGCACTAGCCTATAATGCACTGGTCCCAGGTTTGATTCTTGGCTAGGGTCTGGAAATATTCATTAGTTAAAACCCACTGTTAGGTAATAACCAATGTAGTCGCTAATAACCGAGCTGTTGATGCAACTTTAAATAAACTAAAAGAAAAATTGTAAAAGACCCTTAAGTAAATTTATGCCGGTCGCATTGGCGTAGTTGGTAACGTGCTCACTTCTCATCATGCGGTCTTGGTTTCGAATCCCATTCAGGCACAGCTTATTTTCATGCGTTACAAAAAAAATCATTTCATCTTCACCATCTGCATTAGTAGTAATTGCAGAACAGTCGGACGTTAAACCAAAAAAAAAAAATTAAGTAAGTTTGTAACACACAGTTTTTTTTATAAATTTACATGTATTTTCAATTTAATTATTTTTATTTTTTTACAGTGCTACAGTTATTATTAAATGTGATATGGATTTTGATCTATACCCATTGGATGTACAAAAATGTGCTGTTGATTTTAGTAGTTGTAAGTATTTTTATCCAATTTTGTATAGTTTTGTTCAAATAGCCTGACGATTGATACATTTGTCTTATTCACAAAAAATATTCATTTTCTGCTACTGTTACATTATTATTTTATATTGAAATCTCTATTACAATAAATTAATTTTAAGGAATGGCCCGATCGAAAAGAATTTTTATTTCGTATCACCAAGAAATTTCACTGTCTTGTCTGAATATACAACAATAGGTCTCAACTTTTTTAGTCACAGCACACTATTATCCTCTGTAGAGAGATTCCGCGGCACAATAATGACAAGTTAGGAAGAGAGAGTACGCAGTTATAGCAATGGGAGCAGTTAATACCCTGTTACATTTTCCAACCACCTAAGTACTTGTGCAAACTGGGCTTTTTGACATAACCACAAAAAACAAGAAGCGTAATAGAGACTTTTCTCAGTTTAACAGGAAATACATGTATGTTTGTCTTCAATTTCATCACGAATTGAACTTTTATGTAGGTGACAAGCTCAAGTTTCTCTTTAATAACTCTAACTTACAAAGGTTAGGCAATAAATCTGCTAATAAGTTTAGTTCTTGACTACTATTTCCTTGTTCTTTTTTTAAAAATAAATTTTTATTCAGTGAAATTATTTTATTTTTTTACCACAAGTATCAAAAAGTCTCAGAGTTCGTGGCACACCCTTTAAGAACTACTAATGTACAACCTATAATATATTAAAAGTTATTTTATTTTAGGTAGATAAAAATTTGATATTTTTTTAGAATCTAGTATTTTTGTACTTTCCCTATTGTAACAAGCTATTGTTTATTTCTGTGTGTCAGAGGTATACTACACTATGTCCATTTTTATCGAAATTGAGTTTTTAACACTATGTTATATAACTTTTTCTGCTCTTTCCAGTGGTATACTGAACTATGTTAAAATCCTAATAACAACAGAAATAAGGCTTCTTAAAACTACACTATGTGGTTCTTTCGTTTGTGGTATATAGTACTATATGCACATGGTGTTCTAGACTTCTGAAAAAGTATGGAACAATACAACACCATATCCACTTATATCTTCATTCTTACAAAAATAAACGTTTTAGTGCATTACATTCGCGCAGTTCTTTAGACTCCGTCATATTATCAACGCAATGAATAAACTGATGAGGTCATCGGACTGTTCAGCTAATACAGTACCTATGGCTCACGCAAGCCTCAGTTCTTCGTTTTGTTTTTAAAATCCTATTTAACAGTATTTGTTATTACAAACATGAGTATCAATCAGTTTTTTTACCAATCACCCAACTCATTTACAGACTAATCAAAGAAGGTACTGCAACCAGCAATGGTAGTGCTGGTAATGGTTATGGTAGTGAAGGTAAGAAGGTACTGCAGTAGCCATTAACTACGACATACCTAATTCAACTGGAGAAGTCAATTGCTCTATTTATGTAGACAATAGTTTTCAAACTGGAGGACAATATAAAATAATTTTATTGCATCAAGACTTATTTTTACGTAGTAGTGGTAGCGAGACAGATGACACGTCAGCAGATGAAGGTTATGTATAACCCGCAAATGTTTCTTCTTCAGAACCACATAATAAACGCTAATTTATGAGTAATGACAGAAGGGAACTGAAATTATTCAAGATGTAAATGTAGAGACAAAGGAGATAAATAAAGAAAATATCTTATACGGTAGTGAACAAAGCTAACATCAAGCAAGAAGGTAGAAAACGGCAAAAAGATCCAGAAAAATTGAAATGCAACCACGAAAAAAGAGACTTCTATCAGGGCAAAGTTCCATAAGCAAAAAGAGAAGGTTGTGCAAGAGTCATGAAACTACCTTACCATTCCCGAATGAAATGTTTTGAAAAGCTTTTATAAAATTACAGAAAAATTATTTTTGATTTGTATTGGGATGGTTAGAAAGATTACGATGTAAAACAACAGTTCATTCGATCATGCATACAGGTGAAACAAAACGAAAGAAACATAGCAAAGGTGAGATCAAAGAGAGAACAAATACTTTAATATACAATTAAGAATCATGGAACTGAAGTAAGAGTATGTAAAACCACTTTCTTAAACACCCTTAAAATATCTAACTCTGAAAAGACAGCCAAATTTAAGAAAGAAGAACCAAGTGAATGATTCAGTTCACCAATGTGGAAGGAATAGACCTACGCCTAGAACCAAAACCCTGTAGGAAGTTATAAATAATAATATTCAGCACATTTCTTTAACACCAACGTACGAGAGTCACTACTCGCTAGAAGAAACTAAAAGAGCCATTTTCAGTCCTAGATTTGTCTCTTACAGGCTTGTATAAATTGCACTTGGAGTTTTGTAAAAAACTAAGTACTCCAAGGAATGACAAAATAATGGCTCTACAATCGTATTTCCAATTTTATTTTTCGAAAATCTGATGTTACTAAGCAGCCAGTTTTATTATTCCGTAGTGTTTGTCTACAAGTTAGCCAAGAAAAAATTGGATACCTTTACAAAGTGAACCCTTTTGAAGAAAATTACTTTGTTGAAGTTATTGTGGAAGGAGCACAAGAAAGGATAACATTGAAATCCCTGAGGAAATAAAAATAGGTAATAACAGATAATCCTGGACCTATATCAGTAAAGAAATATATTGACATCATAAATATCTCTTCGTGGTTTCTTACCAACAGAATGTCACGCGTTTTATAAATAACTCCAATTAGAAAATAATGCAGAAGATTGTCTACTGGAGAAAAATGAAGAATTTTCATAATTGTGTTGGATAATATTACTAACTAAACTTTTGAGTGAAATAAAAATCAATTTTTTAAATAATTAAAAATACTTTGGATATTGTGTTAATATCACTTTTCTGTAAAAGTTTCTTTTATGTTTTGTACTGTTTTGTTTTGTATTGTTTTTTTTTTTGATTTTATTTAAACAATGTAACCTTAGTGTAATGATGCATTTCTTTTACGGTGGTCGCCAATAATCTCGCTGGTGACGCAATAATAAATGAATGCTCGTAAAACAATTCTTGTAGAAATATAGGCCGCTTGCGTGGTCTAGTTGTCCCGTATAGAGTCTAGAAAATTACTACGCATTCAAACCCACCATTCCTTAACCCAAAATAGTTGCTAATAACCAAGATGTTGGTGTAACTTTAAATAAACTAAACAAATTAGTTATTTATTTGATTAAAACAGAGAATCATGCATTGATAAGTGATCATTCTTCATATTTTTTGTATTAGCCAACCTACATTTTTTTAACTTTATTATTTTATGGCGAAATTATTTATTTATTTTTAGTGTTTTAATAATCTCTTTTAATTTTTATTTATGTATTTATTTTAATACATGATATTTCAAGCTATTTCTACCTTACTCCTAAATTTAACACTTAATTCCTCTGACATTAAATTATTTCACTTGGACATAGTGTAGGGAAAACTAAGCAGACTCAGAAGTAAAAAACACTGTGTCCATTTTCCAGGTGGAAAACAACAATTTTCATTTTATTCAATACACATTAATTAGCGTATACTAAAATGAGTAAGTATCGGTAAAAATATTTTGAGTTAATAAAAAGCTGAAAGAAATATGAACAATATACTAAATTTTAAAACTTTAAATGGCTCTCCTGTAAAATCCTGATTATGGCATATGGAGTACTATACCTCCGATACACAGATTTGTTTGTTTGGCTGAATAATATGTTTAGACTAATAGGTTAATTGTTAACAGAATGAAATATTGTTAGAATTATACGTTTTAAAATTATCTAAAAGAACTAAAAACCCTTCAGTTCTCAATTTTAACCAAACAAGGTGTCAGGTTCAATAACTAAGTTGTTAAGTTTTAAAACTTAACTAAGTACCTAAGATACATTATGAAAAATATCTACATAATTTTTTTATTTTCTGCAACCAGTTATGAGATTACCAATAAGAATTGGACTGACGCAGTCCCATTTACATTTACTTTTTTGAAACTTTCTCAAAAACGGCTCATATGATTTATTTTTAAAATCGCCTAAATTACTATATTTTTATGTTCTATAAAATTGGGTAAGCGCCATTTCTGATAAAATTCTTGGGGGCTGTGCTCTTGTGGTAAAAAATTGTGTTTTAAGGTTGCAGCATTAATATGCATTTTACGGCAAAAGAATATATTATAACTAAAGTTATAGAAAATAAAAAAATTTACAACTTTAATAATTTTCTTCTACGCAGCCTAGTTTAGCGTCAATTAGTGATTATCTGTATTTTTAAGTCAAACAGAGGTTTTAATTTTGCTTCGTTCACTCATTATTAAAATCAGAGGCGAATTAAGGGGGGTTTACAGGGGTCATGACCCCCTCCAATTTTTTTTCAATTTATAATTTAATAGTTTTTTGTATCCTTATAATTACAAAATACATATATCAGCTTAACACCATTTCCTTGTATTTTAAAACTAAACACTTATTTGTTTTTGTGTAAAGATGTACTTAATCTCAGGTCTACTGCCTTAACAGTTTATTTTACACAAATAAACTAATGTGAATTACATGTAATTCTTTTCTTGATTTTCCCTTTTTTGTAATTCAACAAATTTCATCATGTGTTTATTTATTATAAATTATATTCTTAAACGATACTGATACAGCAAAATAAGCACCCAACATAACTTATTTTAATAACTTATTTAGTAAATCCCTAACATGACAAATAGTTTATGTATCTACAGGTAAGTAAGTGCTTACGTTACTGTAAACCTTTACGAATAAATTATTTTCATATTTTCTTTGTTGTATGAGGCATTATGATTGTTGAATATTTCAAATGGCTGAAATTGTTACATTTTGTCTGTTGTAACAGTTTGAAAATTGAAAATTTTAGGCTCAAAAATGCCCAAAAACGTGTTTTAAGATGTGTATTTTTAAAACGTTTCCTGGGGAGAACCTCCAGACCTTCCGGTAGTGACCCCCTCCTCAAATTTGATGCTAAATCCGCCACTGATTAAAATTAAGTGACGTTTTTCATTTTGCATTGTTTACTCATGATTGCACTTTTATTTGCATCCAGGAGACTCCAAAGGGAGTATAGGACATGTCATGATAAAACTGATAAACAAAAAGTTTATCACAATGATAAATTCATCATTTACCACCAAAAATTTGTTTCTGTTACTGCTTACTTCTGTAGGCTTGTCATGAACCTCAATGTATCAAATATCACACAAAATTAAAAAGTTAATCACAATAATAAATTCATTACTTACCAATAAATTTTTCCCGCTACTGCTTAACTCTATCTCTATCTTGATATACCTTTTGTATTCTGAAAGATAGAGATAGAGATAGATGGAGGCATATCGTCCACTCAAATCCTACCCGGCCTGCTGGAAGGATACCCAGATAATGATGATGACTGCTTAACTCAGTAAGCTTGTCCATGAACCCCTTTGTATCAAATAGGTTATAATGTTCATTACTTATATTGGAAAGAAAAAGTTGTGTGAGTGTTTCACACCAGATTTTGACTTTAAAAATTAAAAGCAATCTTATACCTGATGACTAATGATTGTTTTTTTTGTGGTTTTATTTCAGATAAATACACATACAATGACATGAAATTTAGGTGGCAGAATGATCCACCATTAAGTTTTCCAAGTGAGTTTAGTAAAGAAGGATATAGATTACCTAGGTATGTTGTATCATTTGACACGGATGAAGATATGCATGTCGTATACTATGGAGAAGGTAATAAAAGTAATTCAATATCTGCAAATTTTTTTATTATTACTTTATAGTATTTGCATGCTATGTTTAGAGTTTGCATGTCAATTTATTATTTTTTTTTAAATTTTATTATTTAAAAGGTATAAACAAAGGTAAATTATTTCTTGTATAAACATGATAAATATAATTATGTTCCTATTGAAATGTAAGGGAAAGGTTTTTACTGAAGGAAATAATATAATGTAATTTCATGATTTTTGTAAAATGATTTAAAATTGATTATAAATTCAAGAAATCCGAATTGTTCATCACAGTGTCATTGTCACCCTCATTTGATTACGAGGTAGGTACTGTGCTCCCAGCCGACAAAGCTTCCAACGTACCGACAGGGAAGCCGACAAATCCAGATACTTCCACCAAATCTGGCAGACCTTAGATGGTAATGCAGAGGGTAATGCTAGTAACCGCCCTTCTGGTTATTATACAGTATAATGACCCACCAGGTTGGTCTAGAGGTAAAGTCGTTGCCGTGAGTCAGCTGATTTTCGGAGACAAAGGTTCCTGGTTCAAATCCTAGTAAAGGTAATTACTTTTATTCAAATTTGGATACTAGACAGTGGTTATAGATACTTTAGTCACGAGATTGCCTTTTGCATATCGATGGGCCTTGAGGAAGAGAAGAGAAAATTTGACAATGCTGCCAACCTCAACAGTGAGACACTACTTGTACATTTCACTACCATGCAGTTTTTACATACATTTTGTAAGTTGTGGATTATTCTGAGAAAATGTTTTCTTCATAAACCTTATAAGAAATAAATGTTACATGTAATATTGCCGATAGCTTGATTACATTACTAGAAATTTTTGATTTACTGTAATTAACAGCTACCAGCTGTTATGTTCCATTGGAACAAAATTTTCTATGAATGAAACGCCGTCTTTACTATCGCTGTCACCGGCAACTTCACTATCAGTCTCACTAGTATCTACCTAACTTCTTCTTCTTCTTTCTCTCTCCCCATGCGCCTTACAGCGTCGGGGTAATCTACCTAACTGTTTCCTTTTTTTTTTACCAGGTGTCTACAAAACTGTTGAAGAAGAATTGCTTCTTCATGTCTTTAATTTCCTTCTTTATTTTTCAATTTGTGGAAAGTGAAACATCACAGTAGTTAGCCACTTTCTCATGGTTTTTGTTAAGAGGCAGGGAAAGGCATTTTAGTTTCAACTTATCAGCATTTTATTACACTACATATTAGATTTCGTTCAGCACTGTGAATAGTCTACCCACATTTTCGAGAAACTGACATTTTTATTTAAGTTAAACAGTTATATTCGTACAATTAACCTACAAAACGTTCCGCGATTATCTGTATAATATACAAATTTGCATTATGCATTATGCTCTGGATATAGAATAAGTTGTTGTGTTTGTAGTACTGAAATTGAAGCAGTCACGCATGAGCACTGGTGCTTTTCCCCCTTTACCCCTCGTTGCAAACAAGGGCTAACTCGTGACTCAAGTGACTATACCGGTGTACTTTGATGGTTGGGGTTCAATTAACCATACTCTCTCAGGAATGGTCAGCCTGGGTCTGTACAAGACTACACCTCATTTATACATCGTATACATCATCCTCATCTCATTGGGTCATGGGGTTGCTTATTGTTCTGAATTGAACAGATTGCAACGTACACACATTAGGGATAAAAAATAAATAATGAAAATTATACAGTATAAGAGCACTGCACAGAGCTCGAATGTCATTTCACTCTACAGCTCCGAGCAGACACTGATCATTGGCACACGACTACTGGACTCTGACGAAAACCTCATGCGATTTTGTGGGCATCACTTGCAACTGCGAGCAGTCCCTCAATCCAATCGAGTATTGAACCCATCGGGTCCTGTCGAAGCAGCCATTGACACACTATACTATGAGGAAAGAAGATGACGATTCCGCTGGACAACAAGATTGTCCACCTCCTCGACCATCACAATGGCTATGACTGCCATAGTCTCCCACCAACCGAGTTTTCCCACCTAGATACACCAACCAATACACCAATAAACCAATAAACGATACACCAATAAACGAGCCTTTTTAGGGTTCACAAACATTTAAGGTTTCACTGCACCACATATCCTCACCATCCAATGACAAAAGTAAATTTTTCAGAAGATATGAAAAACCTACTCTTTAAAAAAATATGTTTATTTACCACGCTGGTTTTTCCTTTTAAGAAACTGATCCTAAAATTAGTATTGCCTTGTACCACAATTTGTTTGCATAATATTTAAATACAGACAATGTGTAAGATTCGTAGAATTTATTCCTGGTTTCAGTTACTTCAAGCTAAACATCTATTGTATTTAAAAAAAGTCTAAATTTTTGATATTGGCTGTCAAATCAGCCCAGTTAATCACCTGGTAGATGTTTTCTATCATGTTTTAAGTAACACCAGTTGGGTGAACACCTTTCATTTCCTATAACTTTGAGCTGGTCTTCATACAAACCCATTTCTTCAATCAGTGTTTGTTAATAATACAAAGCAACTTCTACTAGTTGATTTACTTGATTGATCCAGCCAAAATCAGGAAGTTGGCATTTTTTAGTTCTTTGGGTATATTAGAAATTAGGAAAATACAGTTGGGGTAGTAAGTTGTACCCTCTAGTGGCCCTATGTAGACTGTAGTAGTGTAATGTAATGTAATCGCAATTCTGCAGGGACTGCTGGCCTCATTGGCATAGTTGATAATGTGCTCGCCTCTCATCACGCATTCGTTGGTTTGAATCCCACTCAGGCACGACATATTTCCATAGGTAACAAAAAATCATTTCTTCCTCCACAGTTACACCCCAATGTCGATGCTAATGATCATTGCAGTTGAAGCGATGTTAAATAAATAAATAAATAAATAAAATAATCTCCAGGGACTTGTTACAATAATGTTCTAATACTATTTTATAATAACTTACAATAATTTTTTTTCATATCCCTAATGTGTGTACGTTCCAATCTGTTCAATTCAGAACAATAAGCAACCCCATGACCCAATGAGATGAGGATGATTTGTAAATGAGATGTAGTCTTGTACAGACCCAGGCCGACCATTCCTGAGAGAGTATGGCTAATTGAACCCCAACCATCAAAGTACACCAGTAACCACTGTTTAGGATTCAAATCCTTATAAAAGTAACTACCTTTACTGGGATTTGAACCAGGAACCTTCATCTCCAAAAATCAGCTGTTTAACAGCTAACTCGCTGTAATGACTTTATTTCTAGACCAACCCAGTGGGTCACTTACAATAATGACTTACTTCTACAATAATTTACAATAGTTTTCTTTTCCAAGCAACATGTTAGGTTTTTGTGCCAAGTGAAAGATCTATGAAAACATGTTATTTACCAATAAAAAACTAATTTTGTAACAAAAGTGAACATGTGTGGTTTCTGAAAGGGTTGTTTCAAAATTATAATCGATTTAATTTAACCAGAAGATCTCCTCATTAACCTGTTAAATGTAATTAAAATATACCCTTGTCACTAAATTAGTGCTACAATCTAGACCAGTTGGACTCAGGTTTTTTGACAGGGTTGTTACACACTTCACCCTCACTTAGAAGATGAAGCTTCTGATTTCGGGACAGTGTGGTGGTGTTGTATACTGCAATAGAAGATTAATAAGTTTGAAGTTGGAACAACCCAGAAGATCTAATTTTAATTTTTTATGATGATGAACATGTATTTTTAAATAAATAAACTTTTTGAGACATTTTGATTTATCTTGTTACAGGGAATCATTCGACAGCTAGATTGTTAATAACAATGAGTCGTGAAATTCGTAGTCATTTACTAGAAAGTTATTTACCTAGTTCATTATTTGTTATAATTTCATGGGGTAGTTTTGTAGTAATACCCGAAATAGTACCTGGACGTATGGTCTTACTTGTTACAACTTTATTATCTTTAGTCACTATGTTTGATACTGTCAGGTATGTATTCATTACACAAAAGAAAATTAACATTTAATTTTTTTATCTTTTTATTTCTTTACCACAGTACATTGGTAGAGTCCAACCATAACCTGCTTTAATTAACCTTTAAACTAAATTAACCTTTATTCATTCAGTGTAAGAGAATTTAATGTCATTAGTTTAAAACTTTAAAAAATCTCTTTTATTTTCTTGCACTTTATCTGTAATAAAAAGCAAAAATGTGTATTGTAGTTCAATAACCGGAGTTTTAACTGCCATCCATGTTTCATGACCTTTGAAGCTATAAGATTGGTTTTAAAAGGATGTGTGTGTGTGTATAGGCATCACATGTGCATACTTATCTGTATACATGTGATTTGTATTGTTTTGGTATCAAGTTTTATACTAATAAACAAATCATTTCATTCGTAAACTACCGAACAATTTACAATTAACATGAGAAACAAACTTATGGTTACTTGTCTTCTGTAAAAATTACAATTATCTAAAATATAAACATAAAGCTTCTCACATTTTTAAAGATCAGTATTAGCCTATTGTTACTCTTTATTTTCTAATAATTAAAATTTAAATTGTCATCTATCATTTTTCTTTGTCTGTCCGCTCTTCACACCCAAAAGTCAGAAATTACAAAAGATAGCCACAAACGGTTTTCGGATTCGTAATCTGCACAAAAAGTTATTGGACCTACATTGGGTTTGAAGTTCCAGTTTCGACCAGAAGTGGTCCAAAACTGGAAATTAAGATATCTAAGTCAAAAACTACAAAAGATAACAACAAATGGTTTTCGTATTCCTAATCTACACTAAAAGTTAGTGATCCTGGATTGGATTTGAAGTTTTGGTTTTGACCAGAAGTCAAGAAATCAAAGTTGGAATCTAGAAACAATAGTAGTGTCATTCAATTCCTCTTAAAGAGTAGATAACAGAAATCACTAATAGTTTTGGCATAAGTCAAGGGTAAACCATTTTAAAACTTGCCACCAGCCATGAGACGCGTCGTTTTATGAAAGGGATTTTTAAAATTCACCTACATATGGCACTATAACTACAACTTACTTGTATTTTATTTTATTTTTGCCTCACCAGAAATTTTACTAGAAACGCTGTTACTTTAGTCTTTTGAATAGATATTGGTGTTGTTGTTTAGGTCATCCGTGGAAAGGCTAGTTTGAACCTCTAGAGGCTTTACTAAGTAAAGGAGTGTGGAGGTGGTTTACCAGTGCCTTCCTCACTGAGTGCTAAAATATGCTTATCAGCTGCCAGACCCTTTAAAAAGCATCTTTTTTCACCCTGCAAATACACCTTCACTTCATTCACCACAGGGTCTGGCTGTGTGATGAAATTAATTACTCTCAGAGGAGATAACTCTGACTAGTGTCTTTTACACCTCTACCTCTTCTGTTCTTTAATGCTTCAGTCATATAATTGATTGACCACGTGATAAGAAACAGAACTATTTTTTGTAGCCCTGGAACTAGCACATCCAGTGCAAATAATTTATCAAGCCACCTGCCTGTTATGGCCAAAACAAAACCTTAATAATGCTAAAATAAAAACATGTATACATTTCAAATATTGTTTGAAACTACAGTGAAATTACAGTGTAAAATACTGCGCTGCAAAAGTTAGAAAACAACCAAAACGGAAAGGATGTTAACAAGAAAGCTAACCAATTAACGAATATTTATAGTTGCGCATTCAAATAACGAGCTTGTTTCAAAAAACAATAAAGTTCTTGGTCAAACAGAAGTCCAGGAAGAAGTTTCATAAAATTAAATCAAACAAAAAGGAATACATAATAAAAAAATTGAAGAAATGTATGAAATAAAGTAAAGTATGATTATCACCATGCCATGCCCTTTGAAAAGCATCTACTTTCCACCCTGCAAATACCACCTTCATTTCATTCACGACAGGATCTGGCTGTATAATGAAATTCATTACTCTCAGAGGAGATAACTCTGACTAGGAGGCAGAGGAGATATTATTAAATTATAATCAACGCATTGAGTAGTTTCTTTGGTGCAATAATGAACTAAAATTATTCTGGTTACCAACTCGCACTCTTTTTTCCCCAAAATTCAGCCATTTTCAGACCTAATGGACATTTTGTTATAAATTTTTATTTTATAGTCATGTTTTTAAAATATCAATACAAGTATTTAAATTTCTTATCATTTAAGTAACAAAGTAACAATTAAATTTAAAAATTCTTTTTGAATATTTAAGCGTAATGTTACTAGTACATAATAATATTGTATGCTTTTTAGTCATGCAATAGCAGCATAAAAACAATGTTATAACATACAATATTAATTTCATACAAATCTATACAACATGAATGTCACTGCTAACATTACAACAATATTATTTTCTTTGTTTTATTCATGACCATATTATTAACCTAGAAACATTTTTCTTAATAATCACTTTTGTGTATCATTAAATGCACATAAAATCATTACTGGAATTAATAAGTATTCGATTACTGTGTTAAAACAGTAATATTTACATATATTAAAATATTTTCTTGTATTGTTTCCTTGGTTGTCCTATTGTTTTCCTTGGCCTGTCAAGTGCAATGTAAGAACAGTCCCTTTTATTCTTGTCATGGCGCATGGAGTAGCAGACCTGACCCCTTCGTTATCCTAAATTTGCAACTTGCATTTAAAATTTGTTTTTTTACATAACAATTTAATATTAATTTAGCAATTTAACAATTTAATAAAAATGTAGCTAATAACTTGGCAGATATTGTGATAGATGGGGACATAGTGCGAAGAGTGCAGGCATGCAAGTATTTGGGCTGCTGGGTGAACGAGGAGTGGGACTTGTCGCAGGAGATTAAATGCAGAATAGAGCAGGCGAGAACATCATTTAGGAAAATGCAAAGAGTACTAACAAGTAGAGAGTTAAAACTTGCGCTGCGAATACGCTTATTGCTCTGTTATGTGTTTAGCACTTTGTTCTATGGGATGGAAGCATGGACCCTCACAGAAGCAATGTGCAGGAGGATTGAGGCTTTCGAAATGTGGGCTTACCGCAGAATGTTGAGGATATCGTGGATGGACAGAGTGACGAATCAAGTGGTAATGCAGCGGCTAAACAAAGAAAAAGAAGTGCTTAATATCATAAAAAGAAGGAAATTAGAGTACTTTGCCCACGTGATGAGAAATCCGAACTATGGAATGCTGCATGTGATCATCCAGGGGAAGATAGAGGGGACGCGCGGCCCCGGACGTAGGAGAACGTCTTGGCTTAGGAACCTTCGCCAGTGGTACGGGGTGAGCACCACGACACTATTTCGGTTGGCTGTGGACAGAGTGAAGGTCATGCGACTGATCGCCAATGTTCTAGGAGGACACGGCACTTAAAGAAGAAGAAGAAAATATTTTTCTCATCAAAATTTGAAACTTTCTACTCCTACCATGGCAGATAAGGAAATTCTTTATCTGCTATGGTAGGAGTAGAAAGTTTTAAATTTTGATGTGAAAAATATTTTAAACAATTATAATTTACTGAAGATGCGTACAAGATACACGAAAGCGCTATAAATATTGGTAACTGTTTTCTGTTACCATATTCTGGTGGTTAGAAATATCAATTCAACAATCTATTTATTTGATTCTAGTATTGTTGATCAATAATACATTTGGTTAAAAAATTAAATATGAACATAATATTAAGGTATAAAATAAGACCAACGTATCTATGAAAACCTGATTTTACAAAAAAGCAAAAAAAACCATTTCATGGAGAGTTGTTTTACTCTATCTTTTTTGAGATTTAACCTATACTATTGTATGCGGGCTGTTTTTTTCAACCTCCATAAATAAAATACAAGTCAACATAGGAAAAATGTTTTAATACTGAAATTTATGTACACTTGTGGCTACTTTTTGACATTATCACCTTGATGATTGGCGTTTGTTATACCGGTGGACCTTTGTCCACCATCTAGAAGGCATTTTAGAAAAAATTGTTCGTTGCAGGGCTAAAATAAATAGTTCTGTTTCTTTAAACAGTTGTTCTGTTCGTTGCAGGGCTAAAATAAATAGTTCTGTTTCTTATCACATGGTCAGCCAATTAAATGACTGAATCATTTAAGAACAGAAGAGGTAGAGGTGTAAAAGACACTAATTAGAGTTATCTTCTCTGAAAGTAATGAATTTCATTATACTGCCAGACCCTGTGGTGAATGAAGTGAAGGTGTCATTTGCAGAGTGGAAAATACGTGCTTTTCAGAGGGCCCGGCATGCTGATAAGCGTACTTTTCCATTCAGTGAGGAAGGCAATAGTAAACCACCTCACTCCTCTTTTTACTTAGAAAAACCTCTAGAGGTTCAAACCAGCCTTTCGGCTGATGACCTAAACAACAACAGAAAAAATTGAACTTTTGTGTAAAATGGCAAAAGTACTCATAATTTTGGGGCTAAATAGCCAACTAGTTATCAAAATTGTCTTTACAACCATAGTAATCCATTAGCTATTAACTTGTTAAACAATTTGAATACTATAAGGAGGTTGCAGTGAGTCCATGTTTTAGATTTAGTTGAAAGAGATTTTTTTTGCACCTTTAGAGCTAAGTTGTATGTAATACAAGTTGTACATATCAAATACTATAATGTATTAACTATACGATCATAAGCCGTAATTTTCAATTAATTATTATAAGTATACATTTTTTCTAGTTACCATTAAAATGAAAATAATCTTAGTTTTTAGTTATTAAGTTGTTGTTTAATTATTAATTTATTATTTTGTTAGTTTTTGTTTTGTTTCCTAATATCATTAAATGTTTGTTTATATTTCTCTGTAAATAATTTTATGTTTTCTTTCATTCATAACTAGTACTGTTTTCAGTACTCTTTTTGTGTTTAATTCGTAGAGAAGGGTCCCTGGACACTTCCCTACTCATGGAAGTGAAACTAAACTTTCACGTTAAACTAGGCTCTGCAAAGAAAAATGCTCTAAATAAAAGTTGTACATTGTTTAATTTCCTATAAATTTGATTATATACACTTTTGTCGTAAAATGCATACTAAGGCCAAAATTTTTAAAAAATCAATTTTTCACACGTTTTTGTGAGAAACTGAAAATCGCTAATTACCGCTAAACTAAGCGTTATAAAAAAATGTATATTATAATAGTTGTAGATTTTGAAATTCTCTACAACTTTTATTATACATTTTTGTGCTAAAATGCATATTGAAGCCGCAAACTTAAAAAACAACTTTTTTACGAGAAAACAGCCTCTCCAAGAATTTCAGCAGACATGGTGCCTACCCTATCTTGTAAAACATTAAAAATTTTGTAAATGAGGTAATTCTTTAAAAAAATCGTAGGAGCCGTTTTTGAGAAATTTGCAAAAAAGTGAAAAATGACACGAATAAACTACTAATTCCGGTTGACCGATTTTGATGAAAATTTTCGTGTCGGGTCCGGCAGGGGGTATCTAACTTAATTTTAAGTTTCAAGTTCGTACAATGTTCCGTTCTCGAGATATTATGTTCACACACACCCATCGCTAAAAACATGTTTTTTGGATTCACGGGGTCTGAAAATGTGTAGATCCGGTGAAAACTCTAATTCGAAAAATCGACATGAAAACAATACTTTCCTTCCTATATATTCATGTAAGCAAGAGAAAGTAAAAATTGCCACCAAAAATCATATTTTCACATTTTTGTTGAATACATTTCTCTGGCTCTAAGCCCTCAATTTGCTTTAATACTTAGTTGGTTTTGATTTATTTTAATTCTATAATTTTTTATTTGCAGGAATAATTCACCAAGTGCATTAGAATTAAAATGTATAGAAGTATGGATCATATCTTGTACGTTATTTGTATTTTTAGCATTGATGGAATATTTTATTGTATTATTTGGTATACGCTATGATAAACATTGGAGACAGAAAAAAGATTTAGAAAGAATAGCTGCTGTCAGTAATCATGCAATATCAAATGTATCTAAAAATAATGACCATTCTAAATTATTTCTTAATAGCAAAATTCAACCACAAACTGGTAATGATACACAAAATAATGAACAAAAAATTGAAAATAATTTAGCTCGAGAAGAATGTCAAAGGGTAAGTCAATCCAATCGATAATTTTAAGTATTTTTATTTTTAATCTGAAACTATTTATCATAAAGTTATATGTATATGAATCAGTCATTTTAACCCATAAGTCAAAAAAACTAACTTATGGAAAAATTAAAAAACTGGTAATATACAACATTCTAATAAAATACAATATTAAAATAATATAATTTGTTCTGAGGGCTGTCCCTTTAATATAACATGTATACTTTTGTCTTTTTTACACTCCATCACTTGTTATATTGAAAATTTAGACTAAAGGTGTTTCTGCAATAAATTGGAGTAAAATGCTAACTTACGTTGTGTTCTGTAAAATATATTGTTAGACCAGAAGAAAATAATTGTGTTGTACAATAGTTAGTATTCATTTATTTATTTCACTAGTTTACAAATTAATGACTTCAATAGTTTTTTTACAATAATACAAATTGAAATCCTTAACTTTAAAAAAAAGTTGGTTTCCAAGACTATTCACTTTCTTCGTTGTCACAAACAATTGTTATCTCCCTTAAAAATATTTTTGGATAGAAATTTTGTATAGCCCCTTCCACTAGAAAGTCAAGCTCATGCTTCAAAATCTCATCCACTTTTATTTTTTAATTAGAAGGAAAACATTTTATATTCTTAAGGATAAGCTTTTCCTTAGGGTTATATTACTTAAGGAAAGCCAAACTTACGGGATTTTTGTAAAGATGCTGTGTTTACATTCAGTTAATCCTAAAATATACTTAAAAAAAAAGAAAATTATAAAATTTTAACTTCGGGCTTTCTGGAATGACTGATTCATATAGTAAATGCATAAGTCGTCACTGACTTCTAATTTCACAATTACCTTGAGATCTGAACTTCAGCACATTTGTTCAGAAGAAGTTGAAAAGAAAAATTAAAGCTTTTCTATATTGATAACTTGCACCTAAGAGATAAAAAAAGGTTAACTATCCTAAAGAAATACTATCTTGATATCTTCCTGATTGCCTACAATTCTGAAAATTAACATGCATAATGTCTAGGTGATTCCTTAAAACATAAAGTATGGAGTTAATTCACTCGTAACCAGTTGATTTAAGACCAATCTGGTCACAGTTTGGTATTCAGTATTACAAAGAAGAAGAAGAAGAGATAGGCTAAAGGCAAAATAGAGAGCGACAACCTAGACATTTTTTCAAGTAATTTGTAGCAAAGGGCAACGTAAAACATGAGAGAAGTTGAGAGAGCCATGTTTCATTGTTATTAATCCATGTAGTCACATGTTTGTAGCTTAGGATGTTTCTTCTAAGTTTACCAGGGCTAGATCTAGGACCGACTAAAGGGGCATAATGCCCTGAGCAGTGTACCCAGGGGTGGAAAATAAACCGTTGGTAATACAGATAAATACTGTTACATCTAAGCTTACATCCGTTCGGGATCTGGTATAATAAATAATAATCAGACTTCCCTGAAACTTATATTCTTCTTTAGGTTCCTATCCTTTTTGGATTTTGGCTACCATATTAACAATCTGAACCTTATCCACTGCTGCTCAAAACAGCTGTGTTGTTGCTTTTGAGTACCACAATCTCAGATTCTCAGATTTCAAAACTTGAACAATTATTTATCTTGTTATCTATTTATCTTTAACTATCTTGAAACGTATAACAATTATTTACTTACAAGACTATAAATTACAAATAACTATTAAACTTAGACTACTAACAAATTACTAAATTAAATTCATTACAAGACTTAAATTTTAAACTTAATTCGATTATAAATAAGATACTGTCACTTAACAATCAAAACAATGATTTACTTATCCACAACCACTTGATCCACCCGTACGCCCATGCACTATTAACATAATTCAGAACCGGTCCCGTATACAACACTATTTCGAAACACCCTGACAACACTAATTCCATTCACAGCTCAAGTAATAACTAACTCAATACAAAGACACTAATTGTTTTTATACTTGCGGTCTGATAGTTCCTCAAACAATCGAGACCCTTCTAACAGTTTTTCCACTTTACCAGAACATAGTAGAATGAATGAAAATTTTTAAAAAACGTTTCTACTAGTTTCAATTTTCAAGAATTCCTATTCAAAATATTTTATTCATCACAATCCATCATATCCTTGTTCAATACAATCCATCCCATACAATACACAATTTCTTACAATAAACAATCCATTCCCTTAGCTATTTCTAGAATATCGTGAGCTACTACTATCAATAATGTCACAATATTGTATAAGGACTAAAATTTAATAGAATTACTGCTCTCTTAAGAAAATTATAAACACCTAAATTATCTGAAAGTGGTAATCTGGGAGGCGCAAGGGTGGGTGAAATTCATTTTCACCCTCCTCAAAAGCCTACATCCAGCACTGAAGTTTATATACATTCTTTGTGCACACACTTAATATATTTCTTGTTATTATGTTGGTAGATTATTCTAGAAAAATTTGAAGTTTACACCAAAAGATTATTACACCAATATTAACTTTTAACAACAATGCAGATAAACTAACAGAAAAATGAAATTTACTTGTGGATTAGTTAGAACTAATTATATTTCTTTTTTTTCATAGGATTCTAACAGAGAACCTACAGAGTCGAAAACTTTACCAGCAAAGGAAAAATTCAAGATGGTGACAGAGCATGTCTTACTTTATGCAGGATCACAAAGAGGAATGATGGATCAAGTATCGCTTGGATTGTTTCCATTGTGTTTCATTATATTTGCGATAATTTACTGGGTCTCTTATTTAAGTGAAGCAAACAGACGAGCTGGTGATAATTCATGAAAAATTTGAAGTAGTTTTCATCTGTTCAATATTGCTTTCACTCAACCAATACTGTTGTAGTTACCAAATACATAATATTATTTTGTACAAGGTGGGCCATAAGTAATTTGACACTAGCTTTTTTTTTTGTTTTGTTTTTTTTCTAATGTAAGTAATATTGTTTGGCTACAACAATACTTTTATAGGTTATGTATCATAACCTAAAAAACCTTATATGACCTATGATTATAATGACATATGTAGGTCATTATGATCATAATGAGTAACTTGTGATGGTAATTTGATAGCACATTAAGTATAATCTGTGCTGCAGGAATTTGATATTCAATGAACAAGATGTCATTAAGTTCATATTCTTGTCAAACTAATTATGGCCCACTATGTATTGCATCAAACCCTGTATAAATTGTATGGTGGGACTGAATGATGCATTATTCTCTTTCAAGTAGTCAATATTCTAGCAATCCTTGAAAGATCTTTGGATTTCTGGGTGATGTTTATTTACTCATTAGTACAAAATGAATTCAATTATTTATTTTGTACAATTAAATAACCCAAAATTTTCATGATCAGGTCCTGTATCCTGAATTCTATGATATTAGCATTCTAGCATTCTTTGATTGTTGTGCGTTTTTTTTATTATTCTACATTGAACTGTATTACAGTAAGATCAACCCATTTATTTTTCATATACTATAAGTAGGCTTTCCATTATTTCTGGACTCCAATCCTGGACATTTTTACAAAAGCAGCTGTTTTTTTAGTAAATAACATACAAAATATTTTTTTATTTTTTTTTTGTAATCTAGTTTATGTACTTTGCAATCTGTTCAGTTCAGAACAATAAGCAACCCCATGACCCAATGAGATGAGGATGATGTGTATGACGTGTAAATGAGGTGTAATCTTGTACAGACTCAGGTCGACCATTCCTGAGAGAGTATGGTTAATTGAACCCCAACCATCAAAGTACACCGGTAACCACTGTCTAGTATTCAAATCCGTATAAAAGTAACTACCTTTACTAGGATTTGAACCAGGAACTTTCGTCTCCGAAAATCAGTTGTTAAACAGCTGATTTTTTCAGCTGTTACAGCTATTACAGCTGATTCTTTGTTTATTTAATAATCATTTTTTCCACTGAAATATATTATTGGTTTACAATTAATTTTTAGTAATTATTTTCTAAAATATTATTTTTAGAATAATAATGGTAGCTAAAAGTAGGCACAAAAACGTAATACTAAAGTAGGCTTCTACGCAGGGGTCCCGAGTTAAATCCCGGTGAGGTCTGGCATTTTTTCATCACTCATTTTTATGTATCATCCTTCTGCAAAAAAGTAAGACATAAAACAAAAACAAAAAATAAAAGTAGGCAAAAAAACATCCAAACATTTATTTAGAACTGGGTCCTGTAATTACAACATCTATACCATCAGGTTCTTTTTTATGCCCTGGAGTCAAACAGGTATGCTATTTTTCAGATGATAGTACTTTTCTTAGGAACACCTTATCAGTTTTCATTTTTTCGTAAAAGTCCATACGAGGCATCTTTGAATTAACTTTTATTTTGAGTAGCTTGCTCACAACTGAAACGGACATTTTCCCTGGCTGTTGGCCCTTTACACAGATATCTGAAAAACCCATGCTTAAATTATCAGACACATGCTTAAATCCCAAATTGTCTGGGCTAATTCAGGATGTATGGTAAACCTAACTATAAATAACACATGGCTGATGTAAAAGTTCCAGGTAGGGTCTTTAAGATTTCAGTAAAAATGTATGGGATATTATAGTAAAGTGTCTACATTTCCCAGTGTGAATCCTTCATGATATATTCATTACATTCATTACAAAACTTAAACTACTTTCATAATATGAATTTGTTACAAAAATTTCCAGAATTAGTGTAAAATTTTCAAAATATATAAAAAAGGTGTTTTCATGTATAATATTTTAAGGTTTTATCGGCTGAACAATCCTCAGAACAGAAAACCAGTTACATTTAATCAAGTAAATTAAAAATGACATTAGTAAGAAGATAGTGATATTGTTTTAAGTTAGTTGTTTTAAGTTGTTGTTTAAGTTACTGATTTATTATTTAAGTTGCATCATACCTGTAGTTTCTCATTGTCAACTTCTTTTAGTTTTATTTTATTTTATTATAGTATTTTGTTTTAAGAAATATTTTTCCAGCAATTTATTATTGTCATCAAAGAGAATCAAGTCAGCACACTTTGGCTTTGCTTAGTAATGTCAGCATGTTTTCATCTTCATTATGTCATACAATTAAACAAAATATCATCATGCCTCGGACAAGACTTAAGTACCATATCATGATTTTTCTTTTAATTTAAAAGATTTGTTTCATTTATAACAAAATCTGTTTTACACACATTTTGAATTTAGGTAAACAACAAAAGAAACACAGTTAAAACCTCTTTATCCACAATGCATTGTTTTTTTTCTTTTTCTTTATCATCTTCCTCCTCCTTCTTACAACATCCACTCCCAAAATGATTGGACCTTCCATCTTTTACTTTGTCTTCTCAAGTTCCATCTCCCCTCAGATTCTACCCTTCAATCACTTTAAGGATTCAACCAAGAACAATGCATTCTTTACATTCAATTTACAATTTTTAAAAATTTTAATCCCTAATGCATGTAAGTTGTTGGGTGTTTAATTTAACCCTTAAATGCATGATTTTTTGTTTTTCAATAAAAAAATTAAATTACGTAGTAAAAAAACATTTAGGTTAAAGGGAAAAATAAATTAAAATTTTTCTTTCATTTTTTTTCTGGAAAACTGAGTTTTTCTTTGTGTGACCCGTGAGGAACACCATAGATAAAGGGTGCGCGTGAATGGTAGCATATTTTGAACAATGAATAAATAAAGGCAATGATTGATTATTGTAGTACAACTTCATAACTAATTTTATAAAAATGCTTTACTCCATGATTCCTGAGGAACAACATGAATAAAATAAGCTATATTATAATTACTAAAAGAAGATTATAGTTATCTGATTATTATTGATGAACATAACGTTATGGTAACGCTTTAGATTTTTTACTTTCTCTTGCCTATATGAATATATAGGAAGGAAAGTATTGTTTTCATGTCGATTTTAAGAAATCGAGTTTTCACCGGATCTATACGTTTTCAGACCCCCTGAACCCAAAAAAAATGTTTTTAGCGATTGGTCTGTGTGTGTGTGTGTGCGCGCGCGCGCGCGTGTGTGTGTGTGTGCGCGCGTGTGTGTGTGTGTGTGTGCGTGCGTGCGTGTGTGTGTGTGTGTGTGTGTGTGTGTGAACAGAATATCTCAAGAACGAAACATCGTACGAACTTGAAACTTAAGTTAAGTACCACTACCGGACTCGACACGAACATTTTCATGAAAATCGGTCAACCGGAAGTGGTAGTTTATTCGTGTAATTTTTCACTTTTTTGCGATTTTCTCAAGAACCGGTCCTACGATTTTTTAAAAAATCGCCACGTTTACTAAATTTTTTACGCTTTACAAGATAGGGTAGGCGTCATGTCTGCTAAAATTCTTGGAGAGGCTGTTTTCACGTAAAAACGTTGTTTTTTTAAGATTACAGCTTTAATATGCATTTTAGCGCAAAACTTTATATAATAAAAGTTGTAGAGAATTGAAAATTCTACAACTTTTATTTCAAACAATTTTTTGTATAACGCTTAGTTTAGCGGTAATTTGCAATTTTCTGTTTTTTTTCTCACGAAATTGTGTGAAAAATTGATTTTTTTAAGATTTCGGCCTTAGTATGCATTTTACGACAAAAGTGTATATAATTTAATTTATAGAAAATTAAAAGATCGACAACTTTTATTTAAAGCATTTTTCTCTACAGAGCCTAGTTTAGAGAGAAAGAGTGATTTTCCGTATTTCTAAGCCAATGAGTTGATTTTCATTTTGCATCATTCACTCATGATTAAAATAAGGTTATGTTTTTGAGGTTAGTTTTTTGTTTATTTCTAATATTTTATTATTAATGTTAGGTTTATTGTTAATTATTTGCATTGGCAAGAGAAAGTTGTGTGAGTGTTTCACACCAGATTTTTTATTTAAGTAAAAAGTTAATTTACAAACTGTTATCAACAGTTAAAAACTATCCAATATTCTGTGGTTCTCGTCACATCCGTTCCTAAGCAAGCCGCATGTAATAGAACAAATAGTAAAAAGAAAATAGTTAAACAGATGATTGTAGTCCAATATTCTATGATATAGCTAGTTATTAACACATAGAACTTCAAAATAAGGTTACCAGAATGGACTAGAATCATTAATACAGTTGATATTGTTTCTGAGCTACACTGTGCATTAAAGGGTTAAGAACAATAATCAACCCCCATGACCCAATGAGATGAAGATGATATATATGACTACCAAATGAAGAATAGTCTTGTACAGACTCAGGCCAGCCATTCCTGGGTGTATGGTTAATTGAACCCCAACCATCAAAGTATACCGGTAATCACACTAGGACTTGAACCACAGTATCTTCATCTCTGAAAAACAGGATTTAAACAGGTGACTTGTAGTGACCTACCACTAGACCACTGTTTAATTTACTAATAGGAATATAATTTGTAAACTTATTCCCACCATTGTATTTTATAAAAATATTCTAATTAAGTAACTCACACTAAATAATTTTTGTACTATTTATAACAATATTCTAATTATATGTACGTAAAATAAGAAATCTTTTTTATAATTTTATAAATAGGGCCTACAGTAATTTTGTATTATTACTTGATTAATATATCAAGTAGCTTTTAACATTTCGCTTATTTTCATCTTACACTATGATGTAAATATTTAAATATATAATAAAAAAGTCAAATCATTTTTTAATGTTTTAAAAATAATGAAATTTTGTTTAAGGTTATGTCACTCATCTATCATACCACAATTTCATTAATGATGCACTTTTTTATAAATTTAGATTTTTACATAGTAAGTAAGTTATGTGATAATGTTGTTACTTAAATTTTAGAACTTGAAAAATTAAACAAAGAAACATATTGTACAGGTTAAAAAACATTTATTCAAGAACTTTATCCCATATAAAACAATATCTTTTAAGCTCTGCCTAACTTTTCTCCAGAGAACTGACATTTTAAGTCCCTTAACATTGCAACTCTGAAGAAACTATTGTATTATCCCACCATTCCTTGTTCACTCAGTGAACAAACCCTCTCCCTTGTATACGTTTCAACAAGCTGCTTACCAAGTCTTTCTGGGTAAGATTACTCTTCAGTTATTCACCCAACAACTGAGTATCTGCTAGCACTTAATTGATATGCTGAGTCACCACTGATGATCCCAATGATATGAAAATGTTTCTAAGGTGTCAATGCCACATCAACAGATCCAGTCCCATCCTAAGCTACTTCCTGCTTATACTGAGTACATCACAAACATGAGTATGTACGGAATATGTTGTTGTTGTTTAGGTCAACAGCCTAAAGGCTGGTTTGAACCTCTAGAGGTTTTACTAAGTAAAACGAGGAGTGAGGTGGTTTACCATTGCCTTCCTCACTGAGTGGAAAAGTACACTTATCAGCATGCCCTCTGAAAAGCACATATTTTCCACTCTGTAAATGACACCTTCACTTCATTCACCACAGGGTCTGGCTGTACAATGAAATTCATTACTTTCAGAGGAGATAACTCTGATTAGTGTCTTTTACACCTCTACCTCTTCTGTTCTTAAATGATCCAGTCATTTAATTGGCTGACCATGTGATAAGAAACAGAACTATTTATTTTAGCCCTGCAACAAACAGATTGAGTGTAAATAATTTGACACTCCACCTGTCTGTTATGGGCAGACGGAATATGTATATAACATAAAACATAATATGTATGTAACATAAAACACTTACCAATATTTATAGCGCTTTCGTGTATCTTATACACATCTTCAGTGAATTAAAATTCTTTAAAAAAATTTTTCACATCAAAATTTAAAACTTCATACTCCTATAGATACTGAAGTCACAAGATTGCCTTTTGTGTATGTATGGGCTGTGAGGAAGGGAAGTGAAATATTTGCAGTGCTGCCAACCTCAACAGTGAGACACTACTCATACATTTCACTACCGTGCAGTTTCTAGATACATTTTGTAAGCTGTGGTTTATTCCAAGAAAATGTTTTCTTCATAAACCTTTTTTTTTTTTTTTTTTTTTGTCATCAGTCTCTTGACTGGTTTGATGCAGTTCTCCAACCTGTTCTATCTTGCGCAAGTCGTTTCATATCTACATACCTGTAACACCCTACATCTTTTGTAATTTGCTTTATATATTCTAATCTTTGCCTCCCTCTACAATTTACTCCCTCAATGTTACCCTCTCTGCTTTCACCTTTACCCCTCGTTGCAAACAAGAGCAAACTCGTGACTTTAGTGACTATACCATGGTAGATAATGAATCTAAAATATATATTTCAATTTTAAACAATACGGCTGTTTATAATCCTACATAGGATGTTTGATAAAATAAAATTGTATTATATCTCTAACTGTGAGTTATTTCAACAGTTTGTTTACCTCCGGTATATTAATTTACTGACCAACACGTATGGTTTCAGTCCAGCAAACTAACATACAAATACTAGTTGAGATAAAATATCTGGCCTTTTACTGACCACAATACCTCTGTGATCTGGCACTAACACCAAAGCAATCCTGTTTTGTCCAACCAATTTCATATAGCAGGTAATTCTGTATTAGAATTAATGTACACAACAGCTAGGTATAAGAAAACTATTGAAAACTATCCATTTAAAGAATATTCTCATAGCAAATAACTCTTGATTAGCTAACTAATGTAGTTTATGATTACAAAAATAACTCTGTTGATAGCACAGTTACCTGTGAAGCTATGAACTGGCTTCTATGCCTGGGTTGCAGATTTGATTCCCAATCAGGTCTGGCATTTTTTCATCACTCGTTTTCAGACATCATCATTCTCCACTATCTTGAATTAGCAAAAATTACAAAACAGTCAGATGTAATACCAAAAAAAAAAAAAAAGTTGAAGCTGAAAGTCGTGAGTTTGATTCCCAGCTACACCTAGAACATTTTTTATTCATACCAAACCCATTTATTCTCTGTTTCAGTACATATCACAATTAATATTATCCAAATATTGTTTATTTTGCAAAAAATTAACAAGATAATAATGGAATGATTTATTACATTATTTAATATTTATACTTTTTAGTTTTAGTCAAAATGAATGTGCCAAGAAATTAAGTACAAATTTATCAATTTAACATTTAAGTATATTTTGTCCAATATAAAAACATTTTTAACTATATCAATATTTAATTAATATTTTAAATATATTTATTAGTGCTTTAATAAAACTGTGTAACGATTGCATGTTATGTGAAAACAGGTTTTGATGAATTTCAAACAGTTGTTCCACTGTATATCTTTATTAAAGTTTGTAATACGTACTAATTTTGTTTTGGCAGAATGTTAGTTTGGCTTGCCATTACATTTACTTTTTGTATAAAATATAAAACACAATTCACCCTAGATGACGTTCGCCTGATTAAAAAGTCAATAGATCCTTTTGGATGTTGTATAATTTGACATTTTATTAATTTTTTTGATATTAATTTCAAAATGTAACTTTTGGTATTGTCATGACAAGCTGATGAAAGAGTTCATGCAATAAATTATTCATATGGCAGTTGATGGTGCTCCAAATTACATTTAAAATTTAATTTTTGATTTAATATTTTATGGTATTTGGTATTTAATTTTTCGTCAAGACAAGCTGATAAAAGAGTGCATGCCCGAAATATTTATGTGGTAACTGGTGACGGATACATGATTCCGAAAGGACCTATTGACTTTTTTAATTGGAGATTTTTTCTTTTTTTTTGGTTTAACGTTCGACTGTTCTACAATTACTGCTAATGCAGAAGGTGAAGGATGTAATGATTTTATGTAATGTATGAAAATATGCCGTGCCTGAATGGGATTCGAACTCAAGACCGCATGATATTTAATTAGAGGAGAGTCATCTAGGGTGTACATGGTGTTTTTTTCTAAATTGTATCATTTTAAACAATACACAGGATTATATTTAGTGCGCCTCACAAAAGAATTCCATTGTGTTTAAAAAGCTCTATCTCAAAAACAACCAAATGGATAAATTTGAATGCTTCGCTTAATTAAAGCTCGTTCTTTTCTGCGTAAATTGATTTGACTTAAATTATTTTATTTAGAAATTAGTCAAAAGATACAGCAATTTATGCATAAAAAGTACCCAGTTTTTAACCGGTTTACCATCAATGTGCAATTTAAACATCTGTTGCTTTGTCCTGGCTTTACATAAAAAATTGGCGTTTAAGTGTGTTAATGATCACAGTTTTTTCTATAATGTTAAAATTTCAAAGCGAAATCTGATGTTTTAATATGAAAAGTTCCGTTTTAAGTCAAACCAATCAACGCAGGAAAGAACAAGCTTTAATTTGGTGTAGCATTCAAAATTTTCCGTTTGGTTGTTTTTGAGAAAGAGCTCTTAAAACACAACGGACTTCTTTCATGGTGTACACTATAACAAAATTACTTTTGTTAAAAAATAATCAGTTAAGATTCCATCTCATGGTAAAATATACTAATATTATCAAATGATTAATTTGATTTTTATAGAACACAGAATCACAACTTTAAATTTAATTTCTTAAAACCTGTTATCACACACTTAAAAAAGTAAAATATGGCTTAATGTAAATAATAGTTATGCATGACATTTATTCAAGAATAGTTAGCTGGCCAACTTAGAGCATTGTTTTAGTAAATGTTTAGATTAAAATTTTATTGATATTTAAATGCATCTCATTATTTTTATGAATGGTATTAAAAATTTGTTTTATTTTTAATAATACGTTTTTGTTATCTGTGTGTTAACAGATGCAGAAACAATATAATGAGAGCATTCTAATCAAAATTGGACCAGTTAAAAGAACATCAAAAGTGTATCTTTTTAAACATAAAAAGTCTTACAAGTATCAAATATGTTACTTTTAAGATATTATAAAATTAGTGATGTAAGTATTGTAGACTCTTGTTCAGTTGAGAAGATAGGAATTTCATGATTATAACTCAATATAAAGGACTTAACTAACTTAGTTAATATTTACTTAATAGTTAAGCTGAAAATTTCAGAACTGATCTCAGCTATTATCTGGAAAATGTATTATTTAATCTATTATTACAGTTGCAAAATCAATTTAGTTGTTATAGATACTTTAGTCATGAGATTGCCTTTTGTGTGTGGATGGGCTGTGAGGAAGGGAAGTAAAAATTTGACAGTGCTGCAAACGTCAACAGCGAGACACTATTCGTACATTTCACTATCATGTAGTTTCTACATACATTTTGTAAGCTGTGGTTTATTCCGAGAAAATGTTTCCTTCATAAACCTTTCAAGAAGTAAATGTGACCTGTAATATTGCCTATAGCTTAATTACATGACTAAAAAAATGTTTGATTTACTGTAATTACAAGCTACCGTATTCTGTTGGAACAAAATCTTCTACGAATGAATCACCTTCTTTACTGCTGTCCCCGTCGTCTTCTCTATCAGTCTCACTATTATCTACCAAATAGTTTCCTTTTTTTACCAGTTGTCAACAAAAGTATTGAAGAAGAATAACTTCTGCACATCTTTTAATTCCTTCTTTATTTTTTGAATTGTGGAAACATCAAAAAGTAGTTAGCCACTTGCTCATGGCTTTTCTTAAGAGACAAGGAAATACACTTTGTTCAGCTTCAACTTCACAACATTTTATTACACTGCATATTAGGTATTGTTCGGCACTGTGAATAATCTGACCACGTTTGTAAGAAACTTACATTTCTGTTAACGGTAACAAACAGTTGTTATATTTGTACTGTTAACCTACAAAAGGTTCTGTGATATACTGTATGTGCTGTGGGTATAGCATACGTTGTTGTGTTGGTTGTACTGAATTAAAGCAGTCCCAATTGCGCACTGATGCTTTTCCCCCTTTATCCTTCGATGCAATCGAAAGCAAACTCGTGTGATTGAAGTAACTATAACGCTGTGATGTTAATGCTACTATAAATACAATAAGGCCATTTTTTTTTTTACTTTATTTAAAATCGCATCAAAAGCTTGGTCATTAGCGACTATGGTGGGATTTGAACAGTGATTTTTAACCTTGTGAAAATTTCTAGACCTTGGCTGTGAATTGAACCCGGGACCTCCGCGTGGTGGGCTATGCACTACCACTATGCTACAAAGGTGACAATAAGGCCTTGGTTACACAAAGTTTTGTGAAAAGGATCTAACTTTAGGTACGTCTGTGGTCACCACGAGCTCTGGAGAATTTTATTTTTTGTATGCAGATCTTATTTTTATAAGTGACGTGATTTTTTTTTACATTTAGACTGTGTCCATGCTGAAAGCAACTGGTGATGTCAGTACGACATACACCAAAGTTTCTCTGAAGAAAGTTGATGCTTGCTGGACAAGTTTACGGCCATGATCAGGCTGAAAGCAACTCTTGGTAGCACCGTGCTACAAAATACCAAAAAAACTACAACTTTTTTACGAGGGCGTACAGTAGTTTGAAATTGTTACATTTTATTACTCAAACCTTTTTGAAATCAACAATTAGTACTAAAATTTAGCATTGCCATATCTAACTTTTTACAGTTGGCAAGGTAGGCCTTAGTACAATGTTGGCTGGAACATAGCAATCTCAAAATTTTAAATGGAACCTGATTAAATTTGGTTGATGACCACTGCTCTGTGTCATGGGTTGAAGTTGCTGTTTTACATTTTGACCCATGTGTAGTTGCTTTAGTTGTACCAGAACACTTAACTCCGCTTTAGCTCACAGAACATGTTGCTTAACACAGCAACAGTTGTTAGTAAGCAGGATGAATATGTGTTAACACTTATCTTACTCAGACTGGTACACTTGCAATGGAGTATGATTCATAAAAAGTAATCTTATTACAGTTACATCTAAACATATTAAAAAAATCTGGTGTGAAACACACACAACTTTCTCTTGCCAATGCAAATAATTAATAATAAACCTAACATTATTAATAAAATATTAGAAATAAACAAAAACATAACCTTATTTTAATCATGAGTGAAAGACAGAAAATGAAAATCGACCTGTTTGGCTTAAAAATATGGAAAATCACTCTTTCAAGCTAAACTAGGCTCTGTAGAGAAAAATGCTTAAAATAAAAGTTGTAGATCTTTTTATTTCCAATAAATTTAATTGTATACACTTTTGTCGTAAAGTGCATTCTAAGGCCGAAATCTTAAAAAAATGGATTTTTCACACGTTTTCGTGAGAAAAAAACAGAAAATCGCTAATTACCGCTAAACTAAACGTTATACAAAAATTGTTTGAAAAAAATAGTTGTAGAATTTTAAATTCTCTACAACTTTTATTATATAACTTTTTGCGCTAAATTGCATATTAAAGCCGTAATCTTAAAAAAACTATGTTTTTACGTGAAAACAGCCTCACCCAGAATTTCAGTAAACATGACGTCTACCCTATCTTGTAGAGAATAAAAAATTGAGTAATCCAGGCGATTTAAAAAAAAATCGTAGGACCAGTTTTTGAGAAAATCGCAAAAAAGTGAAAAATTATACGAATAAACTACTACTTCCGGTTGACCGATTTTGATGAAATTGTTCGTGTCGGGTCCGGTAGTGGTATGTAACTTAAGTTTCAAGTTTCAAGTTCGTACGATGTTCCGTTCTTGAGATATTCTGTTCACACACACACACACACACCAATCGCTAAAAACATGTTTTTTGGGTTCAGGAGGTCTGAAAACGTATAGATCCGGTGAAAACTCGATTTCGAAAAATCGACATGAAAACAATACTTTCCTTCCTATATATTCATATAGGCAAGAGAAAGTAAAAATTAATAGAATTTGGGAGGCGTAAAATAAACAGAATATTAGCCTATAAATAATATTTTATTTCACTAAATACCACGGCAATTAAATAATGACAGTGTTACTTAAGCTAACACAGTGTGAAGGAGCTAGTAACGTGAAATAAATGAGTGTTTCCTGCTCTGCACACTTAAAAAGAGCTGCTTCTCTCGTTCAACTACACTGTTTCATACGTGCGGTCGTTGACTGCCCTAACTCAAAAATTTGAATATGTAGCCTATTATAAGTACATTTTTGTGTCAATAAAGTAAAGTAGCATGTAAAAATAAAGGTTCAATAACTGACTAAGGTCTGGAAACTTTACACCTTAAAACCACCATTTCATAACCTGCAATAGTTACTAATAACTAAACTGTTGATAACTATTTAAATTAATAAAAAATCTGGTGTGAAACACTCACAACTTTCTCTTGCCAATGCAAAAAGTTAACAATATAACCTAACATTAGTAATAAAACATTAGAAATAAACAAAAAAACTAACCTCAATAAACATAACTCAATTTTAATCATGAGTGAAGGACGCAAAATAAAAATTAACCTCAAATTAACTTAAAAATACGGAAAATCACTATTTCACGCTAAACTAGGCTCTGCAGAGAAAAATGCTCTAAATAAAAGTTGTAGATCTTTTAATTTCCTATAAATTTGATTATATACACTTTTGTCGTAAAATGCATAATAAGGCTGAAATATTAAAAACATTGTTTTTTTTTACACCTTCGTGAGAAAAAACAGAAAATCACTAATTTACCGCTAAACCAAGCATTATACAAAAAAATGTTTGAAATAAAAGATGGAGGGTTTTAAATAATCTACAACTTTTATTATACATTTTTACGCTAAAATGCATATTAAAGCAGCAATCTTAAAAAAACAATTTTTTTACGTGAAAACAGCCTCTCCAAGAATTTCAGCAGACATGACGCCTACCCTATCTTGTAAAGCATAAAAAATTTAGTAAACGTGGCGATTTTTTAAAAAATCGTAGGACCGGTTCTTGAGAAAATCGCAAAAAGTGAAAAATTACACGAATAAACTACTACTTCCCGTTGACCGATTTTGATGAAAATGTTCGTGTCGGGTCCTCTAGTGGTACCTAACTTAAGTTCCAAGTTCGTACGATGTTCCGTTCTTGAGATATTCTGTTCACACACACACACACGCGCGCGCGCGCTCATATACCAATCGCTAAAAACATGTTTTTTGGGTTCAGGGGGTCTGAAAACGTGTAATCTGGTGAAAACTCAATTTCAAAAAATCTACATGAAAACAATACTTTCCTTGAAATATATTTATATAGGCAAGAGAAAGTAATAATATTTGATAATATCATTTTTGACAATATTCTAAAAAACAATAATAATTATCTGTTATTTCATTCATTATAAATTTATTAGCATGATTGAACAACTGAACAAGAGTAATGTTTGATGTTTTATCTAACATACAATGTAAATAATTTTGTCTTTTTGCATTTAATAATATTAAAAAAAATCTTTCGAATATTATTAGATTATATACACAAGAATTTTCTTGTTTAAAACACTATTATTATGGATATAAGTTTAGGGAAATAAATTATATGATCCTTTCCCGTTAATTTACTACCACTCACATTTATCGTGAATTCCGGTAATTGACTACGTGTACATTATTATAATTTTGTGCTTTCCTTTAGTTTTTAATACCGGTTAAAATGTTTGGGAATTCAGTTTGGTTAATATGGGCTTTTTATAAGTAACAGTGTCCTTGAGCGGTTACTGGAACCACCGTGTTGGTCTAGAACATAGAGTAATAAAGCAGCTTTATTACTCTATGGTCTAGAGGTAAAGTCGTTGGCGCGAGTCAGCTGATTTCCGGCGATGAAAGTTCCTGGTTCAAATCCTAGTAAAGGTGTTACTTTTGTAAGGATTTGAATACTAGACACTGGTTCCTGTTGTACTTTGCTGATTAGGATTTAATTGACCATACTCTCCCAAGAATGGTCGGCCTGATCTGTACAAGACTACACCTTACACGTCATACACAAGTTCATCCTCATCTCATTGGGTCATGGGGTTGCTTATTGTTCTGAATTGAACAGATTGTAATGTACTTAACATTAGGCATTAAAAAAAACCGGTCACTGTTGGAGTATTCGACTACAGTCCAGCCTCTCTAAGTTTGCTCCTAATGTAAAAAAATAATGACGTCACTGAGCATGCGCATTATATCAAAATTTGTACACGCTGATTAAAAAGTAACAACAAAATACTTTCAAAAGTATTTAAATACAAAATACTTTTAAAAGTATTTTTCTAAATGAAATTGTTAGGCCTGCATCATATCATGACTGATGTTTTTAGTACTTTAAGTACTTATAATTGAGCCCTTTAAAGCACAAGTGGTGTAAATCACATTTTCCATGTTTTGAGATATTTAAAGGTTTACTAGAATTGCTATACAAAAATCAGGTGTGCAAATTTCTTTTTAATTTTTTCTTTAAAACCCTAAAAAAATTCACCTTTAGCCATATTTGAGGTTTCGTAAAAATATTTTGATTTTTTTATTACTGATTTGAACATTAAAAAGTAGTTACACCACTTTTGTGTACACCATGTTACACCATGTTTGTGTTGTAAATGGGTTGAGGTTGGTATTCATAACAGCAAAATTATAAGCAGTAAAAAATTCTTTTATTACAAGAAATGAACAAACTAATGACATGTCTTTTTACTCATCATCATTGTCTTTATCTGACTCCATCAGTGGGCCAACATCTAGAGCATCCTCACTGGTAACAAGGCTGTGGAAGTAGTTGTGATGAACCGGAGGGATGTACGGCAACAGATCCATCATGTCTTTCTTTTTGTCGTTTGTTACGGGCCGCAGACCTCTGTAAAGCCTACACTGAACAATGTTGCAAATGTTAACTGGTCGTCCTCTTTTTACCGATGGTGTGAAGTCCAGAATTGAAAACGGCATGTCTTCAGAAAGAGTGTTCTTGAAAAATATTTTGAATGGTTCATTCTTCTGATAGCGTATCCACTGCATTTGCAGCCAAGACACTGGATTGCCTTCTGAGTCTTTCTTTCTTTTGGTGATTTTATTAAGAATATTTTCCACAGACAAAAAGTCTTCGACCGTCATGACTGTGACGTGAAAGGCTTTCTTTTTCCTTGACTTAGCAATAATTCTGTACCAGTCATCAGGACTGAAGATTTGTTGTGATCTGCTAAAGTTTTCAACTGATGCAAAGTCACAATCATTGGGAAGGTAAGAATGTCCACTTTGCATAAATTTTTGATCAATGACTTCAGTGTTGTTTTGTGTACTTAATACGTGTTTCTTCAATGTCAATGCAACTTTCCAATTTCGATTTTGTCCAGTACACGTATCGCTATACATCACCACATGTTTGGCTGCTGCTGCTCTCGTTGTGATGTGTTTAATTAAACAGGCAGCAATTTCTTGGGAACCTTTGGAGCCATTTATTTCGTCCCAACAATACATGAATCCCATTTTTGACGAAAGCTCATGGCAGCCCATGTTGTATACGTACATGTTTCGTTTGTAATAGGCCTGCTGACAGACCAATTTGGGGAAAGACAGAGACTTCTCCAAATCAAAGCTAAATGCATAATAGCTATTATCATTAGCTGCTTTTTCAGTGTCCGCTTTCATCGCATCTCTAGCTTTTTCTGCCTTTCGCAAATGCAGTTCATGGTCTTGTTGTAGCTTTCGTTTTTCTTCCTCATTGTCTGTGTGTTTGAGTTTGTTAGCAAATATATCACACTTTCCACAGGTTTCTTTGTGTGGCGCATGGAAATGCAAACTGTACTCGTTGTTAAAGGTTCTTCGATAAATGTGTTCCTCAACGGGCTGATGCCCTTGGCCCTCCACAAACTCTTTGTACAGATTGTACATTAGCCGAATATTTAACTCTTCAGATAAATATTTTCTATTAGGGTTATGGTGTCTGGTATAGTGAGACTCGTACGAAGGAAACGATGAAATGTGGGCTCTTACTAATGCCATTTTTTCCTCAGGGGTTTTATTGCCAGGAACCTTCTTACCACGTTTATCATCCCCTGGAGGCTCCCCAATTTTCACCTTCTTTAAGGCTCGTGTCATCCTACCATCAGAGATTTTCAAAGTTTCTAAAAAGTACTTTTTACAAACCATTTCACTTTTTCCAGCAATATTCAAATAAAACATATTTGTAGTACTTTTTGGCTTTTTAGCACTGGTGGTTGGCCGATGACGTTGCGGTGTTTCTTGCTTTATCAATCCACAAATTAATGCATTTTGAGCAGAGTGTGTCCCTATCTTCCAAAAAGACTCAAATACCGTTCTCCGTGCTTGCTCTGTAATTTTATTAAAACAACCTTTTTTACAGCTGCAATCAAGATTGCTATATTGTTTTTCAGCAACAATTTTTCCTTTCCGAGTAACATAAGATTTCCCAGAATTGCGTTTTCTCTTTCTGTTGTCACGTTTCCACTCATTTATTTGCCTTTTTCTACTTCTTTTTGGCCTACCTTCTACAGTAACCTCTGCTTCATCATCGGGTCTGTCTTCTATAACAGCTTCTGCTTCATTGCCATAATCCGGGTGGTCATCATCCCCTGAAACAAAAAATTACGGTTTTAGAACAACAGACAAAAAAAGATAGAAGTGCTACTGTTAGTACAATCAAATTAGAGTTAGGGCGATAAAGTTCTTAATAAAGTTAGTAATTTCTGATTACTTTAATTTCTGCTCTTCAAAATAAAATTGTACATCCAACCAAAGTAGGTTACCCACTCAAGCTTCAATGTTGACTGGACAAATGGTGTAAATCCATTTCTAGGTTAAGAAAAAATGTTACTCTACTACTAAACATTTCTCTGAAAAATACCTAAAGAATGACTTTTTGATTAAGTTAAAGTCTTAAAAGGCAAAACAATTACCTGTTATCTCTAGAAATTCAAGGAAATTAAATGTAAAAACAACATTCTTACCTGTAGCACTGGATAGGTCCAAGTCTGAAGGTAAATACTCATCTTCAGATGCATTGTCAGCCAAAATACTTGGCTCACTAATACTCTCTTCGTCACTAGAGTTCATAATAAAGCATACAAAATATTGAATAACCACTTAATAATCACGATTTGAATGGTTTCAATGGCAAACATAAACAGTAAATCAACAGTGGTAATCACTTCTTGGCACTAGTTACTGCACAAATGGTGTACCTCCCACATACACCAGCTGTGCTGTCAGATAACAGATGGCATTACTGACTGCACAAACAAGTGCTGCTTCCTATGCTGTAGCTATGGGAACTAGGATATACACCATTTATGCAATCAACAGAACAAAATTTTCTTAACATGGTATTAGTCTTAACTCATAACCACAGAAAAGTGGAGTTACACCACTTGTGCTTTAACGGGCTCAATTTAAAAAATAGTTAACTTAATAGGAATACGACGTCCGTAAAGTCGCAGACTCTAGCGTACACCCTGTAGTAGGTGGCTGTTGTTTGTTGACAGTAGGAGCAAACTAAGAACGGCTGAACTTTAGAAATATATGAACATATTGAGGATTCCCTGTGAATGCGCCACTATATTAAGGATCGAGCTGTACGTTTTTTGCAAGCACATGAGGTTTTACATAATCCGCGATTGTGTACAAATAACCATGAGATTATTTTGCAGCTTAGTGTCATTCAAGATCGTTTTGTGCAAGTCTTGTGCAAAACGCGAGTGCCGAGGGTACAATCCTTTACACGCAGATAACTTTTTAATTGGTTCCTGTCTCGATTACAAAACAAGATTTTTTTCGTGTTGCTGGTCTAAAGGACACTTCAATCAAATTTTGTGAATACGAACTTTATGAATCATAGTACAACTGTTGACTGGAGTATGTATGTGCACGAATTTTGTGAATTTAATGCTTTGAAAACACAATGTATTTACTTTGTAGGCATGTATTCAGAAATGTGCAAAATGATTTGGTCAAATAGATTTTCAGGATCGTAATGTTTACGCCACATAAATTCAACAATATAGCTGTTGAGTATAGAACAAGAAGTACCCCACTGCCTTTTGTTACGAACTTTCACTTTACCGCCGGCCGCATTGGCGTAGTCGGTAACGTGCTCGCCTCTCATGCGGTCTTGGATTCGAATCCCATTCAGGCACGGCATTTTTTCATACGTTACGAAAAATCATTTCATCCTTCACCGTCTGCATTAGCAGTAATTGCAGAACAGTCGGACGTTAAACCAAAAAAAAAAAAATTCCTTTTACCCCAAAAAAAACTCGATTGTGTTTGTGTGAGCCTAAGTATCAGGATGCACAAAATTAATAGAATGATTCACACAGAAGTGAAGAAACTTTTCATTCAATCCACGGTTCAGGCGCGCCATACATCTGTTATAATCACGGTTACTACACTATCTATAAAGTACAAAAATTGTACTTTTAACTTGTAACTTATAAATTAGTAAAGTAACCGTGGTTAAAATAATTGTTGTGCCTGGAGCAACGTTTCGAATAATATTGGTAACAACGTACCAGCCGATCTGTCAGGGACCGGCACTTAGAAACATTCTTTTGTTTCTCTACAAATTCCTCTTAAACCCACTGATTTGGATGTGATGTACCTTATTTCCTATATTTTATTTTTGAGAAACAACTTTCATCGATTTAAACTGTAGTATTTGGACCACCAATAACGTCATTATTTATAACTTAAAATGAAAACTATTTTTATTTTTATTTAGGTTAGATTTGGTTTTACGTGTATATCGCTAAAAACTTCATAATGATTGTTACAATAGTAACAAATTGTCCGAAATATATATGTGGTTATTCATTTATAGACGAAAAATATATGTGGTAGTGAATTAATGGAAAAGAATCAATATAATTTTGTAAATACAGTATTTACATTGGAATTAAGTCAGTTATAAATCACAAATCAAAGTTATACAGTGACCACTTAACAATATTGTTTGAGGTTAGTAATGATAGAAGTTACTGGTTCAATAAACCAATAAAATTCATTAATTTTCGTGTTCATCATAAATTAATCAGGTACTACAGTAATTATTTATTTTTAGTTATCAGATTGTAACCTAATTTAAAAAACTACTTTAAACTTTAATTAATTTTACAATTTAATATATTATTCAAAATAATATTGTGTAATTTAACAGAACATAACCTAACCTGCTAATACCTTCATTTAATTACACTATAACTTACTGCAACCATACAATACTGAATTCTGAACAATGAAAGCATTTCACAGGCTGATTTTCAATAAAAAATTTTAAATATGCAATGAAAGAAATATTAGGCTGTTTGGTGGTCTCTTTAAATAATACCAAAAACAAATTATAATCAAAATATTTAAAATTAGAAAACTAGTTCAAAAGTTATAGTGGCAATAAATTTCTATGTCATTAATTTGTAATAATCTACTATATTTTTAATACAGAAATATATTATTACACTGTAAATATAAAATCATATATTCAATAATATTTTTGTATCATTCTAAATTATGTCTTAGATCATTAATTATTTAATTATACTCAGTATAGATTAGTTATACCTAAAATAAATTTTCTATTATCCATTTATCTATATTTGTATTCATAATTTACTTACATTATTAGATTAATACATTTTATAAAATGTAAATAAATCAATTGTATTTTTATTCAAATATTATTGTCTTATTCTTCTTTTAGTTTCACCTCATAAACTTAAAAATAACCTTGTTTTCGACAGCAAAAATATTCACACATTTTTCTTTTAATTTTTGTTTTCTGTAGATACACCCCAAGAAGTAACTATAATTTTTCATACTTTTGTTTGCTTTCGTATATTTCTGTAAATGGAGTTTCTTTACTATATATTATATTCTTATTTTATCAAACATCCTATGTAGGATTTTAAACAGCCGTATTATTTAAAATTGAAATATATATTTCTAACCACCAGAATACAGTAACATTATCGTATCGTATCAATTACCATATGGTAAGTGTTTTATGTTACCGTATTCTGGTGGTTAGAAATATATATTTCAATATTATATTCTATATAATTAAAACAACTTACTGCCAAATGTTTCACTAATTTTCTATTATAGAGTTGAGAATCATAGGTAAAAGATAAATGGATCAGTTAATATGACATGCTAAGTTTACATTGAAAGTCCTGAACAGTGTCACTGAGTTTTAGGATAATGGTTTTACTGATATCATTCGCTCATTTTGAAGTTTTATTGAAGAGAAATAATAATGCACTTATTCCAGTAGTAGTAATAATAAATTATTGAAGAGCTTAGCTGATTGTTATGCATTTATTTTTCAAACTTGGTTTACGTAATACAATATGTTTATGTTTTGGTTATGGAACTAATGAATAGTTTTCATAATTAAAATATTTTATTCGAATAAAATCATAGCTGCTACACGCTGCATGATGTTACCGTTGCATAATATTATTCAGGCGGCTGAATATACAAGTTATTTGAATAAATGCAGTGTACATGTATTATGAACACATCATCCCAACTGTACGCTGTCAGCATAGTTCAGTCTAATATCTCCCTTTCACCCATGTGACTTATTCCATCTTACACTGTTACTCTGTTCTTTGACACCCAAACCTGCCCGTACTAATTCTCTCTCTAATTGAGAAAGTGCAATTTGCGTCTGGCACCATCCGCAGAAACAGACATAAACTATGAAATAATAGATTTTAGACACATTTTTTTTCTCACTTTAATTCTTTATTTACAACTGTAAAATTTTACAACAAGCAAATGTGATGATTATGATAATAATGTAAATGACATGATAGGCATGAGAGGGGTAGGGCCCCCATTGGTGCCTCCCCAAGAATGAAATTTGTATATCAAATTAGCAGGTCTCTACTCCAGCGTCTTTTAAGGCATCTAGGGGGATTATCAGGTAAATGGACAGTGGAAAGTGAACGCACCAGGGGGTTCTCGTGTTCTTGTGACTTGTCGTGAAAGCATTTGTATAGGTATTCAATGGAATTTTGTACAAGTGGTGTTTTCAAATCTGTATGTAAGGTTTTGTTGCTAACGTAAAGAGGTGCATTTGCTATAAGGCGTAATGTTTTTGACTGGAATGCTTGATTCATTGCAAGTTAGAAGGTTTGGTTGAACCGTAAATTTGGGACCCGTAGGTCCACATAGGTTTCAAAAGAGAACAATATATGCATAATTTTTGTGCCATTGGTAATTTTGATCGTTTGTGAAGTAGGGAATATAGAAGTTTAAGTCGGGAATTCAGTAATAAACGTTTCTGTTTGATATGTGTGCTCCAAGTTAGTCGTTTATCAAAAGTCAGACCGAGATACTTGACCGTATCTGTTTTTGTGAGAGGTTCATTGTCTATGTATACTGGTGGGCAATCACCATGGCGGAGTGTGAAAGTTATGTGAAGTGATTTTGCCGTATTAAGTGTTATTTTCCATGTTTTACACCATTCGTGTAAAAGATTGAAATGATGTTGGAGTGTTAGTGAAGCGTGTATAGAGTTTTGGTCTCGAGCTAATATCGCTGTCGTCAGCGTAGGCACATTAAATATATAAAATCATTCTTATTTCATAGGCCTCAATCATATTATTTATTTTTATTTGTTGGATGATGAATGGTTGCTGTGAAATTATTTAATTTTTCGGCAACTGAATTATTCAAAGTATATACTATGATTTGTAAATAGTTTATTTGAATAGCGCATCACTATGACTGATGATGTTGCTCCCATTTATCTATGCATGACAGAATGTCTTATAACTACAGTTAAGTGATTACAAAATAATAAAGGAGATCACCTTGACCCATCCTTGAAAGGAAATCACTTTCACCAGAATGCAATACGTTCACCTGCATTGTTATATTTTGATAATAACAATTTAACTGTGGTAAAAAACATTTATCTTCTTCAGTAAAAGTACTAAAATACTGTTAATATTTTGTTTTTTTATGTATATAAAAACTTTGTATTTAAACTGCTTTTTTGCTGCCTTATACTGTTTTTTTTAGAGTTTGATACAAACCATGGACAAAGGAAGAGGCAATCTTCATAAAATATTCTAAAACTTTTATTAACATTACCTGAAGAAGTGGTCCGCACCATGAAAGTACTTGTAAGAAGGATTTATGAAAAGAAAAGCAGTATAAGGTACACTTCAGCCGTTGTTAGTTTGCTCCTACTGCCAACAAACAAAAGCCACCTACTACAGGGTGCACGAAGTCTGCGACTTTACGGATGTCGTATTCCTATTAAGTTAACTATTTTTTAAATTATAAGTACTTAAAGTACTAAAAACATCAGTCATGATATGATGTAGGCCTAACAATTTCATTTAGAAAAATATTTTTAAAAGTATTTTGTATTTAAATACTTTTGAAAGTATTTTGTTGTTACTTTTTAATCAGCGTGTACACATTTTGATATAATGTGCATGCTCAGTGACATCATTATTTGTTTACATTAGGAGCAAACTAGGAGAGGCTGGACTGTAAACATAAAGTTCTTTTTCTTTATACATAAAAAACAAAATATTAATATGGATTCTACTGCTATGATGCTAACTAATAACTTAAATAACTAAAATACTGTCCATTTATTCTCAGGGGACTGAATACACAATGCAGATTTTTAGTCAATGACGTGTTATATGCATAGGAAAGTTGTAAGAAAACTGAAATTAAAGAGTATTATTGACAAGTGAAGTTTGAAGAACTTGCATACAACAAATTTACATAAAGTGATAATCTGGTGGTACAATAACCGTCCTGTATCAATGCACTGCAGTCAAAAATGAGAAAGCTATGGCAAGGTCGGGTGCTGGGAGCATTAGGCATGTTTTTGTACAAACATTGTGCTTTATAGTATAACATACGTAGCAACACAATTATCTTGTCAGGGAGTGGGTTGATGTTTTTCTTCTGTATAAGAGTGCCGAATGACAAGTGCTTTCTAAGGCGATGTGTATTGTACTTAGATGAATGAAATCAGACAAAAACCTTAGAACTTTCATCCCATAAAATGTATAAGGCTGCAATCTGTAAAAAAACATTTTTTTACCACAAAAGCACAGCCTCCCCAAGAATTTAATGACACTTACGCTATCTTGTAGCACATAAAAACTGTAGTAAATGAGGCAATTAAAAAAATTCATAAGAGCTACTTTTGGGAAAATCCCATCAAGCGAAAAATGGCCTGAATAAACTACTGTTTCTGGTTGACCGATTCTGATGAAAACATTTATGTCAGATCCCCTAGTGGTACATAACTTAAGTTCCAAAGTTTCAACTTTGTACAATGTTCCATTCTTAAGATATTTTGTTCACATACACACGCACAGACATATTGCTAAAAACTTGTTATTTGGGTTCAGGGGGCCTGGAAATTTATATTTCTGGTGAAAACTGAATTTCGAAAAATTGACATGAAAACAATACTTTCTTCTCTATATTCATACAGGGCAAGAGAAAGTAAAAATTTTGAAGGTATATAACAGTGTAATAAGAGGCCAAAAAATAAGTATGAAAATATTATCTATTTGTAAAAACGTATTTCAGGTACCACTGAAAAAAAGAAAATTTAAACAATAATGTGAAATTGAAATTTAAAAATTGATAAAATTTCAGTTTTCTCCAGTTAGTATTACCTTTTAATTAAACACTTAAGGATAGTAGTTCTAGGTAAAAATAAAAATACTATATAAATCGTCAATAATTTATTATCTAAATATAAATATACACAGTATTTATAAACAGCTGTACATACTAACAATATAAGAGTACTATCTAGATATTTATTTTTAAAAAAAGCGACTAATCAAACAATTAACAATTAATTTTTACATTTTATTACTAAACATAGCCATAATAAAATCCTTCTTCATATACTTTATCAACATCATCCCAAGTCCTTTTAATTCGACGTCCGATAGGTTCAAGATCAGCATAACACTTTGGGAAAACTCTTTCAACGGTAAAAACAGCCTCTTGTTCAGAAATATTTCTTACAGCTAGTAGTGACGCAACTGCTTTATTTTTAACACATTCCTGAAAAATACATAATGATGTAATTTATTTTAGTCATGTAAAAAAATGTTATGTACATACTAGCTTGGTGCAACAAACATTTCATAAATAAAATCCTGCTGCATTTAAGATGGTTTGTAAAATCTATGAAAGTAACTTTAATTTTTTAATTTCATAAAGAGATATTAGTGTTAACCATTTTTACTGCTTGTTCTCATTTCAGAGTAACAGCTAAAAGATCTAAACTAAAACAATTGTATTTCATAAACCATCTTCTAATCTCTTTCTAAATCGATTTTAAAATATAAGTGAACTTCCTCTATTCCGACACGTTTGTAACTTAAATCATGCCGGATTACAGGAAGAGTATTGAGAAAAAAACTGTTCGTTGCAGGGCTAAAATAAATAGTTCTGTTTCTTATCACATGGTCAGCCAATTAAATGACTGAATCATTTAAGAACAGAAGAGGTAGAGGTGTATAAGACACTAGTCAGAGTTATCTCCTCTGAAAGTAATGAATTTCACAATACAGCCAAACCCTGTGGTGAATGAAGTGAAGGTGTCATTTGCAGAGTGGAAAATAATATGTGCTTTTCAGAGGGCCCGGCATGCTGATAAGTGTACTTTTCCACTCAGTGAGGAAGGCAATGGTAAATCACCTCACTCCTCGTTTTACTTAGTAAAACCTCTACAGGTTCAAACCAGCCTTTCGGCTGATGACCTAAACAACATATCGAGAAAAACTTAAATTATACAAAAAAATGAAAGTAAAATAGGTTTTTTATGTATTTAAATAGCTTAGGTAGAATAACAAATAACAAACTTATAATTTAAAATAACTAACTATGAAACAAAAAAAAGCACTATAGGCTTACAAAAAATTTAATTCAAAGTTGAGCAAGACAATCAATCTAAGCTCATGGAATTGTTCTTCTTGGTGGAAGCCATCTTAAATGAATATAATTTTTTTTTAATATTCTCTCTTAGTTTTTTTATGAAGCCATTTTGTATGATCCGAAGTTCATAATTTCAGCATCATTGAACATATCGGCCGAAGATGAGCGCCTTGTTACAGTACAGTACATTGTAATTCAACAACTGGCCTCCCTCCACGCATGTTGATATGTTTTGTCCAGCACAATGTTTTCCTCGTGGTTCTGATCTCAAACAAACTTGAACAAAGCATGATTGATATTTTACGTTATGCGATTGATATAAAATGGTACATTTTTTTCAAAAGTCGTACTGGACCATAGGATCCCAGATTAGCAGAAGTTTTACAGCCAACAGATGTAATTAACATTGTACGACAATTTAATACACCAAAATTATAGGTCATACACTTCCGTAACAATTCTATGATTTGCATTGGAGCTGGGACGCGAGCTTAAGAACAGATGAATAGAAAATTTCAAAATTCTAAAATTCATCGCCATTTAAGAAGGAAATTACTCAGCTTAAATGACTTTTTCCTACATAACTATCGAAGTAATACTTCCACAAGAAATCAAAGACTGAATCCATTCTATTCTACAATCTTAAATATGATTTATGCTTTTAATTCATGTCATAATTTTTTTTATATAGGGCCAAATTTATATTACGTGAGATGAATATAAACGTTTCTGGAAACTCTTTTTGTAGCTTACATTCTCAGTCACTCACTGTAGGCTTTTTGCCTTTCTTCTATCCACCTGGTTTTCTGTTTTTGTTCTTCATAGAAGTCTGAATTTGGTTCGGTTCATTAAGTTTTCTCGATTTATTCTGTTTTCTCAATATCCTTCCTGACTTCTTTAAACCATTTATCCGACACCTTAGGTCTATTGTTTAGTGTCTAAAAAATTTGTTTTGTCAACCGGTCTTGCATTCTATAAAGGTGTCAGTAAAATTTTTGTCTTTTTGTAATAGTTTCCATTAATCATTCACTTTCTTTGTACAGTTCTTCTTGATCTCGTAACCCATATTGTCCATCTATTATCTTCGAATCCATTATCTTGCAAAGGATCTTTCTCTCGAATTTCTTTCCTTCCCTTATACTAGCCTTCCCAGTAATTCAAAGCACTCATACCAGTCGCATTGGCGTAGTTGGTAACGTGCTCGCCTCTCATCATGTGGTCTTGGGTTCGAATCCTATTTAGGCACGGCATATTTTCATACGTTACAAAAATCATTTCATCCTTCACCGTCTGCATTAGCAGTAATTGCAGAACAGTTGAACATTTAAAAAAAGCACTCATACACTTACAGATGCAGGTTTTATCACCAAATTATAACGTCAAATCTTGGCTTGTCTTAACAGTGCTTTCTTCTTATACAAGTGGTGAGTTCCTCTAAGTGCATGGGCCATTTTCCTCATCTGCTCACTACCTTTTAATTGGTCTTGTGCTGTATTCTCTTCCCTAGGTACTTGAAGCTACCAACTTTCCCAATTTTTCCATATTGTGTCTTTTTAAGTGATGCAGGCTGTTCATATTCATATTATAATACAATAAATAAATAATTATTTTTTTCTCTTATCATCGATTGGCATGTCAAATTAATTTAGTAACTCTACAATGAAGGTTATGCGTAATTGTAATTTGTACCAGATACAGAATGTACTTGGTAAATGTTCTTAGTACACGCTTGTACCTGGTGCAAAGTATCAGTCTCCTATGCTTTCCCCCATCGCTAGTTTCATTCAAAAAATTTGATAAAAAATGTTTAATCAGAAATTCCTTCTGACAGACATAAAAATATTACACTACAGATCAAACATTATGATAAATAAATAAAATAGTTACCTGATGTTGTTTTTTAAAATTGAATATTGAAGCGTCACCCTGGAACCAAGCGCTTAAGAAACTACAATGAGTAAGATTTGCGGCTCTAATTTCTGTACAAGCGACATGTTCAAGATTAGTAAAATCTAATTTATGAGCACAGTAATCAAACATATGAATCATTTCATGTATAAGTGTACCTTGAACTAAACTTTTATTTTTTCGTATATTTTCACAAATGACAATCTGAAAAACAAAAGTAGAAATCATAAGTGATCAGCTTGTTATCAAAATAAGAAATTCTAATTTTAAGCTTATTATAATTCAAGAACAAGACTAAACATGGCCGTATCTACAGCGTAGTGACTTTTTTAGCGTGCTAGCCTACCGTGCGGAGGTCTTGGGTTCGATTCCCGGCCAGGGTTTGGAAATTTTCACAAGGTAAAAACCCGCTGTTCATATTCCACCGTAGTCGTTAATGACCAAGCTGTTGATCCAGCATTTTTTTTACATTTTGGCCTTCTTTGAACCGCATTGAACTTTTCACAAGATGTTCTGTTCCCTCTTCCTTTCTTCCCAGAACCTCTTCATCCTTTCACTCATCATCTTCTTTCTTTCGTCAGACCACTTATATGCTGATTTCTCAAAATCAGTGTTTCTGCTTTTTTAAAAAGCTTCGAAGTCATCTACGGCCTTTCCAAATGTGTCTCTGTCCTGGATAACATTTTTCTGTATTCCCATTTCCTCGAGGTATCTTTCCATTTCTTTAAACTATCCAGTTGTTGTCTTGATCCCATTTAAATATTCTTTTAGTTAGCCTACTGTCATCCATTCTGTTGAGATGTCCGTAAAATTTCACCCTTCTTTACCTAACTGTGGTTGTAAACGTCTCCGTTAGTCTATATACGCTTTTATTGGGCCTCAATCTCTATGTTCTATCATCTGACTTTATAAGTCCCAAGATTTTCCTAGGATTCTTCTTTCTCTTTTTTTTCTATCTCCAGCATCCTTCCTCCTCCTGTACTGAGAGTTAGACATTCAGAGGCACAGAGCCCTTCAGGTTTGATTACCACGTTGTAATGCTGCATTTTAGCTCTGTGGAAGATGTTACGTTTGTTATAGATGTTCTGTGTGACCCAATAAGCTCTCTCTAGTTTCTTAACTCTTTGGCAACTTTATCCAGTCCATTAGGCTATATCCATTCTCCCAGCTATTTTGATGTTTCTGTATTTAGATTTCATATATATTTCTCCTTCTGATGTTTATTTTCCATGTCTCTGTCTTCTCATTAGAGATGTGTAATCCGGCCTTTATTGCTCTTTCATGGAGCTTGATACATGATGCGACTTTAAATAAAGGAATAAAAACGACTAGATAATTTGTGTTTGGTGATGTTTAATATTAATACTAGCAATTTGAAAAAAAACCAGGCATTTTATTACACTAAAGTGTGTTTCATTATCATTGTAACCCACCGGGTTGATAAAGAGGTAAAGTCGTCGCTGCAAGTCAGTTTTTGAACAGCTGATTTTCGGAGATAATGGTTCCTGGTTCAAATCCTAGTAAAGAAAGTTACTTTTATATGGATTTGACAACAAGACGGTGGTTACCAATGTAGTTTAATGGTTGGGGTTCAATTAACCATACTCACTCAGAAATTATTATCAGCCTGAGTTGTACAAGACTGCACGTCATTACACATCAAAGATACCATCCTCTTTTCGTTGGGTCATCAGGTTGCTTATTGTTCTTAAACTGAACAGATTGCAACGTACACACATTGGGTATTAAGAAAAGAATATGTTATATCATTGTAAGTAAGCATCGATATCTGGCAATTCTAAAAGCTCCAACCTGTCCCTCATCTTATAACGCTGCCACATATACACCTAAGTAAAAGTAATGTAAGGTTATGTCATACAAATAGACAAAGTAAATTATGTAAATGAACTAAAAAATCAGAGGAGCTGTAATTTATAAGTAATGTGTCCCATTTATACAACATATATTCTGTCATTTTAATGTGCTTGTGTGAGTGAAGTAATCATACAACTAGCATACGGAAAATGCAATCCGGTAATACCATAGCTCATTCTACCAACCTTGAAGCTCACAATGATATGACATATAGTGTAACTAATTACGAACTTACCTGATTCAATACAGGATCATAACCTCCTGTAACTGAAGGATCACATTCTTCACATGAAATATGTCTTCTTATATCAATCTCACTAAAAAGAAATTCAGGAAATATTGTAATCAATAACATACAGAACCATGAAGTAATTTAAGTAATTTGTCTTAATTAATAATAATTTTATTTCTCGAAACTGTTTACAAATAATTTTAACATGTACGTAAATATACATGGTATATGCATTTGACTAATACAGGGTGATTCATTTAAAAGTAGCCCGCCGCTTGAGTAATTTTCATATGCTGTATTGGCAGCACTGTAAAGGTGAAGTTGAAATTTTTATATACATTTTAAATAAATATGTAAAATTATGTATTAAGTAATTCTATTTATTTATTTACTATCTGAATCCAATTGAGTGCTGAAGGCCGCTGTTAAATGCAGCGGACTACTTTTAAATGAATCACCCGGTAGCTTACTGATTCAAGTTTGTTACAGTCAACACCAGCATATGCAAGCTTCTTCGTGGGTAAATAATAATAATATTACTAAAAATATAAAAATAATGGGTGAAAATCTTGTACTAACAATTAGTTTCAATGGAAAATACTCTTAATCATGAAAAGATGATACATCTTTCAGTGGGAGTTAATTCATGAATTCCCATTGTGCTGCAAACAAAAAAACAGTTTTTAGTCTTTATTATAAACACAACTGTAAATAAACAAAACCAAAGGTAAATAGTATAATATTCTTTCAGAAATGATATTTTACCACAGTAAAATAAGCAATCATTAATTAATTTAACTAATTTTTCGAATATAAATTTCATCATAAACACAACTTTTTTTTAAGTGTGACAATTTAAAAAAAACACTCTATTGCTGTTGATATAATCAAATGCTGTAGGAATTTAAACGCATCAAATTTTGTTCAGCAGTGCTTATTCAGCAATAAAAATTATACGTAATTACTAGCCAAATAAAAATATTTTACTTAGAAAATTAATTTTATAGGAAAACAAGAAAAGTAATAATTTAAAAGCTCTAACTTACCATCCTGCACTTTTTAAAGCAGATTGCATCAATTTTACTAATTTACCTGAAAGAACAAATTAAAATGTTATTTTAAGGTGCAAAAACAAAGTACAGGCTAACAGAAAAATGAGAAGATATCAATAATTTGTTAAAATTTAAGTAGTTAATTATAATGTCATAAATTTAAAAAAAGTACAGTAATAAATTCTGCGTATTCATTGACAGTTGAGTATGTCAAAAAATAGAAATATATCGAGGTAAATGTTCATCATCAAATAAACTTTAATTAGTTTTGGATTTGCCTGGTGTTAATGGTTTCATACACAAGAAATGCATCAGGATGAAGGCAACAAGGCCACCTCTGATCCCGACTTCAATTCCTGGCCACAGACAAGAAAATTATTAAAAGTTCAAATTTACCATTCCTTAACCTAAAATAGTCACTAATAATAAAAAAATTGATGTAACTTAAAATAAATTTTAAAAAAGCTACAAGAGTGTAAGGCACACTAAAGCAACACTTGTACTGGATGATAGGTTCTTTCTCCCTAGCAGACACTGTAATACGAGAAGTGGCTATTAAATAACGAGACTAACGTTGTAAAAAATATTATTTTTATTTTATACTTTATCACTTATTGTCACCTTCAATATACACTCCTCTATCCTTACAACACTCCATGCGATTTTTCCATTGTTTGAAACAGTGCTCGAAGTCACCTTCTGTCAGCTCCTTCAGGACTTGTGCTGCTCAAAAATGTTTAAAATGAAGCTCCCAAAATTTTTGTACTGACACTTTATACGCGATTGAAAATGACCCAAACTTTTTGGAAACGATAATAACATGTGATGAAACGTGGTTTTTTTACTTATGATCCAGAAACGAAGTGCCAATCCATGCACTGGAAGGTCCAAACTTCACCGAGAGCCAAAAAAAGCTCGAATGAGCAAGTCAAAATTTAAAGCAATGATGATTGTTTTTTTTATATCCATGGGATTGTATACCTTCACTGGGTTCCTGAAGGTCAAACAATTAATCAATATTACTACCTTGAGGTACTTTCTAAACTATGTCAAAGAGTAAGGAAAAAACGCCCCGAAATGTGGAAGGCCACATCATGGGTTCTCCACCAAGACAATGCGCCAGCTCATTCCACATTATCTGTAAAGAGGTTCCTAGCCAAGTACAGCATCTCGGTGTTAGAACATCCACCTTATTCACCAGATCTTGCACCATGTGACTTCTACCTGTTCCGTAAGGTAAAATCTGCATTAAAAGGTACAAGATTTGAGTCTGTGGAAGCTGTAAAAAAGAAAGCGGCACGGGTCCTGAAGGAGCTAACAGAAGATGACTTCCAGCACTGTTTCCAACAATGGAAAATTCGCAAGGAGCGTTGTAGGGATAGAGGAGTGTATATTGAAGGTGAAAATAAGTGATTATGTATACAAAAAAAATAAAATTTTTTATATTGGTCTCGTTATTTAATAGCCACACATCGTATAATAAAACTACATCTATTAATTCTAGTGCCAGTATGATCCTGTCTTACCCCAAACGGTAACCCAAGGTATGGCTTCCTACACTCCTTTTCTGGAGTTTCCTGGATGGGGTTAACAACAAAAAAATCAAGTTAGTTGAAACATTGAGGCCTAAGTGTCAGCTACAGTTGCATCTGTGCGACACAACATCCAAGATCTCAATAAGACGGTAACCCAAATTTTAAACTTTAAAGAAGATAGTACTACAACAGTGTTCAAGTCCTACTAGTTCTGTGCTATAACAAACGTTTATAATCTAAATTACTTGTGTCATAGATTTAAACTTACTTGTTTTAAAACACTCATAGACAGTAGTTTCACATTTATGTTTATCCAGTCGCTTGTCATTTCCAAACATTATTTGTGTCCATGTTGGTTCATATTTACTTTTTCGTTCTGGATATAAATCATAACCCCAACCTTTATTTGTACTGATGCCTTCAGTACCAGGGCGCCTAGAGCCAGTTGTTTCTGAGTATTCGGTGTCTTCAATCTTTTCACTCATTCTAATGTCCTTTAATAATATTTTATGGTTAACATCAACCGGGATATAAAATTAACACTATGTAAAAACCTTTATTTCTTAGTGTTATCAGGTTTTAACTAAAAACTCAAAAAATTAATGAAACAAGTTTTATTTCATACAAAAACTAATAACTTAAATCATTTTAGTTACCACTTTCTAGTTCATGCGGCTTAAAAATTTTAGGTTAGGAATCGATTTTTTTATTCAACACAACGATAACACTCGTTCGATTAATGAAATAACTCGAACAATCGATTCTGTGAATTAGATAATAAAACAAAACATATGATGAGGAAGGTTCTAGTTCTAACAACCGTTTGAGGTTGACATTTTAGAATAAAAATTCAAGGTTGTGTTGTTTTTAAATTTGTTTGTGTTGTGATTGACATAGATTTTTAATGGTGTGAATTAATATGACAGATCAGTATTTGTTGATTAAGACACTTAAATTACATTATTTTTTTTTATAAATATAAACTTATTTACCGGTAAAACTCTTAATTTGTGCTAAGTTTATTGGATGTTGTAAAAGTTCAGTATTTATGAAGATTTGCCATGTTAATTCTTGTTTGGAATGTTTAAAAATCAAATCATTATCTGATGAAATATTTAAATTGCTTTTGTATGTTTACCAATAATAATAACAACAAAGATTTTTATGGTTCACAGATGGGCAGATAAGCTTGAAGCTATCGTACGTAGTTTTAAACGTCGTATCTTCCGTATTTTATGTAACCGTATGAGTGTGCGCATTTAAATTGTAAACAAGTTAAAACTTTTGCTGATTATAGCATTTTTAATTTATATGTATCCTTTTATGGTTGTTTTAATTTCAAGTGTGCTTACAGGGTATGGACCAAAATCTGCAAAAGTTATATCATGTTTAAATATTATTAATAACAATTATACAAATCTAATGTTAAATATTCATACTAAAACTAATATTATTAAAATGGCGAAGTGTTCATTAGCTAATGATATTAATGATTGGTCATTTTCACCATCCAAATTGCTACAGCTTCCATTTGACCCAATTCAAGAAAATTATATTCGTAGAAATGTAAGAAATTCAATATTTTCTCATGTAACACCTACACCTTTATCGAAACCAAAATTGTTATCGTATTCAGAAGATGCTCTGAAAAATATTTTAAATATGGATGTAAACATAACAGACACACAAGAATTTGCGGAATTTATTGCTGGTAATAAAGTTTTAGAGAGTTCAAATCCAATGGCACATAGATATGGTGGACATCAATTTGGTTATTGGGCCATGCAGTTAGGTGATGGAAGAGCTATTTTGCTTGGGGAATATGTAAACAGGTTAGTTTATATCATATTTTCTTGAATTGTGTTTTTATAACTTGTGGCCTTTACTTTGAAATTTTTTTACAGTTCTTTATTGAAGTATTTGACAGTAGATAGTTTACTTGAATCTAGCATTTTCTAAACTGAAGAATTATATAGTTTTTGCTACATGTTACCTTATGGTAACTGCTACCTTAAGGTGCTGTGTGATTTGGTTTGTGTAACAGGGCAAGGTATAGTGGCGAGATGATTTGAATGTGAGGCTAAGGAATGTAGCATGTAATGGTTGCAGGAACACGCATACACTGGCACTACTGTACTACCATCTTTTCTGAACATATCGTCCATCCAATGGTAAACTCATGAATGTGCAAATTCTCAGTTTTACAAGAGAGCAAAAAACAAATTCAATGCTTTCTTCTTTAACACACTTTGTGTATTTTTGTTACTTTACAAAGGCTGTATCTCCATAACCAAACAAGATACATATTCAAGAGTTTACTAGATCAGTGCGTTGTATACATCAGCATGCACTAACAAACTCATATTCGCAAAATTTGCACATTCACAAGTTTACCATTGGAGGGATGATATCGGTTGCAGTGTTAGGCAGCTACTGTATAATAAGCACTTATTGTTGTAAAACATAACACATTAATAGTGTGTTTGGTATGAATCGTCGCATGAATGGGCCCTAACAAAATTATGCATAATAATAGGCCTAATAATAAATCATTAGTTTCAATATCCGTTGTTAATGAAATAATAAAAGAGTAATGTTATAATATTACAAATGATGTAGGCCTGCAGGCCTATCTTCTTCACGTTTTTTTTTTTTTTTTTTTTTTTTTTTTTTTTTTTTTTTTTTGTTTAACGTCCGACTGTTCTGCAATTACTGCTAATGCAGACGGTGAAGGGTGAAATGAGAATTTGTAACGTATGAAAAAATGCCATGCCTGAATGGGATTCGAACCCAAGACCGCATGATGAGTGGCGAGCACGTTACCAACTGCGCCAATGCTTCTTCACGTGCCCTCTCCATTACGGAGGTTGGCTATCATCATGGTTAGTCGTACTTTGTCTACTGCTGCTCTGAAAAGGTCGTGCGACGAGCAGTTAAACGCTTCTCTTAGGTTTCTTAACCAGGATATTCTTCTGCGTCCCACCGAGCATTTACCAACGATTTTTCCTTGGATTATGAGATGCAGAATCTCATATTTAGGTCCCCTCATGATGTGTCCAAGGCATGTCAGTTTCTTATCTTTATGCTTTGCAGGATTTCCAGCTCTTTCCCCATTCTTCTGAGGACTTCTATATTTGTGACCCTGTCTGTCCATGGTATTCGAAGTATTCGCCGGTAGGTCCATATTTCAAACGCTTGTAGACGGGTCTCACATTCTTTGTTGAGTGTCCACGCCTCTACCCCATACAAGAGGATGGGAAAGATGTAGCACTTCAAGAGGTGGGTCCTGGTTTCGAGGCTTAGGTTGCGGGCTGATAAAAGGGGTCTCATTTTTAGGAATGCTGCCCTGGCTTTTTCAATTCTGATATTTATTTCTGACAGGTGGCTTACACCGCAGTTGACTTAGGTTCTCAGATAGTTATAGGCTTCCACTTGTTCGATTCTGTCTTGCCCAGCAAAAAGTTGTTCTTGTGGATTGTTACATTTAGTAATGACCATTTAGTAAGTTTGTTTTCTTAGCGTTTAATGTGAGCCCATACTCTTCACTGGCTTTAATTATGTTGTTCAGCATTCTCTGCAGGCCTATATAAATATTGAAATACTTGTACACAAACATACTTTCAAATTTATAAACTTTAAAAATAAATAAATTGCCGCCTCTGTAGCGTAGTGGTTAGCACATTGGCCTGCCACGCGGAGGTCCCGGGTTCGATTCCCGACGAGGGTCTGGAAATTTTCACATGTCAAATCCCAAAGTTAATGTTACACAATCCACCGTAGTCGCTAATGACCAAGTTGTTGATGCAACTCTAAATAAATAAATTTTAAAAAAATAAATAAAAATAAAACTTTTTCTCTTCTGACTACGGTCTCTTCATACCAGGAATATTTAAAGAAGATTCAACGGCTTCTTTCCGTATTTTCGTGACGCTTCTAATAGAAACACGCCTACATAATTTGCAGCTCGCGAGTTACTTTGTTTGACTACATACTTAAATTTAGCTTCATTATCACACTGTTTAATAACACATCTTATCACTTTTCTAGCTTCACTGCGAATTGTCTGTCCCCTCTTCCGCTTACACTGCTTTCATGGATAATCGAAAAATAAATGGGGGTTCTTTTATAAAAATTAAAAGAAAGATGTTTAAAGTGTAATTATTAATAGCACTAATAATTAGTGACATTCAAGGCACACACTAAAACTGAATATTTTATCGGTGAATAGCTACAATACAGTGGCAGGTTTATGTTAAAAAAAGGACACAGTTTTCTTGTGTTTTAAAGGCTTAATCTTATGTCTGCAAGCATACTTATGAGTTTAACGTACAAGATAAATGTACATCTCAATAAACCCTCTTGTGACTTTGATACATAAATATTAAAGTTCTAATGAACATAAATATGAGAGTAAACTATTCCATAATATTAGAAAAGGGTTATATTACACATCACGTTATCTGCTGAAATATTTTTCCAGTATGAAAAAAGGAACACAATGCCATAAAATTCTAGAATTCAAATTTTTATTGTCATTGGTTTCCAGGAACAAGAAAGAGTTAGAGTTTTGTTAAAGTCTGTGGTTAGAACCAGTAATTATCAGTTTTTTTTTAAATCGATAATGCAGGGGAAAATCATTGGGAAGAAAGAAAATATCATGATCGAAGATCTAAAGGTGTGTTTGTTTGAGTTTTTCTGTCATGAATCTTTTTAGTAATGCGGTTGACTGGATTCAGATTGCTGTGTTGATATCAAACATCCAGCACACCATAAACCATAAGTATATAGGGTTTGTTGTTGTTTAGGTCAACAGCCGAAAGGCTGGTTTGAACCTGTAGAGGTTTTACTAAGTAAAACGAGGAGTGAGGTGGTTTACCCTTGCCTTCCTCACTGAATGGAAAAGTACGCTTATTAGCATGCCGGGCCCTCTGAAAAGCACATATTTTCCACTCTGCAAATGGCACCTTCACTTCATTCACCACAGGGTCTGGCTGTATAATAAAATTCATTACTTTCAGAGGAGTCAACTCTGATTAGTGTCTTTTACACCTCTACCTCTTCTGTTCTTAAGTGATTCAGTCATTTAATTGGCTGACCATGTAATAAGAAACAGAACTATTTATTTTAGCCCTGTAACAAACAGAGTAAACAATTTGACACTCCATCTGTCTGTTATGGGCAAAAACCATCATATCTGTGAAAAAAAATAGAATAACATCTATTGTGTTTTTAGTGATGGTGAGAGATGGGAATTGCAGTTAAAAGGTGCTGGTAGAACACCATATTCAAGGGATGCAGATGGCCGTGCCGTCCTACGTTCTTCTATCCGAGAATTTTTAGTTTCTGAAGCTATGTATTATCTAGGTAAATATTATTGGTTTTTGCAATGCATCAGTAGCATGTAGATTAGGTAAACATTATACAATTGGTTAGTTTATCATTTTAACAAGGTCTTCAAAGTGGTAGTGTACCACTGTCTTATTCGACTTGATAAAATTTATACAATTTTTTCCGCGACTATACAAATAGGTGCATGTTTTTTTACTTTCTCTTGCCTATATGAATATATAGGAAGGAAAGTATTGTTTTCATGTCGATTTTAACAAATCCACTATACACGTAAACAGACCCCCTTAACCCACACAAACATGTTTTTAGCGATTGGTCTGTGTGTGTGCGTGCGTGTGTGTGAACAGAATATCTTAAGAACGGAGCATTGTACGAACTTGAAACTTAAGTTACATACCACTATCGGACCCGAAACGAACATTTTCATGAAAATCGGTCAACCGGAAGTAGTAGTTTATTCGTGTTATTTTTCACTTTTTTACGATTTTCTCAAAAACTGGTCCTACGATTTTTTAAAAAATCGCCTGGTTTACTAAATTTTTTATGCTCTACAAGATAGGGTAGGCGCCATTTTTGCTGAAATTCTTGGTGAGGCTGTTTTCACGTAAAAAAACATTTGTTTTAAGATTGCTACTTTAATATGCTTTTTAGCGCAAAAATGTATGTAATAAAAGTTGTAGAGAATTTAAAATTCTACAACTTTTATTTCAATTTGTATAACGCTTAGTTTAGCGGTAATTAGCGATTTTCTGTTTTTTCTCACGAAAACGTGTGAAAAATCGATTTTGTAAAGATTTCGGCCTTAGTATGCATTTTATGACAAAAGTTTATATAATCAAATTTATAGAAAATTAAAAGATGTACAACTTTTATTTAAAGAATTTTTCTCTACAGAGCCTAGTTTAGCGTGAAAGAGTGATTATCTGTATTTTTAAGCCATACCGAGATAGATTTTCATTTTGCATCTTTCACTCATGATTAAAATTAGGTTATGTTTGTTTTTTTGTTTATTTCTAATGTTTTATCACTAATGTTTGGTATATTGTTAATTATTTGCATTGGCAAGAGAAAGTTGTGTGAGTGTTTCACACCAGATTTTTAAAATTAAAATTTATAATCTTTCACACATGATTAAGTAAGTGTGAAAGTTTGATTTTCTCAAGAACATTTTTTACATCTGGTGCAGCAGAATCTTTCATCACTATGTAAATGATTTTAACAAAATATTTTGTCGCTTTTAATATTTAAAATATCATGTTGTGAAACCTCACACAATTTTTTCTTCCCAGTGTAAATAATGCAAAGTGTAACCTAATTTTAATCATGAATGAATGACACAAGATGAAAATCAACCGTCGTAGAACTTAAAATACAGAAAATCACTAATGACATTAAACTAGGTTCTGTAGCGAAAAAAACTTAAAATAAAAGTTGTAGATTATTTCTTATAATTTTGACTAGCATTATTCTTTATATGCCGACCGCATTGGCGTAGTTGGTAACGTGCTCGCCTCTCATCATGTGGTCTTGGGTTCGAATCCCATTCAGGCACGGCATATTTTCATACGTTACAAAAAATCATTTCATCTTTCACCGTCTGCATTAGCATTAATTGCAGAACAGTTGGACGTTAAACCAAAAAAAAAATATATTCTTTATATGATGTTCCTGTCGTTTAAATAGTTATGAGCAAGTTGTTTTGTTGCCTCAAGGTACGTTTATTGTTTTCATCTTTCAAATTATCTGTACTTTTCCAAAACTTAAAATGTCCATGTGTACTGAAAAGAAAAACCTAAAATCAGTTATGCCTTTAATTTAAAAAAATTAAACTTTTTGATTGACTTAAAAGTGGTTAAAATGTAGGCTCGGTGGCAAGATTTTTTTGAGCAGGTTTAAATAAGTCGGTTCATTACATTAAAAAAAGGAAAACATTTAAAGAACCATAGAAGAAAATACTTTCTTGTCAGTAAAAGTTACATTTTTATGTCACAATTTTGCAACATTAAAAAAAATGGAGGCTAAAATATTTGTATTAAGATAATGCTCACTAAAGAATGCCTTTCAGTTTTGTTTTCAATAGGGAGATAATAAGACGTTTGTACAATATAAATTAATCAGTATTCCAAAATTATCAGTTCGTTTTTAATTTTTCTATTTGACAACACAACCCCCTTATTTCCACATACGTTTGGTTTTGTTAATCACAGAAAATTTGCGGAACGTAAACCCCACGAGTAGCAAAGGATTCCTGTACTTCATATTGAATTTTGTAACTATGTTTCTTTTCAGGGGTACCAACATCTAGAGCAGGAGCAATAATTGTCAGTAAAGATCGTGTCATGCGAGACTTACTATATGATGGCAATCCTATTATGGAGAAAACAGCAGTTGTGTTAAGATTGGCACCGACTTGGTTTCGTTTTGGTTCTTTTGAAATATTGACAAAAACAAATGAAAAACCTCTACTAAAAGATTTACTTGATTTTATTATTAAAGTAAGTATCTTATTTTTTGGATTATTTTGTGTACTAACATGTTTTTGTTTATGAGGTTTTGTCAGTATTCTGAAATTTGAATTTTTTACATCATCAAGATAGTAGGAACAATTGTTTATTTCACATCTATATATATTCTTCTTCATCATCATCATCATCATCTTCTTTATATCTCTTTCAAGTTTCCTTGGGTTGGACCCAACACAACACCTCTCCATCTCTCTCTGCACTAAACCATCTTTCCTCCATTACTCTTTTGACATCGCCTCTTTTTCCTAATTGTTCGATAACTGAACCTTTTTCAGCAGTCTCTCTCTTCCATCCTACTGACATGGCCAAACCATCTTAGCTTTGTCTGTCCAACCTTCCTTAGTTCCCTAATTCTAGTTCTTCTAGTTGTTCCCTAATTACATAATTTCTTATTCTATGTCTTAACTTCTCTTGAACTTTATTTCAGCTGCCTGAATTCTACTTTGTATGTTCCTTTCCCCACAGGATTAGATCATCTGCAAACAATATGTTCCTAGTATTTTCCATGGTCATCTTTTTCACTCTTACATTAAATATGAGAGTGAAATAGTGATTTTTGATGTGAAATTTTCACATCAAAAATCACTATTTTAGGGTACCGTTTTCTCTGCAGGTAAGTAGGGTTGAACTTTAAATCAAACCCTGTCCTAAGTATTGGAACCATTAGCTGAGGTAACATGACACATCCCCTGGTTCCAGATAGGAAAGGTCATTAAATTACTTGCTGTGAATGAAGGGTAACCTGAATAAGTAGACATTCAGCCAGCAACAGAGCCTGAGGTGTGGTTGGTTACTGTCTAGAGAGACTGACAGTGCTCCTACAAGAAACCACAATAATGACTCTGGAATGTGGTGTGTATTGGCTGCCTATAAATAAACTAATGAGTCCCTCATGCACAGTTGCAGAAGAAAATAATGATCCCTATGTGTGCAGAGGACTTGTTAGAAAGTATAAAATGGCTTTGGGAGCGGAGACGTTAGAAATATCTTAGCCTGTAATGGATGTTTGAAAAGGAAAAAGGAAAAGCCTAGGGCATACCCTAGAAGTGATTTACAACCTTGGGAGGGGATTAGCAGAGGTATATTAAATTGGAAACTGGACAAAAGAATGAGGTGTGGTTTGGTATAGCAAATATAGTGTCTCTAACTGGACCTATGGAAAGGCTTCTGGATTGTATGAAGGAGAAAATAGTGACATTACTGGGAGTGAGTAAAAAAAACTAGAAGGGTGCAGGAAGAAATGTCCTCAATATTGGTATTGTATTAGGTAGAGGAAAGAAAGTTAAACATGGAGTTGGTTTTAATGTGAACAGAGAGCTGAGGAATTTTTAATTAAGTTTGGAACACTGTATAACTAAATAAGTAAAATATATGTTATAAAAAATAGAATTGCTGAATTTTTTGATCTCTATATAAATTTTAATTTTGGATTACTGTTAATTAATTTCCAGGAACATTTTCCAGATATTTCATTAACAAGTGAGAATAAAGTTTTAGAATTTCTAAGCCAAGTTTTTAGATTAACTGCAGACCTTGTTGTGCATTGGCAAGCGGTTGGATTTACTCATGGTGTACTGAATACGGATAATATGAGTATACTTGGTATAACTATTGATTATGGACCATTTGGGTTCATGGAATCTTATGATCCAATGTTTGTACCTAATGCATCTGATCATGAAGCACGGTATTGTTACGGGCGACAAATTGAGGTAATGACAATTATTTAAATTTTTCTTTTAAAGAATAAGGAGAACAGATTTTTTTACAAGTAATCAGTTCCAACGGATTTCTCGGTAACAAAATTGAGTATTTCCTCCTCACATTCCTCATCCAGATCTTTATTTTCTCGGATTTTATTTTCTCTCGATATGCTTTCATTTTATTGGATTTACTTTTTATAGTTTTTCAGAAAGTCCTGTCTTTCTTATCTTAACCTCTTTTGTCCCAATATTTTTTCTTCGTTTTTGTAATCTAGACTTTCTCGCATCTTCTGGAATTGCCTCTTTGGTCCTTTTTGTAATCTCAGTAGAAATTATTCAGTCCATACAATTTGCATCTGAAATTAGTTTTGTCGAAAAATTCAATTTTGTCAATTCCTAGTTGTTTCATTTCAAGTTGTTTTTTTAAGATTAAAGTTGGTTCTTCAACATATCATGTGTCCAACAAAACCTTGCTCTTCTATTTATGATTGCATCATCTAAAGTCTCAATTAGTTTGTTAATTTTTTGTTTGGTTTATTTTATCTTTCTCCAGTTTGTAATATTTGCACCATAAATTTTACAAAACATCTTCCTTTCCATTGATTTCAGAGTTTGTATTTTGTTTGTGATTGTTGTTTTAATTCCATAGAGAATTAATTTTAGTGAAAGATATGTATGAAATAAAAAGCTCTAGATTTTATTTTTTACTTTCTTGCTCTTTATCTACAACACAGAAAAAGAAAGTATGAGATATATCAAGAAACTAAGTTCTGTTTGGTATGAACAGAATAATAAGAAACCAGTACAGATACAAACTGTTTATTGCAAAACAAACTACAATTCTTAGAATATTTTTTTCCACATAGTTCCCACCATTTTGGAGGCATTATCATAGCATTGCACAAGTTTTTGTATGCCTTCTTCATAGAACAGGGTGGGATTTTCAATCAACTTCACCTTTTTAACCAAGCATTATGAAGTGTAAACAATAAACAGTGATCTCAAAATGGTGTCATCTCCTACTCCTTCATTTAGAGCATCATGGGCTGAACAGCGAGGGCAGCGATGCCGGGGCAATGGGTAAAAACAGAACTTGCTTTCGAGATGTTCCTTATATTACAATAATGCAAAATCTTTCACACATAAATTTCAACTGACCTCAATCAAATACTGTTTTTTGAAACTTTTAAATAATCGTTTGTGCAAAACAGAAGAAATAAATTATATAATAAATACTTGCATTTGTCACAGATTGTTTTATGGAATCTACTCAAATTGGTCCAGGCATTGACCCCACTTTTAAGTGAATCAGAAACAGAAAAAGCTATTGAGATGTTACAAACGGAAGGATCGTACATTATATCACAGTTAATGTAAGTAGATACAACTTGAATTAAATTTTCCTGTCCTAAGAATGTTTTTGAGGGTCTTATCACAGTTGTGTCAGTAATAATCCTAGTTAAGTTATTTTATCACATTTCAAATTTAATAATAATTAATGTGAAGTTAGATTATTCGTATATTAGGTGATTTGATCTCAAAAAAAAAAGAAAAGACAACATAAACACATTTGAACGTTTCCAGTCGTCTTGCAGCGGGCCCTGCAAATTTCATAGTGCATCTAAAACACCTGTATCTATCCTGATCTTAATATAGACACTGGAAACATAATAAATCAAAATTCAGCTGTAAGTGTGAAGAAAGATTAAACCTTTGTCCAAACTTCCTTGCGCTGAATCTGCTAAACAACATTGATACCGGGTTTTCAAGATTGTAAAGAAAAAAATTTTTTCGATTTAAGTTATAGGTTTTAATGAACATTGTTACAGTTATCATTTTTTCTAACCTGGTATACTTTCTTTCTTCAAAGTGATTATTGTAATTCTCAATTATTAATTATTATTAATTTCATTAACTGATGAAATTGTAATCATATTAAGTAACATTATTAAAATTACTGATTGTTCTATTTCATGTGAACAGATTGTAATGTAGCAGACTTGTAAATAAAAAAACAATTAGTTTTTGATTCATATGTGAAAGGTATTTTGTTGTCAAGGAAAATTATTAGTTAAAGCTTGATAAAACAAGCTGTTTAATAGTTCTGAGTTCTCTGTCATTCATTTTATAAAATTCATTTTATTCTCACTTTGTATACTGATTTCTCGTAAAGATGATCTGTAGAAGACCTTCTGTTCTATTTTACTGTTTGATATTTTCACTTATTAAGTGGAATCAGTTTATTTTTAACCTATACTTTCTTAATATTAAATATTAATTTGTGATTATGCGTTTTCCTAATTTGCAGCAAGAGGTATTCAGAGAAATTGGGATTAAGCGAAAGTAATAAGGAGTTAATAGAATTATTACTTCCAATGATGGTAGAGACCAAAGCTGATTATACAATGACATTCCGACAACTAAGTGAAAACAAATTCAGTGATATTGCTAAACCAAAATCTTGTATGTGGGCCTTGTATAGATTGTGTAAACATGAAAGTTATCCTCTGTTTATTGAAAAATATAATGAAGCATTAACAAAGGAAGGTTTGTCTATTTGATTATATTTTTTATCTAATTCCTCGATACAGTTAAACTCGGTTAAAACGAATTCCACAGGAGCAAGTAAATTCGTTCGTGAAATCCGTTATTCGCAATAACCATGACATGAAATATAAGGGGTGCTTATGTAATACGTACAAGAAAACAATGGAATTTTTAGATACTAATCATTAAACGCTATATTAATAGAGACCTAATATTTGAACAAAGAAATATGTAAATTTATCTAAAATTAATTTTTTTACACAAGTAACTAATTATAAAATACTTACATAGGCCTATGAATAAAATAAATAAAAAATTGCAAAAACTTACATAAGTAGTATGTGTGATGGAGTTAAACTCAAGTTATGGCATAAAAAAATTGTCTATTGTTGTTTGAGTTGCTTTCTTTGAATACTTCAATTGCCTAAAACTGTTCCTCAAAACACTCAGTTGCTGGAACGTTTCTTCTGTAGAGTTACCTCTAGATTCCAGAAAGAAGTTACAAAGCATTTTTTGCATCTTTCCATGAAGTGGTTTTAATGATAGGTGCGTTGTCATCGGATTCGGAGTCACTGCTTTCTTAAACGATAGTGGAAACATTACTTAAGATTTCATCATCGGTCGGAATCCCTGAAGTCACTACTTCAGTATCTATGTCCACAAAATCGTCTACTGTTACATCCAAAAATTGGCAATCGCTCTTGACATTTCTTGACTTAAGCCATTGTGATAAAGGTTAGTTTTTTTTTTTTTTTTTTTTTTTTTGGTTTAACGTCCGACTGTTTTGCAAATTGCTGCTAATGCAGACGGTGAAGGATGAAACGAATTTTTTGTAACGTATGAAAAAATGCCATGCCCGAGTGGGATTGGATGTCATTTGGAAATGTTGCAAGTCCTGGTTTTTTAAAGCAGTTGCATATCGTGTTTTCTGTCACATTTCCCATGCATCGCTAAAAAGACAAATTGCTTTGAGCATAGAAACTTCAATACAGTTTTTATTGAAACTGTTTTTTTACTGTACCCACCAGTACGACCTCAATGCAACCTTGATCAAACCGATCGCATGCAACTCAGTTTGTCCAACATCTGCTCAAACAGTTGCGTATAATTAATTGTTAAGATTTAAAATGGTAAAGATTTCCGGAACAGGGTACTAACCTAATTGCGGATTGGACCAGTGGTGGGACTCCCACCTTAGAGCCTCTAGACAGGCCCTGGGTTTTTTCAGAGATCCATCTCATAAGTTCATTCACTCACAAAGCCATTAGAAAACTTCCTCTTCTTCCTTCCCGACAATTGACCGGTTTTCACATGTTACTCCAAGCAGGGGCCCTTATTGGGAACTGCTATCAAGGCCAGACAAACCCAGGTTTTTGAACAGGTTTGTTATACCTCTTGCTCCTCGTTACCCTTTACTTACAAGAAGGAACAAAGGCCTTTAAACAGTCATATTAAAAAACACTATTGTCAATGACAACTTCATTGTCAAGAGCAACTTCATAATCTTACATTTCTATTCTTCGAAACAACGGATACTTTAGGTTTCCATTACATACAACAGTAAAGAAAAAAATAAATATTTAAAAAGACCATGATAAACTTCATAATTTTGTACTATGAATTTAATTTTAAAATTCCCTGAACAAACACATCAGATGTAATATATTTTGACTAGCGGGTCCCGCGTGGCTTCGCCCACGCAAACGTAAACGAAGAATCAGCTGTTTAAGTATACTCTCTGTATTTCTTATGGGAGGGTATTTTTGCGAATTCTATCATTTAAAATAAAAATTTTGCGAAATCCTTCCTTAGCGACATTTTAGAATACTTAAGTTGATCTATAAATCAGGACATCTCTTTTATATAATAAATAGCTCCCCGTCGTGGCTTCGCCCATGCAATTTTAAGGCGATGATTCTGTATTTTAATTTGCTAATAACTTAAGTCACAAATATAATTTTTTTTGAATTACGTATAAAGAACGATTCACACGTCACTGTCACCGTCACGTCACCGTTCCGAAACGGAACCGGTATGGCCACTCGAAGTCAAAAATGATGACAGTATTCACACATGTACGTCAGTTTTCCTTTCGTCAAACTCCATTCAGTCATTTTACGTAGAGACAAATACGTCCGTAAAAAACAAAATATCATCGATAAAAAATATCGTTTTGACGGTTCGGTGACGGCGACAATACTGACGCGCCGGTTTTGGGACGGTGGTGGTGCTCAGTGTAGACAGTGTCATTAATTTTTCAAGAAAGAATATTTTTCTGTGACTGATACTTGATTACTTGAATTACGGAACTGAGACGTGACGTGGACGGATGTGTGTAAATCGACCCTTATGGTAAAAAAATAAAAAAGAGAAGGATTCAGGCATGATGCCTGAATTTACATAAATAACTGTTGTTTTATTTTAATTTAAGTTAGATTTAAGAAAATAACTTTACTGTATGCATTTTACTGAATTGGTTGAGACACATTTTTTTTAAATTAAATTTTAATTATTCGGTTGCAAAAATCATTTTTACAATGTAAGTCAAATACATTATGTGACCTAAGCAATGAAATCCGTATCTTGAATAATAAGTAATAATACTATAAAGCATAAAAAACATATCACTTATTATACTAATTACAACAATTCTGGAATTAATTCTGGTTAAAATGTAAATCCAGTGTTAGGTTAAACACTACGTACAGTACAACATCCGGAGTGACAAAAGTAAACCATAGATTAAAATCGTTGTTAAAGTCAATTTAACTTCTGGGAAAATAGAGCTATAGTTTTGTAGTTGATTCGCTATTTTACGTACGATAAGAATGTATTTTATACTGGATGCAACAGAATATGCCTATGGAGGGGGTAAATGTGTGTCGGAGAAAAACCAGTACATAAGCGTAGCGCTTCGCGCTGACCCGCATCCTCGCATCAGTGGGGGGGAATTTTTGCGATTTCTTCCCTTTAAAATCAAAATTTTGCAAAATCCTTTCTTAGTGCGCGCTTACACAACATAACAAAGCTAACTTCCAAATTTCAAGTCTCTAGCGTCAGTAGTTTCGGCTGTGCGTTGATCTATAAATGAATCACCCAGGACATGGTTGTCCTTTTATATAATAGATTACTGATATATTTCAAATTTTATTAAAATATGTTCTTTTATATAGGTTTAAGTGATGATGAACGAATAACACAGATGTGTAAAGTAAATCCTCGTTATGTTCTACGTAATTGGATGGCACAACAAGCTATTAAGAAAGCTGATGAAGATGATTTTACTGAGGTTTGTAAAAAATATTTTGGTTTTGTAATTAACCCTCAAAACTGTGTTGATTTATTTATTTATTATTTGTATAAGTTTAAAAAATTACTTGTGAATACCATATTGTCTTTATTTTAGAAGAAATATTTTACATTTTTCTGCCAAGAAAGCCTAACCTTCAGCTGTCTCAAGCAATTTTTGTTTCGTTTTGTTAGATTGTTGTACACATTAAGGCTAATTCTAATAGGTTAATAAGGTGAAGAGTGATAGATCAGAATTAGTGATGAAAGAATTCCCATTCTTGTAACCTGTACTATTTGTTCACTATCTTGCACAAGATCTTTCTCTCAAATTTCTCACAGTTCAACTTCCCAGTTTCATAGGCTTCTTCTTGTGTACAGACAATAGAGTTTTATCATCGTAATATACTGTCTGAAATTGACTAGTCTTCGCAGTTTTTTACTTTCTCTTGCCTATATGAATATATAGGAAGGAAAGTATTGTTTTCATGTCGATTTTTCAAAATCGAGTTTTCACCGGATCTATACGTTTTCAGACCCCCTGAACCCAAAAAACATGTTTTTAGCGATTGGTCTGTGTGTTTGTTTGAAATTCTGGGTAAGGCTGTTTTCACGTAAAAACGTTGTTTTTTTAAGATTACAGCTTTAATATGCATTTTAGCGCAAAACTTTATATAATAAAAGTTGTAGAGAATTGAAAATTCTACAACTTTTATTTCAAATAATTTTTTGTATAACGCTTAGTTTAGCGGTAATTTGCGATTTTCTGTTTTTTTTCTCATGAAAATGTGTGAAAAATTGATTTTTTTAAGATTTCGGCCTTAGTATGCATTTTACGACAAAAGTGTATATAATTTAATTTATAGAAAATTAAAAGATCTACAACTTTTATTTAAAGCATTTTTCTCTACAGAGCCTAGTTTAGAGAGAAAGAGTGATTTTCCGTATTTCTAAGCCAAACTGAGGTTGATTTTCATTTTGCATCATTCACTCATGATTAAAATAAGGTTATGTTTTTGAGGTTAGTTTTTTGTTTACTTCTAATGTTTTATTATTAATGTTAGGTTTATTGTTAATTATTTGCATTGGCAAGAGAAAGTTGTGTGAGTGTTTCACACCAGATTTTTTTACTTGTTCTGAGTTGTAACACCTTCCTAAAATTCTTGGTAAAGATATTGTAACACCTAAGCTTAGGTTCGTTCGGGATCTGAGTAGAATAAATTGTGAACAAACTTCCTTTAAAATTATAACAATTATTTATTGACACGATTAATAAATTACAAATTATTTTTAAGCTTAGACTACTGACAAATTACAACTAGATTACTTTAATTTAATTAATTACAAAACTTAAAGCTTAAACTAAACTTTATTATGAATAAGATACTGTTGTTGAACAATCAAAATAACTATTTACAGGTCCATAACCACTTGCTACCACCCTTACGCTCAGGCACTATTAACAGAATTCAGAACCGATCCCGTAATGACACTATTTCGAACCAGCCCAACAACACTAATTCCATTCATTATAATGCTTTTTACCATTGATTAGCTTTGCTGTTTGACATGTTTAGACCTATCAGAAAGTTTGCTAGAGTTCAGATTGTGCGAATGTCAGCCAGACAAACATTACGCGCGCATGCATATAAGAGCCACAGTAGTTCACTCTTGTCTTGGATCTCGTACTGAACATGTCAATTATAGAGCGCATTAACATGCAGTACTTTATAATTTAATCAGCTGGTTGTATGTTCATTGGTTATAGTGTTATTGAAAGATCAAAAAATCTGGTGTGAAACACTCACACAACTTTTTCTTGCCAATGCAAATAATTAACAATAAACCTAACATTATTAATAAAATATTAGAAATAAACAAAAAACTAACCTCAAAAACATAACCTTATTTTAATCATGAGTGAATGACGCAAAATGACAATCGAACTCAGTTTGGCTTAAAAATACGGAAAATCACGCTTTCACGCTAAACTAGGCTCTGTAGAGAAAAATGCTCTAAACAAAAGTTGTAGATCTTTTAATTTTCTATAAATTTAATTATATACACTTTTGTCGTAAAATGCATACTAAGGCCGAAATCTTAAAAAAATCAATTTTTCACACATTTTCGTGAGAAAAAAAAACAGAAAATCGCTAATTACCGCTAAACTAAGCGTTATACAAAAAATTGTTTGAAATAAAAGTTGTAAAATTTTCAATTCTCTACAACTTTTATTATATAAAGTTTTGCGCTAAAATGCATATTAAAGCTGTAATCTTAAAAAAACAACGTTTTTACGTGAAAACAGCCTCACCCAGAATTTCAGCAAACATGACGCCTACCCTATCTTGTAGAGAATAAAAAATTGAGTAAACCAGGCGATTTTAAAAAAAATCGTAGGACCAGTTTTTGAGAAAATCGCAAAAAAGTGAAAAATTACACGAATAAACTACCACTTCCGGTTGGCCGATTTTGATGAAAATGTTCGTGTCGAGTCCGGTAGTGGTACGTAACTTAAGTTTCAAGTTTCAAGTTCGTACAATGTTCCGTTCTTGAGATATTCTGTTCACACACACACACACACACACACAGACCAATCGCTAAAAACATGTTTGTGTGGGTTCAGGGGGTCTGAAAACGTATAGATCCGGTGAAAACTCGATTTCGAAAAATCGACATGAAAACAATACTTTCCTTCCTATATATTCATATAGGCAAGAGAAAGTAAAAAATGGTTGACAAAATATACAGTATAATAGAGCTACGAGAGCAAGTATTCGCAACGTTGGTGACAAGTCATTGGGTAGCTATGAAGTGGGTAGAGAGCAATGCATATGTTCAGAGCTCATCATTTTTGAAAAATAGTAGTCGATTACTAATTCACTACAAAGGTGCTAACTGTTTTTATACCTTTGGTCTGATAGTTTCCCATACAATCAAGATCCTTCTATTGATTTCTTCGCTTTACAAATCATGGTATAAGAAATCAAAATAAAAACAAACGTGTCTACTAGTTTTGATTTACAAAATTCTTATTCAAACCATTTTATATTTGTCACAATCCATTATCTTTGTTCAATACATTCCACCTCCATACAATAGACAATTTATTCCCGTAACTAATTCTAGAATATCACTGTATAATGTTTCAATATGTTAGTTTAATTCATGGCATTGATTACAAAGGTTTCAGTCGACTTTTAATTCCTGTTAAATAAATTAGGTATTTTTAAATATAAGTCTTTAGGTAAAATTAAACAATTTAGTTTGTTTTAAATTTTATTTGACAAATTTATTTTTTAATTTCAGGTTAACACTCTTCTAAAAGTTTTAAAGACTCCTTTTACTGAACAGTACGAAGCAGAATCACTTGGGTACTCTAAACCAACTCCAGAATGGGCAAAAACTTTAAGGCTAAGTTGCTCAAGCTAATTATTTATTCGTCTTTTTTTTGCATAATAATCTATACTAACTAAAATTCTATTAATGATTATGTAATTAACACGTTCAGCACGGATGACGCCTTAAGGCGTCAAATCGAGGTTCATTCCAGAGACGAATGACGCCTTAAGGCTTCATATACAATACCACATTTCTATAGCTTTTTATAAATCGCCGGTGTACTGGCAGTGTTAGTAAAGGTTGTTCAGGGGTTCAGATCTATTCTACGAGCGCCACTGTGAAGGTCGTCTTTCGTTACCAACTGCCGGGAATTTTTGACGAATTTTTAAAATTGTAGTCTATTCAAACGTCCTAGTGCCGTGTAATTTTATTGTTTTATTTAATTATATCTATTATTCTACGAATTTCTTCGTTTCCAGTGACTTCTTTTTACAAATAAAAGGTAAAAATAATACATTTTTACGTAAAAATAGTTTAATTATTACTCAAAAGAAAGATTTCTGTTACTTTCTGAACTCGCGATTTCTATGCACTGTGTTTCTTTTGCAGGTTTTTGTGTTTTTATAAAGTAATAAGCTTTATTACTACTGTATTACTTAATTATTTAATGTATTTTATTTATTTAAATTTTTTTAATTAAATATTATTCATTATCAAACATAATTGTATTTTTATATTTTACACACGACAATATTTTTATTTATTTAATTTTTCATTTATTTAATAATTTGTACGTATTAATTTTTCTAATAACTAAAAAATGAATTTCAAATATAAATTTCGTAGAAACAACAAACGTGTATAATACCGTACTATATTTAGCTGGTGAGTAGATGAGCAAATAAGTAAGATCGTTCCGGGGACGAATGACGCCTTAAGGCGTCGTGGTATTTTTTCACTGCAATGGCGGGTCGGCACAGCGAAGCATCCGTGATTCCAGCCGCCGTGCTGAACGTGTTAATAAATTAAAACGTAACACAGGAATTTGTAAGTTGAAAACTTACTAATATATAAATAATTAATGAAATATTGTATAAACCAGAGACCAGTTTTGTCATAAACGTAAAGAAAACTTTTTCGGAAACCTATTAAAAAAAAGGTTTAACTATTTTGCACAATATTTTTTAATTTGTAAAAGAATTCCAGGAAGTTCCCACATTTATATCTGGTACTTTCTCATCATGTAGTATGAGAAACAACTGTAATTAGTAAAAATTTGAATTATAGTTTTTATATAATAAAATATATTCATGTTCTTAGAGATCACCATTATCAGTCGCTCCAACTTATATTGATGGGTAAGATTAAATGAAGTTCAACAAAATAGTAGTAGTGTAAGCATCAGGTGTTCTGGTCAAGAAACTTTAGATTTAAATCAGAATTGTCAAAACTGAGGAGTTGTTTTGTCTGGCAAGGTATTGGAAAGAATACGCCATTGTGACATTTATTGGTAGACATGGCACATAAGGGGAGAGAGAGAATAAAAAATGACTGGAAAGTTAAAATATTCGGTGTAATTTCATTCTGTGATATTGTAATTGCATACAGTGGGAATAGATATTCTGTGTTGAAGTTATCTTGAATCTATCTACTGTATTTAACTTTTAGTATGTCTGTGATATTAATATTCATGTATGCGACCCGTAAGATTTTAATATTCCAGTTTTATATTGCATGGCCACTACACAAAAAATAAACTTTGTCTTGAATCTTCTATGGAAACAACTTTTTACTGTTTTAACTCACATTGATACTGTAATCTTTGCATAATGCATTTAAAAAATTGTTTTTTAATTTGATGTTTTCTTATGTTCATTGCAGTGAATAATAGAATTGATAAACTTAAGTTTTTTTAATTAAATCTTAAAAACAAGTGTTGTATACTCTATTCCATTAAACCATGCAGCACATCAAAAGATAAATGTATTAAAATTGTGATTGAACTTAGCACGATCCATTTGAGTCACAAAAATTGTTCTTTGCTTATCAAATGACACTTGCTATGTACTAATTGAGACTAGTAGGTAAGATTCCTTATCTACCATGGTAGAAGTAGGAAGTTTCTTGATGTGGAAAATATTTAAAAAAATTTTAGTGACTGAAGATATGTACAATATACATGAAAGCGCTATAAACATTGGTATAGCTGTTGCATTTTGCTGAGAGCTGTGAAGCAGACGTTGCAGTCACAGCGATACATGCATTACAGTATAGCTCATGCTAAACTAAGGGGTTTTGTAAATAATGATGTGCACGATGCAGCACAGGGTTGTTTACGTATGCCTACGTGACTGTACGTGATGGGAAAGACGAGGAACAGAACGTTCGGCTGGTAGTGCACATGTCTGTTCCACGGTTCTCAGCAAAATGCACGAGTTCTAAGTGTTTTCTGTTACCGTATTTTGGTGGTTAGAAATATACATTTCAACTAATTCATAAATATACTAAATGCAAAATACGACAGTACCTAGAAAGAATTCATACAGAAAGCCTATTTTATAACATTCGGTCTGTCCCCGTTTATTTTGACTGGAGGCGTTGGTAGAGTGAAACATGATTACTCATCCTTTTTACTGACTTTCAACCCGCAGTCCTTTTATATCTGCTGCATGGTTCTGTGGAATATACTAAGTAAAGTAATATTTGTATTAACACTTTGTTAAGATCTAATTTTTTTGTAGTGGATACAGCAATAAAGTTGCTCTAAATAAAAACATTAAATTGTTGTTTTGGGTGAAGGGTTTTGGTTACGTTAGCCTGTTATTTTAAAATACATCTTGATATGATTTGTTAGTAAAAAAATACAAATAAAATGAGACTCAAGAGAAAAATGAAGAGCTAGAAAAATCAGAAAGAAGAATTACACGGAGAATAATGGATTAAATAATTGAAACTGTGTTTAAAGTATGTAAAATATTGGACCAGAAATCACGCTAGTAGAAAGATATGTAAATAAATCCAAAACATATCTGATGAAGTGAAAGAGAAGGAGGAGATTCTGAGGACATCTGGCAAGGAAGAACCAAGAAAAATTTATAAAACAAATTTTTAAAAAGCTAGAAGAATACAAAAACAAATCAAGTTGGTTCAATGAACCAAATAAAGACCTTATAACACTAAACATAGATAAAGATGTAATAAAAGATAGAAATTAATTCAGAAAACAATTGAAGAACATAAGTGTTTTTCAGAGAAAAAAGTTAAAAATCTACATAACCCAAGTTGAGCGAAGAAAGATAAAAACCCTTTTTAGAATTAATGAAGAAAAATAGATAGAACGAAAACTGAAGCTCCGATATATGAATTAAAGGAGTAACATGCCTTTATGTCATGCATTATTATCAGTTTTAAGCCAATTGGAACAGGAAGGGACGTCAATTTTTTTTTTTGTATAGATACAAAAACAATTAAACTGTTACAAAAGGATTATGTTAAAAATTATTATCCTTTTCTAATGTACAGTCAATTCTCGATTTAACAGACTTTCAATTTAATGGACTAGCCTCATAAATAAATAAAATAGTTTGAAAATTACAAAATCTGAGGAGTGTTAATTTTTGTGAAGAAAAACCTGTACGTTTCTTCCTGAAAGGTACAGTTTTTGGAAAGTTATGGTAAGAATAAGGCTGTAAGCAAATCCAATGTTTACTTTAAGGGGGTTCGGAAAGCCCTATCTCCGCCATGTTAATGTTTGTTCCTTTTTCTCAGGAATGGATAGAGATAATCAGTTCAAATTTTGAACACAGTTTATTCATTATGTTTTACAACTTTTAGCACAGGGATTTGATGATATAACATTTAAAAATAATAAAAATAATTTGTAAAGTACCTTTAGGTACTCTTTTTGAGAAGACAAAAAATGAGTTACAGTGTAAAAATTACAAATCCCTTGTGTTAAACTATGTAAGAAGAATTGAAAAAGAAATGTTGTAAATTTGAAGCTAATATCTCCAACCGTTCCTGAGAAAAAGGAACATTTACGTCAAAAATACAACTTTTGAGAAAAATGCATTTGAAAATATATAATTAGTAAAACATTAGGAAATTAACAATACCATTATACTCGTCATGAAATGCGTTACAGCTGTTAATTAAAAAAATAACTAGCTAACAGAATTTAATGTTATTTATGTCAAATTAAACACGAAATACAGGAGAAAAATAGGGCGGCAAAATCAAAATTTCGAATTTTTTGACAAAAATTGCTTTCCAAACCCCCTTAACACGTTATAGAAACATACATGACCAATTGTGTTATACCGGAATGACTTACACTACAACGGAAATTGGTATCCCCCAGTTAGTCTGTTAAATCGAGCATTGATTGTATAAAATAAGTTTTTTAACGGTAATAATGTATTATATAAACTTTAAGGATGATTGTACAATTATTTTACTATTAGTATTTGTAACATTAATTATCACCTAAAAACTGAGAACCATTATTTAATATAATAGATTTTATTTTGTATCGTAAGCCTATTTGATTTTAAAACAAAGAGTTGATAAACTCTAAAATATATTTATCAGTACATGATAACAATGTTTTATTGTAGTTAAATAAATATTGTTTTATTATATAATTATTTTATTACTTGTTGTGTTTGTATGGAATTATACTCGAAATTAGTATTGTATTTATACAGATGTGTAAATAAATATATTAATCTAATAAAATTTCATTTTAATTTTTTAATATTTTTTTTTATTTGAGGCTCGCTTTAACATCTAGATTACTAAATAACTTAATAGATGACTATAAAAATTAAAAATAACATTAAAATATACTACATGATATTTCAATAATGTAATAATAACATTATTATGTTGTTAGTGTATTTTTATATACTCTTTAAGTGCTGACAATCACTTAAGTTTACAAAAATAGTTTTTTAAATATTAAAATTATTGAAATAATGTACAATAAAAAAGCGCTTGAAAGAAGATCTGCCAGAATGAAAAAATATTGGAGGAAAATCAAAGGAAAGAACCAGAAACTGACTCAAGTGATCCACTGCGGTCTCAAAAAAAAACGCTTTTACAAATCCCACTCTACCATAACCTGGCTTAACGAAATGGATACAATTTATTTTTATTCAAAAATAAATCCTTGTAATGCATCCTGCAGTTTTATACAAATGACTGAAGATGTAACATCTTTTATAAATTTTAAGAAATTTTAGTTTCAAATGGTATAATATACTCCGACGTTGGTGGATCCACCGAAACACGTGTAAGTGATTAATAAAAAATTAAGACAGCTTAAAAAAGGTTTGTGAAATTTATTATATAAAATAGAATTTTTTTAAAACTGATTATTACTGTAATGTATTTCAATACTGCATATAATGCACAAATTATGGAAATTAACAAATATTACTGAGACAATCTTGGGCTGTGAAAATCTGTCTGTAGATGAAGACCTTATGAAGTAAATGAAAGGATATATACTGATGATAATGAATTAAGATTACACAGACAAATATACCGTTGAAACAAATGATGGCAAACTTCACAAGCAGGTAAGCAACAAAGACAAGAATTGTGTGACAGCCGAGGATAGATTTAACGCATAAAGGTAAAATTATATTTTTATGTACAGTATTCCTATGCAGAAATAATGTTCCTAAACCCAGTTTGTGCAGCAAATTTTATTTTTATTTTGCTATACGTTGTCTGCGTTTTGTTGAACAGTGTGAGGAATCTTAACTAAACATACTTCTAATAATCTCCTCTTCACAGACATACTTCTAATAAAATGATGTGGTATTGCCACAAAACAATTTTTTGTCAAAAATCTCAAGATTTAAAAAAACTAAATAGTACTGTATGGTAATTAAAATAAGATTTTTTTGTTCTCTTAAAATTCTGTATTTTCGTTTTTGCATATTCATAAACATCGTAAAAATACTGTATATTCACTTCTACTGTTTTAAGACTCTTAAAACAGTAGATTTTAAAGAGTAGTAAAAAGAGTAAACTCTTTAGAGACTTAAAGAGTAGACTCTTAACAGTATATGGTTCAACCCTATAGGTTGAAATATAGGGTTTCAACCTATATTTCGGTTGAGGGGTTTTACTATATTTTGATCCTTTGTCTTAGGGTGTATTATAGTATCAATCATATGAGCATGAGCTTGCATGCAACTGCTGACATTACTATACTTACAATAGCAGTACCTAGCTATTGTTCTAAGAAAGATTACATAAAAAAAATTACCTCACTGCCGGTAAAGCAACTTCAGGTGTTTGAGATGTAGTGCTACAGGAGGATGTTGAACATTTCTTGGATTACAAAGTCTGCATCTCCAAGATACTTCATTGTTTGGATAAGAACATTGAAATAATTATAGGCACCTTAAAGAAAAGGAAACTGGAATTCTTTGGATACATGATGAGATCTGTATCAGTGATACAGATTGTTGTAGAATATTATCCAAGGCAAAATAATGGGTTAAAATGGTCAAGGTCAAAGAAAGACATTGTTGGTAAAGAACCTACATGATTGACCAGTAAGGTACATACACAAGTGTGCTTTTTAAACCAGCAATAAGAAAATAAGGTACAAATTGCTTGATGGTTAGCAACATTCTGAAATGATACGATGTTATATGAAGAAAAATGATGTTGTTTTTCTCCTTTATTGCACTTCATTATAAATGCTTTCCTATAAATTTGATGTGTTTCCTAATTGTAACTGATAAATGGTGAGTTATTTATAAATTTATTGGTTATCGTGGGGTGTAAACATTCAGTTACTTCAATTTTTTCAATACAATGTAGGTCGTATCTAGTAATTATTATAGCAAGTATTTAATAATTGTGCTCTTAAATTTTTGGTCATGAGTAAATTTAAAAATAAATCTTTTTTTATAAGAAAGTTGTTTATTGTAAAATTTATCCTGTACATGATGTTACATTTATACAATAGCTTATTATAAATTGGAACAATATTAATTACAGGTTATGCAAGTTATTTTATAAAACACTGACTACTGTCTTAATTTCATTATCTTGATTGTTATATATATATATTACATTAAAATTATTTGATTTCCTAATCGTCTTTCCATCTACCTGTATTGTTTTAATTACTAAAATTAAATTAGTAGATAAGAAAGACAGAAATGTGTAGGTTCAGGCACCTCTAGAATAATTTAAAAGTCGGCGCGTACGTGGGTGTAGGTGTACCAACAAACATTTCGCGCCAATTTCAAATACTGTAACGAACTAACTTGTACAGTCATTTACATTTTCATGGTTAATAGTAAAAATATGTTTAACCCAAGACATTTAACATATAATAGATTCCGATTTAAAATTATTTCTGTAAAAGGCTTTTACAAAACTAACAAAGTAAACTACGACTTGTTACCTAATAAAATAAATAATGCATCTTTATTTAACTTACATTAAATTTGTTTAATACATTTTATCAGTATAATCTCTGAATGGAAATACAAAAATTTGTTTAATTTACATTATAATATAAGTTATTTATTTAACATAGTTTGTTGAGTTGGCAATTCCGAGCGTCATTGTACACATGAGATCCCAGGATATCAAGCAGCAATAATCAACGAACGTTGACTGCTGTGCAGGAGTCTGTTAACCAAACGAGCTGTTTTATATACAGCTGTGGTGCCGTGTTTTGTTTTTAGTGCTAAAAGACTGTAGTGATATTAAAGTTTACTTAATGGTGTTATTTTAATTATGTACGAATCCCTTTTTGGCGTGGATATTGTTAAGGTAAGAAACATATTTTTAATTAATTGTACGTTAATTCTTTCATGTTTGGTCTTGTGCACAAATTGTTAAGGACGAAACTATTAGCACAGTATTTATGTTTTTAACTAGATTAACTGGAATGCATACAGTGTGGAATAAAAATAGTCTGTAATTATTATGTAAATTAAAGTCCGTTATGCTTACTTTATAGTACGTTTAGTTTGGTCTATTAATTGAATCTGTATTGTTAAGACGGTCAGGAAAAGGACACGGTTGTTTTTTAATGAATTCGCCTCTATCGTCAAAGTATGTAAAATATTTCTTTTGAATTTTAGAAATACGGGACCAATAATTTATTTTTTGTACTTACAAAATACAGAAAATTACTATATAATTCAATTTTTAAATATTACTTATCGGAATAAGTTAATTTAATTTAAAAACCTCTTAACACCGATGTGTTGGTTAAATTATCTAGCAAGTTCTCCTAAAATAAGTTTTCTTTACTGAATTTTAACAGAAATTAGGTAAAATACGTTATTGTTTACAAGTGATAAACGGTCTTTTTTAAAAAATAAACTCGTGTATAACTGTTTACATTTGAATTGGAGATGGAATATAATGTGGGATAATGATTTTGGACGTCTGCCAAGATTTTAACCGGTAAATAATTTTGAATTAAACATTGTATATTAACGAATTAACTTGATTTTTATACATCTTCACTTCAGTATCTCAATTTCCAAAATTCGATTTAATATCTTATGAATTTCAATTCTAACTATTACATCCTTCTGACCAGCTTCTCAGCCAGTTAATTAAATGTTTATGTTACTTTTAAGATTTAATGACCAATATTGAATACCTAACTAATTTTTACCCATGTGCTTAGCTTAAACAGTACACTTCACAAATATGATTTGTTAAATTCAGATTGATAAAAATTCAGCTAAATTTAATTATTATTTATATTCGTAAAAATATTATATTGAAATTATTTTTATATTTACTTATCAACATAACTGTAAATCGTTGGTAAATTTATTGATAAACTTTTTTACATTTATTCTTGAAAAAAATGTTAAATGGTATTTCACCTTGTTTTAGTTGGCCTTGTCAGTAAAACTATTTGAAATCGTTTAGTCTATATCTTCAGTTTTTTTGCAAGAATTTTTCTCTTCGCTATAGGCCTTCATTTTTATAAAAATCAAAAGTTTTCTGCTGTTTTTCCGTATGTTAATCTCCTTTCTTCCAATATTTTCTAATCTAGATGTTCTCACATCTTCTAAAAGCTACTATTTCACTTTGTTGGTTTTCTTAGTCTCTGCAGGAATTACTAATCCATACAATTTGCTTCGGAACTTAATTTTCTTGTCAACTGCTGTTGTTATAGTCCCAATTTTCGTTTGTGAATTAAGTAGGTTATGTTTTTGTTATTGTAAATAGGAAACAAACTGTCAATATCAGTCTTGTATAAAATAAAACACAAAGTCAAACTCCATCATTTTAAACCCACTTACTGTACAATATGACTTTTCAATCATATTAGACTAATTTTTTTAAAAATCTTTTCTCACAAACAACCTTTGTGGAAGATGAGACATCATTTTTGATCCAATATATGATAGGTTTTTTCATAGAGAGACAACCCGTGAAATTTGACAGAATCAGAACGATGCCTTATTGTGAGATAGTGATGAGGTTTTTCCATCAAACCTTCACATTTCACTGATTTTACCCACAGTAAAGATTCCATAATAAATAAGCGATGTACACTGAGAATTAATTATATTTATTTTTAATAGTAAATACAAGATTTTTCCCGACCTGTCCCATATTATGTACCTCAATACTTGTTTCTGCATCAGACAGATCTCCTTAATCTTACTACTATATAACCCCCAAAATACCACGGAATACACAGTTTGTGTATAAAAGAAACCATAAGTTGCATTAATTGTTAGTTTCAATGTGTTTAACTTAATGTTTAGGTCAACAGCCGAAAGGCTGGTTTGAACCTCTAGAGGTTTTACTAAGTAAAACGAGGAGTGAGGTGGTTTACCATTGCCTTCCTCACTGAGTGGAAAAGTATGGTTATCAGCATGCCGGGCCCTCTGAAAAGTGCATATTTTCCACTCTGTAAATGACAACTTCACTTCATTCACCACAGGGTCTGGCTGTACAATGAAATTCATTACTTTCAGAGAAGATAACTCTGATTAGTGTCTTTTACACCACTACCTCTTCTGTTCTTAAATGATTCAGTCATTTAATTGACTGACCATGTGATAAGAAACAGAACTATTTATTTTAGCCCTGGAATGAACAGATTGAGTGTAAATAATTTGACACTCCACCTGTCTGTTATGGGCAGCTGTTTAACTTAGGGACCTTTATAATGAAAACTTCCTTCGTAAATTTTAAGTTTAACCATTTATTTATTTATTTTTTTGGTTTAACGTCTGTTGTGCAATTACTGCTAATGCAGATGGTGAAGGATGAAATGATTTTCTGTTACGTATGAAAATATGCCATGCCTGAATGGGATTCGAACCCAAGACCGCATGATGAGAGGTGCACACGTTACCAACTACACTAATGCGGCCGGCTTTTATAGAGCAGTACTACAGGGAAAATATATTTGTTGTGAAATGTTGAATTTTGTTTTGTAAGGACTTGAATTATGTATTTCTAGTGTCAGAATAGTAAGATATTTCTTTTTTTATGTTAAGCTCTGGTAAGTATACTTACCAAGGAAGGTTTATTGAAATGGGAATCACGTGATATTTAGTGGTAAGAACGCTTATTAAAATAACTTGTAGTACTATATAACAAAATAATGTGTAGAATAATTTATCTGAACTTTATATTAGCATGAATGCTTTCTTTCCCTTAAAATACTCTAATTTTCTAAGCACTGTACAAACGTAACAACTAAACAACATGGTAGCATATGCTGATATGAATCCTTACCACATTTTTGTATAACTCACGAAGCAAATGGTCGTTGCACTATAATTTCAAGCGTACTTACCAGAAAACATCTATAAAACCATAAAGTGCCAATAGAATTCAACTACATAGCTTATTCTTAAATAAATCGACCTTAATGCCAGTGGTAAGTATACTTACTTACATTTATAGTATACTTACAGTATTCATAAACTAATGTCCCCTAGCCGTGGGAGTGAGAGAATGCATAATGCTCTCACTTGCACAAGCCATACGCGCCGTTTCAATAACATTGTCTTTAATTTTACTCATTGTTGTGAGCAAGCGTTTATGCATGCAGTAAACTAACAAGCAAGATAACGACTGTAGTATGTTTTCAGATTTAGATTATAACGGTAAAGACCTTTGAGTGCATGCATAGTTATGCCACATATCTCCCTCTCACTCGCTCGGCTATGGGACATTAGTTCGTGTGATACCTTTACTTACTTAGAAAGGACCTATAAAGGGTTAAGATCTTCGGTCCAGCTTAATTAACTTATCTTTTTTAACTCCCAAGAATTTTGTTGATGTTCCAGTTATCATTTTATTACTGATATTTATTTTTGGGAGATGAGGCCATATTTTATTTCTTAATATAAAATGCATCACATAAATATTCGTAGTGTCGAGTAATAGCTTATTATTATTAAAATACTGAGCAAGATTATTTAACATGTCATTAATATTTATTTCTAAGTTCATTGGATCCTTATAAACGCTGATCTTTGTTGTGTCTCTGCATAATTAATTAAATTCTTAGCAAACTTTGTTCCTGTATCTCCAATATATAACAAAAGTGTCCCAAAACTTTATTCTTGGGGGACTCTGTGCTTTATGCACCTTAGCTCTGAATGTATTTCATCTACGCAACCATCCTCTTGAACTGCAACTCACTGCCTCTTGTTTTTCGCAAATGACTGTACCCATTCAAAAACAGTTTCACCAATCTTAGTAGGTTTTGTTTAAACTTTTGTCATTTTGCCGCCTGCATTGGCGTTGTTGGTAACGTGCTCGCCTCTCATCACGGGGTCTTGGGCTCAAATCCCATTCAGGCACAGCATATTTTCATACGGTACAAAAAATCATTTCATCCTTCACCGTCTGCATTAGCAGTAATTGCAGAACAGTCGGACATTAAACCAAAAAAAAAATCTTGTTTTTTTATGATTGTATCTTCCAGTCTGAATATCTTTGTAAAGTTCTTGTATTTGTTTATTTCATCTTTCTCCAGTTTGAAATGTTTGCACTGTAAATTTTATGAAGGATCTTGTATTTCCATTGTTTCCCTATTTTGCAATTGTGTTTTGTTGTTATAATTGTTTCGTATAATGTCTAATTGCAGTGTTTTGTGAAATGTTTTTTTTATTAGTTTTTTAAAGATCTTTGTAGTGATGGGAACATTCCATTTTTCTCATCCTTCCTTTCATTCCAACTTTGACATTATATTTAGTTATTGTAATTAAATTTTTACTGTTTTGTAAGTTAGTGTCTAAAACTAAATAACAGATATCAAGCAAGCCTGGAGTAGTTAATATTGTAAGGTCAATAATTTAGTTGTTAGGTTAGTTCTAATTTAAAACATAACCTGCTGTATTAAACATAATAGTGCGGTGCTAAAACAAAAATTTAACTGGCTTTCTGGGTGGACCCAATGTCTCAAAATTATTGCTATTTTTGGACTTATTCCGTTATTTCACATCACATCAACTGTAACCTTAAAGTTGTCTCGTGTAAACGCATCTTTACTATTATTACTGATGACTCCCACTCACTATAATTAATTGTAGATATTGTATGCATGTATATTAATAGGCATTAGTTGGTTGTTTGCTTCGGACGTATTCTGTTCAATGTACAATGAATCTTTTGGAATTAGCTGTTATTATTTCTACTAAGTAAAGAGCTATAAGTTTCCTTCAAGAGAAAGGAATATTGCATAATCTGCGCATTTGTTTAAATAGACACGATATGATACTGAACACCACTGGCCAGGATTGTTGGGTGTGTAATAAAGCAATCTGCAGAATTAGTAAACCTTTTAAGAAATGACACATTTCTCGCTAATACGAAGTTGGATTATTAAACCATCATTCTCTTCATTTACAGTTACATTTAAATAATAACATACATTTACAGTTAAATAAAAATGAAACAACTGAAATTAAAGAAACAGGCAATTGCTAGTCAAACAGTACCCAGCACGGGCTGACAATTGCTGGATTGAACAGTAAAAGTGCATTCACACGATATTTTGATATGAAATAACGGAATAGATCCATATTTTTTTTATGTCCATATTAAAGCATTTGAATCAGTCCATACACATTTAAGTCCTCAAAGTATGAGTTAGATATTTGGTTTTCAGCTTCCTATTCTGCTCCCAAAATTTTTTCATCCTCAGTGACCTGGCGCCATTTGTTCATCAATGGCCAGTATACAACTACAGTATTAGTTATAATTTTGATTATAACTATTAATAACTTTTAATTTGAATGATTTGTGAAAAGTCTGTATACTTGTTTATGTATCAATTACAGCACCAGTTTAATATTTTTTCAAGGATAAGATGTTAATTTATACTCTTCAGTAAGTCTATCAGTGTTTACCCCTGTTGTTGACTGTATTGTTCTCTGTTACCATTTTATCATTGGTTATCCTTTATCAACATTTCACATTTACCATATCTTTTAACAAACAAGATTTTATTACAGTAAATTCTTTTTATTTTTAAAAGCAGGCTTTCCAAAAAGTGTTCTTGTTTATTTTGTTTTAGTGTTCTGTGTATAGTAATTTCTTTTAACTTTTTCTCTCATTTTTTAGTTAAATTCTTATATACCTTTTTCTAGAATGACATCATCTAACGTGTATATATTTGTGTATATTATTTTTCAAAGTTGATGAGCTCTGTACCCACAAATTGCCCCTTAACCACTTCATATAGCCAATGACTTGTCAGCAACGTTGCCAATACTTGCTCTCATAGTTCTGCTATATCTCATCAACCATTTTTTTATTTTGGTCTTTTAATACCAATCATAACCTATGAGTATACAATCAGCTGATTATATTATAAAGTATTCCATCTTAACACGCTCTATAATCAACGTATTCAGTATGAGATGCAGGACACGAGTTAACTACTGTGGCTCTTACACGCATGTGCACGTAATGTTTGTCAAGCTGATACATTCGTACAATCTGACAACGCTGGCAAATGTTCTGATTGGTCTAAACGCATGTAACAGCAGAGCTCATCAACCGTGAAAACCATTACAGGCAGGTCGGCTTCCTACTCAATATCTTTGTGTTGTTGTTTAGGTCATCAGCCGAAAGGCTAGTTTAAACCTCTTAGAGCCTTTACTTTAGTAAAATGAGGAATTAGGTGGTTTACAATTGCCTTCCTCATTTGAGTGGAAAAGTATGCTTGTCAGCAAGCTAGGCCTTCTAAAAGGATCTACTTTCTGCCCGGCAAACAACACCTGCACTTCATTCACCACAGGGTCTGGCTGTAAAATGAAATTCATCTCTCTCAGGAGATAACTCTGACCAAGGTATCTTTTATACCTCTACCTCTTCTGTTCTTAAATGCTTCAGTCGTATAATTGGCTGACCATGTGATAAGAGACAGAACTATTTTTTGTTGCCCTGGAACTAGCAGTTCGAGTGCAAATAATTTAACACCTCCTGCCTGTTTTAGACAAAATATATTTATAATACTTAATAATAATAGTGGTTCTTGAAATGTAAAAATAATAAAATTCAACGTTAATTTTAACGTGTAAGGTTGTGTGAAAATTATATTTAAGTTTAGTTTGCCATGATGCGCAGGGAGTGGGTTTTTATAATTTATCTGTATTACTAAAAGCCAATTAGCTCTCTTTTGCCATCCGTTACATCCAGAATTGTCCAGGAGTCTTTATTGGTGACTTGTGCAGGTTATTTTGTTGTTAAATTCATTAATAACGACATTTGGCCAAATGAAATTGTGGTAACATTGAACATAAGAACATGAGTATCTTAATTAAAAATTATATAATTGTATTTCACATAATTGAAAATGTTGTGGGAGGACTATTATGTTCAAAATGTCAATGGTACATTGCAGTACATCTACTCCTACGCATGATGTATAAGAGGTCAAAATTACTAAGTGTTTTATTGTACTATTTATTACTTCTGTAGGTGTCATCACAGTATTGCAATTTATTCAGAAAAAATATAATGTTTATGAACTCATGATAATTCTGATATAACCTGATTTTTGTAAAGAGAGCCCTGGGCAAAACATGCGTCTGCATTAGTATAGTCTTTTAAATACTGCAATAGTGCAGTGTATGTGAAACTGAAACTAGTAGAAGAGGGAAGTTGACGATATCATGGGAGTTACCACCTGATCGTTCGGAGAAAATGACAGAACGGGGGGGGGGGGTCTCTTCATAAGAGAGTTACGGAAGGGGTAGTTGATGGAAAATATTTGAGTTTCAGAGTTATCGGTTGCAGGGCTATATTGATATCAATTTTACAAAGTATTTACCAGGTTTTTAGTAATATAAATATCACTAAAAACGAGGCTGGATGGGCAGAACTAATGTTGACATTTTAGCCAACTGGCCTAGAATAGTCGCGGTTTACAAGTAGTCATGGAATGGCAGTTGGCGTATCCATTCAAGCTTAGCCGTATCGTAGATGTTCCTGATGAGCTCGATGTCAGACGTCTTGTTGGCGTCATGCAGCTTCCTTGACATGTGAATGTAGTCTTCGCAATGTATGTAATCAACTATGGAACAGCATGACTACAAAATACAATGGATGTTGTCAATTTTCAACAACACTCTTGACTGTTCATCTAACTGTAGGTCGGAGGGGGATGCAGGGTCCAAGTCAAGTATGCGCACACTTAGCCCAGTCCTCACAGCAATTAGCTTGGCCTTTATTTTATTAACATAAGTTTGAAGTAGTATCAAAGCTGAGGTTTGTAAATTCAGCAGTTCTCCAAGCTGTTCTATCCTGCACAATTCGTTTCATATCTACATACCTGTAACAACCTACATCTTTTGTAATTTGCTTTATATATTCTAATCTTTGCCTCCCCCTACAATTTACTCCCTCAATATTACCCTCCATTGTTGATAGCCCAATACCTGGATGTCTTAAGATATGCCCCACTAGCCTATCCCTTCTGCTGGTAAGATGCTTCCATATACTTCTTTTTTCATCCACTCGCCTAAGAACCTCTAAATTACTTATTTTTTCCACCCACCTAATCTTTAACTTTTTCTTATAACACCACATTTCAAAAGCTTCTATCCTTTTCTTATACAGCCCCTATCACCCATTTTTCACTCCCGTATAATGCTACAATCCAAACATAATGTTTTAAGAAATTTTTCTTAATCTGTAAATCAATGTTTGTGGTCAGTAAGCTGTTTTTTTTTATTTCAAAGGCTTTTCTAGCTTGAGCAATTTTACTTTTGATATCACTTGTGCTTCTACCATCCTTTGTTATTTCACTCCCTAGATAGCAGAATTCCCCAACTTCCTGTAAGTTTATGTTGCCTTGATTATTAATCCTATAAAGTTTTCTAGATTTCTCATATTTTTATTAAGCACTGGTTAGTGCATACTGTATGGTTGTAATCTTGTTAAAAGTGAATTAGTTTTCCAGTATTTTTTTTTTTTTTTTTTTGAGTGATGCCTATATAAGCCTTAGCGTGTGCATAGGTAATGATATGAGGATGATATACAGGTGAAAAAATGTCAGACCTAATCGGGATTTGAACCCGGGACTCTGGCATAGTAGTCAGTTGTGTAAATTAAACAAAAATCTAAAACTATCTAGGATATATACAGGCAGGCGGAGTGTTAAATTATTTGCACTTAATCTGGTAATTCCTGGGCTACAAAAAATAGTTCTGTTTCTTATCATGTGGTCTGCCAATTGTACAACTGAAGCATTAAAGAACAGAAGAGGTCTTCTGCTTCTTTCTCTTAGGGTGCCTCTCCATTCTGAAGGTTGGCGACCATCATGGCAATACTTACCTTACTGGAAGCTATCTGAAAGAGTTCTTTTGAGCTTTTGTTAAACCATACCCTCAAGTTGGCCAACCATGAAATTCCTCTGCGTCCTGGTCCCCTTCTACTGTCGATTTTTCCGTGCAGAATGCGTTGGGAGCAATTCATACCTGCGTTCATCTTGTATGATATGACCGAGATATTGCAGCTTTTGCACCTTCACTGTACTGACCTATTCCGCTGCCTTTTTCATTCGACGTAGCACTTCCGCATTAGTAATTTTCTGCGTCCAGGATATTTGCAGCATTTTCTTATACAGCCAAAGTTTGAAGCTCTCAATTTTCTGAGTGTTGCTTTTGTTAAGAGTCCAGGCCTCAACTCCGTACAATACAGAAGAAGTAGAGGTGTAAAATACACTAGTCAGAGTTAGCTCCTTTGAAAGTAATAGATTTCATTACACTGCCAGATCCTGAGGTAAATAAAGTGAAGTTGTCATTTGCAGGGTGGAAAGTATATATGCTTTTCAGAGGGCCTGGTATACTAATAACTATACTTTTTCACTTAGTGAGGAAGGTAATGGTAAACCACCTCACTCCTCGTTTTACTTAGTAAATTCTCTAGAGGTTCAAACCAGCCTTTCGGTTGATGACTTAAGCAACAACACATGAAGTGAGAAAATTAAAGATAGTGAACCTTTTTCAAAAATATTCATTTATTACTTTTGAATTTAGTTAATAATTGTTAGTAAACTTATAGAGGTAGGTACTTGGGTTGTACTTGATATAAACATCAAGTTTTTAATCATGTAAAACTGAATTGAAGTACTTTTTTAACATTGTATACGCTCTTAGAAAAGATTATAAGTTTGTCGCTGATAACATGGTACTTTGTTTTTCTCCGTTTATTTATTCATGTACTTATAAACAAAAAGTTTAAAAGACAACTGTGTCTTGCTCATCCATTATTTTAGGAGTGGTGATAGTTGTTCAAGGCCACTCAAGGTCATTTGAATGCACAGCACCATGAAGTTTTATTTATTTACCATTTTTAAATAATTGTTAACTTTTTTTTAAAATTAATTTACGTATGTTATTTTTATAAAATTCTCACAATATATTTTTAATATTATAACTGATTCTATCATAAAAGGTTTATCGTTTTAATTAACAAAGTAATTTTTAACTTAATTAATTACTTAACTTTTTTTTAATTTTATGTAAACGTATCTTTTTTCTGATCGTACCTTTAAATTATCTTAATTGTTTCCTGTATAACGTTACTGTGCTTCAATCATTTTGCAACTAAATTAACAAAACTTATTTTTACTAGTTAGTTAGTTTTTGTATCGGCTCACTAATTATATCAGTAAATTATCTTCTTTGTGTAAACTTGTGACCGTATTTTACCAGTATTGTAACATTGTACATTGATATTCTAGAAATTTCTAAGGGAATAAATTGTTAACTGTAAGAAATTGTGTAATCCATGTAGTGTTGTGTATTGAACAAATTATAATTATTGATTACGATGAATTGAATGGAATGTATTGAATAGGAATTCTCGGAAATCGAAACTAGTAAAAAGTTTGTTTTTATATTTGTGATTTCCGTACTACGTTCCAGAATAGTGGGAAAATTGATGGGAGGATCTCTCGATTGTTTGGCAAATCTCAGATCGCAGGTATTAAAACAATTAGCGCCCTTTTAGTTAGACAGTTATTGTTTAAATATGGGAAGTGTTGTCGGGCCGTTCATAATAGTATCGTTAAGGGACCGGTTCTACATCACATCAAAAGTGCGTGTGCGCACGGGTGGTGCAACTAGTAAAAACTTTGGTTTTAATTTTAATTACCTTACTACTTTCCAGAATATTAGAAAAAATTGACCGCAGGTATAAAAACAGTTAACGCTCTTTTAGTTAGTCAGTTATTGCTAAAATTGTGAATGAAAATGTTGTCGGGCCGTTTCAAATTGTATCGTTTAAGGGACCGGTTTTGAATTAAATCTATTGACTTCATTCAGTCCCTTAAGCACTATTTTGCGTTTGCGCACGGGTGGTGCAACTAGTAAAAACGTTGGTTTTTTTACTACACAACATTAGGTACTATATTGAAATAATTTACAAAGTGAACTAATTTTTGTAAAATTTATTTTATTCAGTTATATTGATTTAAAAACTGTTGATGGTATTCCTTAATTCTAGTGATTATTTTGTGTAATGTATCGATAGGAGGAGTCAAAGCTACCCGAAAGTGATAACCACCGTCCTTCTGTAAAAAACTACAACCGGGCACAACTGCCACACCCGTTTCATCAAGAAGCCCTAAACACCACATTATACTAGGTTCGACATTGTTTTTCTTTGCCTCTAAAATCGCTTTTTCTGGTAGAGCAATCGTAGCGTATGCAAATAAACCACCTTGAACCTTGTTAGCTCGTATACCGTCAATAGAGTTTAATCCTTCAAAAATTATTTTAGCTTTCTTCGCTAATTCTTGGGAAAATATATTTTTTTCATGGCAAAATAATGGGTAACTTTCTTCATTTGGTTTCGGTGGATGTACAGAAACATCTACTGCGATTTGGCCACATGTGTTCGGACATTTAAACATATTTGTTGCCATGTTTGTCAAAGTCCATTTAAATTTTTCATCGATGCAGTCCAATTCCATATAACTTCCTCGTAAACCACATTCCCTGGTAACCCCTTTTGATGCAGAGTGTATCGAAACTAATTCAATATCACAATAGGGCGGACCTAATTCATATTTCACTTTTCTAAACGAATGAAACTCAGTATTTTCGTCAATTATACTTTGCTGGTAAACTTCATCCGCGAATATAAATAATTGTTCTTCATAACAGAATTTAATTATTTCTTCCATGTTAGTACGATCAAAAACTTGGCCGGTAGGATTTCCAGGATTTATTATTACAAAACCAAGAGGATAACATTTTTCTCGTTGTTTTTCTATAGTTTTGTGCAATTCAGGTACATCCAACCCCCAATTCTTTTCTTCCGATAAATAATAAGGTATCGGTTGTATATGATGTTGACTTAGCACTCCAGGATATATCGGATACGTGGGTACGGGAATCATTATTCCGATCGGTTTACTTTTTTTGTCGGTGCTGATCAACTTGAAAAATAATCTACTCAATGTACTACCATTTGCCATTATTATATCCTCATCATCAGATTTAACACCATCCCGTTCTCCTATAAATTCACATATGTGTTCACGTATCAGTGGAATCCCCCTTGGATCTGTTCTAGATCCGATACTTTTATTCAAACAATTTGATAGAATACTTTCCGCACGGTTTTGAACATCTTTCGGAAAATTATCACTGTCGCACAAATTTGGGTAAACACACAATGCTAATAATTGTCGTAAATAAGTTAAAGGAGGTTGACCACCACTTTGTAAATCTCCTATACTTGCTCGAAGAATCGCATTGAATGGCAGATTTTTACCTTTGCCACTTTTTATCTCTTTATTATAATGTTCTGCCCTTAGTGCAACTTTACTTTTAAGTGAAAATTTCATATTAAGCCATCCTTCGTTGATTGTATCTAACGTCAGTGTTTTTGAATCGCTTTCTTTTCTCATAGTTCTATTTGTGCGGAAATTTCTTTTGGTATACCAACAATAATAATGTATCAGAATCGTTTTAATTTTCTTTTTTGAATCGAACATGATACGTTCAGTAATGTAGTTATTGTTTTTATCCTTATTTTTGTCAACATCTTTTAAGTATAAAAATTAGATGTAAAGTTGTCCCGCATTATATTATTTAATGTTAACTTGTTATATTATTTAATGTTATCTTGTCGTACTTAAAGGTTTTAGTTAACCTTAAAAACCATGTTTTGAAAGAAAACATAAACAATTAAACATATGATTTATAACGATTTGGTGGATAGATTTATTTGTTTCGTTTTGTTTTGATCGTATCAACATTTATAATTTTTAAGAAAACTATAAATAAATACATAAATGCTGAATTTAAGTCTAGCGTAAACGGTTGATATTTCCTGACCGATTGTAAATCACCGGATTTATAAACATAGTATTTAAATAGAGTATTCAGGTGATTCGAAATTTCGGCGATCTAAAATCTGTGCTGAAGATCTATTTTCTGTACGTTCAAAATGAAAAAAGAGTATTTTTCGGTTTTGGTACTTTTACTGATGGCCATAACAGGCAGGTGGAGTGTTAAACTATTTGCACTGCTAGTTCTTGGGCTACAAAAAATAGTTCTGTTTCTTATCACGTGGTCAACCGATTATATGACTGAAGCATTTAAGAACAGAAGAAGTATAGATGTAAAAGAAACTAGAAGTTATCTCCTCTGAGAGTAATGAATTTTATTGTAAAACCACAGATCCTGTGTGAATGAAGTGAAGGTGTCATTTGCAGGGTGGAAAGTAGGTACTGTGCGGTTCCAAGCTGGGTGTATTTGCGGGGTGAAGGGTACGGGTGAGGTATAATGAATGAGTGACGCATGCTGGGAGAACGATTGTTGTATTACTCTGATAAAAAACATTCGTTTTCAAACTTTCCGTATTTAACGTTTTCTGTTTATATTTATTATATTTATTTATTTGCATACTTTGATATAAATTGGTAAGTTAAATATTATGAATCGGACCAAGTTAATAACCCGGTAGGTATTAGTTAAATTAATGCGCCGGATGATGAGAATATTTTTTTAGTCTAGTTAGTACACGCTACCACTACAAATGAATCATTCATAACTCATTCATGTCCCACTACTATAACAACGCACTGCATTCCTTCCAACTACACGGAGCTGGGACTCAAGCAATAGATGCTTTTTAGAGGGCCGGGCGTGCTGATAAGCATACTTTTCCATTCAGTGAAGAAGGCAAAGTAAACTACCTAACTCCTCGTTTTATTTAGTAAAGCCTCTAGAGGTTCAAATCAGTATTTATAACTTCCATTGTTTTGTTAAATTACATCAAGACTTCCGTATTCGTTATTCTATACGGCAACGATTTCTGCAGCAATAAATAGCCTATCACCACCATTTCTAGATTCTTTTTAAGGCCCTCAAGATTTCAATCTAGACCTAATACCGAATCTTAGTATTTTAAGTTGAAAAATAACATTTTACAGAAATTTAATGTTACGTTTATTTTTTACTTTCTCTAAATCTATACTTTCTCTGAATCTATAGGAAGGAAAGTATTTTTTTCATGTCGATTTTTCGAAATCGAGTTTTCACCGGATATAACGCGTTTTCAGACCCCCTGAACCGAAAAAAACATGTTTTTAGCGATTGGTCTCTGTGTGTGTGTGTGTGTGTGTGCGCGCGCGCACGTGTGTGAATAAAATATCTCATGAACGGAACATCGTACGAACTTGAAACTTAAGTTAGGTACTACTAGAGGACCCGACACGAACATTTTAATTAAAATCGGTCAACCGGAAGTAGTAGTTTTTTCGTGTATTTTTCCAATTTTTTTTGATTATCTCAAAAACGGCTCTACGATTTTTTTAAAAATCGCCTCATTTAGTATATTTTTTATGTTCTGTAAGATAAGGTAGGCGCCGTGTCTGCTGAAATTTTTGAGGAGGCTGTGCTCTCGTATTTTAAGATTGCGGCCTTAATATGTAGATTTAACGCATAAGTGTACTTAATGAAAGTGCAGAATATTAAAAAAATCTACAACTTTTATTTCGAACATGTCATTGTATAACGCTTAGTTTATCGGTAATTAGTGATTTTGTGTTAATTTTTTCTGTATGAAAATCTGTAAAAATGTTTTTTTTAAGATTTCGGCCGTTTTACGACAAAAGTATTGTATTACTAATATTAGGTTATGTTTTTCATTATTTGCATTGGCAAGAGAAAGTTATGTAAGTGTTTCACACCAGATTTTTTTTAAGTTTATTTAAAGTCGCATCAACAGCCGGACTATGGTGTGTTTTGTAAATTTGTAAAAATTTCCAGACCTTAGCCGGGAATCGAACCCGGGACCTCCGTGTCGTAGGATAACGCGCTACCACTACGCTACGGAGGCGGTTATGTTTATTGTTTAGTCTATAGTAGAATCTGGGAATATATTGTATAAATCTGTACTGTAATGTATTTGACGTAGCGGTAGTGAAGTTATTCGATATTTTTGTATTTCTGAACGTGTTTGTTTATAAATACACGTCGAGAAAGATGTTGAACAGAACTCACTTTTACGTTTACACTCTTTCTAAAATTGTTTAATGATAATTGAAAGGTATATCAGTATACACTATAATTACAGTTAACTATATTGTGGTAATGTATATTTACTATAGGAAGCCAGCTGCTCTCTTCCCGTCACTTCCTTCTTTTCAATTGTTTGCTTATTTTACAACATGCTGTTAAGGAAAGATATAAGTTGTAAATACGTTGGATACTGATTTTTTTTCTGAACACTATTAAGTTTTTAATAGGAACTAATTAAGTGCTATTAGTAGATACGGGTGAAGAAAGTACGATCAGTTGTTTATGCTGTACATCTTTCTCTCTACTGTAATCCTTGAGATAATAGGTTTTGTTTGTTAAATTATTTCATTATTAATTTGAAATTTTTTGTTGTTTGTATATTTTTGTTTGAAATCGGCCCGGTATAGTGACAGTTGTTGTTACCATTTAAATATAAAGTTGACTTTTTTTATTAAATTCCTAATATGTGTACGTTGCAATCTGTTCAGATTAGAACAATAAGCAACCCCATGACCCAATGAAATAAGGACGATGTGTATGACGTGTAAATGAGGTGTAATCTTGTACACACCCAGGTCGACCATTCCTGAGAGAGTATGGTTAATTGAACCCCAACCATCAAAGTACACCGGCAACCACTGTCTAGTATTTAAATCCGTATAAAAGTTACTACCTTTACTAGGATTTGAACCAGGAACCTTCGTCTCCAAAGTCAGCTGTTAAACAGCTAACTCACGGCGACGACTTTACCTCTAGAGCAACCCGGTGGGCCAAAGTTAACGTTAACAAAATTTCTGTTCTCTCTCATTGGCTAGAACTCGACGCAGATTGCTTAGCGCTTTTCATACTAATTATACCGTAAAATATTTTTTTTACAATATTTTGGCCAACCCATTGGCGTAGTGGTTAGCGCAACTGGCTTCTATGCCGGGGGGGAGGGGTCCGGGATTCGATTCCCGGTCAGGTCTGGCAATTTTTCTTCACTCATTTTCGTATATCATCATTCTCCACTGTCTGAATTAGCAGAAACTGCAAAAAAATCTGACGTAAAAAAAATGTATATCTATTTTGAATTTAATTTTAAATAATTTGAATTGTTGTTGTTTAGGCCATCAGCCGAAAAGCTGGTTTGAACCTCTAGAGGTTTTACTTAATAAATCGAGGAATGAGGGGGTTTAACATTACCTTTCTCACTGAGTGGAAAAGTATGCTCATCAGTATGCCGGGCCCTCTAACAAGCACATATTTTCACTCTGCAAATGACACCTTCACTTCATTCACCACAGGGTCTGGGCTGTATAATGAAATTCATTACTTTCAGAGGAGATAACTCTGATTAGTGTCTTTTACACCTCTGCCTCTTCTGTTCTTAAATTGTTCAGCCATTTAGTTGGCTGACCATGTGATAAGAAACAGAACTATTTATTTTAGTCCTGCAACTAACAGATTGAGTGTTAATAATTTGACACTCCACCTGTCGTCTGTAACGGGCAGTTACGTAAGAATTAAAAAGCTACAACTTTTATTTCAAACATTTTTTTCTACGAGACTTATTTTATCTTCAAGATTGCAGCCTTTAATATGCATTTTACGACACAATGTATATATGTAAGCTATAATAAAAGTTATAGGAAGTTAAGAAACCAACAACTTTCATTTCAAGCATTTTTTCGGATTTTGGCTAATTTTCCGGAATTTGAAATTCTGAAGAGGTTGATTTTCATTTTGCGTCCATGTTTAAAACTAGGTTACGTTTTTTCATTTACATTGTTTACTAATGATTAAACAAAGGTAAACAACGTTTAATAAATAACAAAACATATGAAAATAACATAATACTGTAATTAATGTTAAAATTGTTGCATTGTCAGATAATATTATTGATTATAAAAATTCATCAGGGCGTTGCTGCAGTTGTTACGCATTGTATTATTTGTTTAATACTATAATCTATTCCAGGTATAAGGGCGTTTCAAGGTCAAAACAATATTATACAGTGGTCCCCGATTATACCGTGCTTTCGGACATAACGCGTATTGAATTAAGTTTCCGTATTTTTCAATTTATTTTACAGAATTTAAAAATACGGTGCGTACTGTATATATTTTTAAATTTAGTTTTAAACAACATATATTTTTGAAACACGTTAAGCGAATTTGAAATTTTTGTTTACAAGTGTATTTTTAAGTTATACTGTACTATATTGCTTGATTCGCAGCTTCGTGTAGTTGGAAGGAATGCAGTGCGTTGTTATAGTAGTGGGAGAATGAATGAGTTAGTAGTATTTCACAGCTGATGCATTTGTAGTGGTAGCGTGTACTGACTAAACTAAAAAAATATTCTTATCGTCCGGCGCATTAATTTAACAAATACCTACCGGGTTATTAACTTGGTCGGTTTCATAATATTTAACTAACCAATTTATATCAAAATATGTAAATAAATGTAATAAATACAAACAAATATGTTAAATAGGAAAAGTTTGAATACAAATGTTTTGCATCAGAGTAATGCAACAATCGTTCTCCCAGCATGCGTCACCCATTCATTACTCCTCCCTGTACCCTTCAGCCCGCAACTACACGGAGCTTGGAACCGCACAATACAGTACAGTTATTTCTTTAGCTTCGTGCTTTAAAAAATTATCTTAGTTTTTAAGTTGTACGCAATACGTAGTTTTAGGGTTTTCTATATACAATTTTATGCTCATAACGGGCAGGTGGAGTGTTAAATTAATTACACTCGATCTGCTAGTTCCTAGGCTACAAAAAATAGTTCTGTTTCTTACCACATAGTCCGCCAATTATGTGACTGAACTATTTAATGAGAGAAGAGGTAGAGGTGTAAAAGACGCTAGTCAGAGTTATCTCCTCTGAGAGTAATAAATTTCACTATACAGCCAGACCCTGTGGTAAATGAAGTGAAGGTGTCATTTGAGGGCGGAATGTGGTGCTTTTCGGAGGGCCTGGCATGCTGATAAGCATACTCTTTCAACTCAATGTGGAAGGCAATAGTAAACCACCTCACTCCTCGTTTTTACTTAGTAAAGCTCCTAGAAGTTCAAACCAGCCTTTCAGCTGTTGACCTAAACAACACAATTATAATTTGATGGTATGGGCTGCACTACCACACATAGGCTTAAAGTACATTTTGTGGTAAGTACGAAAATTCCTGACTTCGTTTATACCGCGGTAGTAGATATAACGCGAGTCAGTGAATGACTCTCTACACCCGCGTTATACCGAGGCCACTGTACTAAATGGCAACATTGAAGAAACTTTGTAACCTTGAACCAACCATAATTCTTTCTGGAGTAATGTAGCTGTAATTTATTAAGAAATAAAAAAGATGTATTCTAATAAAAGTGACCTAGATTTGTCACTATATTTTTATTAAACATGAAGTAATAAGGTAAGTTGGGTGTAGTTTTCCATGCAAATGTGAAAAATTGGAGCAGTAATAAAATATGTAAAACAATATCTGAATATAAATTTTGTGTTTTCGTAATCATAACGTGACATAACTAAATAGTTATTGTTAGCATTTCTTTATAGAAAAAAAACACTATGTGGGTGAATTTTTCATAATTATTAAAGGAAAGTAGTTCAGTATTAGGTACTCGTATGTATTTAATTTAAAACTTACTTTTTATTGATTAGTCGTAACCTCGTTTTATTATTTTAACATGAAATAAAATGTTTTAAATTTCGTGTAAATTTTTAAGTTAAACATATGATGTAACACGTAATCCCAATTTATACATAAACTTAATATACCCTAACATATAAATTAGCATACCTTAACAACGCGGTTCTCAAATTTTTTATTTCTAGCCCCCCCCCCCCCAAATGGTTTAACTTTACGCTACACCCCCCTTATATGAATATGTGTGCATTTTTTGTATAACACTTACTGGTAATTATTTTTTAAGTTATATGTTTAAAGCCAATTTCTATCGGGACAATGGGTTCGAAATTGAAATAATTAAAACATAATTACAAATAGATCAAGACATGTATTAAGTAAATATTGCTAAATGCAACTCAAAACAAAAATTAAGAGTACTAATGCAAATTTTATACCAACCAATTCCAAATTAAAAACTTGTTCCAATGTTGAAAAAATAAAGAATATTTCACTTCATTTATTTGGTCTATACAAAACTTAATTAAATTTTTTTAAACTAAGCTTTGCGCACATTTTTTTGTGTATAATGAAATTCATTACACTCACATAAGATAACGCTGATTAAATAGTGTATTTTACGCCTCTACTTCTTCAGTTCTTAAATGGCTCCAGTCATGTAATCGGTTGACCATGTGATTAAAAACAGAACTACTTTTGTTCCCCAGAACTAACAGATCGAGGCAAATAATTTAAAACTCAACCTGCCAGTTATGGGCAAAAGTTAACTTAAGTTTTTAATGTTAATAAGTTTTCTTAAAAAAAGATGGTCTATAGTTTCTTTGGGAGTCTTCTGAACACAATTACAAAAAACCATTAGAGGATTTTACTTATTCTTGCCTGTATGAATATATAAGAAGAGAAGTATTGTTTTTCATGTCGATTTTTTGAAATCGAGTTTTCACCGGATCTACACGTTTTCAGACCCCCTGACCCCAAAAACATGTTTTTAGCGATTGGTCTGTGCGTATGTGAACAAAATATCTCAAGAACGGAACATCATACAAACTTGAAACTTAAAAACTTAGAGCATAAAAAGTTTAGTAAATGAGGTGATTTTTAAAAAAATCGTACGGGCCGTTTTGGAGAAAATTGCAAAAAAGTGAAAAATAACACGAATTAACTGCAAATTCCGGTTGACCGATTTTGATGAAAATGTTCGTGTCGGGTCCGGTAGTATCTAACTTAAGTTTCAAGTTCGTACGATGTTCCGTTCTTGAGATATTCTGTTCACTCACACACACACACACACACACCAATCGCTAAAAACATGTTTTTTGGGGTTCAGGGGGTCTGAAAACGTGTAGATCCGGTGAAAACTCGATTTCGAAAAATCGATATAAAAATTGTTTTCATGTTTACATGGATTAAGTAAATATTGCAAAATATAACTAAAACCAAATTAAGACTAATTAAGACAAATGGGGGGGTCACCCACAAACTTTGCTAAACATTTATAAAGGACTAATCAGGTCCAGGTTGGATTGGGGTTCGCAATTATTCAATCAAACAAACAAAAAGAATTTAAAAATGTTAGACGTGGTACAATACGCGGCGCTCCGTACCGCAATGGGCTTAATGAAAACCACACCAATAATCGTTCTCCTTGACATGGCTCGTGAACCGCCTTTGTCAGCTCGGAGAAAGTACCTAACAAATAAGTACGTTGCAAAAATTTTTTCCTTTAAAAGTAACTCTCTCAAATCCGCGATATCAAGATTGTGTGATAACATGAATTATTATTCGAGACGTAGTATAAAATCGAATTTAGTGGAAGCAAGAATAAACTTGAGTAATGTTATAGATGAGATAATTGTAATGGACAAACCAGGAATATTACACTACAAATATTTTGACAGGTTCATTGATTTGAAAAGGAATATTAACTGTGTTGCTGGCCATGAAATAACGAAGGCTGTAAATGAAATGATAACGAAAAAGAAAAAGAAACATGTAGTTAATAATAGTTTTGATAAATATATTAGGGAGAATAATCCTAATCACACGTTAATTTACACAGACGGCTCCAAAGATCCCGAGTCAGGCAAGGTCGGTTTTGCCACATGGTGCCCGACACTGAAAATTGCCCTGAAATTGAGAATTCACGATATGTATTCGATTTATCAAGCAGAAGCGTTCGCAATAAGTAGAGCTATTAACTTAATTTTAGAGAGAGATATTAGAAAATCTGTGATAGTTTCTGACTCGAAAAGCGTGCTGTCAGCGCTGGCCAGCGAAGACGATCGGTGCAAGCAAGACAATTGCATTTACAATATTAAGATATTGTTCTCGACGGCTGTGGAAAAAGATCTCGAGATAAAATTCCTATGGGTTCCGAGCCACTGCGGGATACAGGGAAATGAAACGGTTGATAAGTTGGCCGGGGAAGCCAAAGACCTAGAAGTTATTAGCATTAAAAAATATCATTATTATAATACAACGGGTAAACTAAAAGATAACTTAATTAAGGATTCAATAGACTATATAAAACAACGAAGTAATATAAAAGGAATTATTTATTTTAAACACAAAAAAAATTACTTTAACAAACCTTGGTTTGCCTCGACGAACCAAAAAAGAGATATGATTTGTTTGATATCTAGGATAAGATCGAATCATACGTGTTGTTCATCTCATTTACATAATAAGGGTATAAAAAAAGACAGCAGTTGCGAATGTGGTTGTCCTGTCCAGGACCTGAATCACATGTTCTTCGATTGTGGGTTGTATTCTGACCGGTCAGATAAACTCTGGATGGATATTTATTCAATCTTTCCGGAATGTACAAGAGACGTCGTTTCTTTGGCCTTTTCGGGCAGATGGAAGGTTTACAGACTACTTTACGATTTTGTTGTTGATAATGAACTAACGGTGTGACCCTCGCGGAGATCGCCTGGGGTGCCTCCCTTGGTGGGGGGATTTGGTTGTGAACTATTTGTAAAATTTCGAGAGCACATTGTGGGGCATAAAATTCAACATTTCACAGTCAAGTGGGAGTGCATCTTTGTAATTGGAATGTGGAGAGTCTGAAAAATCTTTCCGCAGCCATATCGAAAAAAAAAAAAAAAAAAAAAAAAAAATTAAGACTACTAATGCAAATTTTATACCAGCCAATTCCAAATTAAAAACTTGTTACAATTGGAAAAATAAAGAATATTTTACTTCATTTATTTGGTCTATAAAAAACTTAATTTAATTTTTTTAAACTTAGCTTTGCGCACATTTTTTTACACATTTCCTTCGTATATTTATGTAGGCAAGAGAACGTAAAAACCACCCTAAAAAAATGATATTACTCAATTTCACTTGTATCACTTTAAAGACAATTAAATTATGCAAAAATTACAAAAAAATCATTTATGTATTGTAAAAAATAAAAATACTGCGATAAAAGTTTTAAAAATCCAATATTTAGTTTTTTAAATTAATATTAATCCAATTAAATTCATAAAAACCCTACACGTATTTTTTCAATCTACATTTCTTACTGATTATTTTCATACGTTGTTTTTATAAATTGAGTGGAAATAAAAATTTTATGAATTTTGTAGTCAACGTACTAATAAAAGGACGACGCCGGCATTTTTTGGTAAAACTGCTGGCGTCCTAATAATAGGACGCTGGCATTTTTAAGTATAATTCTTGACGTCCTAATACAGTAAAACCTCACTAATTCGGACTAATAGGGGGGAAGTGAAGTCCGAATTATCGCGAATATTTGTTTACATCTAAAAATTGAATAATTTAGGCAATTAAAATTAAAAAATAAACGTTACTTGTTTGAAATATCGATGTTTAATGAATTTACAGTACAGTATTTTGAAAAACAACAAAGTTAAAAGTATAGAAATAAAAACATTTACGGCAGTAAAAATATTGTTAAATAATAAATGTCCAGTGTAAAATTATATTTAATTAAAACACTGTACTTACGTACCGATTATCTGGCACTTGATGAAGTAGAGGGTTGATAAATATCCTCAAGGATCATTTGAGGTTGCTTAGAAAAAAAACTTGTTATTTTTTTCTGTGATTCTTTGCTACACTGTTTTCTTATAACTTGTTGGCGCATTTCTCTTAAGACAAGATAATAGTCATTGAATTCCGATGAAGTCTGCAAATTCAATAAGTTCGTCTATGTGGTTTCTGACTTCACTAGCTTAAATTGTGGAACGTTTTCTTCACTGAGTAACCAATAATGTATTACAGGATGAAACAATTTTTATTAGACAGTTAAAAGCTATTATTTTTTGAAGTAGCACTATTAATTTTTAACTAAAAAACTTCTAAAAAAAATTTAAAAAGCTGCTCTTCTTGGAGTAGTCCGAAATATCGCGAATTCCGAATTAGTGAGGTTTTACTGTATTAGGACGCTGGCACTGTTTGATATACAGATGCTGGATGTTTTTAGAAATACTTTACAGTTTAATATTTTATTTTACTTGTATGAATACCATTAGATATAATGGACTCATCGTAGCTCAGTCTAACACCTATCTGTTTGTAGGAATACCCTTTTCGGATGAGTAGCTCACTAGCATTTTACCATCCGTACTTTATTATCATTCAGAGCACATGCCCTTCCTGTATGGTTTCGGTGTAGCTTGAATGAATACTAAAAAAAAATACTTCTATTGTACATTATGGATGCACACATTATCTTTACGGTTGTATTTGTATGTTTTGTTGATAGATATAACTTTACGGTATCAATTTGAATCAATTTTTATTCATTTAAAATCTTTTTTTTTTTTGTTTACCAGTTATATAAGTATATAAATTGTCTTATTATTAATTGAATTTTTGTACATCGACCTTTCTGTTAGATCTTTTCATATTTTTTTTAGATTTATGGATTTTGTAATTGTATGAACGAAAATGAATAAACAAAAACTTTTCTGGTTTTTGTATGCCACAATCAAATCCGAATTCCATAAAAGGGTTGCACACGCGATCATTTCTCCCAATCCTTGCCTTACTGAATACTCAAGTGACATACCCACGCATTTACACGTCCATCCCAGTCCCAGATTGCATTTGAATCAGTCATTTTAGAAAGCCCATAAGTCAAAATTTTACATTTTTTCTTTAGTGCATTTGAGAACTAAACTAAATGTAAACACACTATCCCTACAAAAATCACATTAGTCTGGCTTTCCTTTAAGTAGTCTAGCCGGAAGTAGTAGGCTTGTTTTTCTATTAGACATTAGGAGGGAAAGCACAGGGCGGTCTATTACATTACCCGATTTCTTTTCCTCCCTCATAAATTTCCGATTTAATTAGCCTGAATGTTCTTGAGTAGTAATGTATGTCTCTGATAGTACATACCACTTGCAACGTGGTCATTTAATTAATGTTGCCTTTTCTATTGATTTATCTTGTGGGAGAATAAAGAAAAGCTTGGGGCTTGTTTTTACTTGTTTACTATTTGTCAAGTCTCCGATAAATCACTTATCTTATATGATAAAGTACAAAGTGAGACAGTATTGCGATAGTGCAAAATTGATATCGAATTTCTACTGAATTTTACATTACATGACTCCTCCTAAAGTCAACTACACCTGTTTTTGTTTAGGTCATCAGCTGAAAGGTTGGTTTGAACCTCTAGAGGTTTTACTAAGTATAACGAGGAGTGAGATGGTATATTTTTGCCTTCCTCACTGAGTGGAAAAGTATGCTTATCAGCATGCCAGTCCCACTGAAAATCATCTACTTTCCACCCTGCCAATGACACCTTCACTTCTTTCACCACAGAGTCTGGCTGTATAATGAAATTCATTACTCTCAGAAGAGATAACTCTGTCTAGTGTCTTTTACATCTCTACCTCTTCTGTTCTTAAATTCTTCAGTCATATAATTGGCTGACCATGTGACAAGAAACTATTTTTTTTTTGTAGCCCTAGAACTAGCAGATCGAGTGCAAATAATTTAACACTCCATCTGCGTGTTTTGGTTAACAACTACTCCTATTTGGCTGAAATTTGAAAATTTGTTCTCAGTCAATCCACAAGGGTTTTTGGAATTAACTATGTACCCCCAAAATTAAGGGTATAGTGTACGTTCCTGATTTATTGCAATGCAGTTGTAGAGTGGATACCAAATAAATTTACCGGTGTAGCTGCACAAACGGTTCGGATTCAGTCGGTAGATTTCGTGTCTTATTACCGAACTGCCTATTAAATCACATGTTCTGAACGATGTAAATTATCATCTATTAGCGACGTTAAAAACATTCAGTTGTAAACATTGCATACTACAATTAATGCCCATCATGTCATACAACACATTACAGACTAATGTTTTCAGGTTAGTTGCTATATAACGTTGCGAGAGCGACGCGGCTCTCATCACAGCTAGTACAGCACTGACCCCTTCCACTCGCTGAGGCACCCAAGCGCGCCATTACCAAAATAAGCCTTCTGCGCACTTCAGAAAACCGGCGAGTTTATTTGGTGTCCGCTCTACAATAATCCAATTTTCTCGAAATGGCCGAAACGATTTTGATTAACCTTCCCTCAGTTACTGATTAAGAAGGCTGGAAGATTCATGGCAGAGCTCTGCCCTCGTTCAAAAAATTCTGCTCGTTCTGTTTTTCTTTAGAAAAATACAGGCTCCTGAATGCTAAAATGGAATTGATATAAATGAATGACGTGTGAGATGTAGCCTTGTACAGACTCAGGCCAACCAATTCTGAGTGTATGGTTAATTGAACCACAACAATAAAAGTACACCAGTAACCATTGTCTAGTATTCATAATTACAAATAATCCTCATGTCATTGACCCATTAAGTTGCTTATTGTTCTTAAATTGAATCGGTTATAACGTATACACATTAGGGACTAAAAAAGGTCTCATCATATGGTTCGTCTTTAGCGACTTCAGTGGTTGTGGTACATTATCAGTGACTTTTATCATGTGTTAATTTTCCAGGCCCGCCATCGAATCTGGCACATTCCGATTTGGTAACTGATGAGAAATATAATTTCTGAAGTTTTTAAAAACTGATTCTTTGTTCTTATTGAACAATGGATATTTTAATAGTGATAGTGTATTGAGGTGTAGCAACTGCAAATGGCAAAACTAGTCACGTATAAATTGCAATATTGTATTGAAACAGCATTTAAAAAGCGTGGTCTTATGTGGTTTGTTAGTACAATGAACTTTTTCTTTTGTTTACTTTCATATGTTGTTTAAATGAAATGTTTTCTTTATTTTTTCTTATTATTTTATGTAGACAAGTTTATTTGTGTTCGTGACGTACGTATTCTCATAATTAATGTTTGTTAACAATCCAATTATTGTAATGAAATTAACGACTTAAATAACAGCTTTTTTGTTTTTGTTTAAAAGTAATTATAATATTGATTATAGGGTTTTATGTGGTTATATATTTTTACTTTTGTCTAAAATTTTAATTTAATATCTATGAATTATTTTTTGTTTCAAAATACGTATAATCATTTTTCTGTTTTATTAACGTTTGGGATCGATTAGTGCAGTGGTTCCCAACCCGTAAAATTGTGCGGACTACCCCTATCCTAGACTTGATTGGGAGGGGGCGAACATTCCGGTGGGTATGGAGATACGAAATAACCTCCTCGACAAAACAAATACAGAATGTCTCAGAAAAGAAATTTTGACACCGGACTGGTGTAGAGTAGAGGTAAAGTCGTCGCCGCGAATTAGCTGTTTCAACAGCTGATTTCGGAGACGAAGGTTCCTGATTCAAATCCTAGTAAAGGTAGTTAAATTTATACGGATTTGAATACTAGACAGTGGCTACCGGTTTACTTTGATGGTTGGGGTTCAATTGACCGTACTCTCTCAGGAATGGTCGCCCTGGGACTGCACAAGACTACACCTCATTTAAACATCATACACAACATCCTAATCTTATTGAGTCATGGGGACTGCTTATTGTTTTGAATTGATCAGATTGCAACGTACATAGGCCTACATTAGGGATAAAAAAATAAGTCAACACCTGATACGAATCTGATATATGCAGCCCATCTCGTTTGATGAACATTGGCTCTCAAAAACCCCATTTATTAGGCAACTTTTTTACTTTCTCTTGCCTGTATGAATATATAGGAAGGAAAGTATTGTTTTCATGTCGATTTTTCGAAATCGAGTTTTCACCGGATCTACACGTTTTCAGACCCCCTTAACCCAAAAAATGTGTTTTTAGTGATTGGTTCTGTGTGTGTGTGAACAGAATATCTCAAGCACGGAACATCGTACGAACTTGATACTTGAAACTTAAGTTACGTACCACTACCGGACCCGAGACGAACATTTTCATCAAAATCGTTCAACCGGAAGTAGTACATTATTCGTGTAATTTTTCACTTTTTGCGATTTTCTCAGAAACTGGTCCTGCGATTTTTTTTAAAAATTGCCTCGTTTACTAAATTTTTTATGCTTTACAAGATAGGGTAGAGGTCATGTCTGCTGAAATTCTTGGAGAGGCTGTTTTTACGTAAAAAAATTGTTTTTTTAAGATTGCTGCTTTAATGTTTTTTTAATTGATGCATTTTAGCGCAAAAATGTATATAATAAAAGTTGTAGTGAATTTAAAAGTTTACAACTTTTATTTTAAACGTTTGTTGTATAACGCGTAGTTTAGCGGTAAATTAGCGAGTTTCTGTTTTTTCTCACGAAAACGTGTAAAAAATCGATTTTTTTTAAAGATTTCAGCCTTACATAGATGTTCCGTACATTTTAAAGCCAAACTGAGGTTGATTTTCATTTTGCGTCTTTCATTTATGATTAAAATTAAATTATGTTTTTCGAGGTTAGTTTTTGTTTTTTACAAATGTTTTATTACTAAATGTTAGATTATATTGTTTATTATATGCATTGGCAAGAGACAGTTGTGCGAGTGTTCCACACCAGATTTTTGTTAATATTACCAATTGACAGTTATTTAACAATTTGATTTTCAAGTTTCAACCTCAAAAAATTAATTTTGGAAAATATTTTAATATTGTTTAAATAAAAAACCTTTTTTTATAAAATAAAAGAAATTTTGTTTTGTTTTATACAAAGATAAAACTTATTAGCACAAATTTGGGTGTGTTTAAAAAAATTGTAGGTGGTATTGTTTTCTTATATGGTAAATTCACAATTGTTATTATAAAATGCACCGCCCAGAAGTAAATACATTATTATTATAGAAAAAATCGTTAGTAAACGGTTATTACAAAGTAATATAAAAAAATAATGATAGTGAAATTAAATTTCAATTTTTTTTTATCCTTTGATGTCATAGCTAATTAATCATTGTTTTTACTCCTGAAACTGACAGCTAAGTGAAACTAATTCCGACCTTGCCATAACAAAACAATAATTCTGTGTAATGATAATAAACGTAATAACATAAATTTGACTTAGTTCACTTGCTCTGTGTTTTTTAGTTTTATTATTATATATATTTTTTAACTTGTTTGCATCATAGGTATTCTTTCACAGGTTTTACCTACAGCTAAATATTACTAGATTGTCATGTCATTCCTGTCAGTGTATTTTGTCTGCACAAAACACTATTATTAGTCAATCATCTATTTACCTTGCTTATCTTCAAGCTTTCTCAAGGACATTTTTTTGTTCAAAATTATTATTAATTGTGAAATTTCATACAGTAAATTATTGTGTTTGAAATATTGTAAACCGTATAACTATTATACTTTAATATTATATTGACGTACTTGTGTCTTTGGTATCTTTACCACTCACTGTTTGTTAGAGTTTTTTTTTAGATTTATACTTTCTCAGTCAATAGTAGTTGTAAACGTAATCCTAGGTTCGTTCGGGTTCTGGGTATAATATTTTTTTTATCCTTAATGTGTGTACGTCAAATTAATAATAATTAATTAATACAAATTAATAATATCTGTTCAAATTAAGAACAATAAGCAACCCCTTGACCCAGTGAGATGATAATATATGTGATGTGTAAATGAGTTGTAGTCTTCTGCAGCCTCAGGCTGACCATTCCTGAGAGAGTTTGGTTAATTGAACCCCAACCATCAAAGTAACCACTGTCTCGTATTGAAATCCGTGTACAATTAACTACGTCCACTAGGATTTTAACCACGAAACCTTTGTGTCCGAAAATCAGCTGACTTTGGCAACGACTTTACGACGGTTTTATGGGATAGACTATAGTCAAATCCACGTATTTTTCTTTTTTATTATGAAGTTTCCTTTTTATATACCCCTTTTAAAGATAACATTTATATTTCTTGCTATTATTTCAATATCATCGTAATTTGTGCAGATATGTGTGGAAATTTATGTTTTCCTTAGGGTCCATCTCTAAGCTAAGATTATCTTATGCAAGTGAAAACACACAATTTATTAGTATTTACTTAGAAATTATTTATTGGTGGCAATTTTTTAAATTATCTATCATTTTCCGATGTCCGTCCGTCACATCCAGGTGTCAGAAACCACAAAAGATTGTAATAAACGGTCTCTGGAGTCTTAATCTACACAAAAAGTTAGTGGGCCTGGATTGGGTTTGAAGATCCGGTTTCGACTTGAAGTCAAGAAATCAAAGTTGAAATTTGGAAACAAAAGTAGTGTCATCCGATTCCTTATAAAGAGTAGATACAGAAATCACGATGGTTTTTGCCATAGGTCAAAGGTAAGCCTTTTCATTTCTTACGAAAGGTAAATGGGCTTTTTGATATCTTACAATTTCTTTAGACAAAATTGCCTCCAGTCATAAGACGCGTCGTCTCATGAAAGGGATTTTTATTAATACAACAATACTTATTAAGAAAATAACTCTTGTGTACTTAACTATGTTTCATCGGTCAAGTAATTTTTTTAGTGTTTTTTTTAACAAATTGCTGATTCAGATTTAAAACTCTTTTGTCATATACAAAACAAATTACCAACATCATTTTTTCTGTTATTTTGTAATTTCAAGTTATTTGTTTATTTTTTTAACATCCTTTTCATTATAATAAGGAACTAAAACTTGTTAAGAAAGAAATTTGAAGTCAGGTAATACATTTTTTGAAGTCAATAAATTAATTTACAAGGTGAAACTATTTAGCTTGTTTCTTTGTACGTAAATACGAAACAAGATCTAGTTCTGGTTTTATTTGTTTAAAGGTTTATTCTAGGTTTGAAATTATTAATAGATATACATATTTTTTAATTTTTTTATTTAAACAATCTTCCGTTGGAAATTTTTAATATTTAAATATTGTGCGGATATTGAAATTATTAATTTATTACTAGGCATGAACGTAGTTCATTTAATGTTTTCAAACAGATTACAGCAATAGCTGTGTGAAAATTTAATTAAATTTTATAAACTCTTTAAATGACTTTGAAATTTTATTATGCTATTTAATAGTTCGTAAAACTTGTTTTTATACATTTTATTTACTAATCTGTTTGCGAGTTAAAATTAGGTTGTCATTACCAACTTGGTTTGGTAACTGTTTTTTAATTTTTTAATATTAGTAAATTTATTACAGTTTTTATATGAACCAGTAGTTTATGAATTTATCGTATCTTTAAGCTGAGTATATTTTAAAGCGGTCCTTAATGATCAATCTGTAAACTCAGTAATGTGTTCGTTTTTAATGTCAGATTCTATACATTTTCGATCGAACGTCTGCCCGTCTATTAGCAGCTGTAACTTTAATGTTTTCTTTTACTCTAATATCTGGAGCGTATACGAAATCATGTGTGCTCCTGGTGCGCGAGCGTGGGTGTTTCCTAAGGGGATATTAGTAAATTATTAATAATAATAATTATAATATAATATATAATAATAATAATATATATTATACGAGACGTATTTTTAAAGTAAGTACCGTTTGAAAATAAAAAAAAAATAAAAGGAAATTTGCAAAAACTAATTTTATTTTCGGAATCTACATACTTTTATCTATTTTTCTACATAGTTTCCAAGTTTTTGTAAACCCTTATCATATCGCACAACTAAATTTTGGAAACCTTCTTCATAAAAACTTGCCGCCTGCTGTGATAACCAAGAATTCACGGCCGTTTTCAATTCGTAGTCATCGTCATAACGGCTGCCGCCCAAGTGATGTTTCAGATGAAACATGCGAAACGTGGATTTCGCATTTCACTCCCGAATCGAAACAACAAAGCATGGAATGGAGACACACGCACTCTCCCGTAAAGGTCAAAGCCTAACAGACTTTGTCACAGCGCAAGATCATGGCGTCCGTGTTTTGGGATAGGCATGGTGTTTTGCTGGTCGACTTTATGGAACGAGGAACGACAATAAATGCAGAAGCCTACTGCCAAATCCTGAGGAAGCTGCGCAGAGCAATTCAAAACAAGAGACGTGGCATGCTCACAAAAGGAATTTTGTTTCTGCACGATAATGCAAGCCCTCACACTGCCGCCTAGACCCGAGCTGCATTGGACTCTTTTGGCTGGGAAGTTTTGGACCACCCACCCTACAACCCTGACCTTGCGCCGAGCAACTTTCATCTCTTCCGTCATCTGAAACATCACTTGGGCGGCAGCCGTTATGACGATGACTACGAATTGAAAACGGCCGTGAATTCTTGGTTATCACAGCAGGCGGCAAGTTTTTATGAAGAAGGTTTCCAAAATTTAGTTGTGCGATATGATAAGGGTTTACAAAAACTTGGAAACTATGTAGAAAAATAGATAAAAGTATGTAGATTCCGAAAATAAAATTAGTTTTTGCAAATTTCCTTTTATTTTTTTTTTTTATTTTCAAACGGTACTTACTTTAAAAATACGCCTCGTAATATATTATATATTATTAATATTAGTAAAAACATTAATGATTGATTAAATTTGAATTAATTGATATTATTTGTGTTGTGTCCAACATTAGAACTTTTTGTTATTATTATGTATTTAGTTCATAATATAAAATTGTGTATTAGTATTTTGTATAATATTAAGTGTTGTGGAAAAATCTGTAAAGAAGTAACATTGCAACATCGAAAACCAAACGAATATTTAAGAAACATCACGCAAATTATCTTTAAAACATGGAGACGAGATCATGGGCAGGAGCACATCATGCACCACTGAGAATTTTTTGAGGTTAAATTGATTTAAAAGGAAAAGTTGAGGAAATCGCGGGGGAGGTAGAAAGAGCAAATCATGGTTACGAAACATTTATTGTTGTTTAGGTCATCAGCCGAAAGGCTAATTTGAACTTGTAGAGGTTTTACTAAGTAAAACGAGAAATGAGGTGGTTTACCATTGCTTTCCTCAGTGAGTGGAAAAGTACACTTATCAGCATGCCGGGCCCTCTGAAAAGCACATATTTTCCACTCTGCAAATGACACATTCACTTCATTCACCACAGGGTCTGGCTGTATAATGAAATTCATTACTTTCAGAGGAGATAACTCTAATTAGTGTCTTTTACACCTCTACCTCTTTTGTTTTTAAATGATTCTGTCATATAATTGGCTGACAATACGAAACATTAAGCACAATAAATCATCATAATCTGTCAAGGATTAGGCTCAGTGGTTTGTTCCGGTATTCATCTTTTTTTAGGTCTTCCCAAGCCTCGCTTCCGTCTAGGTTTATATTTCCATGCTCGCAGAGAAAGTCTGTGACTGGCATGCGAAGTAAATGGTTGGACCAGTTTTTCTTATGTATTCTTAACGTTTCCAACAGTGACTAAAACATTTAACTCGGCGCGGATAGCTTCGTTACGTACTTTATCTAAACGTGTAAAGGCCAAGCCAGTTGCTGTGAGCGCTGGAGTACGCATGCGCATACTTGACTTCGACCCCCGCATACCCCTCCAACCTAAAGTTAGATGTACAGTCAGTGTTGTTGAAAATTGACAATACCCATTGTATTTTGTAGGCACGCTGTTCCATTGTTGATTACATACGCTATTGCAGTACATACAAGACTATACTAATGCAGACGCACGTTTGGCCCAGCGCTTTCCTTACGAAAATCAGGCTATACAAGCTTTGATTCCCTGCAAAAATCCCATTTCAGCAGCCTGATTACGAGATTCATTCCTACGTAATGACACCCATGTTTTACTCCCATATGTTATGAGTGGTACAGCCATTGCTCTATAAAATTTCATTTGGGTGTCCTTTCTCGTTTTCATTCCTATTGTTCTGCGAATAGAATCGCATGCAGCGCTGAATTTTGCCAGTCTTTCATTCACGTCATCTTTGTCATAAGAAATCGTGCATCCTAAATATTTAAAATCTCGAACATGTTCTAGTTCGGTTGCCAAGTATAATTTTTGAAGGAATTTTTGTGTCTTTTTTTGAGGTCTGGGGATCTGATTCGTTGTTTAATGTTTTTATTCTGTATATTCTTTCCTATGAAAACGTTTCAGGAACTTCGCAACTGATCTTATCTCTAAAGTTTCCAACTTTATCTTATAAATTCAATTAATTTTAAGTACATGTTATTAAAAAAATAAATTGCAAGGTTCTTTCACCTCACTCTTAAGCCAAAGAGATTGTCGTTTGGATTCTCATATTATTACAAATTAATTTATGATTAACGGTTAACTTAAGTCAACCAATGAATACTGTAGCTGTAATTATAAGATTAAAGTTACTGAATTAATCATTTACTTTTAAGTGAAAGCCACATCAAATGAATGAATTGCTATGGAAATTTATGTATTATTTCCAGTTTTATTTAATTTCATCTTAGTTTTTTCTTCACAATAAACTGGTTTATGAGTCAGAGAGATTTCCATTTATAGAAACTATGCCACCGTACCATATTGTACTTTGTCAGACTTAAGTCACTTTAAGTATATCTATATATGAAAGTAATTTTTAAGTACTCTATAAAAGAGTGTTGTATTGTGTGAATAGTTATTTGCAATGTGTTCTGTAAACTACGATTGTGTTTGTTAAGAGATTGGCGTATTGCACGTTTTGTTTATTTTATCAGTTTCCTTATCAAGTAGTAGCTAGCCGATTGGAACTTAAATAGATCCTTCTGAACATAATAGTTTCTTGTTATTTCTTATGAAATACTTTGTAAGAGTTCCAATAAAAATCTTATGTGAATTTAAGAGAATGAAAGGAGTTTATTGTTCAAAGATTATACCAACGTACAGATCTTTTGATTATTCGACTAATATTGGATTAGAAAACCGGTCAGTTTTTTCTCTTGCCTATATAAATGTATAGGAAGGAAAGTATTGTTTTCATGTCGTTTTTCCAAAATCGAGTTTTCTTCGGATCTACACGTTTTCAGAGCCCCTGAACCCAAAAAACATGTTTTAGCGATTAGTCTGTTTGTGTGAACAAAATATCTTAAGAACGGAACATCGTACAAACTTGAAATTTTAAACTTAAGTTAGGTACTACTAGAGGACCCGACACAAACATTTTCATCAAAATCGATCAACCGGAAGTAGTAATTTATTCGTGTCATTTTTCTTTTTTGCGATTTTCTCAAAATCGGCTCCTATGATTTTTTTTAAAATCGCCTCATTCACTAAATTTTTTATGCTCTTTAAGTTAGAGTAGATGCCATATCTGCTGAAATTCTTGGGGAGGCTGTGCTCTCATAGAAAAAATGGTTTTTTTTAAGATTGCGGCTTTAATATGCATTTTAGCGCAAAAACGTACGTAATAAAAGTTGTAGAGAATTTAAAATCCTACAACTTTTATTGCAATATTTCTTTGTATAACGTTTAGTTTAGCGGTAATTAGTAATTTTATGTTTTTATTTTAACGAAAATGTGTAAAACAAAATTTTTTTTAATGATTTCAGCCTTAGTATGCATTTTACGACAAAAGTAGGCTATATATAATCAAATTTTTAGGAAATTAAACGATCTACAACTTTTATTCCTAACATTTTTCTCTACAGAGCCTAGTTTAGCGTGAAAGAGTGATTTTCCGTATTTTTAAGCCAAACTAAGGTTGATTTTCATTTTTCATCATTCACTCATGATTGAAACAAGGTTATGTTTTTTGAGGTTAGTTTTTTTGTTCTTTCTAATAGTTTCTTTTGTTATTTCTAATATTTTATTACTAATATTAGGTTTTATTTGAGAAAGTTGTGTGAGTGTTTAACACCAAATTTTTTACAGCGTTATGGTCTCTTGGGACCGCGTGTTCTCAGAGCGCTTAACTTTCGGCCCAGTAGGTCTTCATTCTCTGTCTCATTGCCTGGCGTTGTTCCCCGGTCCAGATCCTATGACTCCGAGGCCCGACCCCATCCTCCACGTATACTGTCCGCCTGATCTTTTGGATATATGTGGGTTGGTCCCAGGTGTCTTCCTGGGAGCGGTTCATCTTACGGTACCATTCGGTTCCTAGCGACCGCGACCAGTGACCGGGACTCACTACCAGGCCGCTCCATACACACGTATCCACGCGACCCAAGATACTACTCATTCTTGCAGTAATTGTCTCAAACGGTTGTGCATTATGTTAGATAATTTAATTCCGACTAGAAGAAGACTTATAAAGCAGTTTTTAGTGATGGAGCAGAAGACGATAACATTCTTTTAACGTTAGCAATGTTTTCGGAATAAAGGATGGCGACCGACTCAATTTTTACATTACGAGACGAAGAGTGCTGTTGTTTTCAAACACGCATAAAATTACATTTGCATGATAAAGAAGAAATTCCACTAAAATTTCATCCTCTTCTGTTGGAAAAGACGTGGTGAACAAACACAAACAGGCCGGTTTCCTCGACTGCACTACTTCAAGAGCGACAGCGTCGTGCGACTGATGCGACTCGGCCTCGCCCGCTGGTCGCTGGTCGCTTGTATCTGTCAGTCCTTCATAATAAACCATTAAGGCAGCGGGTCCTGGTCGCTAGGAACCGAATGCTACCTTTAGACATGTCGGTCTGGACGGCTAATAGCCACTAGTCAAGGTTCTTGTACTGGGCCAGTTAGGTGTGGATCTATTTGGTGAGGCGGCAGTTAGCCATGCGGATGATGTGGCCATAGAAAGCCAATCGTCGGCGTCTGAAGGACGTCGTGAGAGGTTCGATGTGCCGGTACACCTCGTCGTTACTCCTGAGGCGATACGCGAAGTCTTGGTTGAATTTGGGTCCAGAATCTTTCCGACTATACGTCTTTCTTGGGTACCCAGCTTGGATTTTAAACCTTCACGGGTTGTGTTCAAAATTCCGCCCCAAATAAGGCTCCTGGTCGGATTACTGTGTTGAAGTCCCTGATATTGACAACTCTGGATAGGAACTTCTTGATATACGTGGACTAAGTGATTCGATATGCCCGGTCGGTTTATTAATATGCCGTATGATGAACCGAGTTTTCGCTTTTCATCTAGCAGTACTGCGTTTTCCTCATTTTTAAACGGTATTGATGCGTTTGTTGAGAATAGCAAGTTCTTTTGTTTTTTGAAAGTAACTATTCCTAAATTTTAACTTCTAATTTTAGTAACTTAATAAAACTTTTAAAATATGACTGAAATGTATGTCAAATATTTTGAAAAAACAGGATGTCAATTTTTGAACAGCCCTCCTATTTAGAATTGTCGGAATTGAATGAATTTGTATAGATTTTGAGCGTGTCGGATGAAAATCACTATTCACAACAGCCTTGTTGCATCATTGAGCATCTAGGCGATTGATTTTTTACACTAAAAGATCTGTCGTATTATAGGTAACAGACATTTTATCTAGGTTCCAGTAGCTCCAACTATATTTTTATCCGGAAAGTAAATTCCAGTTATTGTTTTTTTAAAGATTATGAATGAAACCAGTGTAATGTTAAATCTAATATCAGTAAATTAATTTTTATGTTTCAGAATAATGGTGCCACTAACGAGCGATTAAATATTTTAAAGTATTTAAATCCACTTCAGTTGTAACATTTAATGGTAAGTCTTTATAAAATTAATTGATAAATGTTATGCTTTAATCTTCCGTTATAATTTTATATTGATGTGTATCTCTTTAGACATAAATTTATTGCAGTTTTACGTTGGCTATCATATTTTTCTATGATATAAAACACAGGATTTGAATTTATTGCTGTTGAAACCTAGGCGTACTGTGTAAAAAAATCGTGATAAAGATTAAAATTGGTTTTCAGGAGCTTTTATATTTTTATTGTTTTAACAAAACAATAATTGTACTGAAAATAGTCAAATAAATTCAGTGTTAATGGAATAATATTGTTACACTTACGAATAGGTTCGTTCGGGATCTGGGTATAATAAATTTGTGCCCTAAGAAGTAAAGGATGTTAACTCCAATTTTGGCAAAATTAAGTTTAAAAATCAGCAAGAAAGCTCTATAAAAGTTGCAGTAACCACTTTAACTCCATTTTTGTATAATGATGTGAAAGATTTTTAAAATGACTACTTTTTAACTCTTAATTGAATATATACTCGTTATTGACAATAATTTATTTTTGAAAGTATTTTGTTTTTATTGTCTTAAAGATAAGCCTCAGAATTTGCTTGAATTCTGTAATTTTCCTAACAGTGTTGTGAATAAAATGCTGTTTCTTTATCAGAATAGAGTTAGCACAATTTTGTCTAAGGTTTATTTTCGCTTGATTAACTAAAGTTACAAAATGGGTTAACACTAATGTAATTAAAACGCAGAAAGACGTAGAGTCCTGTGGTTGGTCAGGGGCTGTAAATGTTTAGAAAGTTGTTTAGCCATTTAAATCTCTGTATCAGAAGCTATTTTATTTGGTACTAATTTTTTTTTAAATCTCACCTTCAGAAATTTTTTACAAAATTTAAAACTTCATGTTTTTGGTTCTTTTGAAAAATTACAAAAAATGGAGTTAACTTCCTTTACCTCTTAGGTACAGAAATAATTAACAAACTTCCTTTAAACTTAAAAACGATTATTTTTTTACGAAATTATAAATTACAATTAATTGTAAAACCAATAATTGTATTGATAATAGTAAAATAAATTCAGTGTGAATGGATTAATATTGTAACACCTAAGCCTAGATTCGTTTGGTATCTGGGTGTATACCTTGGACAATTCGAATTGGCACAAGCAGCTTCAGTGTTTATCTACTCCACTCTTTGCCCCTCGCCATGCAACGACAGTACAGTCACAAAAGTACACAATCGCTCCTGTAGTAATGTACGACTCACGCAAAATCCATACGCTTTGTTTTCACTTTTGTTATTAATAATCTGTTAGACATAAGATGTAACTAATTTGTTTTCATAATTATATGATTTTCTGTTCATTATATTCTGACCAATTTGTTTAGCTATTTTTGTACGTCTGTAGAGTATAGTTTCGAGAGTTTTTGCAGTTTAGTTCTTGTAATTTAAATTTTTACTGGGACAAATTAAATACATATTTAAAATGAAATAATTATTTGTACTATGTTTGTACATTGAAATAAGGTTGCAGGCATTTGTTTTGTACATTAAAATTTGTAGACCTAGTTGAAAGAATAGGTTATGAATATACTTTATGCAGAACTGTGTGTACACGTACAGCAAGAGTTGTGCCAGTTCGAATTGTCCACAGTATAATAAATAATAAGAAACTTCCTCTAAATTTATAACAATTATTTTTTTACAGAATAAATAGCAATTAATTTATAAGCTTAGACTCTTAACATTTTATAATTAAATTAGGCTACTTCAATTAGATTAATTACAAAACTTAAAACTTAAGTTTTGAATTTTATATAATGTAGTGTAAATTATAGTACATTGGCTAACGTGTAAATATTTTGGAAAATAGAATGATTATTTATCAGTTTGATACAAGAGGTTTCGTATAAACCTCTCATGGTACAGAGTTTGTATATTGTGTTTGAAATAGGGTTGATGCACGAAATTATTCTTGTTATTGTTAGTGCTATGAGGGTTAAAAAAAATTGATGAGTTCATACGGATTTTAATCATGCAGATGATTGTAAAAAGGGAGTGTTAGCTATTTCCTTTTCACTAAGCAATTAAATCCGAAAAGTAATTTTTGAAACGTTTGTCACTTGCATTTAATTTTTGTGACTGTTGTGATACGAGTAAAATGATTGTCACATGGTTATCGTTTTGTGACAAACGATTTCATCTTTTTCTGTTTCATCTGCGCATGGATTGCTCTCGAACTGAAATTTTAATGTTTAAATGGAAGGAAATGCTGTAGTATAACTTTTACAGATTGAACTGGCTTTGCGATATGTAAATTGTTGATGTATCCCTGTAGATAACACTCTCCTTAACTAGTACTCACACCGAATGATACAATCTACAGTTCAGCCGTTCTTATTTGCTCCTACTGTCAACAAACAAAAGCCACCTACTACAGGGTGCACGCTAGAGTCTGCGACTTTACGGATGTCGTATTCCTATAAAGTTAACTATTTTTTAAATGATAAGTACTTAAAACATCAGTCATGATATGTTGCAGGCCTAGCAATTTCATTTATAAAAATACTTTTAAAAGTATTTTGTATTTAAATGCTTTTGAAAGTATTTTGTTGTTACTTTTTAGTCAGCGTATACATATTTTGATATAATGCGCATGCTCAGTGACGTCATGATTTGTTTACATTAGGAGCAAACTAAGAGAGGCTGGACTGTAGTTAATTTCGGTAGGCGATGACTATTGAATTTAAATGCAGTTCTGTACCTCAGAAAAGGTGTTAGTAAATTTTGGTGATTTTTCAGAAGAGCCAATAAGTAACAGTAACTAGACAGTGGTTTTCATTATTGTAACAAAATTTCAGTAGGTGTTAGAAACTTGAAATTTACAACCAGTTTCTACAGAAAATGCTTCTTATCTACAAATTTATTACTTTCTCTTGCCTATATTAATATATAGGAAGGAAAGTATTGTTTTCATGTAGATTTTCGAAATCGAGTTTTCACCGGATCTACACGTTTCCAGACCCCCTGAACCCAAAAAAACATGTTTTTAGCGATTGGCCTGTGTGTATGTCAACAGTATATCTCAAGAACGGAACATCGTACGAACTTGGAACTTAAGTTAGATATTTCTACCGGACCCGACACGAACATTTTCATCAAAATCGGTCAACCGGAAGTAGTAGTTTATTCGTGTAATTTTTCATTTTTTTGCGATTTTTACAAAAACGGCTTCTACGATTTTTTTAAATCGCCTGGAAATTTTGTTTTAAAACCATCGTGCAACAATCTTTCCTTTTAAAGGAATCATAATTTATTTCTGAAGTATGACAAAAAGAAGTGGCAACCTCTCACCCGACCTTGGCTGTTATTGGCTAGCTCTCATCTGCAGTCTTTAGTTCGTAGGGGTATAGTCACAGTTATCTCCTCTGAGAGTAATGAATTTCATTATACAGCCAGACCCTGTGGTAAATGAAGTGAAAGTGTTATTTGCAGGGTGAAAAGTAGGTGCTTTTCAGAAGGCCGGGCATGTGCTGATAAGCATACTTTTGTACTCAGTGAAGAAGGTAATGGTAAACCACCTCAGCCCTCGTTTTACTTAGTAAAGCCTCTAGCAATGACTCTCAATCTGGGGGTCGTGATGATATTATAGCGGGGTCGCGAAACAATAATGAAATCATTTAATCATTTTATGTGAAAAAATCATTCATTATAAACTTACTTATAAAAATGTTACGTGCAATAAATACCCTTGAACCCACCGGGTTGGTCTAGGGGTAACGTCGTCGCCGCTAGTCAGCTGTTTAACAGCTGATTTTCTGAGACGAAGGTTCTTGGTTCAAATCTTAGTAAAGGTAGTTACTTTTATACGGATTTGAATACTAGACAGTGGTTACCGGTGAACTTTGATGGTTGGGTTTCAATTAACCATACTCTCTCAGGAATGGTCGGCCTGAGTCTGTACAAGACTACACCTCATTTACATGTCACACATATCATCCTCATCTCATTGGGTCATGGGGTTTCTTATTGTTCTAAATTGGACAGATTGCAACGTACACACTAGGAATTAAAAAAATAATAAATAAATAAAAAATAATACACTTACTTGTAAATAAAAGAAATTAATCATTAATTAATTATTAATGTGATGGTTGCATTTGTTTTTCATTTAAAATTTTCTTCATACGTGGATCTTCGTTAGAAACATATAAAAGTAAATTATTCTGGAGTGATAACATACGATCTCTATATTTAGTTTTTAGAGCAATCATAGAAGAAACCCCCTTTTCACAGAGATTAGACGTGGAAAAAGGTATTAATATTTTCAATGTTTCTGTGATTAAATTTTCATATTCATGTTGTCGAGCAAGCCAAAACGTACACGTTCATACACGTCGTTACTATAAAAGTATAAATGCAGCAATATAAAATAATAGCAATATTTGGATTCCACTTTTTACTTTCTCTTGCCTACATAAATATACTATAGGAAGGAAAGTATTATTTTCATGTCGATTTTTCGAAATCGAGTTTTCACCGGATCTACACGTTTTCAGACCCCCTGAACCCAAAAAAACATGTTTTTAGCGATTGGTCTGTGCGTGCGTGTGTGTGTGTACAAAATATCTCGAGAACGGATCATCGTACGAACTTGAAACTTGAAACTTAAGTTGCATACCCTTACCGGACCCGACACGAACATTTTCATCAAAATCGGTCCACCGGAAGTTTTAGTTTATTCGTGTAATTTTTCACTTTTTTGCGATTTTCTTAAAAACTGGTCCTACGATTTTTTTAAAAATCGCCTGGTTTACTCAATTTTTTTATTCTCTACAAGATAGGGTAGGCGCCATGTTTACTGAAATTCTTGGTGAGGCTGTTTTTACGTAAAAAAATTGTTTTTTTAAGATTACGGCTTTAATATGCAATTTAGAGCAAAAATTTAGGCCTATATAATAAAAGTTGTAGAGAATTTAAAATTCTACAACTTTTATATGTAACACTTTTTTGTATAACGCTTCGTTTAGCGGTAATTAGCGATTTTATGTTTTTTCTCACGAAAACGTGTGAAAAATCTATTTTTTTAAGATATCGGCCTTAGTAAGTTATGCATTTTATGACAAAAGTGTATGTAATCGAATTTATAGAAAATTAAAAGATCTACATTTTTTATTTAGAGCATTTTTCTGTACAGAGCCTAGTTTAGCGTGAAAGAGTGATTTTCCGTATTTTTAAGGCAAACTGAGTTCGATTTTCATTTTTCGTCTTTCATATATGATTAAAATTAGGTTATGTTTATTGAGGTTAGTTTTTTGTTTATTTCTAATGTTTTATTACTAATGTTAGGTTTATTGTTAATTATTTGCACTGGCAAGAGAACGTTGTGTGAGTGTTTCACACCAGATTTTTTTTTTTACTGTCTGTATTTTCTTTAAAGGCATAAAATTAGTGCAGTTTGATTATGTAGTATTAAAAAAACATTTTACATTTATAATTATAGTCAAAATTCAATTTATAATAGTAAGGCTTATACTATTATTATCGGCGGGGGGGGGGGGTCACGAAATATTAATTTTATTTAATTTTACTATTTGGGGGTCGCGGAGCAAAAAAGGGTGAGAATCACTCTAGAGGTTTAAACCAGCCTTTCGACTGATAACCTAAACAACAACAGATCAATTAATATTTTTAAAGGTAGAGTATTGCCAGTACTTAACAATATACGAATGGAAAGAAAATGTTAACAGAAGAGGAAAAATTTTCAACGTCACTTTCTTTCTTTATTTCTGTATAATGTAGGCTGCAACCACAAAAATGATAACGGTTTTGACGCCGGTATGCGTAGTTTGAGGAAGTAGATCATCCAACAGCGTTCCTTCGCAATTTTATTACGTTATTCACTTATTCAATATACAGCATAAAAGAAAATCCTGAGCGTAAAATGAAAAATTCTATAGCTTATATTTTAAAATGTATTCAGATGAAGTCGAATTCAAACATTTCCGCAAGTTAATATACCAGACGTCCTCTCAAGAATAATTTAGGGCACCTACAAGTTTTCTCTGGTTACTTTGACAATTTTGAATATTAGCTATATTTTACTTTCTCTTGCCCTGTATGAATATAAAGCAAGGAAAGTATTGTTTTCATGTCGATTTTTCAATGGAAATACACGTTTTCGGGCCCCCTAACTCAAAAAACATGTTTTTAGCAATTGGTCTGTGTGTGTGCGTGCGCGCGCGCGCGCGCGCGTGTCAACAAAGTTGAGTTCTTCTTCTTCTGCCTTTCAAGGATTAGGCATCTCGCCTGTTCCGAACCTCTCAAATCTGCCCATCTCTTTCTCGGGCGTCCTCGTTCTCTCCTGCCCTCCAGCTTATAGCCCAGTGTCTGCTTAGGTATCCTATCCTCCCACATTCTGTTTACATGCTCTAACGACTGCATTCTATTTTGGGATACCTTGTTGTTTATAAAGAAGATGTTGAGTTCTTTCCTTATCTCGGTATTCTTGTAACGATCTTCTCTACTGCACCCATATGTTTGTCGAAAAAATTTCATTTCAGATGCTGAGTTTGTTGAGAAGTTGAGTTTATATTAGAAATGTGTGATGAATTATCCACTAGGTGATGAAATTGTTGTTTTATTACCGTGAACACATAATTAGATAAAGCAATAATGTAACCATGAAAATTTGTTTTCTACGCATTTTATTTATAGGTTATAAACTTTACTGTTAAGTCATTCATTGTTTGCTGTAGTCTCCTACAGTATTAAAGAAATATTGTTTAATAATTCATAAAAAAAATGTTTGATTCTTCGATGTAAAGTAATCGTTTATTAAATAAGACCTTCTAAGTTGTTTAAATCGATACAATATTCAATTTTAAAATCAATGGTTTGATTCCAGGCTAAGGAAATTACTGGATCATTTAATTTAAAAAATGTATTATTTATTTCCAATGTGAGTTTCCGATGTAAATTAATGAATAAAATCTCATTATATTTATCCGCACAATGGAATCACAATGGCATCATCAGGTTAAATGAGTAGCTTAATTTAATCTTTATTACTCCCTATTTTTTGTGTTCTAGAATTTTCCGATCTAGGGTGGGTCATAAATTGTTTGACAATGCTAGTTTCTTTTTAAATGTTTATTTTGACTTGAGTGTTGCTGTTGACTACAACAATAGTTTTGTAAGTTTTTATTCGTATTGTTGACAAAAGTTATAAGTTGTCTAGTAATAGTACATTTGCAATTATTAGTTAGCGAAAAGTTTAACAAGGAGATGAACACTTATCGTTTTAGGTGTGGAAGATTTCTTGGAATGATTCATTTCTTCAATAAATGAACCATTGAAAAACCGGCTCTTTGAACGGTTGAACAATTTATTTTATTTTTTTCTATTAAAATCCTTTCAACAAACGGACATCAAGCTTAATCTGGTGTTCTTTTGTCTTTATCATTGAAATCACGCTCTAATGATTCTCATGTCTAGTAATTATTTTTATGATTTTATTATTAACTCTTTTTCAAAAAGGTAGATCTAGAAAGTGATATCTCTGAGACACCACTGTTAAAATTCTATTCAAGATAGATCTAAATTTTTGGATTAAAATCTGAAGAGCATCCACTTGGTGATCCCTACAACTGTAAATTGTGTGTAAAGTTCATTAAAAAAAAAAATAAAAAAATAGAATATTGAATATTTAAAACAGCGTTTTGTCTAAAGAATTTAACAAATTCTAATTCTGAGACAATCCAGTGACGGTTTGTGCTTCTGTACCTGAAAGGTTTGCCTGTAACTGGCAGATGGAGTATTAAATTGTTTGGACTTGATCTACTAGTTCCAGGGCTACAAAAATAGTTGTGTTTCTTGTCGAATGGTCAGCCAATAATTAAATACTGAAGCATTTAAGAACAGAAGAGTTAGAGGTGTAAAAGACACTAGTCAGAGTTATCTCCTCTGAGAGTAATGAATTTCACTATACATTCAGATCCTGAGGTGAATGAAATGAAGGAGTCATTTCCAGGGCGGAAAAGAGATTCTTTTCAGAGGGCCTGTGGCATGTTGATAAAGATACTTTTCCTCTCTGTGAGGAAGGCAAGGTAAACCACCTCCTCGTTTTACTTAGTAAAGCCTCCGGAGGTTCAAACCAGCCTCTCGGCTGATGATCTGAACAACAACACTAAAAAGGTGTAATATATTTTCTGAGTAAAAAACGTCACTTTATTTAAGTAAAAAACGCACTACTAACCAGTAACTGTTCATAATTAAGCTTTTGTATTCACGCTGCATGCCCAAAACGGGCAGGTGGAGTGTAATTTTAATTGCACTCTATCTGTTTGGTCCAGGGCTAAAAAAAATAGTTCTGTTTCTTATCACATAGTCAGCCACTTATATGACTGAACTATTAAGAACAGAAGAGGTAGAGGTGTAAAAGACACTAGTCAGAGTTATCTCCTCTGAGAGTAATGAATTTCACTATGCAGCCAGACCCTGTGGTGAATGAAGTGAAGGTGTCATTTGCAGGGTGGAAAGTGAGTGCTTTTCGGAGGGCCTGGCATGCTGATAAGCATACTCTTTCAACTCAGTAAGGAAGGCAATGGTAAACCACCTTACTCCTCGTTTTACTTAGTAAAACCTCTAGAGGTTCAAACCAGCCTTTCGGCTGTTGACCTAAACAACAACAATTCACGCTGCATGTGAGCTTATTTAGAGGACTGTATTATTGGATAAACGGGTTCATCACTTTCCCCAGTTTCACGTCACACTTTTTGTTTTCGTTCAAGAGTACTAATGCTGATTGTACAGAAATAATTGATATTGCTTTAGGGCAGGCCCTAGTCTTCCTTATTTTTTTACTCCTTTAGCCCAATTGGTCGAAATTCAGACGATTTAGTTTTTATATTCTACCCCTAAAGAACAAATGAATCCAGTGGCGAATTTAGGTTCAACTGCGCCCTAGGCCCTATCCGATTTGTTCAGTGTTCAACGTATATTGAAACAAAATAAAGTTAACTAAAGTATTACAATAAATAATATAATTTTTTTTAACTTATCGATGATTTTTTTAACTGCAGGTTTCGTTTTATCTATTAATAATATAAAAAAAATTCAGTTTTAGAAATGTAAACATGGTATGTTTAAAACTAATTTCTTAAGACAATTTTTTTTTTTTTTTTAACGTCGCATCAACTACAACGGTCATTAGCGACGACGTTGGGGTGTAACTGTTTACAATGGAGGATGAAATGATTTTTTGTGACGTATGTAAATATGCCGTGCCTGAGTGGGATTCGAACCCAGGACCGCATGATGAGAGGCGAGCACGTTACCAACTGCGCCAATGCTTAAGACAATTTTGTTTGACAATTAATAATTACTTTTTTTGTTTTAACATTTTAACAATTATTTCAAATACTACACAAAATTTGTTAAAATACATTCATAGCAAAGCTAAGCCGAATCGAATTAAAAATTTTAATTGTTCTTTAAATTTTGCAGCTTTTAAAATTTTCTCTTTACTTAAGTTTTAGCGCCCCTAGAATTTGCCATCCTAGGCACAAAATTCTAAGCGTAAATCCATCGCTGAATGTATCAAATTTCAACACTACGTGATCGGAAAGTTAGTAAATCAACGATTTAAAATAAATAAATAATATTCAAATCATTGTCAAACATATTAAGGTCCACCTTGTATTTTAGTCGTGTCAATACAGTTGACAATAATGCAATTCTAAATTACTTCTGCTTTGTAATGTGTCGTTAGTTGGGAGAAATAATGCTTCGATTATCCATGCTTTCCCTTCTAGCCTACAGACCTGGTAACTAGTGTTACAGTATTATTATTGGTAGACTACGCTGTACAAAACTTAATATTTTCATCCGGTTACTCTTATAAAATTAAAGTTATGGTAAATGTTTATTTGTGCTGACTGCACAAATATCTTCTTGTATAAAGCCGCAATCTTAAAAAAACAATTTTTTTACGTGAAAACAGCCTCACCAAGAATTTCGGGAAACTTGACGCTTATCTTATCTTGTAGAGCATAAAAAAATAAGTAAATGAGGCGATTTAAAAAAAAATCGTAGGACCAGTTTTTGAGAAAATCGCAAAAGTAAAAAATTACACGAATAAACTACTACTTCCGGTTGACCGATTTTGATAAAAATGTTCGTGTCGGGTCCGGTAGTGGTATGTAACTTAAGGTTCAAGTTTCAAGTTCGTATGATGTTCCGTTTTTGAGATATTTTGCACACACACACACACACACACACAGACCAATCGCTAAAAACATGTTTTTTGGTTTCAGGGGGTCTGAAAACGTCAGATCCGGTGAAAACTCGATTTCTTAAACTCGACATGAAAACAATACTTTCCTTCCTATATATTCATATAGGCAAAAGAAAGTAAAAATTACGTATTGAAATAAAACAAAATTATATCCGGGTAAAGGCGGGACGGGCAGCTGATATAATAATCAGTACCGATAATGTAATTTTATTAGGTGAGATTTGTGAACATAGTTCACAAATTAGTTTAACTACCCGTCATACTCAGTAGATTTGTAAAAATTTAACGATTTAAGGTAGAATCATCAATTTTCTGACTGTTTAATATTGTTGGCCAATCTTCATAAAAATTTAATTAGATATTAATAATATCTCTTCTTGTATCGACTATGGATACGATTTTTTGATATGTATTGTAAGACCAACCAGTTTTTAACCAATCATAAGTTTATTTGTGGGCGTCCTATAAAATTCTATTCAATAAAACCAAGAGATAAAACATCAAAAAGCAATAAACATTTTGTGTGGTTGTCGGTAATGTACAAGTTGAGGTCGAAAAAATATCTTCTATTTGTTATCGGGAACTGTTCATTTTATTTGGAATAACCGCCATTTGGTCACTTACTATGGCGTCAGGCATCTGGTATTACAAGAGGTAAATCCAAAGACGGTTGGGCTGTCACCTGGTCTCCTTAGGATATCTTTAAGCATTGTAGCAACGTTTAAAGGCTACAATCTGCTAGCTAGTAAACTGGAATGACTCATACGCCGGATGTTGTTTTTTATAAAAACAAAACGGCTGCTTGAAGGTTTTATGTACTTACTCTTCTTGCAATAAAAATTTAGAATTACATTATGTAGGTCTACGTTTTATTAAAACATAAGAAAATACTAATATAATTATATCAAAAATCCCTTGTACGTAGTACGAAAATGTTTTAAAAAAACGTAGAACGAAATTGATTCGAAATCAATTTCAAAATTGGATTTTTTAATTTATCTACGAGTATTCCTTACCTCTCGTAGTAGGCTATTCGATTTTCCGAGAATTAGTTGTGTATTATAAACGTTATGTATTTATTTGAAACTGTATGCCTACATTATCTATATAAATAAAATGTGATTTTGTCTGTACAATTTTTCAAAATGCCCCAAATTTCGTTTCTACGCCAGATGTACCACGTAAACACCGAAAATAAGTTCAGCTGAATTTTTGTCAGTTTGTCTGTTCGTATGTTACGGCGTCACGCAAGAACCACTGAACCAAATTCAATGAATTTCGGTACCTAGGTTCTGGACATAATCGAAATGAAAATAGGCTATACATTTTTTTAATATCACAAAGGGATGGGGGAGTTCAGTGGGAGGGGTAAACAAAAAACTACGAATATCTCCGTTAAAAGTCAATGTATCAAAAAATGTTATATAATCGAAATTACGAAACTTCTTAAGACGAATAAGTTTAATTATGTAAATTTTTATTTTCATGCATAATAACGGAGATATTACCAATTTAACAAAACCCGAATTCATGTAGTCAGTTACCTACCTACCCATTGCACCAGTAAGTACCCTATACACCTTTTCTCGGTCACATTGTCAAAAATTAATCAGTCGTCTTAATAGTGGTCACCATCGTGGTGTTCCTATTGTGATTTACCTTTCATTTATTTTGAAACTAATAAAGCGCTGCATATCTAATTTTAAAACACAAAGATTTCGCTTTTATTTTACTACTAACTCAACTATTTTTTACTATTCAACTATTTTTTTCATACAGAATAATGCTGATGCCCATAACAGACAGGTGGAGTGTCAAATTTTTTACACTCAATCTGTTTGTTGCAGGGCTAAAATAAATAGTTCTGTTTCTTAACACATGGTCAGCCAATTAAATGACTGAATCATTTAAGAACAGAAGAGGTAGAGGTGTAAAAGACACTAATCAGAGTTATCTCCTCTGAAAGTAATGAATTTCATTATACAGCCAGACCCTGTGGTGAATGAAGTGAAGGTGTCATTTGCAGAGTGGAAAATATGTGCTTTTCAGAGGGCCCGGCATGCTGATAAGCGTACTTTTCCACTCGGTGAGGAAGGCAATGGTAAACCACCTTACTCCTCGTTTTACTTAGTAAAACCTCTACAGGTTCAAACCAGCCTTTCGGCTGATGACCTAAAAAAAAAAAATAATAATGCTGACGTCGAAAGGACGTTGATAACAATGAATATAGTTAAAGAATATCAGACCTGACAGGGATCGAACTCGGTACCCCAACTAACCGTCCACGGCACCAAAGAAGACCGTTCGAAGAACGGGTACTTTAGCTAGTAAGTAATAGTCTATTACTGTAAAACAACCGAATTTTTTAACAAGCAATGAACAAATTAGATGACTTTGGTAAATTAAGACTTGTGTCAATCGAAACAGTTTTTACTGTCCACAAACTGAAAGAAAAATAAAATAAGTATCGAAAATTAGAAAAATAAAACAAGTTAATAACTTGAATATGTACACTTTTAAAAAATCTGGTGTGAAACACTCACACAACTTTCTCTTGCCAATGTAAATAATTACCAATATAACCTAACAATAGTAATAAAATATTAGAAATAAACAAAAAACTAACCTCAAAAAACATAATCTTATTTTAATCATGAGTGAAAGACGTCAAGCGAAAATCAACCTCAGTTTAGCTTTAAAATACCAAAAATCACTCTTAACGCTAAATTAGGCTCTGTAGAGAAAAATGCTCTTAATAAATGTTGTAGATCATAATTTCCTATAAATTTGCTCATACACTTTTTTGTCGGAAAATGCATGCTAATAAGGCTGAAATCATTAAAAAAATCTATTTATTTTACAAGTTTTCGTGAGGAAAAACAGAAAATCGCTAATTACCGCTAAACTAGGCCTATGCGTTATACAAAAAAAATATTTGAAATAAAAGTTGTAGGATTTTAAGTTTTCTACAACTTTGATTACATATATTTTTTGTGTTAAAATGCATATTAAAGTTGCAATCTTAAAATACCATTTTTTTAACGAGAAAAGCGTCCCCAAGAATTTCAGCAAACATGACGCCTACCTTATCTTATAAAGCAAAAATTTTGTAAATGAAGTAATTTTATAAAACATCGTAGGAGCGTTTTTTGAGAAAATCGCAAAAAAGTGAAAAATGACAAGAATAAACTCCTAATTCCGGTTGACTGATTTTGATGAAAATGTTCGTGTCGGGTCCTCTAGAGGTATCTAACTTAAATTTCAAGTTCGTACGATGTTTCGTTCTTGAGATATTTGTTCACGCGCGCTCGCGCGCACACACACTCACACACATAGACAGACTAATCGCTAAAAACATGTTTTTTGGGTTCAGCGGGGTCTGAAAACGTGTAGATCCGGTGAAAACTCGATTTCGAAAAATCGACATGAAAAAAATACTTTCTTTCCTTTATATTCATAGAGGCAAGAGAAAGTTTAAATAGTAATTTTTTTTTAGTGGTCATCGTGGTAGTTTTAATGAACCTTTTAAAGATGTTTTTTTTACTCTATGTACAGTGAAAATATCTTCTAAAACGCTCTATTGTTATTGTAAAGAGAAATAAATTTATTAAAGTTAATGGATTTGATTAAAACGTCAAAAGGTTACCCTAAGGTAATGTAATTTCTCCATTTAAATCCATCCAAAATAACAACAGAATATTCAATAATATTTTTCTTTTATAAATTATTTGAAATTGAACGGAAATAATAGTAAATTTTAGCAAATTATTTCTCAGTTAAAATGTATGACAAAGTACGGGAGGGTTATTAATTTAACTCGTGTGGTAAAACAAGCTGCTTTTGTTGTTTGCATGCAATAAAATTTAAGTTAACCTAATATACAATGTTATATTTGTAATTCATTTACACTTTAACCTAGTTAATTTATTTAGTTTTTAATTAATTTAATACCACATTATTGTACCTCTATGTAATATGTTATTTAATATTAACTAACGCCGTCCCTGTGGTTTAAGTTGTGTTATTACATACATTGAAATATAGAAAGGTTAAACATTGAATAATTGATCTTGTATTACTTACACGTCAGTCTATATGTCTTTGTTTTTACTTTTCTAAAAATATGCAATCGAGAAAACGTTTTCTGTTTTATTCTTCAGATTAATATACGAGATGTGGTTAATAAATAACGAAACTGACGTTATAATGACGTTTTATACATAATCACTTATTGTTACCTTCAATATACACTCCTTCTCTATCCCTACAACGCTCCCTGCGAATTTTCCATAATTGGAAACAGTGTTGGAAGTCATCTTCTGTCAGCTCCTTCAGGACACATGCGGCTTTCTCTTTTACAGCTTCCACAGACTCAAATCTTGTCCCTTTTAATGCAGATTTCACCTTAGGGAACAGGTAGAAGTCACATGGTGCAAGATCTGGTAAATAAGGTGAATGTTCTAACATTGAGATGTTGTACTTGGCTAGGAACCTCTTGACGGATAATGCGGAATGAGCTGGCGCATTGTCTTGGTGGAGAACCCATGATTTGTCCTTCCACATTTCGGGGCGGTTTTTCCTTACTCTTTGACGTAGTTTAGAAAGTACCTCAAGGTAGTAATATTGATTAATTGTTTGACCTTCAGGAACCCAGTGCAAATACACAATCCCCCATGGATATATAAAAAAAATCATTGCTTTAAATTTTGACTTGCTCATTCGAGCTTTTTTGGCTATCGGTGAAGTTCGGCTCTTCCAGTGCATGGATTGACGCTTCGTTTCCGGATCATAAGTAAAAAACCAAGTTTCATCACATGTTATTATCTTCTACCTGTTCCCTAAGGTGAAATCTGCATTAAAAGGGACCAGATTTGAGTCTGTAGAAGCTGTAAACGAGAAAGCGGCATGTGCCCTGAAGGAGCTGACAGAAGATGACTTCCAGCAATGGAAAATTCGCATGGAGCGTTGTAGCGATAGAGGAGGAGTGTATATTGAAGGTGAAAATGAGTGATTAGGTATAAAATTAAAATAAAAGATTTTACAACGTCAGTCTCGTTATTTAATAGCCACACCTTGTATTGTGAATTATTACAGTGTTAAATACATTACAATACATAATAAAAAGTACAATACAAATTTTATGGACTATGTACTACGACCAAATTTTGTATTAAGTTTTCTAGACAAACATAATCTAGGCTTACCTTGGTTAAAGAGATAAAAGTAAACGGCGCCTTAAATATAGTGCTCCAGAAGAGAGACAGCATTAATAGGGAAATGTGCACAGTACAATAGTTAGGTTTTTCTGATGAAAATTTGTTACAGTGATGTTTAACAGAAACAGAATAACGAAATAAACAATGACGATGTTTATGGCCCCTATTTTCTATTTAGGTTGTGTATTTTAGTCAGAAAACAAAATATTTTGTGATAATATTAAAGATTATAAACTAATTACAGTCGATTCCGGATAATTGGGACACATCGGGACCGGAGTATTTTGGCCCTAATAAACGAATTCGTAAACTGTAGCGTATACGATAGATACTGTATTTTATTAAACATATCGCACGTGCATTTTAAATGCAAGTTCTATTTATGTACACACGAAAAAATGAAAGGGTATCAGAACAATGATTAAACTTTTTAGCAAAATCTTTTGCCTTGGTTTTAAGCTTTGGACCATTAACACTAACACCTTGTGAAGTTACACTGGTGCATCATTCATTCAGCGCTTCTTCAATAAGTGGGCCCTTTCCTTCACGTTTTCTTTTCTGAGATGTTTCATTATCTTAAAATGCCCACTCTTGACATAACTTATTTTATCTTCTTGGAGCACGATGCAAGCTATCGTACTTTTCGGTACACCAATTAGTTCCGATAGTTTACACTGGCTTAAGTTCGGTGGATACGTTATTATTTTGTCGAAAAGCTTTATTCGTTTACGTAGTCATATCATTACGTGATATTTTAACTGACAAAGACGTTGATAATAGACTAGGTACTGTACTGTAAAACTACGCATAAAAATTTCAATAAAATGTGTGTAACAAATGGGAATTAAAAAAATAAAAAAAAGGTGCCTGCAGATAACAAAACAACCAGATCGGAACAAAAAGGTATGTCATAGTACAATGAAATCACAAAAACTGATGAGAAGTATGAAATTACGAACGTTCTATGAACAGGATACGTATGACAAGTGACAACTAACCTTAAATTGCGAGGAGGTTGTACAGCTCCTTAAGGTCGGGCATGACTAGTAGATAATGACTGAAATTCGTGAAACGACGATTATGTACATACTGCTCTGTAAATATAACATCTCTGTTATGACTGATGTGTGATTACTGTTGTTTATCTGTCGAAATGTTTACTACCTCTGTCCTGCCCATTATCTTATCTTGCCGATCTCGCCGCTTAGAATCATGTTTTGTTCGTCGTGGGCCTGTAATGGTTTTAATAAAACATATTTGTAATACCGATGATTGGCCCCAATAAGCGGAATTGTGTTGTTTTGGTCATCAGCCAAAAGGCTGGTTTGAACCTGTAGAGGTTTTACTTAGTAAATCGAGGAGTGAGGTGGTTTACCCTTGCCTTCCTCACTGAGTGGAAAAGTACACTTATCAGCATGCCAGGCCCTCTGAAAAGAATATATTTTCCACTCTGCAAATGACACTTTCACTTCATTCACCACAGGGTCTGGCTGTATAATGAAATCCATTACTTTCAGAGGAGATAATTCTGATTAGTGTCTTTTACACCTCTACCTCTTCTGTTCTTAAATGATTCAGTCATTTAATTGGCTGACCATGTGATAAGAAACAGAACTATTTATTTTAGCCCTGCAATTAACAGATTGAGTGTAAATAATTTGACACTCCACCTGTCTGTTATGGGCAAAAGCGGAATTATGGACCGAATAAACGGAGTAGTTATCAATGTAAAATCCCGTTTTGTTTTGTTCTTTAAAGAACTGTCCCAAAAAACCGGCTGTCCCAATTAACCAGTGGACCAATTATCCGTAATCGACTGTATATTCTTAATTGGAAAAAAAATGTAATTTTCTTTAGAATTTTCCCCAATCAAATAATAAACGGGGGTTTATGGGGCGTGTTTAGGAGGTGTTTATGGGTTGTTTTGGAGAGATGACATCAAGAGAGTGGTGGGATTAAATGGGGTACAGTACGCAAGAAACTGGGAAATATGGAAAAATTCAGATGAGGGTAACGTTCAGTACTGGACAGTACGCTGTAAAAAAAATCCGTTTATTATTTGATAAGGGAAAATTTAAAAGAAAATTAATTTTGTTTCCAATAAAGAATATATTTAGTTTATAATCTTTAATCTTGTCACAACATATTTTATTTTCTAACTAAAATACACAACATAAAAATAGAAAATAGGTGCCATAAACATCGTCGTTGTTTATTTCGTTATTCTGTTTCTGTTAAACATCACTAACATATTTTTATCAGACAAACCTAACTATTGTACTGCGCATCTTTCCCTATTAACGCTATCTCTCTTCTGTAGCACTATATTTTAAGGCGCCGTTTACTGTAATTTCTTTAGTCAAGGTAAGCCTAGATTATGTTCGTCTAGAAAATTTAATACTAAATTTGGTCGTAGTGCATTGTCCATAAAGTTTGTATTTTATTTTTATTATGTATTGTAATGTATTTAACACTGTATTAATGCATAATATATTAATCTGTGTAGCCTGTTATTTGAAATATACATATAAGTAGATAGTAATGTATTTTTATATATTTATTTATTTAAATAAATAAATTTTGTAGTACATTGTGTGTACTTGTCGGTTGCAAGGTAAATGAATTAGTTCCTGTAATGTGAAGGTTGACTTTTTTACATTTTCCTTCTTTCTCTTCCACCCCCTCCCACATTAATCTCTCTTTCTCTATAATTATCTCTTCGGTTACTTATTTATGCTATTTTTTATTTGTATTTTTATCTGTGCACCTACTTTTTCTTGTTTAGTCTTGAGTTAAATAGACACGTTCAGGTGGGTTGTTGCATCTTTCTTGGGCGTTTTAATGTATTATTTCTTGTATGACTCATGCGTTTTATTTATATTATGTGGCCTTTATAAGATAGTATTGTCTGCGGTAAGGTTTTTTTATTTGCAATTGTAACTTCGCTCCCTAAAGGCCAAACATCCAGTTATTAAAATTATAAAAAATTATATACCGGTGTATTTGTTTTCTTAACTGTAAATTAAAAGTGTTGAAAAAATTATTAGGCTAACTCGAACTTAAATCCTACGCAATAATAGTTATAACCTAAAATAAATTCTTACGACATTGTCTTCTTCTTGTTCTTCTTCCAAACAAGAATTAGATCGCAGCCTGTTCCGAACTCACACACTATATCATCTATCTCCATTTTTTTCGAAGTCTACCAACATCCCTTTTACCTTCCGGAGCATACCAGTGTGCCTGCTTAGGTATCCTGTGATCTACCTTCCTTTCCATGTGCTGTTTCCAACTTTGGCGATAATCCGTTATCTTTCCGTTCAAGTTGTAAATACCCAATTCTAACCTTATTTTCGCAATCCTTATTCTGTCCAAGCGTGTAACCCCTAAGTCTTTCTCAGAAATCTCATCTCTGCCGTCGGGATTCTCCACTCTTGGGTTTTGTATTTGTCCATGCCTCACTTCCATACAGAATAACTGGAGCTGCTATAACTTTGTAGAACTTAAGTTTTGTAGTTCCTTCTTGCTGTATTTACGATTTTTACAGAACTCCATATTCAAATCAAGTTAATTTAAGATTGTATTGTTATATATGTTTTAAGAGAGCAGTTTTGGGTTTTACCGGTTGGTCTCACATGTAAAACTTTATTAAATAAATAAATCATTACAGAGCCTTTGGCGGAATTACGATATTGTTTCGTTTCTATAATATCATTTTCTCAAAATGGAACTGTATTTAAAATTACAGTTGTACTTTCAATTTGGTTCGGTGAAGTGGGGAAAGAAGAAAGTTTTATCACACCTTGATTCTACCAGTTTTAATGTAGTATTTGGTTTGTTGTTAATGCTGAAATAATATTGTTAAGATCTTTAGTTGGTCGCAATATTGCTGAATCATAAAACAAAAGCTGATGTTAAACACAAACTTAATATGTTAGGTGTGATATAAACCTTTTGAAGATATAGGCAAAAGTGGTTTGGTTATTTATTACGGATGACTGATGATCGAAAAATTAAACAGGTGTTTACCTGCACGGACAATGTGCTATTTGACAACCTCGGAAGAGATTGACATCCTAACTTTTTTAAGAAATGGGACATTACTAAGCTTGAAGTTGGAACGGGCCGAGAAGCTTAAACTATCGTTTATGAAAATGATGAAAAATTTAGTCCGGATTCAAAAAAGCAGTCAAACTCCGACACTTTGAACTATGCGTAGTACATTGAAACTATTAGAACCACTGTGTAATAAAACTTTTAAACTCTCTCCTTCCGAATTTTACCCATTAGCATTTTCTTTTCATTGTATAAAACTGTGCCGTTTATAGTTTAATTTATGCTTCAAAATATGCTTAATGCTATATGCTATAAAACTTTAAAATATGCATTTTAGCGCAGTGTATGTAATGAAAGTTGTAGACAATTAAAAATCTACAACTTTTATTTCAAACATTTTTTTGTATAACGCTTAGTTTAGCGGTGATTAGTGATTTTTTTGTTTTTTTCCGTGAAAAATTTGTAAAAAATCGATTTTTTTAAGATTTTGGGCGTAGTAAGCCTATCCATTTTACGCTAATAATGCATATAATCAAATTTATATATATTTAAAAGTTCTACAACTTTTATTTGAAGCATTTTTCTCCACAGAGCCTAGTTTAGCGGTAAAGAGTGATTCCCCGAATTTTAAAGCCAAATTGAGGTTGATTTTCATTTTGCATCGTTCACTCATGACTAAAATAAGGTTATGTTTTGTGAGGTTAGGTTTTTTGGTAAGATAAAGTCGTGTAAGTGTTTCGCACCAGATTATTAAAGTTATACTCAAGAAAAATTAAACTCGAATGAGCTATGAATTAGTTTATTTTATGCACCTCTCGTAGGTTAGCAATTGCTCATAATTCAGTGAATCTAAAGATTTTTACATTTAAGGGATTCTTTAAAGTTTTTTTTGTAAATGTGTGCAAAGAACATACTGCTGTAGTTTAAATTACAGTAAATGATGTCGGAATATTTAGCGTAAGAATCCTGTTTCATAATAAGTAGATCTGCTCCATTGGTCTATTACTGAAGTTGTACGTGCTCGAAATACGTGAGATAAAAGAACAGTATACGGTAAAGTTACTCCTCGATTTGATCGCAATAATCACGCCATAACACCTTGCCCACGGCAAGGACTTTTACTTTCTATGTATTCAACAGTAACTCTATATCTTTTTACCACTTCTTGTTCCTCTACATTCAGTCTGTAGATTATAAATCTTAAATCTTTTTATTTAGTGTTACTATCTCTTTTCATTTCGTATTAATATCTTATACCATTCTATACCAGCGTCCTACGTGACAATCCGTTGAAAACGAATGTCAATTTTTAAATCACGTTTTTATTCTGTTAATAAATAATATTTTACTATAGTCATGCTCTGTGTTGTTTGGATCGTCAGTCGAAAGACTGGTTTGAACCTCTAGAGGCTTTACTATGTAAAACGAGGAGTGAGGTCATTTACTTGTGCCTTCCTCACTGAGTGGAAAAGTATTCTTATCAGCATGCCAGACCCTCTGAAAAACACATTTTCCACTCTGCAAATGACAGCTTCACTTCATTCACCACGGGGTTAAGCTGTGTAATGAAATTTTTTAATCTCAGAGGAAATAACTCTTGACTATAGTGTCTGTTACACCATTACCTCTTTTTTCGTAAATACTTCTCAGTCATATAATGGTTGACCATGTGATAAGAAACAGAATTATTTTTTGTGGCGTTGTTATTGTCTATTATGGGCAAATCATGCTCGTATTAGACTAAATATAATGCTCTAAAAATAGATTTATTCTATTAACTTTAGTAGTTTTTTCCCCTTTTGTCTTTTCACCCAATATTCATGCATTTTTTGGGCATGTTTCAATTTTTTTTATCCGATCATTTGTTACCATTTTGTTTTCTTCATTTTCTCCTCTGGAAACCCCTCGTCAATCTTTTTCTCTTATGCCTAAAATTTAGGAATTACAAAAGAGTTCTCAGATGAAATAAATATATTGGCATAAAAGTTAATCAACATCAAAGAATCAATCCAGAAGAGAAAATGAGACGTGGTCGTATAAAAGAATGAACAAAAATAGGGTGACTTCTGAAAATTTTCATAATACGTAAAAAATTATTTTCTAGAAACATAAAACAAGAGCGTCATAAATTATTTGATGAAGTTGACTTGTTTCAGATAATTATCCTGGGAGTTATAGTTGTAACAGCTGCAATACAAAAAGTCGGAAAACCTTGGACGAAAAGGAAAATAATAGAATGGAGGAGTTTCTATTATCAAGTTTTTTTTCTTCGTATAGGGCCAATTTTAGACCACTGAGGTAACTAGACTTTTCTGGAAGCACTTTTTGCAGCCCACATTTTCAGCATTCGCTCACTGTAGGCTTTTCTCCTTTCTTCTGTTCACTCAGTGTTCTGTTTCTGCTCTTCATTGAAGCCCTTAAAATCCATAATTAGTTATCTGAATTTGTTTCGATTCATTAAGTTTTCTCTGATTATTTCGGTTTTCTTATTACTCTTTCTGACTTCTTTAAACCATTTATTGGACACCTTAAGTCTATTGGTCAGTGTATTGGTTATCAAAGGTAGTGGTGTGATGAAGGGTTGGGGGGGGGGGGTTGGCTTAAAAAGTAAATGAAGTGAAATGTTCTTTATTTTTCTAATATTGGGCAAGTTTTTAATTTAGAATTGGTCGTTATTAACGAAGTTATAAAATTGCATTAGTAGGCGTAGTCTTAATTTTTGTTTTGAGTTATATTTAACAATTTTTTTTAACGTCGCATCAACTCCAACGGTCATTAGCGACGACGTTGGGGTGTAACTACGTATATACAATGGAGGATGAAAATCATTGTTTTGTAACGTATAAAATATGCCGTGTCTAAGCGACCGCATGATGACAATTTTTACTTATTGAAAATGCATGCCCTGGTCTATTTACAGGTATAATTATATTTCTAATTATTCAAACATTGAACCCTTTGTCCCAATAGGAATTGGCTTTAAACATGATACTTACATATTAATAACCATTAAAAGTGCTATATAAGAAACCCTTTTTGTCGTATAAGGGGGCTTGGCTTACAATTAAACCATATTGGGGGGGGGGGGCTCGAAATAAAAAGTTACTGCGGGGTTATGTCCTAACCCTAGAGTCTCAATGGTCGATTTTGAGACGATGTTACCGCTTCTTGAACCGGTCGCGTCGCAAAATCGGATTTGCTTTATAGTATTGCAATGTTGTCGTTTTAGTTTTAAATTCATCTATAGACAGCGTTGCTGTTTTGTATAATAGTTTATTAATGTATAAAGTAAATTTTTACGTGTAATACAATAGTTTTAGTTGCATATTCTGCCTGTGTTTCTTTGTTGAAATAACACTATCCTAGAGCTGAATTTGGTTATTTCTTTGTTTACATGATGTGTTTTTGTACATATTTTCTTCAGTTTTGAGGGTAAAGATTCATATAGGTAACGATTCGTTTGTAATGAATTTTGAAAGTAGAGCGTAAGAAAGTTTTAAACAGTAGTGTCATTTGAAATTTTAGAAAAATATTTTTTTAAATTATTTTTAAATACCTTTAGCATCCCTAACTGTCAGATTAAAATTTCAATAATGTATTCATTCTATTTTCCTAAGTTTTCTTATTATTTTGATACGTCAAGGGATAAGGTTTGTGATTTATAGCAAATTTTTAATGATTTTTTTTACGGTTCGGTGATTCATATGCTAGAAATTTTCTGCCGGTCTAGAAAAATGTTATTGCCGGCTATAGGGTTAGAAAAGGTGTAAAATTGTGTCTTAAAAGTGTATGTTAAAGTGTAAAGAAGAGAAAATAAAAAAGGAACGTTTATAGTTTGCACTCAAAAATGTATAAATCGACTTTTATAAAATGTCAATTTAAATTTATTAATTTAAATAAAAACTACTGTGTATGAATTACGACGTTATAAAAAAAAAAAATTAAAAGTTTATACATTTAATGCGCGTGTGTTAACAGATTTACTATTATTGGGTTTAAGAGTACTATATAGTTTAGTATACCTTGGGGTCATTGTCGTTTGATTTTTATGTGGTTATTTTTACATTTGAAACGTCGTCCGTCCGATCACAGAAATTAGTAGTTAGGCCTAAACTGTGTGTGACCACTACGCTAACTGCAACTCTTCTCGCATACTCATCTTTTTTGAACCTACTTAACCAAACTTTCAGTTTAACAACAAACATTTTTATGTATAAATAGATTTGACAGGGAGTTAGTGAAAATTCCAGAAGTGCCTTTTCTGTTTTTAGAATCTCTCTGGAATGTTTAATAGTCTCCAGCTTCGTATTTTATAGACTTACTCTGTCTTCTCCTTGTGTATTTTATTATTAACTTGGAATTTTGTCCAGTTTGTTTGTATGTTTTTTTTTTAAATATATTTGTTTACGTCTTATCTTACATGTGTTTATTTAGGCAAAAGTTTCCTTTTCCATCTTTTTATTATCTACATTGTTGCAATCTTTTATATGCTTGTATTTCTTGTTGTGTTATAAGAAAGATGTCTTAAGTCGTTCCGTATTAAAATAATTTTTATAAAACCTGTTTTGTTTTTTATTCACATAATACGTTACGAGTGATGAAATAGTCAATTCTGGTCGTTTAAATTGATTACATTTTAATAAATTGTATTTTTATTTTTTCTATCCTACAACAGAATATAACAATTTTTCAGTAAATTTTGTTAAACTCTCATTGTCATAAGATTTGCCCATAAGAGGCAGTTGGAGTGTTCAATTATTTGTACTCAATCTGTTAGTTCCAGGGGTACAAAAAAGTTCTATTTCTTATCACATGGTCAGCCAATTATATGACTGAAGCATTTAAAAACAGAAGAGGTAGAGGTGTAAAAGAAACTATACTCTTTTTCAAAGTTGATGAGCTCTGAAAGTACGCATTGCCCCCTACCCACTTAATAGCTAGCTAATGACTTGCCAGCAACGTTGCCAATACTTGCTCTCGTAGCTCTGTTATGTATTTCGTCAGCCTTTCTTTTTGGTCTTTCAATAACAATTATAACCTTTGAACATACAACCAGTTGTTCGTTAGGAGATACAAGACACGAATGAACTACTTTGACTTTTACGTTTGTCAGGCGGATACTTTCGTACAATCTGACAACACTGGTAAATATTCTGATTGGTCTAAACGCGTGAAACAGTTGAGCTTGTCAACGGTTAAAAGCATTATAGTCAAAGTTATCTCCTCTGGGAAAAATTAATTACATTATACAGTCAGACCCTATGGTGAATGAAGTGAAGGTGTCATTTGCAGGTTGAAAAGTAGTTGCTTTTCGGAGGGCCTGGCATGCTGATAAGCATACTTTTCCACTTAGTGAGGAAGGCAATTGTTAACCACCTCACTCCTCGTTTTACTTAGTAAAGCCTCTAGAGGTTCAAACCAGCTTTTCGGCTGATAACCTAAACAAATGTTAAGGTCAACAGCCGAAAGGCTGATTTGAACCTCTTGATGTTTTTCTAAGTAAAAATGAGAAGTAAAGCGGCTTACCATTGCCTTCCTCACTGAGTGGAAAAGTATGCTTATCAGCATGCCAGGCCCTCCGAAAAGCAACTACTTTCCACCCTGCAGATGACACCTTCACTTCATTCACCAGAGGATCTGGCTGTATAATGATGAAATTCATTATTCTCAGAGGAGATAACTCTTGACTATTTTTTTAATAGTGTCTTTTGGACCTCTACCTCTTCTGTTTTTAAATAGTTCAGTCAGATAATTGGCTGACCATGTGATAGGAAACAGAACTTTTTGTAGCCCTGGAACTAGCTGATCGAGTGCAAATAATTTAACACTCCACCTGCCTGTTATGGGCACACAGTGTCAATATGTAACAATATTTTAAAAAATAGAAAAACATTTGCTCCGAGCTGCTCCTGAGCATGAGCACATCCTTAATCATTTGTTTTTTTGTCATCAGTTTCTCGACTGGTTTGGTCCAGTTCTCCTAGTTGTTCTATCTTGCCTAAGTCGTTTCATATCTACATACCTGTATACGGAGTTATAGTCGACAAAAGTAGATTAAGAAATAGAAGGAAAAAACATTTTCTAATCATCTTGAAAATATTTTCTGAATAACGATGAAAGAATACACAAAAGTTATCAAATTATTTTGTAAACAACAACCGTTTCAAAAATTTAGCATATGTTTTGAATTACCCAGTAACAGTAGGACGTAAACATAATCCACAAGTAGCGAGTGTGGCACAGGGTTCTAAAAATAGAACATATACTATATATTTTTACTAAGAGGGGAATATCATACAGTGTTGTGTACAAACTAAAGTAGAATCAGGCCTAATGCAGTAGCTGACATTAGTAGCGAGCCATGAAACGATTAAATTTGTTGACGACCGCTTCGGTTGTTGCTGGAGTGGAAAAAAGAGACGGACCAATTATTGTTGGTTACCAGGGCAACTAAACTGAAACGTCTGTACTTATATTGTGCAACAGAAAACACAATGAGATAATAGGCTGCACTTGAATAACAAATAAAACAAGAAAAAAACGTTTGCTTTCTTGTTGTACCGTAAATCGGATTGGCCTACCTTAAGGTGAATACAATGGAGGTCGATGTCACGTTGCTTCGGAACAAACTGAGGATTTGTAAAAGACTGTACGAATAAAATGGAGCAAATATATAGGTCTTGTTTCTTGAAGCCAAATTCTAAATATGTTTAAATAAATAACAAACTGTTATGTGTAAATTTTATGTTATGTATAAAAATTTTAAAGATTAGGTGGGTGGACAAAATAAGTAATTTAGAGGTTCTTAGACGAGTGGATGAAAAAAGAAGTATATGGAAACATCTTAGCAGAAGAAGGGATAGGCTAGTGGGGCATATCTTAAGATATCCAGGTATTGGTCTATCAATAATGAAGGGTAATATTGAGAGAGTGAATTGTACGGCGAGGCAAAGGTTAGAATATTTAATGCAAATCAGAAAAGATGTAGGGTGTTACAGGTAAGTAGATATGAAACGACTTGCGCAAGATAGAACAGCTTGGAGAACTGCATCAAACCAGTCGAGAGACTGATGACAAAACAGTAACATTGTAACAAATCACCAATTTGAAATGGTTATACAAATAAAATTACTTTCCGCCACTTTGTTTTGATTTATCATAAGCAAATGAAACTCGAGGATACTTTTTTATTTTCTCTTGCCTATGTGAATATATAGGATGGAAAGTATTGTTTTCATATCGATTTTTCGAAATTGAGTTTTCACCGGATATACACGTTTCACCCCCCCCCCTTCTGGGGGGTTTCGAAAAATCGACATGAAAACAATACTTTCCTTCCTATATATTTCTAATGCTTTTATGACGAATATTACGTTTTATTGTTAATTATTTGCATTGGCAAGAGAAAGTCGTGTGAGTGTTTCACACCAGAATTTTACGAGTACACACACACACACACACACACACACACACACACACACACACACATATATATATATATATATATATATATATATATATATATTGTAACTGTACAGTTTCCAGTCTGTTGAGTGTGCGATACGTCCGGCATAATAATAAAAAATAGCAACCTCTTCGTGGGACACCCGGTATATGTCATTAAATCTTTACTCAGGGAACTTTTGTAATCTGTTATCTTAGAATTCTCTTTTAAAACCTCCTATACTTTATAATATTATATCCTAGTCTGCGTGTCTACATTTCTGTCTCAGTATTAAAGACTGTTAGTCTATATTTTTTCTTTCCTTTTTTCTCTCTTTTCTTTTAAATTATCTCTCATCTACCTACTCGTTTTAACCTTTATACTCGAGTATCTTACCATCTCTTTTCTCATTAAGTAAATCACTAATCAGTCTTCTTCCCACTCATAAACTACAGTGATCTACTACCACTACTACTTCTTGAGAAGTCTAGTTAATTCATGTTCCTCATTTACTTTCCCCTATCTCTTATTTGTATTTATTTATTTTTATCTGTACTTTTTATCGTCGTTTTTATGTATCTAAGATATATATATATATATATATATCTTAGATACATATACATCCTTATTATATCTTTGCTCACAATTAGAATCTCATTCTTATCTCATAGGTTACAGTTCTTATTTAAATTTTATTAAATTACTTGTATTCTGTGCGGTGCATATTTCAAATGATAAACTTCATTTTTATTCAATGTATTATTAAGTTTAGACCTCCCTCTGTGGTTATTCTTCCATGCATATCTAAGTTATTAATAAATAATCTTTAAGTGATAATAGTATCCATTGATTCTCTCCTTCATTTCTTTTTTCGTAATGATTATTAAAAGGAATCGTCATTGATTCATATTACGGAATTATAGAACGACCACAGGAATCCACGGAGAATTATTTTTCTGTATTAATTATTCACCGCCAATTTTTGTTTTCTTTAGAATTCTGGATTTTTTGAATTGGTAGATATTTAATGAAAATTCTGGGGTGAAACACTCACTCAACTTCCTCTAGCCAATGCAAATAATTTATAATATAGCCTAACATTAGTAATAAAACATAAGGAATAAACAAAAAACTAACCTCAAAAAACATAATCTTATTTTAATCATGAGTCAAAGACGAAAAGTAAAAATCAACCTCAGTTAGGCTTTTTAAAATACGGAAAATCACTCTTTCACGCTAAACTAGACTGTAGAGAAAAATGCGCTAAATAAAGTTGAAGATCTTTTAATTTTCTGTAAATTTGATTATATACTACACTTTTGTCGTAAAATGCATGCTAAGGCTGAAATTTTTTAAAAAATTGATTTTTTATACGTTTTCTTGAGAAAAAAACAGAACTTCGCTAATTACCGCTAAACTAAGCGTTATACAAGAAAATGTTTAGGCCTAAAATAAAAGCTGTAGGGTTTCAGATTCTCTACAACTTTTATTAAATACATTATTGCGAAAAAATGCATATTAAAGTCGCAATCTTAAAAAAAATATTTTTTTTATGAGAAAACAACCTTCCCAAGAGTTCCAGCAGACATGATGCCTACCGTATCTTGTAGAGCATAAAAAATGTCATAAATGAGGCGATTTTTAAAAAAATCGTAGGAGCCGTTTTTGAGAAAATCGCAAAACAGCGAAACTACTACTTCCGGTTGTTCGATTTTGATGAAAATGTTCGTGTCGGTTCCGGTAATAGTACCTAACTTAAGTTTCAAGTTCGTACAGTGTTCTGTTCTTGAAATATTTTGTTTACACACACACAGACAAATTGCTAAAAACATGTTTTTGGGTTCGAGAGGTCTGAAAACGGTTTAGTTCTGGTGAAAACTCGATTTCGAAAATCGACACGAAAACAATACTTCCTTCCTATATATTCATATATGCTAGAGAAAGTAAAAAATATTAATTTAGAGTGTAGGTTTTCTTGTCCGATTTATAGAATTTATTGTGTTTTAATTGGAACATGAAATGGTTCATTTTATCGTTAATTAAAAACATATTGAGGAAGAAATAAAAGTTTAAAAATATATTCTCAGTGTAAATGGTGTAAATAAAGTTTTTATTCTTTAAATCAGAGTATGTATGCGGGCACAGTTATAAGAATGACCAAAGGTCAACGAGTGGTAGGAATATCTCAAGGAGTTCGACAGGGGTGCCCGTTATCACCCGTTTTATTTAACCTATTCATTGACGACGTCATGAGACAATGGTACTGCGTGATGGAACAGAAAGCTGTTTTTGGACAGATGCCCTTGCAGATATTGGCTTTTGCAGATGACCTGGTGATGTTTGCTGACTCAGAAGATAACCTTCAACGATGCCTGCACGCATTTAACATGATTGCCCAGGGATTTGGTCTGCAGGTCTCTTCAGAAAAAACAAAAGTGATGGGTTTTAAGGGCACAGATCATCTTAGAAGCAAGATTGTTATCAATGGAGAAATATTGGAGCAGGTGAAGACATTTTTATTCCTCGGATGTGAAGTATCGTACATACAATCAAGAGACGTAGAACTTAAATTACAAAAATTTCAGCGCCTTATCTATACAGTAAGGAAAACTTTGGTGGGAAAAGTAAGGAGAGAAACGGTTTTGAAGTTTTATAAAACACTAGTGCTGCCAGTCCTGTTATATGGATCTGAAAGCTGGACGTTAACCACTCAGCAATTAACTAGAATCGTAGCGGCAGAAATGCGACTGTTGAGGCCCCTAGCGGGGTATAGTTTGCTGGACCATAAGAGGAATGAGGATATACGAAATGAGCTTGGGATGCTGTGTGTAACGGATGCGATCACTGGTTATAGGCAGAGCTGGTATGAGCATGTGCTAAGAATGGCAGATGAGCGAGCACCGAAGATTATCCTTAATTACCAACCGGTTGGGCGACGTAACATAGGAAGACCAAAGAAAAGATGGTCATCGCAAGTAACTTAAAGATTTGCTAGCTTGAGAACGGAACAGGACTACAAGGCCTAAACCGTGATGCTTATGATGATGATGATGATGATGATGATTCTTTAAATCGTAATTAACATGCAGACATAAAAAAGGCTTGGCGTACTCCGTATATTGTACAACCTATTATGTAGGCCTACAAACACAATAGGCCTTGCCTTTTTTATTTTTAATAGCAATTTTAAGTGTAGATTAGTATTTCCTGTCTGTAGAGTCCTCTTTACAGTACTATTACGTTAGCCTATTAAATGCAATTGTATAAAGTTACTAAAATAGAGACTAAAATCTTCATTACGTTATAACAATGTCATAACCTTCACGCCTTTGTGATGATGTGAAGAATATTCATCAAACATTGTTATTAGGACCGTTTAAATTAAAACAAAAACAAAACTGTTGAAGATGTAAATTTTTTATTTGATATTTCTATTATAAATTTGTAATAATAAGAAAAGAATCCTAAATTATTTATGGCGTAACAGTTTTCATACTCTAGTTTTGTTTGTAAAGTGGTATTTATATCATTTACTACTTTCACGCTTCGTTAACTGTTAATATTTCAAGTGTTGGTCTCAAGAAAATTTGTATGATGTTAAATAAGAACTCATCAAATTCTTTTGCTTGTTTCATTACTGTCAGTGAAGATAACGCTGACTATTTGTAGTGTCTTTTACAGCCTTATCTGTTCTTAAATTCTTCAGTTATGTAAATGGCTGCTCATTTGATAAGAAACAGAACTATTTTTTGTAGCACTGGAACTAGCAGATCGAGTGCAAATAATATAACACTCCACCAGCATGTTATGGGCAAGATGTTATGGCAGTGCAAATTCAGTATGTCGTATAACGAGATACCTGAAGTTGCCAACGGCGCTCAAGCGTTACGATACGCAACCGGTTGACAATGCATATTTTTACATTTCATAAACGTAATTTTGAGTTTCAGTTACCGGTTTAAAACAAGTTTAAATAATGACAAAAACTTTCGTTCACTGATTTGATTAAACATTTTCTCCCCCCCCCCCATAACTTATTGGTGGATTGGTTAGATAGCCACACCTACTTAGACCTTTACGTCACAGCTGATGGGCACTGTGATTCGTTCTGCCAACCACTCCCAATAAAACTCGAGTTACAATCGATCAATCTCTTTCTTTCTAATTATTATTTTTTTAGTAGATACCCTTACTTACATATTTCTTTTAATGTTTTGAAATGCGTTTAAAATTGGTATTTTTGTTACATCAGTGATAAATTTTAAACTTAATTTTAGGGAATTTGAGCAAAATTAAGAAAGTTATTTTGTGACAGATTTTATAATAAATTCTTTTGAAGATAAATTATTATTTCTGTCTTTCTTATTGCGAGTTGGTTTCAATACTTAACTGTAACGGTTGCAGGGATGTTTCAAAGGTGTTATTTTCACATTTATTCAAGTGGTTTTATAACTTAAAAAGAGGAGAAACAATTATATGTATTCATCCTTTATAATATTTTACGTTAGATTTATGGATAGGAGAAAAGATTATGTATTGTACTTTACAGTTAAATCTTGAAAGAGGTTTAATTATTTCTGTCGTGACAAGAAACCGTTAAGAAAATGATGACATCAGTTTGAAGAAAGAAATGGATAATTGTCATAGGCTATGTGTGGTGCTTGTATGTTCCTCTTGACACATATCCTACTCTAAATAAAGAAAGATAAATGCAGGAATTTACGTGCGCCAAGAAATAATGTGTGTGTAATTTCTGTTACGTCTTCACTGTACTTTATTATCCAGTTATTCTTAAAATACCACTTTTCCGGCTTCACGTATACTTTATTTAGTTTTCTGTAGTAATTCTGTTATTTAATCGGCAATTGTTTACTGTACTTTAATGAAAATTAATTAAATAAGTTTCAATTTATTATTTATGGATAATTTCTAGCGGTTTTCATGAGAAGATTAAATGCTGATGCTGTTAACAATAACAGGTGCATATTCACAACTACCTGGTAATGTAGTACCTGTTTCAAACTTTTCTCCCTTTCGTACGTACCCTTTGAAGTAGTACAGTGTACCCCTATTACTAAATTATACCCCTATATTTTTAAGTTCTTTTGTCCTGAATGAATATGTAGGAAAAGAAAGTATTGTTTTCATATCGAGTGTTCACGGGAAATAACACATTTTCAGGCCCCCGGAAAAACATGTTTTTAGCGATTGGTCTGTGGGCGCGCGCGCAAAATATCTCAAAAACGGAATATCGTACGAAGTTGAAACGCTTGAAGGGAAGCCGTTTGCCTAGATAGGCTATGAATTATAAGCCCAACGTTCGAAGGGATGTTGGTTCTCCGAGGGGAAGATGATTTCCGGAACAGGAAGTACTACCTAACCCATGAAGGGAAGAGAAGAAGCTGGAGGACGGGGTGGTGGAAAAGGCGAAGGACAAGAAGAAGAAGTTGAAACGTAGAACTTACGTTAGGTACCATTAGAAGACCCGACACAAACAAAATTAAAACAAACGTTTCTACTGCTTTCAATTTCTGAGAACTCGTATTCAAAACATTTCATCCATCGCAATTCATTACTCTCAGAGAAGATAACTCTAAAAATTTATAAAGTCTTTTATAGCTCTATCTCTTCTGTAGTTAAATGCTTCAGTCATATAATTGGCTGACCATGTGATAAGAATCAGAACTATTTTTTGTAGCCCTGGAACTAGCAGATCGAGTGCAAATAATTTAACACTCCACTTGCATGTTATGGGCAAGATGTTATATCAGTCCAAGTTCAGTGTGCGCGTGCGCAAAATATCTCAAAAACGGAATATCGTACGAAGTTGAAACGCTTGAAGAGAAGCCGTTTGCCTAGATTGGCTATGAATTATAAGCCCAATGTTCGAAGGGATGTTGGTCGTCCGAGGTCAAGGTGGTTTCCGGAACAGGGAGTACTACCTAACCCATGAAGTGAAGATGAGTAAAACAAAGAGGAGGAAGTGGAGGAGAAGGTGATGGACAAGAAGAAGTTGAAACTTAAAACTTACGTTAGGTACCATAAAAGGACCCGACACAAACATTTATATCAGAATCTCTCGACAGGAAGCAACTTAGTAGTTTATTTGTACGATTTTCTAAAAATGGCTCCTACGGTTTTTTTTTAAATCGCCTCAATTACTACATTTTTTAATGCTCTAATTCATAGGGTAACCGTATCTGCTGAAATTCGTGGGAGCTGTGCTCTCATGGTAATAAATGTTCTTTTAACATTTTGGTTTTAATATGTATTTCAAATCATTCTTTGAAATTTGATTTGAATTTCTACACTTAGATCCCTGTTATATAGCAAATGCTTCATTATTGTACTTCTGATTTATTCGGTTTTGGTGTTTAAATATCAATAAAAACATTCATATTGTTGTCTTTTTAAAGGTATAATTACCTTCTTTTGGGGATATGGTCCATACACAGTTTTAATTTTTGTTCTCTGTAAATAGCTTTCTTCCGGTAATTATCCTCCACGCCCAGCTGTATTTTTTATGCTACTATTAAACTGGGAGGATTTTATTATATCTTCTTAATAATCATCTTTGTGTGCTTATTAATATGGTTCAAATCTGTCACCTCAGGGTTAATTTAATTAACTTACTGGGTTTCTTTTGTAGTAGAATTATTTTAAAATAAAAATTCAAATCATAATGAATTTAAATTACTATTCTTTTGTTATCCAAATCATTTCCGAATTGTTAATTGTATTTTTTTACAAGTGTTGGTCAGTTATATATTTTTAAAATGTATCTGAAATACATAATCAAATTTAAATGCTTCCGGATTTTTATTTCTTAACCATTCAAAATTTTAAAGTAAGATATTATTATGTAAATTCGATATACCACAATTTTGTTTGTTATATTGAATATAATTCCTACACATTTTTAAAATCAACTTGTACAATCAGTGAGGTTAAACGATGTTTTTCGCCCGGCCGAGCCTACCTGCTACTAGTCTAACTAAAAACATCGTCCGCGTTGGTGAGTAAACACTCACGTAAATTAAAAATTAAAAATAACATTTCGTAAAAGATACTTTTTTTGGTTTAACGTCCGATTGTTCTGCAATTACTGCTAATGCAGACGGTGAAGGATGAAATGATTTTTTGTAACGTATGAAAATATGCCGTGCCTGACTGGGATTCGAACCCAAGACCGCATGATCAGAGGCGAGAACGTTACCAACGTGAAAGATAGATATAGGCAATATATAAAATGACCGTTTTTAAGTAATAAGCAATCAAACAACTACTTCTCAACGGAATGATTTATTTTGGTTGTGACTAATGTGTGTAAATTGGTTTTAGAAATGTAGGTTAATGACCCCGCACTGCTACTCACTCCATTGCAGGGTCCTTAAGGTCAGAGCTACCATTAAAACTCAAAAAAGTAACATATAACTCAATGGGTTGGTCTAGTGGTAAAGTCGTCGTCGCGAGTCAGCTGTTAAACAGCTGACGTGGTTAACGAAACTAAATATTTTTGCCCGTGACCTTCGGATGGTGTTATCGGACGAGGGTTATTTTATTGGTTGTACCTGATGTTTTCCGTACGCCTGATAACACAACGAGTTCTCATAAAAACTGTACTGTATTCTGAACGTGAAATAGAGTATAGTATTAACTTGTTTTTATTTTTCACGACTTGCCTAAACTAGTTCTCAAGTACAGCGAGAATAATATCTTTCTTCTCTAAGTTGGTACTTCTGAATCGGTACTAAGTGCTAAGAGTATAAGGTACTCTGTACCAGTACTCGTACCCAGTTGTATTAGGAACAGAAAAATCCTGTTCCGACCCAAGACTAATTCCTGCATTATGAAAAGTCAACAAAATTTATTTACGTATTTCTTACAATATCATCATTGATCTACCGGATCGAACGTGAGAAACACCATTTCACTGTTGATTAAATGATTTTCTCTCAACTGTGTTTAGATGATTTTTTTCAAACTAATTATCGGGTTTTTTAGTAAAAACAACCCTGAAAATCCATGCCACAAGAATTACGAAATTTACAATTATTACCGGTTTTTCTTAATTCTTGATAGTTTTTTATTATGAATTTGTAGGTATTATTAACTAGGTAATATATTATCTCATTTCATCAATCGGCTTGTTTACCAAACAAGTTTGTACTTTTATTAGTCATTTATTATGAAGCCTAAACATCTACTAGTTATATAATAAAACCTAAAAAATTTATGTAGGCTGTATACATATAATATTCTGTTACTAAATTATCTTCATCATCACCTAGTATTTCTCAATATATTTAATACAAGAAAAATTTGTTTCTTAATTAGACTAATCGATTATCATTTTGGAGAATGCATTTTCAACAATGTTTTGATTTTTTAATTAAAAGATCCAAGTTTTTAGCATTTTGTTTAGTATAGTATTCGTTCACTGATTCTGGAAATACAGTCGCAAGAAACACTTAGGTCTATTTTCACGACGCTAGTTTACTAGCAGCTAGTTCTAGCGTCGTGGGAACAAACAACTTACAGCTACTTAAAAGCTAAAAGCTACTTAAAAGTTAAAGCGCTAGTGACTTTGAGAATGTTTGATTTTACTAGCGCTAGTAGGGGAGAAAAGGTCACGTGATTGACTAGCGCTAGTAAACTAGCTTGCTGTAAACGTTTGGAAACGTTGCTAGTTATTAATAAGCTTCTAGTGCTAGCAGGACCTACTAGCGCGTCGGTGACGCTTCCCATGGAACTAGTTAATTACTGCCAATGCTCTAAAAACGTATGTGAGTTTTTTTTTGTATCGGAGGCGGCAAGAAAAACTCATGTTCACTCCCTCACGATGAGGGAAGTAGTGTTGGACTCAATTGAGGCGTCCTCGTTCAGCCCCAAGGAGGCCGCAACCGCATACCATTCAAAAACCCGCCGCCTGGCCACTTGATCCTACATCAGCAAACAACCCTCCACCTCCCTCGGAACTGTTTATGTAATACTACAAGGGAAATGTCGGGTTAAAAAAAATTTACATACTGTCAGCGGGGCGTGGAAGGGAACCGTAGCCTAATTTCTCTCTCGCTGTCACTGACCAACACTCACTCTCTCTTTTTTATTCATCTCTTTCTTCACGAGCTCAGGAAATTAATGTGCCGATCTTACCTTCTGAGATCGGGGCAGGATTGATTCACTGTGGGAGAGGGCGACCCCGCTTATCTCCATTTGTCTCCTCCCGACTACCCTCTCCGCAAACTGAGCGACCAACTTCCAACTCTCCTCATCCCGCAGCATCGCTGCCCCTACTCTCCCTGGGATCTACTGTGCAACGCCTATCTTCTCAGATGCCTCCATTCTGTCGAGGCCAAAATAGGGACATCTTTCAAAAATATACGCAATACGTATGTGAGTTATGTTATGTATTGCTGTACAAAGTACAGCTTACTAGCAACGCTTCCAAACGTTTACACCGAGCTAGTTTATTAGCGTCGTGGGAATAAACCTTTAAGGAGTAATTACTAGTAAATATTAAGTACAATATAATAACGTATTATATTTCGTAGTATTTACAATAAATATTGTAATGAAAGTAAAATGAAAGTAATTCTAATTATTTGGTTTAAAATAAAATAATTTGCGTATAATAAACTATAAAAAATCCTTTCACTTGGCTGTTTCAATTCCATATTTTATTGAAACTAAGTTATTAGTATACATTAAGTGTAACCGATTGTCTTCTACATGCATTTTTTCATAGATGTCCATCAATTATAAGGAAAATCACGTTCGAAACATTTTGTTGGCAAAAAAATTGTTTAAATTAATTCTCTGTTCTGCAGAGCACTGTTTTTCTTAAGAATTATTTCTTAATTTTTGTAACTTTTACCTGTTGTTTAGGTCTACAGCCGAAAGGGTGATTTGAACCTCTAGAAATTTTACTAAGTAAAAACGAGGGGTGAGGTGGTTTACGATTGCCTTTCTCACCAAATTGAAAGAGTATGCTTATCAGCATGCCAGACCCTCCGAAAAGCACCCACTTTCCACCCTGCAAATGACACCTTTATTTCATTCACCACAGGGTCTGGCTGTGTAGTGAAATTCATTATTCCCAAAGGTGAAAACTCTGATTAGTGTATTTTACACCTCTACCTCTTCTGCTCTTAAAAAATGCAGTCATTTAGTTGGCTGACCATTTGACAAGAAACAGAACTATTTTTTGTAGCCCTGGAACCAGCAGATCGAGTGCAATTAATTTAGAACTCCACCTGCCTCTTATGGGCATAACTGTATTTATAAATAATTACTTAATTACCTCCAGTTAATTAACCTTTCCATCTCTTTTTAGAGCATTGGCTTCTCTTGTTATTATTAATTAAAATGTAAGGTACACTTGTAGTGACTGTATAAAGTAAACGAAGTTTGAAATTATTTCTTTTGCCAAGTTTTAAGAAAATAAAATCAATAAGTTTTAGTGAAAGCGTTGGTGTAATTTATTGTCAATGTATTCCGTTGCCAACTTTTTTCTACCGTATTTGGTATTCATGACTTTTTGCTGGTAATTGAATTTTTTTATGTAATTTATGTATTCTATTGGAATTTAATCATTTCGTTTCATGATTTATGTATTGCCAGTTTTCGTTTATTATAAATACAATATACAACTTTAACCTGTTAAAAATCTTTTCTGAATACAATGTGAAGATAAAGATATTGTAAAGACAACACAACATTCTGCCCCTTACTCAATGTTGCAGACACAACATTCAGTTTCTGAATTTTGTGTCCATCAACCGTTATGTACGCTTATTTTTGATGAAAATATACATTTTAAATTATTCTTTTATCTAATCTAGCTGCTTGAAAGGTTCTAATGTTTTAATTTTTATTTTAGTCTAATTTTTAGATAATCCTATAGCATCGCTTTATGTGAATATAAAAAGTCAAAAGCTACAATTCTAACAATTGAAATACGTACAGTTCAACCGTTCTTAGTTTGCTCCTACTGTTAACAAACAAAAGCCACCTACTACAGGGTGCACGCTAGAATCCGAGACTTTACGGATGTCGTATTCCTATTAAGTTAACTATTTTTTAAATTATAAGTACTTAAAACATCAGTCATGATATGATGTAGGCCTAACAATTTCATTTTTAAAAATACCTTTAAAAGTATTTTGTAATTAAATACTTTTGAAAGTATTTTGTTGTTACTTTTTAATCAGCGTGTACACATTTTTGTTTAATGCGCATGCTCAGTGACGTCATTATTTGTTTACATTAGGAGCAAACTAAGAAAGGCTGGACTGTAGCTATTCTGTTAAGTTACCTAGGAAAATTAAACGTTTTCGAACGTATTTATTTACGTTTATTAGAACATTTTACCTTATTCTTTTGTAAAAAAAAGAAAAGAAAACAGCACCCGCTAGCTGGGCAACTAATACCATACGAATTCCATAAGTTAATGAATGCCTACTGGTACTGTCAAAATTAGAGCCTTCTGCATGTGCATTTGGTCAGCTCTTAAGAGTAATGCATGACTGAGATTATTCGGGTAAGGAATGGTAACCCTAACAGAAGGTTCCCTGGTCCTCAAGGTTAGGGATTCGGCGTGGGCTGTTACCGTCATCAATGAGTAACATATAAAAATCTCTAATTGACGCTAAACTAAGTTCTGTACAAAAGTCGTTTGAATAAGAGTTGTAGGGTTTGTAATTTCGTATAACTTTGATTATATACGCTTTTACCCTAAAATGCATAAGGCCCGCAATATTAAAAAAAAATTACCACAATAGTATTAACCCACTACGAATTCCGCAGACACGCCGCTTTCCCCATCCTGTAGAGCACAAAAAATGTGGTAAATGAGGTAATTTTAATCAAAATTGTAGGAGCTATTTCCGGTTAATCGACTTTGTTGAAAATATTCGTGCCCGGTCCCCTCATGGTACGTTACTTAAGTTCAAAGTTTCAACTTGTTACAATTTTCCGCTTTGAGTTATTTTACTCACACCGAGACCGATCGGTAATTTTTTTTTTTTTGGCTCAGGGGATCTGAAAACGTGTATTTTCGGTGAAAATTTCATTTTGTAAATTCGTCAATAAGCAACCTCATGACCCAATAAAATGAGGAGGATGATGTGTATGAAGTACAAATGAGGTGTAGTACAGACTCAGGCCGACATTTCCTTGAAGAGTATGATTAATTGAACCCTAACTACTAAAGTACACCAGTAACAACTGTCTAGTATTGAAATCCGAATAACAGTAACTTTTCTTTTATTAGGATTTGAACCAAGTACCTTTGTCTCCGAAAATATTTGTATTAAAACATTATTTTTCGGAATTTATAAGTTAGTACAGTCAACTCCCGATTATCCGCGGAATTGGGTTGCACGAGTGCCGCGGATAATCCGCAAAATGACGAAAAAAAGCGTAGGCATATACAGTAGTATACGCATAAAATCTTTATTAATATTTTGTTATTTAAAGTACATGAATATGTACAATAATGAAAACACTAACTTAAATTACAATATAACATTAAAATTTTTAATTTTGTTAATTATTTTTTGTCCCTAAAAATGTTTGTTTACTGTACTTTTTTTAAATTAGTACATACAATGTATTTAGAAAATAAAACATAAAAATATTGTTTACTTACAAATGATGTGCAGAAGCTATGTTGTAATAGAAGTCACAACGTTTTAAAAAAAGTCAGTCATGTGCTTTTTGTTTTTTGAGTTAAAACACTTTTTCTTGATTTGGGACAGAAGTTTTCTCAACATAAGTTTATCACCAAGCAAAGCGTGTTCTTTATAAATTTAAGCATGTGCTTTACTTTACAAAGCGCGTACTTCCTGTGCTGTACAAATGTTATCTCATTACAAGAAATTTACTTAACGTTAAGAAACAGAATGAAAAAAAAATTCATCCGACGTGCGCGGTTAATCCGCAAAGCGGACAATCCGCCCGCGGATAATCGGGAGTTGACTGTATATTGAACAAGGTCACTTAACTTTGACTGCCGTTGCTGATATGGATATTGTACATACAAGAAATTAAACAACAGGTGAACTTTTTTACAAATTACAAATAAACGATTGGATGTTAGTACATAAACTTTACCTCTTAAGGGTATGTTCAATTGTAAATAAAAGTTTTGTTTTTTTTATTTTTAAAATTTGTATTTGAATATTAGTAACTATCGTTTAAGGAAAATGACATTGAAAAAATTAACAATTATTGTCCTACACAATTTTAAGTTATAAATTTTTATATTTATCTAATTATACGATTTATTACTGAGAACTATGTAATAAAAACATTATAAACGTCAAGGTGTATTACGTTTTATTTTTATTTAATTATTTATGGTAGTTTTATCAAGAAGGTTATAAATGGATGTAACCTGTGAAAAAGGTTATTTATTTAATAAGATGTCACGATTAAGTCATTTAAGGTTTTAATTTTCTATTATAAATACCGTTAGTATGGATTAAATAGGAATTACCTTCAACAACCTCAAAACTTGAGTGTTGTAATCAGTTTTGTTTGTTAATTATTAATCTATGACTCAATCCTGAAGAGGAGGAAGTTTTTAAATTGGATTTATTGTTTTGATTAGATAGAATAATTAGTCTATTGTTCTGAAAATTAGACTAAAGAATTTAATCTTAAATAATGTTAACTATTAAAGGGACTAGGTCCTCGTATCTTTCTCCATACTAACATGACACATTTTCTCAGTCTGTGGTGGAGATAATTAGCTGAATTTTTTTCCACATGTTTATTAAACCTTGATACAGATTTTAACTTGAGGGTTTCTCAAATTAACGTTTGTTGTTGTTTAGGTCAACAGCCAAAAGGCTGGTTTGAGAACCTCTAGAGATTTTATTAAGGAAAAACGAGGAGTGAGGTGGTTTACCATGCCTTTCTCACCGAGTTGCTTATCAGCATGCCAGGCCCTCCGAAAAGCACCCACTTTCTACCTTGTAAATGACACCTTCACTTCCTTCACCGCATGGTCTGGCTGTATAGTGAAACCCATTACTCTCAGAGGAGATAACTCTGATTAGTGCCTTTTACACCTCTAACTCTTCTGTTCTTAAATAGTTCAGTCATATAATTGGCTGACTGTGTGATAAGAAACAGAACTTTTTTTTGTAGCCCTGGAACCAACAGATCGAGTGCAATTAATTTAACACTACACCTGCTCGTAATGGGCAAAATTAATTTTTATTTCACCAGGAAAAAAAGTTTCTTTGGTAATGTCAATAATTTCCATAAATTAACACTATAAAATCTGTTTGAGCTAGTTTTGTTGTTAAACTACCACGCCAAAATCTGTATTCTTATGCAAAAAATGTAGCCTACTCTGAAAATCTCAAGACAATATCTTTAATCATTTTTGAGAAAATGTTCTTTTTATGAAAAAACTGTATTTTCGGAAAACGAAGAACGAAGGAAACGAACAAACTTTAAATTTACTCGTAAGAAAAATTCAGTTGTAAAATAAATGAGAACCTAGAAAAATTGATGAGATTTCTTCCAAGGACTAAGGGGTGTACACGGTTGGACAGATTAAGAAATGTGGAATTAGGTCAGCATTGGGTATTTACAACTTAAACGAAAAGAAAAGAAAAGAAATTATTGCCGATGTTGAAGACTCCGCATGGCAAGGATGTCAGATCACAGGATAACTAATCAGGCACACTGGTATGCTCCAGAAGGCATAAAGGATGTCGGTAGACATAAGAGAAGATGGAGATAGATGATATAGTTTATGAGTTTGGAACAGGCTTCGGCTTAATCTTTGGTAGGAAGAAGAAGAAGACCTAGAAAAACAACAAGGCTGCCTACAATATGTATGAAAAGTTACGTATCTATTAAAAAATATAAAAAAATTCTAAACAAAGAGGATCAAAAGTTTTGACAGGTCCGTGAATAAGAGTAGGCCTATAGAAAATCGTAATGTTGTTAGTTTAAAAAAAATCAATAAAAATATGAAACTTTATCAAAAGGTCACTTAGTGTATATCAACTTACTCAGAAATTCCAGTAGAATTTAAAAAAGAAATGGTGAATTTTTTTTAGACCTGAGTCCCTTAAGATAATATTGTTAACATCTTTTAAAAAGATATATTCAATATTGGGTTTACATTGTATCTGTTGCTGTTTTGTCAGTGATAAAATTCCTTTATAAATGAATTGATACAGGAAGAACTTCCTCTGTAATAATGACTAAACAATAAGTTATCATTGTCATTTGAAGCTCATTTATCAACGAATTTTCCTGAATTAAAATTCTAAAGTTTGTAATAAATTTTTTTATTAAATAGTTAAATTTTAAGAATTATACGAGGGCGATTCGGAAAGTAACCTATGTTTGGGTGTAAATAAAAAAATTTGCATAGAAAATATATTTTATTATGTACATCTTAAAACTAGAGCTTTTTACAATTTTTCAACGTAGTCACCATTAAAATTTAAGCATTTTTCATAGCGTTTTACTAATTTACAAATACCTTCTTCATTAAATCAGCCCCATATGGCACGCAGCTTGTCTTTCAAGACATTTTGAAGTTCGTCGTCGTCATTGAAGTGCTGCGACGTAACTTCATGCGATTGAAGAGATGAAAACCACATGGCGCCAAGTCGGGGCTGTAAGGGAGATGGTCAAAAACGTCCCATTTAAATTGCTTTAAAAGAGTTTATCAACCACTGTGAGGTTTAGCGTTATCATGCAAAACCACAACACCGGATGTCAGCATACCGCGACGGTTTTTTGAATGGCTCGCGTAAGTTTCTTCAAAATTTCACAGTAGAAGTGATCGTACCACGTTCCATAAATTCAATCAGCAAAATTCTCGAAAACTTTTGCCATAATATTCCTCGATGGCAAAGACTGTTGGGCTTTCTTCGGCTTGCATGGAGAATTGGTACAGCCCCAAGGCATCGACTGTTCTTTTGTTTTGACATTTATGTAAGCCATTCTAGTTTCGGGGTTGCAAGAGGTGGCTTGCGTCGCAGTTCTTCGATGATGATCATGATGAACGTCAAATGTCGTAAAAGATTAACTACGTGCCCGGAAGACTGAATTTTATAAAGAAGGAATTTGTAAATTAGTGAAACGCTATGAGAAATGTATACTTAAATTTTAATGGTAACTTTGTTGAAAAATAATAAAAAGCTATAGTTTTAAGATGTATAGGCCTATAATAAAATACGAGTATATTTTCTATGTAAGTTTTTTATTTACAGCCAAACGAAGGTGGTTACTTTCCGAACCAACCTCCTAGTAGTGTCCAGTCAGTATGTTGGTAAGAAGCTTTCACATCTAAGAATAATGCTTCTTGATTAATTTTTTAGGTAAAATTTATACTAAAAACTTCCTGCCAACATCAGTACCCGTTGTATTTACAGCAAAAAATGGAGAAAAGCAGTGATTAAGAAGAATATGATAGACTAGAATGTATCCTGATGTTAAAAACAAATAAAAAGTTACTTTAAGAGACGGCTTGTCTAGTTTTAAGAGAATAATATAGAGGACTTCCAATGAATAAAGAATGTATGACTCAGAGAATGGAATTGTAGATGTGAGTTAAGAGTTGATGGATTTTCTAGGAAGATTGCACAGAAGTATTGAAGTAATAAAATCGTATCCCGGGGCTTTGCTTAATACCAGGTCGTGAAATTCAAAATTTATATGTCAGATCATGCACTGTGGAATACTACAAGAAGTTTTAAATGTCCTTAGTTCAACATACAAACTCTTCGTCGGGCTGATGACAGCTTGGCCGAAAGTAACATAGAAAAAGCTTGTCTTTGCAGAAAATTTTGTAACTTGTCCGTTCCATCAAAAGATTGTTAAAATATAGTGGGAATATTAGAAGTATTCTACAATCGACAAGGATCCTTGAAAAGGTCCAGTATTTGATTTAGTAACTGGAAAGCGGTATAATTTTTCACTCTTGCCATACCAATTGATTTCTTATTCATATAAAATGAACAGATTGTAATGTAGCAGTAAGCAAAAAAGAGAACTAAAAATTCAGTAACTTTTTTTGTCATCAGTCTCTCGACTGGTTTAATGCAGTTCTCAAAGCTGTTCTATCTTGCGCAAGTTGTTTCATATCTACATACCTGTAACACCCTACATCTTTTGTAATTTGCTTTATATATTCTAATTTTTGCCTCCCTCTACAATTTACTCCCTCAGTATTACCCTCCATTATTGATAGCCCACCTATCCTGGATGTCTTAGGATATGTCCCATTAGCCTATCCCTTCTTTTGGTAAGATGCTTCCATATACTTCTTTTTTTATTCACTCGCCTATGAACCTCTAAATTACTTATTTTTTCCACCCACCTTATATTTAACATTTTCCTATAACACCACATTTCAAAAGCTTCTATCCTCTTCCTTTCTACAGCCCCTATCACCCACGTTTCACTCCCATATAACGCTACACTCCAATCATAGTGTTTTAAGAAACTTTTCCTAATCTGTAAGTCAATGTTTGTAGTCAGTAAAATGATTTTCATTTCAAAGGCTTTTCTAGCTTGAGCAATTCTACTTTTGATATCACTTATGCTTCTACCACCCTTTGTTATTTTACTCCCTAGATAGCAGAATTCCCCAACTTCCTGCAACTTGAATAATAATTATATTAACACCATACAAATATTATAGAAATTCGATAAAATTGTTGTGGGAAAATTTCAAGCTTTTTTTAGTTTTAAATAAATAATTATAAACGATCGTGAAAATATTTAGTTTCTCAATAGTTATAGCTACATCATGCGAAATTTCAGTCATTACTAAAATGGCAAGCGTAGAAAAATTTATGAAACAGAGTCATAGATTGAATACAGCTTTGAGCTTTTTCATGGGATAAATTACCACAACGTCGTCGGATTAAGAAGCAAACGACCTCGAAACTGACCTGTATACTCATAAACATTTCACTGTTCGCTGTGGCACTCTGCATGAGCTGTGTAATGTGCTGTCCGATCGGTGTTTCAAACAGCTTCTTCAATTGGCGTGCACGGACATATTAATTTTATAGGTTAGTGAGTTATCATGGCATTCTATTCAGACAAGCCTTGGAATAATTGTTTCTTAAAATAATTTTAAAGCCGTTTTCATTGTTTTTCACTCTTTCCTAAGGTTTCTCTTTTTGTTTTGTAGAATTACAGAAAAAAATAGATTGAATCGCTTTGTCTGGTATAAGGAATGGGGAAAAATATACCGTGGTGGAGCCAATGATACGAGAACTTGACATGGTACGTGGACAGAGAATCATTAATATGAAGCGAAATGTAGTTTTTGGGAAACTACATGTTTTGGGAATAATTTAGCATTATCCAGTAGAAAGTAACTAAATTCTGTAGGACTATAGATTTCTGATTAAAAATGAATTGTTTTCTTTAAAAACGTTAACAGATTCTTGGAATACCTTCACAGGGATACCAATAGAAGATTAAAGTTGTCAAATTCAAACTAGCAAACTTCAGTAAAATAGTAATAGAAAATTGATTAAGCTACAAATGTATGTATATTCGTGTAGGCTTTCATACAAAATGATAGAATGTTACAAGTTCCTTTCTCTCAATGGTACAAAGAGACAGTTTCCCCCTCGGGGATATAGCGTGATGATAGGAAATTATGTTCCCCTTTTATATGTTTCCCTTTCTTCAATCCATTCTATCCTCCCCCTTGTATATTAGCGTCAATTTCTTTCTCTTCCATACATCTATCCTCCCATCGGCGTACAAAATTACACTAGATTTTGTTTTTCTTCTTCCTCTTCTTTCCTATTGGTACCACCATTATTAGCCTTATGACTTTTATATGACTTACATAACATCACCCTTCATATCTTCAACATAATTTCTATACTCTATTACTACAACCATGTTTGTTGTGATGGGGTGGATTTGTTCACGTTTCGACTCGTCTTTCGGTAGGGTTTCCGACACAAATTTCTCTTTATAATATTCGTATTTTATATCCTTTACTTTTTTTCTTAATTTACTTGGTTGGGAAAAGATAAGTTGTTATAATATTATTGACACTACCCCAACAAAAATCCTTTGACCAACTTTTTGTTGCGTTTTACAGTAAAGGTGTAAATGTAAAGGTGGAATTGGAGGTAAGGAAAATCCTTCGCAAAGTCTTTAAAAGCAGGAAAGAAAATTAATCCGTACCTGTAGCCGGGCATGTAAAATGGTCGGTTTATTTTTATTTTGGCCTGCCCGTTGGCGTAGTGTTTAGTGCAGTTGGCTTCTACGCCGAGGTCCCGGGTTCGATGCCCAGTCAAGTCTGGCTATTTTTCATCATTTATCTTCATATATTACCCTTCTCACCGTCTGCATTAGCAGCAATTGCAAAACAGACGTAAAACAAAACAACAAAAATACTATTCCTAAAGATATTATACTCTTCCTACAGTTTCAGGAAGTACTAAGAAACCTAATTCTCTGACGGTTATACGCTTCTAAAAAATACATTTCTGATCTGGTATAAAGTCGGGATTACTGCAAAAACTTGTGTGTTACCTTGCGGTCCCGTAAATAACATACACCCAACCTATATTATTCCATTCCACAGAAAATTGTCGACGAAGCACGTGGTCCCAAACACTTATAAAGCGTTTTGATCTACTTAATTTGGTCTTTTAAACATCCTTGTATAAACCCTTTTTCAGCTGTTACGTTTGGAAATTTAATAGATTAATAAATTAAGTGGAGTAGAGGAAAATAATAATACTCTCCCTTCGAAATCGTAAAACTTACTTACTATTAGAGATGTAGTTCATGTTTTCCTAACCAGATAGCGTTGTATAACGTACTGAGTTACGCTATCCGTTTCGTGTTTAGTGTTAGTACATCGTGCGCTATGGTGTATGTAGGCATGTGCTTAGTTAAAAGGAACAACTTATTCTATCACACGAGTGACGGATCTTTGTTTTAGTCTTGAATTAAAATTATTAACGTCCTGTTTTTCTTTTTATGAGCTGCAGTATGCGCCCTTACTATGAGGAAAATAAATAAAAGTTTTTAGTGGTTTTTATCTGTTTTGTTTGTTTGTATTATTTTTTAAAAGTGTTATTTCATATTTTATTCATTGGAAGGATTATAATTAGGTAAGAAAATACTAAGTTTATTTTTTTTTTTATAAATTTATAAACTACAATATGTATCGCAATATTAGCTGAAATTAAATGTTCTTCGCAGAATTTTTTTTATCTTACTTTATTTGATAAAGTAGATTCGATTAACTGAAATAAAATTTCCAAATTGTTTTTCTCAATAAAGAAATTTCTTAATATTAGTTCTGTAACCACGTGTTTATTTTTTAATTAAAAATATTAGTTGTTTATAATTTCTAATCATTGATGAAATCTAGAGTTTTTTGAATTTATTCATTTATGGTCGCATCCACTACTGTGTCATTAGCGACCAATGTTACATAAATACAAAGTTACAAAGAGGCTGCCTCAAAGCGTAGAGGTAGCGCGCTAGCCTACCTACGTGGAGGTCCAGAGTTCGATTCCCGGCTAGTGTCTGGACATTTTACAAGCCAAAAAACACTGGCAGTTAGATAACCCACCGTAATTGCTAATAAATACACTGTTGATGCGACTTACATAAACCAAAAAAATCTGGTGTACTTTCTCTTGCCAATGCAAATAATGAACAATATAACCTAACATTAGTAATAAAACATTATAAATAATTAAAAAAACCAACCTCAAAAACATGACCTTATTTTAATCATGAGTGAATGATGCAAAATGAAAGCCAACCTCAGTTTGGCTTAAAAATACGGAAAATCACTCTTTCACGCGTTGTAGAGAAAAATGCTATAAATAAATTTGTAGATCTTTTAATTTTCTATAAATTTGATTATAGGCCTATACACTTTTGTCGTAAAATGCATGCTAAGGCTAAAATCTTTTAAAAAATCGATTTTGTTACATGTTTTCGTGAGAAAAAAACAGAAAATGGCTAATTACAGCTAAACTAAGCTTTATACAAAAATTGTTTGAAATAAAGGTTGTAGGTTTTTAAATTCTCTACAACTTTTATTACGTACATTTTTGGGCTAAAATGCATATAAAAGCCGTAATCTTAAAAAAAAACACAATTTTTTACCAGAAAACAACCTTCCCAAAAATTTCAGCAGATATGGCGCCTACCCTATCTTGTTGAGCATAAAAAATTTTGTAAATGAGGCGATTTTTAAAAAAATCGTAGAAGCCGTTTCTTAGAAAATCGCAAAAAAAGAAAAATCACGAATAATCACTTCCGTTTGACCGATATTCATCAAAATATTCGTGCTGGGTCCTCTAGTGATATCTAACTGAAGTTTCAAGTTCGTACGATGTTCCGGTTTTGAGATATTCTGTTCACACACACACACACACACACAGACCAATCGTTAAAAACATGTTTTTTTTGGGTTCAGGGGGTCTGAAAACGTGTAGATCCGGTGAAAACTCGATTTCGAAAAATTGACATGAAAGCAATACTTTTCTTTCCTATGTATTCATATAGGCAAGAGAAAGTAAAAATAGAATGATACCATGAAAACGATTCTTAAACTCCACCTTTTTTATTCTTTATTTAAAGTCGCATCAACAGCTTGGTTATTAGCGACTATGTTGGATTTTTTAACTTAAACGATGTGTTCTGATTTGTAATAATTTCCAGACCCTAGCCGGGAATCGAACCCGCGACCTTCGCATTGTAGGCTAGCGCGCTAACCAGTACGCTACGGAGGCGGCTTAACTCACCTAACCTTTGGAAAACGAAAATAAATAGTCGATACATTAAAAATTTCCTAATTCATTTTTTGCTCTGCATTTAAATTGTGTCAACAATAAAATATGTAATTATACTTTCTTAGTATTAATTTTATCTTGATAGCGTATAAGTATGTAAATTTTTGTTTAGGAATCGTAGTGTGAGCTTTTGTGGGAAAATTGTGTTAAATCAGATTTTAGAAATTATTTAACAAATCGTTTTAAATGACTGTTCTATGAACATTTCCATAAAATATCATGGTTAGTTTTACTCGTGTTTATATTTGATTGTATACCAATCACCAATGTCAAAATTTTGGTTAGCCAGTTTTGTTAAGTATTTTAATTCAGTTGTTGTTTTGTATTGAATTAAAAAGGATTCTTGGGTGAACAGTTAAAAATTAAAAATAATTCTTTTATGTACCTATTCTAATCTAGTTAATTACAATAAATATGAACTTTGTTCTAAATTTATAATTAATTAATTATAGGATCAAGTACCCAATTCCGTTAATATTATCGTATATACCATTCTACAGGGTGGCCCATACATCGGTCCCCAATATTTACGGAAATCGGAAGAAAGGTTAATGGAATAAGAAACCTGTACACAAAAAAAACAAAATTATTATATGAACTGTACATATTTATTACCTTGAAAATGTTATTAGGTGTTCAAATGTCCACCATGATTTTAAACACTTCATACAGCGACTTAAAACTGATTCACAAATTTTGAACAATAACATGTCTTATCATCATTTACGTAGTCAAATGCAGTTTCAATTGAACTTTTCAGTTCGTGCAGGTTTTGTGGCTTGGAAGAATACACTAGTTCCTTTACAATGAATTTTTCCCCACGATGAAAAATCACATGGCGTTAAGTCTGGCGAGCGCGCAGGCCATTCGATTGTACCATGACGACCAATCCATTCATCAACTTTGGAATTTAAAAAATCACCAAGTACGAAGGAAAAAATAGTAACTACACTGAGACATACCTCACACTAACCTCTGTTACAGATAACTAATGAATGTTGTACGTGATGCTGCCAACATTACACTATTACCAATTTATCGAAATGAAAAATGCTGTATCTCATGGCGGAAACCGACATATGGGCCACCCGGTATATATTGCCTCTTCTTATATTAATTATATTCATGGACAATATTTTTTAAAAACCTATTGATTAAGGTTTTTTACCTGCATTTATATGTTACGCAATAGTTCACGAAATATTTATATTTGGGTACGTGCGTGTTTGTTTTATTACTTTCTCTTGCCTATATGAATATATAGGAAGGAAGGTATTGTTTCATGTCGATTTTTCGAAATCGAGTTTTCACCGGATCTATACGTTTTCAGACCCCCCTGAACCCAAAAAACATGTTTTTAGCGATTGGTGTGTGTGTGTACAAAATATCTCAAGAACGGAACATCGTACGAACTTGAAACGTGAAACTTAAGTTACATACCACTACCGGACTCGACATGAACATTTTCATCAAAATCGGTCAACCGGAAGTAGTAGTTTATTCGTGTAATTTTTCACTTTTTTGCAATTTTCTCAAAAACTGGTCCTACGATTTTTTTAAAAATCACCTTATTTACTCAATTTTTTATTCTCTACAAGATATGGTAGGCGCCATGTTTGCTGAAATTCTGGGTGAGGCTGTTTTCACGTAAAAACATTTTCTTTTTAAGATTGCGGCTTTAATATGCATTTTAGCGCAAAACGTTATATAATAAAAGTTGTAGAGAATGTAAAATTCTACAACTTTTATTTCAAACATTTTGTTGTATAACGCTTAGTTTAGCGGTAATTAGCAATTTTCTGTTTTTTTCTCACGAAAACGTGTGAAAAATCTATTTTTTTAAGATTTCGGCCTTAGAATGCATTTTACGACAAAAGTGTATAAAATAAAATTTATAGGAAATTAAGAGATCTAAAACTTTTATTTTAAGCATTTTTTTGTACAGTGCCTAATTTAGCGTGAATGAGCGATTTTCCGTATTTTTAAGCTAAACTGAGGTCGATTTTAATTTTGCGTATATCACTAATGTTTTTTGAGGTTAGGTTTCATTTCTAATGTTTTAATACTAATGTTAGGTTTATTGTTAATTATTTGCATTGGCAAGAGAAAGTTGTGTGAGTGTTTCACACCAGATTGTTTTAAAACTTATCGTTTAAGGTTTTTTTACCTGCATTTATATGTTACGCAGTAGTTCACGAAATATTTTAATCTTTGGGTGCGTGCGTGTTTGTTTTATTTTTATCATTTTCGTATTAAATCACCCTACTCTCTCAGTTGTGCATCAGTTATGAAATATCGTCGTCGTGGTTTGAAATTTTATATAATAAATAATTGTTATCTGTGGAAGTAATTATTGATACTGAAATAAGATAACCGTATGAAAGTGATCTATTCAATTAATTATGTACACGACCTTGCAGTTCGATGTTTGATATTATTAGCATAAACGTATAACCAATTTTTTATTGTGATTGTTGTATTCGCTCACAGATCAAGTTTTTCATTGGTAGTTATATTTATAGGTTTTTCTTTCGTGTTATTTATGTCGTAGAATACTTATGTATTTTTGTTATATCGGATCTCCCTGACTCAAAAACGGATCATATCATCTGTGTACCGTATTCAGAATTAAAGTCGAAGCTGATATTTTTGGGTACTTTATTTTTAGATTTTTTTTTTAATAGAGTTTTTAAACTGAAACAGCTAATATATGTATTTTTTTGAGTAATGATGCCGATATTAGCCTTGGCTTGTGTGTAGGTAATAATATGAGGCGATTTACAGATGAAAAAGTGCCAGAGCTGACCGGGAATCGAACCCGGGTTGACTTAACCACTAGACCAACCTGGTGTGTTATTACGTACATGATGTGGAGATATTGCATGATATGATATTAAATAAGTGGACGTTAACCACTCAGCAATTAACTAGAATCGTAGCGGCAGAAATGCGACTGTTGAGGCCCCTAGCGGGGTACAGTTTGCTGGACCATAAGAGGAATGAGGATATACGAAATGAGCTTGGGATGATGTGTGTAACGGATGCGATCACTGGTTATAGGCAGAGTTGGTATGAGCATGTGCTAAGAATGGCAGATGAGCGAGCACCGAAGATTATCCTTAATTACCAACCGGTTGGGCGACGTAACATAGGAAGACCAAAGAAGAGATGGTCGTCGCAAGTAACTTAAAGATTTGCTAGCTTGAGAACGGAACAGGACTACAAGGCCTAAACCGTGATGCTTATGATGATGATGTGGAGATATTATCTTTCCTCTTGCTTTTTTTTTACTTTCTCTTGGCTGTATGAATAAAAAGGTAGGAAAGTATTGTTTTCATGTCGATTTTTCGATTTCGAGTTTTCACCGGATTTACACGTTTTCAGACCCCTGAACCAAAAAAAATATGTTTTTAGCGATTGGTCTGTGTGTGTGTTTGCGTGCGCGCGTACGTGTGTGTGAACAGAATATCTCAAGAACGAAACATCGTACTTGAAACTTGAAACTTAAGTTAGATACTACTACCGGACCCCACATGAACATTTATCAAATTTATCAAAAATTGGTCGACCGGAAGTAGTCGTTTATTCGTGTGATTTTTCACTTTTTTACGATTTTTTTTAAAAACGGCTCCTACATTTTTTTTAAAAATCGCCTCATTTACTACATTTTTTATACTCTACAAGATTGGGTAGGCGCCATGTCTGCTGAAATTCTTGGGGAGGCTGTTTTCTCGTAAAAAAATTGTGTTTTTAAGATTTCGTCTTTAATATGCATTTTAGCGCAAAAATGTATGTAATAAAAGTGGTAGAGAATTTTAAATCCTAAAACTTTTAATTTTAACATTTTTTTGTGTAACGCTTAGTTTAGCGGCAATTAGTAATTTTATGTTTTTTTTTCATGAAAATCTGTAAAAACATGGTTTTTTAAGAGTTCGTCCCTAGTATGCATTTTACTACAAAAGTGTATAATCAAATTTATAGATCTACAACTTTTATTTGTAGTATGTTTCTCTACAGAGCCTAGTGTAGTGTGAAAGAGTAATTTTTCGTATTATTAAGGCAAACTGAGGTTGATTTTCATTTTGCCATCATTCACTTATGATTAAAATTAGGTTGTTTTTAAGGTTAGTTTTTTGTTTATTTCTAATGTTTTATTACTAATGTTAGGTTATAATGTTCATTATTGCATTGGCAAGAGGAAGTCGTGTTGAGTGTTTCACACCAGATTTTTTCATTACTGTAGTTTTGGTATCGATAGGTATTATGCAGGGTATTAATCCTGATTGTCCGAAGTGTCAGAATTGAATAGTTAGTCAGTTATTAGCGACCACAATGGGTTATGGAAAAGTTTAGATATTCCAGATCAGTTGGGAATCGAACCCGATAATTTCAACACAGTATTCGAGTAAACTTTTTTTACTAAACCAACCATATCTTAAGAATATAAATTTATTTTTCATGAATTTAAATTTTTAATTCATTGTTTTCGTTGGTAAAATTTAAAGATGTTTTTCTCCTTTAGTAACTAATTTCTTTCTTCTCGAAACTCTTTAAATCTCAAATATTCAGTTTTTTTCTTCAGCTCTTCTTCGAGCGTCAATGAATAATTTGTCCTTTCCCCTACCAACCAACCAATCTTTACTACTTAACTACGCTACGATGTTTTCGCCCTTTGAATTTAATTTTCTTCCTAAATGTAAAAGTTGTTCGCAGTCTAGAAAATTAAGTGATATTTTATAGCAAGACCTTTTTGGTGTCTTTCCTTTTAATGTGAAACGATTAGAATGTGACGCAGTTCATACATATTATAGCTAACTTGAACGGGGAACAAACTTTAAAACAAAAGTGTTTTCAGTTATAATAATTCAAAATATTTCCCTCTTGAAAATATATTTTTTAATTAGATAATTTACGTAGTTTAAGCTAAGAAAGTTTTGGAAATAAGACTACTAGCACAAAGAGAATTTTTTGTAGGTTTATTTAAAATATATTTTATAGATTATTCATCCCCTGCAGGTAGTGTAACTATAGGGTGATTCAAAAAGAGCGCCGGTTTTGATATATCAAATTAAGAGATTTATTTTATTGAAAAACTGAAAATAAATACATCAACAAGTTCATCTTACCTTCCGATTTCATGTATGAAAAATGATGTCATGCATGTGTCCTCCTCTACTGCGCTGTCACGCATCAACTCTGTCCATGAAATTGGATATTACTGCACGACAAGTTTCGACTTCCATTTGCCCGATAACCCGTCGAATTTCCTCCTTCAAGTCATTGATGTTTCGGGGTTTATTGGCATACACCAATGACTTCAGATGACCCCAAAGATGAAAGTCACAAGGCGTCAATTTTGTTTGCGAAGGTGTCATCATCCTGGCGTTTTCTCAATACCCAGTCAACAAACTGTTGTCTCTTCTGGTGGTCTGCCACTTTCAAATGTTGCGTCAACTGAATTTTGTACGGGTGATATTGGAGATCGTACCGAAGAATTCTCCGTACAGAAGAACATCGTAAACCCAATTGTTGAGAACGGCGACGTATTGATTTTGCTGGGCTAACAGCCACACTGTCACGAACCAACGCAACGTTCTGCTCAGTTCGGCCAGAACGACGACGTCCAGAACTTTTAAGGTCGACTGTTGAACCCGTCTCAAAAAACTTTTTCATGAGCCTGCGAACTATTGATTCATTCGGTGCTTCATTACGTCCTAGAGTACCGCGAAGTCGCCTGACAGTAGCCGCATAACTCTCTCCACTCTGGTAAAATGTTTTGACGATTAACACTCGTTGCGCAATAGTAAACTTCTCCATGGTTAGACACAGACTGCGAGAGTACTACAATGCGAACAAGAGAAACTACAACTGAATCGTCAATCGGAATGTTCTCCGAAATAGAAATGAGGTCTAACAATGTTGCCAACCGATAAACAAAAATTTACCAGCCGTTTAAAAACCGGCGCTCTTTTTGAATCACCCGTTAATTTCTTTAACCTACCAGATTTGTTACTTCTCTTGTACAACTTTTGTTGCCGAAGTTTCGTCCCTGGCGACCTGAAGTGTCTAGCGTAGGCCTACTATAAACAGTAGTCATCAACTAAATTTGATCAAGGTCCGTTTAAAATTAAGATTGTTTAAGATTTTTATACAAAAAATACAAAAAATGTTTGAAATAAAAGCTGTAGATTTTTAAATATTCGACACTTTTGACCTAGAATGCGTATTAAGATCACAATCTTAAAAAAACATGTTTTTCTACAAGAGCTCAGCCTCCCCAAGGATTTCAGCAGACATAGCGCTTATCCTATCTTGTAGAGCATAAAAAATATAGTATATGAAGCGATTTTTAAAATAAAAACTTAGGAGCAGTTTTTGAGAAAATCGCAAAAAAGTGAAAAATTCCACGAATTTCAATTACTACTTCTGGTTGACTGATTTTTATGAAAATGTTCTTGTCGAGTCCTGTAGTGGTACTTAACATATGTTTCAATTTTGTACGATATACCGTTCTTGTGATATTTGTTCATACGTACGCGCGCGCGCACACACACACACACACACACACACACACACACACAGTCAAAGAGGGGGGGGGACAGACAGACAATCGCTAAAAAAACATGTTTTTTGGGTTCAGGGTCGATTTCGGAAAATCTACATGAAAACAATACTGTTGCCCCTACATATTCATGTAGGTCAAGAGAAAGTAAAATGGATGATTTTAATTAATGTTCTGTAAATAAATGTTAACTATATCGTTTAGAAAATTAATTGATTTCAAAAATATACATGAGAAATTTAGTGCAAAAGTAAAAAAAGAAAAACGAATTAATAATAAAGAAACTACTTCAGGCTCTTGAAAGAAGCCCAAGTTATAAAGTATTGCTGATGTAGCACTTCAACGGTTTCTGTAGTCTTTTTTTTGTTGTATCTTACGCCTTGTTCCTAATATCAATACTTTTCTTATTTTTCTCTTTCATTGTATGTTTTTATTTATTTTTTGTTCTCGATTTTCTATAGTATTTAAAAAGAGAAAATATAGCAGCCGTGAAAAAATTTTGATTCATAGATCTATAAACCTCGGGGAGATAGTACAAGCAAAAATCTGGTGTGAAACACACACAACTTTCTCTTACCCATGCAAATAATTAACAATATAACCTAACATTAGTAATATAACATTACAAATAAATAAAAAAACCAACCTCAATAAACATAACCTAATTTTAATCATGAGTGAAAGACGCAAAATGGAAATTAACTTCTTTGGCTTAAAAATACGGAAAATCTCTCTTTCACGCTAAACTAGACTCTGTAGGGGAAAATGCTTTAATTAAAAATTGTAGATTTAATTTCCTATAAATTTTATTGTACACTTTTGTCGTAAAATGCATGGCTGAAATCTAAAATATTGATTTTTTTACACGTTTTCGTGAAAAAAAACAGAAAATCGCTAATTACCGCTAAACTAAGCGTTATACAAAAAATGTTTGAAATAAAAGTTGTAGGACTTTAAATTCTCTACAACTTTTATTATATACATTTTTGCGCTTAAATGCATAGTAAAGCCGTAATCTTAAAAAAATCAATTTTTGAACGAGAAAACAAGCCTCCTCAAGAATTTCAGCAAACATGGCGCCTACCCTATCTTGTAGAGCATAAAAAAATTAGTAAATAACGCGATTTTAATAAAATCGTAAGAGCTGTTTTTGAGAAAATCGCAAAAAAGTGAATAATGACTCGAATAAACTACTACTTCCGGTTGACCGATTTTGATGACAATGTTCGTGTCGGGTCCGGTAGTAGTACCTAACTTAAGTTTTAAGTTTCAAGTTCGTACGATGTTCCGTTCTTGAAATATTCTGTTCACACACACACACACAGCACAGACCAATCGCTAAAAACATGTTTTTTGGGTTCAGGGGGCCTGAATACGTGTAGGCCTACATCCGGTGAAAACTCAATTTCGAAAAATCGACATGAAAACAATACTTTCCTTCCTAAACATTCACGTAGGCAAGAGAAAGTAAAAACCAGCGAAAAGGAAGCGAACAACAGACGAGGATCGTAAACGGTTGGATCTGTATATACATACAGATAAATTAAGAAACAGTGGAGAAGTCCTTTAGAAAATCTTTTTAACTTCATAGACGTAGAAATAAATTTTGGAATCGACATCGAAAATTCTGTTCCATCATTACTTAAGCATTCTATACATTAGAGAACCGCAAAAAGTAAAATTGTAGGTTTATGGGTAAATACACTTACCCGGTTTATGTTACGTGTGGGACACATATTGCACACACGTGTCTTTAACACCCTACCTAAATCAACCACTAAACATCCACCCCAAAAAACAACTACCAGCCTGTATTGAGTAAAACCATCCCTTGTGAATAAACGATCTTTGATGGTGCCTGTATGTCTGTATATATCTTAAAACCGTCTGTCTGTCTGTTAACCGTACACGAGTTTAATATTAGGGGTTGTGACTGTTGATTCATTTCCAGATCTATAATTTCTTTAGTCACCCTCTTTTATTCCCCTATTACACTTCGGTAATAAGCAAGCCTCGGAAAGTTATATTTCAAAAGTAATCACGCAATCTGTACATAAATTTAAATATAATTATAATTAAAGGAACTCACACTGATTTATTTTGTTTACCATGAATTATTCACAAATGAAACACTATTGTGTTTACTAATTGGTTTTTTATTAGAATTTTAAAACAAATCTTTTTTATCAAAAACTGTACGTTGTTGACCAATCCAATTCGATCATGATCTGGATTTTTGATAAAGTGGACAAGAATTTGAAAAGGGGCTTTCTAGTGAAAGTATTCCCAATATGGCTGGCAAACAAATACTGATAAAAACCCCAAAAATAAATAAATAAACCTTGTTGTTTAGGTCAACAGCCAAAAGGCTGGTTTGAATCTCAAGAGGTATTACTAAGTAAAAAAACAAGGGAGGAGTAATGTGGTTTAGTACGGCCTTCCTCACTGAGTTGAAAAAATATACTTATCAGCATACCAGACCCTCTGAAAAGCATCTACTTTCCACCCTGCAAATGTCACCTTCACTTCATTCAGCACAGGCTCTGGCTGTATAATGAAATTTATTAATCTCAGAGGAGATAACTCTTGTCTTTTTACACCTCTACCTCTTTTGTTCTTATTAAATGCTTGTCATATAATTGGTTATGTAATAAGAAACAGAACTATTTTTTTTTAGATATACACTACTATTTCCACTACTATACACTACTCCATAGAAAGCAAAGACTGACTAGGCATGTGGGTTAACCAAAGAAAAATGCAAGAAGACCTTGACCAGGGCAGCTAAACATCGTACTAAAACTTATTAGAAATTATTCTTAAAACTTTTCAGTGTTCAGATTCACTGACCAGCTTATGAATTTCCATTAAACAGTTTAGTCGCATCAAAAGCTTTGGTTATTAGCAACTACGGTGGGTTATCTTACTTTAATATTGGGTTTTGACTTGTAATCATTTTCAGACCCTAGCTGGGAATCGAACCTGGGATCTCCGCATTGTAGGCTAGCTCACTACCACCACACTACCGAGGCAGCTTGTAAAATATTTGTGTTTAGATTAAACACCCCTTATAGAAGCAAAACTCTATGTAAAAAAAAACTAATTCCAAGGCCATAGACAAATCTTGAAAATCGAGAGAAGGATTGTAAGAACTTGCATTAATAAAAAATATCAGAAAGACAGACGCTGGAGAATTTTCCCCAATGAAACATTGTATAAAGATATAGAACTTGTGTAACGAGCACAATCAGGAAAAAACGAATTTCCTTCTTAGGATATTTAATTAGAACACCTCAAAACAGATTGTCAAGACGAATTATAGAAAAACTCTGGGAGAGTAAAAGTAACATTAAGTAGATCACAGAAATTAAAGAAGATTTGAAAGAACTTGGAATAGGTAACAATAAAAGATCTACAAGAAAATACCCAAAATCAAGGAATTAGAAAGAAACAAATTATATTACAACTGAGAATATATAGATAACAAGTAGGAACGGTGATTTCAGGGAAAGAAAGACAGGCAAGATCATCTGAAAGGATGAAGAAATATTGGGATAACAGGAGGCTGAAACAGACTTCTTATGGATGAGTTAGGTGGCCATTAAAGTTAAAAAAAGAAAAACACCCCATTTAATAAAAATTGAACATAATTTGTTACTTATTTTTGAACGTGAATTTGAATCGATATTAATAAAATGGTAAATGGAAGTTTAACCTAAAAATATTGTAATCAGTTCATTTTGTTCTATATCAGTTACATCTTAGAATAAAATCGTTGAGTTTGAAAGCTCCAGGAACTCAAAAAATGATAAACAAATATTATCGTGTTTGTGTAAAATATCCAATATATTTTGTTTTTTAATTTCTTTAAGATATTCTTAACCGATTTCATCCATTGTCATTATTTTCTTGGAAAGGTGGTATTTTTAATTTTGGAAGTGTCCATTATATTACTTTTATTGCAAAAGATTGATAAATGATCAATGGGTTTAAAAATGAAAAAATGGATTTAAAATTTAAACCATCCATTTTTTTTTATTTATACATTTAATTTTTAAATAAATTTTATTTAATGGGTTTTAAGGTCTTTATGGTCTATCGAAGAATATTTTATTCACATATCCCCCATAAAAGTCATCGTAAGCCTTTCAGTCTGGACTCCATGATGGATAACGCAAAAATACCATTTTTTCTGAAGTAGCACGGCCAGTCCATCGTCTGGCAAAGCATTCATTCAGATAATTCCTGACCTGTAAGTGTCAGTAATGCGATGCGAAGCTCCATATTGTGTAAGAACAAAATCGTCACCATGTTCCTCAAGTTAAAGTTAGCCATTTAGTTAGTGTGTCCGTGTTTCCATATAAACTACTCCGGTTATTGTCTGTAGATAAAAAAAAAGAATGTTGGTATATCTCTTGGTACACAATTAATTTGTTCTTTTGAAACAGGAGTTCTTTTTCAGCACGTTTCTTTTAAATAGACACTGTATTGTGAAACTATCTAGCAGGGTTCATTTTAAATTAAAATTTTTACTTGTCAGACTTTTAAGTCTTTCGTTTATTTTGGTTTTAGGCCATTTAAGAATTTTATTCGTTAAGGTCTAATTACCTAAATAGTACATAAGATTTTTTTACAGAAGATTTATTTGCTGTAGATTCGTGTAAATAAATGAATTGGTAGATTGTACTTTTTTTGTTAGATTGGTTACATTCTTATTCTGCTTAAACAGTATCATTAAACAAGTTACTGTGATAGAAATGTTTATTGATTCAACAAAGTGGGAGAGGTACCTTGCTCTTGCGTGCTGTGTTCTCGTAATACATCCCTCTATCTTAAATCTCATAACCTCTCTCAATCGAATTATTTTAGGTCTTGTTACTCTACCTAGTTTGTTTGCAGTTCATGGTTATGTTTTGTCTATGATATTGTAACATCTTTTTCCTTCTTTAATGTATTTAGAAATAAAGTTTTTTAAGTTTGTTTCATTCAATCCTTAGGGAAAATAACTTAATGTACAAACTTGATACATACAATAAAATACCATTAATTATGTTTTTGATCACATATAATTTAATATAAAAGGGTAACTTTTTCTGGCAAAAGAAGATGACACCAAACTGGATAAAGGAAGTCAAAAAGGATATGGAGGAACTAAACATCACAATAGCTGACCTCAAAACTAAGTCAGGGAGCTACAGGACATACAAACAGCGATCGGTTAAATTTAGGGAACAAATGAGGGTCAGGAAAGCCATGGTGATTTCGGACGCTGAGAGACTGAGAAGATCCGAAACATTGAAGAATTATTGGCGAAGAAGAGGAGAAGTACGGGAGCGACAACTGCGGGGGCGTTTTGGTGGAACATCTGAAAGAGCTAGACGTTGAAAGATTGAACTTAAGTGGTCCTTTGTGGCCGTAAATAAAAAAAAAAAAAAAAAAAAAAAGGGTAACTTGATTAAGTATGTAGACTTGAAAAGAATAGTTACTGAAAGAAATTAATGGATGTAAGGGGTCCGAGGCTACCTGCTTGATATTTTACCATTCCTGTACGTTTGCAACAGTACATTCTTCACCAGCGTTTTGTAAAATATTTATTTACTCGTCTTCTGCAATTTCACCGAAGTTTTGTTCATGAGTTACATTTTTTAAAAGTTTTTTCCAAGCGTTTGAAATTGTCGTAGCTTTTACAACTCGAGCCTTCCAACTCGAAGCCCAATTGAATATAGCATTTTTAATATTGAAATTTCGCAGATCCATTAATGTCTGTGCACCTGCCGTATTACCCAAGTCTGAATCATTTTCGAGAGAAACTAAACAATCTTGAAGCTGTTTCTTTTTATAGAAGCGTTTACAACTAAGGATAACACCTTGATCCATTGGTTGGATCAACGCTGAAGTATTCGGAGGCAAAAACACACATAAAATTCTTCCATTACTACTCCGTAATCTGCCTTCAGATGGATGGATGATTGTCCAAAAATAAAATTGCTTTAACCTCATCTTGAGGAACGGGCTTTTCTTCCATTTTAAATTTGATGACAACTGGAACGAAATCTTCTTGAAACCACAATGTGAAAATTTCAGAGGTGAACTAAGCATTTCTGCTGGCTTTATTAATTACTGGCAGATCTCTATCTGTTAAATTTTTCATAGCTCTCGGGTGTTTTGATTTTCCGACAATTACAGACTTCAGTTTGTGTGTACCATCAGAATTAGCAACTCTTCACCATTAAAAATGAATTTTTTTGCCAGTGCAAATTAAAGAAGTTCCGAATTAGTGAAGTTCGAAATAGCGAGGTTTTTCTGTATTTACTTTTGGCAAGAGAAAGTCGTGTGAGTGTTTCACACCATTTTTTTTTTTCAGTTTGTCATAAAATGGTACAAATATTATCAAAAAATTTTCTACATTGCAGTGATTTTCCATTTAGTACTATAAAATACAACGCAAGAAAATAAAAATCTATTTTTGTCCGATTTGTAAAATTAACATTTTGACCTCAAACATGTAAATAAGTAGTTCAAAGTTTTACCTTTACACCTTATTTATCCAGTCCTACATCTACAATACTGTAACAGTTTCAGGTAATGCCTGCAACAATATATTTAACAGTTCTACAAATACTGGTTTTGTTATGTACATTACCTTTGAAGGATGTAATCCATCCTACGGAAATATATTGTAATACAAGAACTCTTTAATACTTGATATAAATTGATATTTGATTTTATTCTATTCCAATTCAATCTTGTATTATTTTTTTTAATGAACATTTCAGTTATCTTTATTTTTTTATTTTGTTAACTTAAATATTCACTCTATATTTTTTTGTTCTCACAATACTTGTTTGTAGGCTTATTTATTGTTCTGTATATTCATTGTAATATTGTTTTGCTTGAAAGTATCCATTCACACACTCTATACTGTTTCTATGATTTTTTATTATTTTATATATAAATGTATGTATATATATGTGTATTATAACAACATTATTAAAGGTATACATATTATATATTCATATTGTTATTTTTATCCAAGTACCTCCCACACTAATTTCTTAATCTCTTTTTGTTTCAATTTCTTTGTTTTAAAATTTTTACATTTTCCCATACTTTTTAAGTACCTATTAAACCTATTAGATTTTGGTTTTATTTTATTCGTGAAAAAATTCCAGAATGTGAGCAGACATGAAAAAGTAATTAAATTATTGATTTGGCAAGCTCTCTCTAAAGGGCTGTTCAGGAAGAAAAACACAATTTTTCAGTATTTACGTAGTAACATTCTATTTTATAAACAAAATAACATTTAGAAAAGTACTTTCAATATTTCAGCGTGTTTTTAAAATGCTGATAAAAGCAGATATAAAGATCAAAGTTTGTTCTGTCTTCTTTTGCGAAGCATATGCTATCTATCGTCGTTTAAAACTCCTAGCCACAAGAACGGGCGAAAAGTTCACAATATTTACGGATTCGATGAGTGTGGTTTGAGGCTTGCAGGCTGAAATTACAGAGCCAATTATGGAACATGTATCCAACCTACTTTGACATGTTAACAACATGAATGAAGTACGCATTGTGTGGGTTCCGCTGCATTGCGGTATAAACAGAAATGAAACAGCGGACACGGCCGCCAAAGAGGTGTTAAAGACCCCACTGAGAGATAAACATCTCTCATCTCACACAGATTTCAGGAGACATTTGCACAACCAAATTAAACAACACTGGAACAAAATCTGGTCTCGACATCCTCCAACGAAGCTTCACCACATCAGAAAACACATTTTTGAAAACCCTCAGCCTCACTTGGAGCTTCGAAGGCATCAAGTTCTACTTACATGACTACATATTGGACACTCTATGCTTACGCACAAACACTTACTGAACAAAGAAGAACCACAAATTTGTGCACATTACAACACGCCACTTACAATCAAACACATCATCACAGACTCCGAAACTTCACAATTCACACGAACAGTATTCAAAATTAACAACATTTTAGCACTTAATTTAGTAGACAAAGTAGCGGTTCAAAACACAATAAATTTTTTAAAGTTTAACAAAATTTCAGATTTGATATAATTGTAAGATCGCATTCGTTATTTTTCAGTGTGTCATTCTATTTTTTAGTTTTTATTTCTCTGTTATCTAAATTTTAATTGAACTTAACTAATTTTTCAGTATGTATTTATATAACATATCATGTATTTACGTATATTTAACGTGGTCGCTAATGACCTCGTAGTCGATGCGGCCTTAAATAAATAATAAAAAATAAAAAAAAGATCAAAGTAGAAGAAAAAACAGATAAACAGTACTTAATAAACTGGTGTACGAATGACACTTGTCTGAATGTTATAACTGCATAAGACTATTAAAACTAAATGAAGTTATTAATACAAACACAAGTTTGGCAAATCTCACTGAATCTCTCACGGAGACAAAGTTAGACAAACAGCAATAAACCATAGTATACCAATCGCAATTTGTCGCAAACACAAGGGTGGCCAGTCACGCTGAATCTTTCACGGACACACAGCAAGGCACTTTAGTTACACTGAGCCTAGAAGTCAGCAGCCGTGATCCAAAAAGGCGGCGGCAGGATTAAAGCGAGTCAATACTCAAAATTAAATGTCCATTGTTTTGACTACCATTTTCTGTACCAATAAACCTTTGTGCAATAAATCTTCCTGTCAGTGCATAATTTAGTTCACTTCTTTTCCGCATGTATCATGTTACTATTACCTATTACTATATTGTATTGTAGGCTGGACGATAACAGTGTTATTTTAGTAACAGGTTATAGAATTATGTTATCAAACAGGTTGGTATTTTTAGTAATATGTTATCAAAAGTAGCTTTATTTCCCATCACTAGTTGCACCACCATGGTGTCCTAGTGGAATTACACAACCCTAACACAACTTTTTAATAATTTTTTAGACTCTGTATATTCTGAATTATGTTATCACCTTAAAAATCTGTGACTTACAAGTGAACACAGTAGCAGAAGAAGTGTGTTAGTGTGCCAGAAAACATGAAGATCGTCTTCATGATCACATCAACATTGAAGCAATTCAACTGTTGGATAACAGTGTAATAGTTAGGCGTCTGAAAAGGACTACGCCTTTTGATCGAGTGTGTCAAAAATACTATTAAAAATATTGTTAAACTATAAATTACATTTAAGTCATGTAAATAATATAAGTTTCAAAAACTAATGGTTAGCTATATTATTATTAAGTTACTTTTAAGGCATATTTATTTATATATATTTTTTTTGTATAGCCCTTTTAAGAGCGCACTAGTTATGTAATTAAATTCATTTTCCCTGAAGCTGTTTTGGGAGCTGTCGCCTCCTTGCGTGGTACTCCCTCATCCTCCTACTCACCACCTGTCTCTCCTCCTCTGTCCAGATTCTAGTCTTGGACTCAGCAGAATGGAAATTCCCGAAAGTCTTAATCTTGTGCCTAAAAATGTCTCTGTTCATAATGTCGTTGCCCGAGATGTCCAACGTTATGAGGTCTTCCTCCACTTCCTTCAACCATCTGTCTCTGGTTTTAAGTCCTTCCTGGCTTCTGATCAACTTGTAGGTCTCATTTTCTATATCCCTAAACCTCATTAGATGTCCGTAATATTGCAGTCGTCTTTTCCGACACTTTGTTGCCAAGGATTCTCCCAGAAAATTCATTATTACTTCGTTTGATCGTTTTTTATGTACGTTAGTGTCCGGGTCATAGACTGTTCCCAATATTGTCTGGGCAAATCTTCTGTGTACCTTGTCCAGCTTTGCAAGTTCTCCCTTTCTGTAACATGTCAGAGTCTCAGCCGCGTACAAAACCTGTGGGAGGACCACCGTGTTTAAGTGTCTTAACTTGGTGTTGCGGGAGATACACTTTTTGTTGTATTTATTGTTATTTATATTATTATTAGTATTGTTTGTTATTTATATTTACATAAATTGTTAAATTAACAATAGGATTACAATGGAGATTTAAGAAATTAATAGGTTATGTGTAACACTGTGTAAGAGACATTAGAAAATAAGTACTAGCACCAGTGGGTGACTGCATGGTTATACAAGGGGGGAGGGAAATAATATCGCTAAAGAAAAACTGTTTGTTAGTTTTAAGTAACTAGTTGCAGTAGATTTAAAATAAAAAAAACCTTAAAAATCTAGAGTGAGGGAACTGAATGCAATTGAAGGGGTTGGAAGAAGACAGTGGTAACCCACATCAACATAATTTTACCCAATGTCAATTTAAAAGTGTACTGAAATCTACAAATCATGTTTTTGAATTATTGTTAAACATTTGTTGTTGTTGTTGTTGTTGTTTAGGTCAACAGCCGAAAGGCTGGTTTGAACCTCTAGAGGTTTTACTAAGTAAAAACGAGGAGTAAGGTGGTTTACCATTGCCTTCCTCACTGAGTTGAAAGAGTATGCTTGTCAGCATGCCAGGCCCTCTGAAAAGCACTCACTTTCCACCCTGCAAATGACACCTTCACTTCATTCACCCCAGGGTCTGGCTGCATAGTGAAATTCATTACTCTCAGAGGAGATAACTCTGACTAGTGTCTTTTACACCTCTACCTCTCCAGTTCTTAAATAGTTCAGTCATATAAGTGGCTGACTATGTGATAAGAAACAGAACTATTTTTTTTAGCTCTGGACCAAACAGATAGAGTGCAATTAAATAACACTCCACCCGCCCGTTTTGGGCATAAACATTTGTTATTTGCTGTTAATCCAGGTTCTTAAGATCGTAAATGTAGCATCCTGTTTAAAACGTGCTGTACATTTTATTTTTATAGAATATTTAAGAAAAATCATGCTGGAAATTTTGTAGGTTAGCACTTTCTTCTTCCGACCTCCTCAATTCTTCTTAATAAGTATGTGTTGTCTATGTGATGTAAGTAATGTCTATGTGTTGGTTTTCTACCTAGATACGTGTGATAACTTGTGATTTAAAAAAATATATACCTATTAGTTATGTTGTTGTAATTAAATTTTTTTTACTGTATTTTAATTATTATTTATTTATTTATTCCTATTATGTGTACGTTGCAATCTGTTTAATTCAGAACAATAAGCAACCCCATGACCCAATGAAATGAGAATAATATGTATGACGTGTTAATAAGGTGTAGTTTTGTACAGACTCAGGCCGACCATTCCTGAGAAAGTATGGTTAATTGAACCCCAACCATCAAAGTACACCGGTAACTACTGTCTAGCATTCAAATCCGTATAAAAGTAACTATAGTCCAGCCTCTCTTAGTTTGCTCCTAATGTAAACAAATAATGACGTCACTAAGCATGTGCATTATATCAAAATGTGTATACGCTGATTAAAAAGTAACAACAAAATACTTTCAAAAGTATTTAAATACAAAATACGTTTTAATTTTTATTCTTAATGAAATTGTTAGGCCTACATCATATCATGACTGATGTTTTTAGTACTTTAAGTACTTATAATTTAAAAAATAGTTAACTTAATAGGAATACGACATCCGTAAAGTCAGAGACTCTAGCGTGCACCCCGTAGTAGGTGGCTTTTGTTTGTTGACAGTAGGAGCAAACTAACAACGGCTCAACTGTACCTATACTAGGATTTTAATGATGTTTCTTTTTTGTTTGTTTCAGTAATGTAGCAGACATAATACAGAATTCAGAAAGATGGAAGAAGTTGAGAATAGTGAATCAGATGCAGCTGCGAATGTAGTAGAGCCTGTTAATGTAGGATCAACATCTTCTTTAACATTAGAACATAAAGAAGTAGAAGGAGTAATTGTTAGCAGTGCGAATAACGATCATAATAGCATTGTATTTTTAACGCAAGAAGACAATATAGTACGTTATCAAGATGGCAGTGATAGTGGTGTCGAAGTTAATGGGAGCGGAGGAGTCGGATGTGGTGTTGAAACTGAAGGTACACCGGCAGTATCATGCGATTCAAGTTTAATCAGTTGTTGTTATTCTTCGGAAGATTTAGTCAGTACCACTTTACAATTATCTGAAGATTTTAGAGATTTATCGATAAATACTGGGGATGGTACAAGCGAAGGTGGTAGTGAAAGCTCATCTACAACCGGTTATCATAAACCGAGAACCGTTTCGAGTGTATTGCGTAAGAAATGTTCGTCTTCTACAAGTAAGAATCAATCGTCATCCAACCGTCCATCATTAACTTCGTCTTCCTCGAGGTCAAGAACGCCGATGAGTCGAGATCGTTCTTTATCAAGTAGACATAGCAGTAGTAGTAGTAGCAATAAGACTGTACAAAATTCAATCAGTAAAAATTTACATCCATCCAGTGCCAAATGCTCATCAGTAAATAACCCGGTCGCTTCAACATCTTCCCGAAGTCGAGCTCCTTCAAATGATTCCAGAGGAAGAACTTCATCGTCATCTACTTCTAGGCAATCCGTTAGTAGAAGTAGATCAATAAATACAAATACAGATGATGGTAGATGGCCATCATCAGTAAGCAAGGCTAACCAAGTGAATCTACCCAAAAATAGACCATCCCCAGTTTCAAATACCGATAAAAAACTATTACCTCATGTGATGACGTCTTCATTCAGTCATGTTGAAACGACATCGAGCGCTTTAGACAAATATGCAACTTTACCAAGAAGACATAGAAGATCGGCGGAAAATTTATCTACGATAACTAGAGAACGAATCGCCGAACGAAATCAAAGTAGAGAACCTAGTCTGAATCGTACAGCAAGTTTAAGACAAAAACATGTGGCTTCTTCATCTAGCAGTAGTAACTCTATTCAATATATCAAATCTATACCTCCATATCCAAATAAGAATCGCACAAAAACTAGAATTTATCATGAAATCAGTGTACAAACTTCTTTAACGAGTAATGATGTAGATAAAATGTTAGCCGGTGCTCCACCAGTTGATGTTCATTCGAAAATTGAGGTTGCTAGTTGTGGTGTACAGGTTAGTGAAAATTATGTTATATATTTTTTTTAAATTAATATTTTAGTATTACAGTAGAACTTCGGTAGTTCGACACTTTGTGGATTTAGACATTGTCAAAGTATCAAAATGTCAAACTATCCAGAGCATATGGTATGTTATACGAGGTGTGGTTATTAAATAGCGAGACTGACTTAAAAAATGTATTTTTATTTCATACGTAATCACTTATTGTCACCTTCATTATACACTCTTTCTCTATCCCTACAACGCTCCATTTTTCCATTGTTAGAAACAGTGCTGGAAGTCATCTTCTGTCAGCTCCTTCAGGACATACTGGTCTATATTAATGCAGATGCACGTTTTGCCCAGCACTCTCCTTACGAAAATCAGGCTATACCCTTGACCTTTGGATAAAACCATTAGTAATTTCTGTATCTACTCTTTAAGAGGAATCAAATGACATTATTTTGGTTTTCAAATTCCGATTTTGATTTTTTTTGACTTCGTGGTTGAAATCAGAACTTCAAACCCAATGATTTCTGTATTTATTCTTTAAGATTAATCGAATGACACTATTTTTGTTTCCAAATTCCGACTTTGATTTCTTGACTTCCGGTTTTGGGCCACTTTGAAAACGGAACTTCAAACCCAATCCACTCCCACTAACTTTTTGTATAGATTACGAATCTGAAAACCGTTTTTTTATCTCTTATAATTTCGGACATCTGGATGTGATGGACGGACATTGGAAAATTATAGATAATTATTTAAAAAATTCCCATGAACAAATTATAATTTTTTTTCATTAAACCTTTACTGGGAATCAAACCTAGACCTAAACTACTAGCTGTACCACCAAAACAGTTAGAATTTAACTTTCTTTAAATAATACATTTATCAAATTGAAAGGTTTCACACCTATTCAACATAGTTTATTTATCGTGTTTAAAAAATAGTACGTATCAATAAGGCCATCATGCACATCAACAGCATATGTATTGTGTTCTTATTAACTGTAGTTTAAATAAACAAATATGAATGGTTACAAATGTAGCCAGAATAAGCATTTGCTTTACTATGTATGTATCAGATGTACATTATCGTTGAATTCGTAGTCAGTTAAAGTGTTTTATAAAACTCTGGTTCAACTATATAATTACTACAGTTATGGTTTGTTATCAATTATTAATTAAGAAATTTTGTTTGTTTAATTATTTATTTTTGTTTATAATATAAACTTGTTTATCTGAGATTTCATTTTAACCGTAGAATCCAGAAAATTAATAAAACTGGATGATAACCGTGTTGTAGTTTAAATGATGTTTTTTGTTTTGTTAAACGGGTAGTTTAACATGGTGACAATCGAAGAAATAACAGTTTAAGCCAAAAATGGTCAGAGATTTTGTTGTGAATAAAATTTCATTAACGAAGTGATACAAATTTATGAAATTGTAATTATTTTGTAAAAATTGTTTGACTCGTGATCATTTTTACTTTCTCTTGCCATTTATAAATATATAGGGAAGAAAATTATTGTTTTCATGTCGAGTTTTTAATGGAAAAACATGTTTTTAGCAATTGGTCTTTGTGTGTGTATGTGTCAACAAAATATCTCAAGAATGAAATATCATACGAGATTGAAACTTGGAACTTAAGTTAGGTATTATTGGTGGACCTGACATAAGCATTTTCATTAAAATCAGTCAACCGGAAGTTGTCGTTTATTCATGCAATTTTTCACTTTTTTGTGATTTTCTCAAAAATTGCTGCTACGATTTTATTTATAAATCGCTTCATTTACTACATTTTTATTCCCGACAAAAAAGAGTAAACACCATATCTGTTGAAATTCTTAGGAAGGCTGATTTTTTAAGGTGCATTTGAAAGCAAAATTTTACATAATTAAAGTATTAGGAAATAACAACTTTTAATTCGACCGTTTTTCTCTACAATGTTTAGAGTCAATTTTTTTCTCTATTTTGCTCATCAAAATCTGTAAAAAATTCGGATTTTTAAGATGACGATCTTAATATGCATTCTAGAGCATAAGTTTTTAAAGTTGTAGAACATTTAAAAACCTACAACTTTTATTTCAAAAATCTTTTTGTTCAATGCTTAGTTTAGTGTCAGTTTGTGATTTTCGTACTTTTTCATCAAAATCTGTAAGAAAATTTAATTTTTTTAATATTGCAGCTTAGTAGGCATTTTACAACAAAAGTGTATGTAATTAAAGTTAAAGAAAATTTTAAAAAATCACAATTTTTATTTCAAGGATTTTCTTCTACTAAGCCTAGTTTAGCGTCGATTAGAGATTTCCTATATTTTTAAGTTCTACAGAGGTTGGTTTTCATTTTGCATTGTTTACTGTGATTAAACTTAGGTTTATTTATTATTTACATTGGCAAGAGAAAGTCATGTGAATGTTTTACACTAAAAAAAAATTTTATTTATTTTGAATTTTAGAATTATTTGGCTGCCATTCGAGGACACCTCAAAAATATGACGATAGTCGGAAATTTTTCATTATTGATTACTTTTACAATTTTAAAACTTATAAATAATCCTAATTATAAAATTAATTATTCGCCAATAAAACGAATAACATACATTTTAGTAATGATTTCTCACTACCTTAAGAACATTTACATTTTACAAAATGTTTTCCATGACACCTTTGATCTATATTATCCGGGCATCCAAGTTTATAATGTAGTTTTAAAAATCATGATTATCAGAATGTAATTTGTATTTATTTTTCAGGTTGACCGAAGAGTGGAAGAAGTGGAACGATTAGAAGCAAGACTGAAAGAAATGCAACAAGAATTAACTAGATTAAAATCTGAACAAAATGTTTTACAAGAAACTAAAGATAGTTTAGTAAAAGAACAAACGAATAATGCTTCAATTATTAGTAGGCTCTCCAATTTAGTTAGTAAAAAAGGTAAATATATTTTCTCCATGACTAAAATAAAGGTAATGTAGCATACAAATAAATTACTTTAATTAGTACATAATGAGATTTCATATACGGCAGTCGATGTATTACTTCATAAGTTCACTGTGAAGTTCTTCAATGAATTACCTTGATTTTTTTTAAATAGAAATTTAAATAAGTACTTTCTAAGGCCCTTGATAACTTACTGTTTACTAGTCGAAATTCCTGAGTCTTTGACTACTATGTAACAGTCACTTTGCCATTATATTAAAGACTTGATAACATTTGACCATAACTTCACTTGTCTATAACAGAATAAAGTTTTCTTTAAATATTATTATCCTTTCTGCAAATGTAGTGTAATTATCAGATGAATGGCCGGTTTGAACCTCTAGAGGCTCTAAGTAAAACCTGGTTTGAACTTCTAAGTAAAACGAGGATTGAGGTGATTTACCTTCATCACTGAGTGGTAAAGTATGCTTATCAGCATTCCAGGCCCTCTGACAAGCATCTACTTTCCACCCTGCAAATGACACCTTCACTTCATTCACCGCAGGGTCTGGGTGTGTAATAAAATTCATTACTCTCAGAGGAGATAACTCTGAGTAGTGTCTTTTACACCTCAGCCTCTTCTGTTCTTAAATAATTCTGTCGTGTAATTGGCTGACCATGTGATAAGAAACACAACTATTTTTTGTACCCCTTGAACTAGCAGATCGAGTGTAAATAATTTAACACTCCATCTGCCTGTTACGAGCAAATGTTAATGTTTCTGCAAATATATACTTAATTGATGAGGGCTAGTGTAAGTAATGAAGCATAATTATTTATACATTTCACATTTCTTTTGGATTATGCAGCTTTTGTGCTGTTGGGCTCAGATGACTTCCGCATTAAGTTAGATTATAATCAGGGATCTATTATCTTTTTTCGTCATTTATTGTTATTTTTGACATAGTAAAGTAACTATAGACCAAAAGCTCTTTTTGTAGCCCATATTCTCGGCATTTTTCCATTGTAAACTTTTCTCCTTTCTTCTGTCCATCCAATGTTTTGATATCTATTCCTTAATATCCATTAGTGTTTCTCGGTCTATTGAATCCTAATATATCTTAAAATTGACAAACACTACCATCAGATCTATTGTAATAAAAACTTTCTGGTACTCATTTTAGGTTCCAGATTTTTTTTCATGCATGATCTTCCTCTTGATACTCACTCAGTTCACAATCTACTTGTTCTTCTAGTCTAGTCAAAAGTGCTTTGGAAAGTATTTTGTATGTAATAGGTCAAAAGGTTCGACTCTGTAAGTAACTAATTATTTTATTTATTTTAACATTTAAAAGTATTATTTATCAACTTGTTAAACTATTTTAACTTTGTTTAGGTGGACTGGAAACAGCGACAGGTGAGGAGGTAATAACTGCGATTGAAGAACAAATAAAATATAGTAATGAAACTATATCGCGGCAAAAAGCTGAAATAAAATCTTTACATACTGTTTGTTCAACTCTGAATGAGGTAAGCTGAATCAGATTTAACAGATTGTTTTATGGAATCTTTACGAATCAAATTTTTTAGGAGGTCACCACTACCAGTGTATTTATTTATCAAGACGTAGTCTCACCCAGACCTCTGTTGTCTTCTTTAAATTGTCAATATTACTACTGCAACATATTTCTTGACATCTTGGAAGCAACTTAGTAAAATTTTTGCTGTATAGAACTGCTATTAATATAAGTTTGTGGCGTGTATAAATCATGATTATGTAACTCAGGTATTTAACCAATATATACTTTGTGAATAATTTCATTACAAGCAAAGTAATAAGCTTACATCAAATTTGAATTAATCTCTCAAAATACTCGCCTTGGTTAGCGATGTACTTATCCCAATGTTGATTCCATGATTGAAAATATTTCTGAAAGCCTTCTTTCGGAAGGGCCTTCAGCTGCTTTATCAGTCCTTTCAGTGTCGGAAATGTTGTCAAAACATCTTCCTTTCAGCATGGTTTTTATTTTTGGGAAAAGCCAGAAGTCACATGGTGCTAAATCTGGAAAGTAAGGTAGATGTGGATAGATAAGAATCTTTTCAGCCAAATAATCTCGCAGATAAAAAGCGAGGTGTGTTGTGAGAAACAAAAAAACAAAACTTAATATAAACTCGTTCAAAATCCATGATGTGCGACAGACACGGTAAACATGACCTCACTCAGCTGGTTCTAAAAATTAACTGACAAGTCACAACTTGTTTAAACTTGACACTGACTATCTCAAAGAATCGGGCTATCGGACTTATTACTTTAAATTGATTCAGTGCCAGCAGTTAGTTCACAATAAAATTTATCATTGTATTTTTTTTATCACATCTCATATCTCTATATAATTTAAATGCAGCATTGTCTGCTTATATAAATCGGTGGCATTAACTGTTGTGACATTATTGCCATTAATGGATGATTTAATATATGTTCATCCATATCTGATTTTTCTCAAACATTTATTGTAGAAATTTCATTAACTTTATTATATTATTAATTTTTTATTTGTGATTGTTTTAGGATTTGAATAAAAGTTACATTGCTCACAAAACGTTACTACAACAACAGCAGGAAGGCGAAGTTGAAGCTCTTGAAATGCAGGATTTTCTTCAAGCAGAAAAATCTACATTGGCTGAAGCACTCCATGATATTGAGACAGAAGTAAATTTCAAAAAATAAACCTTTAAATTTAAGTTAATTACATTTTAAAGACATGTATAAAAGTACTAGCAATTTTGCTTGCGCTGCTCGTGGACTTATTGTTAGCCTCAGAGTTTCACATGAAATAAATTGGTTTTCCATTTTTTTTCACTTACTCCATTTTTACTTTTTCTATTTTATTTTAAGAGCAATATCGACCACCACTCATTCCACTCATATCATTTCATATGTTTCGTAAATATTGCTTACAGATTACCGTTTTTTAGAACGGTTTCATCTTAGTACGATATAGTTTTTAAGTTAGACTGTGATGCACATAAAGGCTATATACATAATGGAGATTGTCAAGGATAATGAATATGAGTGGTGAAAAAATTCCAGATCTGAACAGGAATCAAACTCGTGACCCTTACCTTAAAAATCAGGTGTACGGACCAGAAATAAATTTTTTCCTCATGCAGGGCTAATTTAAGATCATGTGCGGTGACTGAGACATTTCTGGAAATTCTTTTTGCAGCCCACATTCTCTGGACTTGTTCACTGTATGCTTTTCTCCTTTCTTCTGTCCATCTAGTGTTCTGTTTTTGCTCTTCATGGAAACCCTTAAAGTCCATAATGAGTTGTCTAAATTTGGTTCAGTTCATTGATTGTTCTTAGTTTATTCCAGTTTTCTCACTGACTTCTTTAAACCATTTATTGTTTAGCGTCTTAATAATTTGGTTTGTTAACTGGTGGTCATCCATTCTATTCAGGTGTCCGTAGAATGTTAGTCTTTTGTTAGAAAAAGAACAGAGAAAATGAATGATTGTTCATTTCCCCTGTACAGTTCTTCTCGATCTCGTAACCTTCAGTGTCCATCTACTTTATTCGGACCCATTATCTTGCGGAGGATCTTCGCTCAAGTTTCTCTACTTCTCTTAGACCACCCTTTCCGATCATTCTAAGACACTCGCTCATGTACACACTTACAGGTTTTATGAGAGTGTTGTAATGTCTATACCTAAGGAAAAAATGACCCAAATCTCACCTTTCTAGGTGATTGAGAAGTTAGAGATTTAGTCAAGACCTTCAAATTAATGTCCATCAAAGAATGTTTGTTTATTTTCGAAATTAATTACTGCAAAAAGTGCAGCTTTACTAGAAATTGGTAGTATTGGCAGGGTTGTGTGGTACAGTAGTTAGACTTTTGTAATAACATTTGCTACAGTGATGTCATACAGAGAACATTATATTCTTTGGTATCTTGCATCATATCACGATAAACAGTGATTTTTGCTGCTAAAGAACATGCTATCAAATTATTAAATTTGTTGTTTGCATGGTGAAGATTAATTAATAAATTTTTTTTCTGTTTTTTTTTTTAGTTAAATGAGCAAACTAAAAACGTTAAACAAAAAGAAGCAGATTTAGCACGTATACAAGATGAATGCACTCATCTAGTTAGAATATCAGAACAAAGAAGGTAAGAAAATTTTTAAATATATTAAAAATAATAAAGTGATTGCAAGCTATTATAAATATTTATATATTTATTTCAATAAATTGATAAAAGGAATTAATTATTGAAAATGTATATGCTATATTTACAAATCTCATCCAAAAGTAAAGTACTATCTATGCATATCTTCTGCCTATTTGACAGTATGAAGGTCATGCATATATTTAGCGTAATTCCATGTAGTTTAACATCATGTAGCTAGCCACACGGTTTATTTATATTTCACTTTAAATCTATTACTTGGTGGTAATATTGACAAAATTAACAAATACTATTAGATTACATTATATAAATCAATTACAGTACAAACTTAAGCTTAAATGAATACTGACAATAGATTTTTGTTCTTAAAACCAAAACGATTATCTTTCCACGAACACTTGCTATCACCTGTATGCATAATCAGTGTAACTCAGAACCAGTCCTGTAATGACACTATTTCGTTGAGTTGGACACTTTCCATTCACGATTTAGGTATTGACTGGCTGACTACAAAGGCACTAACTATTTTTATTCCTCCAGTCTGATAGCAATCTAAACCCTTTGAACACTTTCTCCATTTTAGTGGAACACTGCTGAAGGAATCAAAATAAAAACAAACATTTCTAAATTCGATTTCCTAGAATTCCTTTTCAAAACATCTCATTCATTGCGGTTCACTATCCTTGTTCAACACACTCCACTCCGTACAATATACAGTTCCTTAAAAGGAAGGCAACTTATATAAAGATAAACAACCTATTATAGTTACTTAAGTCACAAGTTTGCCCTTGTTTGCAACGAGGGGTAAAGGGAGAAAAGCATCAGTGTGCATGCGCGACTGCTTTAATTTCAGTACAACAAATATAACAACATACTATACCCAGAGCATATACATAATATCACAGAATCTTTTGTAGGTTAACTGTACAAATGTAACTGTTTGTTACCATAAACAGAAATATTAGTTTCTCGAAAACGTGGGCAGACTATTCACAGTGCCAAACGAAATATGATATGCAGTGTAATAAAATGCTGTGAAGTTGAAGCTAAACAAAAATACCTTTCCCCTGCCTCTTAAAAAAAGCCATGAGCGAGTGGCTAACTACTGTGATGTTTCTCTTTCCACAATTTAAAAAATAAAGAAGGAAATTAAAGACTTGAAGAAGCTATTCTTCAACAATTTTGTTGACACTTGGTAAAAAAAGGAAATGGTTAGGTAGATACTACTGAGACTGATAGTGAAGACGCCGGTGACAGTGATAGTGAAGGAGGCGATCATTCGTAGAAAATTTTGTTCCAGTGGAATAAAGTTTCTGGTAATTACAGTAAATAAAACATTTCTAGTCATGTAATTAAGCTATAGACAATATTAGAAGTCACATTTATTTCTTATAAGGTTTCTAAAGAAAACATTTTCTCGGAATAAATCACAGCTTACAAAATGTATGTTGAAACTGCACAATAGTGTCTCACTGTTGAGTTTGACAGCACTATCAAATTTTTATTTCCCTTCCTCACAGTCCATCCATACGCAAAAGGCAATCTCGTGACTTTAGTATCTATAGGTTAACCATTTTTAGACTAATCATGAACTATGTTACAATATATTGTTATATCTAATGTTTATGTACATTTTTATTTATAAACAGACAAGAAGTATTATCAATGGCAGCAAGATTGAAGAGTGTTGAAACAAGAAGTAAAGAAGCGTTACTTCAACAAGGTGCTGCTGTATCAAGTGCTGCAGTGGCGCTATCTGGGCTTGGTACTCGATTAGAAAATCTTGTTGATGCACTTGTTTCTACATACGCAATATCTGAACACGATCTTGAGGTAATTAAAGCTGTATTTTATATCGCATGAAAAGGAGTGTATTTTATTTATTATTATTACTTACTTTTCTAATGCTTTATGTGTATTTATTAAATACGATGTAATGTAAACACTTATTTTAATACTAATGAATTATCCTGTAGACACTCTGTCTTCTGTGATTTTTATAATGTTTTTTTATGTATTTTAATAATCCTGTTTCATTAATCTTCTAAATTATCATGATATTTTAGTATCAGTTTTATTTTTAAATAGATCACTAATTTTTTATTTTCACATAAAATAGAACTTGTATTTGTGCCTGCCTATTACTTATCTCAGTTGTGTGCATTAAATTACATGGTTTAGGCCGGTTATATACTGGGACACAGTGTGTTTGAGACGGACATGTGCAGGACAAGACAGGCTGAGCAGACATTTCTCCCAGCGTATACTGGAGACGCAGGACAGGCGAATATTTTTTTCAGGTTCAGAAATTAGTTTATATTTGGCCATTTAGCACGATGGATCATTTTAGTGAGAGTGATTGATTAATATCGGATTCATTCGATTCCATTATAGAAGAATTAATTTTACTGTATTGTATTTCAAAGCAAAGGGATGAAAGTTTGTGGCAAAGTGATTTCATGAGAAAACGTAAAACATGTGGCGAGTTCAAGTTAACACAAGAGTTTGACGATACTACATTTAAGAATTACAGTGGGTTTACATTGGAATAGTTTTTCATGTAATCAGGATGATTGGTATCATACAATATGGTTTTGGTACACAGAAGTTCAAATGATTTCTCTAGAACCGACATGTTTCCTGCTCAACGCATACACTAAAACTGTGCCTCAACTACAAACTGTGGTTGTTCAACACAGATACACAGCTGTGCCACACATGTCTGCCTCCCAATATACGGTACGCTACAGGCAACAATGGCTGCACAGTTTTCGGTACTGCCCTGCCTGTCTTGAACTTCACCACCTGCGCTCCAGTAATTTTTTTTGATTTCTCTCTTTGATTTTTCTGTTCAACCTATAAAGAGCAAACGTGTCAAATTTCAGCATTTTAATGATAAGAGAATTAGTTATGAGTTGTGAGTCAGTTAGGGCTTTTTCATTTGTACTCAGAGATTTAACCTAAAAATTACTCCATGATTATAAATATATTCTGTAAATACACGGTAAGATTCTACTTTTTTTTTCTGTTGACAGTTTTTCTTCCACCAACTATTCTTGCTTTGTATTCTTTTTACTGTTGTCACCACCTTCCTCTTTCACTCTCTCAACCTCTACCTACATTTAAAAAACACACATTTCAATCCATCCAATCCTTTTTCCAAATTTTCTCCTCTATGACCTTGTCCACCTCATCTGTTAAGGACTGTTAGGGTCTGCCTGTGTCTGCTCTTCTCACATACCCATAACCGTATCAGCTTCTTTTTCTCAGTGTAACTTAAAACATCACTTTCCTAATATTGATTTAAGTTGCCTTATTGATGTTCTGGCTTATCTTAAGGTAGTGTTTCCATTCTTTGAGAACGTAAATTGCAAACAGTTGGACGTTTGATTCCTTGTATCTCTGTTATCACCAAGTTTAAGCCTTTCACATCTTTTTGCTAAATTAATTATAAACATTCACAGTACATAGAAAAAATCTTCTCAGCCTTAGTCAGTTCACCACTGGACATAGACCTCTCCAGCTCCCTCTATGAGACTCGATCTTGTACCAGTCGGACCCATCTATTACCCATAAGTTTCTTAACATCGTCCAACAACTAATTAGGACACCTCACACTTTGTACAGAAGGTATAACTTTTTTAATCTTCCAGTTTTACCTTTATTTAATTACGATAATAAATTCTTCTTTATGTGTTTATTGCTTTGAAAACATCACTTCATTCAATCCCTGAACCATACATATATCACAACATATCGTGTTTAAATATCAGAATTATTGTAATTATATTTTTTAAAGTTATAAAACTTTTATATTTTTGTTCTTCTAAATTTTTGAATGTGTATTCTTTAGGTTAATTTATTAGCTTTACATTTTGTTATTTTTAAAATGGTATGTAAAATATATTTCACAAGCCAAGTTGAAGTTTCTGTCTTAACTTATTTTTTATAATTTAATGAAACATCATTCAAATTTATTTTTAAACTCATGTAAATTCAGTTTTCATGTAATGTGAAAGACATGTTTCCTGTGGTTTTTAAATTGTGTTAAAGTTTATTATGTGTAATGTTTTTGACATTGTCAGTTCATAAAAGAGTTATATTTGATGTAGATTGTACTTTTTTTTTAAATTGTATGAGTTAAAAATATTTGTTTATTATTTTTGTTTGCTTCCTTATTGAAACCAGGTATATCTTCGGTAAGTTAAAAGTAAAAGAAATTTAACAATATTGTGAGTTGTAATAGAAAATATTTTCTTGCGATATACCTGTCAAAATCTGTAATTGTACATAATTTTTTGTTTTAAATCTAGTGAAGTGAAATTAAATTTGTTTCAAAGAAACGTTTATATTATTTTAAGGAGTACTTCATTACTTTACTGAAATTACATTTCAAAAATTTATGAAGCAGTTCAAAATTTTAGATCACCATATTTACCGGTGTATAAGACGCACTCTCGTTTTCAAGGAATTCATTCTTTTGTGTTAAATTTTATTTTTATGAAAGGAATGAAAATTTTTTTTTTCATAAGTAACGTTTTTTTTATATACGTCCAACGTGTATTTGCATTGCTAAACAATGATTTAAAAAGATCGATATTTAAATAATGCTACATGAAAAAGATTAATATTAGGCGTATATAATAGTAGTTACTACTTTTTAAGCTTCATCAACATTACATATAGGCTTAACTGAAATGATAAATTCTTACTCATACAGTATTACAATACAAATCAGTCCAGATCAAATTCACAGTCACTTGAAGAATTTTTAGTGTAGTTAGTACCTATCTCAGATGTGGGAACCGAGTGCAATTTCCATGAAATGCCATTTCAAAAGAAATGATTAACCAAACAGCGATGAGAAAATCAGTAATCTCAACGTACACCGTAATTGATTGTTGACACATTATCAACAGATAAAACCATGTCCTTCAATTCTGAATTATGATTTTGTAGGAATTTTTGCAATGAAAGCACTGTTTCCGAATAAGTTCATTTGACTGTTGAATAGCTAGCTATATGATGGTAACAACGTACAGTACAGTACACAGTATTTGTTACACAGTATGGTAACAACGTACAGTACACAGTATTTTGACTTTTGTAATGTTGTATATGTTGTTTAGGTCATCAGCCCAAAGGCTGGTTTGAACCTCTAGAGGGTTTACTAAGTAAAATGAGGAGTGAGGTGGTTTACAATTGCCTTCCTCACTAGTGGAAAAGTACGCTTATCAGCATGCCGAGCCCTCTGAAAAGCACATATTTTCCACTCTGCAAATGACACGTTCACTTCATTCACCACAGGGTCTACCTGTATAATGAAATTCATTACTTTCAGATAAGATAACTCTGATTAGTGTCTTTTACACCTCTACCTCTTCTGTTCTTAAATGATTCAGTCATTTAATTGGCTGAACATGTGATAAGAAACAGAACTATTTATTTTAGCCCTGCAACTAACAGATCGAGTGTAAATAATTTGACACTCCACCTGTCTGTTATGGGCAGAATGTTATATAGTAAACATTAAACAATTACAGAAAATTCCCATCCATCGTAGAAGATGCACCCTGTTTTTTGTTGAGTTACTGTAGGAAAAAGTGCGTCTTGCACAGGCAAATAAATTAAAATTAAACTAAATTAAATAATTAATTAATTATTAATTATTTAATTAAATTATTTACTATTATTATTTAATTTTAATTAAATAATTAATTAAAATTAAATAAATTAAAATATTTTAAACTAAAAAGATTAGTAAATGAAGGATTTCTTAAAATAATTAAACTCGCTTTTACAATTTTCAGTATTATTATTTCATAAAACTTTCCCTTCATTTCTCTGTCATTTAAATTTGTAATTTTGAGTCACTTTTCAATTATTATTTAAAGTTTGTTTTTGCATGAAGTGTTATTTAATAATTAATTTAAATGATTTTTATATTTTGACTGGGAAAAGATTGTTGCTATTTATTTTATTTTAATTGCACTGAGTCATTATGTAATGAAGTTTCTTTCATCAGATTACATCGCATTAAAACTTCACAGCGCATTAAGTCATTGGGCATAATCGCATTCAACATGTATCGTCAAAAGTCTATGATCTTTGATTTTTTTATACCATCAAATACCTTTATATTAATTCTTCTGAATTTTAGAATATATTATTATTTAAATCACGAAGAGGTTTAGCATATTGCTGGAATCCCAATTGACTTTTTTTATGATACTTGGATCTTTATACTGTTCTGATTTGCCAAAAAGTGTTTAAGGTCAGTAGAGCCCCAATTAACCGAGGTAGTCTCAAAAAGTACCACGCAAAGCGAAATCCACATATACCAGCAAATCGATCATAATACTGTCCTGTGTAGTACAATACCGTATTATATTTATATTAGTCACATATAGTTTCGTCAAAAAGGGTTCCGGTAAATAAAACTTACAGTTTTTAATCATTATTAAATATTGTGCAGTACAGTATTTCAATACTTTGCTAATCATCAATACAATTTTGTTAACGCTTTTTATGACATTTAGAATAAGAAGAAATACTAAATGTCACGTTATTCAATAAAACTCAAACTCGCTGTGTTATGGCAATGTGTACGCATTCACGAAGAGCGCTCAACTTTACCCGTAGAGAAAACAAAAACTCTCTCCTCTCTCCTCTCGGTAAAGTGTTTAGTACAGTCTTATACGGTGGCAAATGAGCGAGCAAGTTCGTTAAACAAAAAACACCTATACTCTAGTTCACGTTCAGAATTCAATACAGCTCTTATGAGAACCCGTTGTGTTATCAGGCGTACGGAAAACATCAGGCACAGCCAATACAATAACCCTCCTCCGCCGATACAATCCAAAGTTCACAGGCAAAAATATTTGGAGTTTCGCTTACCTCGCTCTAACTAGCTCATTTTTAATCAAAAAATTCTGAAAAAAATACTTTCACTTCCTAATGAATTGTATTTTATTACACTGTAAATGTCATTATTATACTCTGATATTTAGACAAGAGACCATAGGTACGTATAAGAGAAAGGGGCATGACATCTCTCTCTTCGTCACCCTCATTGTCGGGCCAGGGGAGTTTTATTACCATTTTTAGACCTTTCCGAGATACTAGCAACTGGTTATTCAAACAAGATTTAAACATAAACTATTATACTTCAAAACAGATAATAAAATTGATTAACAATTTCGGTACTGTAATAATTTTTCGGTACCTGGTCTTTAAAACGATACAAATATTAAGTATGTTTTCGTATTACGTTAATCAATTAGGAGTTTGTAAATGAAAATGTGTTGTGGCGCGGAGTCGATATTTTTACGTAGCGCTCAAACTTCCATATGAAACACATTGCTTATGGTCTTCCCATACTGCATTCTAAACGTGAAATCAACTATAGGTACTGTCTGTCTATAACTTGATGGCGTGCCGCAGAGAGGAGCAAAATCGGCCCTCTACTAGCCTTCTCAATAACATTTCATTATGTACTACTACTAACTAGTACACTGGACTTGGTACATAATCAAGTGTTATTGAGAAGGCTAGTAGCGGGCCGATTCTGTTCCTCTCTGCGGGAGGCCATCAAGTTATAGACAGACAGTATATATTTTTATTTGTACGTCAATTTTTAAGTTGACAGAAACAAGGAATCAGGTATATCAGATTTTTGTTTCTTTTGTATAAATTCTATTTCATACTGTTTAACAAAGACATTTTTTTGATTTATCTAAAGTCACATCAACTGTTCGGTTGTTCGTGAATTTTGTTGGTTATGGAACAAACCCTAATACAAGTACGTTGTTGCAATTGTCTATTTAGAACAATCAGCAACCCTATGACCCAATGAGATGAAATGAGATATAACGAGTAAATGAGTTATAGTCTTGTACAGATTCAGGCCGACCATTACTGAGAAAGTTTGGTTAACTGAACCCAAACCATCAAAGTACACTTGTAACCACTGTGTATTATTCAAATCCATATAAAATTAACTGCCTTTACTAGGATTTGAATCACTGAACCTTCGTAGTTGGTTTTAATGTGTTATAATTTCCAGACCCTAACCAGTAATCAAACCCCAGGATGTCAAGTTGTGTAGGCTTGCACAGCTATCACTAACCATGAAGGTTGGCTATAAAGGATTTATTTTAATACAGTTTTTTATTTAATAGGTTAAAATAAGTTATTTATAAAACTTTTGAATTTATTTTACTTTCTCCCAAAAACAACATGAATAAAAATGAAATGATAAGCAATGTAATTTATTGTTTGCTACAAATTTTGTAAAGTTTTTATATAATTATATTCATAGTATTCAACTTATACATGATGCTTGGCTTGTGAACTTATTGGTTTTGTTTTTGCTTATGGATATTTTTTATTTGAAGATTTTTCATGTTATATAATTATGATTGGATATAAATTAAGAATGCATAATATGTTTGTAGTTAAGTAATGAACTATCAATTAAAATCTTAATCATGAATTTACATATATTTTAAACTTCATTTTTTGGCCTTTTTACATTGAGAATTTTTTTTTTTATAAATTGCTTTTTAAATGAAGTTGCAAAATTCAGTGTATTTTACAATTATAGACTTTAAATTTCGTAATCTAACCTTTACTTGTTTTGAAAATTACCGCAGTACTTTATCAACGTAACTGGAATTTAAATGGATTTAGGTTTCAATCACAAATAATAATGCTAACTTAATGTTAAATTTTTGTAAGAATTATAATTTTACCAGGTATGTTCGTAAATTAACATCATTTTTACTTTCTCTTGCCAATATGAATATATAGAAAGGAAAGTATTGTTTTCATGTCGATTTTTTGAAATTGAGTTTTCACTGGATCTATACATTTTCAGACCCCCTGAACCCAAAAAACATGTTTTTAGCAATTGGTTTGCGTGTTTGTGCATGCAAACAAAATAACTCAAGAACAGAATATTGTGCAAACTTGAAACTTAAGTTACTACTGGATCCGACATGATCATTTTCATCAAAATCGGTCAACCGGAAGTAGTAGTTTATTCACATCATTTTTTTCACTTTTTTGCGATTTTCTCAAAAAACAGCTTCTACAATTTTTTTTAAAAATTGCCTCATGTACTACATTTTTTTGCTCTACAAGATAGGGTAGATGCCTTGTCTGCTGAAATTCTTGGGGAGACTGTTTCTCATAAAAAAATTGTTATGTTAAAATTGCGCCTTTAATATGCATTTTAGCGCAAAAATATATATAATACAAGTTGTAGACAGTTTTAAAGTCTACAACTTCTGTTTCAAACATTTTTTGCATATCGCTTAGTTTAGCGGTAAATAGCGATTTTCTGTTTTTTTTTTTTTTTCATAAAAATGTGTAAAACGATCGATTTTTTAAGATTTCAGCCCTAGTATGCATTTTACGACAAAAGTGTATAATCAAGTTATAGGAAATCAAAAGATCTACAACTTTTATTTAGATCATTTTTCTCTACAGAGCCTAGTTTAGCAAGAAAGTGATTTTTCATATTTTTAACCCAAACTGAGGTTGATTTTTATTTTGCATCATTCACTCATGATTAAAATAAGGTTATGTTTTTGAGGTTAGTTTTTTTGTTTATTTCTTATGTTTTATTACTAAAGTTAAGTTATATTGTAAATTTTTTGCATTGGCAAGAGAAAGTTGTTAGTGTTTCACACCAGATTTTTTTTTTCAATAATTTTGATTATAATTTTAAGTACCTTGAGACACGTCAAATTAAAAGTACTTGTGTAAAGAGGTCAGGATTCATGTAAAGAATAAATGTACTTGGAATGTATTAAGGTTCATTAAAATATGTTTGGCACTGCATGTGTAATTTGGTGAACTTGCAATTACTAATTTTTGTATTGTTATTGTATATAATTATAAGTTTATTCCCTTGTTTAATGAATTATATAAATGTTAATTAGTACTGAATTTAAATAAATAAATCTTATAATGCACCCTGCAGCCTATATTTAATCCTATTAAAAATTACGTAATTTTTCACTAAAAATTATACATGACCATCTTTGTGTCCGTACCATAACAGAAGAGATAAGAGAGCTGAGCCTCCGGTACCAGCTAAGATTAAACGATCACCAGAACCACCTAGCACGAAATTTGCTGGACAACAGTGAGGAAACGAAGCGCCTCAAAAGACATCACATCCTCGAATTAGACCAACGGTTTTAATACATACACAAAATTAAATTCACCATTCATCTTCATCACTTCTTTTTAATCTAAAGTGAAATTTCCTTTTACTTTTCTAGTGTTAACTTCTTTTACATTGTTTACTTCATTTTTTGTTTATTTCTTTTACATTGTTATTGTTAATTTTGTAACTTAGCTACTTTTCTTGGTTTGTTATTAACTTTATTTTCTAATTTTATTTAGTTAAAGTGAGAGCAAAAGCTGTCTACTTCACTCACGTCAGTTTAGTTCTTTTATAATAATTTGCTTAAAGCCATATTGTAAAGGCTGATTGTAAATAAATAAGTTATAAAATTTTAAAAATTAAAAATTTCACTAACCTGTTACAGCTACAGCTATCTCACTTGTTTTACAACTGGTTTTATACAAATGACTGAAGATAAATCTTTTGTAAATTTTAATAGATTTTTAAAAAAGTTAAATTTTAATTTTGTTTACTCTGATGTGATGGTGGATTCACTATGTTGGTTGAAAGTTGGTGTATATGAAAAAGATAAAACAAATAATTGATATGCCGACCGCATTGGTGTAGTTGGTAACGTGGTTGTCTCTCATCATGCAGTCGTGGGTTTGAATCCCACTCAGGCATGGCATATCTCATACGTTACTAATAAAAATCATTTCATCCTCACACATTTACACCCTAACATCGTCGCTAATGACCAACTGCTAATGCAGTTGATGCAAAGTTAAACAAATAAATAAATAAATTAAAAAAAAGTGATGTAGCGGCTGCAATGAATCATTGAAAAATTAAATATTTTTATAATACAAATTAAATACGAAGTGTGTTCAGAAAGTAAGTACCGTTTTTAAAAAAAACAAGTAAAACAATTTTTTTTCAACACAATGTTATTTCTACATGAAAGCCCAAACCTTAAACTATTTTTTAACATAGTTTCCACCGATGTTCAAACACTTGTCGTAATGGGTGATCAATTTGTCTATACCCTCTTCGTAGAAGGTTCCCGCCAACGAATGTAGCCACGACTCCACGGCAGTTTTCACTTCATTGTCGGTTTCAAAGCGTTGGCTGCCTAGCTCGCGCTTCATGTGCAGGAACAAGTGGTAGTGAAATTAGTTGGAAATCGTCAGATAGCGTTGTCATAGTGAAACGTCTGTTCTCTTGGATTTTTTCGTCAACTGCTCTTACCAGATCATCGGTGACGAGAGAAGGCCGACTGCTCCGATTCTCATCATGTACATTTGTTCGACCACCATTGAACATTCTAACCCACTTTCTCACCATTCCTTCACTCATCACATCTTCCCCGTAAACATCTCGAAGTTGACGATCAATTTCGGCTGGTTTCACATTCCTTGCGTTCAAAAATCTTATTTGCAGAACGAATCTCACAATCGGCGAATCACTAATTGTCTTAAACATTTTGAACGTTCAGAGAAAACTGAAAACACAACATAGAACAACTATAATGGCGTGAGTCGATAGCCAGTGAACAAGGATGACTAGTGCGCATGCGCGGAACACCGATTGCAGCGCTACGGCCGCAGTAGAATGAAACGGTACTTACTTTTTGAACACACCTCGTAGTTAAGGTAATCTTTTGGTGCACACCTTAAATATCTATGTCTGCTGTAGAGCATCAACCTACATTAGTTTACTTCCAAAAGAAAGAATAATATTAGTTTTCACTGTCTAGTAATTCCTTTGTTAATGGTTTTATTATACCAAGTGTCTCAAAATAATATATATGTACACATTTTGAATAGATATATTAATTTGAAGAAAACATTTAGATACATGATATTTGTGTGGTCTTGTAGTATAAACTTATAAATGTCCAAAAGATTACCGCTAACCTTATTGTGCTAACTTTCTTTGTAGTACATCTACCATAACATTGCCGGCCGCATTGGCGCAGTTGGTAACGTGCTTGCCTCTCATCATGCGGTCTTGGGTTCGAATCCCATTCAGGCACGGCATATTTTCATACGTTACAAAAATATCATTTCATTCTTCACCGTCTGCATTAGCAGTAATTGCAGAACAGTCGGACGTTAAACAAAAAAAAATACCATAACATTCTAATACAGAATTGCAAACTAATTGTACGGTATCTAACGGGATCTTGTTAAAAGCATTTGTAATCTCCCGTTCCATTTGTCAAAGCGACCTTGGCTTTTTGCCATACCCAGTGTCTTTTAAAACACCCGTAAGGTAATAGTCCGAGGTGTTAGGTCTGGAGATCGTGCCGGGTACTCTGCAGCACTTCTTCTTCACCCCATCCATCACTGAGGAAAGGTGTTATCAAGAAATCTCACGTCACAATGATAATGCGGTGGAGCCCCATCTTGTTGAAAGTACACTTCTTCATCATCATAAAGGTTCTGTATCGCTGAAATAATGTTGTTTTAAAGCATTCATAAAAAGCTTCCCTGGTAACTGTTCAAATAAAAATGATTCAACTTTACCCCATGATGATAGACCACACCAAATTGTCAGGCCAGGTAAATTCACTGGCTTCTGTTCAATTGTGTGGAGTTTCATTAGCCCAGTAAACACAATTATTCCATTAAGTTTAAATGTTGCTTCATCTGACCATTTAATTAAATCACTAAATCTTGAATTTCCTGTACACATGACCCAAAATTATTCTCGAAACTGGACTCTAGTCTGGATTGTCTAACATTTAACGTATGCAGAAGTCGTGGGATGTATGGTCTCCACTTATTAGCTTTTAAAATTCTCAAAATGAACATAATCTTTTTTAATTCCAATCTCTCAAAAGCATTGTCTATGAGATTCGTGTAAATGTCTGCATAACCACATTGACGTTTTCATTAATTGTGGGGGTTTTTCTCAGACCGTTCCTTGTTCACATTTCTCACTGTCCCATTTGGTTCAAATTTGTCTTGAATCGTAGAAATTATTATTCTTGAGGTGGTTAGGTTTATCATTCCATTTGCCACTGTCGTTGAACCTCTTGAACATTCTTAGTCTTTTAGTAACACTTTAAGCCCATTTATGTTGATCAAAAGACAACTGTACTTCAGCCATGTTTTTCTCAAACAAAATGAGATAAATAATAACATTTAGTTACATTGTTAAAAAAACAGTTGTTTTAAATTATCATATTAATGTAGGTTTTCAAGCTGTAAGTGTTTTCTTCAAATTAATATATCCATTCCAAATGTGTACACATTTTTCTGAGACTCGCTATTTTTACTTATTGACACTTTCTTACCCTGACGTGTTTTGTATATTCTGATGATGGTGGATACACATAAACATTTAAGCACAAGAAAGTGAATGAATACGTAAAAATATATTTAAAGTAGCAATAAAAAAAGTCCAGGTCAGTAAAAACTTATAATTTTCTTTCATTTGGATTGATTACATGCTGCAGGATGCATTTTAAAGATTTATTTGTTAATTACTGTACTTATTCTTGTTTATATTTTGATGTGTTACTTTAGATGAAGCTAACTGAAATTTTGTGTACGTAATGAATATTTATAAAGTGTGATCTATTTAGTAATTACATAGAGTAACCATATTCTTTATTTTAACTCCAGGTGAAATAATAATGAAATGAGGAAAACACCTTAATACAAAAATTTTTTATGTATAAATTTAACTAGCGACTTTATTTTTATAATTTTGTGTGATCTGTTGTTATTCAGGATGTAATATTTCACAATGAAGTATACAGTGATAGTAGCAGTAGTGATGAAATAAGTCCTCAACATAGCACCAAAGTAACACCAGCGATTGCTTCTGCGGCTGCAACAGCAGGATCAGGTGGTTTTATTAACGCTGTTATCAATGCGATTCGTTCAGCTACATCATCACAATCACAGGCATCACATACTGGTAATTATAATAATCAAATTGTTTATAACATTATAAATAGGTGATAAAAATTCATGGATCTAAAAATTTTAACATATTAATGGCCCATTGGCGTAGTAGTTAATGCAACTGGCTTCTACACCAGGGTCCCGGGTTCGATTCCTGGTCAGTTCTGGCATTTTTTCATCACTCATTTTCATCTATCACCCTTCTCACCGTCTGTATTAGCAGTAATTGCAAAACAGTCAGACATTAAACCAAAAAAAAAAAAAAAAAAACCTGATGACCAAGCGGTTGGTGCCATTCTAAATAAACCAAAAAAAATTATTTAGTCTGTTTGTAACTTCCAGTTTCCTAAAAATGAAAAAATACAGCTTCCTTGACCTCCTGTATGTCGCCATGATGAGTTTCCTTGAGGTTCAACTTCATCTTGGGGAATAAGAAGTCGCAGGAGGCGATATCAGGGCGATTGGGTGGGTGTGGCAACGTTGGAATGCCTTTTTCACTATAAACTCTTGTACAATGAAAACAAATGGGCCAGCGGGTTGCCGTGTTGCAAGATCCGGTCTTCTTTTTTTTGTAAGTTACTTCCGAAAAACACGCATAAAACACAAACCAAACGTGTTATCGACAGCAACAAAAGGTGGTCCCATATTTCCGGTCATATGTTTTTTTGAATGATGGAGTGTCGCCAATTCCCAAGTTATAACTAAATTCCTGGAACTTAATTGCCACACCTCACATAAGCAAATTTTTTCATTGTATTTTTTTGTTCTTTGTAAATTTATAAAACTGCTGTAGGAAATTTAATGAAATTAATATTTAAATTATCAGTTTCAGATCACAAGTGTCATATTTAAAAATTTAAATTAATATCCTAATTTATTAATGTTCCGACAGATCTGTAAAATTCTTATACCGGAACCCATTATGTCTCCTCTGTGGTACAGTGGTTAACATCCAAAGCAGAAGGTCCAATGTTTTATTCCTAAGTAGGATCAAGTAAATTGCGAAAAAACAAATGGAGTGAATTTTGAGACCATGCTAGATATTGAAACTCATTTCTTGTATTGTTTATCTGTATAATTATTTCTAATGTTACAGAGAATTCATCAGAAAGTGAACCAATGCTTTGTTCCGAACCAGAACCACAAGCTTTCACCAATAGAGATGTAGTCACATGCGATTCATCACCAGAAAAGCGGCTATCCATTGCTTCAGTTGATGATTTTGAACCGTCAACTTTAGCCAATAGTGAATCATTACAAAATTTAACCGAAGCTATATTGAAACGACAGCAAGTCGAAAAAAATGAATCAGAAAATGATGAAGGTATACAAATGCCATTGGTATTACCAGCAGCTACACTTGTTGATCAAGTTATTGAAGTTGATAACCTTGTCACCAGATTACTTAAAATATTACGTATAATACAAGTTGCCAATGAACAAACCGCAAAATTAAAAACGTAAGTTTTAATTGGTTTTCACCATTAATTACTGTTTTAATGCAATATTATATTATATAATGTATGGTTAATAGCTGATTTTCATCGATAAAGGTCCCTGGTTCAAATCCTAGTAAAGTACTTTTAAACGGATTTGAATACTAGACAGTGGATACTGGTGTACTTTTATTATCGTTGGGGTTCAATTAACCATACTCTCTCAGGAGTGGTTGGCCTGGGTCTGTATAAAATTACACTTCATTTACACATCATCCTCATCTTATTTTGGTCATGGGGTTGCTTATTGTTCTGAATTGAACAGATTGCATCTTACACAAATTCAATGTACAAACTAATTCAATGTATGGGAGCCAAATTGGCACTGGTCTCAATTAATTTTTGATAAAGATTCTAAAAATGAGGTCACCAAACCAATACAGGTTCCCCCAAAAAAATACAGTGATATGAAATTTTTTTATTGCAGTTTTTAAAGTAAGGACTCGAAACTCAGGCTCACCAGGGACATTTTAGTTTTCTGTGCCTTAAATCTGAAAAAAACCCAAATATCTGAATGGTTTAGCAAACTAATATAACTTCCATGAATCTGTACCATTTAGTCTTTATGGAGGCCATGAATGAATTGCATCGATTTCGCATATCTTCAAGGATCTGGATCTTAAAAAAACCATTAATTTTCTAATTTCTGCATGATCAATGGGTTTTGGCAAATGTGCCAATGTAGAGAGATTTTAAGACAGTTTGACTGGAATCAGTCCACTGGAAGCTAAGACCAAACTCAATTAAATATGAATTTATAGGGAAGGACTCGATCTGTTAGTTCTGGAGCTACAAAAATTAGTTTTATTTCTTACCACATGATCAGCCAATTAAATGACTGAATTATTTAAGAACAGAAGAGGTACAGGTATAAAACACACTAGTTAGAGTTATCTCCTCTGAAAGTAATGAATTTCATTATACAGCAACAACCTGTAGTGAATGAAGTGAAGGTATTATTTGCAGGCTGGAAAATATGTGCTTTTCAGAGGGCCTGGCATGCTGATAACCATACTTTTCAACTGAGTAAGGAAGGCAAATGTAAACCACTTATCTTCTTGTTTTACTTAGTAAAACCTCTAGAGGTTCAAACCAGTCTCTTGGCTAATGACCATTACAACAACAGGGAAGGAAAGTATTCTTTTCATGTAGATTTCAAAAAATCTAAATTAAAAATTTCTGTTTAAGAACAAAAATCCTCATGGAAAATTTCATTTTGTTAAAATGTTTGTTTTTTAGATTTCTTCTAGAGTAGAAAAAACAGAAGTGTTTTATTTATTGATTTTTTTCAGCTTACAATTCTCCGAGCAATTAAATCAGAAAGAAGATGAAAGACAAACAGCTGAAGAATTAATTGAAGCATTACGACAGGAAGTGCATCAGTTGAAAGCGCAGTTACAGAATGAAGAAATTACTGATAATCAGGTATTCATGGTCAATTTATTTCAATACCTTACTTAATTACTAGAACCAAGCTTTTCTTTTGCCTTTTTGTAACCATGTTTACTGGTATGCCCCATACTGACACCACTCATAAATATTTTGTATATAAGTTCAAGTGTCACATAATTTTTTCGCCTGTTGTTATATAAAGATAAAAATTTGGTGTGAAACACTCACACAACTTTCTCTTGCCAGTGCAAATAATTAACAATAAACCTAACATTAGTAATAAAACATAAGAAATAAACAAAAAATTAACCTCAATAAACATAACCTTATTTTAATCATGAGTGAAAGACGCAAAATGAAAATCAACCTCAGTTTGGCTTAGAAATACGGAAAATCACTCTTTCTCTCTAAACTAGGCTCTGTAGAGAAAAATGTTCTAAATAAAAGTTGTAGATCTTTTAATTTTCTATAAATTTGATTATAAACACTTTTGTCGTAAAATGCATACTAAGGCCGAAATGTTAAAAAAATCAATTTTTCTCACGTTTTCGTGAGAAAAAAACAGAAAATCGCAAATTACCGCTAAACTAAGCGTTATACAAAAAAATGTTTGAAATAAAAGTTGTAGAATTTTAAATTCTCTACAATTTATTATATAAATTTTATTATTATAAATTATTATAAATTTATAAATTATAAATATTATAATAATATTATAATTATAAATAAATTATTATAAATTTTTATAAATTATTATAAATTTTTGCTCTAAATTGCATATTAAAGCCGTAATCTTAAAAAAAACTTTGTTTTTACGTGAAAACAGCCTCACCCAGAATTTCAGCAAACATGACGCCTACCCTATCTTGTAGAGAATAAAAAATTGAGTAAATGAGGCGATTTTAAAAAAAATCGTAGGACCAGTTTTTGAGAAAATCGCAAAAAAGTGAAAAATTACACGAATAAACTACTACTTCCGTTTGACCGATTTTGTTGAAAATGTTCGTGTCGGGTCCGGTAGTGGTATGAAACTTAAGTTTCAAGTTCGTACGATGTTCCGTTCTTGAGATATTTTGTATACACACACACAGACACACACAGACCAATCGCTAAAAACATGTTTTTTGGGTTCAGGGGGTTTGAAAACGTATAGATCCGGTGAAAACTCGGTTTCGAAAAATCGACATGAAACAATACTTTCCTTCCTATATATTCATATAGGCAAGAGAAAGTAAAAAAAATAGTTTCACTTGCTGGCTAGATATTAAATGTGAAGTTCCAAAGAATTGTTGAGTTTTCTCCATTTTTTATCTAAGTATTTATCTAAGTATTTTTTTTCTTTTTAGACTGCAGTGGATCACTTGAGTCAATTTCTTGGCACTCTCTTCTGGTTCTTTTCCTTGATTTTCCTCCAGTATTCTTTCATTCTGGCAGATATTCTTTGCCTTTCTGCTTCTGAAAAGATCATTTCCTGGTTCCTCTTTTATTTACTTTTCTTTGGAATCTAATATTTTTATCTTTTAATAGTTTCAGCTGTTCGGTTTTATTTTCTAGACCTTCGAAGGTGATGCCTAATTCTTCCATATCTTTCTTGATTTCTCTTAACCATATTATTTCTGTCTTTTTCTGGTAGAGTTTTCTGACTATTTGGTTTGTGATTCTATTATTAGGTGTTCTGAAATTATATGTCCTAAGAAGGATATTCTCTTTTTCCTTATCGTTTCTATTACCGATTCGGTCTCCTGGTAGGCCTCTCTATTTTCCAGCTATTTGTTGGTGTCTCTTTCCGACGCAGGTTCTACGAATCCTCCTTTCAAGTTTTTGAATTTTATCTATTATGTTTTCCTGGTTTAATTTGAATAGTTTTGCACCCATATGTTATCTTTGGTTGTACGACCGTTTTGTAGTATTTTATTTTGGTTTTGATTGATTGGCATTTTTTATTGTAGGTGTTTTTTGTAATTAGTTGTGATATTGTTAGTTTCTTGTTTCTTTCCTCCCATGCTGCCTTTTTGTTGTTGTAAGTAAAAATTTATTGTACAGGTAAGTAAAAAAACATAGCTTAAAATCAGATTGAAAAATTATAAAACAGTTTTTTTATTTTCAGATAATTGATGTTAAAGATAGACTTGGTGATAAAGAAGCTCAGCTTGGTGAGTTGGGGCGGAAATTATGTTTGACTAAACAATTATTGACTGACAATTGGCACCAAGCAATGAATGAAGTACGCCGACAGTATGATGCTATTGACGCTGCACTTGAGGTATGTGTATAAATTGAAAATTTTGGTATTTTAATTTTAAAATTGTTAATCATTTCTGTAACGTTCAGTGATCTTGTGTTAAATATGGTATATTTTGGATATTTCTTTCCAAATTTTTATGGTGTATCAACATTTATCTCTATATTCGGACGAATGAAAGACTGCAGATGAATGCAGAGCTTAGTAGCATAGAAGACACCACAGAGCCAATAGACGTTCGGCAACCATATCCTGTATTGGCATTTTGTGGTCCTACTGTTTACGTTACTTAACTACAATTCATGTCATTAAAAGTTTTGAATTCAATCTTCTTTAACAGTCATATAAAATATTTGAAATCTATTGATCCTTCAGTTCAAGAATTAAACAGATAACCGAGATAATGCTTTTAGTGCATATTTCATGTCAATAGCTTAAGGGAATCCCAACTTTTTTCTGAATTAAGTTTTTTTTTTTTTCAAATGTTAGATTAATACAATTTACCGTTTGTAAACAATTATTCAGCTAAATAAAATAATAAAACATGTAGCGTATGCTAACATTAAAGATATTACGTGTTAATAGTCTGAAAAAGCTACTTATATGTCTGTTTTTGTTAACCCTTTGATTACCACGCCTTGTAGTGAAGAACTGGTGAAAAATGCCAGGTCAAAAACAAGCTAATGACACTATTCCCTTTAAAGATTAATTTCATCAGAACTAATAAGGATATTAGCTTAATTCTTTTACCGAAATTAGCAGAAAACCGTACTATATAAATCGCACATTTTTATAAAATTTATTCATTGATAATTTATTTTTATTTACTTAAATAGCTTTATTCATTTGCCTGAATTTGATGTTCATGTAATATTCTTCATCCAGTAGGTTTTAAACTAAAAATATTTTTACTTTCGCGAGTTATTTAATTTTTTAGACAATTTTGTTCTGATTAGATTGATGTATAACAACGACAAAGCCGCCATTTGATGCATGTGTTTACAAAAACGTACACAAACTTTTTGTGAAAACAAATGTAACTAAATGATAGCAAAATCTATTGACATAAAATGAAAGTGTATATTTACACTTATAATAAAGCCAAAATTCAATGCAATCTACCGGTGAATATGGAAGTTATAGCCATTTACGCAACAGTTTACTGAAGTATAAATTCGTTTTATCGATTCACAAAAATTATGAATACGTTTATTTTGGAGAGTTATTTATAAGGTTTACATTCACATCAGAAAAATGAAAGAGTTGTTAAGTATCAACAACAATGAGTAGTCATAACTCTGTTAATGTGTTGTAAATATTTGTGTCTCGCTAGCAAAACAGTACACATGCATTATACACTGTTAAAAACGTAAATATAATTAATTATAGCCTATAAAATTTTATCACTTAATATCTGACATGAAAAACATGCTGGATTTCCCGCTCAAGTTAAATGAAAATTGTGTCCAGATGCCCATTTATGTCGTTTTACTTTTTCCTCAAAAGCTATTGAAAAAACCTGATGTAGGTTTTAAATTAAAATTCACAAGTTTTAGATAGTTTAGTTTATTTTAAGTTGCATCAACATCTTGGTTATTAATTACTACTTTGGGTTACAAATCATTGGGTTTTTTTCACTTTATAATTTCTAGACCTGTTGAGAATCAAACCCGTTACCTTTCATTTGGTAGGCTAGCGCTATAACCACTACGCCACGGAGTTGGCCTAAAACTTTTTTTTATTGTAACAAAAAAATTATAGGCTGTTAACGTATATTTATCTACGTTGATTGTTAAGATTTAAATAAACCCCCTGAAAGCATCATCTACATATACGCGCCGTCCGTGGATAATAAACTGACACAAAAGTCAGCTGGAGTCGATGAAATGGAGTGTGACACCAAAGTGGCAACCTCGCACCCAACTTTGGCTGTTATTGGCTAGATCTCATCGCCAATCTTACAGTAGTTCTATTATAGTTACTTTTTCCATACTCTTAATTGAGTATAATTTCTTGAAACTAAATCAAAAGTGATCCCGGTCAATTGGATGTTCATGTTGTATGTTTCTGTTTGATGTTGTATGTTCTTTGGAATTAAATTAATTTTATATAAAATACTTTAATTGTAGTTACTGTAGCACCTAAACCTAACTTCGTTTGTAATCTGGGTTTAATTAATAATAAACTATTATTTACAATTACTTAATAAGGATTTACTTATTACAATTATTTATTGACAATATTAACAATTACTATTAATGGTTTAACTTAGCCTACTAACAAATACCATTAACCTCTTTTACACGGTTAGTTAAGTTCTCATATTAGTTTCTATTTCAGTTCAGTTAACAAAAATACACTTCGACTCTTTTCAGTTCAGTTTTCATTTCAGTAATGGACAACAATTTACTTATTGCAATTGAGCTGTCATTAGCATTAACAAACCAAAGGAGAAAGTGATTAAATTTGAGTAAAAGGTGGTTACAAAAAAGACTATCCCTCTCTGATTTTTGTTAGCACCACTTTTTCTTTTGTTTGTAACTGATGAATCGTATTCTTTGTATCTAATTAACAAGTTATTAAATGCATCTTCTCATTTGAATGTATTATGGTAACTTGAGTCCTTCTTATCCCACAGACATGGAAAACTGTTATACAGGGTGGGGCAGCATATCTACCTTTTTTTTTTAAATGCGCGCCATTCAATTAGTTGATGTGCTAGCGGTCTCGTTCGAGAGGTGGGACTATAAAGTTTTGTTCTGACACAGTTCAATCGCCATCATGCGTTGGAACAGCGAGGAGCGTGCGTTTGCCATTGAGGCCTACTTTTCGAGTGGATGTTAAATGATTTAAACCCAGCGCGCCTTTCGGAATCGCTTTAATTTAGCCCCATTGGCCCCTGTTCCGGACCCGAAATCAATTGTTATGTGGGTCACTACGTTTAGACAAACTGCAAGTGCGACAAAACGAAGAGCTGGAGTTCAATGGTCCATCAGATCACCTGAGAACATTGAGGCTGTGAGAGCTTCAGTGTTGCAATCACCACGGCGTCCAGCGCACAAACATGTGTCTGCCCTTGGACTTTCCAATCGTTCTGTTAGGAGAATTCTCCATGAAGACCTACATTACCATCCATACAAGATAACGATTGCGCAGGAGCTGTCAGAGGGCAGCTCTGACAAAGTGCAGGGCAGAGCTCAATCAGATGCGATTTGCAATGGCCAGCTCGATCTCCCGATTTGTCCCTTTGTGATATTTTTCTATGAGGTTTTTTGAAATCCTGTGTTTATTTGAATTGTCCAAGGACCATTCAAGATTTAAAACAACATTCAGGAAGAAATTGCCAACATAATGCCTGCTATGCTTGAAAGGGTAATGACAAACACCAGAAATCGGTATACTCAATGTATCAGAAATGGGGGACGATGTCGTACATAATTTACTCTTCAAAACTACATAAAACAAAACTTTATGTATGTACCTACATTGTAAAAACCAAATAACATTTTTCTGACTCATACAATGCGTTTTATTAAGTTTCGAAAAAAGGTAGTTATGCTGCCCCACCCTGTATAATTGAATGAAATCAGTCACAAATTCGTTATTTGACATCAGGTAGGATAGGGTTACGACAGAAATGAGAAATGAACTGAAGTTTCTGTACACACGGCTGTTTGAACTGATAACTGGTAACTGACAAGTGGCTCGATGGTTTTCCCATCAAGCCAGTTTTTAGTTTCAGTTGAAACCTTCAGTTTTGATGTTTACACATCAGTTTTAATTGACATTTCATCTGAAACAGAACTGATACGAGAACTGAACTGATCGTGTTGAACCAACTTGACTATACTTGATTCATCCTAAGAAAGATATGTTGAGTAAAGAAACAGTGGTTACCGAATCAGCTGATAAAGCGGTGACTCAGAAAAAATACAACACTTTTAATGAAAACATCACAATGATAAGTGATTCGTGCTTTTAACCTTATACAGAATTAAACGATAAATAGAAATGAAAATAAAAGAATACTATAACATTAAATTCCTAATTGAAAATAAATTATAATGCACGTAAGAACGATGCGAGACAATACAGTGTCAAAAGCGAACTGGTAGCATATAACGATGACATGTTCTTTGTCAAAAATGTGGAGAGAGATTTATGGGTTTGGATTAGTCATCATCAAATTCAATTGTCCAAGTGACTGAACTAACATTAGATGACTAATCATTAAAATAAAAATGTTTACTTTTAAAGTTCTCTTGTTTCATCATACAGATCAGAGGTTATACATATTACTTGTAACCACATTTATTTATGAAAAAGAATGGAAATAAAGTATAGGCCTTCCGTTTTTATAAATTTATTGATCGGTACTTAAAACATCAGTCATTGTATGGTGTAGGCGGAACGTTATTTTAAAAAAAATACTTTTAAAAGTATTTAAAAATTAAATACTTTGGAAAGTATTTTGTTGTTACTTTTAATCAGCGTGTACACATTTTAAAGTAATGCGCATGCTCAATGACGTCATTATTTGTTTACTTGACATATCTTTCTTACGATGACCGAGTATACCAATAGATTACTGTTCTTCAGAACCAAAACCTGTCCACAAATACTTCCTGCCACCCTCACACACAATTACCATAACTCAGAACCGGTCCCATAACGACACTATTTCGAACAGTCCAACACTTTCCATTCATGATTCAGTATTGACTGGCCCACTACAAAGGTGCTAACTGTTGTTATACCTCCGGTCTAATAGTTAAATCTAGACCCTACGAACACTTTTTTTAAATTTAGTGGAACACTCCAAAAAGGAATTTAAAATAAAAACAAACATTTCTACTTTTTTCAATTTCCTAAAATTCTTTTTCAAAAAATCTCATTCATTGCAGTTCACTATCCTTGTTCAACACTCTACACCCCATACAATACACGATTTCTTAGAAGTGAAGACAACTTGTACAAAAATAACCAACCTACATTAATATTTCTAGACTAATCTCAAACTATGTTACAGTAATTTTCTAGATGTCGTCTGTAATATTATTATTACAATTTTTTATGTTTATTTTTTTAGATGATGCAAAGTGTGCAAGGTATTGTTCAACAAAATCCAGTATTATCGAAAGTACAACAAGATTTAGAAGAAACAAATTTCCGTTGTGCATCAACATTGCCTATCATTTCAACATCAGACCTTAATGCCAATTCAGCTCCTCCTCCATCAAATCTTCTAAATATTACAACACCTCCATCACCTACCATTAATGGAAAAGCATAATGAATAATGATAATAATTTTACTTTTATTATTATTTACTTTATTTTATCTGTTACGTAGATAACTAATTAATCAAGTTGTATATGCATGACATTTGTTTGGTGATAATTGTACAGTAGTATTATCAATGGTTATTAAAAATAGTGCTAATTATGGTTAATTACTGAATATTTGTTTAAACAAATAGTTACTTTAACGAGATTTACTTCTTATTGCATTTATTTTATACCAAGACATTGTGTATTTTAGGTTTAAATTCACCAGTTGTTTTATTTAAAATTTTATTATGTTGGGGTCTGTAGCTTTATTAAAGTTGTAAAGTCATAAATTTTATATTTTCACAGTAAGATTATTTAATTTTTTAAATTTTAATCATATATATAGGTATTTAAATATATTTATTACCAAATTTATTTATCAAATTTCATGATTGTGTATGTACTGGTTTTTGATGCAGTTGAAATTTTAATTTTTGTTTTATAAAAAAATGTTTTTCTCGATTGCGGTTACAATTTTGTGTAGATTACTGTGTTAGGAAATTTATTTCACGTTTACATAATTTTTTACTTAAGATTTTAAACAAATTGAGGAGGGATGATACCAATTGACATCTTATACCTCTTTACTTTTCTATAGCTTTTATTCGATTGACAGGTCATTGGAAGTGCTAGTAAATGCTGTTCAGGAATTATGACCGTTCCAACAAATAGCTATAGTAAAGGTCGGGAATTTTAGAAAGAATTTTGAAAGTGTATCTGTTCGGATGTTCTTGTGCGGTTTATTTTTAATTATTATTACATTATTTTATAAATTTCTCCTTCCAGTGACTTCTTTTTACCAAGAAAAGGTAAGAATAATACATTTTTACATTAATGTAGTTTAATTATTATTCAAAAATTGTTTCTGTTGAAACTGGGTCCAATCCCTTGAATATGGGTTGAAACTGGTACTTCAAACCCCATATTTTAGGCTCATTAACTTTTTGTGAAGATTTTGAATCCAAAAACCGTTTGTTGCTATCTCTCGTAGTTTCTGAAATCTGGGTGTGATATATGGACAAAACAAAATGATAGAATACAATTTAAAAAATTTCACCAATAAGCAATCTCAATACCCGATGGATGAGAATGATATGTATGACGTGGAAATATGGTATAGTCTTGTACAGACTCGAACAGGCCATTCCTGAGAGAGTATGGTTAATTGAACCCCAACCATTTAAGTACACTGGTAACTAATGTCTATTATTCAAATCTGTATAAAAATTAACTACCTTTACTAGGATTCAAACTGCGAAACCTTCGTCTCTGAAAATCATCTGTTATACAGCTGACTTACAGCAACAACTTTACCATTAGACCAACCGGTGCGTAAATCTTATCTCAAACTTTGAATCTAATTAACTGCAGTATTTTTAAACATGTCTTGATGAATCACCAAATATAATGATTTAACGTACGTGACATTTAATAAAAAGTAACACCAAATGTAAGTGTGAATCTTAAAAAAAAAGAACTTAACCTTGAATTTGTAATGCATTTGTTTCATTGCATTTTATCAGACTGAATTATAAGACTTAAGTTTATAATTTGACTATTTCCTTTACAGCCTAATTAATTTACAAACAGTATTAATTTTTATATCTTAAGTTTTTGTTTCAATTTTGGTTTATTTTTAATTCTTTTAGATAACTGTTGCAGAAATTTTAAGATAATTATGTCATTTGGAATATAAAATTTGATATTTATATACACTTAAAATTTCTCTTGCATGTTAAAACAATTTTTAAGTCTCGTTAAAGAAACTTTATAAATTCTTGGATGAATCCTGTTTAATATAATATATTGTTTGTTTTATTTAATAAATGACGTACATCAAATTTTTAACCTTTTTACTAAAGATTATTAAGATTATCATAAATATTCTTAGTGAGGTTTAATTATAAAAGAAAATATGTTATTCTACAAAATTGTTATTATCGTTCTAAAGTATTAATATCTGTATTAAAAAATTATAAAATTTGTCTAAACCAGTTCTATACAAACCAGGAATATTATAAATAAATTAATGTAATATATTTTTAATGTATTATGTGAGAACATTTTTCAAAATTATTGAATAAATGTCAACTAGATTTTCAGTTGTCCTTAAAATAAATATTTTAATGATTCAATTAAAAGAAGTGTCCATCTCTATCTTACTTAATGTTAACACTTTAATCTTTACTCTGAAATAAAACTTAAAAAATAAACTGATTTTTTTAATTAAGGATTATTTTTTTATACATTATTTGTATGTATAACTTTTAATTTAGTTAAAAATTTTAGTTTCTGCAATTTTTTTTTGGAAAAATGTTATTTTCTGCCGTTAAAAATAGGATAATTTTATTCTGTTATTGTTTAGTATTCTTTAAAAATGTACATTCAATTGTAAAAATTATGATAAGCAAATTTCCCGCAAAAATTACATCCCTGTATCTTTATTACAGTGTGTGTCATATCATTGTAAGCTTCAACATCTAGCATTACAAACAGGGCTACCAAGGCCCCCTGTCTTCCAGAACTGCATGCATACAGTTGAGTAAAAGTAATGTAAGGTTATTCCATACAATAATTAGACAAAATAAGGTATAAAATGAACCAAAAACCAAAACATAATTATGATACATCTGAGATATATATAATACTTCTCTCATACAGGCGTATGAGTGAGCTCACATAGATGTGAAAAATACAATTGAGCAATTTAGCTGATAATTCCATCGATGTCAAGCTCACATCTTATAATGCAGTTGCTAAGGAATAGGTACATAAAATTTTTTGAAAATAACAATCTTAATAGAGCTGTAATAATCACATTGAAAGTGTAAGAGAATTAAAACTAACTTATTTTCAGAAAACAAAAAACTAAAATATACTTTGTTCCGAATAGCCCTTTAAGTCAAATCAATATTTTAATTACTTCATTTTTTACACAAGTTTCCTTTTCTCCCACAATCTTTTCATTCTTTTGTTCAATGTTGTGGGGTTCATGTCTCTTCTTGTCATTTTGTCCTTCAACTATCACTGTCTTCCTTTTTCTAAAAAATTTCTTTATTCTGTTTGTCTTCTGTGTCGATTTTTGGATCTTTAAGGTCATTCAATATTACTGTGAACCATACTGGTTTGGTTTTGAGATGTATTATTTTATCAAAAATTTGTTTTGTCAATCTTCTACCATTCACTCTTGCTAGTTGTCTAAAAAATACAAGTCTCCTTTTTCTCAGTACTTGGATTATTTGTTTTCAGTTTTTTCATACATTTGTTTGAACGGGGACTGTTGTAATTGTCTTTTTCTTTCATAGATCTTAAGTTCCCGACGATTCTTTGTGTGCTCAGTATTTTATTGATACCACTGTCACCAGATGGTGACATTAAGTGGTGAGTTGAAACCTTTACTTTTTGGTGGCCCTGAAAAGGGCTGTTTATATGTGTGTTCGCCGGGGCAGGTAAAGTTGGTTGATGGCCCTCAAAAAGGGCCGGTGTAAACCTTAACGAGTTGGTCGCAAGAAGGATTGTTCTTCTGGGCAGCGGGTGGCTGAAGCAAGAGCCGTGGCTCAGGTTGATGGCACTGAAAAGGGCTGGACCTTAGTGAGTTGGTCCTCAGAAGGACTGATGAAGGCAGCGCATGGCTGCGGCTGTGAGAGCTGTGGCGATGGCTGCTGCAAGTCCCATAGCATCTTCCTTTATCTCATGGATGTGTTGGTCAATTTTCGTCACAGGTGTAAAACGGCGCAGGAGCTGGGCAACATGGCATGTCGTCTTCCAGCGGAGACGTCACCTTCTTCCCTCGTAGTAGTGCGTAGATGGCTGCTTTGTCGGTACCAGTGGGCGCAAGGCTCGGTCGAGGGATCGCTGTGGGCATCGCTCGCAGCAGCAGGCGATGACAGTGTCAGGTCAGCAAGCAGGTGCATCATCTTCTCTCTTGCGGGGTCGTTGATAAGTCTTCTTTGGAGTCCGATAGCCATGTGCCGTTGGTAGATGTCTTGTCTCCTGTTGAGTGGATTGGAATCAAATCCCCCGTAATCAGTGGAGTGCTCATTATTTAGTCACCAAAAGCGCTGTAGTAGGAGCGGTTATTGGTCTCGGCCTTGGGGACAAAGGCCTCTGTCGGTACGCCACCACAGGCCTACCGCCTCTTTCGGAACTACTGGTGGTTCCCTCTGTCGCTAAGTCAGAAGCTTTGATAGCTGACAGCACAGCACCTAATCAAAGGGGACGATGGTGCACCACCTTTCAACATAATTTTAAGGGTTTCTGCTCCATACAATGCTTCCGGTCTTAACACCATCTGATAGTGGTATCCCATGATAAGGCTTTTTTGTTATATAGGTTTCTGGTACTCATGAATACAGTTCTTATCTACATGCTTTATTATGAACTACATATTGTGTATATATAAATATAAACTGTCAGCATGATATAATTGACAAAAAATGAATCTAGTCCATTGGAATCAAAAGAATTTCTCAACTACCCAAATTTAGTGAGTTCTAAAAAATTTGAAAAATAATTTCAGTTATTGTAGATACATTTTTGTAGGGTAAATTTAAAATTCTTTTTTAGATTAAAAACAAAAATTGTTTATTTTTCATTTTTCAATGAAGTCTCCTGTTTTATAGGTTCATTTTATTGTTTTATAGTCGCATTTTACAAAGTTTTTAATTGTTCTTGTTAAACATTCACCCAATTGAACTTTTAATAATCGTAATAAACAATCATTGAAACATCAATTAATTCAAAGAAGGAACTACTTTTGTTTTGAAAAGCTTTCAGTTTTATCAAAACAAATGCAATTGAATCATCAAATATTAAATTAATAAGAGTTAGATATATGTAAAACAACTTGAAACGACAATATGAATAATTTTTAGTTTAATATCTAATCTAAAAAAACCTAAAGATTGACATAAGTAATGTACTTGTCCTTATTCAATTAAATTATGACATTTATTCATTAATTTGAACGATGTACTTAAGATAAAAATAAATATTTATTCATAATCATAAATAATGTATTCAGATCTAATTTCTTGGGAACATTTTTCATGAACAACACAATATGTGTTCATATTTTTATAAATAATCACTTTATTGAAAAAAATTTAACGTAAAACAAAAAAGCAACAGGTGTTCATAAAATATGGATATTTAAATAGTTAAGTAATATTCTACTGGTAAACAGTGTAAAAAAATCTTAATTGTTTTCGTAACTCAAAGCATTCTAATCTACATCACCTATTAGAGTTTTAAGATTAGTAATAATTACAAGTTATAATCCTTGCTTATCTATTTCGTAGTTTTCTAGTATAATTCACAGAATCACTAAATTTTTGTATTATTATTATTTCAAGTCGCATTGACTGCTTGATTATTAGTGAATGATTTATTATTTATTGGTAATGCAATGAAAACATTGGGTTTTTTTGATGTGTTAAAGTTTCCTGGCTGGGAATCAAACCTGGGACCTTTGCGTGGTAGACTAACGTGCTAACCGCTACCCTACGGAGGCAGCCAAAATCATTAAATTTATTAAGGCCACTCTCACATCGGTGAAACACGACCTTGACGCAATTAAAATGACGATTAAAAACGATTCGCGTCGTGCATGTTTGCACATCAAGGAGAAGTGACCTTGATGCAACTGTTCAAGCTTTTCTTCGAATCCACCTGGAGTTTGAAAAATGTCAAGTGATGAAGAAGACATATTCGTTGCTTATTACTATCTAAGAAGAAAACAGAATAAACTGCAGCTGTTGAGTATCATCGTGTATAAGTAATAATCGTAATAAGCATATGTGTGTGGCCAGGAACTCTCCTCTGATGAATATAAATTTAAGTCCTTTTATTGGATGTCAAAAGAAAGTTTCCAACTATTACTTGAGCTGGTTGGTCCTAGAATTATAAAAAAAGACACCAGCTACAAGAGTAAGTTGTCTCCTGAGGAGCAATTGATTTTCAACTTCCAGCACAAAAGCTACTTGGGCTGTTTCGTCTGCCATGATTATGCGATTGGTCGAGCGGGTGTTGGACTAACTGAGTCGGATGCAACCAGTTTGAATGAAGTCGTGCTAGTGGGAGAGCAAACATATAAATATACAGGCTAGGATTCGTACGGGACGTCAAGTCGAGGTCGTGTCGCAGTCGAGTATCACTGGTGGGAGAACACCCTAACAGTAGAGTAAAACCTCGTTATATTGGGCCTTGAGATACCAGGATTTGGATTTACCGGTTTCAGCTCGAACATTTATACAAAAGAGTGAAAGTGCAAAGAAGTTAAAAGAAAGAAAAAGCCCTCAATTTCTACCTGCGTATGTATTACGTTCGCGACATTATTGTATTCTGAATAGCATTGCGCCCAAAATAAAGAAAACAATAGCGTCGCAAACTACAGCAATAAATTAATCTGTAATGGTAATACAATGGCATTGGTAATCCCTACTGTAAATCGTAATAATCCAGGCTTAAATGGCTTTATGACTTATGTACTTTTATTACACATTTGTGTGTGGCAATAAAAAATATTTGGTAAACCGCAATCGTGAATTTGAATATACCAGGAAGAGTATAGCCAGTCATTAATCCAGTATAATGAGGTTTTACTGTATTATTTGTTATTATTAGAAATTTTAAGGAAATAATTTATGTTCCCATATGTTTTATCAGCATTTATTAGCTGGTCTCTACTCCAGCACCTTTTAAGGTGTGTAATGGGATTACCACATTGATGTAAGATAGAAAGTTAACGTACTAGTGGGTTATTGTGCTCTTGTGACTTGTTGTGAAAGCGTTTGTATAGGTGTTTGATGGAATTTTGGGCAAAAAGGTATTTTCAAATCTGTATATAAGGTTTTATTGCTAACATAAAGGGGTGTTTTTATTATAAGGCGTAATGTTTTTGACTTGAATGCCTCAATACGTTGCAAATTTCAGAGTGTTCGGTTGAAATGTAAATTTGGGAACCATAGGTCCATATATGTTTCAAAAGAGAACAATATATGCGTAGTGTTTGTGCCAAAGCCAATTTTGATAATTTGTGAAGTAGGGAATGTAGAAGTTTAAGTTGGGAATTCAGTCACAATCATTTCAGTTGATATGTGTGCTTCAAGTCAGACATTTATCATAAGTCAGAGATTTGTTAGCATATCTGTCTTGTTAAACTTAAACTTTAAATTAAAGTACTACAAACTTACATAATTTTACAAAATCTGTAAAAGGTTTTACCCTTTAAAAATTATGTAGAAGTATTTCTAGAGTATCTTGAAAATCAGTATTGCCCAACAATTCATCCATATGTAAACCAGAGAGGATAAGCAAGGGGTTACTTGTATTTTATTTTATATAAATAAATATTATACTATCTAGTTTGACTTTATCATAAAATTCTTGTCAGTAGATAACACTTACATTGTAAGCAGTTGATATAAGTAATCTTAAATAGTGTAAAATTAAAAATTATATAAAACATTTTAATGGCATGAAACCAAATGTTTTTTCACCTTATGATAGATAATAATACTTTTACTAGTCAGATGGTAGTATTTTCTTCTTTAATTAGATTAAATTCTAATAAAGATATCATTTTATTCAAAAAATAAATTGCGTAGGTTATCAACCCTACTGTTGTAAACACCATGTACCTAAAGAAAATGAATTTTTTAAAATTATAAATTGCTGTAATATCTTTTAGATAATTATATTGATTGAAGTCAAATAGATGAATTTTTTTTTATAATAGTGACAATTTTCTGTCGTTAAATTTTATCGTCATTGTTGCGATGATATTGCATCTTAGAGATACAATGTTCTCGTACATTTTAATTTTAATTGGACATAAATATTTATTCTAGTAAATCCATTTAATCGTATTTTATTGTTTATTTACAAACCAGTTAGTGAAATTATTGTAAATGTAAATATATTTTAACTCAAATATTATTGATGTAGTTACTAAAATTTTTCGTAGACAATAGGTTTTTAAAGAAATTTATAAGGTATTAGTTTGGTGTTATGGTAATTTATACTATTTAATAGTATAACAAATTTTAAAGAAGTTTTTTCTCGTTTTAGATAATTACATGATTTTTTTTCTGTAGAACAATTAAATTTCTAGCAGTAAATATCAATAATAATAAATTCATATGTTGTGGGTTCCTGATTGATACATTTACAATTACAAAAATAGTTCTTAAATGTTAAAATTATTTGTTATGAAGCATATTCATAAAGTAAGGGCCATTTTGTCATAAAAAATATAATAGAAAAACTTTTTTTTTATAGTTTTAGTTTCCTTTAACTTTTCTACATAGTCACCATTCACTTCTAAGCACTTTTCGTTACGATATACCAGCTTCTTGACTCCTCTGTATAGAAGTTTTCCACCTGGAAATTAAACCTTATAACAATAGCAGGTTTGAATTCCTCATCGTCTTCAAACTGTTGTCCACCAAGCCACCGTTTCAAGTGCAAGAAGAGGAAATATTCGCTAGGTCCAATTTCAGGACTGATTTTTTGTCAATCGATTGTTGAGAGTAAATGTGTTTTAACTTAGGCAAAATGTTAGGCAATTTTTTGTAAATTTATTGATTACACCCTAAATACAGTAATTATTTATTTTTTTACGACTGCATTAAAGCACTTTAATCAGTCCATACACATTTAATTCCTCATAGTACGAGCCAGAGATTTGGCTTTCAGCTTCCTCTTCTGCTCCCAAAACTTTTTCATTCTCAATTATTTTTTGTAAAAACTTTAAATTTTCAGGAATTGCAAATCTTATGTATGATGGTACATTACATAAACAATTTTAACAATTACATAAACATTATTATGAAAGTTGATTTGTTCCCCTCAGTACCTCTTAAATACAAATTTAAATTACATAATATTCAACAAATAAGCAATAAATACGTCCAATCCAAACATCTTTGTAAATAGATAACTAAATTTATATTTTTTCTATTGTATTCTCAGCTGGTATTTACACAACTATAACTTAAAAATGTTTAAGATATTTATTAAAATGGTTTCGAGAACAAGTTTACGATGTATTCAATCGTTACCTAGTGATCAGGGTTGTCTCTGAAATTGTTTATTAATTTTGGAAGACCTTAGCTGATTTTTATTTTTAGGTTTATAAGTGCAGATTTTTCCCCATAATATGCAGGTGGAGTGTAAAATTATTTACACTCGATCTGCTAGTTCCAGGGCTATAAAAAATAATTCTGTTTCTTATCACAAGGTCAGCCAATTATGACTGAAGCATTTAAGAACAGAAGAGGTAGAGATGTAAAAGACATTAGTCACAATTATCTCCTCTGAGAGTAATGAAGTGAAGGTGACATTTGCTGGGTGGAAAGTAGATGTTTTTCGGAGGGCCTGGCATTCTGATAAACATACTTTTCTCACTCAATGAGGAAGGCAATGGTAAACCACCTCACTCCTCATTCTACCTAGTAAAACCTCTACAGATTCAAGATTTTGGGCTGATTACCTAAACAAAAACAACAACTGCAGATTGAAATTAGTTTTTTTTAAATTCAATTTTGTAATCAAATACAATAAAATTTTAACTATAAAAGTCTAATCAGTTTTAAAATTGGTAAGGTTTATTGGTACTCTTGGTATTTAGAAAGACAGAAACTATAGAACTTTAGAACCAAGAGTAAGTTCATATTTATTGATGGACTTAGAGTTGTCTTAATTATAGATTAAAATCAAAGATTGTGCAGCTTAGCATCCCTCTTTGTTAATTACATTAAGATTTCAGTAATTTTTAAATGTCCTTTGTATTCCTCTTTAATACTAAATTTTCATAGTAGTTGAGTAACTGAATTAATCCTCTATTTTGGCATAAGTGGTTCAATTCCGAGCTGTGTAAATTTTTATGGACACATGAATCTGACTGCAGTTTTATTCTGTAATGGGAATCAAAAGAGCAATCATCCTCCCACATTTTTGTAAAAAATTGAATTTTTTTTTTTATTTATTTAACATCGCATCAACTACAATGGGCATTAGCGACAACATTGGGTTGTAACTGTGAAGGATAAAATAATTTTTTGTAACGTATGAAAATATGCCGTGTCTGAGTGGGATTCGAACCCAAGATCGCATGATTAGAAGCGAGTACTTTACCAACTACGCCAATGCGGCTGGCAAATTGAATTGTTATTCAATTTGAGTAAATCATAAATTTTTTTTTATAAATTTGTTTTACCCTAGCTTATAATTTCCAGTCACTAATACTGGTTTTATTGTGGTTTCTATATAGTAGACAGTACAAATAAATGTATAATAGTCTAGTACCTTAGTTTACAAAGTGACAGCAAAACTTTGATGGTCTCATAATTGATTCCCAAATAAGGTCTTGAAAATTTATGTAGTTTTCTTTTATAAAACCCTTTTGAGACCAATCTGGACTTCTGGTCTCCAGCTCTTTGAAGTAGCAGTAGTAAAAGAACTAACCGCGTTCTTCTATAGTAAATTTCACGAACGACTAGATGACCATCCCAACCAACTTCCCATGATCTCAAGGAACTTGCTAACTGTGTGACATCTTTTTTTTTTTTTTAACTTATTTATTTACAATCAGCCTTATAATGTGGCTTTAAGCAAATCATTATACAAGAACTAAACTGACGTCAGTAAAGTAGACAGCCTTTGCTCTCACTTCAACTAAATAAAATTAGAAAATAAAGTTAATAAAAACTAAGAAAAGTTGTACAGATACAAAATTAACAAGAACAATGTAAAAGAAGTAAACAAAAAATGAAGTAAACAATGCAAAAGAAGTTAACTATAGAAAAGTAAAATAAATAAAATTGTGAAATTTCACTTTAGATTAAAAAGTAGTGATGAAGATGAATGGTGAATTTAATTTCGTGTATGGATTAAAATCGTTGGTCTAAGTCGAGGATGTGATGTCTTTTGAGGCGCTTCGTTTCCTCACTGTTGTCCAGTAAATTTAATGCCAGGTGGTTCTGGTGATTGTTTAATCTTAGCTGGTACCAGAGGCTCAGCTCTCTTATCTCTTCTGTAACTGTGTGACATCTAAAGTGAAAATAGAGCAGACCTCTTGGTCTAAATAACATACAACACCTGTAATGCTAAACAGAAAATATACTACAGGGTACCGCTTCTCTTGAAAGTAAAATTCCTCACCACCTATTAAATTAAATATCGTAAATGAAAATTATGCAGCTCATTGTACTGTACCATAATAAAAGTAAAAGTAAAGACACAAAGTTGGCGCAGTTGGTAACCTGCTCGCCTCTCATCATACGGTCTTGGGTTCGAATCCCACTCAGGCACGGCATATTTTCATACGTTACAAAAAAATCATTTCATCCTCATTACAGTTATACCTCAACATCGTCGCTAATGACCTTGCAGTTGATGCGACGTTAAATAAATGAATTAAAAAAAAAAGTTTTAAATAATTTTTTTTAGTTTTTGTTATTAAACTTTACATTGTTGATAACCATGTTACTGGCATTACTTAACATTTCACAGCACTTTTCAACCAGTGATTGGCTGAACACCAAGTAAATAAACTTAACAAATTAATGAAATATGTAGGTATATTTTTAAAAATAAAAATTATTATACAATCGTAGGTCTTTCCAATTTTTTTTTTTTTTTTTTTGGAGCAACCTGTAGTGTTTAACACAAATTATAATGCTCATATATTAATGTTATTTATTTCTATAAAATACTGCAAACTGTACAATATAACATTCAAACAAAAATTTTCATCACATAATATATTCCTTATTTATTTAAATTTAAGATTATTTTTATTTTAATTACCCATAACTAGTAAGTATTAATTATTTTATTAAATTTTAGTTTTAAAGTATTGTTGTCGAATATTTTAGGGCTAGTACAATGATGCTGAAATTTTTTATTTCTTTGATACTTAGTTATAATTGTCGCAAATTGAAAGTCGGGATTAAAGTTTCGTTTAAGATAATAGATGCATCATGAATCTTGATCAGAGAAAAAATTTATAAGTCAAATTTAAATGACAAATTTGTGATACTCATAAAGAGATACTGATGCAATTCCCAAAAATAATTCTTTCCATAAACACTTTTCACTCGTTTTCTTTACTATTTTTATTTTTATTTATTTTTATTAAATACAAAATACATTAACGTTAACATATTTACTAATTCCCGCATAGGACGAGCCTGTGCACGGGAATGAGTTGTACATTATTATGTATAAATTATTGATAAGTAAGTACTAAAAATATTTTTAACAATTTTTATTAAACAGCTTACTGAAATTTAATCTAGTTATAAAATTTACAATTCTAAATAATTAAAATTTACTTTCAACCAAATAAAATTTACTAAAACCCAGTATTAATTTGCCTTCTTTATTAAAAACAAATTACACTATTCTATGCAAAAAAAATCCCCTCAGCTCATTAAAACACTATGTATGTAGGGTACAAACTATTATACATGACCAATAATAATTAATTAGTTTTAAGGTCACAAAACATTTTCAAGAAATAAATAATATATAAATATAAAAGAAATCCAGGTAAAATTCTGTTTAAAATTTTTTGAAAATTATAAGATATCTTTGATAATTTTTTTTTTAAATAAAAAAAATAAAACACTTTTCAGTTGTTTTCTGTACTATACTTTTGATACCAATGTATCCTCTCTTGCAAATCCCATTATTTCTTAGTGTTTGGTTATTTTATTATATTTCCTATTATATAGCATTATTTACTAGTCCCAAAAATTTTGGATAGCACATTTTATTATTATTATTTTTATCTACGGTTACTATTTTTAAACCATACTTGTTTTTACCATATAAAATAAAAATTAAATAAAAAAATTAGTTTAGTTTATTACTTTATTTAGTATAGGTACACTACTTATTAATGTTATTTAAAATATAATTATTTTAAAAGTAAAAAGTATTGTTAAAAATATTTTTGTCAGTCAATAATTTCTAGTTAACTTAGTAATTAAATAATTTATATTATTAATTTTATTAATAATGTATAATCTTAATATTGTTAATTGAAAATTTTATCTAAAGAGATTAGAAATTAGTATTGGTTTTTTTGTTATTTCGATAAAATTTATATTTTTGTGAGTCATATTTTTTAGTATACAGTCACATTAGTTTAAGCTTTCTAATTTTATTTTGATAAAATTTTCGTAGCTGTATTATTTTTAACTACTACTAATTTTAAAGACTGTAAGCTTCTATTTTTATAGCATTTTATTAATTTATATTTATTTTTTTACTAATTTGCTAAGTACAGGGCTAAATAACATGTTTACATATTTACTGATAATGTCAATGGATTTTTTTACTGTTGGAAAGGTTTTTAGAATGGAACAATTAAGGTAGAGGTAAAAGTAATAGAACTTATCAGTTCTCTTTGACAGCAATGGAGTTCATTATTCAGCCAGACCATTTTGGAAAGAAATGAAGGTGTTATTTGTGAAGGGTTGAAAATATGTTGTTTTCAGGAGACTTGGTCTACTGACCAGCAATCCTACTTTTCAACCCCATGAGGAAGGCAATGGTAAACTCCTCAGTTCTCTTATTATTTGATTCTAACTACTTGAGCTTCCTTTTAGTGGTTGACCTAAATCTTAACAATAAATGATGTGGTGCTTAATAAATTAATTTAAAATTAGTAACTTCCATTTACTCGGACAGTTCTGTTTAATAATTCCATGTTTATAGACCTAGATTCTCAAACTTCTTCACCTACCATCCACATTGAGGATCAAAAGTTTTCTGGCACCCCAAAATTTTTAAACTTACATCTGTTAAAAATGAGAATTCTATTGAATGAGAATACTATTTCTCAGTTGAAAACAATTTTTTAAAGGAGTGTAATTAAAACATGTATTAATCATATTTGGAAGTATTTTTATTAAATTAAATTTTTATTTTTTTATTTTGTACGACTGCTACATTATCGTAGGTATTTAACTTTTTAAATATCAGGAAAACACAATTTTACACTTTTTTCAACATGTTGACAAATATGTGTCACACTTGTCTTTATGGTTGGATCATGTGCATAAAAAAATGAGTCACAGTACATCACTCATTTCTAAGCTGTGTGTTATAAATTTGGTTCACAGAACAATATTTTATTACACATTAGCGCAAAAGCTATGGCCATACTTTTCGCTTGTTCAAATAGTTGGCCTTTTTCAAATAATGGGATATTGCGCATATAGGTAGTTTTTCTTACGGTCCTGTACTAGAATGCGGCTCGTATTTTTAATTTGATTATTTTTATAGCTTATTTTGGTCGATTATTAAAAACAGTATGTAAATACAAAACGTGTTATTTTACTAAATAAAAATTAGGAAGGCACTGGCTGTTTTTTTTGCTTTTCGCTGTAATTTTTATTTGGATTAGGCATGAGTTTGATCAAGGACCCCCATAGAGTTTGTTTACGAATGGCTGTCAGGTGGTCACCATACAAAGTCACTAGTCTAACCGGGTTTAAATTTTTTTTAAATTGTACTAATATCAAGTGTGTGGGCTATAAGAAGTACTGTAAATAGAATTGAAATCTTTTCCAATTTTATTTCCCATGATTTTATTATCGTAAAACATTAGACATAATTATTTTTATAAATGCTATAAAAACAGGGCTTAATGTTGTATGGATTAATATTAATGTTATTATAATTATTATTACTAGTAATAATTTTTGTTTTATTGTTTTAATTTATAGCATGAAAGTATTATTTCTTTTTTTGTGTGTGTATTTGATTGGTTTGTTTTTGTATTTCTTCAATACTTTTGTATATTAATATGTTCTTTTTTATAAGTATTTACAATATTTTTTAAACCCTTTTAAGAATAATAAAATGATTAAAATTGATAAACTGTTCTGAGAATGTTACATGATTGTTATAAAAATAAAACATGAAATAAATGTTATTTTTAAAATAATTATATATTTTATCATTTGTTAAATATATCCTTTAAAATAATTAGGTATTAATAATAATTAATTTTTAGTTAATTTGTCTACTTCAATTATGGAAAATTCTACTTTAAAGAAAGGAAATATAAAATTTATGAATTTTTTTAGTTACTAATGGTCAAGCAGTTGATGTGACTTTAAACAAACTGCTGCAGTTGGTACTGTAATTTGTTGTTTAGGTTATCAGCCGAAAGGCTGGTTTGAACCTGTAGAGGTTTTACTAAGTAAAACGAGGAGTGAGGTGGTTTACCATTGCCTTCCTCACTAAATGGAAAAGTACACTTATCAGCATGCCGGGCCCTCTGAAAAGCACATATTTTCCACTCTGCAAATGACACCTTCACTTCATTCACCACAGGGTCTGGCTGTATAATGAAATTCATTACTTTCAGAGGAGATAACTCTGATTAGTGTCACAGTACACCTCTACCTCTTCTGTTCTTATATGATTCAGTCATTTAATTGGCAGACCATGTGACAAGAAACAGAACTATTTATTTTAGCCCTGCAACTAACAGATTGAGTGTAAATAATTTGACACTCCACCTGTCTGTTATGGGCAGGTACTGTAATTATGATTTAATTAAATTCATGAAAATTATTTTGTTTAATTAATTATAATATATTACTATACTAATTCTTCTAACATTTATTTATGGTGGATAACAAAATTTTAAGTTTTTTGAAACCCCGATTTTACAAACATCTGTATTTAACGAGCATTTCAGTCGATCCCTATGTGCACGTTATAGCCATGCGACTAATTTTATGTGAATTTGAATTTTTCAATACAATCATTGAAAAACCACCGACTATACCTTAACGAACTAGAGACTGCAAATAGGCGGAACTTAGTGATCTAGATCACAGCACAGAGCCAATTGACTTTTTTTAATCCTATCCTGCGTTGTCACGTTGTGGTCCCGCTGTGGATGACAGCCTAACAAAAAGTCAGCTGGAATTTGGTGGAACAGAGTGTGACAGCGAAGGGGCAACTTCACCCCCGACCTTGGCTGTTATTCGCTAGATTTCATCTCCAGTCTTTAGTTTGTTGGGGTATAATTCTTCTATTTATTAAAAATGGGTCATAAATAACATAGTCTTCAAATTTTTATTTTTTTGTATTTCATAAAAAACTTAGTTAACAAAAAATTTTTTTACAATTTAATGAATTTAAAAAGTATTACAAATTATGTAGTAACGCAAAATTGTTGTGTAAATATGATGTTCCGATGGTAAATAATTACAATTTTAGTTTAGAAATAACCATATTAACCTTTTAAAAAAAATCTAGAAATATCAACATAGAAGATATTTTAAAAATCTGTAAAAATATTTGTATAAGAGGTTCACTGAAACTAAACCAATAGACTCTTATGTAGTGGTTTGTAGATGACTTGATGATGATTTTTGATGAAACCATTTTTGCGGTAACATTCCACCATTTTTTGTTATTAGAAGTAGGCCTACATACTGGAGTTGAAGAATGAGAAAGAGACTTTCCTGAATAGTGAAACTTTATATCCATAATTTATTTCATTGAACACTGTTCTGTATTTGTAGCACTTGAATATATTTAAATTCTGTACTGTGCGTATACATAATATTGATATTGAGTAACCACCAAATTATAAAACAAGTGTTTGGTGGCAATTTTTAAAATTTTCTTATGTCTGTCTGTCACATCCAGATGTCAGAAACTACAAGAGATAGCGACAAACAGTTTTTGGATTTGTATTCTACACAAAAAGTTAGACAGTTTGAAGTTCCGGTTTTGACCGAAATTGGCATCAAAACCAGAAGTCAAGAAATCAAAGTTGGAGTTCGAAAACAACAATAGTGTTATTCAATTGCTCCTAAAGAGTAGATTCAGAAATCACAAATGGTTTTTCCCATAGGTCAAAGGTAAGCCTTTTTCTTTCTTACAAAAGCTAAGTGGACTTGATCCCATTATGAAGAAGGATACCCCAAATTTAAGTGAACACCCAATGTGACTTCTCGAGCCCACTCCTTTCCTTTCTTTACTTTTTATGGTATAGGTTCATAAGTTTATCAATGGTCTGGGAATTTCTAACAATAATATTTTCTTTAGAAAAATTGCCACCAGCCATTTCATACGTGTGTATGAAAGGGATTTTCATTTCATTTTCGTTTTATGAAAGGGATTTTTAAGGATCCATTTCGAATAATCAGGGTTTTACTGTTGTTGTTTAGGTCATCAGCCAAAAGGCTGGTTTGAACATGTAGAGGTTTTACTAGAGTGTGTACGCTAAGATTACTGCGACGTAGGCAACCAGCAATACAAGTGAGCATGCGCATTAATTAAAAATATGCACAGCATGATCAAAAACAAAATTCCATACAGTACTAATTATTCGCTCTGAACTTATAATTAATATAATAAAAACACGTTCAATTCATTTGTTAGAAAATGTTTTATAAATTGAACATTAGTTTACCATTAATAACTAAAACTTTTACTATTGTTACTCTTACATTGTTATTTTTCGTTACATTATTTACTATTATTACATTATTATTTATGATTAGTAAATTTTTATTATAGACACAGTTTTATATTATTTTTGGTCACAAATAATATAAGACTAATGCACTTGAATTATAACAGGAGAGTAAACAATTCCAGTTTAGATCATTTCAGATCGTTTATTTTGTATCATTAAAATTAATGTCTGTGACTAATTTAATACAACTGTTTACACTTGCCCATGTTTAACTCATTTTTAGTTTCATCAGTTATCTTTTGGTATTGTATCGGTTTGTTTCAATTTTCTTCATAAACTGAAGTTGAAAAGTTTTGTAAGCTGTGTTTGTTAACATGCGTGATAGTGAATGTGTTGAGTTTTTGAAACATAAAAGCAGTAAACATTAAAACGTAGACAAAAATTGTTTTGTTAAACGTAATGGTTAAAATAATAATTAATTAAGGAGTCTCTTTATGAAACTACAATAATTACAAGCAATCTGAACGGTACAATTGAAAACGCTTAAAGGATAATGTTTATTTTAACTGGATGTAGATATTTTAATGATGGAACGTAGTGCAACATAATTGTCAGATGGAGAGGTAGATACGTGCTAACTAGTGTAAAACTTTCGTTTGCAACCTATAGGCGCTTGCCTCACGCAGAGTACTCTTACAGTAGATAGACAATAAGTAAAACAAGGAGTGAGATGGTTTACCATTGCCTGCCTCACTGAGTGGAAAAGTACGCTTGTCAGCATACCAGGCCCTCTGTAAAGCACATTTTTTCCACTCTGCAAATGACACCTTCACTTCATTCACCACAGGGTCTGGCTGTATAATGAAATTCATTACTTTCAGAGGAGATAACTCTGATTAGTGTATTTTACACCTCTACTTATTCTGTTCTTAAATGATTCAGTCATTTAATTGGCTGACCATGTGATAAGAAACAGAGCTATTTACTTTAGCCCTGTAATGGGCAGGGTTTTACTGTGTTTTATTATTTAGAATGGAATTCATATACACTGTAAAATGTCTCATAAATCAAGTACTTATTCTTTTTTTTATTAAATAGATGCAATTTAGCTCAACTTTTAAAAAATTGTGGTTGGTTAGGGAACGTCAGCTTTCAGCACAGTCAGTGCAATAGTTAGTTCACCTTCCCGGATTCTTTATACTGTGTATAAAAAAGCAAGAAAGCAAAAAAACTACACCTACTTAAGACTTTACGTCACTGTAATAGTAATGTACATTAATAGAGCCTGGAGGTCGTTCTGTGAGGGGGTAAATGAGACCACCCCTGCTGTAGCACGACTTCGGAAGGTTTTGAGCAAAGACCACTCAAATCCTATTGGACAGTTAAGGAGAGAGGATGGAACTATGACTGAAAGTATGGAGCAAACGGTTAAGGTGCTGTTAGAAACACACTTTCCCGGCTCATTAGAGGACCGCCCGGATGAGTGTGAGAGGGTGAATTTGGGCGTTCATGGTAGAGAAGTGGCTTTAGCGAGAAGGGAGGCTTGTAAGGTCTTCACGTTTGCTAAAGTCAAGTGGGCTGTGGGTATGTTTAAACCCTACAAATCGGCTGCCCCTGATGGGATTTTCCCTGCTATGCTGCAAAATGGGGGCAACAAGCTTATTAGTTATTTGCTACATATCTTTAGGGCCAGTTGTGCACTTGGATATGTACTGAAGAGCTGGAGGGAAACTGAGGTGGTCTTTATACCAAAGGCTGGGAAACCCTTACTTGAGCCTAAGTCGTATAGACCGATCAGCTTGACCTCCTTTGTGCTCAAAGTTGTGGAAAAAGTGGTGGACAGACACATCAGGGGTGGGGCCTTACATGAAAGGCCCCTTCATGGGTGTCAGCATGCCTACCAGACTGGGAAGTCTACGATAACAGCCCTTCATGATGTGGTTACACGGATTGAAGGAAGCATAAGGGACAAGGAGATGGCCCTGTGTGCCTTTTTAGATGTGGAAGGGGCGTTTAATAACACCCTGTTTACATCAATTGAGAAGGCTGCAAGGAAGAAGGGTGTTCAATCTAGTGTGATTAAATGGGTTGGGTCCGTTCTTAGGAATAGGGAGATAAGGACTCGCCTGGGGGGCAAGTCGGTGACTGGTGGGGCGAGAAGGGGCTGTCCGCAGGGTGGGGTGTTGTCACCCCTCCTGTGGTCACTGGTCATTGATGAGCTGCTCATTAAGCTGACGGAGGAGGGGTTCGAGGTGGTCAGTTATGCTGATGACCTGGTGATCCTGGTCAGAGGAAAGTATACGACAACTATCCGGGAGGGTATGCAGGGAGCCCTTAATCTAGTTCACACCTGGTGTGGACAGGAGGGGCTGCGTATTAACCCGGAAAAAGTGGTTGTTGTTCCTTTTACGAGGAAAAGGAAGATTGCCCTGGATGCTTTGACTCTGGAAGGAGTGGATTTAAACTACTCCCCTGAGGTAAAGTATCTGGGGGTTGTCCTGGATAGTGGCCTAACTTGGAAAGGCCACATGTCCAGGACCGTTGAGAAGGCTACAAAGGCCTTATGGATATGTAAGAGTCTGTTTGGGAAGACTTGGGGGCTTAGGCCTCGTATGGTAAAATGGGCTTATGTGAGCATCATTTTGCCAATGGTCACGTACGCAGCTTTTGTATGGTGGCCAAGAACAGATCTGAGGACGGCGCAGAATCGGCTGAGGAAGCTGCAGAGACTGGCCTGCCTAGGGATATGTGGTGCAATGTGCACTTGTCCAACGGCTGCTATGGAGGCGATGTTTGATTTGCCTCCTCTTCATATTCAAGTGAAGAAGGAGGCGATAAGAACTGCCTTTAGGCTGGAGGGCAAGATCGGGGTCCCATCAGGGGAGATGGGCCACACCGAGATCTTCAAAGAGATTGAGGGGATGGGTGTGGTAGGTGGTCCTCGGGACCGTATGAACAGAGCGTACGACTTCTCCGACACACTGAGGGTGGAAATTTTTGATCGTCAGGAGTGGGCGGAGGGACAGCCAGTGATACCGGAAGGGGCAACCGTTTGGTATACTGACGGCTCAGTGATGAGCGGGATTGGGGGCCTGGGGGGCCGGGGGAAAGATTTCCCTGGCCCTTGGGTGTAACATAACCATCTTCCAAGCTGAAATATTGGCCATTAAGGTCTGTGCGGAGAGGTGTATTGAAAGGCGCCTCAGTGGGTCGCACATTTATATTTTGTCCGATAGTCAGGCGGCCATCAAGGCTTTGAGGTCTTGTACTTTTGAGTCGCGGTTGGCCTATGATTGTCGGGAAGTTTTGAATGCCGTGGCCAAGCGTAACGTGGTGACGCTGCGTTGGGTGCCGGGGCACCAGGGAGTGCCTGGAAATGAGAGAGCGGATGCCTTAGCAAAGAAAGGTGCAGCCTCTCACTTCATAGGCCCAGAGCCATTCTGTGGAATTGGTGAAGGCTATTATAGAGGTATAGTTAGGGCCTGGGAAGAGGAGGCTAAAACCTCCTATTGGGAGAAGGTGCCAGGCTGTGAACAGGCAAAGAAATTCATTGCCTATTCCAACAGCCCGTGGCTGTTGTTGGATCTGCTATCGGGGGCCGCCCCTGGCGATGGGGTACGCTCACCTCCTAGGAGGGGAGTACTGGGGAAATAAAATACCCAGGGTGGACAAAAACCAACCAGGAAATCCTACAGCGTCTGTCTTGCATCAAGCGGCTTGTAGGCCAGCGTCTGAAATCAGAGGTGCGGCTGAATATCCAGGAGAAGGGCACTCTTTTGTCCTGGGGTTGAGGAATTGGCCCCAAAGGCGGATAAACCAGCTTATTTGGTAAACGGCATAAGAATGTAGATGGCAACGGGCAACCGCTACATTAAAGATCCCATGGGATTGCCCTAGTAAAATCATGAATGGCAGGCATCAGGACAAAATTATCCGGAGTTTTAAGTCTCCCAATCGGTTCTCAGGGGGGGACAGTTTTGATGAATGCTTCTAAAATAAAAACTCTTCGAAGTAAATTAAGAATAGGCACCTGGAATGTGAGGAGCATGCTTGAACTTGGTAAGGCCCACAATATTGTCCAGGAAATGAACAGGTTAAATATACAAATAATGGGTATCAGTGAGTGTAGATGGAAGGATAGTGGACAGAGAGACCTACATGATAGTACCATTTATTATTCGGGTAGCAATGAAAATTCAAATTTGAATGGTGTAGCGGTGATAATTGATAAATCCATCAAGAATGCAGTGAAAAATTTTCTTCCTTTGTCGGACAGAGTAATGCTTCTTCAGTTCCATTTGGACATTGGCACACTGAATCTGATTCAGGTCTATGCTCCAACAGCAGACGGGGGGGAGGAACTGATAGAGAGATTCTATGAAGATGTCAACATTGTGATGAATATGTTCAAACATCAAGATGTTACTATAGTCATGGGTGACTTTAATGCAAAGATAGGACAAGGTCAAAGTAACCAATGGATTGGTCGTTTTGGATTGGGTGAAAGGAATGAGAGAGGAGACCGTCTCCTTCAGTTCTGCCAAGAAAACAGCATGGTCATCACCAATACTCTGTTCGAGCTACCGAAAAGACGACTTTATACTTGGAAATCGCCTCAAGACTCCAATGTGAGAATCATTCGCAATCAGATTGATTATATCATGATCAACCAGAGGTATAGAAATGCTGTAAAAAGTGCTAAAACATACCCAGGTGCTGACATTAGCTCAGATCACAATCTACTAGTGGCAGAAATGAAAGTAAGACTGAAGAGAGCAAAGCCAGTGAAAATACATACTCAGTTGGATACCAAAAAGCTCAAGAATGCTACAGTAAGAGAAAACGTTTCTTGTGAGATCAATGAAAAGCTGGAGTTCATGTGTAATCAAGTCTGTGGAGTTGATGAGCCTGAATTGATATGGAAGGAGTTCAAGACAGCGCTACTGCAACCGTGTAGGAAGTATCTCAAGTGCCAGAGAACAAATAAAGGTAAACATTGGATGACAGAGGAAATTCTAGATCTGATGGAGGAACGCCGTAAATTCAGAACTAGTAACAGGCAAACATATAAGGAAATCAATAACCAGATCCGATACAAATGTAGAAGGGCAAAGGAAGCATGGTTGAGGGAGAAATGTGAGGAAATGGAAAGGTTACAAGTCCTAAACGACTCTCATAACATGCACAAGAAAATAAGAGAATTTACTGGCAAGCAAAGTAACAGAAGCTATTTCATGACTGATGATAATGGGAGAATAATTCTTGATACAGGGGAACAGTTGAAGCTGTGGGAAGATTACATCCAGGAGCTTTTTGATGACGAAAGGAAAGTTCTTTGTTGCAATAGTAATGACAACTCTGGTCCAGACATATTGACAAGTGAGGTAGAATTTGCCATTAAAAACATTAAAAGTGGGAAAGCTGTAGGCCCAGACGAACTCCCTGGAGATATTCTCAAACTCATTGACGAAGATTATGTGAGAATACTTACTCACTTATATAATCAGATATATAAGACTGGTGTGATCCCTGCTGAATGGCTGAAGTCAATATTTATAACGCTTCCAAAGAAAGCGAATGCTAAGAAGTGTCAAGATTACCGAACCATAAGCCTCATGAGCCATACACTGAAGACATTTCTCAAAATAATACACAGGAGAATACACAGAAAACTGGAAGAAAACCTGTCAGATACTCAATTCGGCTTCAGAAATGGCTTAGGCACACGAGAAGCTCTGTTTGCTTTCAATATTCTTTCTCAGCGTTGCCTGGATGTAAATCAGCCAATATTTGCCTGTTTTATTGACTACCATAAGGCTTTTGATAAGGTGCAACATACAAAATTATTTGATATTTTAAAAGAAGTTCAAATAGATGCACGCGATTTTCGTCTGATAAGTAATCTATATTTCCACCAAAAGGCCACAGTACGGGTGCAGTCAGAGTACAGTAAAGAGCTAAATATCAAGCGTGGGGTACGTCAGGGATGTGTGCTTTCGCCGCTCCTGTTCAATATCTATTCCGAGAGAGTGATAAGCAAAGCGCTAGAAGAGGAGACAGGAGGAATAAAAATAAATGGCATATCCATCAACAATCTGAGGTATGCAGATGATACTGTCCTTCTGGCAGAAAACATGGAAGATCTCCAGAGAATGCTCAGCCATGTCATTGCTGAGAGTGAATTGAGTGGTTTGAGTCTTAATACGAGAAAGACCAAGTACATGGTAATTACCAAAGACACACCACCTCCTGTGGGGGATCTTCTGGCGGGAAGTGATGTGCTAGAGCGAGTGGATGCATACACGTACCTTGGAGCTCGAGTGTGTTGCAGTGGTGATCACTGTGCTGAAATAAAAATTAGAATTGAGAAAGCACGCGCTACTTTTATCAGAATGAAGAAGGTACTAACATCACGAGATATAAATCTCGAATTACGAATGCGTCTCCTTAAATGTTTCGTGTTCCCTGTCCTGTTGTACGGTGTGGAAGCTTGGACTCTCAATAGATTCAGTGAGAAGAAACTACAGGCTTTTGAGCTGTGGACCTACCGTAGAATGTTGAGGATCTCATATACTGAGCATGTCACGAATGAAGAGGTCCTCAGTAGAATGGGAAAGCAGCTGGAACTCATGGTGGAAGTTAAGGCACGAAAATTAAGGTACCTTGGTCATGTTATGAGGGGACCAAAGTATCAAATATTGCATCTCATCATTCAAGGCAAAATATTAGGAAAAAGATCGGTGGGCAGGAGAAGGATATCCTGGCTGTGTAATTTGAGAAGGTGGTTCAGGTGTTCCTCAAACGAACTTTTTAAAGCAGCGGTCAACAAAATTCGTATCGCCATTATGATAGCCGACCTCCGTCATGGAGATGGCACGTGAAGAAGAAGATTCCAGCAGAAAGGCTGGGATATATAATAGACTAGGAAGACAGGACTTGAGGAGGGTAGTGGGCCTGATGACTGGTCATTGTAATCTTGGGTATCATTTATCCAAGATAGGAGTTGCTGAAGAGAGCCTGTGTAGATTCTGTCATGAGGCAGAAGAGAAGGCTGAGCATATTTTATGCAGTTGCAAGGTGGTTGGCTGCAAAAGAAGAGCGCTGATGGGTAAGGACGTGTTAACACCTTCTCAGGTAAGTGCACTAGATCCTAGGCAGATCCTGCGCTTTATTGAAAGTGTGGGTCTTGCATAAATAAGGAATAGGGGCAATCACAAAAGATCTTTTAGGTCACGGTGAGGAGGGGCTGCAGAAACCTGAACGCCCTGGTTGTAAAGTAAAGTAAAAATGTACATTAATGTCATGATTTCAATTTATTACAACTAGAATTCATTCAATACTTGAGTTTTCATAGTCAGAAATACTTAAAATTACGTTTTACAATACAAACTTTTCAGAAAGTCGTTTATCATTCAAGTGAAACATATCAGCTACTTCAAATTCCAAAAACATACTTGTACAATTTGTGCATTTTTAAAATTAAAATTAGTTATGAAGAGCCTCTTCTTATAATGGAGACGCAAATTTATTTTCTATGTACATTCGTAAAAATAAAAAGTATACCAAACCGAGATTTATTAAAAAAAATTTTAAAAACCATTCTGTTTAAGGTAAAGAATAGGCATATTTGAAGTGATATTTTAATAAAGCTTTAGTGGTTTAAATTACCTGATAAAATTACTACTTCCATCCTAAATTATATATAAGAAATCAATAAAAACACTTTTATTTTTATTTATTTAAGTTTGTGTGTTTTGTGGAAAATTACTAGCATCAAAAGAGTGCACGCGCAAGATAAGAGACCCCCTTGTAGGTTTTCCCAGTATTTTAACTCATTGATGCATATATTCCTTTCTATTATTAGCATATTATTGCGACATGTAAAAATAACAATAATAATAATGTGTGTATGATATTTCAGTTTTAGAGGGAAAAATTAAACTCTGAAAAATTCTCTCTGCTACCTTCCATTTACTCAGCAAGTAGAAAAAACAACATAAATTGTCAAGTAACACCAATTAAACAAACGATACCTTTTGAATGCACGCTGAATCCCGGTTATTACGCTCAGTTTTTATTTAGAAAGTGTAGTTTTGGTCGTCAGCGGAAAGGCTGATTTGAATCTGTAGAGATTTTACTAAGTAAAACGAGGAGTGAGGTCGTCTTTGCCTTCCTCACTGAGTTGAAAAAATACTTATCAGCATGCCATGCCCTCTGAAAAGCATCTACTTTCCATTCTGCAAATGACACCTTCATTTCATTCAACACAGGATCTGACTGTATAATGAAACTCATTACTTTTAGAGGAGATAACTCTGACTAGTGTCTTTTATACCTCTACCTCTTCTGTTCTTAAATAATTCAGTCATTTAATTGGCTGAACATGTGTTAAGAAAAGAACTAGTTTTTGTTGCCCTGCTATAACAGACATTGAGTGCAAATAATTTAATACTCCACCTGAAAGTCATGGGCATGTTCAGTAAGTAACAATTTTTTTTAAATTCCTAATATGTATACTTTGCAATCTGTTCAGTTCAGAACAATAAGCAACCCCATGACCCAATGAGATGAGGATGATGTGTATGACGTGTAAATGAGGTGTAGTCTTGTACAGACTCAGGTCGACCATTCCTGAGAGAGTATGGTTAATTGAACCCCAATCATCAAAGTACACCGGCAACCACTGTCAAGTATTCAAATCCGTATAAAAGTAACTACCTTTACTAGGATTTTCTCTTCGTCTCCAAAAATCAGCTGTTAAAAAGTAACAATTGTTACTACGTATACTATATTACCCATAACAGACAGGTGGAGTGTTTAATAATTTGCTCTCAATCTGTTTGTTTGTTCAAAAACTACAAAAAATAGTTCTAATTCTTATCACATGGTCAGTCAATTAAATGACTGAAGTATTTAAGAACAGAAGAGGTAGAGGTGCAAAAGACACTAGTCAGAGTTATCTCCTCTTAACGTAATAAATTTCATTATACAGCCAGAGCCTGTGGTCAATGAAGTGAAGGTGTCATTTGCAAAGTGGAAAGTTGTGCTTTACAGAGGGCCTGGCTTGCTGATAATACTTTTTAACTCGGTGAGGAAAGCATGGTAAACCACCTTACTTCTCCTTTTAATAATAATAATACTTTATTTCCATTCAAACATAAGTACAATACAACATTTTGTAACGTAATAAAACAGAAAATTAAATTGTACAATTCAAAAACAAAACCATATAGTTCAACAATTTGTAAAAAATACAGACAATAAAATACTAATGTTTTACTTTACATAGAATGGAAATTAGGTACCTCCAAAGGTTAATCCTGTCTCGGAGGTTACCATCAATCACAAATAAACTTAAAAACGAATTGAGAAAAGATAATATGACAAGAAGTGCATAAAAACAAACAAAAATATACTGTAAATAATTTTGGCCTACTTCAAAAGTTCTGGAGAAAAATATAATAAAAATTTAAGAAAAATAAAAATTACTCTCATTCAGCCAAATTTACAAATAACAGATAATGACAATAATTATGGTACTCAGCTTCATTTGATCAGATACATAAACATTAAATAATTTTTATACTGATTCAATAAAAGAAAATTAAAATTAAGAACACTAAAAATTATTAAATATTATAATATTTATGTAGTAGGTAGTAAGAAAGAGATTTTACTTAGTAAAACCTCTAGACCTTTTAACCAGCCTTTCCTCTGATGACCTGTACAACACATATCCTATAAAATATGTAATACTGTAAAATTGATTTTTACTCTCAATACAAAAAAAAACAGCTATAAGAAAAAGGGTCACTGCATTGCTTTTGACAAAATAACACCCTAGTCTACTGTCCATCCCCTAAACGAAATAAAAACACATTAAAAAAACAACAAAAATAGACACTATTATTGTTTTTTTTGTAATCCCTAATTTGTGTACGTTGCAATCTGTTCAATTCAGAACAATAAGCAACCCCATGACCCAATGAGATGAGGATGATGTGTATGACGTGTAAATGAGGTGTGGTCTTGTACAGACTCAGGCCGATAATTCCTGAGAGAGTATGGTTAATTGAACCCCAACCATCAAAGTACACCGGTAACCACTGTCTAGCATTCAAATCCGTATAAAAATTAAGTTAATTATAATTAATTAAAAACTAACTACCTTTACTGGGATTTGAACCAGGAACCTTCGTCCCCGAAAATAAGCTGTTAAACAGCTGATTTTGGCGATGACTTCACCTCTAGACCAACCCGGTGGGCTATTATTAATTAATGTTATTCACCTCTTTCTTTTCTTTCATATTCAGTCAAAATTATTTCCTGAATTTTCGAACGGATTCGCAATTTCTCGACAGGGTTAAAATCTGCCATGTAAGGTAGTAAACTTTTAAAAAAATGTAAATCAGGATCATTTTCTAAGGTGAATTCTTTTTCTAGTAGTTCTACTTTCCGTTTTTTAACAGCCAGAAATTCTGATGCATTAGCTGAAGTGTAGTGTTCTTCTTCTATTCCTGTTTTATCTAATATTCTTTCGTTTGTTTTCAACCTATGAAGTAAAAAATTGCTACTCGAAGATGAAGCGTATTCGTTATCTTTTGGGCCGTTTTGTTTACCAGTTTGTATTGTTGTTGGTTGTGAAATGGTCTCAGTTTCTGATTCCTCATAAATCGGAGGGAAATTTTGTTCCGTTCCGTCTTCAATCAAACACTCCACCGATATTCGATGGGAGCAATCAGTATCGTCTTGGGTATAAAGACTGTCATCTCTTGCTTCATCAATTGTTCCAATAGTATCTTTAAGGAACATGAGTTGGTTAAAATGTGCCCAAGAACTTGTCATTTTCATTGAACCATGGCTTCCAGTTGATGACTTTCTTATTTTACGTAGCTCAGCGGCATAGTAAGCTCGTAAGTTTTTCCACTTTGACCTAGCAACCTTCACTGGAACACAAACAAATAAAAATTCTTTGTATTATTTTAGCATTGCCCATCGTTGGCGTATGTTATAGGTCGTCGTTTAGATCATCAGCCAAAAAGCTGGTTTGAACCTGTAGAGGTTTTACTAAGTAAAACGAGGAGTGAGGTGGTTTACAATTGCCTTCCGCACTGAATGGAAAAGTATGCTTATCAACATGCCGGGCCCTCTGTAAAGCACATATTTTCCACTCAGCAAATGACACCTTCACTGCATTCACCACAGGGTCTGGCTGTATAATGAAATTCATTACTTTCAGAGGAGAAAACTCTGATTAGTGTCTTTTACACCTCTACCTTTTCTGCTCTTAAATGGTCCAGTCATTTAATTGGCTGACCATGTGATAAGAAACAGAACTATTTATTTTAGCCATGCAACGAACAGATTGAGTGTAAATAATTTGACACTCCACGTGTCTGTTATGGGCACAAAGTGCCCAATGTTAAAATGTTAAAAATGTTATAGCCTTATAGGTACAAAGAGTAAATGGATGTAAAACATTACTGTTGTGTGTGTTTGTGCGCGCACTTTTGGGTACATGTTTTTCTCTTGTTGAATGTATAATGTCCAGTCCACAGCTTCGTGGAACCGAATTCATAAATCGACCCTTACACACAAACACACGCGCTTCAACCCTTACCTGCGTTTTATAATTAACACTAGAATAATAATAATAATAATAATAATAGACTTTCTATAACTCGAATTTTCTATATCTCGAATTGAATTTCAGTCCCCTTTAACCTTCCCGTGTATTTTCCATGTACTTCTACGCCCTTGTAACAACCGGGCTGAATAACCGGTATAAACTACGGGAAAGAAAGTAATAGAGGTATGTTATGACTGCACTCTCGTCCGTTCCTGAAAACATTGTCTCTGCCCCGCTACTAACACATTCCGCCAAAAAAGTATAACCATATCAAAAGGAAAGCATGGGTGCAACATATTCGCGCACGTGCGTTTGTGAGTTCTGTGGTGCTTCTTTTCAATTCTAGGAAATAGATATATAGATAGAGAGAGAGTTGGTGAGGGTGGGGGAATGAGGGAGGCACAGAGAGAGAGAGAGAGTGCGAGTGAGTGAGTAATATAAATAATTAAATATAAATAATATAAATAATTAAAAATAAAATATAAATAATTAAATAAATATAAATAATTAAATAATTATTATTAATAAAATATTATATTATATTAGAACAGTGAGTGAGGACGAAGAGCGGTGTAAGGAAGGGTACAAAATTGTACATCGAGTTGCGATAAATGTTTTTGTTCATGCCAGTTATACTTAGCTATGATGTTGCACATCCCGGTTGTAATGTGGGTCTCTGTAAAAAGTCATCTAACTCGAATTCCGCCATTTCTCTAAGTCGAACTAATTATTTTGTTTCTTTTGACAAAATTTGTACATTCATTTTGAAAAATGAAGGTACAGTGCTGCTTCTTCATTATAAGAGAATATGTTCGACCAAAAGAGTGTACAGACCTTCAAAGTCATTTGGTTGCCTTTATATAGGCCTAACAGGCGTAAATCAAAACAATGAATTTCTTTGCATCGATGAATCTTTAGTCGACCACATCACAATAGAACCATAGTCTGTCGGTATCGGTACAATGCACCGTATTTAGCATGTACTATGTAATTTTGGAATACGGAATACAATATTTGTATAGTACTTAACACTGCAGCCAATAGCTAAGCTAAATTGGTACAGTACTGTATTAGGAAATTACGCATGTGAAGTAGGCCTACATATTCCTCATCTTGTAGGGTAATGTATTAGCATATGTGGAATGTTCTGTTATTATTTTTTTTTTTTTTATTTAAGGTCGCATCAACAATAAAGTCATTAGCGACCACAATTACATAATCTTAAATTAACAAAATTTACATAACCAAATTTGAATTAAAATGTCTTAAGTGAACAAAATTTGAAGAATGACTTGTGTAAACAAAATTTGGATTAAAATACATTGTGTAACTGTAAGTCCGTAAGGTATAAAACCACATTCTGTATACTCTTGATGTCCGTCAGCATGATTTTCGTATTTTGTGTTAAGTTATACTTTTCTCGTAGATCACGTAATCCTGGACATTTTATCAGTAAGTGTATTATCGTCAATGTAGTATCGTTGCAAAAATAACAGGTCGGTGCTTCAGTCTTTTGAAGAAGGTATTTGTGTGTGAGACTAGAATGTCCAATTCGTAGGCGTGTTATAAGTACTTGATTTTGTCTGCTACTTTGTGGTATTAATACGTCATGTGTGTTTTCCCTGAAGTCGTGAAGTTTACTGCGATGTCCTTTCCATTCATCGTTCCACACTCCTTGTGTCGTCTTGAGAACAAATTTTGACAAATCAACATGTGAGACAGCATGATCATGAAACACTTCTTTTATGGCTTGTTTGGCGGCATTGTCTGCCTTCTCGTTTCCTGATATACTAACGTGTGCTGGAGTCCATACAAATTCAATTGTGTTATTAATTTTTGTATTTGACACTAAAAGCCTAACTATTTCTTGAATTATCGGTTCTTTAGTATTTAAATTAGAAATGCTTTCTAGAACACTTTTAGAATCGGTAAAAATTACGAATTTGGAATTTCGAGATTGAGATACAATTTCCAGAGTTTTATAAATAGCATAGGCTTCACAAAAGAATATAGAAGATACGTTATTAATTTTGTAAAGAATCTCTGAATCAGGAAACACGATTCCACAGCCACAACCTTCAGTTGTAAGTGAACCGTCTGTGTAAACACTCAAGTAGTCTTTGAATCTAGCAGTTATTTTTTGAAACAGAGGCCTGAAGACAGCAGAATGGTGGTTTTGTTTTCCAAGAACACTAAGACTTAAATCAGGTATTGGAAGTTTTAGAAGCCATGGTGGTTCATCAGGTTGACAAACTTCAAAAACATTTGGAAGACGTATATTTAACTCCTTGAGGTAGGTGTCCACGCGATCACCTAAAGCTTTCGGGAATCTTGCTCTTTTTCTGGTAGATGTTTGGTTTCCTATGGATATTGCACTATATACTGGGTTCATCGGTGTTGTAGATATTTTAACTGCAAATTTGATACATAAGTATTTTCTGCGATATGACAACGGTATGTCATTGCTTTCGGCAATGATACTTTCCACCGGGCTGGTCCTGAACGCACCCAGAGCCATACGCAAACTTGTTGTGTGAATAGAGTTTAAAGAATTTTTAACTGATTTTTGTGCAGAGTCATAAACAATCGAACCATAATCTAATTTGTTTCTAATTAAAGCCCTGTAAGTATTTAAAATTATACGTTTATCAGCTCCCCAACTGCATGACGAAAGTAATTTAATTATATTCATTCGTTGTAAACAGTCGGCTTTAAGTTTCTTAATGTGAGAAACCCACGTAAGTTTCTCGTCAAATACCATACCTAGTATTCTAATTTCATTTTTCTGTTTAATTTCATGGTTACCTATAAAAAGCTGCGTATGTTCATCCGATGAGTGTTTTCGGGAGAAAATAATATAATCTGATTTAGTCAGTGAAATATTGAATCCGTTATTCAACGCCCATTTCTGTATATCACTCAGCGTTTTCTGTAAACAGTGTTGAGTTGTTTGGACGATTTTGCCTCTAATAGTAACAGTCACATCATCTGCAAATATGTAGCATTTTACTGGCGGTGATATTAATTTAGTTATATCATTTATAGCAACAAGAAATAAAGTTACACTCAAAACGGATCCTTGAGGAACACCATTTTCTACAACAAATTTTCTCGACAGACTTCCATTAGCCTTGACCATTATGACCCTGTTTTGTAAAAAATTTGAAATGAAGTTTAGGATTGGTCCGTTAACACCAATTTCACTTAATATCTTTACAATTCTGTACTTCCAAACCATACCGTATGCATTCTCCATATCTAATGCAACTGCAATTAGGTGTTCACCAGATTCAAAAGCATTACATATGTCAGTTTGTAGATTAACAAGATGATCTAAAGTAGATCTATTTTTTCTGAATCCACTTTGAAATTTAGATAGAAAGCTAATGTTGTCTAAGTACCAAACTAGACGATTATTTAATATCCTTTCTAGAAGTTTACATAATGTCGAAGTTAATGCAATCGGTCGGTAACTCTCTGCTTTACTATGATCTTTATTTGGTTTAGGAACTGGAACTACAATAGCTTCCCTCCAAATGGCCGGAAAGAGACTGTGTGATAAGATTCTGTTATAAATGTCTAATAGAAATAGTATGGCATTATCAGGTAAATTCTTCAAAAATATATTAAAAATACCGTCAGGTCCAGGACTTGAATTACGTAATTTTGAAATGACATTTTGGATCTCGTTGTAAAGAATAGTAGAATTAAGAGGATGATTTAAGATGTTGGCTCCATCGTCAGTGACTTCGTTAATATTGAGTTCAGTATTACTTTTAATTTCTAAAAATTTCGCATTATATTTAGCGTCACTTGAACTTTGAGCAAAGGTGTCGGCTAATAAATTGGCAATCTCATCTGGATGTGTGATTATTTTACGGTTAGTATTTACAAGACATGAAATATTAGTAGAACATTTAATACCTCTTATTTGTTTTATTTTATTCCACGATTCAACGGAGTTTGAACTGGTCATTGAGGAGATGAAATCACTCCATGACTTACGTTTCTTTAATTTAAACAATGTTCTCGTATACGACCTACATTTTTTATACTCAGTAAAATTTATCTGAGTTGGGTGGCGTTTATATTTATTGAATGATTTCTTGAATTTTTGTAGAGACTCCTTGCATTCATCATCCCACCATGGGACTTGCCTTTTACGGATTTTTCCTGAAGTTTTCGGTATATTTTTAACTGCTGCTTCTAAGATTATACTAGTAAAACAACTAATTTCATCATCTATTGTTCTTTCTTCTTGTGTATGAGAGGTGGGCTTGAATATTTCCTCAATTTTTAATGATATATCATGTCGGAATTTTTCCCAATCGGCCTTACCAAAAATACATTTCTGATTTATCGTATCAAATGTATCTCTAGATCCAATGTCAATAATGATCGGAAAGTGGTCACTACCATACAACTCGAACTCAGTTCTCCATTCAAGCTGATGAGCAACTGACGCACTGCAAAGGGTAAGATCTATTGCACTAAAGACTCTATAACTGCTGTTGAAATGAGTAGGTTTCTTCTTATTTAAGAGAACCACATCAGTATCTTCCAATAATTGTTCAATAATATTACCTCTGGCGTCGTTTTTATGAGAACCCCAAGCATAGTTGTGAGAGTTAAAATCTCCGGCGATTAAAAACGGGTTTGGTAGTTGGTGGATTAGATTATACAACTCCGTGGATGAGAGCTTGTACTGGTTAGGTAAGTAGATGTTACAAATTGTAATGGAACCTATTGGAAGAAGAACAGATACAGCGATGGCTTCGATGTTAGAATTTAATTTAATTTCAGAAGTTTTAAATTTTTTATGAATATACATGGCCACACCTCCACTAGCGTGTAAAACATTTACTCTATTTCTATAAAAGATAGAATAATTATTAGAAATAGGTGCAAATAGATCATCTTTAAAATTTGTCTCTTGCAGACAGATTGCAATCGGATTATGTTTATTAATAAGTAGTTGGAGAAACTCTTTTTGCTGGTAAAAGCCATTGATATTCCATTGAAGGATGGAATATGTAGAATTATAACTTCCTGTCATTTTAGAACATAAAAACTTAAATGATTAAATAAAAACAATTTTGAAAATCGAGAAATATATATTCCAATAATTACGACGAATCACAGTCTAGCAAAGATAGTAGATTACTGTCACCTTCTAAGTTGGCACTTTTTACTGGAATTTCCATACTTGAGTTATTAGATCCATCTATCGCTGATTTTAGTGCCTTTTGTAATTTAGTAAATTTAGTTTTAAGGGATCTTCCGTTTAAAGAAGGATAAGTATCATTAAGAAGAACCAAAACTTTAGATAGGTCAGAGGTATATTCCTTTATAATGCCTACAGGATTGGAGGAACCGTAAGTCCTTTCAAGGAGGCTCTTTAATTGCAAGTAGTCAAGAACATAGGGGTTGTCATTGCTACTGAGAGTGTCCTTCAGAGGACTTAACTGGTCTTCTATTACTTTAGAAAAGTGATCACCCTTCTCCTTTTTAATCTTCTTTTTCATCGGTCTAGTTGGGGTATACCCTTCTTCTGTCGATGAATCGATATTCGACGAGTTATCTAAACACTCGTCATTATTAATGGCAGTAGAGCCCTCAGACGACAACGGCCTTTTATGTATTTTGGCTTCAGTCATACTAGATTTACCAGGAGCAGGAAGCCCAGGAAATTCAATATCAAACTTAGTGTGTTGATTACTAGTGTCGTTTGATTTTTGTGTACCGGTAACACTGGTATCAAAATTACCATCGGATTGAAAATTGTTAGTGGATTTATGATTTCCGTTAACAGTAGGAACCTCATTGTCCTCAATTTCATTTAAACTACTAACATTTTTAACATGACCAACATCCCTATCGCTTACTAAATTCTCATCTTCACGATTGAGGTCACTGACTTTGTCATTTATGATTGAAGTACAATCTTTAGCCTGATGCCCCAGTTGTTTACAGAGAAAACAGGAAATAGAGTCAGATGATAGATAAATCCAATAGGATGTATCATCATATACAATCTTCATAGAGTCAGGTAATTTTCCGAAATCTTCCGGGTGGATATACACCTGACGTCTGAAGCTCATGATATGGCTATAGCCGGGTTCAGATATCCCCGCTTTCAGGAAAGAAATTTTAGACGCTAGTCTTATATTTAGTCTAGAAAGTTTATCTTCCAGTATATTATGAGGAATTACTGGACACACATTTGATAAAATAATCCTTTTGTACGTTGTAATTAACGGCCGAATAAGCAATTTGTTGTTATTCAGTGAAATTACTGTATGGTCTGCTACAAGACTGTTTACTATATCTGACGAAGCAAGATACATACAAATTCTGTTCATCGAGATTCGAGAAACAAACCTAATGTTCTCGGGTTTCACTAATAAACCGACTGCCTGGATGTACTCCTTTACTGGTATTCCGTCGATTGCATCTAAAATTATGGCCTGAGCCTTCGTTGGAAAATTATTCGTTTTTACGCTATTTGCGTAAGAAGCTTGTTGACTGTTTAATTTACTGTTTTTTTCCATTGAATTACTACTATTATTTAACAATGAACCTCTGTACTCAGAAGCCATTTTAAATATTTTCCGCAACCTAGGCTAGCTTAGGTTAGGTTACCAACAATGACAACAATGCCGACAAAAAACAAACAAAAGGTAAAACAAAATGAAATAAAATAATTACCTATCACTTAAGTGTAATCGGTATACTCGCAGACAAGTAATTAATAGTTTTAAATAGAAAAATACTAGTATTTTTGTCCATAACACAAACAGCACAACATTTGTTTACAAACACCAAACCGGCATGTTCTGTTATTATTTTTAACAATTTCTTTGTTTTTATTTTTCCATTACTCGAAATTTCTGTAACTCGAATTGTTTTCCCATCCTTTGAGGATTCGAGTTATAGAAGTGCGACTGTATAATTAATTTAACAATTATATTAGTATTACAAATGTAATAGATAGCATAATAAAAATAATAAATTAATAAATAAAAAATATAAATGCAGTGCTGTTTAATTTTATAAAAACGACAGTGTTAACCAAATATTATGTTTTGATAAGATTAACGAAATAAGATGTAATAATTGTTATATGTAAAACAAATAATAATCATTGTTACATTTGTAATAATAATTGTTAAATTTATTATTATTGAACAACGGCAGTTGTTAAATTGTAAAAAAATTTGTAACGGCAATTAGAACGAAATCCAACTTTGGAATGCGTAGGATTATCACAATGGCACCGTGTTTGGACTCATTTTTCATGGAATAATACGTAGATTTTGAAAATTATTATACAATTTTGATAAAAATAATTACAACCAAAATGGTAGTATTGAAGTCAAGTGCCTAGTAGGTGGTGACTCACTGCTGAAGTTGTAGAACACCGCTAGTCAGGTATAGGGGTGCTGCGCGCGCGCGTGTGTGTAAGGGTCGGTTTATGATGTAGGTTCCACAGAGCTGTGGACGTATCTTCTTAAGTTTTCAAACAAGATAAATATAATTTTGTTTCTTCTTTTTGGAAGGTCAGTAAAAAGAATCTCATTAACTACCTATATAAAAATATTTTTTGTTTTACGTCCGACCGTTTTTCAATATTACTTCTAATGTAGACGCTGATAAATGTAGATGAGTAATAAAAAATGCCAGATCTGATCGGGAATCCAACCCGGGACCCCGAGGTAGAAGCCAGTTGTGCTGACCACTATACCACGGGTTAATTCTTTATTAAAAGAATTAACATTTTTATTTCTAATGTGTGTACGTTGCAATCTGTTCAATTTAAGAGCAATAACTAATCCTATGACCCAATGAGATAAAAGTGATATGTATGAGGAGTCTTATACAGACTCAGGCCGACCATTCCTGAGAAAATATTATTAATTGAACCCTAACCATCAAAGTTCACCGGTAACTACTGTCTAGTGTTCACACACATATAAAACCTTTTCTAGGATTTGAACCACGGAACCTTCGTTTCCGAAAATCAGCTGTTCAACAGATGCCTCGTGGCGATCACTTTACCACCAGACCTATCCGGTGAGAAGAATTAACACACATGATGCAAGAGATGCAATTTTATATTCTCTCATTTTACCTCTCTCGCGAGACGATTTTAAATGAAAAAGACTACCGTATTAGAAATTATTATTTACACATGCGGTTTTGTGGAATGAGCAGAGAGACGAGTAGTACATTTCTGTCTCTAAAGATGAAAAATTAAGTTCTGTTGTCAAAGGTGACCCACCAGGTTGGTCGAGAAGAAAAGTCGTCGCCGTAGGTCAGCTGTTTTGCGGAGACGAAGGTTCCTGGTTTAAATCCTGGTACAGGTAGTTAATCCTAATAAAAGTTACTTTTATACGATTTGAATGCTAGACAGTGGTTACCGGTGTACTTTGATAGTTAAAGTTCAATTAACCATACTCTCTCAGGAATGATCAACCTGAGTCTGTACAAGACTACACCTCATTTACAAGTCGTACACTTCATCTTCATCTCATTGGGTCATGGGGTTGCTTATTGTTCTTAAACTTAACAGATTGCAACGCTCATACATACGTATAAAAAAATTCTCAAAGGTTTATGAAAATTTGAATTTTCCAAATTGTGTTGGAACTTTTGACGGAAACATATCAAAATTAAAACTCCTACTCTCATTCCGATCCCGGTATCACAAATAATTTTTTCAATTCTATTAAGTAGTAGTAATGCATACCAACCCGTAAAAACTTGTTTTTTTGGATTCAGGGCACCTGAAAACGTGTATACCATTGGTTTTCAATGCGGGGGGCGCACGCAACGCTTAGTTTCAAAAAAATTAAATTCTGTGTAGACCAAATAAATGAACTGAAATATTATTTCTTTTTCTAACATTGGAACAAGTTTTTAATTTGGAATTTTTCATTATAATCAAAGTTACAAAATTGCATTAGTAGGCCTATCTTAAGTTATTATGAGATATTTAGCAATATGTATTTAAAAATACATGTCCTGATCTATTTTTAATTATGTAATAATTATTTCAACATTGAACCCCTTGTCCCAAAAGGAATTGACTTTAAATCTGGTAACTTAAAAATAAGAATTACTACCAGTAAAATTGTTTTAAAAAACAGCACGCTTATATACATACTAGCAACCCCCGCTCACTTCGCTTCACAGCAGCTAATGTAGGCCTCATTAAATCATTTTAAAACCTCTCTATTTACAATATTTGTGGTTTTGTTGCTCTGTGGCACCAAAATAAATGGTTTTTCTGAACTTCCAGCTCTAGAAAGTCCGACATAAAGTTGTCCATGAGTGAAGGAAGCACTCTTGTCTCAAATCGTTGCCCACCGTTTTAAATGTTTGTCCCTGCGATTTAACAGAATTGAATAGAATGCATAGAAGAAAACCGATGGAAAAGATAGAGGCAGTTGATATATGGCTGAGATAAGAGACGTGGTGCGGTACGCAGAGTAATTGGAAATATAAAATGACTCATTCACTACCTGTCGAATGAAAACAAATAATATATGAAATACAGTACAAAAATAAAAATTGTGAATATTTCCGAATTTTTTATGTTTTTGTAATCGAATGTTATTCTTCACGTTTTCTGTGAAATATAAAAGTTGAATCGTGGTTCTAGCCCAAAAAATACACCATCCAGAGGACTTACAAAAAAGGGCTATGCACCCGATAAACTAATACATGCGACATCGTCACAGTTTAAGTTGCTTAACTCACTTAATTAAAGTTACAAAATAGGCTATATTGATCAGGAAGCTGTAAGCTATGCAACAATGAAAGATTTTTTTAAATCAGTTCAGTAGTTTTTGAGATTACCTCATACAAACAAACAAACAAACAGACGTTTCTTCATTATATTAGTATAGATAAGGGGGCGTGGTTTAAGGTGAATCATATAAGAAGGAGCTCGAAATAAAAGTTTGATTTACAGGGAAAAATCGAAATGACACAAATGTTTCATATAGTTAGAGAAATTATTAAAATGTTTTTTTTAATGCTGTATATTTAAGAGACTTTACATAGGTCTAACACAGAATGTAACAAATTATAATTAATTAAAATATTTCAGAAATTTCAACTTACCGTTAACTCCTACTTCGTTCGCTACTTCTATCCACAAATTACTGAGGATTTTGGAATTCTTCCTCAGTTTGTCGGATGGATCCCATATGGGTTTGTGCTTAAAAATCGCTGATATCAGTGAATCTTCCATTCTGGCCGAGGTTTACGTATATATACATAAACACTAATTATTTTATACTATTTAAAACAATGAAATAAAACACAAGAACGGACTGGGTGGGTAGATGGAAATAACCACCTCGATTGTACACGCTAAGCAACACACCGGTCTGAATCTGAATTACAACACAAGAACGGACGGATACGCAAGTACTGTAGTGCCGGTGAGTAGATGAAAATAACCAGCTCGGTTGTTCACCTCGCTACACGCCGAGCGACTCACCAACCTCTATTGATTGGATGGGAAAGGGAGATGCGGTCGGCGCCATAATAAAGCACGCAGCTGATACCTAGTGGGTTGTTTGCGTTGCAGCTGCCCTCTACCCACCATGTAACCAAACTGCAGTACAACCTTATCTGGATGGTGGAGTCTATTACCTGTTTAGGGTATGGAACGCAGAATAAGCTGTTTCTTTTTATCAAAAGAAATTCAGTGACCCTTTTTACTTTCTCTTACCTATATGAATATATAGGAAGGAAAGTATTGTTTTCATGTCGATTTTTCGAAATCGAGTTTTCACCGGATCTACACGTTTTCGGACCCCTTGAACCCAAAAAAAACATGTTTTAAGCGATTGGTCTGTGTGTGTGTAAACAGAATATCTCAAGAGCGGAACATCGTACGAACTTGAAACTTGAAACTTAAGTTAGATACCACTAGAGGACCTGACACGAACATTTTCATCAAAATCGGTCAACCGGAAGTAGTAGTTTATTCGTGTCATTTTTCACTTTTTGCGATTTTCTCTAAAACTGGTCCAACGATTTTTTTTTAAATATCCTGGTCTGCTAAATTGTTTATGCTCTACAAGATAGGGTAGGCGCCATGTTTACTGAAATTCTTGGCGAGGCTGTTTTTACGTAAAGAAATTGTTTTTTTAAGATTACGGCTTTAATATGCATTTTAGCGTAAAAATTTATATAATAAAAAATGTAGAGAATTTACAATTCTACAACTTTTATTTCAAACATTTTTTTGTATTACGCTTAGTTTAGCGGTAATTCGCAATTTTCTCTTTTTTTCTTACGAAAACGTGTGAAAAATCGATTTTTTTAAGATTTCGGCCTTAGTATGCATTTTACGACAAAAGTGTATATAATAAAATTTATAGGAAATAAAAAGATCTACAACTTTTATATAGGGCATTTTTCTCTACAGAGCCTAGTTTAGCGTGAAAGAGTGATTCTCCGTATTTTTAAGTAAAACTGAGGTTGATTTTCATTTTGCGTCTTTCACTCATGATTAAAATTAGGTTATGTCTATTGAGGTTTCTCTTGCATTGGCAAGAGAAAGTTGTGTGAGTGTTTCACACCAGATTTTTTTTTATTTCTATACCTGGTTTTTTATTACAAATAAAAATAACCTGTTGTAATAAAATATTATTTGTCAGAATTATCACTTATTGAACAACTAAATGTAATAATCCGTGTAATACGCATCTCTAATTGAATAGGTGTCCGGAAGAAGGGCCTATGTTACAAAATTTTGAAAACGCGGTTTCCGCTGGATTTATGGCATATATAATGTACTCTAATAACTTATAACAGTTTTAGGTCTGTAAATTATCAACAGATGTTAGTATAACCAAAAATTAAGAAACTCTTAGAGGAAGAAGGGCCTATGTTGGAGGGATTTCATTACTCTTATCATATATAGTATATGGCCACCAGTGTCTAATTCTGTTGTTTTCATCTTTGTTGTTGTTTAGGTCATCAGCCGAAAGGCTGGTTTGAACCTTTAGAGGTTTTACTAAGTAAAAGGAGGAGTGAGGTGGTTAACCTGTGCCTTCCTCACTGAGTGGAAACGTATGCTCATCAGCATGCCGGGCCCTCTGAAAAACACATATTTTCCACTCTGCAAATGACACCTTCAATTCATTCACCACAGGGTCTGGCTGTATAATGAAATTCATTACTTTCAGAGGAGATAACTCTGATTAGTGTCTTTTACACCTCTACCTCTTCTGTTCTTAGATGATTCAGTCATTTAATTGGCTGACCATGTGATAAGAAACAGAACTATTTATTTTAGCCCTGCAACAAACAGATTGAATGTAAATAATTTTACACTTCACCTGTCTGTTATGGGCAGTTTTTCATCTTTATCACATACATAATCATCTTTACCATACATTTTATCATTGTTTTTCAAATTCTTTTCCATTTGGAATAAACCGCGTGAATATTGACTTTAGCTCACCGTTAACACTGAAAACGGTAACAAAAACTGGAACCGCGAATACGGAGAGTTCACTGTATTATTAACCTATTAGCCTACATAATTAACTGTTTCTCTTTTATAGTTTTGTTTTAAAAGTAAAAGATATATTTTCTATTGTAAAAATAAATAAAGTAATGTGAACTAAAAAAAAAGAAAAAACACAATTTGAATTTCAGCAGACATGGCACCTACTATCTTGTAGAGCATAAAAAATGTAAATGAGATGATTTTTAAAAAAATCGTTAAAGCCATTTTTAAGAAAATGGCAAAGAAGTGAAAAATGACACGAATAAACTACTACTTCCGGTTGACCGATTTTGATGAAAATGTTAGTGTCGGGTCCTCTAGTGGTACCTAACTTAAGTTTCAAGTTTTCGTACGATGTTCCGTACGTGAGATATTTTGTTCACAAGCACACGCGCGCGCGTACACACACACAGGTAAAAATTAAGTGATTTCATTATTCGTTAGATGGAATAAGGGCCTATGTTGAATAACGACAATTTCATTTTACTGTGACTTAAACATGCTCTCCTGTGAAATTTACAAAATGTAACATAGGCCCTTCTTCCGGATACCTATTCAAATTACTCTTGTATGGTCTCGAGTCGATAAGTGGTAAGACTGTTTCATTTACGATCAAGGACAGCCCGTTGGTGTAATAGACAGCGCAGTGACTTCTACGCCAGCGGTTCCAGGTTTGATTCCAAGTCAGATTTGATATTTTTCATCACTCGTTTTCATCTGTTAACCTTTGTTGTTTGAACTACCATTTCTGTACAAAATATGAGAATCTATAATAAAAAATAAACAACCAGTAGGTATTCGTCAGACGTAACAGCTCAACTGAAGGAAATTTTCAGCTTGACTCTCATATTATGTTGCTCTGTCCGTATTTAAAAACGGTGTAGACCGCCTAGCGACTTGCGCGCTAGCCTACAAAGCGAAGGTCCCGGGCTCGATTTCCGGATAGAGTCTGGAAATATTACTACGCTAAAAACCACCTTTATAGTAGCAAAACTCACAGTAGTCGCTAATGACCAAGTTGTCGATGTGACTTTAAATAAACTAAAAATTCGTGTGTGAAACATTCACTCAACTTTCTCTTGCCAATGCAAATAATGACCAATATAACCTAACATTAGTAATAAAACATCAGAAATAAACAAAAAAATTAATCTCAGGAAACAGAACCTCATTTTAATCTTGAGTGAATGATGCAAAATGAAAACTAACCTCAGTTTTGCTTAATAATACGGAAAATCACTCTCTGACGCTTAACTAGGTTCTGTAGAGAAAAATGCTCTAATAAAGTTTCAGATCTTTTAATTTATTATAAATTTGATTATATACACTTTTGTATTATTACCTTATCATGTAGAGCATAAAATCTTCAGTAATTGAGGCGATTTTTAAAAAATTGTAGGAGCCGTTTTTGAAAACATCGCAAAAAGGTGAAAAATGACACGAATAAACTACTACTTCCGGTTGACCAATTTTGATGGAAATGTTCATGTCAGTCCGGTAGTATAGTACGTAAGTTAAGTTTCAAGTTTCAACTTCGTAAGATGTTCCGTTCTTGAGATATTTTGTTCACACACACACACACACACACACACACACACACACACACACACACACACACACACACACACACACACACACACACACACACACACACACACACACACACACACACACACACATGACAAGTCGACATGGAAACAATACTTTCCTTCCTATATATTCATGAACAAGAGAAAGTAAAATATACATATTTTTCGGAAAAAAACATTCCAATTTTTAAAGTTCATAAACACAGTTAGTTTAGTGCATTATAGTTTTTTCAAAATTAAGAAAAATTGAACCACCAAACATAATAAAGACATATTAGAGATATTATTAGAGTTCATGAAAGTAATTAATTCTTTTAAAAAACAAAAATTGGTTGCGAAGCCTTTGAAATGAAAATCAGCTTACTGACTACAAACATTGACTTACAGATTAAGTTGTTGACTTACAGATTAGTGTTGTAAACAACACTATGTTTGCAGTGTAGCATGTATAAACAGTGTATACGGGAAACGTGGGTGATAGGGGCTGTAGAAAGGAAGATGATAGAATTTTTTGAAACACGGTGTTATAGGAAAATGTTAAAGATTAGGTTGGTGGACAAAATAAGTAATTTAGAGGTTTTTACATGAGTGGATGAATAAAGAATTTTTTTTTTATTATTAACTGTAAATCTACGATCTGCTCTCATAGAACAATGAGTAGATGTGTTGTAAGTATAAATCATGAGTAAGTAATACCCCTTGGTATTACTCTCTAAAATTTCCCATTTTGTTGAATTGTTCTTGCCAGGAATGTAGAATAAATTACACTATCACATATTAAAATAAATCTGTAGGGTGTAGTCTGTATAGTCTTCTGTGTGTTTCACTGTTTAGGAGATTGATGGCTTCTGTAAATAAAGAATATGGAAACATCTTACCAGAAGAAGGGATAGGCTAGTGGGGGATATCTTCAGATATCCAAGTATTGGGGTATCAATAATGGAGGGTAACATTAAGGGAGTGAATTGTAGGGGGAGGCAAAGGTTAGAATATTTTAAGCAAATTACAAAAGATATAGGGTGTTACAGGTATATAAATATGAAACAATTTGCGCAAGATAGAACAGCTTGGAGAACTGCATCAAACCAGTCGAGAGACTGATGACAAAAAAGTATATTAGTAAAATTTTCAATTCAGACCTCGAAATTCGTAAAGCATTGCATTCCATAAGCAGATTTCTTATTGTTTGATTGCTTATCAGTTAATTTCTTTAATTTTTGCCTTAAGTAAACTTCACTTTAAGGTTGTAATTTCTAAAATCTCGATTGTCTGAAAGAAATCATAGTCGCTTTCCACGGATTTCCCCTTAGATGCCACTTTTACTAACTTAATGTGTTTAAAAAAAATACTAGGAGGCCTAATTAGCAAGTTTTTAAAAAAAGTGATAGAACCGTTTTTGTTGTTGAGAAAAGTACATTTTTGTATTTCTGCATCGAAGTAAAATTATGATGCAAGTTAGGACTGTGGCTGATTCAATTAAGCTTCTTTGAAATATTTTCAAATATTTCAATATTATCAAATACACCAGAGTTGTATCCTTGAGACTTCGTGTCTCCAAGCTGGAACTGGCTTCGACAGTCAACATATGGAAGGTTCTTTTGCTAAATCTTCCGTCGCCTGTGCCAAGCGACATTCAACGAGCACGGAAAGAGAACCCAGCAAGGATTAGCTGCGGGAAATGTAAAATACAAAGGTAAGACATTACAAAACGGTAATACAACCTGCAGTGACTTACTGTGGAGAGACCCTAACAAAACTGTCACAAAAAACTAAAACCCACAGAATCCTGACGTTAGAACGAAGAATCCTTAGAACCTGTATTGGTAAGAGAATATACAAAGATAATAGTTGGAGACTGCTACCAAATAATGAAGTCTATAAAATTTCGGAGCCAATACTAGACACAATTAGGAAAAAACGAATCTCCTTTTTGGGCCATATCCTTAGAACACCGGAGAACAGAGTACTTAGACGACTTATTGAAAGTGTCTGGGATTTTAAAATCGGTTTGAACTGGACGAAGGAGGTCAAGGAGGACTTGGAAAGGTTTGGGTTGACGCTGGAGGATGTGAGGTTCAAGTCTGAAAGTTATAGAGGGTTGAAGGATCTGGCTTTGGAACCGGAAACCAAGACTAGAAGAGTGCAGAGGGTGACGGAAGAACTCCGGGCTCAGAGATCACAAAGAATGAGGGAATACTGGGTAAAGATCAGGGCTCAGAGATCGAAGTAGAATCTTTCATGTTGTGGCTGAAGTGGTCCACATTGTGGCCTCACAAGTAAAAAAAAAAAAAAAAAAAATCAGAAAAACGTATGAATGCTAAGTGAAGCTAGCGAATTTGAAATTAACTAAAAAAAACCCGCTGTAGCACATTATCGAACTAAGTTAAGTAGGTATTTAATTCTTAATTTCGTGGATAGAGGGAGATGGTAATGTAACACTGAAGTATACCCTTAGCACTTATATATATTATTTACTTACATATCTAGCGCAACAGCTGTCATAATAAAAAAAAACTAATTTACACGTCATACACATCATCCTCATCTCATCCGGATCACGGGGTTACTTATAGTTCTAAATTGAACAGATTTGCAACGTACACATGTTTGGAATAAAAAAGAAAATTATTAAGGTTTGCAATTGCTAATAAATCAGAAAAATACTTTGTTTCAGAAAAATACTTTGAATTAAAGTTGTAGATCTTTTAATTTCCTATTCTGAATTTCCTATTATACTGAATTACGTATTTAATAGTTAATCAGATTACAAAGAAATGCAATTTTGTTATTAAGAAAAAATGTGACATCATTTTACTAATCAATCATTTTACACTGTCAGAGTTAATTATAAAACTATCATTCGTAATTATTAGTTTACTCACAGAAATATAGGTTTGTTATAAAAATTACAGCAGATTAGATAAAATTTGCAATGTAGGTGCTAACCTAATCTACCGGATATTTCATAATACTGTAATTAATGATTTTTCACACAACTTTCTCTTGCCAATGAAAATAATAAACAATGTAAAACCTAACATTAGTAATAAAAAATTATAAATAAACACAAAAACTAACCTTAAAAAACACAACCTTATTTTAATCATGAGTGAATGACGCAAAATGAAAATCAACCTCAGTTTGGCTTAAAAATACGGAAAATCACTCTTTCACGCTGAACTAGGCTCTGTAGAAAAAATACTTTAAATTTAAGTTGTAGATCTTTTAATTTCCTATAAATTTGATTATATACACTTTTGCCGTAAAATGCATAAGGCCGAAATCTAAAAAAAAATCATTTTCACACGTTTTCGTGCGAAAAAACAGAAAATCGCTAATTACCGCTAAACTAAGCGTTATACAAGAAAATGTTTGAAATAAAAGTTGTAGGATTTTAAATTCTATACTTTTTTACTATATAAATTTTTGCGCTAAAATGCATATTAAAGCCGCAATCTTAAAAAACAAATTTTTTTACGTGAAAACAGCCTCACCAAGAATTTCAGCAATCATGGCGTCTACTCTATCTTATAAAGCATAAAATATTTAATAAACCAGGTGATTTAAAAAAAAATTGTAGAACCAGTTTTTGAGAAAATCGCAAGAAAGTGAAAAATTACACGAATAAACTACTACTTTCGGTTGACCGATTTTGATGGAAATGTTTGTGTCGGGTCCGGTAGTGGTATGTAACTTAAGTTTCAAGTTTCAAGTATGTACGATGTTCCGTTCTTGAGATGTTTTGTATACACACACACACACACACACACACACAGACCAATCGCTAAAAACATGTTTTTTGGGTTCAGGGGGTCTGAAAATGTGTAGATCCGGTGAAAACTCGATTTCGAGAAATCGACATGAAAACAATGCTTTCCTTCCTATATATTCATATAGGCAAGAGAAAGTAAAAAGAGTTGGAAATGACACAGTTGCTACATGGAATGTGAGTATCATGCTGCAACCTGGTAAAATTAAGAAAAAGTAGGTGGGTGATGCTACAAATTACTTGATTTTAATGGGTGTGAGAAGAATGAGGACGCTATTGACTAGCAGAGGGAATTTCTGAGGAAGCCTAACAAAGGCTGTAGCGCTACAAGATTATGACGATTGATAGTTGAAAACATTGGAGACTGGATGAAATACATGAGTAGGCCAGCGAACTCTCCTATTATGGTGTTGACGATAGAGAGCGATTTATCAGAGTTGTAGATAATTGAAACGGCACTCTTAGAAGAAAATAATAACATACCACTTGACCACCACTGTGGGACAATACTTAGCGTGCTATGCTGCAAAGCAGAGGTATCGGGTTCAATTCTCGGGTAGGTCTGGAAAATTATTTCATGTTCAAACACACCGTTACATAACTCAAAGTATATAGTCAATACATTAATAAATAACGAAGATGTTGATTCAACTTTAAATAAACTAAAAAAAAAACAAATAAACCATTGTTTAGGTTCGATTTATAACATTTTTTGTTGTCAAAACGTATCTATTAAATACCATAATGGAGATTGAATCTATTTTGATGCATTTCTAACAAAAAAATACAAACTTGTAATAAAGTAAGCTTTTACAGCTGTATAAAAATTATAATTTTTAATTTTATTTAACTTTGATTACGTGTTGTTTTTCCATTAAATGAACTTCAAGGCTACAATCTTGGAAAACCCGATTTTAATAGTTTATTGAAAACTTCTAATTTACAGCTAAATTAAAAATAGGAAAATTGTGAAGTTCAAAATGATCTAGCTTTATTAAATTACAACAGTTTTTACTGTATACTGGGTACAAAGTATTTGCGAGAAAGTGAAGTCTGTTGACCAGTAAGTATTATAGAAGATTTAAGTATTTAAATAATATCAGAAGATCTAATGCAGTTTACTTATTACGGTAGAATTGTAATAATGACCTTGGGCTGTATAATTTGCACTCGATCACTGGGTGTACGACCTTTCACTTTTCAAGAATCTCTGTACTACTAGATAATAGTACTACAAAATAATACTACCATGATTACATCAACGACATGAATATTTTACCACCACCTGTTTGTTTATAAACCACACCAATCAGTTCACCTAACCTAGAACCGACACACAGCTGATTCGTTTAGTTATGTCTGGATTCACTCAGTAGTTCGAGTACGCTCGTTTATAAAACAACGCGAGCTGTCTGCGTATTTGTCTTTTTATACCTGTCATATAAGTTATTAATAAATACTAATTAATATTCTGTTTTGTTTAAACTACTTTTGTTTGTTTTAATAATACTCATTAATGTAGCAAATACATATAATTGTTCTCCGTTTATATTTATAGGCTATTTTTATTAATTTTTGACTTAAAGGTAAGTTTTTATTTTATTTTCATGCTAATAAAACTGTGTTTACAAAGCTATTGAATCTTACCAATTTTAGTGACTGTATCAATGATTACTATTAATTAATAAGATTATTAATAAGTTTTGGTTAAGTTGATTAATGTTTTCAACATATCTAACAAAAGGGACTGATGCAATAGTGTTATATACGATCAGTAAAACATAAACGAGTTATGATCGTCAGGACTTAAAATATTGTTCTTCAACTACTCTACAACACAAAGAAACCTGTTGCAATCTTCCGCATTTATTCAGGTTTCATTCTCTATTTGTTTTAATAAATTTATGTCAGCTGACCCCGCTAACTTTCTATTAAATTCTGTTCAATGTTCACTCAGAGAATTTTGTAAATCTTTTACTGCTTATTGTCAGCAGAAAACAGGAATAGTTATATAAATAAATAGCCAGATTTTCATTAAGTTTAAAAACAGAAATTGGCTAATTCATATTAAACTAAACGTCAGACACAATGCCTTTTAATTACAAAAAAGTTACAGCATTTTTAATGTTCTTGGATTTAACATATCTATACGTATATTAATTTTTATATTAATGTTTGCCGACATGCACGTTGGGGATTTTTTTAAATATTTTGAAGTGTATTTTCAAAAATTATTAATTTTTGTTTTCTGAACAAGACGAGCAAAAATTTACAATCAAAATTTGTTATATTATGTGTATTTTTTATCCTAAAATACACCTTACGGCTGTAAATTTGAAAAAATAGGTTTTTTTTAAATACGAGGAATTCTCTCCACGAATTTTCCCGGGATACCATATTTTATTGTAATAGCTCACAAAGTAAAAAATAAAAGTAAACTTAATATCATTAAACCGCGTTTTGAGAAAATTAGATTTTATAATTTTTACGTCAAAGTTCTTTACTTTTGGGGGCTACATGTGATTAAAAAAAACCCTGAAAAAAGAGCTGCTGTTGTGAAAATCATTGTGCGTTTACTCGCTTAAAATTAATATTTAGGAGCAGTAAAGGATTTTTTACAATTTCGTGCCCTTGCTAGGTAAATATTTATTATTTCTTGAATTTCCTAAAGATTTTTAATTCTGAAAATCGATATTAATATTCTTTAAATAATTCCCTGAAAACGTAGAGCGTGAAGTGAAACGGGGGAAAACCATAAATACCTCAGCTATGCCAAAGTCTTCTTGCACCTTTCCACTGGACTCCCAATCTGTTGCCCTTGCTACGCATTTGCCTCCGTCCACCCTTTTCATATTCACATACCGTCTCAACCTATTTTTACTATATGAATATATAGGAAGGAAAGTATTGTTTTCATGTCGATTTTTCGAAATCGAGGTTTCACCGGATATACACGTTTTCAGACCATTATACACGTTTTCATTTTGCGTCATTCACTCTTGATTAAAATAAGTTTATGTTTATTGAAGTTAGTTTTTTGTTTATTTCTAATATTTCATTACTAATGCTAGGTTATATTGTTAATTATTTGCGTTGGCAAGAGAAAGTCTTGTGATTGTTTCACACCAGACCTTTTTTTTACAATTTAATTCAAAACATTGCTTTCCACTCCCATTCTCTTTCGTACTTCTTCATTAGTAACTCTCCATTCTAGTCAGCCCACCGTTTCACCTTTAGAACTTTTATATTGGTTGCATTAATCTTACCCCTATTTTTATTCACCACCCGACCGTGCTAAGATCCAAAAGTTCCTGCGTGCATCTCTGGTAAAATCAGCAGGCACCGGTATACCTGAAAACGGCGTTTCTCTACAAATATCCGTATTTATCAGTATTCATACATTTAAATATTACAAATAAATTTTTATATCAGTAACGAAGAATATTCAATTAGAGATGCATTCTCGAATGTACTTTAATTCTTGATATTGTATAAATTATAAACACGGCGTAAAGGATTTCACCGGAGCGAAGGTTGGTCAATGAAACGATTAAGTAGTGAAGGCCACTAGTTTTATTGAAATATAATTCAATTATTAAATTCACATTTTATTATTTAGTTCAAACTTTAGTTGTTTGTGACTGGTTACACAATTTACATAGTATTCAGTACTCCCATTATAGGTAGTAATTATTGTGGCATTTTTACTTTCTCTTGCCTATATGAATATATAGGAAGGAAAGTATTGTTTTCATGTCGATTTTTCGAAATCGAGTTTTCACCGGATCTATACGTTTTCAGACCCCCTGAACCCAAAAAACTTGTTTTTAGCGATTGGTCTGTGTGTGTGTGTGTGTGTGTATGTGAACAGAATATCTCAAGAACGGAACATCGTACGAACTTGAAACTTGAAACTTAAGTTACATATCACTACCGGACCCGACACGAACATTTTCATCAAAATCGGTCAACCGGAAGTAGTAGTTTATTCGTATAATTTTTCACTTTTTTGCGATTTTCTCAAAAACTAGTCCTACGATTTTTTTTAAAATCAACTGGTTTACTACATTTTTTATGCTCTACAATATAGAGTAGGCGCCATGTTTGCTGAAATTCTGCTTGAGGCTGTTTTTACGTAAAAACATTTTCTTTTTAAGATTGCGGCTTTAATATGCATTTTAGCGCAAAACGTTATATAATAAAAGTTGTAGAGAATGTAAAATTCTACAACTTTTATTTCAAACATTTTTTTGTATAACGCTTAGTTTAGCGGTAATTTGCGATTTTCTGTTTTTTTTCTCACGAAAACGTGAGAAAAATCGATTTTTTTAACATTTCGGTCTTAGTATGCATTTTACGACAAAAGTGTATATAATTAAATTTATAGAAAATTAAAAGATCTACAACTTTTGTTTAAAGCATTTGTCTCTACAGAGCCTAGTTTAGCGTGAAAGCGTGATTTTCCGTATTTTTAAGCCAAACTGAGTTCGATTGTCATTTTGCGTCATTCACTCATGATTAAAATAAGGTTATGTTTTTGAGGTTAGTTTTTGTTTATTTCTAATATTTTATTAATAATGTTAGGTTTATTATTAATTATTTGCATTGGCAAGAGAAAGTTGTGTGAGTGTTTCACACCAGATTTTTAAACTTTGTTTTGAGTATTTTTTATTGTTTTATTCTGTTTCAACATTATTAAAATGAATTAACAAAAAGAGTCTTGAGAATATTTCATCTGTGTTTTCATCCTTATGGGTCTTACAGCGCAAGGGTAACCAGCCAAGTACCAAATTCATGTTCAAAGCCATTCTTTTCACATCCCGCAGGACCTTTCTGTCTTCCAACTCATATCTCACTGACTCCCATTATGTTTACGATAGCCGTCCTGTATGAATGAATTTCAGTCAGTGTTAAGAAGTTATGGCAAGGTGTAGTAAGGGGAGCAGTAGGCGTGCTTTTATAAAGGGTGATTCAAAAAGAGCGCCGGTTTTTAAACGGCTGGTAAATTTTTGTTTATCGGTTGGCAACATTGTTTGACCTCATTTCTATTTTGGAGAACATTCCGATTGACGATTCAGTTGTAGTTTCTCTTGTATGCACAGCGAGTGACAGTTTGGTGCGGCTTTTGGTCGGGCGGTGTCATCGGCCCTTACTTTTTTGAAAATCAAGAAGGACAAGCCGTGACAGTAAATGGAGACCGATACCGTACGATGATTAGGGAGTTTTTGTGGCGTCATTTGGATGGAATGGACATTGACGAGTTGTGGTTTCAGCAGGATGGTGCCACCTGTCACGCTGCACGAGAAACAATGTTGTTGCTCCGTGAACGGTTCCAGGATCGCATCATTTCTCGTAATTCCGACCATCAATGGCTACCAAGGTCGTGTGACTTGACGCCTTGTGACTTTCCTCTTTGGGGTCATCTGAAGTCATTGGTGTATGCCAATAAACCCCGAAACATCAATGACTTGAAGGAGGAAATTCGACGGGTTATCGGGCAAATGGAAGTCGAAACTTGTCGTGCAGTAATATCCAATTTCATGGACAGAGTTGATGCGTGCCAGCGCAGTAGAGGAGGACACATGCATGACATCATTTTTCATACATAAAATCGGAAGGTAAGATGAACTTGTTGATGTATTTATTTTCAGTTTTTCAATAAAATAAATCTCTTAATTTGATATATCAAAACCGGCGCTCTTTTTGAATCACCCTATACAAACATTGTGTTTTATAGTACAACGTATTGGTTGAGTCCCAGCTCCGTGTAGTTGGAAGGAATGCAGTTCGTTGTTAAAGTAGTGGCAGAATGATTGATTTAGTAGTGTTTCACAGTTGATGCATTTGTAGTGGTAACATGTACTTACTAGACTAAAAAAATATTCTTATCATCCGGCACATTAATTTTATAAATAACTACTGGGTTATAGGAAGGAAAGTATTGTTTTCATGTTTCAAGTTACTAAAACTTGTCGGGTATGATATATTTTTATAAATCAAAGAATTTTTTCTGTAAAATTAGTTAAAACAACACACGCTTAATGAGATAATGTATAAACAGTAAAAGTTTTGTTTTTGAAGAAAAACCCGTATTTTTTCAAATACGTCGTCATTTGTCAACAACTATTTCACGGATTAACATAATATTTGGCAGTTTTGTTCTGTTATAATTATGGAAAATGATGCAATAAAATTTAACAGAAAATCATTACTTTTTAAGTAACGAGGTATTTTAATAAATACATTTTGTAAAGTTACGAAACACGACATAAAAAGTCAGCATGCGAGAAACTTTTCGGTCTTTAAATATAACTGTACATATACAGGAAATTAAATAGAGAAAATTTTCAATTAATTTTTAGTGAAAGAATAATTTAAATTGAACGTTTTTCTTCTTCAAAAACAAAAGTTTTACTAAATTATACATAATAGTATATAAAAACAGTAACCATTTGGCTATTGGAAGTAGGGAGAGACGCTATAGAAAAGATGGTTACTCCAGGAAACATATAGTTTTGTGAGCTTGTCTACCGGTTTCAATTTTAGTTTTCTATTTTAAAATAAATTCTATTGTCTTGCATATTTTATTGTTTGTTTTGTTTTTCATTTGTACACGTAATTATATAACGGCATATTATTTTTTTAATAAAAATGTCTTAGTAGTTTAATTAGTATTTAAGGAACTAACATGTAATTGTAATTACTAACACACTAATAGATTACCGTTGTAGAGTAGTTGCAGTAGTATAATGAACAAAGAAGCACGGAATTGATCTACCCTTGAACATGGGAAACCATAGTTGGGTGGATTAATTTCCCCACCACGAATTAAAATAAATAGTTTTTAGTTTTTTTTTTTTAGGTCATCAGCCAAAAGGCTAGTTTGAACCTGTAAAGGTTTTACTAAGTAAATCGAGGAGTGAGGTGGTTTACCATTGCCTTCCTCACTGAGTAGAAAAGTACACTTATCAGCATGCCGGGCCCTCTGAAAAGCATATATTTTCCACTCTGCAAATGATACTTTCACTTCATTCACCACAAGGCCTGGCTGTATAATGAAATCCATTACTTTCAGACGAGATAACTCTGATTAGTGCCTTTTACACCTCTACCTCTTCTGTTCTTAAATGATTCAGTTATTTAATTGGCTGACCATGTGATAAGAAACAGAACTATTTATTTTAGCCCTGCAACTAACAGATTGAGTGTAAATAATTTGACACTCCACCTGTCTGTTATGGGCAAAGTTTTTAGATTATCAAAGTATAATTAAGGAAATTAACATTTATTTTGTATTGATATTTTTTTGTAAGCAATGGGAAATTAATAAATAAATTAGATGTATATTTTCTGAAATGGTTTTACAATCCGCATATTGCTACCGTCTGCGGGAGGCCAACAAGTTGTAGAAAGACAGTAGGTATTTATTCTATTATCTCAGCCTTTCTTTTGGGTAGATAGGTGATATTTCAAATTTCAAAAATCAAGATGTTTTTCCGTCGTCACTGCTTGTACAACAACAATAGTCAACCATCTATCATTTCCTCTTTTACTATGAATCGCTGTAATGATTCAACAAAGGTGGATAATGAATCCAACGTCATTTTTTCAATTTCCTGCAACGTTAATTATAAATACAGTTTTGCCATAAAGTGCATATTAAGGTCGCAATTTTGAAAAATAACTATTTTTTACCACGAGAACACAGCCTCAAGAATTTCAGCTGAGGCTTACCATGTCTTGTAGAGGATAAGAAATGTAAATGAGGCGATTTTTAAAAAAATGTTAGGAGCCGTTTTTATGAAAATCGCACGAATAAACTACTACTTTCGGTTGACAAATTTTAATTAAAATGTTCGTATCGGGTCCCCTTGTGGTATTTAACTTAATTTTCAAATTTCAACTTCGTGCGATAATCCTTTCTTGAAATATTTTGTTCTCTCTCTCTCTCCCCCTCCCCATCTCTATCCCGCGAACACACGTGCTCGCAGTCTCTCGCTTTCTCTCTCCCTCACACGCGCGCGAGCGCACAAACTCATACAGAGTAGAGAGAGGGAAGTGAGAGATCAATCACTAATAACATTTTTTGGGCTCACGAACCCCAAAAACATGTTTTTGCGGTGAAAAATCAATTTGAAATGCCTGGAAAACAATACTTTCCTTCTTTGGATTTAAAAACTTTACGCACAAGTGATGTTCATTTGTAACTATAAAAAGTAATAAGGTTTACTTGAAGAATTCTATTAAGTCTGGAATAGTACTTGAATGTATTTTTAAATAATTTTATCATAAGTGATCTAATACATTATTACAAAGTAGTCTACGTTGTTTAAGTATTACATAAGTATGTTTTCGTCTACGTTTACTTTTTTGATAATTTTATTAGCCTATTAGAAAATATACTACTAACGTTAATTGAATGTATTGTTTGTAATCGTTTAAAAAAAGTGCATTCATGTTGTTATACAAAACAAAATGACATTACTTTAACAAGTTTTACTAGTTACGATACATAACAAATGATTTTTGAAGTACCTATTTGATGTAAGAATCATAACACTTCATGTTGTGTCTTATTTGACGTTATCTACGAATGGCCTTATTTACAACATATCAGAAGATAATATTAGTTTACCTAAGCTAAATTTATTAATAAATAACGGAATAAGATTTTTCTATTCCTATAGTCGTTTGCACGTTTAGTTGACACAACGGAGCAGTATAGGATAGTATATTTCTTATGGGACACTGACTGCTACTAGCACATACACAAACATCAACTTTGTGGATCAATCAATGCCATCATAACCAATAACATTTCCTCCACCGCGCTCCATCCATAACAAACCTTTATAATGTAGAGTAGTCTATTTATGACTATTAATTAGTAGTTAACGCTATAAGTTTATACGAGGGTTATCCAGAAAATAACATCCGTTTTGAAATAAAAAGTAAACGAGTGAAGATATAAAAACTTTATTATATAGGGCCTACATATTAAAATTACAGTTTTTCTCTATTTTTCGACATAGTCGTCAAACAGATTCAAGCACTTATCATACCTTGGAACAGTCTTTGAAATACCCTCTGCATAAAAATCTGCCGCCTGTGAATGTAGCCAACCATTCACGGCGTTTTGAAGCTCTTCGTCATTGGCGAACCGCTGAGATGCAAGCCACCGCTTCATGTTCGGGAACAGGTGAAAGTCACTAGGAGCCAAGTCCGGGCTGTATGGGGGATGATCGAAAACGTCCCATTTAAACTTGGCCCAAAGTTCATTTGTTCTTCGAGCTGTATGAGGGCGAGCGTTGTCATGCACAAACACAACACCACGTGTCAGAAGGTCACGACGCTTGTTTTGGACTTGGCTTCTAGTGACTTTCACCTGTTCCCGAACATGAAGCGGTGGCTTGCATCTCAGCGGTTCGCCAATGACGAAGAGCTTCATAACGCCGTGCATTTTTATGCAGAGGGTATTTCAAAGACTGTTCCAAGGTACGACAAGTGCTTGAATCTGTTTGGCGACTATGTCGAAAAATAGAGAAAAACTGTAGTTTTAATATGTATATAATAAAGTTTTTGTATCTTCACTCGTTTACTTTTTATTTCAAAACGGAGGTTATTTTCTGGATAACCTTCGTATATACTCAAATTCAATGCGGATTCCAAATGTGAAATATTTCTTTCGATACCTGTACTGGGAAAGATATTTTAGATTTGTAATAACCGATTGCGTCATTTGTTTACATTTATTACGTAGTGTTTAGAAAGTTTGGGGGGCAAAATGTGGAGAAGGAATCAGTAGGTCTGCAGTAAAATTGATAAGATATTCATTTTAACAACCCCCCCCTTACAGAAGGAAATGTTTTTACAGTTTTTACTTTCTCTTGCCTATATGAATATATAGGAAGGAAAGTATTGTTTTCATGTCGATTTTTCGAAATCGAGTTTTCACCGGATCTACACGTTTTCAGACCCGCTGAACCCAAAAAACATGTTTTTAGCGATTGGTCTGTGTAAATGTCTGTCTGTGCGTGTGTGAACAAAATATCTCGAGAACGAAACATCGCACGAACTTGAAACTTGAAACTTAAGTTACATACCGCTACCGGACCCGACACAAACATTTTTATCAAAATCGGTCAACCGGAAGTAGTAGTTTATTCGTGTAATTTTTCACTTTTTTTGCGATTTTCTCAAAAAATGGTCCTACGATTTTTTTTAAAATCGCCAGGTTTACTCAATTTTTTGTTCTCTACAGGATAGGGTAGGTGCCATGTTTGCTGAAATTCTTGGTGAGGCTGTTTTTACGTAAAAAAGTGCTTTTTTAAGATTACGGCTTCAATACGTATTATAGCGCAAAAATTTATATAATAAAAAATGTAGAGAATTTCAAATTCTACAACTTTTATTTCAAACATTTTTTGTATAACGCTTAGTTTAGCGGTAATTAGCAATTTTCTGTTTTTTTCTCATGAAATGTGAAAAATTGATTTTTTTAAGATTTCGGCCTTAGTATGCATTTTATGACAAAAGTGTATATAATCAAATTTATAGAAAAATAAAAGATCTACATCTTTTATTTACAACATTTTTCTCTACAGAGCCTAGTTTAGCGTGAAAGAGTGATTTTCCGTATTTTTAAGGCAAACTGAGATCGATTTTCATTTTGGGTCTTTCATATATGATTAAAATTAGATTATGTTTATTAAGTTTAGTTTTTTGTTTATTTCTAATGTTTTATTACTAATGTTAGATTTATTATTAATTATTTGCACTGGCAAGAGAAAGTTGTGTGAGTGCTTCAAACCAGATTTTTTTTTATTTTTTACAATTCATTAAACATTCTTCATAATACATTTTGCGTTTCTGTTGAGCAAAACTTGAATTGTAGTTGTACCTTAAAAATACGTGTTCTACAGAGGTTTAAAAATGTATTTATATACGCATTCAGATGCCATTAATTGATGTTTTTAGTTGCGCTAATAGCTGTGAAGATCCTTTGTGTCAACTGAACGTGCAAACGACTTATGGAAAAATCGGTACGAGTATTGGAACAGTAACTGATATAAAGTAAAAATCCAAATTCATGTTGAGAGGGCTAAGAAGCCCTATGTTGGCGACATCGTGTTAGGAACACCTGGTCGCTCGTTGAATATAATTACAGAACTAATGCAACTCGCAAAATTGAGGTGAATTGTGATATAAAGTACGTACTGTACCTGATATTTAAATCGACACAGGGATACCAACTGAGCGAAGAAAGCGTATTATTCTCGCGGTACTCAGCTTTATCGGAACTATTGGCAAGACGAGAAGCCTGATAATTTGATTTAATTCAGGCGATAATGATGAACAGTACAGCTACTTCCACAGCAGTTCCTACTGCTGTCTTCGGCCCAAGTAGCTTGTATGTTAACCAGCCTGTTTAGAGAAATGCTTAAAATAAAAATAGTAGGCCTAGATCTTTTAATTTCCTATAAAATTAATTTAATACATTTTTGTCGTAAAATGCATACTAAGGCCGAAATCTTAAAAATCCATTCTGATTTTCATGAAAAAAAACAAAAAAATCACTCATTACTGTTAAACTAAACAAGCTAAGCTGTTGTTGTTTAGGTCAACAGCCGAATGGCTGGTTGAACCTCTAGAGGTTTTACTAAGTAAAAACGAGGATTGAGGTGGTTTACTATTCTTCCTCACTGAGTGGAAAAGTATGCTTATCAGCATGCTAGGCCCTCCGAAATGCACCCATTTTCCACCCTGCAAATGACACCTTCACTTCATTCATTACAGGGTCTGGCTGTATAGTGAAATTCATTACTCTCAGACGAGATAACTCTGACTAGTGTCTTTTACAACTCTACCTTATACAGGGTGATTCATGAAGTTCTCCCCCCACTTCTACAGCACATTGTACTAGTAAAAATAATGAAAAAATGTTATATAAACATAGGTCCGAAAACGCTTCGTTAGCGAGTTACAGCTAGCGAAAGTTTCGCCTGGATTTCAGTTCACCAGGTGAAATGAGGTCTTCCTGGAATTGTGGTAAGGTAGATTAAGGGGCAAATTCAATCATTTCTTATGGTTTTTGATCTGATAAATTGAATAAAACAGGTCCCAGATCTGTAAGTTAAATAGTTTTTAAGAAAACCAGTGTCAAATACAAAAAATGGAGTGAAAAACTTATTTTTTCATCTTTGGGCAAGGATAACTGTGTTATTTCACCAAGAAACAGTTAAAATTTTTCAATAAAACATGTAGAAAATTTTATTCTGAACAAACCGGTGTAAATTAAGTACACAGAAAGCGAATAGATGTTTGATTAAATGAGTTTTTATTCATAAGAGTACAAAGTAAAATTAACCGGAAAAACTAAAATGAAAAAATGTGTTTTTTTCACTCCATTTTTTTGCATTTGACACTGGTTTTCTCAAAAACTATTCGCTTTCTGTGTACTTTATTTACACCGGTTTGTTCAGAATAAAATTTTCTACATTTTTTATTGAAAAATTTTAACTGTTTCTTGGTGAAATAACAAAGTTATTCTTGCCCAAAGATGAAAAAATGTGATTTTCACTCCATTTTTTGCATTTGACACTGGTTTTCTCAAAAACTATTTAACTTACAGTTCTGGGACCTGTTTTATTCAATTTATCAGATCAAAAACCATAAGAAATGATTGAATTCGCCCCTTAATCTACCTTACCACAATTCCAGGAAGACCTCATTTCACCTGGTGAACTGAAATCCAGGCGAAACTTTCGCTAGCTGTAACTCGCTAACGAAGCGTTTTCGGACCTATGTTTATATAACATTTTTTCATTATTTTTACTAGTACAATGTGCTGTAGAAGTGGGGGGGAGAACTTCATGAATCACCCTGTATGTTCTTAAATAGTTCAATCATATAATTGGCTGACTATGTGATAAGAAACAGAACTATTTTTTGTTGCCCTGGAACCAATAGATCGAGTGCAATTAATTTAACACTCTACGTGCCCGTTATGGGAAAATAAGTTAAGCTTACTAAGTTAATACAAAGAAATGTTTGAAATAAAAGTTGTAGATTTTAAATTGTCTACAACTTTTGTTATATTCTACTTTTGCGCTAAAACGCATATTAAGGACGCAATCTTAAAAAAAAAAATCTACGAGAGAACAGCCTCTTCTATTTTCGAGCATAAAAATGTAGTAAACGAGGCGACTTTTAAAAAATCCTAGGAGCCGTTTTTGAGAAATTCGGAAAATGTGAAAAATTACACGAATAAACACTACTTCCGGTTGACCGATTTTGAAGAAAATGTTCGTGTCGGATCCTCTAGTAGTACTTAACTTAAGTTTTAAGTTTAAACTGCGTACGATGTTTCATTCTTAAAATATTTTGTTCACACGCACGCATGCCCGCGCGCGCGCACCCACACACACACACACATACAAACCAATCGCTAAAAACATGTTTTTTTTTTATTCAGGGGGTCTGAAAACGTGTATATCAGGTGAAAATCCGATTTCGAAAAATCGACTTGAAAACAATGTTTTCCTTCATATCCTACTCTTATAGGCAAGAGAAAGTTAAAATCGGGTGTAAAGGGCTCGCCGCATGTAGCCTACAACAAACAATATAAAAATATATAATTTACTCATAAAATAACATAAATGCTAAACCTATTTCTTTAAAATGTTACTGAAGTATCCGTTTCAAAAATTATCATTTCTTACTCCAAACCGGTTTGTAAATTCACGTTAATTCTTCCTTTCAAATTTAATCTCCTGGGATATGTGATTGTTATTCTTATATCATTAAGGTATACACATTTATATTAGTCCATGTTTTGTGTAATACTCTGATTTGTTGATGTTGTAATAAAATGACATTGTTGAAACAGGTTTTAGCCTACTACAGTATAGTCGCGGTAATCCGAACACGTAAGATGTCCGACCTTTGCGGATTATCGATGTCTACAATCTTAGATTTCGGTAATCAAATTACAAATAGTCTACGATATACTGTATTAGGAAAAAACATACAGATTTAACAAAATACGAGAACACAAAATTATAATTTATACTTTTTTTGAAATGTGGTACAGTATTATTTTCATATCATTTTGAAATAAAACACAAATTTAAAACAAACAATGGTAACTTGTGATTGCCAGTGCTGGTACTCCACGGGAAAAATTTTATACGATATGTTTTAACTTTGACTCCAGCGGCAGTGTTTTCCCTCTTATGAACTAAGGTTTTTCCTGGCAACATTTTTCATTACATTGCCGATTCATCTTCATTGTAAACTGGATCTGCTGTTAAACCCCGTTTTTCTACTCCATCCTAGAATTTTGTTTTAAAGTCTATAAAATCATCGATATCAGTAGAATTTATTTTCACCGGTAACAGTTAACAGTCTAATATCGTATCGTTTGAATTTTTCCAGCCATCCATTAATGGCTTAAAAGTCGTCTTTCCCGGTCATTTCCTTGCAGAAAAACTTTGCTTTTGGGTGGAATATCTCCACTGACTGTAAATTGCCTTGCTCTTTCTCGCAAAAACCAGAGTAGCCTATATAGCCCGCTCGGCATTAGGATTACCTGCTGTTTTCAGTGGCCCGCACTCCATTTATCAGAAGGTTTTGAAGAATTTTCTAAATGCTAAAGAAATAATTTAAAACATGATAATAAGTGATCGATCGGATTACTGGAGGTTTCGATGTACCGGGGGTTCGGAATATTAATTGTTAGTATATGATGTAAGAATATCTTAATAATATTTGTTGTTGTGTAAGTCATCAGCCGAGAGGGTGGTTTGAACCTCTAGACTAGAGGTTTTACTAATTAAAACGAGGAGTAAGGTGTTTTGCAATTGCCTTCCTCACTGAATGGAAAAGTATGTTTGTCATCATGCCAGGCCCTCCGAAAAGCACTTGCTTTCCATTCAGTAAATGGTACCTTCGCGTCATTTATCATAGGGTCTGACTGTAAAATAAAATTCAAGACTCAGAAGAGATAACTGTGACTAAGAGTAGTCAGCATTAAAATGGTCCGATGATAACCTATACTTTGACGAAGGGATTCCTCCCCCCGCACCCTCCAATGTTGCCACGTCTAATGTCATATTCATGTTTCTGGGTAAATAAATGTAAATAAAACCCTGTTCCAGCTTGTTTTCCCTGTTCCCTGTTCCCTTGCTTTCGAAACAAAAACAACTTTTTGGTTTTGGTTAGAAATTGGTTTTCGCCAAGTGACCCACTCTTTCATAGTGTGTTTATATATTACTGTATTAAAATATACCGTTAGTTACATTGACCCAGACGAAATCATTTTGTCCTAGGCATACTTATTTAAAAATATAATAATAATTTACTAAATATTAAGTTTGAAGGTCGGTATTGGAACACTCCTACATTTATTTCTATTATAAATAACCACGTGAATTTCTTACTGCCTACCTGAATAATACGAAGTACGGATAGTAGTATCTGTACATAATAATATTAAATAAGTACAGAATTTATATATACTACAGTTAGTCTGTAAAATATTTTCAAGGAAAACAACATGGAAATTATTCTTAGAAATAGAAAAAAACCTTTGTAATTTCTTATCATTCTACTTGTATATTATTATCTTTTAATTAATATTATAAAATATGTATTTTTTACTACTGTACAGAATAACTATTTTTTTAAACCCTATTGTGTGTACGTTGCAATCTTTTCAGTTTTAGAACAATAAGTAACCCAGGGATCCAATGAGCTGATGGTATGACGTGTAAATGTAGTCTTGTGTAGACTCAGGCCGACTATTCCTAAGAAAGTTTGGTTAATTGAATTCTAACCATCAAAGTACACCGGTAACCATTGTCTAATATTCAAATCCGTATAAAAGTAATTATCTTGACTAGGATTTGAACCACGGAATCTTCGTCTCCATACTTCAGCTTTTCTTGCGCAATTTTTCTCATTCTCGTAATCTCTACTATTCGTTTACTATATTTAGATTCATTGTCTCGTAGTGGATCTTCGTTGTTGTTCGAGGTGTGGCTATTAAATAACGAGACTGACGTAAAACAATTTATTTTAATTTTATACATAATCACTTATTGTCACCTTCAATATACACTCCTTCTCTATCCCTACAACGCTCCATGCGAATTTTCCGTAGTTGGAAACAGTGCTGGAAGTCATTTTTTGTCAGCTCCTTCAGGACACGTGCCGCTCAAAAATGTCTGAAATGAAGCTCGCAAAAATGTTTATACCGACACTTTGTACGCGATTGAAAATAACCCAAATTTTTTGGAAACGATAATAACGTGTAATGAAAGTGGTTTTTTACTTAAGATCCGGAAACGAAGCGTCAATCCATGCACTGGAAGAGCCGAACTTCACCGAAAGCCAAAAAAGCTTGAATAAGCAAGTCAAAATTTAAAGCAATGATGATTGTTTGTTTTTTTTTATATCCATGGGATTGTGTACCTTCACTGGGTTCATGAAGGTCAAACAATTAATCAATATTACTACCTTGAGGTACTTTCTAAACTACGTCAAAGAGTAAGGAAAAACGCCCCAAAATGTGGAAGGACAAATCATGGGTTCTCCACCAAGGCAATGCCCAGCTCATTCCACGTTATCTGTCAAGAGGTTCCTAGCCAAGTACAACATCTCAATGTTAGAACATCCACCTTATTCACCAGATCTTGCACCATGTGACTTCTACCTGTTGTTCCCTAAGGTGAAATCTGCATTAAAAGGGACAAGATTTGAGTCTGTGGAAGCTGTAAAAGAGAAAGCGGCACGTGTCCTAAAGGAGCTGACAGAAGATGACTACCAGCACTGTTTCCAACAATGGAAAATTCGCATGGAGCGTTGTAGGGATAGAGAAGTAGTGTATATTGAAGGTGACAATAAGTGATTATGTATAAAATTAAAATTTTATTTTTTACAACATCAGTCTCGTTATTTAATAGCCACATCTCGTCTATAGGAAGGAAATTGTCGATTTTTGATATCGAGTTTTCACTGGATATACACGTTTTTAGACCCCTGAATCCCAAAAACATGTTTTTAGCGATTGGTGTTTGTGTTAACAGAATATCTCAAGAACGGAACATCGTACGAAGTTGAAACTTAAAAATAAAGTTATGTACCACTAGAGGACCCGACACGAACATTTTCATTAAAATCAGACAACAGGAAGTAGTAGTTTAATCGTGTAATTTTTCCGTTTTTGCGATTTTCTCAAAAACAGTTGTACGATTTTTTTTAAATCGCCTCATTTACTACATTTTTTTGCTCTATAAGATATGGTTGGCACCATGTTTGCTGAAATTCTTGGGGAGGCTTTACTCTCGAAGAAAATAATGGTTTTTTTTTACGATTGCGGCCTTAATATGGATTTTAGCGCAAAAGTGTACTATATAATAAAAATTGTAGAAAATTTTAAAATCTAAAACTAAGTTATTATTTTAAACAATTTTTTGTATAGGTAACCCTTAGTTTAGTGGTAATTAGTGATTTTCTGTTTTTTTCATGAAAATAAGTAAAAAATTGGATTTTTTTAAGATTTCGGCCTTAGTTATGCATTAACGACAAAAGTGTATACAATAAAATTTATAGTAAATTAAAAGATCTACAACTTTTGTTTCAAGGATTCTTCTCTAAAGAGCCTAGTTTAGGGTCAAAGAGTGATTTTCCGTATTATTAAGCTAAATTATGGCTGGTTTTCATTTTGTGTCATTCACTCATGATTAAAATTAGGTTATGTTTTTGTGGTTAGTTTTTTGTTTCTTATGTTTTATTACTAATGTTAGGTTATATTGATCATTATTTGCATTTGGCAAGAGAAAGTCGTGTGAGTGTTTCACACACCAGATTTTTGCTAGTTTATTTGAAGTCGCATCAACTAGTTTGGTTATTACCAACTGTTATAGGTTGCGGGTACGGATTCGTGGTTCTAAATTGAAATATTTCCCAGGCCTACCCGAGATCTATTGCTTTGTAGTGCAAATTTCAGTTCCGCTCTAAACACTGGGTCACAGAGGTGGCCAGATTTTATAATTAAAATTTCAATAGACCTACGTATCTGGTTTTTCTTTCCTTGTTTGAAGTTCGGTATTTCAGTCGATCGGGGGATTTGATTATTTAGGTCGACCTGTCATTTTTAATTTTAGGCTTCATGATATAGCCTACTGTATAATATTTTAAAAGTAGTTAATAACTAGTTGCAAGTTGAAAAAATTGTCTGATTATTAATTGCTGGAATTCCCCTTTGAAACCCACGTCAGTTTTTTAGTACAGTTGAACTTCTATTACTCGAATTTTCTTTATCTCGAATTGAATTTCAGTCCTCTTGAACCTTCCCATGCATTTACCATGTAAAAAGTCATCTATAACTCGGATTCTACCATTTCTCTAAGTAGAACTAATTATGTCGTTTCTTTTGACAAAATTTGTACATAGTTCTCAAAATAGCGGTTTTGGTCTTTTGAAAAATGAAGGTACAGTGCTGCTTCTTTCATTATAAGAGAATATGTTCTACCATATAAGGGTACAGACCTTCTAAGTAATCTGGTTGCCTTTGTATAGGCCTAACAGGCAGTGGCGTAACTAACGCCAATGCAACCAATGCGGTGCATTGGGGCGCAGGCCTTAGGGGGGCGCAAAAAACTGATATTCTGGAAAATTTTGAACAAAAAAATATGTTGAAGCAAAACTCCTTGTAAAGTTATGTTAATGGTGTTTGGAAATGTTTAGTAACTTAATTTTACTTTCAATAAATTTTTTGAATAATAATTTTTTTTAATAATTAACTTTAAAATTACTGTACATAATAAATTATATTTCTTTGAATAATCTTTCTCTAATTGGATAGAGCTTGTACAATGTCGTATCTAGTGAAATAGTATCCAGGAAGTGTGGAAGTACGGAGAAATGTCGTTAATTTCGTTGGACGTTACGCGGGGGGGGGGGGGGGTGAGTCTACGAATAGGGTCGCACGGGGAATACTTGCATTGGGGCGCAGTCAGACTAGTTACGCTACTGCTAACAGGCCTAAACCAAAACAATGAATTTCTTTCTTTTTGAATCTACGAATCTTTGGTAGACCACAACGCAATAGAACCATACATAGTCTGTCGGTACAATGTACCGTATTCAGTCAGCATGTACTGCGTAATTTTGGAATATCGAATACAATATTTTGTTCAGTACTTAAAACTGTAGCCAAGCTAGTAAGCTAAATTGCCAAATTAGTAAGCTAAATTCAACGTACAGTACTGTATTACGAAATTATGCTTATGCAGTAGGCTACAATATATTCCACATCTTGTAGGGTACTGTATTAGCCTATGTGGAATGTTCTGTTTTTTTTTAATAATTGCTTTTTTTTATTTTTCCATAACTCGAAATTTCTGTAACTCGAATTGTTTTCCCCATCCTTTGAGGATTCGAGTTATAGAAGTTCGACTGTATTTTGTTTTATTGAAAAGAAGAAGTATTATTATATAATTAAGTTAAGTAAGTCAGTGTACTAATTCGAGGTTAACAAGTTATATTTTATTGACATGCATGTATATTTCATTGACAAAAGATTTAAACAATACATTAACATTTTCCGTAACAGGAAAAGTTTTAAAAAATTGCTAAAAGTTGTTTGTGTATTTATTTTAATTAGTTTCAATTTAAGTCCCTTGACCTGTTTATGTATTATTTGCAATTCTGTATATTTCAATAAATTTTGAGCACTGTAATTATATTTTTTTAAATAGTAGGCGATCAAAATGGATATACTACTTAATTTTTGGTTTCATTTTAAGTTGCTTTAACAGCTTGATTGTTACAGTGGGCGAAGAAACTGAAATGATTGGTTTTGGCACGTAATAATTTTTCAGCCCTATAGTATTAGCTACTAATATTAACAATAAAAAAAGTTGTACTAAAAAAATTACACAGAAATAAAGCCTTTAAAATTGTACTTCGTGGCTATATGTTATCTCTAATAGATTATTCTAGTGTTAGAGAAATCTATTGAATTTTAGTTATTACTTGTTCATGTAGGATACTTTAAAAAACATATCTTGCAATGACTTAACAAATGATTTACGTCATTACTTGAGCGCATTTAAGTCTAAGCACGATTTACAAATACTCATTGATAAACAAAAGTGCTTTACCGAATGCACGTTATAATTAGGTACATAAAGTTTGTCATAAAATGATTTCACTTTAAATTTTTATTAACTCAGTAATAACAGTTCTAAATTGTTTCAAAAATCACACAACTACATCGGAAATCATCGTCAATGCAATATTTTTTTAATTCAACCAATTTTATTTATTGCTCTCTTGCTGTGTACGAATATATACGGAAGGAAAGTATTGTTTTCCTGTCGATTTTTCGGAATCGAGTTTTCACTGGACCTACACGTTTTCCAAAAAACATGTTTTAGCGATTGGTCTGTGTGTGTACGCGCCCACGTACTTGCGTGTGTATGTGTGTGTGTGAACAGAATATCTCAAGAACGGAACATCGTCCGAAGGTGAAACTTGAAACTTATGTTAGATACCGCTAGAGGACCCGACACGAACATTTTCATCAAAATCGGTCAACCGGAAGTAGTTTATTTGAGTTATTTTTCCACTTTTTGCGATTTTCTCAATCCTACAATTTTTTTTTTAAATCGTCTCATTTACTACATTTTTTATGCTCTACAAGATAGAAAAGGCGCCATCCCTGCTGAAATTCTTGGAGAGGCTCTTTTCACGGGAAAAATTGTTTATTAAGATTGGAGCGTTAGTATGCATTTAAGCGCAAAAATGTATGTAGGCCTAATAAAAGTTGTAGAGAATTTAAAATCCTACAACTTTTATTTCTAACATTTTTTTTTGTATAACGCTTGGTTTAGCAAAAATTAGCGATTTTCTGTTTTTTCTCACGGAACGTGTAAAAAATCGATTTTTTAAAATGATTCCAGCCTTAGTAGGCCAATCCATTTTACGACAAAAGTGTATATAATCAAATTTATAGGAAATTAAAAGATCTACAACTTTTATTTAGTGCATTTTTCTCTACAGAGCCAGTTTAGCGTTAGAGTGATTTTCCGTATTTTTAAGCCAAACTGAGGTTGATTTTCATTTTGCATCATTCACTCATGATTAAAATAAGGTTATGTTTTTGAGGTTAGTTTTTGTGTTTATTTCTTATGTTCTATTACTAATATTAGGGTTATATTGGTCATTATTTGCATTGGCAAGAGAAAGTCTTGTGAGTATTTCACACCAGATTTCTTTTTCTATTTTAGACCTTACATAGCTTTCGACATTTCTGTATTTCCACACTAGACATTTCTACACTCTAGACTCTAGACATTTCCACACTAGCCTCTCGGCATTTCCAGACTCTAGATTTCCAAGCATTTCCAGACTAGATTTCTAGACTCTAGAGATTTCCACACGTTTAACACTGTAAGCTTTCCTCCTTTCTTGTATACAGTGTTACGCTTTTGTCCTTCGTGCATGTCCTTGAAGTCTCTAATCTGTTCATTATGTTTTATCAGTTTATTCAAATTTATCAATATTCTCTCCGTATTTTTACTTTCTCTTGCCTATATGAATATATAGAAAGGAAAGTATTGTTTGCATGTCGATTTTTCGAAATCGAGTTTTCACAGGATCTACACGTTTTCAGACCCCTGAACCCAAAAAACATGTTTTTAGCTATTGGTCTGTGTGTGTATAAACAGAATATCTCAAGAACGCACCATCGTACAAAGTTGAAACTTGAAACTTAAGATACATACTATACTACCGGACCCGACTTGAACATTTTCATCAAAATCGGTCTACCGGAAGTAGTAGTTTATTCGTGTAATTTTTCACTTTTTTGCAATTTTCTCAAAACCTGGTCCTACGATTTTTTTAAAAATTCCCTCATTTACTAAATTTTTTAGTGCTCTACAAGATAGGGTAGGCGCCATGTTTGCTGAAATTCTTGGTGAGGCTGTTTTCACGTAAAAAAATTGATTTTTTAAGATTGCGGCTTTAGTATGCATTTTACCGCAAAAATGTATAATAAAAAGTTGTAGAGAACTTAAAATCGTAAACTTTTATTTCAAACATTTTTTTTGTATAACGCTTAGTTTAGCGGTAGTAGCGATTTTCTGTTTTTTCTCACGAAAACGTGATAAATTGATTTTTTTAAGATTGATACATTTTTACGACAAAAGTGTATATAATGAAATTTATAGGAAATTTAAAGATCTACAACTTTTATTTAGAGCATTTTTCTCTACAAAGCCTAGTTTAGCGTGAAAAAGTGATTTTCCGTATTTTTAAGCCAAACTGAGGTAGATTTTCATTTTGCGTCGTCCACTCATGATTAAAATTAGGTTATGTCTATTGAGGTTAGTAATGTTTTATTACTAATGTTAGGATTATTTTAATTATTTGCATTGGCAAGAGAAAGTTGTGTGAGTGTTTCACACCAGATTTTTTTAAATAACTTACGACACTTTAGGTGCATTGTTCAATGTCGTAGTTTGCCTCCAACTAACTATATAGGCTTACTACGTTGGCATTTAGTCTCACAAAGTTGCCCATCGAGGAGGATTTACTACTTGCTATTTTAGCTGCTGTTATAATTGGCAGCTATGAAAAAAATGCGAATGAAGCCAACGACGATTTTTGGTACGTCCAAGTCTTCAAAGTAGAGCACGGTAAGGAACCAACGACTTTATAAAAGATTTAGGTAATATTGTACGATATGAACGAGTTGAGTCTTGAATACAGAACTGAATGTGTTTTTTTTCGTTGAGAACTAGAGTTTTTGAAGTTCTTCTGAATTTGATTGCGCCAAAAGTTCAAGAATAAAATACATCAATTAAAAGAGCTGTTCCTACCAATGAACGTCTAGCAGTTGCTTTATTATTCTAGCGACGGGAGATTCCTACTACAGTAAAATATCTCTATAGCGGAATTAAAGGGACCATGAGGGCCGCTATAAAGAGAGTTCCGTTATTGAGAGAGCGAGTAATTAATGGTGGGAGGGAAGTTGGAGTACTAATTTTTCTGTACTTAATATACATTTAATATACATTTATGTGAATGGTGCATGCAATAAGTTTACTTAGCAAAATTAGTGAATATATTACTTTATGACGAATGTTTAATACAGTACATTACGTCAATACAGTGAGATATTTAAATTACTTACGTAAAATGTAGTTTATTAAGTTAACAAGAATTTGGGATAAGTACAAACAGCTGGTTTTATTGTGTCACTAATTTTGAACAATAGAATTTCATTTTTCATATTGAACTTTTTTCAATAATCATTCACAAAGTAAATACCGTAATAGATAGTCTAAAATTAATTAGCTCTGAAACTCGTTTTTCACTGAACAGTAGTAGACATACATACAATTATTAAAATCTCATAAAACATAGGCTACACAAACACAAAAAAAAACACAGTATATTTTTTCGTTTAAGGAAGCAATGACAGTAAAGTTCATTTCATTTCGTAAAATAAGTTGTAATTTTTGTTTGTTTGGTTTTCAATTCGAAAAACATGTATTCAGACTTATTTTCAATGTTTAAAACTTGTTAATTTTCATCTATATTGTGGCAATGACGGTACGTGTAAACAATACGAATAGCGTCTAGTGCCTGTTTACTTGAAGGGGCACTATTCTGTTGCACTAATCTGTTTCCATTTCATCGTCATCTTCACTTTCTTCCTCGTTGTTTTGCGCTAAGACATTTTCGATTATTGCATCATCTGCTGAAGTGGCTAAGTCATTGTCTGCCCTTACATAGGCGTCTAAATCCATATCCTAAAGATATTGTTTAGCCGCTATAGAGAGATTTTTGTGCCGCTATAACGAGAGTTAAATACATTACCGTAATATACGAAAGGGTTGGAGTAGGCAAATAATACCGCTAAGAGAGATTTCCGCAATAGAGAGCTTTTACTGTATGGAGTCTTTAAGCTATACGTTTAAGATTTCAAAACAAAAATAATTTCAACAGTCATTCTAAATTTATGTAATGCCTTAGTCAGTTGTGCAAGTTACATTAAGGTAGGAATTTAAAACAATATACAGTAAAAATGAAAAAAAAAAACATTTTTTTAAAATAGATATTACTATTAACAGGAAATATAACGACTTGCATGATTATGAACAACGCCAAATTATCAGACAAAAACATAAGCTGTAGCTCATTAGTGAAATAAACTACAGTAAAACCTCCTTAATCCGGCATTCTATAGTCCGGAATTGTCTATAATCCAGCATCAACGGCAATAGACAAAAATTATAGAATTGCCTTCACAATGAACATTGTAAAGTGAGCAACCCGACAGCTACCGCCGACACTCAAGAGCCACAAAGCGTCACGCTCTGAGTTTGTAAACTCAGTACACTTTTTCACACGTTTGTAAAATTTGCTGAGTCAAATAAACAATACAGTATGGCCGAAGTTATGAACTTGCATATAATAAAAAATGATTTTTTTAATAAAAAAATACTAGTCGTAAGAAGCAAGTAGATATTAAATCTTTTTTCTAGCCATCTACCAGTGCTGTTGCTAAAAACCACGAATAGTACAGTACTGTACTGTATTTCATACTGTATTCAAATTTATTTCATCATGTAGGGCCTACTGTACTTAAAAAATGCATTTTAATATTTCTCCTGTACTTATATATTGATTTATATTGTTTAAATAACCCATGTTTAAATAATAAATACATACAGTAAAAGTTTCTAGTGCAAATTGTGTTATTTTTTTATACGACTCCTGTATTTTTATAAATAACCTTCATAGTCCGGAATTTCCTTTAATCCGGCAAGCTTCGAGTCCCAAACGTGCCGGATTAAAGAGGTTCTACTGTATGATGTAATTCTATTATAATCTGAACCGACCGACTACCTGCGAAGAGTCTAACAATTACTTTAACATATTTTGGATGCAATAAACGGACAAAACGTACTGCTTGATAACGTGAAGAGGTTTATTATAGGAAAATAAATCGTTTTTTTTTCAGTCTAACCTTTGCGTATCTTATTTTGGGGTTAACGTCCTAAAACATTTTTTGTGATCCATTTCATACTGTTATCTGTATGTTTCTGATCTTCTGCCGTATGCCCCCCCCCCGCCGGAGGTACTTGAAGCCAATAACTTTTCCAATTATTTCTTTAACGTTTCCATTATGTGTCTAAGTGACGTGAGACTGTTTTTTGTTCGTTATGTATCCAGTTTTTTAAAGAGATCTATTTTGCCAGTTTTTCTACTATACTATGCGTCATATCATTGTGAGCTTGAAGATCAATGTAGTTAACCACAGTGTTGCCAGATCGCATTTTCGGTGTGCTAATTGTACGATTCACTCAAGAACACGAGCGCATTATAACGACTAATATATCATAGAACTGTTTGGGTTTTCAGTCCATTATATTTAGCTTACTTTGTATATTTTTTGTATGATATAACCTGACATGAAGTTTACTTTTTGACCATCACGGAGGTGGCGGTACACCAGTAGACTTTCCCATGTAGCTGAAATTTGGAGGGAGTATTCCTTTTAGGGTAGGGTACATTCCTTTTAGGGTACATTCCTCCGTTTAGGGGTTGAAAAGGATGTTCAACCCTTAAACTGATATTATCCGTTTACAATTTTCCAAACAAGCTAGATGGCTGAAACGTGGTGGAGGTGCTACTTATTGTTCAACTACAAAAATTACCACTTAACCATTTCCAAAATGTACCCCTAAGGGGATGAAAATGGTGTTCAACCTTAAACCAATATTTATTTTTTACTAAGTTCCAGACGAGTTAGATGGCTGCCTTTCGGTGTTGTTATTTATACTGCAACTAAAAAAATTACCCCTTAATTTCCCAAAATGTACCCCTAAAAGGTTGAAAGGGTGTACAACCCTTAATATTTTTTATTTACTAAGTTATGAACAAGGCAGATGGCTGAAACACTGTGAAGATATTACGTATAGTGACGATAAAAAAATTACACCCCAACGATTTCAAAAATTTACCCGTAAGGGGTTGAAAAGAGTTTTCAACTCTTCAACCAATTTTTTTATTACGATCCGGATAAGGTAGGTGACTAAAACATGACGGAGGTGTCCAGTTATACGAGTATATATCAATTTTTTCCAAATCAGAAAATCTTATTTTCGATTTATTTATAACCCTAATTAAAAAATTATTGAAATAAAACAAAATTATACCTGGGTGAAGCCGGGACGGGCAGCTAGTCCTTTTATAAATTTTGAAAGATAAACGAAAGGTCAGATAACTTTTTTTTTAGTTTATTTATTTAACGTCGCATCAACAGCTTGATCATTAGCGACTACTGTGGGTTATGGAACGTTGGGTTGTGACTTGTTGTAATTTCCGGACCCTAGCCGGGAATCTAACCCGGGACTTTCGCATTGTAGGCCAGCGCGCTACCATTACGCTACGGAGGTGGCCGAAAGGTCAGATATCTTTAATTTAGTTAATAAGGCATAACAGTTTTATTGATGTGAATATCAAATTGTTATACACTAAGTTTATTGTTATTATTTTCTATTTTTATTTTTTGGTTTCAGTAAAAGGTAATAATAATTTAAATCAAAATGACAAAGGGGTCAATGACTTTAGATGAACGAGTATTACCTTCTGCTACAGGCTCTACGGTTCCACTCACCACAAGTAAGTGTTGTCTAATTGCATAATGTTATTTAAATCTTTTATCTATTTTATGTCTGACATGATTATTTCAGTATGTAACGTAGTGATTATTAAAAATGCTTTGCCTACTAAATGAGCTGGGTTAATTGTTTAAAATGTATTTCATACATTTTACATTGTTAGTCGTCTAAATTACGGTTGATTTATTTGAATTATATTTTTTAGTAAGGTAATTCAATAATTTTATTTGTTTTTATGTTTACATTCGGCTGTTATACACACTCAGGTAAGCAGACGGTTAAGTGGTATAGATGAAACGTGCAATAAAAATTGTCAAACCTGATTAGAAATTAAACCCAGTACCCCTTGCTAGTAATAAGAAATTAAACCCAGTACCCCTTGCTCGTGATAAGAAATTAAACCCAGTACCCCTTGCTGGTGATCAGAAATTAACCCCAGTGTCCCTTACCCGTGTCTAGCATCAGTGGGGTAGGTGGATTAGAACCATGAAAGTGCGTGCGCTGTGCGCCCGCACTTTCATCTTGAGTTTCGTCCTTTGTCATCATTTCTTTCGCTGTGCGCCCGCACTTTGCCTCAAGATGAAGTTCGCCCGCCAAAGGGGTTGGATGGATGACAATAATTTGAAGTTTGAAGATTTGAAAGTTTAAAAATTATAATAACTTAAGGGACTTAGAGTTGAGTTGCTAAATATAGAAATAAGGGTAAGATTAATGCACCTGAGAGGAGTTCTGGAGATGAAGCTGTGGGGTGACAAGAAGCCACTTGTGCTGACTACTACACATGATATTGTTGTTCAGGTAGTCAGCCGAGAGGATTTGAAGCTCTGTACTATTTTTCAAGGCTGATGAGCTCTGAACGTACAAATTGTCCCCTACCCACTTTATAGCTAGCAAATGACCTGCCAGCAATGTTGCAAATACTTGCTCTCGTAGCTCTGTTATATATTTCGTCAGCCATTTTTTTTTTTTTTTGGTCTTTCACTAACATTATAACCTAATGAATGAAAATACAACAGCTGATTATAATATAAAGTATTGCATGTTAACGCTATCTATAATCGATGTGTTCAGTACGAGATACAAGACACGAGTGAACACAACTGCAGCTCTTATAAGCATGCGCGCGTAAAGTTTGTCAGGTACAATCTGACAACGCTGGCAAACGTTCTGTTTGGTCTAAATGCGTTGAACAGCAGAGCTCATCAACCGTGAAAAGCATTATAGAGGCTTTACTAAGTAAAGCGAGGATTGAGGTGGTTTACTTTGCCTTCCTCACTGAGTGGAAAAGTAGCCTATGCTTATCAGCATGCCAGCCCCTCCAAAAAGCATCTAGTTTTCACCTTGCAAATGATATCATTTTCATTCACCACAGGGTTGGCTGTTTAATGAAATCGCCACTCCAGCGGCGCTTCACGTTGCTTCCGTGTCACGCATAAGTGGGGTCCCGCACTTTACCTTAAGGTGAAGTTTGGCCGCCAAAGGGGTTGGGCGGATGACAATAATTTGAAGTTTAAAGATGATGAAATATTTAAGGTACGAAGTTTAAAAATTTGAATTTTGAAGGTTTTAAAGTTTCAGGTAAGTGTTTGAAGTACGAAAATATGAAGTTTAAAGGAAATTTTGGACGGGGTAGCATCCCTTACAGAAACCCCGACCTAAAATTTAAAAAATTACCCACAAGCTGGGGTTAAGTGTAACTTGTTTCAAATGAACATTTGCCGAAAAACCTTTCTGAAGTAATAAAAATAGAAAAACATAATTACGCCAAGCCCCAAAAAATGTTTTATGAGTTTTTTCATCGATTCAATGGATTAAGGGGAACTTTAGATACAGAATCTTGAAGTACTTCGGGACGGTCGCAAAAGAGATTCTACACACTTTTCCGCTACGATGTACGAGGGTAGGCTGATAAGTAATGCACACATGCTTGTAGAAGACGAACAAAGTGAACTTTAGAAGGGCGCCTGGTGGCATTTGAAAGTACTATTTCTTCTCTATACGCTTGCACAGTTTGAAAACGTTGCGTTCATCCAGTTTGTTTTAAGTAGTGAAAGTATGGTGTCGTGTTCTGGTGCTGTGTCAACGCGAGTAAAAAAACGTGCTGTTATTGAATTTATCGCGACGAAGGAGACGACTTTTTTGACTATTGTGACGGGAGACGAGTCATTGGTTCATCATTACGACCCCAAAGAGAAAAGGCAGAGCGCTGAATATCGTCATCCACATTCTCCCAATGTTAAAAAGTTCAGAACACAACCATCCGCAAAAACAATTCTTTTGACTGTTTTGGGATGCTCGTCGAGTTTAGGTGACTGATTACCTGGAACGAGGAGGAACGGTAAATTCTACTCAGTACATACAGACTCTAAAACACCTCCGACGTCGAGTTTATCTTGTTAGAGACAGCCTGGCGCCAATAATCTTGCAACATGACAGTGCTCGTCCACACACTTCGCGTGCAACTGAAGAGGCTCTGAGAAACCTGAAGTTTCAACCAATTTTACACCCTCCGTATTCTCCCGACCTTGCGCCTTGCAATTTTTATTTTTTTCCTCTACTGAAGAGAGACCTTAAGGGTAATCATTACAGCTCGGACAATGAGGTGAAGGCAGCTATTGCGTCCTGGGTTCGAGGAAAGTCGGAAGAATTTTTCAGTGACGGAATGAAAAAACTTGTTAAACGTTGGGAGAAATGTGTAATGCTTAACGGTGACTATATTGAAAAATAAATAGATAATTTGGTAGGTTAAGATTTGTACTTTAATTTGTTATTTACCCCATCTTGCTATTTCTTTTTGTTCGTCTTCTACAAGCATGTGTGCATTACTTATCAGCCTACCCTCGTATATACAAAATACTTACCCCCACCTTTGGAGAGGGAAAAGTCTATAGTACCATGACAAAACATTCTACATTATAATTTGCTAAAAAGATAAATTTAAATGTTTCTTGTATCAGTAAATTTTTGAACTGACTTATTTTCATTATTATATATTATTTTTTTGTAATTAAAATTATTACATCAATAAACTAACTATTTAATTGGAAAAGAAATTCAACTATTTTAAAGCAACTATCTTCATTTTGTAAGAACTAGTCAAAAAAGGGGTTAAATTAGAATTAAAATTGCTTAAATAAACAAATTCCGAGAGATACTGTGTAAAGTACAATATGTAAGATCAAGTTATTCAATTCTACAATCATTTAATATAAATTTAAAATTTAAATTAACAAAATAAAAGTTTATACAACCAAATAGACAATAGCCATATGGCCTCCGTGTAATTTAACTACTGCGCACTGTGCAGTCAAACCAGGGATCGGACAGATAGGTTATGCCGTTCATTGTTCCAGTATTAATGGAAATTTAACCAGTTTAATAGTGAACGTAATAAATTCAATTCTATTTAGTATAAAATTTATATTAGATCTACGAGAATCAACAATTATTTTGGATATGTAATGAGTATGTGCGTGATAACGAGTAAATAAATATAACAGTCAAATATTTTAAGAACGTGTCGGCCATCAGTTAACAGAATTTTTGGATATGACGATAAACTGGTAACATTCAATTTAATTACATTTACTAGCTGAAAGAGACATTATAGAATCATTTTTAATTAAAATCTTGAATTACGGGGTCAGTTTCAGATTCATTTAAAAAAATATATATAATGTTCTGCGATAGTCTTATGTTCCGATTGTCTTTGTTTTATTTCTGTAGAATTTCATTTATATTTTCTTATGTTTGTATTTAATTTAAATTAAATAACTAACAAATTATTGGATATAGGCTATATAAATTAAAAAAAAAAAAACAGTTCCCCGAGATATTTAATTTTGTAAAATTTAAAACTATATTTGTGTACATAAACTAAAGTAAATTTATTTTGATTTTTCTTTATTAAATTTGTTAATCGTATTTTCTTGTGTTGAAATTTATTGAGTTCTTAGTAAATTATATTTTCCATACAAATTTAATAAATTCTTTATCGAATATTAGAACAGGCTTACTTTGGCCTAATTTTACGTTGCAGCCCGTATGTTATTGCTATATAGGCTACTTTCACACAGAGTTTACATTTTGATGTATAACGTGTGTACATGTTGGTTTAGTTTCAAGTCTGTATTCCCCCCCCCCCCCATTTGCACCCTTCATGGAACCATTTTAATCAATTGTGTCAAGGTATTTCAGATTTTCTTATCCAAAATTCCTTAATTCTGTCTGATTTTTTCTTTCTGCATCTGAATATACATGTTTTTTCTTTTGTTTAATTTCTAACTTTATGTTGTTTTTTAAATGCATAAGTTGATTTTATTTATCAAGTTTTCTTGAGTTATATTAAGTGGTTTCATATCATTTGTAAGGTTACCCATGTTATGTAATAGATGTTTCCTGGTTCCAAAGTATGTTAAGGATTTTATTATATATAATTCTATTTTCTGGTATTCTACAATTTTATTTTATATGTGCTTATATGATGTGATTCCATGTGTTTCCATCTTTGAAATTGGTTTTGTAAGAGTAAGTTCTAATTGGCCACTTGTGTTTTTTTTCTAAGAGTTTCTCTATAAAAATTGTATTATTAAACAAGTAAAAGTAATTTGTTTTTTTTTCCAGGGAGAGAAGGAGGTTTTCCTATTCGACATGTACAAGCATTACTTCTATTTGGTTGTTTTTTTGTTGCGTATTTTCTTCGCTCAAATTTATCTGTTGCTATTGTTGCAATGACCGACACAAAACGAGATCATCCTGATTTTGAGGTATGTCAGTACGCTTGGTAAAATTATTTATATAATGACATTAAAAAAGGAAGATTTTAATTTTTTACATTCCACTTATAGTCCTTAACTTGATTAATTTATTTTGGACTTAATGTTCCAGATTTTCTGAATCTTCATTCTTATTTGTTTAGTTTTATATCATCTTCTCTTCACAGGTTAGGCATTTCTACCTGTACTGGCACCTATATTTTTGTCGGCCTGCCAATATTGTTACTACTGGTTTGTATCTTCTCACTACACTAGGCAAGCAGCTTTCTGGCATTCTATTTAAATGATCGACCCATTGAGTAATGATACAACTTTATTTTTGGTTGAGTGGAAAATTTTCAAATTCTTGCCTTATATCTTCATTTCTGATCCTGTCAAGGCTTGTGCAACCCCTTAGTGTTAAAAATTTCAGTTTGGCAGTTTGGATGTTTCTTTGCTCCCTTTTTTTCATCACCCATGCTTTGGTGTCATAATATGTCAAGGCTGGAATTGCCGCCATCTTATAGAAATTTAACCTTGTTTCGGGTCTTGTCTTTTGCCAGAGTCCTATGAATTGTCCCACTTATCTGATTAAAGTTATATAGTTTACGTATGCCTCATATGTAAACTATAAGAAGATAAACTATATCTATATTTATGTAAACTATATGAAGTTGACTATGATGTCATCTTCATATGAGACATCAGTTCCAAGGTATTCATAATGGCTCACTTGCTCTAATATGTGTCCGTTAAGGACTACTTTGGATTTTACTGAGGTCTTTCCAAAGAATGCGCCATGAATTTTGTTTTATTTATTGATATCTTCTATCTTTTTGGTTAGTGTGAAGAGTGCTTTTTGTAGATCATTCTCACACTTCTGCATCATAACCATGTCATCAGCATACAGGACTGTACTAAGGAGGTAGTCATCACCCAGTCTTATTCCTAAGTGATTTTCCTTTTTTCATGACCGAAAAATATTGTCAATTATATATACTAAAAAGTGTGGTTGATAAAGGACATCCCTGCCTTAATCCTTTGTTTGTAGGGATCCAATCTGTCAGTTTACTATGTATATTTAGTACATATAATAGTACAATAAAATATGTTTTAATTTAAAAAAAAGGTACATGTTTTGAAGTAATTAAGTAATGGTAATAAAAAGGTAAAAAATTAATTGGTAAGTAATGAATTAACATTGTTTATATTTTTTATCTAAAAAAAACTGATAAACATGTCCTGTACTCTCTTTTCGGAGTCTAGTGGATGCAGTTTAAAAAAAAATTGTTAATAAATTCGGAAGGCAACAGCATAACATAGTTGCTAAAAACATTTCTACTTGTTTTAGAAATCCAATTTACTTACCATTGGAAAAAGGGAATTTCAAAATATATTTTAACATTAAAGTAGAAAAATTGACCAAATATAAGAGTTTAATTTTCCTGGAAGTCTCTCCTTAACTACCACAATACTTTGTGTAATTACTGGCAATTTTCAAAATTGTCATCTATCATTTTCAAATGACCATCCGTCAACCTGGATGTCCAAAACTACAATAGGTAAAAACAAACGGTTTTCAAATTCGTAATTTACTCAAAAAGTTAATGGCCCTGGATTGGGTTTGAAGTTCCGGTTTTGACGGGAAGTCAAGAAATCAAAGTTGGAATTTGGAAACAAAAATAGTATTATTCGATTCCTCTTGAAAAGTAGATACAGAAATTATTGGGTTTAAAATTTCAGTTTTGACTGAAAGTGGCCCAAAACCAGAAGTCAAGACATCGACTTTCTTACGAAAGCTAAGTGGGCTTGATCCCATTGTTGTTAAGGTCATCAGCTGAAAGGCTGCTTTGAACCTGTAGAGGTTTTACTAAGAAAACGAGGAGTGAAGTGGTTTATCATTGTCTTCCTCATTGAGTGGAAAAGTACGCTTATCAGCATGCCAAACCCACTGAAAAGCACATATTTTCCACTCTGCAAATGAAACCTTCACTTCATTCACCACAGGGTCTGGCTGTATAATGAACTTCATTACTTTCAGAGGAGACAACTCTGATTAGTGTCTTTTACATCTCTAACTCTTCTGTTCTTAAATGATTCAGTCATTTAATTGGCTGACCATGTGATAAGAAACAGCTATTTATTTTAGTCCTGCAATTAACGGATTGAGTGTAAATAATTTGATACTCCACCAGTCTTTGATCCCATTATAAGGAACGAAAACCCTGAGTTTACTGAACATGCAATGTGACTTCTTGGGCCGACTTTTTTTCTTTAGAAAAAAATTTTCCGCCAACCGTGAGACGTGTTGTCTCATGAATAGTAATTTGAATATCATCATTTTATTTAATGTTTTTGTGTTATCTATGAACTTGTGCACATGATATACAGTATTATATAATACTTAGATAAATTATATACAAGTCTATAAGTAAAAAAAAAAGTTTGTAAATAAATATTGTTATATTTATTTAAATAATATTTTATGGCTGTTTATTTTAGGCTTTTAAATAGAGGTGATAACGTGACTTAAATGCTATTATAACAGAAGCATTACAAAATTTAAATTGTTAATTTATCTATGACAATTGAACTCATTTTTCAAATTTAGTCATAAATTGAAAATGAACTTGGAACGATTAATAATATACGTATTTATAAATAGCAGTTTTGTTTTTTTAGTTTTATTTAAAGTCATCTCAACTACTTTGGTTATTATTGTGTCCATTGAAATGCAATGAAACTGTAATGACAAGACTATTTATTTATGCAATCATGATTTTATAATGAAATACATTAATATAGATTCCCTGTTGATAAATTTTAGGATTACTCCTGCTGTGTTTATTAATTGCATAATTCTGTTGTATTGTTTAACATTGGAATTCTTAAGATTTAACATACAGTAAGTTTGTTAGTACAAACATCTGTAGCAGATGAAGTAGAGTGAAATTACTGTAGAATGTCGGTAGTCCAGCACCTCCAGTAATTCGGTCCTTAAAATATTAGGCCTAAAAGTATGAAACCTCACTCAGGACAGATTTTGGTAAAAGATTTAAATTGAATTAGGGAAATCAACTCGACCTAATTACGGCGGATTTAATATAACATGTATGTTTAGGATTTGATTAAAGAAATGAAGCTGACCTTAATTATTGTTAAATGAAATAATTTTTGGGCTTTTATCCAAAACCCAGAACTTGTCATACTCTCTCTATAATTCATGCTGATTGACAACGAAACGTAATTCTCAGAACACGAGCACCTCCACACCGCACTAGGCGATGTCAATAGCTAATAATTATGTTTAGTACAGTGACTACAGAAGTACGCAGCAAACCTTTTTTAATTAGTTCATTTAATTTAAAATCACATAGAAATCAATGCATTTTTTTTTTTGTTTAAATGTATAATTTATAGTTCCTAAATTCCAACACATCCAGTAATCCGCGATTTTCAGTAATCCGGCACCCTCTTGGTCCCGAACAGGCTGAACTACTGAGATTATGTATTTGAAGCCGATTGAACAAATTTGTAGTGATGGAGAATAACCCAAAAATAGTTTACATTTCTAGAGATGAACGCTTAAGTTAACGTGTTGTTTGAGAGATTACATTATATTTTTACCATTTAATGTGCTAGGGTTTGGGTATTTAAAAAAAATAGAAAGCAGTTACAATAATGTTATCCAATTTATTAATGTTATTAAAAAAGTTACATTTGTTTATGTGTGTATTCTGTAAACTACTATGATCGCTTCTGTGGCTCAGTGGTTAGCATGCTATGCTGCAAAGCGGATATCCCAGGTGTGATTTTTAGCCAGGGCCAGGAAAATTATTACAATTATACGACCCAAAGTGGTCGCTAATAACCCAGATGTTGATGTGACTTAAAATAAACAAAAAACCAATTACTATAAAAACTAACACTTTTTTTCAGTACATTATGCACAATGTTTAGCTGGTGCTCACCACACTTTGCTCCTTGACAATGTTATGTTATTCTTCTTACTTACGCGGACAGGATTCATAGAATAATGAAAATATTTTCTTTGATAAATATGTCCTTCGCACGGTGTGTAGATTTTGGTAAAATATAAATTATTTTGTACTAGGGCACAGGTATTTCTAATGTGAGGACTTGTTAAAATTAACGATAGTTATTTTTTGCTACCATTTTATCTTTAGGCCAAACTACTAAATGTTGATTATTAGCCAATAACAGGAGTCATAACTTCAGCATGCTTTATTTCTTCTTCATCATCATTGTATTTAAAACATGATGTTGCTTGAAGTCTCTGAGTCTCTGTAGGAGACTCATAATTACAGTAATCATTGTCTTCAGAAAATTACATTTGTCCTACCATATCTTCTTCACTGATTTCAGAGTTCTTTTATTCTTCTAGTTCATATCCTCAGTAATGTTACATTATTAAAAAATGATAATGGCAGAGTAACTGCTTCGACTTTCAGATGATGCGGTACCAGTATATGATAAATGACAGAATTCTCAACAAAAAATGTTTCCTTCTTAATCTTCAAGGTTAATTGAAGATACTAAAGTGGAAAAAACAATTGGACGAAAGGGAAGGAATTGGAAAACAAATACCATTAGTTTCAGACGAAATGTTAGCTTCTTAGAGTTAAAATATAATTATTATATTAAATGCATTAAAATAAAATGCTTTAAGAAATTCAAACTTAATTTTTTTATCTGGTTAATAAATTTGTTGGTCTAAATGTAATTAATTTTAGTTATATATTAGTGGATCTAATATGTAGATTTTTCTGATCGTAGATTTTTACTCTAGGAGTATGCTTGGGATCAAAAAGTCAAGAGCAAAGTACTGAGTTCGTTCTTCTGGGGTTACTTAATCATACAAGTACCTGCTGGTTTGATGGGCCAAACTATCAGCCCTAAAAAACTTCTTATTATTACAAATACTCTATGTGCTATACTTACGTTGGTTATTCCTATTGCGACACATTATGGAGGTTGGATGGCTTTGTGTATTATTCGTGTTCTACAAGGTTTATGTCAGGTCAGTTATAAATTTATTTTGTATTTTTTATTTCTTGCACTTTAATAAGAGAAAATTATTTATTAATTTTTATGGTAATAACTACGAACGTGCATTTTTCTCAAATTTTGGTAAATTTTTGTTTTGTAGTTATGAATAAATCTTGAAATTTTTTTTCGTGAAGTTTTCAGATCACCTAGATTCTTTTATAATACCCCAACAAACTAAAGACTGCAGATGAGATCTAGCCAATAACAGCCAAGGTTGGATGTGAGGTTGCCCCTTCGCTAAGTCACACTCTGTTCCACCAAACTCCAGCTGCCTTTTTTTAGGCTGTCATCTAGAGCGTGACAACGCAGGATACGATTAACGAAAGTTAAATGGCTATGTGCTGTGATCTAGATCACTATGCTCCGCCTTCATCTGCAATCTCTAGTTTGTTAAGGTTTAGTCATAAATTTACCCTTTTTCTTTTTTGGTCTTTGTATTTCAACAACAAAAAGAAAGGTAATGATTTTAAAGGGAATTGTCCAGTCAGATCCAAGATAATTGTTAGAGACTGGGTGTTGGAGCAAATGTCTGCTTTCACTTATTTGGGTTGCACCCTAACCTACAAACAATAAATAGATCTTTGTACCCAGATAACAGATCTCAGGTAATATGTGGGTAGAGTGGATGCCAAATAAATTTGCTAGTGTAGCTGCGCGAACAGTTCGGATTCAGTCTGTAGATTTCATGTATTAGTACTGAACTGCCTATTAAATCACATGTTCTAAACGATGTAAATTGTCATCTTTTAGCAAAGTTAAAAACATTCAATTATAAACATTGTATACAACAATAAACGTGTACTACATACAACACATTACAGACTAATGTTTTCAGGTCAGATGATAGATAACGTAGCGAGAGCGAGGTGACTCTGATCACAGTTGTTACAGCATTGACTCCCACCATTCACTGAGGTATCCAAGCGCGCCATTACCAAAATAAATCTTCTGCGCACTTCAGAAAACCGGCAAGCTTATTTGGCATCCGCTCTACATCCCACAATATGAAATAGAGGCTAGGGAAGACACTTAAATAAAAAAATTATTAGGTTAGCTTGTTTCCATATTTGTTTATAGATAGTATTAAATCTAGTTTCAAGAGAGGAAAGCAGACTGCAGGCGGCAGAAATTGGCTTCTTTTGTGCTGTCAAAAGTAGTTTCAGATTAGACAGGCTATGAAATAAAAATATTCAGGCAGAACTGGGAGTTGAAGCACCGAATACTAAAATCAGTGAATTCAGAAGGAAATAGAGTGATTTTGTTCATTGGAATCTATTTTGATGCGCTGAGGTACAAACCTGAAGGAATAAGAGGTGTGCGATAGGCCTCGGAGGAGATAGTCCGTCAGTTTTCCAATCTGGAGACTGAAACAGGCATGTTTCCCTGTCTGTAGAGGAAAAAGAAGAAAATGTGTAAAATATATTCTTAAAAGAAACTTTAATAATAAATTACCCACCAGGTTGGTCTAGTGGTAAAGTCATCACCGCGAGTCAGCTGTTTAACAGCTGATTTTCAGAGGCGAAGTTTCCTGGTTCAAATCCTAGTAAAAGTAGTTACTTTTATATGGATAAGAATACTAGACAGTGGGTACCAGTGTACTTTGATTGTTGGGGTTCAATTAATCGTACTCTCACAGGAATGGTCAGCCTGAGTCTGTACAAGACTACACCTCATTTACTTGTCATACTTATTATCATCTCATTAGGTCATGGGGTGGCTTACCGTACTTAAATTGAACAGTTTGCAACTTACACACACATTAGGGATTTGAAAAAAAATATTGGACTGAGGTTTTTTACTTTCTCTTGCCTATATGAATATATAGGAAGGAAAGTATTGTTTTCATGTTGATTTTTCGAAATTGAGTTTTCACCGCATCTACACATTTTCAGACCCCCTGAACCCAAAAAACATGTTTTTAGCGATTGGTCTGTGTGTGTGTGTGTGTGTGTATACAAAACATCTCAAGAACGGAACATCGTACATACTTGAAACTTGAAACTTAAGTTGCATACCACTACCGGACCCGACACAAACATTTTCATCAAAATCGGTCAACAAGAAGTAGTAGTTTATTCATGTAATTTTTCACTTTTTTGCAATTTTCTCAAAAACTGGTCCTACGATTTTTTTTAAAATCGCCTCGTTTACTGAATTTTTTATGCTCTACAAGATAGGGTAGGCGCCATGTTTGCTGAAATTCTTGGTGAGGTTGTTTTCACGTAAAAACGTTTTTTCAAGATTACGGCTTTTAAAATGCATTTTAGCGCAAAATTATAATAAAAAAAATTAAAAATTAAAATTTTAATAAAAAATGTAGAGAATTTAAAATCCTTTAACTTTTATTTCAAACATTTTTTTGTATACCGCTTAGTTTAGCGGTAATTAGCAATGTTCGGTTTTTTTCTCAAGAAAACATGTGAAAAATCTATTTTTTTAAGATTTCGACCTTAGTATGCATTTTACGACAAAAGAGTATATAATCAAATTTATAGGAAATTAAAAGATCTACAAATTTTATTAATAGCATTTTTCTCCACAGAGCCGAGTTTCGCGTGAAAGTATGATTTTCCGTATTTGTAAGCCAAACGGGTTGATTTTCATTTTGCGTCTTTCACTCATGATTAAAATTAGATTATGTTTATTGAGGTTAGTTTTTTGTTTATTTCTAATGTTTTATTACTAATTTTAGCATTATTGTTAATTATTTGTATTGGCAAGAGAAAGTTGTGTGAGTGTTTCACACCAGATTTTTTTATTTACTTGATTGGTCTGTTTGTGATAAAATTATTTAAAGATTTCTATACAGAACATTCTTTTATAGAAGCTAAACGTTTTATCAGAAGGTTTACTTTAAAAAATTATAATAACTATGTAATTTGTAACTATAATTAATAAATTTATAAAATTCCTCTTGTATTTATAAAGGTTTGTGATGATTGTTGCAGGGATTTTATGTACCATTGACGTATACACTTGCTTCGAAATGGGTACCTGTAAATGAACAGAATCGATTTATTGGTTTTACATTAAATGGTAAGTAATTTTTTTTGTCTTGATTTTAACAATTGATTCATCTGAAACAACTATTCGATTTTATTGCTAAATTTTTGGCTTGAGTGGGCATTTTAACAGGGACATTCAGCTGTGTTTGTTTGTGTATATTTGTCAGCTGGTCACTGTACTAAGTTATTCATGACCCACAACACGACGTGACAGAAAATACAATTACAAATAAAAATTTATACTGTAGGGCATTGAAAAGTAATAAAACTTTGTCACAAACTCCAAAATTCTTAAATAGGAATTGTAAGGAATTAGATTAGAATACACTGCATACTATAAAAGACTGATTCCTCATTTTAACAAAACTTCTAACACTTTGGTATAAAGTTTGTTACCGGTTCGTCACAATGACAAAATCATTAGAACAGCAGTTCTCAAACTTTTTGGTGACAGAACCCTTTTGAAACACTATTAGATATTTTATGGAGCGCTAAATAAGCAATTTGGTTATATGTTCATTTTGTAATTATCATTTAATTTAATGAAAAGCATACAAAATAGAAACATTAAACACTACTGACATCCACAACAAAACACAATACACCAAAATAACACTGTAAATTGATATGTTTGTAGTTTTTCTTCGTAGCATAATTACAGATTAATTATGCTGTGTGTCGCCTCATTTTTAGCTAATATGCACAGACACATAAATAACTTTTGTAAACCAACATTAATGTGATATTTGTAAGAGTCGTTAACTTTCTCTTGCCTATATGAATATATAGGAAGGAAAGTATTGTTTTCGTGTCGATTTTTCAAAATTGAGTTTTCACCAGATCTACATGTTTTCAGACCTCCAAAACACATGTGTCTAGCAATTGTGTGTGAACAAAAAATCTCAAGAACGGAACATTGTACGAAGTTGAAACTTGAAACTTAAGTTAGATACCACTACCGGAACCGACACAAACATTTTTATCAAAATCAGTTAACCGGAAGCAGTAGTTTATTGGTGTCATTTTTCACTTTTTTGCGATTTTCTTGAAAACTGCTCATACAATTTTTTTTAAAAATCACCTCATTCACTAAATTTTTTATGCTCTACAAGACAGGGTAGGCGCCATGTCTGCTGAAATACTTGGAGAGGTGTTTTTCTCGTAAAAAAATTGATTTTTAAGATTGCAACTTTAATATGCATTTTTGCCCAAAAATGTATAATAAAAGTTGTAGAAAATTAAAAATCCTACAACTTTTATTTCAAACATTTTTTTGTATAATGCTTAGTTTAACAGTAATTAGCAATTTTCTGTTTTTTCTCACAAAAACATGTAAAAAAATAATTTTTTTAAAGATTTCAGCCTTACTTAAGATTTCTTACTTTTCTTTAGAGCATTTTCTCTACAGAGCCTAGTTTAGCGTGAAAGAGTGATTTTCCATATTTTTAAACCAAACTGAGGTTGATTTTCATTCTGCGTCTTTCACTCATGATTAAAATAAGGTTATTTTTTTGAGGTTAGTTTTTTTGTTTATTTCTAATGTTTTATCATTAATGTTGGGTTATATCGTTCATTATTTGCATAGGAAAGAGAAAGTCGTGTGAGTGTTTCACACCAGATTTTTTTTTCTAAGTGTGTGCTAAGGCTAGATGTGATTTGTTCTTTATGTCGATATTATTTTAGTCGAGCTCCTGGGCTCCCAGATAAATTGAATGAATGGGATCAGGTAAACAGGAAATCACTGTTTTCCCAGTTAAATAATTATTAAATAGTCGTTCATAAACTTTTCATTACTGTACATTTCTATAATGTACATAATGAAACATGCAAGACACATCATGTATAATAAAAGTTATACACAGTTGAATTAATAAATTGCATCCATTCACACCTTCTGCAGTAGTTTGGATGTACTTTCCTTGAATGACCAGACAGTTCATAAATAATTCTAATTTTTTATTAATACAGACTTGAATAGTATATAATTATATGAAAATCGCAATTTGCATTGAAATGTGAAATTCAATTAATTATTACTGCTTTTAAACATATTAAGGAAAACACGAAAAATATAAAGTAAACTTTGTAGAATGAATTAAAAGTGCAAAAATGTCAGTGTACTCGTGAGAATAATATTTAAGGTAGTGCAAGACTAGACCTTTCTTTCAGTACGTATATCATTAGATATAACCTTGACCTTTTTGTATTTAGATACCCACATCAACCTATTGGATATGCAATTCCAATTAAAATATAGTTTATACAGTAACTGTGAGACTGTAATATTATTGTAATAATTGACATCCTGTTGATGTAGTGGTCAGTGCAATTGGTTTCTATGCCAGGGGTCCTGAATTTGATTCTAGGTCAATTCTGGAATAAGTAAACATATCCTACCTGAAGCTTATACAGACATCCTTTATTCGCAATAAAAGTATTATTTAAATAAATGAATCTTCTTCTTATGATAATTCATATACAGAAAATTGAAACTTAAAAATTATTAAAATTTATAGACGTATTTTTTTTTTTGCCCATAACAGACAGGTGGAGTGTCAAATTATTTACACTCAATCTGTTCGTAGCAGGGCTGAAATAAATAGTTCTGTTTCTGATCACATGGTCAGCCAATTAAATGACTGAATCATTTAAGAACAGAAGAGGTAGAGGTGCAAAAGACACTAATCAGATTTGTCTCCTTTGAAAGTAATGAATTTCATTATACAGCCAGACCCTGTGGTGAATGAAGTGAAGGTGTAATTTGCAGAGTGGAAAGTATGTGCTTTTCAGAGGGCCCGGCATGCTGATAAGCGAACTTTTCCACTCAGTGAGGAAGGCAAGGGTAAACTACTTCACTCCTCGTTTTACTTAGTAAAACCTCTACAGGTTCAAACCAGCCTTTCGGCTGATGACCTAAACAACAAATGTATTTTATTGAAATTTAGTTTCAGTTTTGTGGACTCTGATGATGGTTGGTAATTCCACCGAAACATGTCAGAAGAAAGTAGGAAAATAGGTTAATAAAAATCAGTAAAAGTATTTTCTTAAAAAAGATTTACTTTTTAAATTTTTATTTGATTTATATTATTTAAATTTCAGGTGGAACTCTTGGAGCAACAGCAGTGAGTGCAGTGGCTGGATTTTTAGCTGGAAGTGCAGCTGGTTGGCCATCAATATTTTATGTATCTGGCGTACTGGGTCTGCTATGGGTTGTAGTTTGGATGTATTTAGGTGCTGACAGCCCAACCAAACACAAATCAATCACAGAATATGAAAAAGAATTGATTCAAACATCATTACAAAATAATTCTGATGTGGTTAGTGTTAATTCTTTGTTGTATTTAAATATTTCTGATCTTTGATGGTCATTTTTATTTTCTCTAAGAGTTTTTTTTAAATCCTATATGAATATATAGGAAAGAAAGTATTGTTTTCATGTCGATTTTTTTGAAATCGAGTTTTCACCGGATCTACATGTTTTCAGACTCCCTGAACCCAAGAAACATGTTTTTAGCGATTGGTCTGTGTGTGTGTGAGTGTGTGTGCGTGCGTGCGTGCGTGTGTGTGTATGTATGTGTTAACAGAGTGTCTCAAGAATGGAACATCGTACAAAGTTGAAAGTTGAAACTTTAAGTTACATACCACTAAAGGACCCGACATGAACATTTTCATTAAAATCGGTCAACCAGAATTAGTAGTTTATTCGTGTCATTTTTCACTTTTTTGCGATATTCTCAAAAATGGCTCTTAACAAAAAAACTGATTTCTTTTTTAAATCGCCTCATTTACTAAATTTTTTCATGCTCTGGAAGATAGGGTAGGCGCCATGTCTGCTGAAATTCTTGGGGAGGTCGTAAAAAAATTGTTTTGTCAAGATTGCGATTTTAATATGCATTTCAGCACAAAAATGTATATAATAAAAGTTGTAGAGAATTGAAAATCCTACAACTTTTATTTCAAACATTTTTTTGTATAACGCTTAGTTTAATGGTAATTAGCGAAAAACTAAAATAGTATAGTTTTTTTTTACTTTTCTACATCACCATTAATAATTAAACATTTGTTAAGTCGTGGCTCCAGCTTTTGGATCTCATTAAAGAATCCTACCACCTGATTTGAATCGTAGGCTTTGTACAGAGCAATTACAATAACTTCGTAATGAAGAATGAAACCATGCTTGTTTAAGAGATTTTTTAAATTTCATATAAAGTTGAAATCTGTTACGTAAAGAAGTGTTTCTTTGCAGAGGGATAGGTAACATCATTTCTTCTGTTTTCCGAGAGATGAAAACCTGTAAGTGACAGTTAGTAAGCTGTACCTGACATTTCTTACGCAATACAGGGATAAAAATGAGGAATTTTGGAACAGAATTATGTCTGTTGACAAAATATGAGATTCACCATGTTTCCCCAGAATCCAAACAACAATCAAGGAGTGGAAGCATAAAAGATCCCCTATGTCTTCACTGCAGGATGTTTCTTTGAGGAATGTTTAAAAAAGCTGGTCACCTGTTACGACAAGTCCCTGAGCAATTGTGAAACTGTGTAGAAAAGTAGTTTAAGGATGAACTTTCATTTAAAAAAAAAAATTTAATTTCTTTTTTTCAAAACTGTACTTATTTCTCGGACACGCCTCGTAAAAAATAATTTACTTTTGAACAAAATCTGAAATATTGCTACAGATATTAGTCAATGATACAGTAATTTCAGAATGGAAAATAAAAAAAGTTTTCATAGGTTTACTTACATTTTTGATATTAAGTCATCAGTTTCTGTGGTAGTAATTAATATTAATCATGAAAAAGAATTAAATGTTTAACTCTGAGATGTACAAATTCTTATAACTAAGGTTATAAGCACTAGCGCTCCATTGAGTGTGCTGTTTGCATCTTTTACTGCCAGGCAGCTTAAATTACAGCTTTATGACTGTATATTAGAACGTGGTATTACTTTGTCCAAGAATTATTGGAAACCAACACCAATTATAATGACAAAAATCTTTTAGGATCTTTTTTAAGGTAGTAAAATTGTGAAATAACTTTTATTTCCTTTGTAATTTCTCAACAGTTTTGCCTTCGTACCTAAGTTAAATTATGTTTGAAAATATAGTCATTTTGTTTTTGTTTTCCAGCATATACCAGTACCTTGGTTTGAAATTTTTACATCTGCTCCAATTTGGGCATTAACAGCAGCACACATTGGTTGCGGCTGGGCATTCTCAATAATTTTTACTCAAATGCCAACGTATATTAGTTCTGTTCTTGGATTTGATATTGAATCTGTAAGTAATGTTATAGTCAATTTACCAATTTTAGAAATATTATCAGTGGTACTTCGATACAAAAAGAGCTTATTTAGTGATGTGAGTTCAGAGAATCTACTCTGAATCTTTCAATTTGCAAAATGCAGAGCCAACACTGAAGGTGAACACTAAAAAGAGGAAATTGATGAGGTGACATGAATGGATAAAGTAACAAACACAGAAGTCTTTGTGAGAATAATCTCATATTACAATGGTAATGGAGATTGTGAGTACACTAAAGCGTAGAACAACCTGGAGTACTTTGATAATGTAATGAGGTGCGGAAATATATAGCAATTACATTTTTTAAAACAACAAAAAAGTACAAAATATTACATTAAATGCGGACTTATATATTTGTAAATTTTCCTCTTCAACTGTTCCACCCAATTATAAATGCTACTACGGTCAAACCCTCTTTACCATATACTGTTTCAACATTCTTTAGTTAATTTCCACCAATTTTACGCCTTCAGATGCCAAAAATCTTATCACTGAATGTTGCTCTTCCAGTGTACATGTTTCAAGTGGAGCTAACATTTTGAAATGAACTAAAGAGGTTATGTTTAGATTACTGAAGATTGAACAAGGGTTGCCAACCCTTAAACAGTTTAATTATCAGTAAATCAACTTTTTCTCTACATTAATTTGTGTCTTTTATTATTGAATGTCCCTCGTATATTATGCTATTATATTAAACCATTATAAAATTGAATAAAAATTTAAGAATGTCTAAAATTAAAATTTTTATTAAATATCTGGAATATTTTTACCTTTTAACAATATTTTTTCAGAATGGTCTATTATCAGCAATTCCATATTTGGTAATGTGGGTAGTATCATACTTTGTATTCTGGCTTGCTGACAGCATGAATGAACGTGAGGTTTTTAGTACAACTACATTAAGAAAAATTTGGGCAACAATTGGTAAATATATTTTTGTACTTTATCATAAATTCTCTTATAAAGTCTATAATTCTCTAGTATATAATTCTACAGTCTATAATTCTCTAGTTAAGTCAGGTCAGTTATTTCCTCAGATTCACCTGGAGGATTTTTACGATAGCTTTCCTCAGTTATGAAATAGAAAATCTAGGAATTCTGAAGATATTTCAGCAACATTTAGGTATACTTATCTGAAAAGGGAATCTAGATGTTTTTGTACTTCCATATCATTAGAAGTAAGAGATAGTGGAGAGATGACGTGAATGCTAGTGTGAGACAAAGTGGGGAACAGGAAGCTTGTCCTTAGATAGAAAAAATGCCTCAATCATCAAGGTGATAATATTGAAAAATATAGTGGAGAGTCTTAAAAACAGCTGAGGCCGACCATTCCTGAGAGGGTATTGTTAATTGAACCTCAACCATTAAAGTACACCGGCAACAACTATCTAGTATTCAAATCTGTATATAAAAGTAACTGTATAAAAGGATTTGAACCAAGAACCTTCGTCTCCAAAAATCAGCTGTTAAACAGGTAAATTGTAGTGACTTTACCACTTCACCAACTGGTTTCATTAAAGGTTAGTAAAAGCTAATAATGTATTTTCATATAGATTAACTACAAGCTATATGATGCGTTTTGAAGTAAAGTAAAAAGACTTTTATGAACTTTGAAATTTACATTTTTACTTTCTCTTGCCTATATGAATAAATAGGAAGGAAAGTATTGTTTTCGTGTCGATTTTCGAAATCGAGTTTTCACCGGATCTACACGTTTTCAGACCCCCTGAACCCAGAAAAACATGTTTTTAGCGATTGGTCTGTGTGTGAACAGAATATCTCCGAACCAAAATCGTTCAACCAGAAGTAGTAGTTTATTGGTGTAATTTTTCACTTTCTTGCGATTTTCTCAAAAACTGGTCTTACGATTTTTTTTAAAAATCGCCATGTTTACTAACCTTTTTATGCTCTACAAGATAGGGTAGGCGTCATGTCTGCTGAAATTCTTGGAGAGGCTGTTTTCACATAAAAAAATTGTTTTTTAAAGATTGCTGCTTTAATATGCATTTTAGCGCAATAATGTATCAACTCAAAGTTGTAGACAATTTAAAATCCTATAACTTTTATTTCAAACATTTTTTTGTGTAACGCTTAGTTTAGCGGTAATTAGTGATTTTCTGTTTTTTCTCACAAAAAAGTGTAAAAAATCAATTTTTTTAAGATTTCGGCCTTAGGATGCATTTTACGACAAAAGTGTATATAATCAAATTTATAGGAAATTAAAAGATCTACAACTTTTATTTCAAGTATTTTTCTCTACAGAGTGTAGTTTAGCGTGAAAGAGTGATTTCCCGTATTTTGAAGCCAAACAGGTTAATTTTTTTGTTAATTTCTAATGTTTTATTACTAATGTTAGGTTATATTGTTAATTATTTGCATTGGCAAGAGAAAGTTGTGTGAGTGTTTCACACCAGATTTTTTATGAGTTGAAGTAATATCATTTCTGATTAATATCAATAATAATTCCTGTTTTTTGTTTTTTTAGCTGGTTCAGCTGCAGCTGCAACATTAATTGGAGTCAGTTTTGTTGGCCAAAATGCTATATTAGCAATGGTATTATTAGTAATAGCAGTATCATTATCTTCTTGTGCATTCAGTGGTGTGTATGTGAACCCACTTGATCTTGCACCTAATTTTGCTGGTGTTTTGACTGGAATTGGTAATGGATTAGAAAATATCTCGAGTATCTTAGCTCCTCTCAGTGTTGGTTGGATTTTAAACGATGAGGTAAGCAAAAAAATTTATGAAATACAGTAATTTCCGTTAACACATTCAGTCATAGGGACCTGCCTAGCGGGTCTTGGGTGGATAGGTGTTACTGCCAGGCTGCTGTCTCGTCTAGCCAGTTCTGTTTTGTTAACATTTTAAGTACGAGGGCTGTTCAGAAAGTAAGTTTCTTTGGTTAATAAAAAAATGCAGAATATACTTACAGATTTTTTATTACACACATTTTAAAGAGCAACTCTTACACTATTTTTCAACATAATTACCAAAATTATTTAAACACTTATCATATCTGGTTACGAGCTTCGCAATACCCGCCGCGTAGAAGTCTGCCGCCTGTGCACGTAACCAGCCGCTAACGGAGTTTTTCAGTTCTTCGTCGTCTGTAAAGCGCTGAGATCCCAGCCATTTCTTCATATTGGGAAAAAGGTGAAAATCGCTGGGCGCCAAATCTGGACTGTAGGGGGGATGTTCAAAGATGTCCCAGCCAAAACTGTTCAAAAGGTCCTGAGTTCGGGCAGCTGTATGCGGCCGCGCATTGTCATGCAGGAGAACAATGCCCGAAGTCAACATTCCCCGCCTACGATTCTGTATAGCCCTTCTCAGTTTTTTGAGAGTGTCAGAATAGACTGCAGCGTTTATGGTTGTCCCTCTTTCCATGAATTCCACTAGAATAATCCCTTTTTTGTCCCAAAACACTGTTGCCATAAGTTTTCTTGTCGAAAATGTTTGGCGACATTTCACGGGTTTTCTTGGCGATGACGTGTGACCCCATTCCATCGATTGTCTCTTTTGTTCGGTATTCACATAGGAGACCCATGTCTTGTCACCTGTCACAATCTGACTAAGGAATTCTTCACCTTCTTCATGGTAGCGCGAAAGAAAGGTTAAAGCGGATCCCATTCTCTTCTTTTTGTGCTCATTAGTCAAAAGTTTAGGGACCCAACGAGCACAAAATTTGTGAAAACCAAGTCTCTGTGTCACTATCTCATACACTAGAGTTCTTGAGATGTTAGGAAAAAACTCAGAAAGTTCTGTAATCGTGAATCTGCGATTTTCCCTAATCTTGTGGTCAATGCTCGCAACAAGGTCGTCAGTAATGACAGATGGTCGGCCAGATCGCTTTTCATCGTGGACATTTGTGCATCCATCATTAAACAATCGGCACCATTTTCTCACGGCAGTGTAACTCATTATGTTTTCTCCATATACCGAACACAACTCACGATGAATTTCCACTGGTGGCATTTGTTTTGCCCACATGAATCGGATAACCGAACGTACTTCACAGTCGGCGGGAGACTCGATAATGGCGGCCATTTTGAAAGCAAGGTTGCAGCACAACAAATAACATCACGACCTTCACAGCGGCACTGCCAGACGCGCACTAAACGGAGCCACACAGCGCTACTCGGATCATGCCGCTACCCCCACCCGTTCGCCAACTAGCCGACAAAGAAACTTACTTTCTGAACCGCCCTCGTAATTCAGGCGGGAGACCGCCTGTCAGATATCAATTTTTTGCTATTTTACAACCCCCAGAAAGGTTTTTCTTTGTAATTGTACAATTCATTTTTGAATTTTTGTCACACAATCTTATACACTCGTACAGTATTTTAAACGGGATTCCAGGATACAGTTGAAGCTGTGATTTTAATATTTTTGTAGTTTAAAATTACATGATAAATTATTCATAAAACGTAACAGTAAATGGAAACAATCAAACAAGAAATACACGTATAGAAAAATAAATCTAACAAAAAAAGCATTGAATTGTTTACTTTTATGTTATTAGTAAACATAAATCTATGTGTAGATCACAAATAAAAAATGTTTATAAAAAATGTAAATAAAATACAGCTATATATAAAGCAAATGGAGAACACGCGACATGGGTGATCAGCCTGGCAGGACATATACCTCCTAATTTCTCAGCATTGAATGTGTTAACCGGATTCCCTTTACGCAGACTTAGGGACTGATTGTTAAATTTTTACCCACGTCAGCTAAGATAACCATACTAGTTTTACCTTAGGAAACTTCACTGTTTTTAACCCCCCCGACGAAAAAGAGGGGTGTTATAAGTTTAACATATGTATCTGTTTGAGGCATCATAGCTCCAAAACCGATGAACCAATTTTGATTTAGTTTTTTTTTATTTGAAAGGTGATTTGATCGACAGTGCTCTTAGCTATGATTTGATAAAAAGAAAATTCTTATACACCTAGGCCTATATAATTGAAAAGTATGAAATAAAAATTAAATTAATAAAATTTAAAAAACCCCGATACAAAAAATATATAAAAAGTTAAAAAAATCCTTATTGTTGGCCCTTTAAGTTTAACTTTAGTATCTGTGTGTCTGTAGCATTGTATCTCCCGAATGGATGAACTGATTTTGATTTTTTTTGTTTGAAATAAAAATACCATGTTTAGGTCATCAGCTGAAAGGCTGGTTTGAACCTGTAGAGGTTTTACTAAGAAAACCGAGGAGTGAGGTGGTTTACCTTAGACTTCCTCACTGAGTGGAAAAGTACGCTTATCTGCATGCCGGGCTCTCTATAAAGCTACAGAAATATTTTCCACTTTGCAAATGACACCTTCACTTCATTCACCACAGGGTTTGGCTGTATAATGAAATTCATTACTTTCAGAGGAGATAACTCTGATTAGTGTCTTTTACACCTCTACCTCTTCTGCTCTTAAATGATTCAGTCATTTAATTGGCTGAACACGTGATAAGAAACAGAATTTATTTTAGCCCTGCAACAAACGGATTGAGTGTAAACAATTTGACTCTCCACTATACATAACCTAAAAAATACTATAACCTCAAAATTTGATTGGTTTCTCTGTATGTGCACCATAGCTTCTGAAAGGACAAACCGATTTTTATTTAGATTTTTTGTTTGATAGTTGACTTGATAGAGAGTGTTCTAAGCTATGATTCAATAAAACAAAACATAGGCCTATTAAAATACTATAACCTCAAAAGTGGTATTATATAGTTTAAATAGCATGAAATAAAAATTTTAAAAACCCCTGAGAAAAACCTTTAAATTTAAAAAAATAATATGTATTGCCCTTTAGGTTTGACGTCGCATCAGGGGACTGCTAAGTAACAAAATTGAACTTAGTTTATTACTTAATATTTTCTATTGCTAATCAAGTTTGGTTAATTTATTACTGTAATTGATTTATTTTATGTACTTAATCTAATAGTATATTTTGTTAGTAGACTAAGTTAAATTAATTAACTACTCTAATGGGCGGTTTCACCAACATGTCAAATATACCGTGACCATGTTCAAATTTAACAGTGGTCAAAAGATGACCGTTCGTTTAAACTTGAAACTGTTTCACCAACTCTGATCTTGATCAAAATATGTCGGTCAAATTTAACCACGGGTAATTTCCACAGTTACTTATTTTTGAAGTTGGCTACAGTGATAACTTATTTCCTGTTGGCTACATCTGATTTTGTCATATAATTTTTTTCATTGTGCGATTTTTGTAACCTACACTGGTTTAATGTCGTATCGTTTGGGTTTTTTTGAAATGAAAAATTTCTGTTTCTAAATATTTTGGCATTGTTTTCTCCCGGAGATATTACTGGAATGTGGGTGCAATCAACTGCCACAATCACTCCAGGGAATTGGCAAATTCTATAACAGTCCTGCGTAACTTTTTCCGGGTCTTTTCAGTTTTATGTATCCCACTATCAAATCTGTATTCCCTGAAGGTTGCACACTTGCTCATTTCTCCCACTCCCAAGCTTACTGAATCTCTACTGAGACAAGACACACTCACACATGCACGCTTACACATGTCCTTCCCAGTCGCAGTATAAATAGTATAGTACTATGTTACATGTTCGGTTGTTTTATTTCATATTTTGATTGTTTTATTTTGCTTTTACCACATTACTATTAAGTTATATTTTTTAATTATTTACATTGGGAAGAGAAAGTCTTGTGTTTCACTGATTCTTTTTTAGTTGTCACATCTTCTGGGATATGTAATAACCCCTTTTCCTGAAGGAACTCTGCAGCATCTTCCTCCATCCGAATATTATTAAGTAACTCTACACAATTCATAGCAGACTGTGTTGTAACTAACTGTGAAATCGGAGTGGCGTTGACACTATGCAGGAATATTACTGGTCAGATTGGCGCGCTAGACGTAGGAGTGGGAGAATTGCGTAACGTTCAGGGAATTTGAATTTTATGCGGCATACAGAAAACGGAAAAGACCCCTTTTCCTTTTCACCCTCATCTGGAAACTGAATGTAACTGGTAGCTAATGAAACAATTGCCTCCGAAATGTTTCTTATATATCGACTCACTTTTGTTTGAGAAACTCTTAATTAAATCACCATTTACTATTTGGAAAGAATCTGTAGCATGAAATCTAAGCGCCGAAAGCAGCTGTTGCAGTGGTGTGTAAGTGGTCTATTTCTGCTAGTAGGATATTCTAACCTTCATTCAAGTTGTTCAAGAATCTTTAAGACTACCTGTTACAAGAGTCTATACCTTGCAACAAATTTTCTGTCTTCCATTGAATGGAAATCGTCTTGTCTTACTTGTAACACATGTTTTGGCCCTATGTTTCCGAGAATTTCAATGTACATAATTTCAAAATCAAAATTATCATCCATTTTAAATGGAAATGTAATCGGTATTTATGAAAATATTGTCTGGTCAAAAATAGGCCTAAATGCTCACATTAGATTACAAATTAAAAGCAATAAATATTCCACAATGTTTAGAAACTATTTCAAACCACATTTTTTAACCACTTCGATGACAACAGTTTTAACAAAAAAGAACACTAATTATTTAATGCATAAGTCTGTAACAACGTAGTCCTACATTTATTTATAATTACTAAATTAATATAATTAATTATTAATTTATGTAGATAAAGCAAGTAACATTTAGATAAAAAGCGCAATTTAGAAAGGCCTAAATAAGCACATTTTTCCAAACAAAATGAACACTGTCATAGTTTGAATCTGATCAAATGAATTTGACTGCCCATTTGATGACAGTCAAATTTTACTATAGATTTGATTATGGTTAAAAATAACTAGCATTGGTGAAACAAATTACAACTGATTTAACTGTTGTTAAATGCCTTGACTGAGGTTGGGGAAACCCCGGCCATAAGCCAATCAATTAAGTTCCAAGTTACACATTTTCAAAATCATGTTTTTTTATGTAGAAACGTTAGAATCAACATCCTGAAATAATAGGGTATTTTATATGTGGAAGTGTCTCAAATCGGCAGCACTAGTAACGTTCTAAGCCTCCAAGAATGTCTAAAGACGAGCCTCTCTTAGTTTGCTCCTAATGTAAACAAATAATGATGTCACTGAGCATGCGCATTATATCAAAATGTGTACACGCTGATTAAAAAGTAACAACAAAATACTTTCAAAAGTATTTAAATAAAAAATACTTTTAAAAGTATTTTTTAAATGAAATTGATATGCCTACATAATATCATGAATGTTGTTTTAAGTAATTTACGTAGTTATAATTTAAAACATAGTTAACTTAATAGGAATACGACATCCGTAAAGTCGCAGACTCTAGCGTGCACCCTGTAGTAGGTGGCTTTTGTTTGTTGACAGTAGGAGCAAACTAAGAACGACTGAACTGTACTTCGCCATGCTTTGGTCTGTCCCCATCTGATGTAGATCTGTTCACTCTTTTAAAGTTGTTGCAAACAACTTTTATAGGTTGCAAACACCTGCATTTATAGCATTGTTGCAATTTAAAAGTCCAGATTTTAATAACTTTCTTATTACATTTAGTAACAATATAATATTTCATTTCATGACTAAGTAGGTTATTTACTACTTATTTCACTAAAAAAACAATATTTATTATTATTATTTTTTATTTATTTATTTAATGTCGCATCAACTACAACGGTCATTAGCGACGACGTTGGGGTGGAACTTTATGCAGTGTAGGATGAAATGATTTTTTGTAATGTATGAAAATATGCCGTGCCTGAGTGGGATTCGAACCCAGGACCGCATTATTATTATTGCAATAATTCATTTTTATCACCTGAAAAATTTTTAATTTGTCGCTTGGAACGTTACTGGCGGTAGCCATTCAATTGAGTAAAATACATTAGTAATCGTAAGTTTAAAGTTTGTCTGTTTATTATTTATTGAACTCAAATCCTGAACTAACCTAGGCTTAAATGTTTCTGTATTTTTGACTAAAAAAAAATTTAAAATACTTTATTCCTTTATTCCAGCTGCAATCTAGTATTATTCCAACTTTATAATGTTTTCTAATATTGTTAAAAAAATTGGTACTTAATAATGTTGCAAATTTTTTTTTCAGACTTCTTTACATGATTGGAGGATGGTATTTTTGCTTGCAGTCATCGTAGATGTTTCTGGTAATATAATATTTTTAATATGGGGAAGTGCAAAATTGCAACCATGGAACGAACCAAAAGTTAAAAAGCCATTAAATACCAACGAAATGACATCATCACCACCTTACAATGTATCTAGCTAATATAATAAAATTTTTTTTTTATAGTTTGTCTTATTTTTGATGTACCTTAATTTTTTTTTTGAAGTAACAACAGCTCACTTATTAGTGAGCATTTTTCAACAGTGGGTTTAATTTCTTTAAGATTACTTTGGATTAATGATGGATTTAAATTTTAATTTTTCAGATCCTGGCTAGAAATTGAACCCAAGACCTCCGCTTTGCAGTGTAGCACACTAACCATTGGGCCACGAAGGCTGCCTCTAAAAATGTTATTTAACACCTTTATTTTTTTACTTTCTCTTGCCTATATGAATATATAGGAAGTAAAGTATTGTTTTCATGTCAATTTTTCGAAATCGAGTTTTCACTACATCTACACGTTTCCAGACCTCCTGAACCCAAAAAACATGTTTTTAGCGACTGGTCTGTGTGTGTGAACAAAATATCTCAAGAATGGAACATCGTACAAACTTGAAACTTAAGTTACGAGGGTAGGCTGATAAGTAATGCACACATGCTTGTAGAAGACGAACAAAAAGAAATAGCAAGATGGGGTAAATAACAAATTAAAGTACAAATCTTAACCTACCAAATTATCTATTTATTTTTCAATATAGTCACCGTTAAGCATTACACATTTCTCCCAACGTTTAACAAGTTTTTTCATTCCGTCACTGAAAAATTCTTCCGACTTTCCTCGAACCCAGGACGCAATAGCTGCCTTCACCTCATTGTCCGAGCTGTAATGATTACCCTTAAGGTCTCTCTTCAGTAGAGGAAAAAAATAAAAATCGCAAGGCGCAAGGTCGGGAGAATACGGAGGGTGTAAAATTGGTTGAAACTTCAGGTTTCTCAGAGCCTCTCCAGTTGCACGCGAAGTGTGTGGACGAGCATTGTCGTGTTGCAAAATTATTGGCGCCAGGTTGCCTCTAACACGACAAACTCGACGTCGGAGGTGTTTCAGAGTCTGTATATACTGAGCAGAATTTACCGTTGCCCCTCGTTCCAGATAATCAGTCACATAAACTCGGCGAGCATCCCAAAACACAGTCAAAAGAATTTTTTTTGCGGACGGTTGTGTTTTGAACTTTTTCACAACAGGAGAATGTGGATGACGATATTCAGCGCTCTGCCTTTTTTCTTCGGGATCGTAATGATGAACCCATGACTCGTCCCCCGTCACAATATTCAAAAGAAAGTCGTCTCCTTCGTCACGGTAGCGCTTCAAAAGTTGTTCAATTCGCGTTGTTTAATTCTCGTTGACATAGCACCAGAACACGACGCCATACTTCCACTACTCAAAACAAACTGAATGAAAGCAACGCCTTCAAACTGCGCAGACTTGTAGAGGAGAAATAGTACTTCCACATGCCACCAGGCGCGCTACTGAAGTTTATTTAGTTGTCTTCTACAAGCATGTGTGCATTACTTATCAGCCTACCCTCGTACATACCACTACCGGACCCAACACGAACATTTTCATCAAAATCGGTCAACCGGAAGTAGTAGTATATTTGTGTAATGTTTCACTTTATTGCGATTTTCTCAAAAAACTGGTCCTACAATTTTTTTTAAAATCGCATGGTTTACTAAATTTTTTATACTCTACATGATAGGGTAGGCGCCATGTTTGCTAAAATTCTTGGTGAGGCTGTTTGTTTTCATGTAAAAAAACTGTCTTTTACGATTCGGCTTTAATATGCATTTTAGCGCAAAAATTTATATAATACAAAATGTAGAGAATTTAAAATCCTACAACTTTTATTTCAAACATTTTTGTGTATAACCCTTAGTTCGGCAGTAATTAGTGATTTTCTGTTTTTTTCTCATGAAAACGTGTGAAAAATCGATTTTTTTAAAAATTTCAGCCTTAGTATGCATTTTACGACAAAAGTGTGTATAATCGAGTTTATAGAAATTAAAAGATGTTCAACTTTTATTTATAGCATTTTTCTCTACAGAGCCTAGTTTAGCGTGAAAGAGTGATTTTCCGAATTTTTAAGCCTAACTGAGTTCGATTTCCATTTTGCGTCCTTCACTCATGATTAAACTAAGGTTATGTTTTTAAAGGTTGATTTTTTTGTTTACTACTGATGTTTTATTACTAATGTTAGGTTATATTGGTCATTATTTGCATTGGCAGGAGAAACTCGTGTGAGTGTTTCACACCAATTTTTTTTTACTTTCTTTTGCCTGTATGAGTATATAGGAAGGAAAGTATTGTTTTTATGTCGATTTTTCAAAGTACAGCACCTAGTACAGCATCAATTTGTGTTTTACAGTATTTTTAAGTCCTAAACAGGTAATTTTAATTTAGCGTCATTCACTACTGATTAAAATTAGGTTATGTTTTAATTAGCCTCCGGGTCAGCCCAGTCAGTCAGCTGGTAGAAAATCATCGCTATTATTTGGTACGTAACACCGGTTGGGCAAGCAACTTTGTATGGTGACCAGTTGACAGCCACCCATGAACAAACTCTACTGGGGGTCCCTGTTCAAACTCGTGTATAATCCACGTCAAAAAATACAGCAAAAATCTGATGTGAAACACTCACACAACTTTCTCTTGCCAATGCAAATAATAAACAATAATCCTAACATTAGTAATAAAACATTAGAAATAAACAACAAAACTAACCTCCAAAAACATAACCTTATTAGTGAAACCTTATGTTAATCTTAAGTGAAAGATGCAAAATGAAAATAAACCTGTTAGGCTTAAAAACTCGGAAAATCACTTTTTCACGCTAAACTAGGCTCTGTAGAGAAAAATGCTATGAATAAAAGTTGTAGATATTTTAATTTCCTATAAATTTGATTATATACACTTTTGTCATAAAATGCATACTGAGACCGAAATCTTAAAAAAAATCGATTTTTCACACGTTTTCGTGAGAAAAAAACAGAAAATTGCTAATTACCACTAAACTAAGCGTTATACAAAAAAATGTTTGCAATAAAAGTTGTAGGATTTTTAATTCTCTACAACTTTTATTATTTAATTTTTTCGCTAAAATGCTTATTAAAGCCGTAATCTAAAAAAAACAACGATTTTACGTGAAAACACCCTCACCAAGAATTTCAGCAAACATGACTCCTACCCCATCTTGTAAAACAAAAAAATTTAGTATACCAGGCGATTTTAAAAAAATTCGTATGACCAGTTTTTGAGAGTCGCAAAAAAGTGAAAAATTACACGAATAAACTATTACTTTCGGTTGACCGATTTTGATGAAAATGTTCGTGTTGGGTCCGGTAGTGGTAAGTAACTCAAGTTTTAAGTTCGTACGATGTTCCGTTCTTGAAATATTCTGTTCACACACACACACACACACAGACGAATCGCTAAAAACATGTTTTTTGGGTTCAGGAGGTCTGAAAACATGTAGATACGGTGAAAACTTCATTTCGAAAAATCGACATGAAAGCAATACTTTCTTCCTACATATTCATATAGGCAAGAGAAAGTAAAAAAAGCAGCGATCAAATTCGGTAGTTGTCAACAATGTACAGTTCCCGATAACAAATAAAAGCTAAAAAAAAGTAATTACTGTAAACAGTAATATTTTAGTTGTAAATAAATAAATGAAACCTACAACTTAAGGAACTAAAAAAGCCATTTTTGGACACTACATAATTATGTAATACAAACTTTTGCATTATTATGCAAATCAGTTATAAAAGAGGTAATTAAAAGGCTTTTATAAATAAATTTAGTACTGATGATTTACGATCAGTCTATGAAATTACGTAACAAAACAAAAATAAAGAAATTACAGTACTTGATTTGAAAGGAAAACATTCAGCCTATCTATTGAATGTTGTTGGAACGTACTTGTGTAAAAGTGCATTCTCACGCCATCTAGCGGATGGCGGTGGAACAAACATTCTTAGAAAATTACAATGTATTTAAAATTCTAAATAAAGTGCCATCTATTAAATGACAGTGGAACTACTGTTTATTAAAGTGCATTCTCACGCCATCTAGCGGAAAAACAAAAAATTCTTCGATAACGTTTTTAAAATTCTAACAATATTAAGATTGTCGACAATACTTCACGAACAAATTAAAGCTGTAGGCTCGTCGGAATGAAATGCCCCACCCTCACAAGCCCCCTTTTTTGATTTTACTTAAATACCTTATTTTCCCAGGTATACCAATTTTTATTCACAAAATTACCTACGTTTCCCTTGTTATTTTTCTGTTCATATCTATCACAGATTATAAAATATAAAGATATCAATAGACTTCAGATGTTTACTTATGTACTACCATCTGTTAGATAGCATGGTCTTTGCTTAATACGTCATTTTCATTCAATGAATACTACCAACATGTCAATATTTAAAAGTACTGCAATCCTCAAAATTTTACACTTTTAAAATATTTCATTAAATTACAACTTTGGTTGATAATCTATTGTGCATATTGGTCGGAAATATTGTTTACCTGTTTTGTTTGGACTCGGTTCTTTTTTCGAATAGCCGTATTTTTGTAAAAAACCGAGCCGTCGGCGTCCGACTCCGGTTGAATCAGTAATAATGTTAATATGACAACAATTTTTTTACTCCCCAGGCCAAAATTACCCAACGTGTACTAATATTTTAAATCTTTTATCTTAGAGCATTACGCCATTTCAGCCAATCTGAAAACTAGAAATCGACATTTAACCACCGATTATTTTTTGAAGTATCCCCGACCCTCGCAACCCGTTATCACGGCTTCTTGTTAACGTAGCAATTCCGAATTTGTTTCTATTTTTCTAATTCTGTGACCAAAAATAATGATGCTTTAACTGAAAAAAATTAATAAATTGTAATTGAAACAAGACTACTATTATCATTGAAATGATTAAAAATGTTAACATAACCTGAATAGATTTTTTATCAAGTTAAAAAAATACAAAAGAAGGTACAAGTAATTTTTTAAAGAGCTATAAATTTTTATAGTGACTACACCAATTCAAATACATATTATTTCTAATAAAAAACCATTGAAATTATAATGATCACAACAAATAAAAACATTTTATAATTTTAATGTTCAAGAAATAAATTTAGATTGTTTTGAAACATTACAATACAAAAACACTGAGGTTATTCAAAGTTTTAAAAATAATTAAATAAAAAATATTTAGTACAAATTTAAATTATTAAATTAGTCAGTTTCAATCAATACAATTTAGTAAACTATTTCATTTAAGGCAATTTTTATCATTACTTCTGAAATAAATAAGTAAATTTCAAATGTGATGACACAAATTGTTGGTCATGTTGAAAACAATATTTCAACTATAATTTAAAATTTAATGGGTACAATGAACAATTAAACACAATATAATTGCTTTTAAATTTGTATATTGTCATATTTAAAAAAAATATATATATTTTCTAACCACCAGAATACGGTAACATAAAACACTTACCAATGTTTATAGCGCTTTCGTGTATCTTGTACACATCTTCAGTAAATTAACATTTATTACAAGTCAAAATTTTAAACTTCCTTAGATAAGGATTGATTCCTTATCTACCATGGTAGGAGCAGGAAGTTTTAAATTTTGACTTGTAATAAATGTTAATTTACTGAAGATGTGTACAAGATACACGAAAGCGCTATAAACATTGGTAAGTGTTTTATGTTACCGTATTCTGGTGGTTAGAAAATATATATTTCAATTTTAAATAATACGGCTGTTTAAAAATCCTACATAGGATGTTTAATAAAAAAATATATATATAAAATCAGTTTACATAATTTTTTTCCAGCAACACAAAAAATTCTTACCAAGTACTACTATATTATTTACTTACCGATTTCATAAATGTTTCTACATAATTTCATTCAAACACATATGGTGACATAATAAACACAGCTATTGCAACAATTCTCAGAAAAATATTACTAATTAAACTGTGTCATTCTGCATAACATTAATTAATTCAGTTACTCTGTTATATGGTCTTTTTTGTTACTGCATCCAAGAGAAATATAGGACATCCGAAAAACTTACAAGTTAATACATAACACCTGAATAAATATAAATGAAGATGTCCGGGGAAAAACAAGCTCACCCCAGCAGAGAATTGAGAATTCTGAGAAGAACAGCTAATTTCACGATCAACTGATCTGTTTGTTTTATCAAAAATTAAACTCCTTGTTGTAAATTTAATTTTCTATAAAAAAGTATACAATGTTTATAATAAAATAAATAAATAAATAAAGATTACAAGTTTTTTCAACAATGTTTATTGAGCTTTGTTTTATAAAAATACTCTCTAAAACACAACATTAAATGAATAAACAGTTCATCCTAGAAGATACAGACGGAACAATAGAGTAAGAAAACTACTTTTTCGATGATGATTTACAATAGTATTTTGATTTTCCATTACATAAATTAAATTGAGTGAGAAAAAAATTAAGTTGTAGTATAATATTCCATGATTAAATTGCAGTAAAACTTTTTTATTCATCACCCATTTAGCGATTTTTACTTTCTCTTGCATATACGAATATTATAGAAAGGAAAGTATTGTTTTCATGTCGATTTTTCACCAGATCAACATGTTTTCAGACCCCCTGAACCCAAAAAAACATGTTTTTATAGCGATTGGTATGTGTGTGTGAACAAAATATCTCAAGAACGGAACTTCGTACGAACTTGAAACTTAAGTTGAAACACCAATACCGGACCCGACACGAACATTTTCATCAAAATCGGTCAACCGGAAGTAGTAGTTTATTCGTGTCATTTTTCACTTTTTTGCGATTTTCTTATAAACGACTTCTACGATTTTCTTTAAAATCGCCTCTTTTACTAAATTTTTTATGCTCTACAAGATAGGGTAGGCGTCATGTCTGCTGAATCTTGGTGGGGCTATTTTCACGTAAAAAAATGGTTTTTAAAAATTGCTGCTTTAATATGCATTTTAGCGCAAAAATTTATACAATAAAAGTTGTAGAAAATTTAAAATCCTACAACTTTTATTAAAATTTTTTTTTGTATAGAGCTTAGTTTAGCGGAAATTAGCAATTTTCTGTTTTTATCTCATGAAAACGTGTGAAAATTCGTTTTTTTTAGATTTTGGCCTTAGTATGCATTTTACGACAAAAGTGTAGATAATCAAATTTAAAGGAAATTAAAAGATCTATAACTTTTATTTAAAGCATTTTTCTCTACAGAGCCTAGTTTAGCGTGAAAGAGTGATTTTCTGTATTTTTAAGCCAAACTGAGGTTGATTTTCATTTTGCATCTTTCACTCATGATTAAAATTAGGTTACGTTCATTGAAGTTAGTTTTTTGTTTATTTCTAATGTTTTATTATTAATGATAGGTTTATTGTTAATAATTAACATCGGCAAGAGAGAGTTGTGCAAGTGTTTCACACAAGATTTTTCTCTTAAAATGCATATTAAGGCTGCTATGTTAATACAAAATTCATTTTTTACCCTGAGAGCACAGCCTACTATGCGTTTCAGTAGAAATGCCACTTACTGGATCTGTTAGAGCAGTAGTTCTTAACCTAGGGGGGGGGTGAGGGTATTTTAAAATAAATAAAATAGTAAAACTATAATTTACTCAGTTTTGTAGTCGCAAGTCTATTTTCAAAATTATCGTACTTTTTGTACACTGTACATTAGCAGAGTCTAGCAATCGATAATTGCAACAAAACGGTAATAATTGTCCTACTCTGGCATCGCTGTGATCAGGCTTCTGTTTCATATTCTGATAGTAAGCTTCTTGTTTTGACCACTTAAAGTAATGATGGTGGGGGGCGGGGCGTGACCTCACATTTGTGTTCAAAGGGGGACAAAGTGCCTGGAAGGTTGAAAACCACTGCTGTAGAGTATAAAACAAATGTAGTGAATGAGGTAATTTTAAACAAAATTGTAGCAGTCATCTTTGAGAAAATTCCAAAAAAAAAATTGCACGAATAAAGCGGTATTTCCGGTTGATTGATTTTGATGAAAATGTTTGTGTCGAGTCCACTTGTGTGTGGTACCTAAGACTTAAATTCCAAGTTTCAACTTCACATGATTTTCTGTTATCGAGATATTTTCTTCACAAAAACCAATCAGTAAAAACATGTTTTTGGGTTAAGGGGACATGATAACATGTTTTCCAGTGAAAACTCAGTTTCAAAAAATTGATATAAAAACATATCTTTCCTTACCTATAGTTCTTATTGTTGTTGGTCATCAGTCGAAAGGCTGGTTCGAACCTCTAGAGCAGTGTTTCCCAAACTTTTTTTTCCCGCGGCACACTACAAAAAAAAACGGCCAATTGCCGCGGCACACCTATTACTTTATGCCTTTGATTAAGCTTAAGTACTTGATATGTTTAAATTTAATTTAATTTATTTTCCTTGAGTTCCGCGGCACACAGTTTGGGAACCTCTGCTCTAGAGGCTTCACTATTGCCTTCTATTGAGGTGGTTTACTATTGCCTTCCTCACCGAGTGAAAAAGTATGGTTATCAACAAACCAGGCCCTCTAAAAAGCAACTACATTCTATCCTGCAAATGATACCTACACTTCCATTCACCATAGGGTCTCGTTATATAACTTCGACACTTTACATCTGTACCTCTTCTGTTTTTAAATGCTTCAGTCATATAAATGGCTGTGATAAGAAATAACACAAACACTATTAATTAACACTATTTTTTGTAGCCCTGGAACTAGCCTGGATTCTAGTGTTCTTATCGAATGCAAATAACGAAACACTCCCTGTGTAGATGGGCAGATATTTCTTATAGGGCAAGAAAAAGTACAACTAATGTAAGTAACCACTTATTGTATTTAAAAAAAATCTGGTGAGAAACGACTTTCTCTTGCCAATGCAAATAATTAACAATATAACCTAACATTAGTAATGAAACTTTAGAAATAAACAAAAAACTAACTTCAATAAACATAACCTAATTTTAATCATGAGTGAAACACGCAAAATGAAAATCAACCTCAGTTTGGCTTAAAAATATGGAAAATCATTCTTTCATGCCAAATTAGGCTCTGTAGAGAAAAATGCTTTAAATTAAAGTTGTAGATCTTTTAATTTCCTATAAATTTTATTATATACACTTTTGTTGTAAAATCTAAAAAAAACGATTTTTTACACGTTTTCGTGAGAAAAAAACCGAAAATCGCTAATTATCGCTAAACTAAGGGATATACAAAAAAAAATGTTTGAAATAAAAGTTGTAAAAGTAAAACATTTTTGCGTTGATATGAATATTAAAGCTGCTATCTAAAAAAAAAACATATTTTACGTGAAAACAGCCTCTCCAAGAATTTCAGCAGACATGACGCCTACCTTATCTTGTAAAGCATAAAAAAATTTAGTAAAAGAGGCTATTTAAAAAAAATTGTAGGAGCAGTTTTTGAGAAATTCGCAAAAAAAGTGAAAAATGACAACTACACTTCCGGTTAATCAATTTTGATGAAAATGATCGTGTCGGGTCCTCTAGTGGTATCTAACTTAAGTTTCAAGTTCATACGATGTTCTGTTCTTGAGATATTCGGTTCACACACATAAACACACACACACAGATCAATCGCAAAAAACATGTTTTTTAGGTTCAGGGAGACTGAAAACGTGTAAATCTGGTGAAAACTTGATTTCGAAAAATCGACATGAAACAATACTTTCCTTCTTATATATTCATATAGGGAAGAGAAAGTAATAATGTAGAATTAATTAATTATTTAAGTACTGGTCTGTAGTTATCTGGAAACTTAAGCTAAGTTTCCTTTGATACGAAATAGTTTAATTAATGTAAGTCATACAACATTTTTATTACATACAACACACAATAATGTATTATTTTATGGAATTAATACATGTGATTGTTTAACTTTTCATCACAAATTCCATAATTTGTGGCTCCTACGGTCTTAAACATGAAAAATTTGAGAGGTTTTAATGTACCTAATTAATTAATTTGATGTTTTAACCGCTCAGTTGCAATTAATTATAGTACATATTCTTTATGGAACAGTAATAAAAATGGGTAAAAATATTTCAGATCCTAGTAAGGAATTGAACTCAGACCTTCACCTTAGCTTGTTTAGGTCATCAGCTGAAAGGCTGATAACCTTAAACAACAAAGTCAAAATGACATTAAAGATAAAACACACTGATAAAATATGTCTCATAGCATTTCTGGCAAAATAAACTGAGACACAAAAATATGTCTTACAGTAGTCAACCATTGGGAAAAATTTTGAATTTTAAACTGGATTTCCCTAGATTTCTTTAAAAGACTTAAGTTCTTCAATGGCCTTCAGGCCAGCCCAGTCAGTCGGCTGGTAGAAAGTCGCTATTAACTGATAAGTAAACACTGGTTTGGCAAGTAACTTTGAATGGTGACCAGCTGACAGCCATTCCTGAACAAACTCCATTGCGGTCACTGTTGAACAAATTCATGCCAAATCATGTCCAAAAAAATCTGGTGTGAAACACTCACACAACTTTCTCTTGCCAATGCAAATAATAATAAAACATTATAAATAAACAAAAAACTAACCTCAAAAAACATAACCTTATTTTAATCATGAGTGAACACGCAAAATGAAAATCTACCTCAGATTCGCTTAAAAATTCAGAAAATCACTCTCTCACACTAAATTAGGCTTTGTAGAGAAAAATGCTTTTAATAAAAGTTGTATATCTTTTAATTTCCTATAAATTTGATTATATGCACTTTTGTCTTTAAATGCATCCTAAGGGTGAAATCTAAAAAAATAGATTTTTTACACATTTTCGTGAGAAAAAAACAGAAAATCGCGAATTACCGCTAAACTAAGCATTATACAAAAAAAAAATGTTTGAAATAAAATTTGTTGGATTTTAAATTCTCTACAACTTTTATTTCATACATTTTTGGGCTAAAATGCATATTAAAGCCGCAATCTTAAAAAAACCATTTCTGTATCTGAAAACAGCCCCACCAAAAATTTCAGCAATCATGGCGCCTACCCTATCTTGTAGAGCATGGAAACTTTAGTAAACCAGGTGATTTAAAAAAAAATCGTAGGATCAGTTTTTGAGAAAATCGGAAAAAAGTGAAAAATTATACTAATAAACTACTACTTCCAGTTGACTGATTTTGATGAAAATGTTCGTGTCGGGTCTGGTAGTGGTATGTAACTTAAGTTTCAAGTTCGTACGATGTTCTGTTCTTGAGATATTCTATTCACACACACACAGACCAATCACTAAAAACATTTTTTTTTTTTTGGGTTCAGGGGGTCTGAAAAGTGTAGATCCGGTGAAAAATCAAATTCGAAAAATCGACATGAAAACAATACTTTCCTTCCTATATATTCATATAGGCAAGAGAAAGTAAAAAAATACAGTGAAAAGCAGTGATGAAATTTGGTGGTTGTTAATAAAATACAGTCCATGATAACAAATAAAAGCTAAACAAAGTTCTTCATCAATGACACTGTTTCACCTCAATGACATAGTGGTAACATGAGATTGCAAAGCTGAAGGTCTTATGTCCAATTCCTGTTCAAATGTTCCAAACCAGGCATCAAGTGAATATTGTCTTAAATACCATTCAAAATTCAAAAAATTTCATGTGAAACACTCACCAAACTTTCTCTTGCCAATACAAATAATGACCAATATAAACTAACATTAGTAATAAAATAGTAGAAATAAACAAAAAAACTAACCTCAAAAAATATAACCTAATTTTATTCATGAGTGAATTATGCAAACTGAAAACCAACCTTAGCATAAGGAAAACACTCTTTGACGCCAAACTAGGCTCTGTAGAGAAAAATGCTTAAATTAACAGTTGTAGATATGTTAATTTCCTATAAAGTTGATTATGTACACTTTTGTTGTTAAATGAAGGGTACAGGAAAAAACAATCAAAGTCCAAAAAAATCTAAAACATGTATTTGGTATCATTTCAAACAGCTCTTTATTCAGACATAATCAGAACAGAGAAAAAAAATCACAGTCCAAGTTATAATGCGAAATACAAAACCTGTACAGGGAAAAAACCATCACAGTCCAGATCAAACCACGTAACAATAACCGCGTTGGCGATGTTGGTAACGTGCTCGCCTCTCATCACGCGGTCTTGGGTTCGAATCCCACTCGGGCATGGCATTTTTTCATACGTTACAAAAAATTCATTTCATCCCTCACCGTCTGCATTAGCAGCAATTTGCAAAACAGGCGGACGTTAAACCAAAAAAAAAAAAAAAAAAAAATACCTTCTACATGATCATGGTCCCATATTTCAATGTTTTGCCGATAGAGAAAGATAAGAAGACTGGCTTTATGTAATATTCCCAAAAGCCAAAAACAGAAAGAGAAGCAGTATTATTATCTATAAGGTTGGCAATGATCACATGTGACAATTGAGAATAAAATGATTGATGTTGTTTACGAAGTAAACTTACACCATTTGGTAACAATTTGAAAATTGTTTAAAAAGACTTTTCATGAAATTAAAAAAAAATTAATGTGACGTTTTACTTTTTTGTTAAACATGCTTGTAAATTAAAACTAATTATTATAAAGAAACTAATATTTTACTACTGTAATGAGGGACACTGTACGGACTATGATTGTTTTTCCATACAAATTTCTGTACTTCATGTTTTTAATTCATGAAATCTGGTATCAGTTTTAACTCAAAAAAATTAATCTTAGGCATATGTTAATACATTTGTTGTAAAATAATAATGATCATAACGTTAATTGTTTTTTTTTTAATTAGAGTAGGTACAATAGCGTTTGAAACATTAAATCTTCAATTACTCAGTTCAACCTATTTGTGACTTTGATTGTTCTTTTCCTGTACCCTTCAAATGCATACTAAGGCCAAAAACTAAAAAAATCGTTTTTTTACAGATTTTAATGAAAAAAAACAACAGAAAACCACTAATTTCCAGTAAACTAAGCTTATACTTAGAAATGTTTGGAATAAAAGTTATATGTTTTTAACTTGTCTACAACTTTTATTATTTACACTTTTGCACTGAAATGTATATTAAGGCCATAATCTTAAAAAAAACCATTTGTTTTACGAGATAACAGCCTCCCCTAGAATTCAAGCAAACATGACGCCTACCCTACCTTGCAGAGCACAAAAAATGTAAAAAATAAGGTGATTTTTAAAAAAAATGTAGGAGCCATTTTCAATAAAATCGCAAAAAAAGTGAAAAATTACACAAATTAACTACTACTTCCAGTTGACCGATTTTGATGAAAATGTTCGTGTAGAGTCCTCTAGTGGTACCTAACTTAAGTTTTGGCTTTCTACGATGTTCCGTTCTTGAAATATTCTGTTCACACACACACACACAGACCAATTACTAAATATATGTTAGTTGGGTTTGAGGGTCTGAAAACACGTATATCCGGTGAAAACTCGTTATGAAAACAATACTATCCTTCCTATACATTCATACAGGCAAGAGAAAGTAAAAAGGGTTTTTTCTGAAATTAAAAATGTAACAAAATAAATGTGCGCTGCTAAGTGGCAGAAAGTTCTGCTTGTACAGGCAATATTAATTTTTCCATGGTTTCCAGTTTTTCAATTGTATTAGCGTTTTCAATCAGTTTTTTAATTTCATCCCAAGTCTGAAAGAGTTTTTTCTTTCGTACTTGTATTGCATCATGTATAACAGTATTTTCAATGTTATTTCCACTTATGGATACAAACTGGTTAACTGAATCTTCAGTCTGTTTTTCTCTTGCAGAATTATCAGCTAATAGCACAATTTCCGAATTACACTCATTCTCATTGCCAATACTATTACTATCAGGTAATATGGAACTAGTCTCCACCTCAATGTCAGTGGCAATATTAGGGTACAGATAACTCATTTCTTGGTTTTGTATCACACGACATAATAAATGTATATGTTTGCACATGTTAGATTTAATTGCAGAATCCGTACAAGTGCAAGTATACCTATGAATACATGTTCTGCAGTCTGGACAAATTAACAGACAATCACAGCTTTGTCTGCGTTCAGAAACTGTGTTCATTTCATTGCCGGTCAATGAAGCAATTTTCCATGACGTTCCATCAGGTATCACCATATTACTTTTCATTTTCAGACTAGTTTTGTGTCTTATCTGAATATCCCATCTTTGACCAGACATTTCTTCTTTCTTTCTCTTAATTTTACATTTTTGCAATGAGTCAGTCTTCCCCTGGCATTTATCTTCCAGAAAACTTGTTAATGTAGAAATTAACTCATCAAATTTTAATACTCTTTTCCCTTGTAAATATTTTAAACGCTTGTGTAAGTTTTCAATATTTTTATTTGCGTTCAGTTCACGTTGAAGCCGATAGCAATAAGCCCATGAATTCGTCTTCTTCACGAAACATTCTTCAAAATATTTACCAAAATTATGAGTTTTTGGATCATCAATTATTTTCTTTACAACTTTTCCTAAATCTAACCCAAAAGTACTTTCATCTCTCTCCAACATTAAAGATTTTATCAGCTTATAAACTTCAGTGCGTTTCTCATATGACTTAACTTTATTCAAATTTTTTTGCCACGCTGAATCTACATGCCATGGACAGAAAAACCTTAGTGATGGTACTGTCATAACATTTATCCAAGCGTTAAAGAAGTAATCATCTACATCCGACATGAAAACATTAGGAGTCAATATGCTGACTCTATCTTTTATGATTGTGTAAAATATTTTAAGCGTTTCATAATCGGTTCTATTACAAAATAAAAATGCACATGGGAAACCTTGTTTCATGTCATTTACAACTATTAAGGTAATTAATCTAAAATCTATCCATGATCGTCCATGAGTTACATTAATACAAATTAAATCTCTGCTGTATTTCTTTAATATAGAAGACTGTTCATTATTCATAAAGACTAACACAAAATCTGAATCTACCAACTGAGGATATTCTGTACTCTTAATTCCTTGGGGCTTAAAAAATAAAACAGATTCCACATCAACAGCCTGTCTTTGGTTAATCCATGTATTAACATTAGTTGGGTCAAATGGGTGACTTACTGGTTGTGAAAAGTTTAAAGAGTTGCTGATGTTGTGCAAGTCTTTTCTGGTAATACAAAACAGTCTTTGTGAATCATCAGAATTGTTTACATCTGGATTCTGCTTTAGTTCATTTAATATTGAATCAAAAGGTACACTGGCAGCAATTTTTGAAGCTAATGTAGCTCTTTCATTTGTATTTAACCAGATATGAGCTAACTCATTTTGGTGTCCAATGTGTGTAGATGTAAATTTTACGTTAAACTTACCATTCTTCTCACGTTTAACAACTATTTCAGCAGGACAATAACCATTAATTTTTTTGCTTCCTTGAGTTTTTAAAGAACGAATACCTTTACCACGTCCTTTAAAATATCCAGATCTGTGGCAGGTGTAATACTTACTTCTGCTACCACCAACTTTTTCTGATCCAAACATTAAAATAAACTTTGTAATATTATCTGTTTCATACCTACTTTTCCATTCCTTAAATTGTTCAAAAGTATCAAAAATTTTAATTTCAGTCACAACTTCAGTGTCATGGGAATCCTTCAAGTGAAGAAGAAAATTGGCCTTTGTTTCGAAACTTATAGGTATACCAGTACAAATACTACACTTAAAACGACCTGAAGGAACACGAGGCTTTGCACTTTCTTTATGAAAATTTCTTATATGTCTGCTTAAACTAGGCGAATGACTGAATAGCAATCCACAATATGAACACTTAAATTTGACAGCTGGTTTATCTTTCTGTGGAACATTCATCATACATTACAGAATCCTAAACTAATTCAAAATTTGTTAATATAATTAAATTAGCTGGCAATCAAAAAACTCACTCCAAATTGTGATTTGAGGTTACACTCACAATACATACAAAATGTAATATTTTAAAAACTGTACTTAATTTTCTCTGCAGCTAACGATTTTAATACCTAATTAAATCCACGGTATTGCATTCGCGCTATAAATTCATCCTTAACTCACAACACCGACTACAGCTGTTAATATAAACTAAAACTCCTCTCATTAGCTAGACAGAACACGTATTTTTGAGGCCTTACATTTTTGTTATGACGTCACAGAAAGAAGTACCATCAAATATATTCTATCTTACACATAAATCCTGGTATTAAATTACTATTCAGTTCAAATAAAATATTATTTGGCTATTGATATAAGATTATTATGCAAGTTCGATATCTTATGCACAGTAATACCTAACCAGCGATTTTTAGTTGGACCAAGACCGACTACAATAGAGTATTGTAGTCGGTCTTGGTTGGACCTTTATTTGTGACACATAACATTGAAGTTGTCTTGTTTATACCTACTATTGCGAAGTATCTCGATAACAACTATCGAGGTCGGGTATTTCGATTAATATTCGTCTCTCGATTATATTAAACTTGTTGAATGAACGTAAACGTACAACAATTTGAACAAACAAAAAATTGAATTTCAACAGACATGGTGCCTACCCTATTTTATAGAGCATAAGAAATTTAGTAAACCAGGCGATTTTTAAAAACAACATAGAACGAGTTTTTGAGAAAATCGCAAAAAAGTGAAAAATGATATGAAGTAACTACTACTTCTGGTTGACCGATTTTGATGAAAATGTTTGTCGGGCCCTCTTGCAAAAATGGAATACAGAAAATTAACAAATAGCGTTTACAAATGATTTGGTCATATGGAAAAGACTGGAGATAGAAAGGGAAATTTACCCTCAAACCTACCTAACTTAAGTTTTAACTTTGTATGATGTTTCGCTCTTGAGATATTTTGTTCACACACTCGCACACAGACCAATCGCTAAAAACATGTATTTTGGGTTCACGGTGTCTGAAAAGTGTTTACCTGGTGAAAACTTGATTTCGAAAAATCAACATGGAAACAATACTTTCCTTCCTATATATTCATATAGGCAAGAGAAAGTAAAAAGTTCCTATAAACATAAGTTTGCAAATGCTTCTTTTTCTGTTGGGCAGAAAATGGACTACATGTTTAAGACTAGCCAATCCCAATTTCTTTGCTTTTGTAAATACATATTATATTTCTTTTATTTATCTTACTCTATTAATGTGAAAACTACAGATATATTACACGCCTCCCACAAACCATGAAGCTTTTGAAAGAATTCTTGAAAAATACATTAAAGAGAGAGTAGACACAGGACTAGGAGAGGAGAAAATGGGATTTAAACTTGGGAGAATAACAGCAGATGCAACATTCATGTTGAGGCAAGTTAGTGGAAAAAAAACTGGGACTTAACAAAAAGGTTAGTCATATCATTTTTGGACAAGGTGAAGGCATACTATGACATGGAGTGAGCTTAAGGAGAGGGTTATAGAAAAAGAGACAGTGCAGATGGTAAAGATAATATGTGAGGAAAGTAGGCACTGTGAGCAGACAAGAGTGGTCTGAGGTAAGAAAGTGTATCATCCCACTCCCTTTTGTTCATAATAACCATGGATGGAATACAAAAGATTAACGAATAATATTTACAGATGATTTGGTTATATGGGAAAGATAGGAGATAGAAAGGGAAATTTACCCTCAAACCTACCTTGGCGCACAATCACTGTTAAGTTATTGAATCATTAGTTTAATATACTCATTTTCTATTTACAATGAGAACTCTTTTTTTCCCAATTTTGAATGTTTAGTTTTGAATGCAGACTGCAAGATTGCTGTGAACAACATGGGTAACAGCGTACTCCCTGTCTTAATGCTCCTCCCAATTGAGATTGGGTCGGGGTCCTGGGTTCGAATCCCACTCAGGCACAGCATATTTTCATATGTTACAAACAATCATTTCATCCTTCACCGTCTGCTTTAGCAGTAATTGCAGAACAGTCGGACGTTAAACCCAAAAAAAAAGAAAAAAACTGAGATTCGATCTGTTTTCATGGAGTTAACTACCATATAAACTCTGTTCATTGTAAGAAATATGTTGAGTAAACAAACAGCGGTTATCGAATCAGCTGCAACAGTGGTGACCCGGAAAAATAAGCGACACTTTTAATGAAAACATCACAATGATAACTTATATGCGCTTTTAACCATATATATATGATTTAGTGAAGAGCGTTCACTTTTTCAGTCACCGAGATCACAGTGACAGTAATTTTGCATTCACCATTACTTTTAATAGTTACTAGTGATTTAGTAATAACTGTGTAAATAATTAGTATATTTTTCAGTTGGTATCATGAAATAATAATAATGTTTTCAGTTGTTATTCCATGATTACAACTGAAGTTTTGATAAATTAAAAAATGGGCTGCATATATAACTAAAATAAAAATTTAGTCTAAACCTGATTAACACAAGGTATCCTAAATTAGTAATAAAAAGAACATTTTTTATAAAAAAGAGAGTACAAGAAACAATTTACAACTGAAAAAATTAATAACGCACAATATAAATAAAATAGCTAGGTAGAACGTGGCGTGCAATAAAAATAACACAACACTGTAATGTAATTATGTTACCGTGATCAGAAATGTAAAGGAACTACCCTCGTTTTGTTTAGTCTAGTAGATGAGAACCATAACAAGGGGAAGAGACCGAGAGAGAGAAGAGTGTGTAAAATTTAAGTAAAAGAGAATGGACGTGCCAGTTATCAAAGGAGAGCACTAAGCCCAGTGAACAGACCAATATATCTTATGTAGCTATTATAGGGGCCTTGAAGAAAAGTAAGCATATTTTGTTGTTTTGTTTATTAACTGTGAATGAGTGAATTTTTTCTCTAGTTTCTAAGGTAAAGCAAAGTTTTAGGTAAAGTAGTTTCTAAGGTAAGTAAAGGTTCGTTCTGTCTTAAAAGTGACAGTGAACAGTGAATGAGTAGCGATCTTTGTAACAGTGACTGGGAAACGAGATGTCTGTACTATATTGTAGAAGTACGGTGAACATTCGCCATGTCGTCCTGTCTTCCAGTGACAGAATAGTAAGCGATCTTTGTAACAGTGACTGGGGAACAGTTACTTGCCTATCTGAATAACTGTGGTAACCGTGACTCGTTCACAGTGACAATTCTTTTGTCTCTTCTCTAATATGATTACCATTGAGTATTTTCTAACAGCTTATTTAACAAGATTGCCTTTTCGCCACTTCTTAAATATTTTCCTTTTTGGTGCTAGGTAACAGAAGATTCTGATAAGTCAGCCAATACAATGCCACAAAAAAAAATTTTTTTAAGACTACGTAAAATGAAAGTACACACACATTTGCCCTCCACAAAAAATTAACAATAGATTATTACCATGTAGGGAACAAACCATGTTTAATGTTAGGACAATAATAACAAACTGAATACTAACGGATGTGATCATGTTATTACAGAAGAAAAACAAAAGAATCATTTGGCACATCTGATTTTCAACCTTCCGTTAGTTCGGGATGACCTGCTCCTTCTGTGGTGTCGTAACTACTACAGATGCAGTGTGTTTACTCGACATATCTTTCTTACAATGAATAGAGTATAGTCGCATTATATACATAAATTATATTTGTTTCTGTAACCTTCTTGAATACCTACATAGAAACCAATATATTATATCAGTCCAATGAATGGACTGATTTTGATGCAGTTTAAAAAGATAATTACAGATTTTTGGTGAACTAATCATCAGAGATGAAAAATTATATATAAAATTTTTAGTACAAGTATTGTTATTTTATTCACCTTTGGTTTTATGTATTTTATCTTATTTAATAAAATAAAATTTAATTTAATTTAATAGTGTTCTTCAAGGCTGTAATTTTGAAAACTGATTTTTATGCAGTATTTTGCAGGAAATTTTAATATTTTTTTTGGGCAAAAATATAAAAATAAAATAAAAATTTTAAAATCTACAACTTTTATTACAAGTTTTTTTCTACATCGCTTAGTTTAGCATCAGATAGTGATTTTCCATATTTGGCTCTTAAAAATAAAAACTGACTGTTGTTGTTTTCATTTTACATAGTCCACACTCATGATTAAAAAATAGGTTATGTTTCATGTCAAATTTTCATGATTAGCCAGAGATAATTGTGCTAATGTTTCACTCCAGATTTTTATAGATTTTAATGAAGCATTTTGTTTAACTATAGATAGAGATAAAATCCTCTCTTTTCTTTCATGATAAAGGTATACGACATAGTAAAAACAAAACAATTGTATAATTTTTAAATTGTTTTTAATGAATACATTGGAATGCAATTTTTATTTGATATTTTATACAATATTTAAAAAAATATATACAATGTTTCAACAGAAAGATGGTTACTGATATATTTATTGTACCACTGCATAATTTACAATACTTTAAATTAACTTAAAACAAAAATTTGAAAGTAGTCATTGATAATTAAACAAATTTTGTCAATCCAAAAAAAAAGTATAATACATTTTTTGCAGTTTTACCTTAAATAAATTTCATTTTTGTGTGCATAAGCTGTTTAAATGTTAAAAATAAAACAAAAATATTATTTTTCCATTTTTATTTTGTTTTCTTTTTTTAAATTCAGACATGTGTAATCTGACATTGTGAATTTACTGCATTTTAATAGTCCAATATTATTGTTACTTTCCAGCTTGCAATTAAAGTTTAACATGCAACCACAGTGCTGCCTAGTGGAAAAACTATCATATTTACATTAAAAAATTGCTTTAAATTTCATTATAATTTATTTCATCATTAGACCAATTTCAAAATTATTACATCTTACATCTAAATCACAAAGGTAGAACTTAAAGGAAATATATTTTATTAATCCATGCGAATCTGTGTTTTTGTCGATATTATCGCAATGATAACACGAGGGATATCATCTTGAAAGGGATTTATAAAGAAATGGAACATGCAAAAAATGTTCGTCTTGTAGTGAATGAGCGCAAAGCAAAGTATACGGGTTTGATTGGTGATGGTATGAACCAAATTTATGAATATGAAGCAAATTTATTGTTGGACAGAAAACATTTGATGAAGTTAGGAATTTCAGTACTTAGGGAATACCTAAACAACAAAAATGTAACAAGTGACTCCATTCAAGGCCGAATTTAATTGGAAATTCGGGAATTAAAACGTACTTTGTCAATGTAAAATTGACTAAATTGTTTAAGATAAAATTAATAAGTAGGAACACAAATGAATGACCGAATTTAATTGGGAATTTGGGAATTAAAACGTACTTTGTCAATGTAAAATTGTTTAAGATAAAATTAATAAGTAGGAACACAAATGAATGGGCCAACGGAAAAATGTTGTAAGTAACAAAAACAAATTTTTACAGAAAGTGAAAGATACCATCTAATATTCTTAGCTGAATAACGATTTTTCACTGTATGACGATTTTGCTTCAAGAATTTGAGATTTTGGTTACAATTCTACCCTATAGAATTCACTATTATGATCAAATAGAGGATTTATAGAGATATTCCACTGAAACCTCAACTTTTGTTAATTTTGTCAGTTGCAACGTTTTTCTGTTGAGCCATTCAAATATGAAAATATATATGTTTGGTGCACCAGGTTGTCACCTATGGCTGTGAAATGTGGGCTATGTCAGAAACAGACAGGAACATGCTGAGAAGGCTCGAAAGAAAGATATTAAGGATAATTTTTGGATCAATATGGGAAAACGATGGCTGGAGAATACGTAATAATGAAGAAATGAATATTCTCATAGAATTTAAGTCATTAAGTCACAAAGATAGAGATGGTTGGAGCAAACTGAGAGAATGGAGTCAATTAGGGTAGTTAAAATGATGTGAAAAGAAAGACTATACCAAAAGAAAAAGGAAGGGCCATTCTATGAAGAGGAGGATGAATTTATCATTGTGATAAACTTTTTGTTTATCAGTTTTATCTTGACATTCCTATACTCCCTTTCGAATCTCCTGGATGCAAAATGTTATGAATGATTTAATTTTTATGGAGTTGAGAGGATGGAGAAGCCAAAGCCAAACAAGGGATGTAGAGCAAAAAGATGACGATGACAGTACATTATATTTTATTTGTGTCACTGGATAATTAAATTTTCCTTTTTTATATTCTGACCATTAGGAATTACATTTACATAGATAGGACTTCCTTCTTTTACGGAACTACTTAATTTTTCCTTTCTTCTGTCTATTTTTTTATTCATTGTTTCTTTGATGATCTTTTAAAATTCCCAATGTTTTTAAATTCTTAACAATTTCCTTAAACAAATTCATTTCTTTAACAATATTTTCTTAAAAATTAAATTTTTTAAATCTGTTAACGGTCATTTTATAGAAATGTTAGTAAAATTTCAATCTTGTTTTTATTTTTCAATTATTATTTACCTGTACTAAAAAAAATTCTTTTAGTAATTGAATAGCTTATGCACACCAATAAAAAAATAAAACTGAAGTAATCAACTCCAAGAAACAAAAATTTAAGTTTTATTTAGATGGGAATGTCAAGAATGTAAAGTGTTCATGTCCGCTTTCCCAACAGATAATTTGTTTTAATATTAAATAAAGTAGTTGTAACTTTGGGAGGGGACATGATAACTTATAACAAAGACTGAAGGCCAGTTTGTAAGATTCAAAATATCTTGAATGGCAGTCACTTCAATCCATTTGACACAAAATAAACAACAAAAAATTTTATGTTTAATTTATTTTTAGATGAACTTATAACACTGAACAGTAAGCAAACACAGTACAATTTTTCACATTCTATTGTGATCTTCTATGAAATTTTTTGTTATATTCTCCATATCATTTTTATTAATGTTTGTTATTGGCCAAGTAAAGAATTAAAAAATTCCTAAATGGTAAAGTGGACTAAATATCATGTTTCAGGTAAATTGGTTCAACCTCTTCCATAACTGGATAATTTCTGTTATCAAAATTAAAGCCAACTATATACACACATTCACTTAAATACGCATTGAATACTGCAAAACAAATGTACATTTTAATGAAAAGAAAATTGCACATTGTTGTTAAACACTAACAGCACATTTTGAATGAGCATTTCATTCATTTTAGTGTAAATTCTGGTTAACCTAGTTGTAGTAGTTGAGCTTCTATGGCACTTTTTTGGAACTTAAACAAAATAAATGTTACACGACGTTCAAAATCCATGATGTATGACAGACACGGTGGTAAACATGACCTCACTCTTCCAGCTGTGGAAGTCAACTAAAGTTGCAATTTGTTCAAACTTGATACTGATTATCTCAAAAGCTGTTAAAGTTTTTACTTCAAATGGATGTAATATTTGCAGTTCATTCGTAGTAAAATCATTCACCATATTTTTCTGATCACATCTCGTACATGAAAAGAAAATGAATGAAATGCGCATTCAAAATGTGTGAATGTCGACTACTTTAGAGAAGCTGGTAGCTACCTAAACATATTTAGAAAAACAATATAATTTCATTATTGCCTGCCAGTTTTTTTGATAGTCTTATAAGCTTGTAACTTCTCATTGAAACTTTGTTTTTAACACTGAACACTTTCTAAATGCCTTTCAAAAGTTTTAAAACAGCCTTTAACCTTAAAAATTTATTTTATACCATTGGACTATTGTGACTTTTAAATTACCAAAAAACATTTTTTATGTTAAAGCTCTATAAAATTTTATAAAATCATGTATAAAAATAAATATTCCAAAGAAAAAATGTACATTTTGGCTACATGTTGGTCTTAAGAACAATACAATGAATAAGGGGTTTCTTAATTTTTGGAAGAGGCCTAGGAGTTAATTTCTTTATTTCCCCAAATATTAGTTTGATTCAGGCAGGCATTCCACCAGAGTAGCGTGGCAAACGTTCTCGCAAATATTACTAGCTAATACGTCTGACAACTAGTTACAAACATTGCACCACAAACTGGAGTGGCAAATGTACTAGTGGTACTAGTGGTGTACTAGTAAAATGGTGTATGGTATAAATGTACTAGTGGTGCATTATCAAACGGTGTTGTATCTTTCTGATGGGAATCTGTTAATCAATTTTTATTTATATTATTTATACTTCTGTGCAAAGTTACTTATCGACTACGAACTAATAACAACATTATAGTAATTTGGGGCATTAGTAATGGAGAATTATGGAGAGGATATTGTTTCGTTGCATTGGTTAAATTTAATATTAATTCCAATAAAATTAAAAATTACAGTTAATATCACTCATGTTGAATATCGTAGTAAATAAATATTATAAAAAAACACTAATAAAATTCCTAAACTAGACAGAAACAGCAGTTGCACAAGCAATACGAGTGGCAAAAGTAGAACACGCGCTACTTTGTGACTAGTAGCAAGGAAGTGGCATGCATCTAGAAGTGTCACTCTGGTGAAATGTAGTCGTATTTGTTTCAGTGTAGTTACAATGAATCACATTCTACCAGTTGCAAAATTTGTGAACTACCATCCCACGCTACTCTGGTGGAGTGCCAAGCTTAGTCCACTTTACTGATGATGAGGCAAGTCATACAAGACTATTTTAGACCAATTACAAGCATGTATTAGGAACAACTACGGATTACACGTATATTTCATGGTAGAAAGACTGCATAGGTGTACTCATCCCACTGTTAATTCGGTTTGATCTGCAAATTTCATCACTCATTTAAAACCAAGTCCTTTCATCTTTGTTTTCTACTTTTGACAATGTTTTAAGAACCGAATACTGCAGTTTTAGGTTAGCTTCAATAACTGCTAATGAAAATTATGTCACCCCGCAATCCGAACTACAGAAAATTTTCAGAAGTTATGTCAGAGCAACAAGTTTATCGGCACACCCATATAGTCTTCTACCATACGTGCACTCAGCAGTGAAAAGTACAATGATAGAAAAAACATAATTAAGAAATACCGTACTGAATATATTGGTACTACTATTATTATATGAGGCATATTTTTAAAGTAAGTAATAGAAATTCTGCCGCTGCAACACTGCTGTTGGTATTTGGCGTATGCATGCTGTGTACCGCTATCTATTATTGGCAAGGTACAGATGCCATTACACAATCATTCGACGGTGTTTACATTTATTGTGAGTGTTGTTTAGATCAACAGCCGAAAGGCTGGTTTGAACCTCTAGAGGTTTTACTAAGTAAAACGAGGAGTGAGGTGGTTTACAATTGCCTTCCTCACTGAGTAGAAAAGTACGCTTATCAACATGCCGGGCCCTCTGAAAAGCACATATTTTCCACTCTGTAAATGACACCTTCACTTCATTCACCACAGGGTCTGGCTGTGCAATGAAATTCATTACTTTCAGAGAAGATAACTCTGATTAGTGTCTTTTACACCTCTACCTCTTCTGTTCTTAAATGATTCAGTCATTTAATTGGCTGACCATGTGATAAGAAACAGAACTATTTATTTTAGCCCTGCAACGAACAGATTAAGTGTAAATAATTTGACACTCCACCTGTCTGTGAGTATTTTTTGAAATGTCTCCTCCAATTAAGAATCCCTCCAACTGTGAAATATGCTCTGTGATTCGTTTTCTTGTGCTAAAGACATGAAAGCGGCTGAAATCCATCGTCAGATCAGTGAAGTGTACGGAGAAAACATTATGAGGGATGGGATGTTACGGAAATGGGTTGTTGTTGTTTAGGTCATCAGCCGAAAGGCTGGTTTGAACCCGTAGAGGTTTTACTAAGTAAAACGAGAAGTGAGGTGGTTTACCATTGCCTTCCTCACTGAGTGGAAAAGTACGCTTATCAGCATACCGGGCCCTCTGAAAAGCACATATTTTCCACTCTGCAAATGACACCTTCACTTCATTCACCACAGGGTCTGGCTGTATAATGAAATTTATTACTTTCAGAGGAGATAACTCTGATTAGAGTCTTTTACACCTCTACCTCTTCTGTTCTTAAATGATTCAGTCATTTAATTGGCTGACCATGTGATAAGAAACAGAACTATTTATTTTAGCCCTGCAATGAACGGATTGAGAGTAAATAATTTGACACTCAATCTGTCCATTATGGGCAGAAATGGGTGAGATAATGGAAATGGGTGAGTGCTGCTAAAGATGGTCATACGAATGTGCATTATGGGAAACAAAGTAGACAACCTTTAGTCATTTCTGACAACTTGGTGCAGAAAGGTGATGAAAAAGTGAGAGAAAACAGACACTTTAGGATTTTGTCGTTATCTAATAAGTTTCCTGTAGTGTCAAAAAGTGTGCTTTATGAAATTGTGACAGAATGTTTAAATTATCAAAAGTTATACTCCTGCTGGGTTACAGTGATTGTCTAATCAGACGGCAGATTTCTACGAGGATGGTATTTAAAAGCTGGTTGCATGATACGAAAAGTACCTTAATATTGGTGGGAATTATGTAGAAAAGTAGATAAAAATACCGGCTTTCATGTAAAAATAAAATTATTAAGAAAAGTATATTTGTTTTCTTTTTATATCTAAACAGTACTTACTTTAAAAATACGCCTTTTATTATTATTTAGTACTTTTATATTAAACACCAGATGAAGGGAAACAGTCAGTTGATTAAGTATGAGAAAAGGCCAAAGACCACAGTAGGAAACGCAGTAGAATTAGTAATTCTATCCCTATACTATTTTTCAAGGCTGATGAGCTCTGAACGTACGCATTGCCCCCTACCCACTTTGTGTTGTTTAGGTCAACAGCCGAAAGGCTGGTTTGAACCTGTAGAGGTTTTACTAAGTAAAACGAGGAGAGAGGTGGTTTACCATTGCCTTCCTCACTGAGTGGAAAGTACGCTTATCAGCATGCCGAGCCCTCTGATAAGCACATATTTTCCACTCTGTAAATGACACCTTCACTTCATTCACCACAGGGTCTGGCTGTACAATGAAATTCATTACTTTCAGAGGAGATAACTCTGATTAGTGTCTTTTACACCTCTACCTCTTCTGTTCTTAAATGATTCAGTCATTTAATTGGCTGACCATGTGATAAGAAACAGAACTTTATTTTAGCCCTGCAACGAACAAATTGAGTGTAAATAATTTGACACTCCACCTGTCTGTTATGGGCAGCTACCCACTTTATAGCTAGCCAATGACTTGCCAGCAACGTTGCCAATACTTGCTCTCCTAGCTCTGTTATATATTTCATCAGCCATTTTTTTTTTTTGGTCTTTCAATAACAATTATAACCTATGAAAATTTATACCAGCTGATTATATTATAAAGTATTGCATGTTAACACGCTCTATAATCGATGTGTTCAGTACGAGATGCAAGATACGATTGAACTACTGTAGATCTTTACACGCATGCACACATAATGTTTGTCAGGTAATCTGACAACGCTGGAAAAGTTTTGGTTGGTCTAAATGCGTGGAAAAGCAGAGCTCATCAACCGTGAAAAGCATTATATCAGTTTCATACAACTCACCTCATTTCTAGTTCCATTTGAACCAAGTACACCGAGAATAATAATTTTAGCTCAGTAGGTATAAATATAACCAACTACGGTGGCATGCGGGCCGCACATGTGCAGTAAGTAGCTCCCCCACCACAGCGTCGTAGCCTGATACAGGCTGCCTCTAAAGTAGTACTCACTACTCATTGTGTTCTGTTCATGTGGTAATAGTTTTGACATTTCTGTCGCTGTCGAAAGCCGCACGCCGTCGAAATTAGTTGCGCGCATACAAAATACGGGGGGAAATGTCTGCGATTCATTTTGGGGTAATAGATAAGCTTTTTCTAAATGATGTACCTATCATAAGTTTTGACAGGCCCGAAAGAGAGGTACGTCATACCCTCATTCTGTTATATTTACTATGCAGTTCTTTTTGTTAAAATAACATTTATAGTGTAATAAAATAAGATACATTAGGGAGCGAAAGTAATTTTTTCAGAATTTTTTGATGAAAAATGAGCTTGTTAGAGTGTAGTGAACGAAACTGGCCGGCAGAGTGCCCTATCGTACCGCGTATTGTCACTATTGTGCTTGAACACCGTGCACTGATTGAAATGAGTTGAGAGGAATGGCGGACGCAACACATTCTCTCTCTGTCTCGCTACCCTCCCTACATGCCACCGTAATTGGCGAACAGTATAAGTCTGTATCTAGTACCATTCAGTAATAATACCAAATTGCAGTAAGAACAGAAAAATCCCCTTTTAACTTAACTTTACCTTAATACCATACATATATTCACAATGGCCTTAGTATTTGCATTATTACTTAAAAATCAATATTTATTATTTATGAAATACATTTTAAAAGTTGTGCAAAATAAATAAAATAACAATTAATTCAAGAAATTGAAAAATATAACACATTCGTCAAAAATCACGAAGAATTATTAATTATTTTAATAAATACACTCACATTATAATAATTTGTTTGTTGTAATTAGATATTAGGCCTTTGTAATCACAAGAAGACTGTTGTAAAGTTGAAACAAAACATTAAGTTAATGAAAAACAACAAATAACTTAATTTATTTAAATTGATCACACAATTCTCAAGTCGCATAATAATATTACTTTAACACCATAACAATTATTTTTATTAAGTAACATGGAGGTGTCCAGAAAATCATCCAATTTTACAAAATTGTAAATGCTTGCAAAACACGTTGAACTAGTTCGGGGAACTTATTACAAAAATTAACGAACCATTTCAAGACATTAAGTAAAAGTTTGTACAGAATCCTATTTAATTTTTTTTTTAAATGAAAACCCTGCATTTAGATATTTTAAATTTTGTGTTATTTTATTATTTTTACTTCTTCTGGCTTTAACCATAATATACATAATAAGAAAGTGTTGTGATAAGTTGTGTATCAAAATGTTTACATCAATTTGGGTATCAAAATGTAAACATTTTCATACCCAAATTTTAATAACCCTGAAGCCTAAAAATGTTTTTAAATAAATATGTCTGCGAGTTATTAATTCTGGAGCAAAATTAAGGAACCTATTTTGGTAGAAATTAAAAATTTAATTTAAAAATGGGATCTAAATACGCTAATAATTGAATAGAGTAATTAACATTGATTTTATTCTTGCTAGAAGGGAGCCGTTATGAACCTTATAAAATTAATTTAAATTTTTGTGAAGCTTAAGAAATTGATAAAAGAAAAAAATTTTCAATTCATCCTCAGTGCAGGAGAATACACCAATTGGATAGTTTCACACTGTTAGTGAAGAAATAAAACAGTTATATTTTCTTCCCTGTAAAAATGTTCGACCATCTTTTCCTTTGCTGTTCTTATATGGAAGCCATCTATTGGAAATTGGCAATCATAACTCCAGAAATGTCTCCCATTTAAAAACGCTGCCCTAAATAGTTTCGTAGAGAATCAGTGATACCAATATCGCAGAATTTTTAATTTTTAATGTAAGATTTTTTTTAATCTTCTTTTTTCATCCAGGCTATCCTTAAGACACGCCAATGTATCCATACACGGAAAGCTTAGTTCCGTTTATTTCATGTTTCCTTATTCCGTACAAAAGAACAGAAAAAATGTAGCATCTCAATAGTATGATTCAAATTTCTAAACTTAGATGCTTGTTATAGAAAATTTTTAACATATTTATAAATAAAATATAATTTTGTCTCAGTATTCCAAATACATGCCTAAAATGGGCAAGTGGAGTGTTATTTTAATTGCACTCTATCTGTTTGGTCCAGGGCTAAAAAAAATAGTTCTGTTTCTTATCACATAGTCAGCCACTTATATGACTGAACTATTAAAGAACAGAACAGGTAGAGGTGTAAAAGACACTAGTCAGAGTTATCTCCTCTGAGAGTAATGAATTTCACTATGCAGCCAGACCCTGCGGTGAATGAAGTGAAGTTGTCATTTGCAGGGTGGAAAATGAGTTCTTTTCGGAGGGCCTGGCATGCTGATAAGCATACTCTTTCAACTCAGTGAGGAAGGCATGGTAAACCACCTTACTCCTCGTTTTTACTTAGTAAAACCTCAAGAGGTTCAAACCAGCCTTTTGGCTGTTGACCTACACACATTCCAAATACACTAATGGCTTTTAACATGAATATATTAGTGTTTCTGGGTCAAAAATCATTGTGATCATCTAAGTGGTAATCTGAATGGCTCCCAATCAAATGCACGTGCTGATTCTGTAATGTACTTACGCCAATTGAAATTAGCACAATGAGTTGGACTCACTCTACCATAACAATAGTCTTAATTTGTTAAATAGTCAGATATAATAAAAAAATTGCATTAAATAATTTTAGCCATTAAAATAATATTTTAATAACTAAAATAATTTAAGTCATTAAAATCAGTTTAAAATAAAATTTATTAGAATCAATATAAAAATGTACTGCATGAAAATTAGAGTTAATGTAGTTTTCCATGTTTATAATTAGTATTATTGCCCATAACAGACCGGTGGAGTGTCAAATTATTTACACTCAATCTATTAGTTACAGGGCTAAAATAAATAGTTCTGCTTCTTATAATGTGGTGAGCCAATTAAAATGACTGAATCATTTAAGAACAGAAGAGGTAGAGGTGTAAAAGACACGAATCAGAGTTATCTCCTCTGAAAGTAATGGATTTCATTTAACAGCCAGACCCTGTGGTGAATGAAGTGAAAGAGTGTCATTTGCAGAGTGGAAAATATGTGCTTTTCAGAGGGCCCGGCATGCTGATAAGTGTACTTTCCCACTCAGTGAGGAAGGCAATGTAAACCACCTCACTCCTCGATTTACTTAGTAAAACCTCTACAGGTTCAAACCGGCCTTTTGGCTGATGACCTAAATAACAAAAACAATTAGTATTAATTTGTTATTAAAGTTATAAAAATTTGTAAAACTTGTAAATGGACAGTATCCATGCTTTTTTATTTCTTAGTATTCTTTTAATATGTTTTTATTAAGTAAATAAAACACATTTTATAAAATTATTTAGTTGGTTTTTATTTGTAATTACAAAAAAATTCACCTCTTTTAAAAACATTTCACTGCTGTCCATGCTCCTGGTACATGATGAAAGACTTCTACTTTTACTAAAGAAAAACTTTGTTTTAGCTGTTATCAGTAAACATGTTAATCCATTAATTACTGAACTGTTACTGGAAAGAATTTTAGCACACATTAAGTTTTTCATAAAATTTTGTTATGATGAAGCTACATTTTATAATTTTTTTTAAAATCTTTCATGTATTTTGTATTTGTGTTTTGTAATAAAAAAAGCTGCATTTTACAACAATGTAAAAACAATTATTTTAGAATGTCTTTCTGCTGAAGGTTGTTAACGGTGACAGACTTTGTGTTAAATAGCTGAAATAAATTCCTGTAAAAATACTTCATTATTATCCTCATATTTTTACAACTTCATCCAATTCTGTATTCATCTGATACTAACTTATTTCGTTATTGTCTATGTAAGTTTTAGAAATAAACTCTGAACCACAAAGAAGAAGCACCCGCCCACAAATCTATTACTAGCACTATGTTGCTTCTTGTTTGGTTAGATCGTTAAATAACAAAAACGACTGTAATAATTTTTGTTGTTGTTTAGGTCATCAGCCAAAAAGCTGGATTGAACCTGTAGAGGTTTTACTAAGTAAAACGAGGAGTGAGGTGGTTTACAATTGCCTTCCTCACTGAATGGAAAAGTACGCTTATCAGCATGCCGGGCCCTCTGAAAAGCACAAATTTTCCACTCTGCAAATGACACCTTCACTTCATTCACCACAGGGTCTGGCTGTATAATGAAATTCATTACTTTCAGAGGAGATAACTCTGATTAGTGTCTTTTACACCTCTACCTCTTCTGTTCTTAAATGATTCAGTCATTTAATTGGCTGACCATGTGATAAAAAACAGAACTATTTATTTTAGCCCAGCAACGACAGATGGAGAGTAAATAATTTGACTCTCCACCTGTCTGTTATGGGCAGAATTTTTGTATACAGATTTTGATTGGTCCAGATTTGATGAATCAATAGCGCTTTTAAAAAACTATAACAATGCAGTACATGATGGTACAGAATAAATTTTGTCGTGTTAACACGACAATATTACTTCTCCCTTAAAATTTGAAAACGAGTTTACATGACAGGAGCTATAAAAATTTAGATGTTTTTTTCGTTTGAATGAGTTACAAGTCCTTTTAAAGAAGTAAATAAAAATTTAAAAAATAAAACTTCAGTTTATATTATCTGCTATGGACTAATGATTGTTACTATTCCTACCAAGCAGCATTTGAAAGAAATGCTAATTTCACTTTGAAATTGAATTTGAAAGGTTTTTGTTACAGGATAACATTGCCATAGTTTGCTCTGTATATTAACCCACTGCCTACAAGATTGGTTTCCAACTCGTGGGTGGCAGGTCTCCTTGTTGAATAACCCACTATATATTTTTTAAAATTACATTACTACCACTAAAAACTATTTTTCTTATTTTTACGAAGATTTGAAATAAAAATTTACAAAAGTTATGATTATAGATAAGAATTATTATTCTTTATTTTAATACCTTCACAAGTCTATTGTTATTTTATTCCATGTACCTGGGTGACAAGTTTTGTTTTCAATGTTAACTATTTCTGGAATCATGACTGCAGGTTTTACCAACTCTACCTCATCACTACTTGCGAGAATGGATATATCTCACAAGCCATCTCCATGGCCCAGTGGGTTGAGGGCTAGCTAAGCCGCACACTCCAAAACACAAGGTCACGGGTTTGGTTCCCAGCTAGTGTCTAGAATAACTACACGTTAAAACTACAGATTCCTTCCCCTAACAACCAATGCAGTTGATGCAGCTTTAAATATAAAAAAAAAAAATTGGTCGGATCCGTGGCTTAGAGGTTAGTAGAATGCTAGAATACGAAGCAGAGATCCCGGATTCGATTCCCGACTAGGGTCTCGAAATTATTCCGTGCTAAAACCCACCATAATTGCTAATGACCAACTATTGATGCAACTTTAAATAAATAAACCATTGTTTCTGATAAACCATAAATATCTCGCTTTTTACGATTTTATATTTATATTTTTCCTTGATTTTAAGGAGCCTGACTAGGTTGATGGCCTGCAGCTCATCTGGAGTTAAAATAAGTTGGAAACTACTTGCCTATAAAAACTTAAGTTAATCAATGTAACATCTTTTCAGTTTATGTTAATGTCCTGATTTAGTTCTAAAAGTTTGGTTATTATTTCCAGACCATACTGGATAAGTGTGGTCATAATGGCATCAATGATTTGTGTATAAGAAATTTTATGATATAGTAGAAGAAATATTTTTTATAATTATGCAAAAACAATTTACAAAATGTTTTCTAAATAAAAATTCTACATATTAAAACAGATTTTACAGAATTTCTTTTTGGGGTTTTTAATTAACAAAAAAAAAACTTCAGTTTGATCATGACAATAAAATTTTATGAAGTGATCAGGTTCAACGAAAATTTTTTTTTATTAATACCCAGGTAAATTTTTTTTGGAGTAGTCTACTTTACAAAAAATTAAAAAAATACCAAATATAATTTTCAACAGATTGGAAATAATTATTAAATTTCCATTAAAAATATATGCAGTGATGCCAATATAATCACCATTTATTGTTTATTTAACATCCACAAATATCCATGTTTTTTTTTTTTGTAAAATCACCTCTTAGAACACCCAAATGTAATAATAACAATAATAAATACAGACACTAAATATAGGAAGAATTTAAAATTGTATCTATGTATATATATATGTAATAATATAAATTCAAAATTTATAATTAGGTATGGGACAACAACATTAATTAATTATAAAACTAAAGCAAATAATTATTAATACTATTTCTACACTAAACCCTTTTCTAATACTAAGAAACAAATTAAATATTGTGTAACTTTTGAACAAAGATCTACACCACAATGTATAAAACAAACTATAACACTATTTAACGTCAATATTCGATTAAAAATGTGATTTTCATACAAAAATCTAGTTGTAATAAATGAACTAATATGTTAATTAAATTTTTCAATGTAGTATGTAAACCTCTGTAATAATACACACATCTCAACAATCTGAAATCTAAATTACTTTCTAAAGGTGCTAAGTACAGGAATAATACTAAACTAGTATCAAAACATGACAGTAAAGCGTACTTGGAGAGGAAAATTCAAGGGCATTCCAATATATTAACGATGTTGGTAAAGCTAATAAATACTTAAATAACCAGCAAAAAAATGATCTGATGGTAGTTGAAGCATAATCACCAGATTGCTGCCCACACTTTCATTAAAGCCGGCAAGAAATTTTAAAGGTCTCGCTAATTAGCCATCTTAATCAACGCTTATTTTAATCAAACTAGCGCTTCCCTAACTAACGCTTTTTTTTAATCAAAAAAATCCGAAAAAAATACTGTTGGTTCCTAATGAATCGTATTTTATTACTACACAAATATTATTATTGTTGTGATTTTTAGGTTAGTTGCGTGCGCACAAAGTTAGGCAACCTAAATTTTGCGTTTGACAACGAACAATTATTTTTTTTGAAATCGACGACATAATATTTTATATTATTTTGTTATAAAATACAGAATTTTAGCTATAATTTCATATATTATTTTGTTATAGGTTACAGAAGAAAAAACTAGCTTTTGACTTTAAAATGTGACTAAAAACATAAGGTTTACCTCCTTAACTAACCAAATACGGTGATCCGTTCGTTCATGCTCTGTCTGTCTAGAATTCTCACTCCAAAAATCTATTTTTAAAAATGGCACAAAACTATCACACCACAATACGTTAATTTTGTTTCGAAAATATCGCACGAATAGTGTTATATTTATTGCCCAGAAACACGAATATAATATTAGACATGGCAATGTTGAGGGAGTGTGGGGAGAGGAAGCGCTTCGTCTACGTAGTCACCTTGGACCATTTTCATGCGGGCTTCTCTAATTGTCACTGAATATATTTAAATGATACAAATTAAATTCCAGCTCTTCGTAATTCCAAGATGTACGGCAAGAGGAATGCCTGATGTCATCCAGTAGTAATATATCGTATATTCATACGGCTTTGTAAACATTGACTTTAAAGAATAAGTTTTTCTAGTCAGTAATTCTAAAGTAGCCTTTATTTTAATAGACCAGAGAAGGTTTTGTATGAGACCTGGGTGTTTGGCTAAATTATATTTTACTTTTTGAGTTTTGAATCCTGATTATGTTATCTGTAAATACCGATCCATCACCTGGGGCATCGTGAGGTTTGCCAGTACTTAAGAAAATCCTCTGGCCACGTTACGAGTGCTGTGCAAAAACGAGGTTGAGATTTTATAAAACACTAGCAGTACCGACCCTACTCTATGGTAGTGAAACTTGAGTGCTATCAAAGCGACAGGACAATAGATTGCAAGCATCTGAAATAAAATTTCTTCGACATACTTATGGGTGTAGTAGAGAAGATCGTTACAGGAATACCAAGATAAGGAACGCGCACAACATCTCTATAAACGACAGGTGTCTCAGAACAGAATGCAGTGGTTGGAGCATGTAAGCAGAATGAGGGAGGATAGGATAGCTAAGCAAAAACTAGGCTATAAATCGGACAGAAAGAGAAAACGAGAACACCCGAGAAAGAGACGGGCAGCTTTGAGAGGTTCAGAACAGGCAGAGATGCCTAATCCTTGAAAAGCAGATGAAGAGTTTTGTATGGATTTACAATTTAAATAAATAAATCTTACAGTACATGTTTCATTTTAATTTTCGTGTTGCATTTAACACAAACGATAGTATTCTTTAATTAGCATTAAATAAAATATGTTATGGCAGTGAATTATTTTTTAATTCTCTTTATTCGAGTGTGATATTTTTATAAAAAAAATTTCTGAACTTCAGCAGTGTTTCAAGAGAAAAATTATTTTATTGTCCATAGTGAATTTTTGTAGATAATTTTCGGAGTAATTGAAAAATGTAACAATGAATCTAAATCTAAAGTACTATGAAATTTTGATAAATTTGTCTGGTAGGTTAATATTAGGTGTATAAATCCTTCTCTGATCCTTTCTTACTTAGCAATACTGTCATGTCATTTGAATTTAATTATACATGATAAAAATTGAAATAAATTACATTTTAGTCCAAGCGAAAATTAACAGCAAGATATGTTTGTTAAAGATTACACTTCTAAAATTTAATCATTTTATATCCATATAGTAATAAAATACTACAAGATAGATTATCAAGATGTTAGAAGCTAAATTTCCACCAAACAGGGACTTGTTTTAAGTTGTTAATAAAGACTAATTGGAATTTTTTTCATTGTAAGCCTAAACTAATCTACATAACCAACATGTATGTATTTAACAGAACAACAACAATATTATGAACAAAACAATAATATCATTTCTTAAATTGATTAATTTCAACTCTCAGCAAAGGGACAATACACAAGAAATAAAATTTTGTATCAGCAAGGCAAGAGTAGTTTCAATAAAATAAGTCACATTTTGAAGAGCCACAAGCTTAAGTCTTGAAAGAAAAATGAGACATCTAAGATGTATGTCTTCTTTGTGCACCTGTACAGTGTAGAATCCTGGATCTTGGATTAGGCCATCAGAAGGAAACTCGAGGAATTTAATAAGATTGTATAGGTAAATGTTGGGAGTACCATAGAGTACTCGGATGAAAAATGTAGTTCTCAGAAGACTGAGAAAAGAAACAAGGAAATTATTTGTACAATCAAATTTAGAAAACTCCAGTACTTCTTGGGACACGTCATGCAGAATGAATCCGCATAACTTGTTACTTCAAGCCATTCAACAGACAAAAATGTATAGAAAAAGAGGACCTGACAGAAGAACCGTATGTGGCTTTGGAATTGGAGAACTTTGTAGAAGAAATTGCAGAAGAACTGTTCTGTAATTTAACAAATTAAGGGAAAATTGCTATGATGATTGTCAACATCATAGCATGTACCGTAAGAACAACACACAGTAAGTAAAGTGCTCTAAATGTGCATCAATAAAATTGTCATAAAGTGGTACAACCAAGACGTAATAATATTAGGGTGTTATGTCTCTTGGTCCATTATTCCGAAAACTTTAATCGATTTATGCTGATTCTTACTGCCGAAAAAAACCTGCTTAAGGAATATCGCCAAAGTTGGAGACAGCACATGGAAAGGATGTTAGATCACAGGATACCTAAGGAGGCGCACTGGTATGCTCCAGAAGGGAAAAGGGATGTCAGTAGACCTAGGAAAAGATGCAGATAGATGGTACAGTGTGTGAGTTTGGAACAGGCTGCGGCCTAATCCTTGTTTGGAAGAAGAAGATATCTCTTGGTTTATGACAACACATTAAAAGAATTTTATGTACTAGAATTGCTCATACTCTTACGATATCTGGATATGAAGTCATTCTTAGATTAAAATAAGACTAGTGCTTTATCAGCTCATAACATGGAGTGGACTGAAAAACTTACAATGCAATTTGACAGATATGTGGTAAAGTAATATTATGATATGAATGCAATATTATTAAACAGTACAAAAAAAATTAGACAGCCTATTGCTTATATCTACAACTCATTAGCCATAGATAAATGGCAATATGGTGGGAGAAATGTTGGTCGGCCAAGGAAAAGATGGTTACCAGACAGGTCTAGGGGGCCTAAACCATGAGAAGAAACAGAAATAATTTTATAATCATATAACTAGATTTAAAGAAGTGCTCAGCACAACTGGCTTATATGCCGCGCGGGGTCCCAGGTTCGATTCCCGGTCAGGTCTGGCATTTTTTCAACACTCATTTTTATCTCTCTCCCTTCTCATCGTCTGCATTTGCAGTACTTGCCATACTTACGATAGCAGTGTTTACTATCATTGTTCGGGCTGATAAATGAGACGAGTTACCAGTGAATATAATGGTTATCATGCTATAAAAACAATCAGTTTCTATCTATTAAACAGCCCTACATTTGCAAGAAAGCTTGTATTTCTGCAATTCCGAATAAAATTTAATTGCACATTGTAATAGGTGATACTATATCAAAAAATTAATTTCCAAACTTTTATACAATTTCACTATTTTATTTTTATTTTTCGTACCTTTGCATTTATAATTTTTTTAAATATTTACGCAAAATGTCAGTGATTGTTATACACGAGTAAACACAATAAATAAAGGAAGAAATTCTATCCTTTTACATTTTATAAATTCATTAAAAACATTTTATTACACAAAAAATGCTGAGAGTTCAATTTTAAGCTGTGATGACATTTGCAGGATATTGTAAACGTTATTAAAAAAAAAACAAGAAAAGAAAATAATATAAATAGCTTAATAACAGTTTAGCACATTAAATTCTTAACAACAGAAAAGTACACTTTAATACGTGCCTAGCTAATATCCCTGTTTTAAGGCACCATCACAAACAAAACATAAAAAATGTTACAAGTTACATTACCAAATAATTCCTACATAACGCTACGTATATACTGTAAAAATTCGTTTAACATTACAACAGATAGGGAAACAACTTTCATTTAATTTTCCTAGATCTATTTTCAATTTACTAATACAATAAATGAAGTAATTTTTTTATAATGAAAAGAAATAAGTTTTATTTTTATTTTTCCACATTAATTACATTAAATTTTTTTGAATTAGATATAAAAACAACTGTAACTAATCATATATCATAATTATATACAATCCCAAACCTAATTATAATTATGTACATAATCTAATAGCATAACGTATGACTGTAATACAATAATAATAATAATAATAATAATAACAATAAAGACTGTACATTTATAATCTAATATGAAAAACACCATATTATAGTAATTAAAGTTAAAAATAATTACTAAGTTTCAGCAATAATTAAAATAAAAAAATAAATAATTAAACAAAAATGAATTATGCAATCATTACAAAATAATTATTATTATGGTTTAAATTACAGTATAAACTCATTTATCTGAGGTAATTGATACCAAGGATATCTCAAAGAGCAAAACACCTTAGATGACACGGAACAATTGGAAAATCATATTAGGCTGATAATTAATTTTTATACCCAAAACGAGCAGGTGGAGTATTAAATTAATTGCACTCGATCTGTTGGTTGTAAGGCTAAAAAAATTGTTCTGTTTCTCATCACATGGTCAGCCAATTATATGACTGAAGCATTTAAGAAAAGAAGAGGTAGAGGTGTAAAAGACACTAGTCTGAGTTGTCTCCTCTGATAGTAATGAATTTAATTATACAGCCAGACCCTGTGGTGAATGAAGTAAAGGTGTCATTTGCAGGGTGAAAAGTAGGTGTTTTTCAGAGAGCCTGGTATGCTATTAAGCATACTTTTCCACTCAGTAAAGGCAAGGATAAACCACCTCACTCCTCGTTTTACAAGCGTCGTGGCCTTCTGACACGTAGTGTTGTGTTTGTGCATGACAACGCTCGCCCTTATACAGCTCGAAGAACAAATGAACTTTCGGCCAAGTTTAAATGGGACGTTTTCGATCATCCCCCAAACAGCCCGGACTTGGCTCCTAGTGACTTTCACCTGTTCCCGAAAATGAAGCGGTGGCTTGCATCTCAGCGGTTCTCCAATGACGAAGAGCTTCAAAACGCCGTGAATGGTTGGCTACATTCACAGGCGGCAGATTTTTATGTTGAGGGTATTTCAAAGACTGTTCCAAGGTACGACAAGTGCTTGAATCTGTTTGGGGACTATGTCGAAAAATAGAGAAAAACTGTAGTTTTAATATGTATATAATAAAGTTTTTGTATCTTCACTCGTTTACTTTTTATTTCAAAACGGATGTTATTTTCTGAATAACCCTCGTATTTTTAATTATAAGATGTTGGGTAAAAGAGGAAAGGTAAGGCCAGAGCATTTACTGATCAGAATGAATATTAGCAGCCTCCAAAATATGAATGATGGAATTTAATCCTCCACAACTTAAATATTTTAATACCAACTCAGATATTTTGCCTTAGTTAACCTCAAACCCCAGATAAACAAGTTTTTACAGTATTACTACAATTGAATTAATTCAATGAATATATTAACTTGGTATGGTGATGAAAAACGAAGCGCATATTTAAATAATTTATTTTTCCTTCTATAAAAACATAACTGTAAAACAGATTACAGTGTCATTATATCTAACAATATTAAAAAATAATAATTAATTTAAATTAAAATATAGCTCACACAATATTTTTAAACAAAATCATTCTGAAAATTAATGAATTTTAAATAAAATTTATAAATTTTCGATTCATAATTGTAAATTATTTTATATTTGCAGTTCAAAGCTAACCTATAATAAAATTTTGGAAAGTTTCGGTTTTAAAGTTCAAGGTCTTGTCCAAACATAAATTTTAATTATATGAGGCACATTAAAATGGTGTAAGTGTTTCTTAAATATTGTGCATATGAATTTGAAAAATATATATAATGTTGAACCAATCAAATTTCCACGTGAATAGTGATCTAAAATTTCAGTTATATTATGTACATTATTTTGGAAGAAATGTGATAATCCCTCAGTACCACATAACAATTGTAAGATTAGCATTTACAATTATTTACAGAATAACACTGATTATTATTTGAATGGCCCATTATGCAAATGGCTTTTGGAAAAAATTAAATTTTTCTAAATTTATTTACAGTTTCAATTTCTTGGTACGTACGTACACTGTATTGATATTTCTTACAGGAACGTTAACTACAATATCAAAGAATATGCAAAAGTTGGCCTGCCACATTGTTCGGTACTCTTTGAAATATTAATATCAGACAAGTTTTTTTAACGCTTCATTTTTTTACAATGAGTTTATCAAAAAATCTAATTATGTAAAATCATACAATGATTTGTCCAATTATCTGAATTTCTGACTATCCGAATCTAAATTTGTTCAAGTTAATTCAGAAAATCTGTGTTCTACAGTTCAGTCAAAATTTAATTTAGTGAAGTTTGTTTAAAAAATTTCCGCTAAAAATTGGTAACTTTCTTCTTAGATGTAGTAAATAAATAATGCCTTATGTCTTAATAAGTCCTCTAACACACAAGACCGCATACTTTTTCACCACCTATTCCAAAAAGTAATTAATAGGTTAACAAATTTCTTATCTTTTTTTCTATACAAATAAAATTACTTTTAACTGCAAACTTCAAATACCAAAAATTTTCATTAAAAAAAAAATCACTTACAAAAATAACGAAGCAAACAAAACATATTAAACAATATAAACCCAATTCATAATTTATAACTAATGAATACATCAAAACTAATAAAATTGACGACAAAACAATTGAATAAAACTTTAACACAGGGATCAAAGAAATATTCAAACAATTTATCTTAATTATTAAAAAAATAAATTCATTTCCACAAAATAATAATAATAATAATAAAATTAAAATTAACTAAAATCTATAGCACAGTTCTTAAACTAATACATATTGCAATACAACTTAATTAAAAATATACAAGAAATTTTACATATATTATGTATTATTGATAAATAACATAAATAAAAAAAACGATACACCTAATTAACGTTTCAACATCTAAGACTTTTATAAATATTGTTCATTGAAAACAAAAACCTTGGAAGAAAGACAAATTTAAAACAAAATCTGTGTTAACATTATTTTTTTAGAATACCATAACAGGAGATAAAAATATAAAATTACTTCAAATAACTACGTAATTATTTACTTAATTTTTTATATATATATATATATATACGTACATACGTTTTACATTATATATATTAAAATTACTTTTATAAATTACATATATATATTGAGACATGGTAAATTGTAGTAATGAAGATAATAATATCAACAATAGTAATAATACGTGACGTTTTAGAAGTAAGTTTCTGTTTCATTACAAAAAAAAAATGAAAGTGTCAATATGAAGCAAAATTTATGAACAATGTTTCAAAGGTGAATACTTGAATGGAATACAATTCCAAAATAATTCTGTTAGTTATGCAGAAGACTGAACACTGAACTTTAAGCCAATTTATCTCGTTTTCAAGTTTTTTGAGAAAAAATATCAATACAAACCATACTTAGTTATTTGTAGATAACAATACATCATAGATATGAGCGCCAAAATTGAGAAAACATTTAAAATTGATATCAATATTGTATTTAAATTTCTTACAATAAATAATAATTAACATTTTTATAATTTAATGATGTAAAAAATGAGAGTGAAGTATTGACACGGGTTTTTATCCACATAGCCCTTTAGAAAAAATATGCCAAATCAATATTTTAATTACTTCTTCATGTTTTGCTCACTTTTCTCCCACAATCTTTTTCTCTCCCCTGAAGCTCAATCTCTGGCTTTTTGCTACAAATTTCCCTATGCCTGTATATTGTCTTCTGTGTCAATTTTTGCATCTTAAGGTCATTTAATGTTACTATGAACCATGCTGGTTCGGTTTTGAGATTTATTACTTTATTGAAATTTTTTTTTGTCAATCTGCTATCATTTTTGCCACATGTTCAAAAACACTGTTCATACATTTTAATATGACAAGCTTTCATTGATTAAAATTTGAGAAACTTACTTTTTAAAAGTCATCCATTATACCGATAACAAATAATTGAAATATTAATTATTTTTTCACAGATAATACACATAATTAATTAATTAATTAATAATTAAGGTAATCATAATTAACAATAAATACATTGATACACATTCTGTTGTATATTCAAAATGAATTCAAATTTTAAAAAATATATTTATATATCATTCATTAAACATTATGTCTACATAAAAAAAGAATAAGATATCATGTGACATTTTCAAATATAAAATCTAAATTATTACTAAAATCTAAAATATACAAATTTTACAATTAACTATATGAAATATGAGTAAATCGTTCCAATATATAACAACGAAAAAAAGCTCGAAAAAATTGTATAATAGAATATTGCAAGGATTCCAGAATAATTTCCACCAAATACAAAAAAAGTAGAACGTTATACTTTAAAAAAATTACCCTTTTCAACTAAAACTATTATTTACTCATAATAAATAAAGTCACATGATATCTAACCTTATCTATTTAATAATAAAACCTTAAAGAAAAACCTAAGACATCACAAACAAATTAATACAAAATAACCCATGAATTCCGTTCGTTATACAACATTATAAATGAATACAATGATAATTATAACATTTTCAAGGACAATTAGATGTAATTAATTTACTGACAAAGAAGATAAGAAAAAAATTATTGTAATTTATAATAATATTAATTAATAATACCAGTTTCATCATCTTCTTTGGCGGCCACCTGGAAAAACAAACAAAAACGGATTAGATAATTTATCTTAAATTATTTACTTAGTGGGGCCAAAACTACTACACGTTAGTAAGAAAGCATAGAAGTGGAAGCCGGGTCAATCCACATCAAAACGTCCAGAAAAAATTAATAAAAATATATTATTTTAACGAACCAACATGTTGATTTCTTTGGCAGGAGGAGAATGGAACCACTTTCCTCTAATTCTTTTCCCACTTGTCACAGAGGAAGGGGGAAAAGCTACATGTAACCAATGCAAGGGTTACAGCACCATTAGGAGTACTGTAGGGGAAGGACGGGTATAACGACCAGGCTGATTTTTAAGCTTGTAACGGCTGCTATCCTGAGGAAAACGAGAGAAACCCTCACAGTCCCTTTATTTATTTTTTTTTTGGTTTAACGTTCGACTGTTATGCAATTACTGCTAATGCAGACGGTGAAGGATGAATTGAATTTTTGTAACGTATGAAAATATGCCGTGCCTGAATGGGATTCGAACCCAAGACCGCATGATGAAAGGCGAGCACGTTACCAACTACGCCACTGCGGCCTGCAGTGTTTAGTTGTGACGACAGTCCCTTTAGTTGTGTTGAGCGACTAGAAGAAAAAAACAGCGACTTTAAGAGTTATTGTAATTTTCGTGTTTTACAAACCCTCTGATCTAAACTAAGTCCTCAATTCACATAATTATTACAAATTTACTCAGATGAAGACAACGATGCAGAATGTTTATATTGTTATAAATAATTTTCAATTTGAACTTTCAATGAGGGTTGGGTCAAGTGTCTAGGATGTGATTTGTAGGGCCATGACTTATATACTGTATCTTGGAAGAGAACGTTGGGTATTCATGCGAAAAATGTAGCAAAAATTGTTAAACATTACTTACCTTTTTTATAATTTTTTTATGAGTATTTTTTAAAATTTTATGCATTCAACAAGATTATGTTTTGTTAGTGTAAATATGTAAAAATCCTGAAATTAACTTTTTCTAAAATTACTAACATGTTTTTCTATTTATTTACCACTTTTTGAATATTAAGTCATAATGGCCACTTTGGTACTTTTTGAGAAATTTATGATTTAGGTCTTTCTCTTTGTCCAAACACAATGAAAAAATTCGTACATGCTCTAGGATGGTTAATGTCTATATTTTATGGTTTTGAAGTGTCCCAAATTGAAGTTAAAAATCAGTTTAAAAGAAAATTAGAAAACCTTAGCTTGGCCTATATGCCTGTCCTTCCCCTAAACATCAGCTGTGAATCACAATAATTACTGTTAATCACAATTGATTGTTTACACCTGCCTAGGTGTTCAACATGTGAATAGAAATCTTACGAGGATAAATCAAATAAAGGGCTCATGGGAAGAACAGCTCCGTCACATTTAACAATTTTTTAAAGTTTCCAAGTACACCACTACTCTATAGTCTATTGTTTGTCCTTAACAGACAGGTGGAGTGTCAAATTATTTACACTCAATCTGTTTGTTGCAGGGCTAAAATAAATAGTTCTGTTTCTTATCACGTGGTCAGCCAATTAAATGACTGATTCATTTAAGAACAGAAGAGGTAGAGGTGTAAAAGACAATAATCAGAGTTATCTCCTCTGAAAGTAATAAATTTCATTATACAGCCAGACCCTGTGGTGAATGAAGTGAAGGTGTCATTTGCAGAGTGAAAAATATGTGCTTTTCAGAGGGCCTGGCATGCTGATAAGCATACTTTTCCACTCAGTGAGGAAGGCAATGGTAAACCACCTCACTCCTCGTTTTACTTAGTAAAACCTCTACAGGTTCAAACCACCCTTTTGGCTGATGACCTAAACAACAAGAACTCTATTAGTTTTCTTTGAATTAATAATTTAGCAAGCACCTACAGATACTGAGATAATATTTTGGTTGATTTTTAACCAAATGAACTCACATAGACATTACAAAAATGATTAAACTCTTCATACTGCAAAATAAACCACAGTAAAATAGGCTCAGTCCTTTGATTCAGCCAGTTTTTCTCCTGTATATCAGATCAAAATAAAATGTAGTCATGATATTAATGGACTTTAAAAAAAAAGTTATTTATTTTGCAAAATGTCCAACTGACATCTACATACACAATACAACTTAGTAAATTTTAACATTACAAATTTTTTTAAGATAACATATAAATATTAAAAATTTTATTAAAAAAATTGAAATGCTCAATACTAATAAAGAGAAGTGTTTTTTATTTGTTTTTGGCCTCTTTTGGAAATCTTTTATGGATTTACTGACGTGTTTTTGGCTTGTTTTACAGTTTCCTTTGTCGTTTTTAAGTCGTGTTTAATCTCAAAATAAAATATTTTAGCTGTGACTTAGCCTGTTGTTCCCTGCAGCCTACATTTTAAAATTGTTATTACAATGAACATAACCTACTTTTACCAAAAACTATTAGATTATAAAGTTCAAAGAATTATTTAAGAGATAGCAGCAAAACCCAATTTTACAAAAATCATGACTGAGCCTGTTCTTTCCATGAGCCCTTCAAATATAAACAGGATTTTTTTCCGAAGCAGTTGGTAGGACTGGGCCCGCACTTCCAATATGCTTGGATGGGGTCATTAGTAGTGGGAAAAACCAGCCATTCCACACTTCCAACCACTGCCCCAATAGTGTTCACAATATCGGAGCAAATAACTAACTCTGTACCGTTAGTTCAGACTTTAAACAGCTAACACATGAAATATATCGTATCTCAAAAACCACAAAATATTAAAATTTTGTAGTAAAACAAGTAAATTGACAGTAATTATGAAATTTGGTACACTTGTTAACATTATTAAGATTACATTATGAATATTGCAATGACAATAAAAATTAATAATACCATTTTAAATTTATAATAACATGACACTACAAAAATGATATAAATACTTACACTAGATGTTTGGGTCCTTTTGCTTAAATATTGCTGTTTCTTCAAATATATATTTCTTTAATGTCTCCTTTGGAAGGTCATCCAATTCCATTGAGAAACGGAATGGTTCTTCTGCTACTGGCTAAATAACAAATAAAACAAATAACACTTCATAGCGTTCATTATGTTTTTATATTATTACTTTCACGATACACGCAATAAAACAACACGGACGAACAATGAAACACAAGTTAACCACTTCTAATAACCTCTTGCTTGGAACCATATCTGCGAAAGTTTTAGTCTTACGATGATACAATGCCGATCGATCAATCGAAACCGCTCTAAAGCAAAAAGTTGTGACTTAAATTAAACAAAAAAATCTGGTGTGAACTACTCACACGACCTTCTCTTGCCAATATAAAAGATGAACAATATAACCTTCCATTAGTAAACAACGTAAAATGAAAAATGGCCACCTCCGTGACACAGTGGATAGCGCAATAGCCTACAAAGCGGAAATCCCAGGTTCAATTCCCGACTAGAGTCTGGAAATTATTACGTGCCAAAACCCATCATTTCAGTTAGTTAACCCACCATTGTCCCTCATGATCAAGCTGTTGATACAATATATATATATATAAACAAAAAAACTGAAAACAACCTAATTTTAATCATGAGTGAATGATACAAAACAAAAACCAACCTCAGTTTGGCTTAACAATACAGAAAATCACTCTTTAACGCTAAACTAGACTCTGTCAAAACTCTCAGAGAAAAAAGCATATAATACACTTTTGTCATAAAATGCATACTAGGCCAAAATCTTAAAAAATCTATTTATTTTTACAGATTTTGATGAAACAAACAGAAAATCACTAACTACTGCTAAACTAAGAGTTAAGCAAAAAAGTAATACAAATAATAGTTGTAGATTTTTAAATGTTCTACAACTTTGATTGTATACACTTTTGCCCTAAAATGCATATTAAGGCCGCTATCTTAAAAAACCATTTTTTTTCTATGAGAGCACAGCCTCCCCAAGAATTTCAGCAGACATAGTGCTTATCCTACCTTGTAGAACATAAAAAAAATATAGAAAATGGGGGATTTAAAAAAAATTATAGAGCCATTTTTGAGAAAATCACAAAAAAGAGAAAAATTACACACGAATAAACTACTACTCCTGTCAACCGATTTTGATGAAAATATTCATGTTGGATCCTCTAGTGGTACCTAACTTAAGTTCCAAGTTTCAACTTCGTACAATATTCCGTTCTTGAGATATTTTGTTCATACATACACAAATCGTACGAAGTTGAAACTTGAAACTTAAGTTAGGTACTACTAAAATACCCGACACGAACATTTTAACCAAAATCAGTTGACTGGAAGTAGTAGTTTATTTGTGCGGTTTTTTAATTTTTGCGATTTTTTCAAACACAACTCCTACAATTTTTTTTTAAAATCGCCCCATTTACTACATTTTTTTATGTTCAACACGATGGGGTAAGTGGTATGTCTGCTGAAATTTTTGAGGAGGCTGTTCTCTCGTAGAAAAAAATTGTTTTTTTAAGATTATAGCCTAAATATGCATTTTAGAGCCAACTTGTGTATAATTAAGTTAAAACTTTTATTTTAAACATTATTTTGTAAAATGCTTAGATTAGCGGCAATCAGCAATTTTGTTTTTTTTGCATGAAAATCTTTAAAACATGGGATTTTTTTACGAATTCGACTTTAGTATCCATTTTACAACAAAAGTGTATATACCGTATTGTTCCGAATACAAGCCGCAGTTTTTTTCCTAAAAATCGGTTCCATAATTTGACCTGCGGCTTGCATTCGCGCTTTAGTAATAATAATCGTTTCTTATTAAGCATAAATAGGTATGAATAGAGAGAGAGAGAGAGAGAGAGTGAGAGTGGGAGAGAGAGGGGGAGGGAGAGACACACTCCTTACGTAGTGCGTGTACAATCATTTTGATCAGTTTTTGGTGGTACAGTATAAAGTTTGGTAGCAGTTTTCTTATATTTCATTTTGTTTTTTATCCGATAATTTGTCTTCTTTTTGTATTTTATACATCGTCATGAGTGATGTTATATGAGTGATGTTAAGGGTACTTTGTCTATACAAGTACCCAAAAAGTAGCGCAGGACTTGCGATACCAATTTCGAATTATTGGTATCGCAAGTCGTGTGCTACATTTTGAGTCAAAACGCGGAAAAGACATCCACCAAAAAATTTGGAAGAAAACACATATGATGTAGATGAATCCTTGTGTTCGGCATTGAACAAAAAATAAACAAAAACTTCTAAATGCTAGTTAAGTAGTAAGTGCATTTGTTTGTACGGTATTTTCTTCTTAAAAAATAAAATACTTTCAAAAACATACAAGTACTGTACTTGAAATTTATTTCCTAGTTTTGATTGTAATTTTTCCGATGCGGCTTAAATTCGGGTGCGGCTTAAATTCGGGTGCGGCTTGTTTTCGGAATAATACGGTAATTAAAGTTATAGAAAATTAAACATCCCACATCTTTTATTTGAAATATTTTTACAGAGCCTAGTTTAGAGACAATTACAGATTTTCTGTATTTTTAAGGTCTACAGAGGTTGATTTTCATTTTGCGTTATTCACTCATGATTAAAATTAGGTTATGTTTTACATTTTACATTGTTTACAAGTTTGAAAATGGAACATCTGTAAATTTATACTCTCCTGGAAGTCGAACCGAAAAACTGATGGCAATGTAGTTATGATTAAACAGACATAGGTTATAGTTTCATTATTTATACCGACAAGACAAACTCCTGTAAGTGTTTCACACCACCAGATTTTTTTTTCTGAATGAGAAAGATAACCTCAAGCTAACTACAGTATGAAAATATCTGATAAATCAATTACCTCATCAGCAGGGTCATAGTACTGCTCTAAGTAAGGATGTGCTAATGCATCCTCAACTTCAATTCTTTTATGTGGATTAAATGTTAACATTTTGTCAAGAAGATCAAGCGCCTTAGGATCAGCATTCGGATAAAGTTTCGTCCATGGTACTTTCGGCTTAAATGGCAACGACTGCAAGTAGCTCCTTGCCTGAAACAAAACAAACATTTTTTTTAACTAATTACTTAAAAATTTGATGACTCGCTTGGATTTATTTCAATGAAACCGTAAGTTTTTTGGAACTCACTAGTTCCTACTTCTGTCGTAACTGAAATCAAATTGATGGTTAATGATGACGCGTCCTGGTTTGTGCAGTGATACACATGTGAGCGTTGAATGATTTATTTTGAATTAAATTATACTTAATTGATTAAAAGTTTGTTCATTAATTTTTTATAATTTTTATTTATAATAAATTTTTATACTTTAACACATTGAGTGCCACCTAGAAATGACTAGAAGACTTTGTAAGCCCAACATACTTTTTTTAAATAATTAGGTTAAATAATGTATAAAAATGATTTTTATCCTTGGTAGGGAATATATTGTACAATTTTACAGCAAATAAAAATGAAGACGCATACATAGATGCCAGTGGCCCTGTGATTGAATTATGCGACTGAGGGGCCGCTGGACGCACATGTGGCGTCCGCTTTGTTTTTGTAGTTATACACAACTAGCACATGCATTTTCAGTTCGTTACTGTTTCATTGTTTACGTATTAATCAAAAATGTTTTGTATTATTAGTCTAATATTCGACAAAACTGTAAGTTGCATAACAAAAGATCCTTGGTAAAACCGACAAAGAGGATTTATTACCTTACGACGACATCTTGTGAAACATTTTTCTGTAAATACGATTGTTTTGACAGTAGTAAGCAGGAACGGCACCGGATATGATTCATAAACTGTAAACATTTTACAACACAAAATCCGCTGGTTCTATTAAAATTGTACCTTATTATAGTGGTAGAAGGGATTTGACTAATAAACAAAGAATGTTTTATTTGTTTTGTGTTTATTAGAAAAAATAAGAACTATGTTGATTTTAATGAGTAGCAGTACACTATAAATATTTTCTGTTTACAAAAATAAGGAGTAAGTTACATAGAAAATAACACTGATGATGTAATAATGATTGGTTATAGTCATCATAACCATTATAAACACTTATTAAAACAAAAAACTGAAACCACGAACCGATACATGTTTACTGTAGTTCAATTGACACGCCACTAAAATATAAAGAGCACAACTAAAAATCCAATGATGTAAGAATGCCAGAAAAATAATATTGTGTGGGACACACACGTGGCGCTCTCGGTGCAGCAGATGAGGTACTGCTTGGTGCCACGTATGTGTCCATGGCGCTGAACGTGTTAAATGCTCATTGTTTAAAATGTTTATTTTTCAAGAAGAATAACTTTTTAAAGTTTACGTAAGTTGTAGAAGTTAAATAGTTTGTCACTTCTTAAAATAATTTCTCCTTCCTAAACAACTGTTCTAAGCTGAATTCCGACTGAAACTGATTTTGGTCTCCGATATCGGAAATCAGGAAACCTCTGGTCAACAACCCTCCCTCTCCTACCAACCCTGTTCAACCAACCTGGAGGGTCAAAAGGAAGGAGAACCATCCCAATTGAACAATTGTACTTTACAACGATAAATGCACTGATGTACATCATCACAGTACAAAATTGTGAGCTGTTTTACTTTACACTAAATCAAAAAAAGTATACTCGAGTATCTACATTGAAATCGTACTATAATATTATTAATTAATTTTCAATTAAAGAAGTAGTAGAGACATACTTTTTCATTAATGATGCATTCCAAATCTTCCGGCGAAGGTGATCCAAGTACACCAAGAATGTGGTTCAATTGATCCAGGTAATGTTTACCAGGAAATATTGGCCTATTTGATAACATCTCGGCTAGTATGCATCCAACAGACCAAATGTCAATTGACTTTGTATAACCCTGAAACAGATTTCAACATGTATAAGACATTAAACAAAAATAAAAAGTTAAAACTATTTTCAGAGACCTTATTAAATTTGTGGCCCTGAAAAGGATCTTTTGATTGTTCTGCCATGGCAAGCATACTAGATGTGGTTCTGAAGAAGACTATTGAATGCACCACGTGGCTGCAGCTATACCATCTTGTCGCCCATCAGAAACATCGTCTCTTGTTTAGCTGTTGATGAGTCTTATTGCAGCCTGAAAGCCATTGTGAAGATGTACTTTCTCCTATTAGGTTAATCGAGTCAAAACCGATTCACTAATAGGAGGAAATAATGCCTTCTCTGACTGACTTACTTCAAGGTCTGTGCTATTATACTTCTACCAAATGCTGCATCCATGACTGCTTTACTTCTTTTGGCAGAGAACTGTAGCATTTTCTAAGGGCTTGGAGAAGCATACACAAATACAGTCCTTAATTCTTTGGCTACCAGCTGATGATATATCATCAATCAAAAAAATATCCGAGCAGTACCGACTGACAATATATCGTCGATCGGATTATATGTGAGAAATACCAGTTGACGAAATATCATCAATTTACCATTTTGTAATTTTCAATGCATCAAACTATTTTTAAAATCATCAAAAAATATCTTCAGTTAACCCTTTCAAAACCAACATACGGAAAACAGGACGTCAATATCTTTTATGTAGTGATAACATCCGGTTTACTGGACGTTCCTAAGTTATGCGTAAAGTGCTAACATCTGGATAACCGAATTTCAAAAAAACTTTTAAACAGAAATTAATGGAATAATATATTTTGAAACCGCCTCCGTTGCGTAGTCTCTAGCCTACAAAGCGAAAGGTCCCAGGTTCGATTCCGGGTTAGGGTCTAGACATTTTAACATGTTAAAACCACCGTTATGGTACCAAAACACACAGTAGTTGCTAATTACCAAGCTATTGATGCTACTTTAAATAAACTAAAAAAACTATTTTGAATATTTATAGTGTTAGAACAATTTCTTTTTTTTAACAACACAATAAAAATTGATTTTCAACAGGAAATTTTATTTTTCTGTGACGTTGAAATTTTGGGCGGCAATGGCAGGCTTACGCCTGCAAATTTTTGAAGTAAGGGCTGGCACTTTTTGTACACCCTTACTGAAATTAAATGGCACTTTAGATCAAACTTTTAAATATTTTTTCGGCACTGAAAGGGTAAAGGCTAATGATGCTACAACTTAATAATGAAAAAAAAATCATTTTATTTTTTATTTTCGTATAAAATGATTTTCGTTCAGACGTAACGTGTGCTAACCTGGTGTAACATCACACCTGTTTTTATTACTGTAGTAACTTTTTTTGTTTTTACCTACAGCAAAAACATTTAGAATTGATTAAGGAAGGTTCCCAAGGATAAAATATTTCTTATTTAAAAGTATAGTGCTTTAAACTTATTTTTTCGATTTCATGAGAATTTCTGCACATTTATGAAAAAAACATAAATGTTTTAAGGTCCAGTGCATTTATATTTTATTCAATAGTATAGTTTCAAGTCTTCTGAATTGCTTAAAAGAAAAATGTTAAAATATCTTGGATATGAAATTTTTATAACATTTTTGGTGAAAATATTTAAAAACCCCAATTTTAGAACTGGTATTTTTTTGTAACCTCAAACATTTTTTGGCAATTTGTTTGTTACCATGATAAATATCGACTGGTAGCATACAGGTTAAAAGTAGAAAGGGTTACGATGACAACTCCCATGTCAAGAGAACTTATGGTGGACACAGGTACCGAACAAGGCTGAACATCACTGTCAAGCTCTGGTTCTTCTCTAGAAATTTTTGGGTTGGGAGCCAGGATCCACTTCATCTCTTCACCAAACAAGAATTTTTTTTTAGGAAAGTGATTCAGAAGCCACTTTTCACCAAGTGGTGAAAACACCTTTAATTGTGGCCTTTAAATAATAAGGCTTTTTCAAAATTCTTAAAAACCTTTACTCAAATTACATTGTTAATCAGAAGAAAAAGACTGTTACCAAAAATACATTGCTTAAAGACTTTCTCCCATTTATGTATTCTCCCATAACTGGATAAATTTTTAGTTCCTACTCTGAGGTATACATAGGACTTATCATGTATAAAAAACTATGCTGAACACTCTCTGTATTTTACTTTATCTATACACCAAAATTTATCGTGAAATAAAGTTGCACAAACTGTATGGCAGAAGAGATGCATTTAGGAATGCAGTCTCTTGAAAAGAAGATAGTAATTATGCTCACCAATCTTCATTATGTGATGGTTCACAAAGAGATTTGCAAAATATAAAATCAACTTTCTTATTTACAACGACTGCTACACCTTGCAAAGATTTAAATTGATCAGTTCTCTTGATTGATTTATTGTTTTTGTACAAAAAACATTTCAATAAGTTTTATTGAATGAAAATCGAATACATTTACATACCTTAGAATTCAACATAATTTCTGGTGCTCTGTACCACCGGGTGGCAACATACTCTGTCAAGAAGCCTGTATGATCATGATCTGGGTCGGCTACCCTCGCCAAACCAAAATCACAAATCTGTAAAAGAAGAACAATTAAATAAACAGGAAAACAATGTACAAGTTTTTGATTTAGAACAAACAGAAAAAATATCAGCCTCTAAAGATACTAGTATACAAGTATCTCAAGGACCAGGTAAAAACACAGAGCCCTATCTTCCTAGGTAAGGTACTGTGCCTTCCAATCCAATCAACCGAGATTTGTAGTTCTGGATGAGTGAGTCATTTATTTATAATAAATAAAGTTTAATGTTTAAATATGTAGACTGTTTTTTTGACATCCAGAAGACTCTCGAGGAAATATATGTCATATAAAGAACTTATAAGTTTAATACATATTACACAGGAGCGTCGATTACCCGAATGTCATTCATCCGAACTGTCAATTATCCAAACTACTATCGATAGAAAAAAAAATACATGTGAACTACCAAATACGGACATAACCTACGCACAATTCAATGATAAATTTAAACTACAAAAGTTTCCTTGTTCAACTAGTGAACAAGGAGACTGTTTAGAACTTTGTCCTTGAAGAATCGTTGATAAAAATATCCTACAAGTGGATTAAAAAATATTTCATAAAGATTTTTCCATAGTTAATTCTGTTAATTTATTTAGTTTTGAAATCCTGTATTTTTTCGTTTGTTATTAGAGTATAATCTTTAGTAGGCTTACTCTCTCTCTGCATTTGCAATAAATGCAATAAAAAGCAATAATTAGTGTATTTTTAAACTAAAGTTTATGTTACAATGTATCAAATTACTATAGACTATAATAGCGTAATAAATTATCTGAAGTGTTTAATTATTATCGGATTCGCTCTAGTCTCAATTAGTTTCGATAATTGACACTCCACTGTATTTGAATTACACATTACCTACTACTGCAAGCTTACTATAAATATGTATAATCTTCTAATATTTACACAGTTTTCGCTTGGATGTTTTGGGTGTTCATTTATTTATTTATTTTTTTTTCAACTTTGGAGACCACAATGGATCACTTAAGTCAGCTTATTGGAAGTTCTGTTCTGGTTCTTTTCTTTGATCTTTTCCCAGTATTTTTTCATTCTGACAGATCTTGCCTGTCTTTCTGCATCTGAAACAATCGCTCTTCTTACTCCTCTGTTGTCTGTCTTTTGTTTGAATCTGATGTTTTTATCCTTCAATGCTTTCAATTTCTCTGTCTCACTCTCCAAATCCCTCGCCGTCATTCCCAATTCCTCCATATCCTCCTTAATTTCTTTAATCCAAATTGGTGCTGTTTTTTTGAAATAAAGATTCCTTATTATTCTGTTAATTATTCTATCTTCCGGTGTTCTAAGTAAGTGGCCAAAGAACAATATTCTCTTTTTCCTCATGGAGTCTATTATTGGTTCGTTTTCTCGATAAACTTGTTCGTTGGGTAATAATCTCCATTCACCCTCTACTTTGTGTTTTTTTCCTATACATTTTCTGAGGATTCTTCTTTCCAGTTTTTCGATTCTATCGGTTCTATTTTTCTGGCTTAGCTTAAATAGCGTTTCGCACCCATACGTAATTTCTGGTTGTACTACTGTTTTATAATGTCTGATTTTAGTGTGGATTGACAGGCATTTCTTGTTATATGTATCTTTTGTCAGATGTTGGGATCTAGTAAGTTTTTTGGCTCTTTCCTCCCAGGCTTCTCATTTATTTTATTTTAATAAAATATTTATTTTTGTCATCAGTCTCTCGATTGGTTTAATGCAGTTCTCTAAAATGTTTTATCTTGCGCAAGTCGTTTCATATCTACATACCTGTAACACCCCACATCTTTTGTAATTTGCTTTAAATATTCCACCCTTTACCTCCCCCTTACAATTCACTCCCCTGATATTACCCTCCATTATTGATAGACCAATACAACTGGATGTCTTAAGATATGCCCCCACCAGCGTATCCCTTCTTCTGGTAAAATTTTTCCATATACTTCTTTCATCCACTCGTCTAAGAACCTCTAAATTACTTATTTGTCCATCCACCTAATCTTCAAAATTTTCCTATAACACCACATTTCAAAAACTCTACCCTTTTCTTTTCTATAGCCTTTATCACCCACATTTTACTTCTGTATAATGCTACATCCCAAACATAGTGTTTTAAGAAATTTTTCCTAATCTGTAAATCAATGTTTGTAGTCAATAAGCTGTTTTTCATTTCAAAGGCTTTTTTGCTTGAGCAATCCTACTTTTAATATCACTTCTACTTCTACCATTTTTGTTATTTTACTCCCTAGATAGCGAAATTCCCCAACTTCCTGTTTGTTTTTGTTGCCTACTTTTAAATTTCCCCTCTCGTCTGAACCACTCACTGCTGCACAACACTTTCCTTTTGTTCTTATTAATTTTTATGAAGTAATAATCCTTTCTCATGAGCTCATCCGTTCCATTTAATATATCCTCTAGTTCTTTCTTTGTCTTGGCTAATGCTACGATATCATTGGCGAATCTCAGCATTTTTACTGTTTCTCCTTGAGTTTTTACTCCTGCGTCAAAATTTGTCCTTCTCTTCATTTACAGCCTATTCTATACACAAGTTAAAAAGTAGTAGTGACAATGAATAAACTTATTGTACACCTTTTTTTTTTTTTTACAGCAGCTTTTTTTTGTTCCCCTTAATTCTCAAAACAAGCCATTTGATTCTTATACAAATTGTAGGTAACTTTTTTATGAATTTATTTACTAGCCTTTTCAAGGTTTTCAACATTTTTCTCCAGCCCAGATTGTCAAATGCTTTCTCTAAAACTAAAAATGCCATATAAAAAGTTTTACTTTTCTTTATCCTTTTCTTAATAATAATCAATACAATATTACAGATTATTATAAATAAGTTGAACAAACCTTGAGGTCACACGTTGTATTAAGAAGTAAATTACTTGGTTTCAAGTCTCTGTGAAGCACATTTGCTGAATGTATATATTTCAAACCTCGTAGTATCTGGTAAAGAAAATAGCAGATGTGGTCATTACTCAGTCTCTGAAAACAAAAACCAAACATATACCAAAATAAGATACAACATGAAAATAATGTATGGTAAAAATTACAGAAATACAAAACTATAAATAATTATTTTCCACGGTCAGTTTTGTAGGTGGTGAATTCTTTATTTAAAAAAACAGCTAGACTAAAATTTCCTGTTTAACCAGATCTCATTCAGTGTGCTGTAAGCGTACTGCACAAAGAGGGTGAACAATGCAGTTGATCGGGTATGAGAGTAAGCCAAACACTGCAGTAGGAACTGCTATAGCAATAATAGGTCTTTAAAAATCTAATTCACCATGAATAGTAATCTTCCTTCATTTAGTTGATATTTCTAGATACCATAAATATCAAGTACTTGGTAACAGTTACCATTGGGTAATCGGTACTTGGTCATTCTTGGGTTGGTACCCCTGTACCGAACCAAGACTATAAAGCACTCTCTATTTTTATGCTACTTCAAAAAGTTATTCTAAAAACTTTTCTCCAGTTGGGTGAGGAAACATTACATGTCAAGTTTAAGCCCAATCAATCCAATTGTTGTTTTTACAAATAAATAAATAATAAAGAACACACACACAAAGCCAGATGTATCTTCTTCTAAAAACAATTTTTTGGCTCCATGAAATGAGAACATCAATTTAAATCTGGTATCAAAGTATGTGCACCATCACAAAACTCGGAATAGAGTAAGAAAAAAAACAGTTTAATTTTTTAGTTACAATTTAAGGAATTTATGTAAAACACTCTCATGACTTTTTTTCCAAGGTAAATAATGAAAAACATAATTAATTTTAATAATGAGGGAATGATGGTACATGAAAATCAACCTCTGTAGGACTTTGATTTTGATGAACAAAATACGGAAAATTACTAACTGCTGCTTAACAAATAGCAGAAAGAAAATGCTTGAAATAAGAAAGTTGTACGTTTTTATAATTTTCTATACAAAATCATTAACTTTTTTGCCCTAAAATACAAATTAAAGGTTTAGTCTTTAAAATAAAAAAAAATTGTCCCACGAGAGCACAGCCCCCCATGAATTTCAGCAGACGTACCACTTACCCAATCTTGTAGAGCACAAAAAATGTAGTTAATGAGGTGATTTTATTCAAAATCATAGAAGCCGTTTTTGAATTATAGTAAAAAGCAGTACAAAGTTTTTAAATTACTTATCTGGTTGACCGATTTTAATAAAAAAGTTCATATTGGGTCTCCTTATGGTACCTAACCTAAGTTCCAAGTTTCAACTTCATACGATTTTCTGTTTTTGTAATATTTTGCACATATGCATATATACATACTAATGCACACGCACAAACAATTGGTAAAAACAGGTTTTTTGGGTTCAGGGGACCTGAAAACACTACTTTCCTTACCGATATTTCATATAGAGCAAGAAAAATATAAAAATGTTATTTTTGAGATTTACACTAAAATTTAATAAATAATAAAATTTCAATACAGTTGTACAAAAATTGTATTCGCCTGGATTAAACATGAATAAGCAGCTAATTGCAATACAAGCTTGATTAGAAATGTGTTAATTACAACTGCATAAATTAGATATTAGATAGACCAGCTGTTTTCAACTGGTACAGAACAACATAACAATGGGCTATTGTACAATTGAGCTGCTGTTCAATTCTTCCACGCTAATATATAATGAAATTGCAAATGGTACCGTCAATTAAATTGGAACTAGTCAAATAATCTACTGATTAATGTAAATAATAGTTAACACACTATTGTTCTCAGAGTTAATAAAATTTTAATTAGTTCAGTTGAATTGTGTTTAAATAAAACAGTAACAAATGAGATGTATTCCCGATAAATTAATTGACCTAGGTGACATCACGTACGTACTTCTGTTGTAATTAAATAGTGTTATTGAAAGTGTCACTAGAATTACTAGAATCACAAGGGACTCTATCTTTTCAATGAAAACAGTCTACTATGTATTGATGCCAGCATAAAAGATTGCATTTCTGCTATAGTCCATCTACTGTAAGAGTACTCCGCACGAGGCAAGCATCTATAGGTTGTAAACGAAAGTTTTACACTAGTTGGCGCGTATCTACCTCTCCGCCTGACAATTATCTTGCCCTATGTTCTATCATAAAAGTATCTACATCCAACTAAAATAAACATTATAATTTAAGCGTTTTCAATTATACCGTTCAGATTACTTGTAATTATTGTAGTTCAATAAAGAGACTCCATAATTAATTATTTTAACCATTACATTTAACAAAACAAATTTTGTCTACTTTTGTTATGTTTACCATGTTATGTTTCAAAAGCTCAAAACATTCACTATCAAGCATGTTAACAAAACACAGCTTACAAAACTTTCAACTTCAGTCTATGAAAAAAATCGAAACGAACCGATACAATACCAAAAGATAACTGATGAAACTAAAAATGAGTTAAACACGGGCAAGTGCAAACAGTTGTATTAAACTAGTCACAGACATTAATTTTAATGATACGAAATAAACAATCTGAAATGATAAACAACGAATCACTGGAATTGTTTACTCTCCTGTTATAATTCAAGCGCATTAGTCTTATATTACTTGTGACCAAAAATAAAACTGAGTCTATAATAAAAACCTACAATTCATAAATAATAATGTAGTAATAGTAAATAATGTAATGAAAAATAACAATGTAAGAGTTACAATAGTAAAAGTTTTAGTTATTAATGGTAAACTAATGTTCTTAATTGTAAATTAATTGTAAACTAATGGTAAACTAATGATTTATAAAACATTTTCTAACAAATGAATTGAACGTGTTTTTATTATATTAGCTTAGAGTGAATAATTAGTGTTGTATGGAATTTTGTTTTTGATCATGGTGTGCATATTTTTAATTAATGCGCATGTTCACTTGTATTGCTGGTTGCCTACTGTTGGAGTACTCTTAGTGTAGACAGACTCTAAAGAGAAATAGTAATGGCCGGGTGATGTACACAGTGCAATAGTCAGGCTTTTTTAATAATATAGTATTAGTATAGTAATGCTGACAGCTGATTTTTTACACATCATCACTATGTCAATAACAACTACAGATGGGAGTTCACTTGATTGCTAGCATAAGGAATTCGGTTGAGAGGATTGTTTGTACGATTCCCCTCCTCCTATAACCTAGTAGTAGTAATAATACCATTAATGCGCGCTGTTCTAAATATATTAGTTACAAACCATTTCTAATAACTACTGTAGTACCAAAATATTTTATTAGATTTTAAACTAATAATATTTTATTAATGCACTACAAGTTTATTATAATCTATTCTAATACAATAAAGAAGAAACGTCTGTTTGTTTGTATGAGGTAATCTCAGAAACTACTGAACTGATTTTAAAAAATCTTTCATTGTTGCATAGCTTAGAGCTTCCTGATCAATATAGGCTATTTTGCAACTTTAATTAAGTGAGTTAAGCAACTTAAACTATGACGATGTCGCATGTTTTAGTTTATCGGGTGCATAGCACTTTTATTTTTTTTAAGTCCTCTGGATGGTGTATTTTTTGGGCTAGAAGCACGATTCAACTTTTATATTTCATAGAAAAACGTGAAGAATAACATTCAATTCCAAAAACATTAAAAATTCGGAAATATTCAAAATTTTTATTTTTGTACTGTATTTCATATATTATTTGTTTTCATTCGACAGGTAGTGAATGAGTCATATTTTTCCAATTACTCTGTGTACCGCACCCACGTATTACTGTTTCTTATCTCAGCCATATATCAACTGTCTCTTTCTTTTCCATCGGTATTCTTTTAAACATTCTATTCAATTCTGTTAAATTGAAGTCACAAACATTTAAAACGGTGGGCATCGATTTGAGACAAGAGTGGTTCCTTCACTCATGGACAACTTTATGTCGGACTTTCTAGAGCTGGAAGTGGAGAAAAATAATTTATTTTGCTGCCACAGGGCAACACAACCACAAATATTGTATATAGAGAGGTTTTAAAATAATTTAATGAGGCCTTCACTACATTAGCTGCTGTGAAGCGAAGCGAATGGGGGTTGCTAGTACCCTAATAAAGTAAAAAAATGTATTAGCTTTTAATATTTTACTACCAAATGTCATATTTTATATTAGTTTGTTTAAAAATAGGCCGTGTTTAACAATATTAGATTACATACAATAACTAGATTAATAACTTCATGAGCTGCAAGTGTAATTAACACCACTACAGTGAACAGTCTCACAGTAACAACTGACAAATATGAAGAGTAAATATTTTCAGAATGTACAGTACACACGTTGCCATGTGGTTTTAAAGCAACCATTGCTATGACAACTTCACGTCTCACTGTCGCCAGTCCCCCTTGCCCTTCCTACCGCACTAGCAAACAAGTCGGCTCCCAACTATATGAGATCTTATCTATATGAATCTTATACGCCAGCATCAAAACCACAATGAAACATTATAAGATTTTCTGCTGATTAAACAGCAGAAAAATCGTAGGAGCTGTTTTGGAGAAAATCGCAAAAAAGTGGAAAATGACACGAATAACTACTACTTCCGGTTGACCGATTTTGATGAAAATGTTCGTGTTGGGTATTCTAGTGGTACCTAAGTTTCAAATTTCAAGTTCATACGATGTTCTGTTCTTGAGATATTCTGTTCACACACACACACACACACACGCACACACACACACACACACACACACGCACACAAACCCACACACACAACACACACACCAATTGCTAATCACATGCTTTTTGGGTTCAGGGGGTCTGAAAACGTGTAGATCCGGTGAAAACTCGATTTTGAAAAATCAACAAGAAATCAATACTTTCCTTCCTATATATTCATTTAGGCAAGAGAAAGTAAAAAATGGTAATAGTTACAAGATAGATTTCCTAAGGAGGAGTTGTTGAGTTTCAAGCATGGGCCATGCATGAAATTATGAGGTTCTGAAGACGATGGTTGAAACTGAAGCAATTGCGGAGAATATCGAGAGGAAAAGGTCAAAGTGGTATGTGCACCTGCAAAGAATGGAGGAGGGGAGATGGCCTGTTAAGAGTCTTCAGTTGGGTTTGTGGGAGGGACAAAAAAAGGGCTGGTGGAGGAGGATTGGTGGGATAGAGAAAACTTGTGTCTGAGATTAGCAAGCCAACCGAATTTCGCTATTTCTCAAATAACATCACCATATTTACTTAGAGGTGATAATGTATTACGTTACGGTTTTCTTAAAAACAACCCGGCCTCAGGGTTGTATACAGGGTAAAATAATTAACCAGAAAATGGTTAATCCCGAATTCTATCCTATTTATTTAATTCCTAATCCTCATGACACATAGTTCTAATGAACTAGTTCTATTCCCCGACAAAGCTAATTCATAAAAATCAACTTCAAAATCCCAAACAGACCTAGATATGAAAAAAATAGTTCATACATTAATAAATTAAAAGATAAAAGAGTTAATTTTACTGTATATAAATAAACTAGATTACCTGTGTCTTAAGCAATTTGTAAAGGTCTGTCTCCATTAAACACTGTACTATATAAACATCTTTCATTGAATCTATTGTCACTGCCCTTAAAATGTCACGAATGTCAATTATCTGCAACAAAAATAGGTTAAATTATTGAACACAAACGTAAACTGAAACTTGTCACAAAATATATAACTCTATGGATGGATAAAACAAAAATACAGTACTAACTCGTTTATTTGGACTACTAGAAGTGATCCAGAAAATCTAAAATCAAGATATAAGTTACTAGAAACAATAGTAAATTAATAAAAATAAAATGTGATGGGGAATACTTACTGTTTTTCTTTTTTATACTTCTTTAGACAGAAACACATTACAATGTGTTTGTATATGAATAAAGTATACCAAATAACGGACAACTGTTTTAGCAGATTTTGGATACAACAGACAGCTGTTTGCTAAATTTTTTTCGTCGATTCATTATCGTGATGAATCTGGTGTGTTGTGGTTTAATAGTTCCTGCACCTTTTGTATACCATTCAATGTAGGATCCACAGTTGCACAATTTACCAGTGTGAATGTGAATAAAAAGAAGATTGTGACTCTCACTGCTATGCACTTGTTTTTCGGCATATTTCAGAGATTGTTTTTTTTTAATTTTATTTTCAAAATTATGTTGAGGAGTATGGATTTAACTTAAAAATCAATAAAGGAGATGCATTCTCATTGTTGCTAGAGAGTTATGTCCTTCACAGATATCATGAATTAAAAAGCAAAACATTAATGGCTTTGACTAATGACAGGACTGGAAAAATTCATAAATTCAACGGATAATTTCGCTGCAAACCCAAAAAGACAAACAATATAAAAAAGGAAAACCATTTCTAAACCCCACACCTTCTTTCACTTTTAAAGTGCTTAAAGATTATTCCCAATATGAAATCATTTACAAACCCACAATCTTCTTGTCATTTTTATTTTCGCTTATACCTTTTAGTTTTTCGTAGTAAAAGAGCAACGGAAATTCTGGAAACAACAACTTCCTTCATAATTTTTTTTAAAAGAGTGAATCGCAATTCATAATGAAGTTCATTATTATTAATGGTACAGTATTGCACAAGACCCATCGGGTTTATCTAGAGGTGAAGTCATCATCACGAATCAGCTGTTTAACAGCTGATTTTCAGAGACGAAGGTTCCTGGTTTAAATCCTATAAAGACAGTTACTTTTATATAGATTTGAATACTAGGCAGTGGTTACCGGTGTACTTTGATGGTTAGGGTTCAATCAACCATACTCTCTCAGGAATGGTTGGCCTGAGTCTGCACAGGGCTACACCTCATTTACCCATCATATGTCATCATCCTCTCCTCACTGGGTCATGGTGTTGCTAATTGTTCTTAAATTGAACAGATTGCAACACACACACATAAGGGATTTAAAAAAATATTAAAAATTCATTTTGGTTTATTTTAATTGAATACGGGTAAATAATGAATATTTATTATTGATGGAAAATTGTATAAAAATACTGTAAATTATTGCCTCCGTATACTAGGGACATCCTCTGACAAAGGATGGGACCTTCCCACAGTAGTGTCCGTTATATAAGGGTTTACTGTATTTACAAGTGTTTAGTTTCTCTTTATAAAGAAATCAATAATTTTTTTTAGCTTTACTTTTGTATGGTATAAAAGGCATCGTGTAATCATAAGATCACCATTATAAGTTTAAGCCAGGTGGTGTCAGGCTGCTGCTTTAAGTACACCATAATGTTGTCCAGCGATGACTTGCCAAGCAAATAAAGTAACAAGCGTGTGATCTTCATTTCAAAGCACTAATGCTTTAAATTACAGTATGAAACTGTATACTTCACATATTTAAACTTTATTCGAATACTGTATGTGGGACATATTACGATTCTAAGAATAAAATATTTTATCAAATTCAGATAAACTAGGTAATACTGTATAATATTTGTAAATTGGTGCCACATGGTACAATCATTTTCAGAATCCTGACTTTCCCAATTCTTGAGGATTTTCAATAGTATTTACAATAAATATACAATATTGAAACTTATAATTATATATTTTTGTTCACTTCGCTGCTTTTACAATGGTTAGAAAGACACCAAACATTTCAGAGGCAAGGGACACTTCTTCAATAATAATATTTTGTAAGGATTTATTTCTGGCTAATAATGTAATATATAACTCCACATTTAACTCAAATTCAACAAATGGATTCTTTCCATTATTTGTGCTACAATTGAAATGGTTTACACTTTGAAAAAATTCAAACAGGTAAGTTATATTTCTGCACGTTAAGAAGTTTGTGCATAATAATATCTGTAGCATATTCAAGGCAGTAGAAATAACAAACCGTTTAAAAAGGTCGGTTGTTGTTTAGGTCATCAGCTGAAAGGCTGGTTTAAACCTCTAGAGGTTTTACTTACTAAAACGAGGAGTGAGGTACAGTGGGTCCTCGACTTACGAACATCCGGAGATACGAACGCCAGAAACTATTTTTTTTATCACTTGATATTATTTGGGATGTAATTACAACAAAGTTTCCAAAAAATGTTTAGAGCGGTCAATGAGTTTAGAGCTGTCATGTGTTACAAAATTATTTTGGAAGAAAAGAAACTTGTAACAGTTCAAACATCCATTCAAAACTTTTTTCAAACAAAGCCAAAGCTGTAAATATTGTAAAACCATCTTCAATATGTTTTAAATTTTTATGAAAATGTTTATTTTTTATTTTATATTTTTGCTATTTTTTATTTTTAATGGTCTTTTCTTTCTGTATAAAGTATTCAATGTATTTATGTGTTAACTGTATTCAGTTGCTAAAAGTATATACAGTATGTATTAAGTTACTATAAGTAGGCCTAAATATTAAAAACGAATAAAAAAATTTAACAGATTTTATCTTTATTTAGTTGCTGATTACAATTTCACTAAGTATGCTAGTTTTTGTACGTTATGAATAGCAATTAGGTCGCTAGTGTCCGCTACGAAATCTACTGACGTGTATTCCGACTTACGAACAATTCGACTTGCGAACACTCGGTCGGTACGCATTATGTTCGTAAGTTGAGGAGCCCCTGTAGTACCTTTAACTTCACTGAGTGGAAAAGTATGCTTATCAGCTTACCAGGCCTGCTGAAAAACACCTACTTTCCACTCTGCAAATAATACCTTTAATTCATTCACCACAGGTTCTGGCTGTATAAAATTCATTAGTGTCAAAGGAGACACCTCAAGACTAGTGTCTTTTACATCTCTACCTCTTCTGTTCTTAAATGCTTCAGTCATATAATTGGCTGACCACGTGATAAGAAACAGAACTATTTTTGGTAGCCATAGAACTAGCAGATCGAGCGCAAATAATTTAACACTCCACCTGCCTGTTATGGGCAATAAAAAGGCATAATCCCATTATTACATATTTTATGAATTTTTTAAAATACTGTACTTACATTTTCATGTTTAAACCTTGTAAGAATTTTAATTTCTCGCAATGTTCTCTGGCAATATGTTTGGTGTTCAAATGGTGAAATCTTCTTAATTGCGACTTTTGTTTTTGTGACATTGTCATATGCGGATCTGAAATAAAGCAAAACATACACAAATTAGAGACTGCATTATAAGAAGTACTACTAATATCAGCACAAATATTTATTATCAATTACGGAAGAGCCTGCGCTCCAGAATAAGAGGGTTTTTACATGCCTAGATGTCACACCTTGTGGTTGATTCAGAAATAGATACACATGAAGTAATTAACATACGGTGACATTGGAAAATGGTGTTTGTGGTGTCTATTGTGTTGTTACGTTCTGTGGGCTTTTAACAGTGTAAGCTATTGCCTGGTGGGCCCCACCAGTGTTATTGTTCTCCTAATAAAAAATAAAGAGGTTTATTGTATTCCTTTAAGATCATTATATTCTTTTATGCCTTTTGGCAGGGGCGGTTTCAGGGAAGGGGCCATGGGGGCCATGGCCCTCCCCGAAATACTAGGAAAACTTAGTTTAATATTTTCTAAAAGCTATTATTTCTAACAAAACTGAATCCCAATACTCGTACCTATCAATTAATAATAATTATTTTAGTATAAAAATGAGTCAAACAGAAAGTATCTATTTTTAAATAGTATTAAGATAACAATCAGTGTTAGTAGTCAAAAGCCACTCGCATCCAGGTAGCACCTTAATTTTTCAAGATTTTCTTGATTTACAAGGACTTTGACGTAGCAAAAATTTCTCAATGAATTAAAATTGTGGTTACAGCAATACAGCATAAAAGAGGACTTTTCAATGACTCAATTACAAACAGTAAGAGCTACATAAAAACAAGATAGCCCCCCCTCGAAAATCAGCCCTGGAACCGCCCCTGCCTTTTGGATTGTCATCAATTTTTTGTATGTACTAGTATCCTTTAATAATAAAAAATTAATTAATGAATAAATTTACAGATTTTCATGAAAAAACCAGAAAATCACTAATTATCGCTAAACTAAGCGAAAAACATCGAAATCTTAAAAAAACCGTCTTATTCTATGAGAGAACAGCCTCCCCAAGAATTTCAGCAGACATGGTGCCTATCCTATCTTGTGGAGCATAAAAAATTAAGTAAATAAGGTGATTTTTAAAAAAATTGTAAGAGCCGTTTTTGAGAAAATTGTATAAAAGCGAAAAATGACACGAGAAAACTACTACTTCCAGTTGATCAATTTTGATGAAAATGTTCGTGTTGGGTCCGGCAGTAGTATCTAACTTAAGTTTTAAGTTCCTACAATGTTCCGTTCTTGAGATATTTTGTTCACAGAAACAGACACTCACACAGATCAATCGCTAAAAAAATGTTTTTTTGGTTTCAGGGGGGTCTGAAAAGTGTAGATCCGGTGAAAACTCGATTTTGAAAAATAGACATGAAAACAATACTTTCCTTCCTATATATTCATATAGGCAAGAGAAAGTAAAAATACCTCTTCACTCATCACAATTCTGAAATAATTTTTTAAAATTTAAATAACAAATTATTATGAGAGAGAGATATATAGCAAAGGAAATGAAACAGGTGGTTCAGCGGTGCTATGAACGAGTTTTAGTAATGATGCAGTTTGAATAAATTAACTGTAACATAAATGTGAAGTTTGAGTAAAATTTATATTCAGTACGGTTATTTGTGTTTATTTGTATGATGATTTATTTCAACTTTGTTATCTATTCATTTTTATTATAAAATTTCTCTGTAGTACATTTGTTGCTATCTGGTTTGTTGTTTCTGAATTATGTTGATACATTATTCATAATAATTGATCAAACGTATTTATTTCTGTCGACCTAACTCGTTCAATTCCACGTTTTAAATATAATTTGAAATATTTTACATAGAAAGCGTATCTGGAAAAGTTATTCAAAATAATTAATTATTTATAATATATAATGCGTTTTTAAAGTGTTTATCAAACGGTATTTTTTGATAATACGAGGATAACTATTATATTTCAAACCGTCAATATTTTTGTGTCTATATAACGTGAAGAGAATAAATTAATTGAATTAAACATGGTCGACAAAAATAATTGAAAACATTTTAATATATTTTGTTAAAATATTGGATTTCTTTATTATAGTCTTAATAATAAAAGATGTCATCTTTATTAAATTAAATATCAAGGGGTTAATGTCAAACAAAACTATTTACAAAAACCTAATTTTTCCGGAGAGCCATTACCATTTACTTACCATTTACCATTACAAAGTAAATTCAACAAATTAAATTATACTAAATATATTGTAGGTTATATCTATAAATAACTGAGATAATAGGAAGAGAATCTGATGAGACGTAGTTTTTTTGCTCTCCTGAAAACCTGAAAAATATTAGGTTTTTGTAGATAGTGTTGATTGACATTAACCCCTCGATACGGGGGTATTTTTTAAATTTTCTTCTTCTTCTTCTTATTACTATCAAGGATTAGGCATAAGCCTGTTCTCAACTCACAAACCATCCTGCACATCTACAGAAACATGAGACATTCCAACCCATACATCTCGACTACTGCCATCTTCTTCGAGGTCTTCCCACCTCCCTTCTTCCAACTGGAACATTTTCCGTCACGTTTAGAGGTATTCTCTCCTCTGGCATCCGTTCCAAATGTTGCCTCCATTGATTCCGGTACTCCTCCACTTCTTTATTCAAACAAAATACACCCAAATCAGATCTAATTTCTTCGTTATGTATTACATCCAGCCTCGAGCAGCCCTTCACCCTTCTTAAAAACCTCATTTCAGCTGCTTGGATCCTACTTTCTTGGTGTTTTGTGGTAACCCATGACTCACTTCCATAAAGAAGGACTGGGGCTGCCATTACCTTGTAGAACTTCATTACTGTCTCTGTTCTAGCTCTGTTACCCACTGTCCTGTTAATGGCACCACAAATAGCTTGAATTACAATGCAAGAATTTTTTAAATAATGTTCGTATTTAATGGTTGTTGTTGTTTAGGTCATTAGCCAAAAGGCTGGTTTGAACCTATTGAGGTTTAATTAAGTAAAACAAGGATTGAGGTGGTTTACTATTGTCTTCCTCACTGAGTCGAAAAGTATGCTTATCAGGATGTTAGGCTCTCTGAAAAGCATCTACTTTCCACCCTGCATATGATACCTTCACTTCATTCACCACAGGGTCTGGCTGTATAATGAAATTCATTACTCTAAGATGAGATAACTCTGAATAGTGTATTTTACACCTCTGCCTATTCTGTTCTTAAAAGATTCATTCATATAATTGGCTGACCATGTGATAAGAAACAGAACTATTTTTGTAGCCCTGGAACTAACTAGCAGATCGAGGGAAAAAAATTTAACATTCCACCTGCCTGTCATAGGCATGTATTTTCAGTATTTTTAATAGTAGTACTTAAAAACTTTTTTAAAATAATTTTTATGTATACTCCAATACATGGTCAGAACTCTTAGTCAAGAAGAGTTTTTTTGTATAAGTACATTATTTAGTTAAAAATATTGTATCTAGCATAGTTTAATAATAAATTGTAACGTTCATTTAACTAAATGAAATAAATAAATAATTAAGCTCCATATTTTATAAGAAAACACCGCCAACAGTGTTGCTTAACACTGCCGGTCCGAAGCCCGGGGCCCCATCCGGCAAGAGATGGGGAAGTGTGGAGGGGGAGGAGTAACAACCTCGTTAAAAAACCTGGGTCCATCTGGCTCCGGATGGTAGCACCCAGTAAGGGCCCCTGCCTAGGGTTACAGGTGAAAACCGGTCAACGGCCTCGAAGGCGGAAGAGGAAGAAATTCCCAACGGCGGAGAGGGCGGAAGAACCTAGAGCGTCATCTCGAACGAACTGGTCTGCATGCTTGGAGGCAGTGAGGTGGCAGCCCCACCACTAAGCTTAACCTGCGCAGCGCCCGTAACGCGGCCAGGGGATTTCTCTTAAAACTGACAGTACCCAAAGCAGCCTCGGACAGGACAGGAATTTTGGAAACATAAATGGAAACGAAAAAATAGACAACGATGGTGTAGTCACCTGGACAGAATGCCAAACGAAAGGATGCCAGTGGCAGCTTTAAATTATCAGCCAGTTGGCAGAAGAGATGTAGGGAGGCCGAGAGGGAGATGGGTACCGGAACAGGTTCATGTAACCTAATCCTTGGAAGTGAAGATGATGATGATTTTATAAGAAGAAAACACAGTAAATTTTATTTTTTTCAAACATTTGTCACATCGCTCAACAAGTTTTTGAATTCCGACGTTAAGAAAACTGCCGCCTGTGAAGAAGCCCAATCGATGACTGCAGTTTTCACTTCTTCATCATCGTTAAACCTTTGACCACCGAAAAACTCTTTTGAAAAATGAAACAAGTGAAAATCACTTAAGGTCTGGATTGAAATGAGGATGATGCAGTTGTTCCATCCAAAAGATCTGATTCGATCTTCTGTTTAAGCAGAAATATGTGGTCTTGCACTGTCATGGATCACCATCACACCCAGATAACACAAGGTAATGCGGCTAGAAAGGCAGATGACTTTGCACCCAATAATTTTCACTTGTTTCAGTTTATAAAAAAGTTCCTTGATGGTCAACGGTTCAACAACGACGAAGAAGTAAAACCTGCAGTCATGGATTGATTGGGCTTCTTCAAAAATGTTGGATTTCGTAAAACTGGTGTGAACCACTCACACAACTTTCTCTTGGCAATGTAGACAATGAGCAACATAACATAATTTTAATTGTGAGTGAATGACTTAAAATGAAAATCAACCTATGTACGACTCGGAAAATCACAAATTCGCTGAATGAAGCGTTGTAGAAAAAATATTTGAAATAAAAGTAGTAGGTTTTTAAAATTTTCTACAACTTTAATACTACATACATTTTTTCCCTAAAATGGATGTTAAGATCAAAACCTTAAAAAATAATCTTTACCGCTGAGCACAGCTTTCCCAAGAAATTCATGGTCCTTACATATAAATGGCGCTTACCCTATCTTATAGAGCAAAAAAATGTACTGAATGAGTTGATTTAAAAAAAATAAGAGCTATTTATGAGGAATTGCAAAAAGTTGATAAATCACACACACAAACTTCTACTTCCGGTGGATCAATTTTGATGAAAATGTTTGTGTCAAGTCCCCCATAGTGATACTGAAGTTCCAATTGACAACTTGTACACTATTCTGTTCTTGAGATCGGGTCCCGCATAGTGATAGTTAAGTTCCAATTGACAACTTGTACACTATTCTGTTCTTGAGATCGGGTCCCTCATAGTGATAGTTAAGTTCCAATTGACAACTTGTACACTATTCTGTTCTTGAGATCGGGTCCCGCATAGTGATACTTAAATTCCAATTGACAACTTGTACACTATTCTGTTCTTGAGATCGGGTCCCCCATAGTGATACTTAAGTTCCAATTTACAAAAATTGACACGAAAACACTTCACTTCCCTACACCCTAATCTTCTTCCCTATTCATACAGGACATGAGAGTAAAAATTAATAAATACAACTTCCGAGCTTTAAATTTAAAACTTTTGAAAATTTGGTTTTTCCTGGTGCAAACTGAATTTAACAGCAAAAAATATATAACTGGCTTAATTTTTTTAAATAAATGCATACCTATACTATTTTTCAGGGCTTATGAGCTTTGAACGTACGCTTTGCTCCCTACCCACTTCACAGCTAGCCAATGACTTGCCAGCAACGTTGCCAACACTCTCGTAGTTCTGTTATATATTTTGTAAGCCATTTTTTTTGGTCTTTCAATCATAACCTATGAACATACAATCAGTTGATTATATTATAAAGTACTGTATTGCATGTTAATGCGCTCTATAATCGATGTGTTCAGTACGAGATGCATGACACGAGTGAACTACTGCAGCTCTTATACGCATGGGGAAGAAATGTTAGTCACACTTAAACATTCGTACAATCTGACAATGCTGGCAAACATTCTGATTGGTCAAAACGCGTGGAACAGGAGAGCTCATCAACCATGAAAAGCATTATAGTAAAAAAAATTTACTTCAAAAATTTTAACACAATTAAATAATACAAAATTTATTTACCATTAAAATAAAATTTAGTTGATGTTACTAAATAAACTGTACATACAAATAAATCAATGTAGTTGATATGTTCAAACTTTTAAAAAAATTCAAAAATTAAAGCTGTTATAAATTTACGAAAATGTAAACAGACAGCTAAAACTAAATAAAAATAAATCAAAATTCTTAAAATATTCAATACAAAGAAACAATTCAGCACAGTAACAAATTGTGAAGTGAAATTCATCCGTCATTTTAAGTTTAGGAAAATAAAAGAGAAATTGAAAAAAGTACGAAAAAGGGAAAGAAATAATGAAGCGATCACTCAGAATAATAAAAAAAAGAACATACTCCATGAATAATCTGTAATCGTCTGTCACTGACACAAACTTTCTTTTCATAATATTTTACGACAACAAATTCTATGAAACAATTTTCTTTGAGTACCAAAGCCAAAAGAATTTTCTGTTTGAAAAATAGCTAATAATGGAACAACAACTTTTTACTTTCACTTAACATTCAAAATATTAGCAATTGTAATAAATCGTATCAAAAAAATAAAAATGTTTTTATGATTCAACCCAATCTACAAATTACTTTCATGATCTGTTCTTGCCAATATTAAATGAAAATGGCTGCCTCCGTGGCATAGTGGTTAACACGCTAGCCTACTAAGTGGAGATCCTGGTTTCGATGACTGGCTAGAGTTTAAAATTATTACGTGCCAAAACCCATCATTACAGTTTCTTAACCCACCGTAGTTGCTAATGATCAAGCTGTCGATACGACTTTAAATAAAAGAAGAAAAAGAAAAACACCTTACTTTAATCATGAGTGATGTAAAATGAAAATTGACTGCTTGGTTTAAAAACACGGAAAATCACTATTTGACACTAAATAATTAGGCTCTGAAGAGAAAAGTGCTTAAAATAAATGTTGCAGGTTGTTTAATTTTCTGTAACTTTTATTATATACACTTTTGTCGTAAAATGTTGCAAAAACTCAAGTTGCAATCTTAAAAAATCAATTTTCTTACCAAATTTTTATGAAAAAAAAATCAGAAAATCACCAATTGCCGCTAAACTAAGCATTGTACAAAGTAATGTTTTAAATGAAAGTTGTAGGTTTTTAAATAATCTACAACTTTGATTACGTACACTTTTGCCTTAGTATGCATACCAACGCCACAGTCTAAAAAAATTTTTTTTTCTACCAGAGCACAGCCTTCCCAAGAATTTTAGCAGACAGGGCTTACCCTATCTTGTAGTGCATAAAAAATGTAGTAAATGAAGTGATTTAAAAAAAATTTGGTGTGAAAAACTCACACAACTTTCTCTTGCCAGTGCAAATAATTAACAATAAACCTAACATTAGTAATAAAACATTAGAAATAAACAAAAAACTAACCTCAATAAACATAACCTTATTTTAATCATGAGTGAAAGACGCAAAATGAAAATCGACCTCAGTTAGGCTTAAAAATACGAAAAGTCACTCTTTCACGCTAAACTAGGCTCTTTAGAGAAAAATGCTTTAAATAAAAGTTATAGATCTTTTAATTTACTATAAAATTGATTATATAAACTTTTGTCGTTAAATGCATTCTAAGGCCGAAATCTTAAAGAAATCGATTTTTCACACGTTTTCGTGAGAAAAAATTAGAAAATCGCTAATTACTGCTAAACTAAGCGTTATACAAAAAAATGTTTGAAATAAAAGTTGTAGAATTTTAAATTCTCTACAACTTTTATTATAAAAATTTTTGCGCTAAATTGCATATTGAAGCTGTAATCTTAAAAAAACTATGATTTTACGTGAAAACAGCCTCACCAAGAATTTCAGCAAACATAACGCCTACCCTATCTTGTAGAGAATAAAAAATTGAGTAAATGAGGCGATTTTTAAAAAAATCGTAGGACCAGTTTTTGAGAAAATCGCAAAAAAGTGAAAAATTACACGAATAAACTACTACATCCGGTTGACCGATTTTGATGAAAATGTTCGTGTCGGGTCCGATAATGGTATGTAACTTAAGTTTCAAGTTTCAAGTTCGTACGACGTTCCGTTCTTGAGATATTTTGTTTACACACACACACACACACACACACACACACACACACACACACACACACACACACACACACACACACACACACACACACACACACACACAGACCAATCGCTAAAAACATGTTTTTTGGGTTCAGGGGGTCTGAAAACGTATAGATCCGGTGAAAACTCGATTTCTAAAAATCGACATGAAAACAATACTTTCCTTCCTATATATTCATATAGGCAAGAGAAAGAATAAATCATAGGAGCCATTTTTTAAGAAAATTGCAAAAAAGTGAAAAATTACACAAATAAAATCCTACTTCTGGTTGCCCAATTTTGATGAAAACATTTGTGTACATTAGTGGTACCTAACTTAAGTTTCAAGTTTCCACTTTGTATAATATTCGGTTCTTGAGATATTTTGTTCATACATAAACACACCCACACACCAATCGATAAAAAAATTTTTTTGGGGTTTAAAAGAGCCTGAATACGTGTATAAACGATGAAAACCCAATTTCAAAAAATTGACTTGAAAATAAAATTTTACTTCCCTATATTCATTCATATAGGGTAAGCGAAAGTAAATTTCATACATGAAATTTAAAGAACACACTTCATGTAACATTTTTTGAGAAAACATTGATATTGAGAAAACCGGAATAAACCGAGAAAACTTATGAACTGAACCAAATTCAGACAACTAATTACTTCTTCTTCTTTGAGTGCCTATCCGCTACGGATGTGGGCGACCATTATGGCTATTTTGACTTTATCCGCTGCCAACCGGAACAATTGCATGGAGCTCCTACCAAACCAGGTTCGCAAGTTCCCAAGCCAGGATATTCTTCTCCTACCAGCAATTTGATCCCGATAAAATAAAATAAAAAATTTTATTTTATACATAATCACTTATTATCACCTTCAATATACACTCCTTCTTTATCCCTACAACGCTCCATGCGAATTTTCCATCGTTGGAACAGGTAGAAGTCACATGGTGCAAGATCTGGTGAATAAGGTGGATGTTCTAACACTGAGATGCTGTACTTGGCTAAGAACCTCTTGACAGATAACGCGAAATGAGCTGGCACCTTGTCTTGGTAGAGAACCCATGATTATTCCTTCCACATTTCAGGACGTTTTTTCCTTACTCTTTGGCGTAGTTTAGAAAGTACCTCAAGATAACAATATTAATTCATCGTTTGACCTTGAAGAACCCAGGGAAGGTACACAATCCCATGGATATAAAAAAAAAAACAATCATCATTGCTTTAAATTTTGACTTACTCATTTGAGCTTTTTTGGCTCTCGGTGAAGTTCGGTTCTTCCAGTGCATGGATTGACACTTCGTTTCCGGATCATAAGTAAAAAAACCACGTTTCATCACATATTATTATCTTCAACCTGTTCCCTAAGGTGAAATCTGCATAAAGAGGGACAAGATTTGAGTCTGTGGAAGCTGTAAAAGAGAAAGTGGCACGTGTCCTGAGAGAGCTGACAGAAGATGACTTTCAGTTCACTGGTAGATGCTCTTGAAGTAAATACACATGTTAACATAGAGTCCGTAGTGCAGTTCTTGAATCAAATGTTATTAACAGTTAATGGGAAAAAGTGTCAGTACTTGCAGTTCAAAAATAAACATAACGTTAAAGAAAGTAGAGAAGTGGATGTATTTATTCATAATAATAGTTTAGAGCATGTAGAAACAGTGAAGTTCCTGGGCGTATCTCTAGATAGATCTTTGTCTTGGGACTTCTATACCAATCAAGTTTGTAGTAAAATATCATCTGGGGTATTTGCACTAAAACAAATCGCCAGATTAAATGATAAAAAATTACTAATGGCAGCTTATTATGGCCTCATTCTGTCTCATATCCGGTATGGTATTTTAGTATGGGGTAATTCTAGCATGGGTAATATGAATAGGGTTTTTAAAATTCAAAAGAAAGCTATTAGGTGTATGGTGGGAGCTAACCAGCTAACCTCATGCAGGCCACTATTTAAGGAGCTTAAATTGCTTACAGTTCCCTGTCTCTACATTTTTGAGGTGATTATGTATGTTAGGCAAAATAATTTTATGCAGAATTTCAATGTTCACAATCATAACACGAGAAACAGGAATGATTATTATGTGGCTAATCACTCCACAAAATTGTTTGAACAAAAACCTACTTATGCAGGGAGAAAATTCATAAATAAATTACCCCAATCTTTAAAGTGTTGTGAGGATTTGAATTCCTTTAAAAAAAATTTAAAAAATTACTTGATCGGTGAAACTTTTTATAGCGTACAAGAATTTCTTTCTTGATAGTAGTGATACATAGTGTGTTTCTTATATGTATTTCAGGTGTTACATCTGACGACATGTCCTATACTCCTCCTGGAGTCTCCAGGGCGTAAAAAAAAAAAAAAAAAAAAAGCACTGTTTCCAACAATAGAAAATTCGTATGGAGCGTTGTAGAGATAGAGAAGGAGTGTATATTGAAGGTGACAATAAGTGATTATGTATAAAATAAAAATAAATTTTTTTACAACATCAGTCTCGTTATTTAATAGCCACACCTCATATACAAGCTGACCACAGTGAATTGTAAAAAATTACGGAGATATAGAAGAGTACAAGAGAGCATCATTGGAAGAGTATAACAACCACTTGCAAGTGGAATTTCAGGGATGTAAACCTTCTAAAATCACAAAAGTAATTTGGTACGGTTGGAAACATGGGAACACTAATTGGAAATCTGATTACGAGTGGGAGGGAACCTAATTTATTTTACACTCAGTTGAGGATGTCGTTGAGTAGAGGCAATTTTTAATGGACTAAACAAAACAAAAATCGCAACAAACAATTTTAGTTTGCAAAAAACATTACTATTCACAAGTTTTTTAAAATTTTTACTGTTTCTAGGACCAGCTTATATTGTAATTAAAATAAATACAAATTTTTCTACAAATAATATTCTTTATTCTTTCATCTTACATTATTAATACATAGTTTTAAATGGCTAACATACTAATACAGTAATGCAGTAATTTAAGTAAACAATTGGCAAACAAAGTACAGTCACTTGAGTCACGAGTTTGCCCTTGTTTGTAACGAGGGGTAAAGGGGAACAGCACCAGTGCGCATGCGCGACTGCTTTAATTTCAGTACGACAAACATAAAAACTTGTACTATAACCCACAGCATATACAGTATATCCTTTTGTAGGTTAACTGTACAACTGTTCGTTACCACAAAAATAAATGTCCGTTTATCGAAAATGTGGTCGAATTATTCACAGTGCTGAACGCAATGTAATAAAATGTTGTGAAGTTGAAGCTAAACAAAAATGCCTATCCGTGCCTCTTAACAAAAGCCATGAGCGAGCGGCTAACTACTGTGATGTTTCTCTTTCCATAATTTGAAAAATAAAGAAGGAAATTAAGAACGTGAAGAAGCTATTCTTTAACAGTTTTGCTGACACCTGGTTAAAAATGAAAACGGTTAGGTAGATACTTGAGAGACTGATAATGAAAACGCCGGTGACAGCAATAGTAAAGAAGGCGATTCATTCGTTTAGGTAGATACTTGAGAGACTGATAATGAAAACGCCGATGACAGCAATAGTAAAGAAGGCGATTCATTCGTAATTACAGTAAATCAAACATTTCTAGTCATGTAATTAACCTATAGGCAATATTACAGGTCATATTTATTTCTCATAAGATTTATGAAGAAAACATTTTCCCGGAACAAACCACAGCTTACAAAATTTATCTAAAAACTTCACAGTAGTGAAATGTACAAGTAGCGTCTCTCACTGTTGAGGTTGGCAGCACTGTAAATACATCATTTCCCTTCCTCACAGCCCATACATACGCAAAAGGCAAACTCGTGACTTCAGTATCTATACCTGTTGTGGTAGAAAGATAAACAGAGAAGCAACTAAATTGATCAATCTACCGCTTGAACACGGGAAACCGTGGCTGGGTAGGTTAATTTCCCGACCACAATATAATATGAGTAAATTTTCATGTAATCGATTGTGAATTGTTGTTTAGGTCATCAGCCGAAAGGCTGGTTTGAACCTCAAGAGGCTTTACTAAGTAAAACGACAAGTAAGGTAGATTACCCTGCTTTCCTCACTCGTTAGAAAAGTATGCTTATTAGCATGTCAGGCCCTCTAAAAAGCATTTACTTTCCACCCAGCAAATGACACCTTTACTTCGTATATGACAGGGTCTGGCTGTATAAAGAAATTAATTACTCTCAGAGGAGATAACTCTGACTAGTATCTTTTACACCTGTACCTTTTCTGTTCTTAAATACTTCAATCATATAATTGGCTGACCATGTGATAAGAAACAGAACTATTTTTTATAGCCCTGGAACTAGCAGATCGAGTGCAAATAATTTAACACTACCTGTCTGTTATGGGCATATTTGTGAATGTAAATAATATACGAAAAAATTAAGTGAAGTTAAACAGTTTCATCGAAAAAATCTGTTTAATCAAGTAGGCCTACCTTAACAATTTAATTCACTATTGGTTAAACATATATTTTTTTAAAGTTTATTTTAAGTCGCTTCAAGATATTATTGGTTATAAGCGATTACTTTGAGTTAAGGAACAGTGACTTTAAACTTTTAATAATTTTCCAGACCTTAGCCGGGCATTGAACCTGGGACCTCTTCTTTGCAGTATAGCACACTAACCAATGAGCTATGGAGATTGCCACATATAAATTTTCATTTAAATCATTAATTTCCAAAATTGTAACAGTAATAATTCTCCATCAATCAATAATGGACAATGTAAAAAAAAATTCAACAATAAAATAATAAATAAAGTGAAAAAGGTTAATGACTAATCTAAAATTTTAATGGAGAATAGATGACAAATGTTATTTAAAAGCATGACATACCGATAAATTTCCCCCAATGTTACAATTTCAAATTATATTATTTAATCAACTCAATAAAATGTAAATGTAATTAGAACTGGAATTTAATTCAAAAAATAAAACACTAAAAAAAATCCAGCAATAAAATACAAATTTTAACATTAAATAAACAACGAAAATCATTTTGACAAACTAAATAAATTTACTAACAGAGAAACGAAAAGCAATTATTTTATAAAAGAAGAGTTCTCTATATTTTATTTTCTCCCCTTTCTCTCATATTGTCATGTGTTTTTTACACACACGTAAACACACTTTGAGAAGTACATTGAATAATTTGTTTAAATAGGTATGTACTCCGTACATCTCGTACATATATCACTAACACATATGCTATTAAGCTTAAATACGGTGAAAATACCAATAGATAATTTCTCTAATGTTTACAATCTACAAAAAACCAATCCGAAAAAATTCTGGAGTGAAAAACTCATACCACTCTCTCTTGCACATGAAGAAAATAAACCACATAATCTATGTTTAATCATGAGTAAACAATGTAAAATTACAAACATAAGTTATTTGAATCATGAATGAATGACATACTTTCACATTTTTCATTTCCTGTAACTTTGATTATAGACACATTTGTTGTAAAATACGTCCTAAGGCCATAATATTAAAAAAATCCCATTTTGCTGAGAAAAATACAGAAAATCACTAATTGACGCTAAACTAAGCGTTGTAGAAAGAAATGATTGAAATAAAAGTTGTATGATTTTTAATTTTCTACGAATTTAACTAGAAACAAATTAAAAGCCATAATCTTACAAAAAAATTACTACGAGAGCACAGCCTCTCTAAAATTTTTCGGAAACATGGCGCTTACCTTTTCTTATAGAACATTAAAAAATGTAGTAAATAAGATGTTTTTTAAAAAAAAAGTTTTTTAAAAAATTGCAAAAAAAACTTAAAAATTGCATGAATTAACTAATATTTTCAGTTGATCGATTTTGATGAAAATTTCATGTCGTGTCCTGTAGGTATCACTAAAGTCGCAAGTAGAGTCTGTCTACGCTAAGAGTACTCCGATATAGGCAACAAGCAACACAAGTGAGCATGCGCATTAATTAAAAATAAACACAGCATGATCAAAAACAAAATTCCATAAAACACTAATTTGCTCTAAGCTTACTATTATAATGACAACACTTTCAGTTCTCTTTATGAAACTACAATAATTACACGTAATCTGAACGATATAATTGAAAAAGCTTAAAGGATTATGTTTATTTTAACTGGATGTAGATTGTAGATTTTTACTTTCTCTTGCCTATATGAATATATAGGAAGGAAAGTATTGTTTTCATGTCGAATTTTCGAAATCGAGTTTTCACCGGATCTATACGTTTTCAGACCCCCTGAATCCAAAAAACATGTTTTTAGCGATTGGTCTGTGTGTGTGTCTGTGTGTGTGTGTGTGTGTGTGTGTGTGTGTGTGTGTGTGTGTGTATGTGTGTATGAACAGAATATCTCAAGAACGGAACATCGTACGAACTTGAAACTTGAAACTTAAGTTACGTACCACTACCGGACTCGACACGAACATTTTCATCAAAATCGGTCAACCGGAAGTGGTAGTTTATTCGTGTAATTTTTCACTTTTTTGCGATTTTCACAAAAACTGGTCCTACGATTTTTTTTTAAATCGCCTGGTTTACTCAATTTTTTATTCTCTACAAGATAGGGTAGGCGCCATGTTTGCTGAAATTCTGCGTGAGGCTGTTTTTACGTAAAAACATTTTATTTTTAAGATTGCGGCTTTAATATGCATTTTAGCGCAAAACGTTATATAATATAAGTTGTAGAAAATTTAAAAACCTACAACTTTTAATTTCAAACATTTTTTTGTATAACGCTTAGTTTAGCGGTAATTTGCGATTTTCTGTGTTTTTCTCACGAAAATGTGTGAAAAATTGATTTTTTTAAGATTTCGGCCTTAGTATGCATTTTACGACAAAAGTGTATATAATTTAATTTATAGAAAATTAAAAGATCTACAACTTTTATTTAAAGCATTTTTCTCTACAGAGCCTAGTTTAGAGAGAAAGAGTGATTTTCCGTATTTCTAAGCCAAACTGAGGTTGATTTTCATTTTGCATCATTCACATCATGATTAAAATAAGGTTATGTTTTTGAGGTTAGTTTTTTGTTTATTTCTAATATTTTGTTATTAATGTTAGGTTTATTGTTAATTATTTGCATTGGCAAGAGAAAGTTGTGTGAGTGTTTCACACCAGATATTTATGGTTATGATGGAATGTGGTGTAAGATAATTGTCAGGCGGAGAGGCAGACGCGCCAAATAAAGTAAAACTTTCGTTTACAACGTATAGGCGCTTGCCTCACGCCGAGTAGATAGACTATAGTACCTAACTTAAGATCCATGTTTCAACTTCGTACAATATTCTGTTCTTGAGATATTTTGTTCACATACAAACAAAGTCCAATTGCTAAGAACATGTTTTTTTGGGTTCAAGGGTCCTGAAAACGTGTATTTCCGGTGAAAACTCAAGATTTTGAAAAATCAACATGTAAACAATACTTTCCTTCCCTATAGGGCAAGAGAAAGTAAAAAAAATCTGGTGTGAAACACTCACACAACTTTCTCTTGCCAATGCAAATAATAAACAATAATCCTAACATTAGTAATAAAACATAAGAAATAAACAAAAAACTAACCTCAATTAACATAACCTAATTTTAATCATGAGTAAAAGACGCAAAATGAAAATCAACCTCAGTTTGGCTTAGAAATACGGAAAATCACTCTTTCTCTCTAAACTAGGCTCTGTAGAGAAAAATGCTCTAAATAAAAGTTGTAGATCTTTTAATTTTCTATAAATTTAATTATATACACTTTCGTCGTAAAATGCATACTAAGGCCGAAATCTTTAAAAAATCAATTTTTCACACATTTTCGTGAGAAAAAAACAGAAAATCGCAAATTACCGCTAAACTAAGCGTTATACAAAAAAATGTTTGAAATAAAAGTTGTAGAATTTTACATTCTCTACAACTTTTATGATATAACGTTTTGCGCTAAAATGCATTGTCAAGCCGCAATCTTAAAAAGAAAATGTTTTACGTAAAAATAGCCTCACGCAGAATTTTAGCAAACATGGCGCCTACCCTATCTTGTAGAGCATAAAAAATTTAGTAAACCAGGCGATTTAAAAAAAAAATCGTAGGACCAGTTTTTTGAGAAAATTGCAAAAAAGTGAAAAATTACACGAATAAAACTACTACTTCCGGTTGACCGATTTTGATGAAAATGTTCGTGTCGGGTCCAGTAGTGGTATGGAACTTAAGTTTCAAGTTTCAAGTTCGTACGATGTTTCGTTCTTGAGATTATTCTGTTCACACACACACACACACAGACCAATCGCTAAAAACATGTTTTTTGGGGTTCAGGGGGTCTGAAAACGTATAGATCCGGTGAAAACTCGATTTTGAAAAATCGACATGAAAACAATACTTTTTTCCTATATATTCATATAGGCAAGAGAAAGTAATAGATTCAAACAATTTTTATCAAAGTAAAGATCTAAAAAGTGTAACCAGTATATTCTATATCCCAATAATAGCATTTTCCAATTATTTTTGTGACTAAGGAAAACAGAAACATATTGCCAATAATTTAACACTAACGCAAACTAAGAGAAAGTGATATGTACATCTGCAAGATATCATTTTGGTTAATGATAGGAAAGTTTACCACGTAAACTTTTATTAATGGGAAAGAAAACCGAGGTGGTAATGGGAACTGACAGAAAGGAAAAATAGAAATGTCATCTTCCAGCAGTTTGAAACAAGATCCACTCTCAAATTTATTAACAATGAAGCATCAAAAATAACTTCAAAAAATCTGGTATGAAACACTCACACAACTTTCTCTTGCCAATGCAAATAATTAACAATAAACCTAAAATTAGTAATAAAACATTAGAAATAAACAAAAAACTAACCTCAAAAAACATAACCTTATTTTAATCATGAGTGAAATACGTTAATTGAAAATCAACCTCAGTTTGGCTTAAAAATACGGGAAATCACTCTTTCACGCTATACTAGGCTCGGTAGAGAAAAATGCTTTAAATAAAAGTTGTAGATCTTTTAATTTTTTTATAAATTTGGTTATATACACTTATGTCGTAAAATGAGTAATAAGGGCCGAAATGTTTAAAAAAATCGATTTTTCACAACGTTTTCGTGAGAAAAAAAACAGAAAATCGCTAATTACCGCTAAACTAAGCGTTATACAAAAAAATGTTTGAAATAACATACATTTATATACATTTTTGCGCTGAAATGCATAATAAAGCCGCAATCTTAAAAAAAACAATTCTTTTACGCGAAAACAGCCTCACCAAGAATTTCAGGAAACATGGCGCCTACCCTATCTTGTAGAGCATAAAAATGTAGTAACTCAGGAGATTTTTAAAAAAATCGTAGGACCAGTTTTTGAGAAAATCGCAAAAAAGTGAAAAATGACACGAATAAACTACTACTTCCGGTAGACCGATTTTGATGAAAATGTTCGTGTCGGGTCCGGTAGTGGTATGTAACTTAAGTCTCAAGTTTTAAGCTCGTACGATGTTTCGTTCGAGATATTTTGTACACACACACATACACACACACACGCACGCACACACATCAATCGCTAAAAACATGTTTTTTGGGTTCAGGGGGTCTGAAAACGTGTAAATCCGATGAAAACTCGATTTTAAAAAATCGACATGAAAACAATACTTTCCTTCCTATATATTCATATAGGCAAGTAAAATCTCTAATTACAAACATTATTGTATTAAATATTTAAGTGGAAAATTATGTACTAGTCAATTAGCTTGATCTACAAAAAAAAAATATATAACATAATAATTATATTATTTCAAAGATGAAATTACAATAATTTTTTTAGTTTTTAAGCGGAACAGTGGGTTTTGACACTTAATAGTTTTTAAACACTAGCTTGGATTCGAATCCAGGACATCCCCTTAATAGACTAGTGCACTAACCACTACACCATCAAAGTGGCTACACCAAAAATTATATTACTACACAATTAAAGATTCTCACAACTACTTGAAAATTACGAGATTTTACTTTTTACTTTTATTGGTTTTATGCCCAACTGCTTTGCAATTACTGTATATGCAGATGATGAGAACAGGGTAAATGAAATGAGTGACTCTCGAACAAACCAGGAATCGAACCTAAGACCCCTGGCAACAACACCACAGGCTGGCCTAAAATCATAAGAAGGCAGAATTCCACATTATATTGTTTTATTATTACTAGGTATAAAAATTAATTTATATTTTTACTTTCTCTTTCCCTATATGAATTTAAAATTCATAATGTATTGTTTTCCTATCAATTTTTCGAACCCACGTTTCCACCTAAAATACACATTTCCAGGCCCCCTAAAACCAAAGACATGTTTGTAGCAATTGGTCTATGGGTGTATGAACAAAATATCTTGAGTACAAAATATTGTACAAAGTTGAAACTTGGAACATAAGTTAGGTACCACCATGGCACCTGCATGAATATTTTCATCAAAATTGGTTAACCATAAATAGTAGTTTCTTCGTGTGATTTTTTACTTTTCTGAAATTTCTCAAAAACGGCTCCTACGATTTTTTTAAAAATTGCATGATCTACTACTGAATTTTTATGGTCTATAAGATAATGTAAGTGTCATGGCTGCTGAAATTCTTGGGGGCTGTCTTCTTGTTGTATTTTTTAAAAGATTGCGGCCTTAATTTGCATTTTGGGTCAAAAATGTATATATTTAAAGTTGTAGACAATTTAAAAAATATACAACTTTTATTTCAAACATTTTTTTTCTACTATGTTAAGTTTAACGACAATTAGTGTTTTTCTGTATTTTCCTCATTAAAACCGGTAAAAATGTATTTTTTATATTACGGCCTTGGTATGCATTTTACGAGAAAAGTGTACATAATCAAAGGTTAAACGAAATAAAAACATCAAATTTTATTTCAAGCATGTTTTTATAGAGCCTATTTTAGCGTTAAATTATTGATTTTCCATATAAGTCGAACAGAGGTTGATCTTCATTTACGTCATTCACTCATGATTAAACACAGGTTATAATACTGTGACAATATCGTAAAGACATGGTTCGCGTAATTTCTAGAATTTCATTCATGGAAATAGTAAAGAGAGGATAATAGAGTGAAATAGTAACAATAAGTGACAATAAGACAAGAGGAACAATGAGGTGGCTATAAAGGTATGCCTATTCATAAAAGTTGTTTGAAAGGACACTGCGCTATTATCTATGAAAAGGTCGGCCTGTAACAGCTTCTATTTACAAAAGACCTATTGTTGACTTATTTACAATAGATTTTTTCTAGCACTCATTTATAAAGGGTTAATTTTTTTGTACTTTATCATTTGCATGGAGTTTCTCTGCTTTTTCTGGAATGATCTTTTTAAATGAGTATATAAAGAGACCCCCGAGCGCGGTCAGAGTCAGTATTTAGTTTGATCTTTGACGAGTGGTTACGGTGCGTATTACAGGTTACGTATCCGAGCATTGTAGTGATTCACGATTGTTATACTGCCTTTGTTTGTGTGTGTATTGTGTAAAGTCTTTGTGTAGGTGTATTAAGTTCAGTTTTTGTGTATTCAGTTTCATTTTGTATGTGTAGTCTATAAAATTGGTTGTAAGTAGTGCTAAGTAAATTATTAAGTTATTTATTGTTTATTTTTTATTTTAAGCAAATTAATAAGTTATTTATTGTATTACTTTATTATAATTAGTTTATTATTTATTTTGTAAATCGTTTAGTGTAATAAATATTTGTAATTGTAAACTTTAGTGTATTAATTATTTAATAACCTAGATCCCGAAACGGACCTTAGCGATAAGTGTCACAATACGTTTTATTATTCATATTGGCAAGAGAAAGTCGTTGAGTTTTTCAAACCAGATTTTTTAATTAAGGGGAATCATAGCCCTTTTGGGTACAACGTATAGAATACAATTTTTAAAATAACATTATCGATAATTTCATTCCTTTGACAGACGAAGCAGGGCAGACGATGTAGCATCCGCAACAAGTGTCAAGGGGATTTAAAGCAGGAGGTATAAAGCACTAAAATTAAAAAGACTAAAAAGACAAAAAACGAGCGACAGACCTTGCCTGATAATTTAGACATTCTGGAGCCTTGTATGAATATTCATTGAATACATTCAAATTTTATACAAAAGAAAAAAATTTGTTGTATTAAACACTCACAAGACTTTCTCATGCTAATGTAAACAATGGAAAATATACCCAATGTTTAATAATGAGTAAACAATGTAAAATGAAAAAAATAACTTCATTTTAATCATTGTAAATGACGCAAAATAAAAATCAACCTCTGTTGAAAATAATGTTTGAAATAAAATCTGGAATTTTTAAAATCTTTATAACTTTGATAACATAGGCTATATTTTTGTCGTAAAATGCATACTTACCGCAATCGTAAAAAACCACATCTTTTACTGGTTTCGATGAGCAAAATACAGAAAATCACTAATTGACGCTAAGCTTAAAGTTATAGAAAAACTTTTGGAAACTAAAGTTGTAAGTTTTCTAATTTTCTACAACTTTAATTAGTATACAAACCGGGTGATTCAGAACTACACACAATCTAGCAGTAGCTCATACTATAGTTAAAAATAGTAATACATTTAACGTATGATATCTTTACAACTGATGAAGGTACATTACTGGGACCAATTTTATTCAATTTATCAGGTAAAAATACATAAGAAACCATAAAATTTATTACAGCCTTAAAAATGTCTATATGATCTCATTTCACCGAGGGTACTGAATTCTCGGTGAAATATTTAACCCTGTAAAACTCGCTAATGAAGCGTTTTCGGACCTATGTTTATATGAACTTTTTTTCTTATTTTTAACTATAGAATGAGCTACCCAGATATTGTTGTACAGTTCTGAATCACCCTGTACATACATTTACATTAAAATGCACATAAAAACTGCAATTTTTTTACCCGGAGTGAACAGGCTCTCCAAGAATTCCAGCAAACATGACGATTACCCTGTCTTGCAGAGCATAAAAAATTTAGTATATTAGGCGAATAAAAAAAAATGGTAAGACCCATTTTTAAAAAATTACAAAAAGTTAAAAATCCCATGAATAAACTACAACTTCGGTTGACCGATTTTGAACAATAAGCAACCCCATGACCCAATGAGATGAGGATGATAAGTAACACGAGTAAATTAGATGTAGTTTTGTACAGACTAAGGCCGACCATTCCTGAAATACATGATTAATAAAACCCCAACCATCAAGATACACCGATGACCATTGTCTACTACAGGGTGATTTTTTAGTCCTGTTACCCAATTATTAATGTCTGGTAATATTTTTCTAAAAAAAATAAATTTTGTTTTGTGACACTAAGTTGGTAGCCCTACTCAACCAGTATGGATATGGCAGTGTGAGTTGATTCTCCTTGAGCTGTATAAAATTTTGTGCCATTTCCGGTCGTGCTACGAACAGAATGTCTTTTATCCTAAAACAATCTCTTGTTTAAATCTGGAGGCTGAAGCTCTAGAACTAATCGTATGTGATACGGATACAATTTCAATTTTTTAGCAGCTTTCTGAGCACTCGAACATGACAAATCAACATGCGAGGAAAGTTTTTGTAAACTTTTCCATGGAGAATTGAGCAATCTTGTTTTCACATTCTCTTAACGTCATCTGTCAAGAGAGTTGGTCGACCACTACGTTTTCTGCTGCAAACAATACCTGCCTCTAAAAATCAGTTAGTTAGCCTAGAAATTGACTAGAATAGAGTGGAGGAACACCAAAAAATTTAATTTGAAATGATTCTTTTACACTCGCATACGATTTTGTAGCAAAATATTGTTCAAGAATGAAAACCCGTTGTTCTAGGGTAAAAGACATTCTGTTCGTAACACAACTGGAAACAGCACAAAATTTTACGCAACTCAAGGAGAATCAACTCAAACTGTCGTATCTATACCGGTTGAGTAGGGCTACCAACTTTGTGTCACAAAACAAAATATCCCTTTCTTATAAAAAAATTACCAGACATTAACAATTGGGTAACAGGACTAAAAAATCACCCTGTAGAAAAGTGTTGCATTTTTTCTGAGTCACCGCTTTAGCAGCTGATTTGGTAACCGCTGTTTGTTTACTCAACATATCTTTATTATGATGAACCAAAAATGGACCAATCCGGCGGTTTATTAAAATATTATAGAATTTTATTCGTTGGTTTTTAAGCATTTTTTATAAAACAAAACAAGGTAATTATTTGTATAATTATGATAACAAAGGATGTATTTTTTAATAAAAAACGAACCTTTCGAAATGACTTAGAGAAAAATGTAAAAAAATTCGGATATATTTGAAGAATAAATCTATTCGTAAGGAAATTCTAAAAGCAGAATAACAACAGCGTGAATGACGTCACAGAGAGATTTCTCTATTTTCAAAAATTTTAAATTCAACGCACGTACAATGTAAAAAAACGAACAAAGAGGATACATTTAAAAAGTTAAAAAAACCGCCGCCTTTTTACCTTAGAAGCATAATTCAAGAAAAATAAAAATGTTTTGTTTTTAAGAATTATTTCAGTAACTATTCATAACAAAACAGAAATAAATTAAAAAGGAAAATGGTTTTTCCTTTACTTTGACAATAAGATCGAATAAGAGAGAGAGCCGTCGTTTGACGTTCATTAAAACTATATAGATTTTTCTTGGAATCAAAATCTAACGCGTGGCAAACCGCATGAACTTGTTCGCGATTTGTCAAGTAGTATGCTTACTATATTAAACTAATTTTATTAGCGATATGTTACAAAATACTGGCACACGTAGGACATTCACCAGAAAGTTACAACCTGTTTTGTGGATATTTCCTTTATTTTTATTTTTTTGTTTAACGTTCGACTGTTCTGCAATTACTGCTAATGCAGACGGTGAACGATGAAATTATTTGTTTGTAACGTAAAATATGCCGTGCCTGAATGGGATTTGAACCCAAGACCGCATGATGAGAGGCGAGCACGTTACTAACTACGCTAATGCGGCCGGCTGTTTTGTGGAGTAATACCATATCAATAGGCACTAAGAAGAGATCTTTCGTTTCTTTTATTGAGGACTCCTTAATTTACGGCTCATAAGAAAGGACTTTTCAACCATTCAAAAGCAAAATAATAGCTTTGAAAAGTTAATTTTTTATTTTGGTTTAAAGTCCGATTGTTATGCAATTACTAATGCAGACGTGGAAGGATAAAATGATTTTTGTAACGTATGAAAATATGCCGTGCCTGAATGGGATTCGAACCCAAGACCGCATGATGGGAGGCGAGCACGTTACAAACTACGCCAATGCGGCCGCCAATCGAGTTAGGAATCAAGAAATTTTAAATGGAAACAAAATTTTTATCGATACATTGAAGAATTGCTAGGAGAGTAATCGGTGTAATGACTCAAACTGCATAATAATGATGGAAATTCTTGGGCAAGGAATCGCATAAATAAATAAATTTACACACAGATCGAAAACATATCTGATGAAATACAAAGAGAAGAATTATATTCTATGGGCATGTTGTAAGAATTAACCGCGAAAAGACTTACACACCTAAATTTAAAAACCGAAACACCACAAAAACAAACCAAGATGATTCAAACAAAAAGTTAAGAAAAAAAACATACCAACGAACAGCGATGAAAGAAAGAAAACTAAACTTCAAAATCTACTAAAATCTACAGTAGGCTACAACTCGAGGAAGCAAATTTAAAAAATGATCAAATAAAGACTTATCATTTGGTACGGTTAGTACATTCACGTTCGTTAAGTCTTAGTATAATATAAAAAAAAAAATTAAAGAACAAAAGTTTTCATTGTTTTAGTTTTATTTCACATCGCATCAACAGGTGGGTTTTATAACTAACTGGGTTAAACGGTAAAAATTCCAGTCCCTAACCGGGAACTTTCACTATCGAGAGCAGCTATTCTCAACCTGTGGTCCGTGAAACATTTTCATGTGGCCGTAAAATATTGGCCTGCCGGCATAATGATAATAAAATGTTCAAATTTGTCTTGTTTACCTATATAACATCATAAATTGGTCGCGCTGTTATTGTGGAATCGGTCTTTCCGCCGTTCTGCCTACGGCTCTGACTGACGCCACGTCTTCAAAGGAATAATAAATTTTTATTTCCTCTTGCCTACATGAATATATAGGAAGGAAAGAATTGTTTTCATGTCGATTTTTCGAAATCGAGTTTTCACCGGATCTACACAAAAAAATATTTTGTTCATGAAAACTTAAGTTTACATACCACTAGAGGACCCGACATAAACATTTTCATCAAAATCGGTCAACCTGAAGTAGTAGTTCATTCGCGTCATTTTTCAATTTTTTGCGATTTTCTCAAAAACGGCTCCTAAGATTTTTTTAAAATCGCTTATTTACTAAATTTTTATGCTCTCCAAGATAGGGTAGGCGTCATGTCTGCTGAAATTGTTGGGGAGGTTGTTTTATCATAAAAAATTGTTCTTTTAAGATTGCGACTTTAATATGCATTTTAGCGCAAAAATTTATATATTAAAAGTTGTAGAGAATTTACAAATCTACACCTTTTATTTCAGACATTTTTTTGTATAACGCTCGGTTTAGCGGTAATTAGCGATTTTCTGTTTTCTTCTCACGAAAACGTGTGAAAAATCGATTTTATTAAGATTTCAGCCTTAGTATGAATTTAACGAAAAGTGTATATAATAAAATTTAGTTTTCTCTAAAGAGCCTAGTTTAGCGTGAAAGAGTGATTTTCCGTATTTTTAAGCCAAACTGAGGTCGATTTTCCTTTTGTGTCTTTCACTCATGATTAAAATAAGGTTATGTGTTTTGAGGTTAGTTATTTGTTTATTTCTAATGTTTTATTACCAATGTTAGATTATATTGTTCATTATTTGCATTGGCAAGAGAAAGTTGTGTGTGTTTCACACCAGATTTTTGGTTTTAGGCATAACTCAAGTAATAAATATTCAGATCTCTACAATGAATAAACTACGAATGGTTAAAAAGAAGGAAATCCTTCTAAAACTCACTGATTTGTTGTAAATGAGGTTTTAGCTTCAGGTTATAGATCTTGAAGGTTCTCACTTCGTACTACAGAGAGGGAAGGCAATATATTTTAAAGAATTAATAAAATCATGTTTTGCAATATATATATATTACGACTTAAACCGATGTATTCTGTAAGACTGTAGAAACGGAAACTAAAAAATTAATTACATTACATAAAAGTTTCATTAACGTCGAATAAAGAATTTCGAGTTAATAAAGTCAAACGTTAATTGGTAGTCTTCAATTTAAAAAGTATATAATTAATATTTAATGAATATTAATGTAATTAAGTAACGAAAAAATATAAAAGTAAAGTTGTTTCAATATCCATGACGTTAAACTTGCTACAGTGAAAAATATGATAAAAACAAATTGTGAATTTAACGATATTAATTTCTTTGTTGAATGAAACATAAGGGTTCGCTCCTTTGAAAATTTTGGTTTTCGTTAATGATTTAGTGTTGTTTGCAAAGTATTAGGGTAATTTTAAGAGGTAAATAGGCTATACATAATTAATTTTACTGTTACGCGATATAACCTCCTGATTTCTCCAGAGAAGACAAAGGTGATTTGATTTCAATAATACTGATGATCATTGGACTGTAGACACCTCCCACTCTCTACAAGCAAAATTGGTGGGTTGGGTTGGCGAGTACTTGATAACCGACAAAATTATCTCTTTTACCTGAAAACTGTTTGTCGTTATAAAAGTAGCAATTTAAACCTGCGGGTAGATGGTACGTCGAAGAAGAAGAAGACTGCGGGAAGATCGAAGAAGTAAGAGGTGTCCTAAAACGCCACCGTGTGAAAAAAATATCTTAAGAACAAAACATCGTACGAACTTGAAACTTAAGTTAGATACTACTACCGGACCCGACACGAACATTTTCATTAAAATCAGTCGACCAGAAGTAGTAGTTTATTCGTGTCATTTTTCACTTTTTTGCGATTTTCTAAAAAACGGCTCGTACGATTTTTTTATAAATCGCCTCATTTACTACATTTTTTATGCTCTACAAGATTAGGTAGGCGCCATATCTGCTGAAATTCTTGGGGAGGCTGTTTTCTCGTGAAAAATTGTTTTTTAAAGATTACGGCTTTAATATGTACTTTAGCGCAAAAATGTATATGATAAAAATTGTAGAGAATTTAAAAATTCTACAACTTTTATTTCAAACGATTTTTTGTATAACGCTTAGTTTAGCGGTAATTAGCGATTTTCTGTTTCTTTTTTCACAAAAACATGTAAAAAAAATCGATTTTTTCAAGATTTCAGCTTTAGCATGCATATTACGACAAAAGTGTATATAATCAAATTTATAGGAAATTAAAATATCTACAATTTTTATTTAGAACATTTTTCTCTACAGAGCCTAGTTTAGCGTCAAAAAATGATTTTCCGAATTAAGCCAAACAAAGGTTGGTTTTCATTTTACATCATTCCCTCATTATTAAAATAAGGTTATGTTTTTTGAGGTTAGTTTTTCGTTTATTTCTAATGTGTCATTACTAATGTTAGATTATATTGTTCATTATTTTGCATTGGCAAGAGCAAGTCCTGTGAGTATTTCACACCAATTTTTTTTGTAAATTACACAACTACATTTGGTGTTTTTTAATGTTGGCTAATTTTTACCGCGACGATTATTATGAGGGAGTAATAAACCGAGTAAAGCGATAAATATCTTGTACATGCTTAAAGTCGCATAAGAACATGCGCTGCATTATACGTTTATTACTTACATGATATTTAAATAATTTACTTCAATTTTATGAGTCTGAGCTGCGGGTTTTATCCAATAATACTGTAATTAAATTGTAACTGGTTAGTGGCTGTTATAAAACAATAAACAGTTCGCTTTAACATTGGATCGTAAACTAGTTTATTACACACTTTAATAGCTTCATTTTGTTCAGTATTTACAAACTTTATTCCGCACGTATTGTGCCGATACCAAAAATGCAAGAAGTTACATGTAAACACAATCAGCTTTTATTGCGATTACTTTTTAAACGTATTTCGTGCGATGTCATTACAGCATTTCTCATAATACTATGTGTTTACAAGTCAACAAACTAAAATTAAATTTTAACGCTTTCATTACTGCTGTTATAAATTCAACAAGTAGTCTACAGCCCTGAATCCAAAAAATTGATTCTGGAAGGATCTAAATCTGTGCGTGCGTGCGGAGTTACAATTTGGAAATTAAGGTTTTTCATAATAAAAAAAAACTGCCCATAACAGACAGGTGGAGTGTCAAATTATTCACATTCGATCTGTTCGTTACAGGGCTAAAATAAATAGTTCTCTTTCTTATCACATGTTTGACTTTGAATCGAGTAGGGCCTAAGCTTAACCTTGTATGAGACACTGAGATGGGGGCCTCAACCCCGACATGGCGCGTCCCAATGGCTGATAGGGAACGTCCTGTAGATATGCAGGCAGGTATGAATAAGGCATAGCCAAATAAGTACCGGCGGATCAACTGAGGTGAAAACTTGTCAACGGTCTTCAGGGTGGAGATGGAGGATTCCTAATGGCGTGAAGGGCGGAAGAGCCTAGGGTGTCAACCCAAATAAAATTCAGAGCAATTGAGCCCGGAAAATAGTCAACGATCTCAAAGGCGGAGCAGGAATTTTCCCAAAGGTGGAGAGGGCGGACGAACCTAGGAGGTGGGTCTCCAAATGAAACCCAGGGCCCGTCTCGAGCTCTAAGGTGGCAGCCCCACCACTGAACTATCCAGCGCAGGGCTCGTTACTCGGCCTGGGGAAAACTTTATTACTGGCACCATCGAAAGTTGACCTCGGATCAAGAATGTAAGATTTTGAACAAAGACAAACAAATCAAGATTGGTTAAGAAAGACTTTTCATAAGCAGAAAAAGAAGTACGATCTGATAAGATGATAAAATATTGGGTATCAAGAAAATTAAAAAAAAAATCTGTTATCAATAGACCAGAATAAATAACTTAAGTATTCTAGAGGCCGTTAATATAACTGAAAACATTCATTTTAGTTCTTTGTAGAATATATTTTTCAGTGGATACAACAACATCAAACTACATCAAAAATAAGTATTACTTAAAAATTACAGCGATTTACCGAAAATTTAGTTTACAGAAGAACATTTTTTATTGATCACCCAGTAGAAGGGCTGTTGAAAAGTGGAGGAAAATGAACGATACGTTATATATTTTACGATGATATCTTTATGTAAATATTCTTTTCAGCTCTACTACATCTTCTTCTTTCAGAATTTTCTTTAACAGAAACCTTTTCTGTCTTTTATTATTCCTTTCATCCAGTTTTCACTCCCTTTTCCAACTTGCCAATAAAGAACTCGATGAAAAAAGGAAGTGTAAACTTGCACGGTAACCAAGTAAGAGTTATGAAAAGTTTGAATACAAAAACGTTAAAAAGGGATCACCGAGTGGTTGAGAGGGAGCGTACGATTCAATAGAATCTGATATAGAAAGGTTTAATAACTAAAAATGATGACAGTATAAAGAATTTCCGTTCTAAACACTTAACGTAGATATCTGAAAAAGTTATAGCACGAAATACTGCTGTATTGAGAAATCCACGGTAATGTAAGACATTTTAGATCTACCCAAGATATTAATATAAATTCCAAGGATCCCCCGTTTGATTTTCAATCATTTATATCGATTTCACCCCAAAACCGTCTTAAAAGGAGACCAATCTTCTTTAGGTCCCGTCTCCTCTAAAAAAAATTGGCAATACTTTTGGCAACCATGACTTAGGACGCTGGAGTTTGTAGAATAGCAGTCTATGCTCCAGTATATCGTTGATCTAAGATCAAGTTTAATAAATCAATTGTTAAAGAATTTAACTGTCCATAACAGAAAGGTGGAGTGTTAAATTATTAACACTCAATATGTTCGTTGCAGGGCTAAAATAAATAGTTCTGTTTCTTATCACATGGTCAGCCAATTAAATGACTGAATCATTTAAGAACAGAAGAGGTTAGAGGTGTAAAAACCACTAATGAGAGTTATCTCCTCTGAAAGTAATGAATTTCATTGTACAGCTAAACCCTGAGGTGAATGATGTTAAGGTGTCTTTTGCAGAGTGGAAAAAACGTGCTTTTCAGAGGGCCGGACATGCTGATGAGCGTACTTTTCCATTCAGTGAGGAAGGCAATGGCAAAACCACCTCACTCTTCGGTTTACTTAGTAAAACCTCTATAGGTTCAAACCAGCCTTTCGGCTGATGACCTAAACAACAACACAAAGAATTTAAAGAAAGAATTTTAAATAATCATCAAAAATAAACAATTTCTAATTAAAATTTAAATTATTCTAAATCAAAAACTAAATAGGTGTATCAAGATAAATTGTAAGAAGAAAATATAAATTATAAATAAAATTCCAGAAGCCAAATATCTAAATTTGGAGCAAAAAAAACAAAATACAGTACAATTTTAAATAAATAATTTGAACCAGTTAGAAAGGAATTAAAAGAAATTATAAGAATATCAAGATTAATTTTAATTATGGAACCAACTGAAACAATTTTGATTATTTAAAGTATGCAGATAAATTTTTTTTTTGGCTTTTATTTGTTATCGGGAACTGTACTTTGTTGACAACTACCCAATTTGATCGCTGCTTTTTGCTGTATTTTTTTTTGACGTGGATTAGACATGAGTTTGAACAGGGACTCCCAGTAGAGTTTGTTCATGGATGGCTGTAAACTGGTCACTATACTAAGTCGCTAGCCCAACCGATGTTACTTAACAAATAATAGCGTTTTTCTACCAGCTGACTGACTGGGCTTGCCCGAAGGCCAAGATAAAATTTAAAGAAATTTGTTAAAGACTATAAAACCAAGTGCAACCAAAACAAAATCAAAAGATGCAAAAAATAAAAAAATGCAATCGATGCAAAACAATGCATCGACGCCCCAACTGATTCCCAATCGATGGATGGGCAAGAAGCAACCAGAAGACTGCGAGAATCAAGGAATAAGTCGTAATTATAAATTATTAATTAATAACTGAGCTCATTAAATATTATTAAATAAACTTAAATATTTTCAGATTCACATATTGCAAAATTTTATAACAGTAATGTATTAGCATTAATTAGAATTATAATAAAAGTGTAATCAATAGATATTAAAACAATTTCAATTTTATGTAACATCAATTTTGTGTTCAATTAATATTCGTTCATTAAATTTCATTTTATTACTTTTCAATCAATTCTTTCTTTTAAAATATTTTTACAAGTTCTCAACAAATTAACAGTGCTGAACCTGAACTACGTCAAACAATTGTTTTACCATAATATGGAAAATCTGCTTCATAAACCATTTACGAATTAGGGATAATTCCTTTCCAGCTTCAGAATATCTCTTTCTGAGTGTCTCCAAACATCTACCAACTGGGGGATAATGGAGAGGAATTCCAACGGAATTATTTCGCTAGACTTTCAATTCAATGATTCATTTGATTAATTCAACACAAAAGATTTATTTACAATATAATATTAATAATTTAATAATAATTATTCATTTGAAATAAATAATAGTCTATTATTATTAATTAATAATATATAATAAAATAATTAATATTAATAATTTTGCAATATAATTTATTTATTAATCTTACAAAGATTTATTCAATTCAAATTACGGTTAGTCAGCATATTTACTAATTCCCGTACTGAACGGAGCCTGTGTGCTGGAATAATTTGTAGGTATACGAGTAGGTATACTCGTAAGTATAGGCATTTCATCTGGCGCGTCCAGGCTTCGAATGAATCAGCTTACATATGTACTAAACCTACCCGTCCCTCGACTAATGTTATAGACTGTTTACAAAACTAATGTATATATTTTTTTACATTTCATAGTAAAATACGAGTACGTTTATTATAAATAAAGTACAAAGCGAATGGAGAGTGGTGTAATGTATTATAATTAACCATCAGTTATTATTGTTATTACACAGTAATAGGCTTATTAGTAGGCACAGTTTATTTACTAATAATACTGGTTTTGAAAGCAAATGATTATCAACTACATCAACTACATAGAATGCGATGGCCTGGGCACGTGCTAAGAAGAGGAGAAGAGTCCAACCTGAAGAAAATATTAGACCCCAACCCCACAGGAAGGCGCCCCCGGGGAAGACCTAGACAAAGATGGTGGAGGCAGGTTAAGACCGACATGGAGAGACTTGAAGCTACAGAAAGAGATGCTGAAGATCGAGCGACATGGAGGCTTGTTGTTGGTGCGGCTAAATATCAACTCCGATATAGATGGCCATGGGAGTAAGTAAGTAAGTGTTCAATCAACTGTCGTTCAGAGCGATCATTACTGTTAAAAAGTGTTGAAGTTTTTTTTAATTGTGCGGACCGAATTTATAGAATACCAGGTGTAGTGTTTATTATATTTTTATTATTTACTATTTTACGGCACCTATTAGTAGTACCCTACTAATTGTACTAGAAAAATCTGGTGTGAAACACTCACACAACTTTCTCTTGCCAATGCAAAAAATTAACAATAAACCTAACATTAGTAATAAAACATTAGAAATAAACATAACCTAATTTTAATCATGAGTGAAAGACGCAAAATGAAAATCAACCTCAGTTTGGCTTAGAAATACGGAAAATCACTCTTTCTCTCTAAACTAGGCTCTGTAGAGAAAAATGCTGTAAATAAAAGTTGTAGATCTTTTAATTTTCTATAAATTTAATTATATACACTTTTGTCGTAAAATGCATACTAAGGCCGAAATCTTAAAAAAATCAATTTTTCACACATTTTCGTGAGAAAAAAAACAGAAAATTGCAAATTACCGCTAAACTAAGCGTTATACAAAAAATTGTTTGAAATAAAAGTTGTAGAATTTTTAATTTTCTACAACTTTTATTATATAAAGTTTTGCGCTAAAATGCATATTAAAGCTGTAATCTTAAAAAAACAACGTTTTTACGTGAAAACAGCCTCACCCAGAATTTCAGCAAACATGACGCCTACCCTATCTTGTAGAGAATAAAAAATTGAGTAAACCAGGCGATTTTAAAAAAAATCGTAGGACCAGTTTTTGAGAAAATCGCAAAAAAGTGAAAAATTACACGAATAAACTACCACTTCCGGTTGACCGATTTTGATGAAAATGTTCGTGTCGAGTCCGGTAGTGGTACGTAACTTAAGTTTCAAGTTTCAAGTTCGTACGATGTTCCGTTGAGAAATTCTGTTCACACACACACACACACAGACCAATCGCTAAAAACATGTTTTTTGGGTTCAGGGGGTCTGAAAACGTATAGATCCGGTGAAAACTCGATTTCGAAAAATCGACATGAAAACAATACTTTCCTTCCTATATATTCATATAGGCAAGAGAAAGTAAAAATTAAAGTAGCACTGTTTCAAAATTGTTACCGAAACTTTGTTAAGGTTAGAAAGATATTTATAAACTATAATTTGGTCTAAATGAATATTATTGTATAAATGTACTCTTTATAATAGGAAACTGTATCGTGCATTTTATTTTCGAGTCGGTAATTTTTGATAAACCTTGTATCATTACAGGCTAAACTCTCTGCGCGCCAAGTGAGACGTCCAATATTATACATGATTATTTTATTTTACTACAATTATTTGTAATTACTAAATTTGTTTTAAATTTATCATTTATTTTGAAAACTAAATCTAGTTACGAAAATTTACAATTCTAAATAATTAAAAATTAGCAATATATTATCAAAACCATGTACATTCCTAACTTATTAAAGAGAAATTAAACTATTTTTGTATATATTCAATAAAAAAATCCCTTCAACTCATTAAAATACAATGTATGGTAACCAATACAGACCTCATTATTTCAAACTTCAATGTAAACAAAGCGATTTAAGAATCCGAAAATAAAGGATAACCAAGGAGTGAGTCAAAGGAAAAAACAACAAAACATTGTTAAGAAAATTCTTATTTGTGATGCTAACTAAAAAAAGATTTTTGTGCTCGAAATTTAGCCATTTTCCCTTTTTAAATCTTAAACAAATAGTTACCACAATTCTAAACATCATCCTTAAACTCATGGAAGATCATAAAATTCTCTCAATTAATTAAACCCATCGAATTATTTTAATCATGAGTGAAAGATGAAAAGTGAAAATCAACCTCAGTATAGCTTAAAAATACGGAAAAATCACTCTTTCACGCTAAACTAGGCTCTTTAGAGAAAAATGCTCTAAATAAAAGTTGTAGATTATTCAATTTCCTATAAATTTTATTATACTTTTTTGTCGTCAAAATGCATAATACGGCTGAAATCTTTAATAAATCGATTTTTTACACGATTCCGTGAGAAAAAAAACAGAAAATCGCTAATTACAGCTAAACTTTATACGCTAAGCGTTATACAAAAAAAATGTTTGAAATAAAAGTTGTAGAACTTTTAATTCTCAACAACTTTTATTATGTACATTTTTGCGCTAAAATGCATATTAAAGTCGCAATCTTTAAAAAACAATTTTTTTATGAGAAATCAGCCTCACCCAAGAATTTAAGCAGACATGGCGCCTACCCTATCTTGTCGAGCATAAAAAATTTAGTAAATCACTTTTTAAAAAAAATCGAGGGAGCCGTTTTTGAGAAACTCGCAAAAAAGTGAAAATGACAAAAATAAACTACTACTTCCGGTTGACCGATTTTGATGAAAATGTTCGTGTCGAGTCCTCTAGTGGTATCTAACTTAAGTTTCAAGTTCGTACAATGTTCCGTTCTTAAAATATTCTGTTCACACACACACACACACAGACCAATCGCTAAAAACATGTTTTTTTGGGTTCAGGGGGTCTGAAAACGTGTAGATCCGGTGAAAACTCGATTTCGAAAGATCGACATGAAAACCATACTTTCCTCCCTATATATTCATACAGGCAAGAGATAGTAAAAACTTAGATGAGCATGAGAATAGAAAAACTATTATAGCTCTCATGAAAATATTATCTTTCGAAAAAGAAAATTAAAAGTATCAGGTTCAAATCTTGGTAAGTGTTCAACTTGATGACCAAAATATAGACAACGGCAAGAAAATCTTTCATTAAGATATTCTTCATTTGGTAGAAAAATCACACCAGTAAATACAGTAAATCGTTAAAAATACAAGTGTACGGTTCAAATTAGGTTACCGCTTGTTTTAACCTAGATCATTAGGTTTGCCTAAAACAAATTAAGTATTAACGCTTTTTAACTTAGAGAGTGCGTTTACGCTATTTGTTTGTATTTCAAATGGATTGGGAGGGTAGTTTCGAAAAGGGTGTTTAGGAAGAAGGGGAGGTTGCTTAATGGGCCAGACAACAGTCGTTTCGGACAAACCTTTTCTCTGTTCCTAAGAGTATTTCATCCTTTTACGCTACAGGCTTTCTATTGCGATAAAAGAAAAAGAAACGCATCTGGATTGTCAGTTTAATACTGTGTATTCTCTAGCGTCACTTTTCTAAAAGTACACTGAATAAAATAGAAAAGAAAGAAAATAAATACGTTAATACAATATAATTTGCTAAGTTTAAATTCGTTTAAGAGAACAATTCCTTTTATCATTAATGAATAAATCGACTAAATTGTAAATAAGGTGTAATACCCAATAAACTAACCAACGCACTAGTAAAATGAAATAATAAATTTTTTTTTGGCGTGAAAACTTCACGCGACTTTTTCTTGCCAATGTAAAATAATGAACAGTATAACCTTACATTAGTAATAAATCATTAAAAATAAACAAAAAAAAAACTAACCTCAAAACACATAACCTAATTTTAATCATGAGTGAATGATTCAAAATTAAAACCAACATTACTTGGGCTTGATAAAACGGCAAATCACTCTGACGCTTAACTAGGATGTGTATATTTTTACTTTCTCTTGCCTATATGAATATATAGGAAGGAAAGTATTGTTTTCATGTCGATTTTTCGAAATCGAGTTTTCACCGGATCTATACGTTTTCAGACCCCCTGAACCCAAAAAACATGTTTTTAGCGATTGGTGTGTGTGTGTGTGTGTGTGTGAACAGAATATCTCAAGAACGGAACATCGTACGAACTTGAAACTTGAAACTTAAGTTACATACCACTACCGGACGCGACACGAACATTTTCATCAAAATCGGTCAACCGGAAGTAGTAGTTTATTCGTATAATTTTTCAGTTTTTTGCGATTTTCTCAAAAACTGGTCCTACGTTTTTTTTTAAAATCGCCTATTTTACTCAATTTTTTATTCTCTACAAGATAGGGTAGGCGCCATGTTTGCTGAAATTCTCGGTGAGGCTGTTTTCACGTAAAAACGTTGTTTTTTTAAGATTACGGCTTTAATATAAATTTTAGCGCAAAAACTTATATAATAAAAGTTGTAGAGAATTTAAAAACCTACAACTTTTGTTTCAAACATTTTTTTGTATGACGCTTAGTTTAGCAGTAATTAGCGATTTTCTGATTTTTTCTCACGAAAACGTGTGAAAAATCGATTTTTTTTTAAGATTTCGGCCTTAGTATGCATTTTACGACAAAAGTGTATATAACCAAATTTATAGGAAATTTAAAGATCTACAACTTTTATTTAACGTATTTTTCTCTACAGAGCCTAGTTTAGCGTGAAATAGTGATTTTCCGTATTTTTAAGCCAAACTGAGTTCGATTGTCATTTTGCGTCATTCACTCATGATTAAAATAAGGTTATGTTTATTATTAATTATTTTCATTGGCAAGAGAAAGTTGTGTGAGTGTTTCACACCAGATTTTTATTATTTATTATCATTATTATTATTGCTAAAAACAAGTAGGCCTACAATGAATCTTATCCTATCTTATTTCCTAATACCCGCATAGGTCCAGCCTGTGCGCGGGTATGAGTTGGTTTATTTTATTTATTCTATTATAATAATCTATATCTATATTATATTCTATATTATATAAAGCCCCAGCCAAAATGACTGACTGACATAAATTCTAACCCCTTAGCAGGTCTCTAAAAGCAAAAACCCTGGAGACCTTTTTTATCGGGCGTCGGCTGAAACCCCCGGGAAAAATGCGAAATTTAAAGTATCTCTTTTCGAAAGCTCAGAAAAGGCGCGCGAATATTTTGAACTTTTTAACGAAGTCTCGTTGCGCAAAGGCCACTGCGACCATTTTTGTTCCACTCCCGAAGTACGTTAAGACCATATATATAAAGTTTCCCTTAACCCGCCGGTTCGCTGGAAAAACTCAAAAAACAAAAATTCGGCTTTTTCGGGGTTAAAGTTTTTAGGTTTTTCTTTGTAACACCACGAAGACGGGTTTCATTGACAAATTTTTATTAGGACCACATTACACTAACTCCCGGAATCACGGGTGACTTTTCAAATTTTAGATCGGTGTCCTACGGGGTTTGGTACCCTTATTTAAAAATTATGAAATTTTTAAATTTTTAGAATACAAAAAATTTGATAACGGCTGTCGTTTGGCGTTAAAAACTACATAAAAATGTGATAAACCAAAAATTTTAAAGTTGCACCCTCTTTTTTGCAGTAGGGTTTGTATTTTTTTATCTCATAAATGGTGGATCGTAAAAATAAATTGTATAGAATATTTTTTGTACCCCTTTTAATGTACTTCAAAATCATATAGCTGTCGTTGTCCTCAACTCGCCGGTTCGGTAAAAAAAACTCAAAAAACAAAATTTCGGCTTTTTTCGGGTTGCATTTTTCAAGTTTTCTTTTGTAACACCATCAAAATGGGTTTCTTTGGCAAACTTTTGCTAGGACCACATTACACGTACCCTCCGCATTATGGGAAATTTTTCAAATTTTAAATCAAGGTCCTACGGGGGTTGCTACCCTCATCTAAAAATAATTAAAATTAAAAATTTTTAGAAAACAAAAAAATCTATTAACGGCATGTTGTTTGGCGTTAAAAATTACAGAAAAATTTGATAACCCAAAAATGTTCAATTAGCACCCTCAAGCCTGCGGTAGGGGTTGTATTTTTCTATCTCCTAAACGGTGCATCGTAGCGAAAAATTGTATAGAATTTATTTTGTATCCGTTGCAAAGTACTTTAAAACCATATAATTAACGTTGCCCTTAACTTGCCGGTTCGGTGTGAAAACTCAAAAAACAAAATTTCGGCTTTTTGGGGTTTGCCGTTGGCATGTTGTTCTTTCTTTACACCTTCAAAATGGGTTATTTCGTCAAATTTTTATTTTTAAACAGTTACACGTACCCGAAGGGTCACGGGTAATTTTTCAAATTTTAAATCGGGGTCCTACGGGGGTCGCTACCCTTATACAAAAGATATGAAATGTTTATATTTTTAGAATACAAAAAGTCTTTTGACGGCATGTTGTTTGGCGTATAAATTACACAAAAATTTTATAACCCGAAAATTTTAAATTAGCACCCTCTAACCTGTGGTAGGAGTTGTATTTCCTTATCTCCTTAACAGTGAATACGTAAATAGGGACAAAATGCATGAACCTGTTTTGTGCCCCACAAAAAGTACTTCAAGATTATATAACTTAAGTTGCCCTTAACCCACCGGTCCACTGAGTAAACTACAAAAACCAAATTTTGGTTTTTTGGGATTTACCGTTTTCAGTTTTCCTATCTTTACACCTTCAAAACAGTTTTTAGGCAAATTTTTATTAGCAAAACGTTACAGGTACTTATAGCATCACAGGTAATTTTTTAAATTTTAAAAAGCGATCCAATGGGGGTTGCTACCCCTGTCCAAAAATTATTAAATTTCTAAATTTTTAGAATAAAAAATGTATTTTAACGGCATGTTTTCGACGTTAAAAGTTAAATAAAAATTTGGTAACGCGAAAACTTTCAGGTTCCACCCCTTTACCGTTGGTAGGGGGTTGTATTTTTTTACCTTCTGAACGGTGCTTCGTAGAGGAAAATTGTATAGAATCTTTTTTGTGCCTCTCCCAAAGTACTTCAAGGCCATGTAACTAAAGTTTTCCTTAATCTACCTCTTCGCTAAGAAAACTCAAAACACTCTAGCATTCCGGCTTTTAGAGCTTGCCGTTTTCACGTTTTTCTTTCTTTACACCTTCATAACAGTTTTTCGCAAACGTTTATTAACAAAACGTTACACATACCCCTAGTCACGAAGAATTTATTAAATTTTAGGCGGGGTCCTATGGTGATTACTACCCCAACAAAAATTTTAAAATTTTCGGAATACAAATATTTTTTTAACATGTTATTTAGCGAAGAAAATTACATAAAAATTTGGTAACCCGAAAATTTTTAGGAAAACGAGAAAACGAAAAACTCAAAGTAACATACACTCAAACCACAACATTTAAAGTTGAAATTTTGAAACTTTAAACATTAACCTAAAATTGTAAAACCTTCAAATTTTAAATTTTGAAACTTTAAACTTCATCTTTAAACTTTTATATCTTGAAATTTCTAAATATTGTGATCCACCCAGCCCCTTTGGCGGCCGAACTTCACCTTGTGGCAAATGGTTCTGATCCACTTATGAATTCTGATCCACCTACCCCTCTGAGGTCGAGACACGGAAGCGGCGCGAAGCGCCGCTGGAGTGGCGAGTAGTTTCTTATATTTACACTAAATTTACATAAAAGAAAATAAACAAAAATTTACAAAAAAAACAACTTACAACAAAATTTCCTAACGTAAATATACAAAAAAGGATAATAGTATAAAAAAATAAATAAATAAATAAAATAAAATGTAATGGCAAAGGATGAAGCAGACTTTCGATGACAATGTTAAAAAAATATTTGCTATAAAAATAAAACATTTTAATAAAAATGCTTAAAATAAAAGTTGTAGGTCTTTTAATTTTGTATAAATTTGATTACATACACTTTTTTCGTTTAATGTATAACTTACTAAAGCCAAAATCATTAAAAAATCCACTTTTTATAGCGATTTTCATGAAAAAAAACACAGAAAATCACTAATTACCACTAAAGTAAGCGTTATACAAAACAAGTTTGGAATAAGTTTTTAAAAAATCGCAAAAAGTGAAAAATGACTTGAATAAACTACTACTTCCGGTTGATCGATTTTGATGAAAATGTTCGTGTCGGGTCCTCTAGTAGTACCTAACTTAAGTTTCAAGTTTCAAATTCGTACGATGTTCCGTTCTTGAGATATTTTGTTCACACACACACACACACAAACGCGCATACACACGCACACACAGACCAATCGCTAAAAACAGAAGTTTAGGGTTCCGGGGGTCTGAAAACGTGTATATCCGGTCAAAAGTCAATTTAGAAAATTCGATATGAAAACAATACTTTTCTTCCTATAATTATATTAATATAGGCAAGAGAAAGTAAAAATCAACCTTTTCTATTCTATGATTTTAAGTACCAGCGAACGAGAGGAGAGTTGATCTGATATTCCAGGCTACGTGTTGACCTAAAAAAATAACATCCTTTATATAGGTTAGATACAATAAATAAGTTAATGCAAACGTCTAACTAATTTATGACTGCGAAGCCAAACACAAAGATATTCTGAATAAATCGCCAAGGTTTTTTTTTATTAATTAGCCAAGTATCTCCAAAATTCAGGGTAACTTCTTCGATTAACGTTAACTTTTCTCAGAAAAAAACGGTTCTAATGATTTCTTAATGAAACTCCTTTTATTACAATAGTTTCAGTAAACAAAACAAGTGTATCCCCTTTTAAAAGATTCTTAACGCCCTCTGCTCTATAAAAGAAAAACAATTGGTATTTCTTTAACATTCGTTCAAAATGTTCAAATCTTCTCAATGGTTCTAATGGAGCATTATTGAATACTCTGGATAGAGGCAGAATTGTAGAGGCAATAGGTGCCGGTTAAAGCTGAAACAACATAACTGTAACGGTTCGATGACGATAAAATTTTCTTTTAAAATTACACATTTTAGGTACAGTTAGGAGAACAACGTATAGGCCTATAATAAAAATTACGGATTATTCTGGTATTGTATTTAATTTTTAAAGAGCGCTTAGTTTAGGACTTATCAATTTTTTGTAAAAACAACAAATAGTTAATGTTTTACGTTCTTTACATACTTTTTTTGAACTAGTTTTTAGGTGAAAAACCAGGGTGATAATCATAGCCTGTTACTACAAACACAAACGTTAAGGACCCAAGTGCAAAGCGTAGTTTTCTTATACTACTAAAATCTTACAAACAAGTATATTAGGCAAGATAATAAATTTTACATAAAACAAGAAATAACATCATAAGCACAAAGAAAAAGAAAAGGTAGTAAAGGGGCAAAGAAAAGCATACAAACATGGAAATACAAACTTAAATCTAATATCACAGCTAGAGTTAATCTAATATTCCACTCCACCCAAGACTGTCACACACTGTTTATATACAATGATGGATAGAAGGAATACAAGTCACGTCCAAAATAGGGCTTCGGTCGGTCGGACGAGTATATCCTCTAATTCAAGGGTAATATCTTGAATCGCCGACGCAGAGCTGGGTAGCAGACGGATCCACCAACACATGTTTGATCGTCAATGTTTATAATATATCCACTGCTCCGTGGAACCTAGATCATAAACCGATTCTTACACACACAAACACACAGCAACCTGCCTTACCTGCGTTCTAGACTTCTTCAGTAGCGAGTCACCTACTACGCACTTCCGAGTACTATACTACCATTTTGATTGTTTTAATCTTTATCGAAATTTTATAATACTTTTGAAAATTTACGTATTCCCTGAAAAATGAGTCCAAACAAGGTTTAATTGTGATAATCCTAAGGATTTCCGATGTTGGATTTTATTCTGATTGCCGTTGTTCAATAATATTAATAAATTAATCCTAAATATTATAATAAATTTAACAATTGTTGATGTTTAGGTCATTAGCCGGAAGGCTGGTTTGAACCTGTAGAAGTTTTACTAAGTAAACCGAGGAGTGAGGTGGTTTACCATTGCTTTACTCACTGAGTGAAAAATACCCTTATCAGCATGCCAAGCCCTCTGAAAAGCACATATTTTTCACTCTGTAAATGACACCTTCACTTCATTCACCACAGGGTCTGGCTGTATAATGAAATTCATTACTTTCAGAGGAGACAACTCTGATTAGTGTATTTTGCACCTCTACCTCTTCTGTTCTTAAATGATTCAATCATTTAATTGGCTGACCATGTGATAAGAAACAGAAATATTTATTTTAGCCCTGCAACGAACAGATTGAGTGTAATTAATTTAACACTCCACCTGTATGTTATGGGCAGTATTTAACAACTATTATTATAATAAAAAATGTAACAATTAGTAGCATAATAAAAATAATAAATAAATAAAAAATATAAATGCAGTGCTATTTAATTTTATAAAAACGACAGTGTTAATCAAATATTACGTTTTGATAACGATAACGGAATAAGATGTAGCTAATATTGTTACATTTACATTAATAATAATAATTGTTAATTTTTTAAATACTATTATTGAACAACGGCAGCCAGAATGAAATCCAACATCGGAAATGCTAAGGATTGTCACAATTACATCGTGTTTGGACTTATTTTTCAAGCAATAATACGTAGATTTTCAAAATTATTATAAAATTTTGGTAAAGGTAATTATAACCAAAATGGTAGTATTCGAGTCAAGTGCCTAGTAGGTGACTTACTACTGAAAAATTTAGAACACCGCTAAGACAGGTATAGGGGTGCTGCGTGCACGCGCGTGTGTATGAAAGGGTCGGTTTATGAATTAGGTTTCACGAGCTGTGGACATATTATAGACTCGATTTAAACTTTTGGTAAACGACAGTAAAATGGCATCTTGATTGGTGAATCCCGATAAAATCGGTGCACTTTACCAACCAACTGATTTAACCAGCTTTAACAAATAACGAAACCGTGTATAATTAGCATAGCTGTATAAAGATACAATTTCACAGAGAAAATGCTCACTTAAAAAAAAATAGCTATGACAATCACTTTTCGGTCATCTTCGAAGCATATTAGTAAGCGTGATAAGACTACAAAGCAAAAGGTCTCAGGTTCGATTTCCGGCTTGAATCCGTAAATGTTAATCCACTAAAATCTACCCTATTATGTCTATAATCTATTAATAATCTAGTCTATTACCCCTAATCTATAAAGTCGCTAATGGCCACACAGTTGACTTAAAATTAAAAAAAAAACCTTTTTCTGAATATAAAAAAAATATGGGAATAATATTGAATTCATTCACAAATTTTCCTTTTTAATATTGACTTAATTGACTACACTGAACTGAATTACAACAAACGAACGAATTTCCTCCTTCGGACCGGAAAGTATAAATTCTAATTAAATCGAAGAATGTTTAACTAGAAGTTAGTAGAACAACGAAAGTCAACAAGGAATGTCTCCAATATCTCTAAAGTCAGTATTTAATTTAAGTTTATACGTTTTAAAGTTTTAAATTAAAACTAGAGAAGCAAAAGTATTTTAACCTTACATTAACCACATTCTATTGTAGTAGTGTAAATAGTTAAAGTTCGTGAACGCCACTATCATTTTGTTAAACTAACGCGTAAAACGGTTTTCATCTTATATACATACCACATTAATTGTTGTTTAGGTCATCAGCCGAGAAAGGCTGGTTTGAACCACTAAATGTTTTACTAAGTAAAACGAGAAGTGAGTTGGTTTAAAAATTGCCTTCCTCACCGAGTTGAAAAATATGCTTATCAGCATGCCTTTGTAAAACACATATTTTACACCCTGAAAATGACACCATTTTATTCATCACAGGGTCTGGCTGTATAATAAAATTCATTACTTTCAGAGTATACGATAATTCTGATTAGTGTATTTTACACCTCTACCTCTTCTTTTTTTTGTTTATTTAAAGGTGCGTCGATAGCTTGGTCATATGTGACTATACCCCAACGAACTAAAGACTGCAGATGAGATCTAGCCAATAACAGCCAAGGTTGGGTGTGAGGTTGCCCCTTCGCTAAGTCACACTCTGTTCCACCAAACTCCAGCTGACTTTTTGTTAGGCTGTCATCCACAGCGGGACCACAACGTGACAACGCAAGATACGATTAACGAAAGTCAATTGGCTCAAACTGTGATCTAGGTTACTATGTTCCGCCTTCATATGCAGTCTCTAGTTCGTTAAGCTATAATGTGTGTTTTGATATAACGGTGATTTTTAACGATTAAAATTTCCAGAACCCACCGGGTTGATCTAGAAGTAAAGTCGTCGCCAAATTCAGCTGTTTAAAAACTGATTTACGGAGACGAACGTTCCTGGTTCAAATCCTAGTGAAGGTAGTTACTTTTATACGGATTTGAATACTAGATAGTGGTTACCGGTGTACTTTGATGGTTGGGGTTCAATTAACCATACTCTCTCAGGAATGGTCGACCTGAGTCTGTACAAGACTACACCTCATTTACACGTCACACACTTCATCCTCATCTCATTGGGTCATGGGGTTGCTTATTGTTCTGAATTGAACAGATTGCAACGTACACATTTAGGAATTAAAAAAAAAAAATTTCCAGAACCCACCGGGTTGATCTAGAGGTAAAGTCGTCACCAAAATTAGCTGTTTAACAACTGATTTACCGAGACGAAGGTTCCTGGTTCAAATCCTAGTAAAGGTAGTTACTTTTATACGGATTTGAATACTAGATAGTGGTTACGGGTGTACTTTGATGGTTGGGATTCAATTAACCATACTCTCTCAGGAATGGTCGACCTGAGTCTGTACAAGACTACACTTTACACGTCACACACCTTCATCCTCATCTCATTGGGTCATGGGGTTGCTTATTGTTCTGGATTGAACAGATTGCAACGTACATATTAGGAATTAAAAAAAAAATCCAGAATCTAGCCGGGAATCAAATCCGGTATCTTTCGCTTTGTAGGCGGCTAGCACGCTAATCACTACGCCACGAAAGCAGTCTGCTACCTCTTCTGTTCTTAAATGATTCAGTCTTTTAATTAGTTGATGTGATAAGAAACAGAACTATTTTTTTGTAGCCCTCGAACTAACAAACTGAGTGAAAAAAATTTAACACTCCACCTGTCTGTTATGGGTAGACCATATTATACAGATTCAATATTACACATAAATACTCCTTTGCTTGTATTTATGATCTCGGTTTAGCCTAGCCAGTAAGCTAGTAGAAAGGTTGATAAATATTTCTGAACTAAAGCATTATTATATTACAAAGACACTTACTGTAGACAGATTATGATGATATAAAAGTGGCAGTTAAGGGAATGATATCAACTTTTCAACAGTTGATTGGAGACACGTCTACAACGGATCCATTAACTTGTATTTATGCAAAGTACGTTCGTCTGTAGAGGGTATTGTATACCCTAACCTTACGTTACGTTATTATTAGGAAATTTCTATTCCCAAGTTGGTTTTAAGCTGACCTGATACATCTCTAGAGCAATTAGTGCAGCACCCCTACTAACATTCCGAAAACATCATCTACATATAACTTCTCGTCGTAGTGTATATAAGAAGAAGAGGGGGCCACTTTCATTGCACCGAGCAGAGGCAAAATGTACGGAAGGGAATTTGCTTTAAATACTATATCAACAAATTAAATGGCTTACAAACTTAACGGCCGGATTTTTAAATTCTACATTAGAAAACCTATCAATACTTACATCGACTACAAATGGAAACAATGCTTTCCTTCCCTATATATTCATATAGGGCTAGAGAAAGTAAAAAAAAAATCAAGTTGTAAATAATTAGTTTGTTCATAACGGGCAGGTGGAGTGTTAAATTAATTGCACTCGATCTGTTGGTTCCAGGGCAACAAAAAAAGTTCTGTTTCTTATCACATAGTCAGCCAATTATAATATATAATATGTAAAAGATACTAGTAAGCGATATCTCCTCCGAGAGTAATGAATTTCACTATACAGCCAGAACCTATGGTGAATGAAGTGGAGGTGTCATTTGCAGGGTGGAAAGGAAATGCTTTTTGGAGGGCCTGGCATGCTGATAAGCATACTCTTTCAACTCAGTGACGAAGGCAATAGTAAACCACCTAACTCTTCGTTTTTACTTAGTAAAACCTCGAGAGGTTCAAACAAGCCTTTCGGCTGTTGACCTAAACAAGAACAACAATTAATTAGTAATAGATATGGCTATCCCGGCTACGGTTTGTTCACAGTTTCCCTTTACCGCTCCAAGCGAATGTCTGGTCAGCAGCCAGTCTTACGATCAGTACAGCAGCATGCCTTCCAAATACCTACCTCAAAATTTGACACGTCATAAATTATGTACATTATATTACGTGATAATGAAAGTTTATTTTTTTTATTTGACTTAGCCAACGTAACGTTGCCTTTTAATCTTCTGTGGTCGGGAATTCAGTTGAAGAAGTAAAAGTACTGTCGCCCAGATTGAGGAGTAAATTGTAAAAATCGTGTACTATATTATGTTAAATTATATATATTAATTATATATTAAATTATATACTGTATATACGTAGAGAAAAACTTCCACGACGTCAAAACTCCAAGAGTACACTGTAACTGGAAGAATAATTGTCTAGTCCTCATGCCCTGCCTATATTTCTAACTTATACTGTTCTGTAAAACATATTATGTAGGGTAATTACTCGCAAAATATATTACCTCCATATTGTCAAACGCCATTGTAAAGGCTAGGAATTAAATACAAAGAAAGGAAAACTATTTAAGGTCTGTATAAGAATCAAACTACTATTTTCAGAATTGAGGGGTAAAAAAAAGAAGCTACTGTAAGAAAATGAGTACGACAAGGATGTTCATTGTCACCACTACTTAAAGATGGTAGAAGCACGAGTGATATCAAAAGTAGGATTGCTCAAGCTAGAAAAGCCTTTGAAATGAAAAACAGCTTACCGACTACAAACATTGATTTACAGATTAGGAAAAATTTCTTAAAACACTAAGTTTGGGGTGTAGCATTATACAGGAGTAAAATGTGGGTGATAAAGGGCTATAGAAAAGAAAAGGATAGAGTTTTTGAAATGTGGTGTTATAGGAAAATTTTAAAGATTAGGTGGATGGACAAATAAATAATTTAGAGGTTCTTAGACGAGTGGATGAAAGAAGTATATGGAAAAATTTTACCAGAAGAAGGGATACGCTGGTGGGGGCATATCTTAAGACATCCAGGTGTATTGGTCTATCAATAATGGAGGGTAATATCAGAGGAGTGAATTGTAAGGGGGAGGTAAAGGGTGGAATATTTAAAGCAAATTACAAAAGATGTAGGGTGTTATAGGTATGTAGATATGAAACGACTTGCGCAAGGTAGAACAGCTTGGAGAATTGCATCAAACCAATCGAGACTGATGACAAAAAATTGTCAAATACCCTGAAGTTTCCATAAAAAAATATAATATCATAATTCAACACAATAAAAATAATCGTGTGTTTAACTTCAACTTAAAATTTTAACGACTTAGTAATTCTTTTTGCAAATTTTACGAAGACAATCGACACAACGAAAATAAATATTGTATTATTCTTTCGGTACTTAAGTATATCAACCGGAAACTTCATAAAAACAACTTTACACATTTTAACACTACCAGAATAAGAGTATACATGTACGTTTTGGTAAGTAAAATTAATGAGAAATGACAAAATAATGTGGTGTCAGTTAAAAATGAGTAAAGGTTAACTCTTGCGTACTAAATAACGTCAATCACTAAAACTAAATGGAAGTTATTTCTATTGCTGAAACGCTTTTAAAGTATCGACTTATTATTTTTTAAATTACCAAGTGCTACTACTAGAATGTCGCAGTGTTTTAAAACATTCTATAAATAGATCCTGCAAATTAATTTAGCTCTTTTTGTGTTTGCTTTACAAAACTTTCGCCCATTTAGCGTAACTGAATTACGGTAGACTGTAATTAACTAAAAATAATTTTACAGAACTCATTAGTTCAGTAATGCAAAATTAAAGTGAAAAACATACAGTCCTGCTACAATTAACAATTAGAACTTACTTTTTATGAATGAAAAAATAATTTTCATTCATTTTTTAAAAATCGAATTTCCATTTTTGTTTTCGGTATGAAAATGTAAAGGGGAGAATTATAAAGAACTTTTTTTTAAACCCGGCAGTTTTGCACATAAATGATAACGCAGACGTTGTAGGGTGACGGATGATAAGTGATGAAAAAATGTGCCACACCTGACCGGGGGTCGAAACCAGGACGTTCGACGTAGAAGCCAGTTGAGCTGACCAAAAGGAAATTATTGCAAAAAATAAATTGCACCATTGATTTTTACAATGGTGCAATCAGGAATACAACTCTCAGAACAGATGAAGCTCAATCACATGATCTATGCAGATGACTTGGTATTAATACAACAAAGCGAAGACGAGTTACAGAAAGCGGTTTTTAGGTTGGACAAAATGTCTGAGAAATATAATTTGAAAATATCGCAGACAAAAACTAAAACTATGGCATTTAAAGGAAAATACACCGTAAGAACTAAAATAGAATTAGGAGGAAGAGTGCTTGAACAAGTCTCTCATTTCAAATATCTTGGTAATGATGTTTCGTATGACTTTGACAAAGATGTGCTTTACAAACTATCTAAATTTCAAAGCATTTGTGGTAATATACATAAACATCTGAAACGGAAAACAAGAAAAGATACGAGACTTAAGTTTTACGATACAATTGCTGTCCCTACTTTGATGTATGGCAGTGAGTCCTGGATACATACGAAAAAGGTAGACAGCAAAATCCAGGCTGCAGAAATGAGATTCTTACGAAGTGTATATGGATGCAGCCGAAGAGATAGGCTACGAAATGAAGAAATTAGAAAAACACTGAATGCTTTACCGTTGCTAGACAGAATCAAGCAGAACAGGAACAGATGGTGCAGCCATTTGAATCGCATGCCAGGCGAGAGAATACCAAAAGCCGCCAGAAACTACAAACCTACAGGAAGAATTTTTTTTTTTTTTTTTTTTTTTTTTTTTTTTTGGTTTAACGTCCGACTGTTTTGCAAATTGCTGCTAATGCAGACGGTGAAGGATGAAATGAATTTTTGTAACGTATGAAAAAATGCCATGCCCGAGTGGGATTCGAACCCAAGACCGCGTGATGAGAGGCGAGCACGTTACCAACATCTACAGGAAGAAGAGATATAGGACGACCGAGGAACAGATGGGTACCGGAACAGGTTCAAGAAACCTAATCCTTGGAAGTGAAGAAGAAGAAGAAGAAGAAGAAGAGATTTTTACAATAGATCACTATATTATTGGGTGCGTTACCTCAAAATCACGGTGGACAAAATGGAACGTTTCCCCACCAAGAGAAGCAACGAAGCTATACCTTGGACAATGGAATTGGCACAAGCAGCTTCGGTGTTCTACTACTCCACTCTTTTCCCCTTCCCATGCAACGACGGTACAGTAACAACAGTAAACAATCGCTACTGTAATGTGGGACCACGCACGGTCACTACGCTTTGTTTTCACTGTTGTTATTAATAAACTGTCAGACATAATGATGTAACTAATTTGTTTTCAAATATGATTTTCTGTTCATTATAATCAGACCAATTTGTCTAGTTAGTTACGTGCGTCTGTTAAGTATAGTTTAGTGAGTTTTTGAAGTTTAGTTCTTGTAATTAATAATTTAAATTTTTACTGGGACAAATTAAATACATATTTAAAAATAAAAAAATCTGGTGTGAAACACTCACACAACTTTCTCTTGCCAGTGCAAATAATTAACAATAAACCTAATATTAGCAATAAAACATAAGAAATAAACAAAAAACTAACCTCAAAAACATAACCTAATTTTAATCATGAGTGAAAGACGCAAAATGAAAATCGTACTCAGTTTCGCTTAGAAATACGGAAAATCACTCTTTCTTTCTAAACTAGGCTCTATAGAGAAAAATGCTCTAAATAAAAGCTGTAGATCTTTTAATTTTCTATCAATTTAATTATATACACTTTTGTCGTAAAATGCATTCTAAGGCCAAAATCTTAAAAAAATCGATTTTTCACACGTTTTCGTGAGAAAAAAACAGAAAATCGCTAATTACCGCTAAACTAAGCGTTATACAAAAAAATGTTTGAAATAAAAGTTGTAGAATTTTACATTCTCTACAACTTTTATTATATAACGTTTTGCGCTAAAATGCATATTAAAGCCGCAATCTTAAAAAGAAAATGTTTTTACGTAAAAACAGCCTCACGCAGAATTTCAGCAAACATGGCGCCTACCCTATCTTGTAGAGAATAAAAAATTGAGTAAACCAGGCGATTTTTAAAAAAATCGTAGGACCAGTTTTTGAGAAAATCGCAAAAAAGTGAAAAATTATACAAATAAACTACTACTTCCGGTTGACCGATTTTGATGAAAATGTTCGTGTCGGGTCCGGTAGTGGTATGTAACTTAAGTTTCAAGTTTCATACGATGTTCCGTTCTTGAGATATTCTGTTCACACACAGACACACACACACACACACACAGACCAATCGCTAAAAACATGTTTTTTGGGTTCAGGGGGTCTGAAAACGTATAGATCCGGTGAAAACTCGATTTCGAAAAATCGACATGAAAACAATACTTTCCTTCCTATATATTCATATAGGCAAGAGAAAGTAATAATTATTTGTACGTTAGTATACGGAAATAAGGAAGTAGGTATTTGCGTACATTAAAATTTGTTAGACCTTGTTGAAACAATAGTTTATGGATATAATTTATACGGGACTGTGTGTACACGTCGATCAAGAGTTGTACCAGTTCGAATTGTCCACAGTATACCAGATGGAGCGTCTCCAATTATCCGCCAACATCGACCAATCATTGAAGGCGTTATTTCCTCTTATTAAGAATGATTTTCGGCCCAACCTAATCAACAAGAGGAGGTATCATTTTCTCCATTGTAAGCAGGCAACCTTAAGAACTAAAAGTGCAATCAGTCTGCAAGTGTGTTACGGTTTTAGTGATCGGAAGAAGATATTGACGAAAATCATACGTATTTATAAATAACCGCACTCATAGACTTTATGTTGTTCATATTATGTTAACTGCTTGGAAGGTTCCCGAACACTCTTTTCGGAACCTTCTAAAAGACTACCTTAGCAACCTACACTAATAGGTGTGCACTAGTAAATCTTTGATACGTCTTGTTTGAGAACGTATGCTCTAAAGTTGAATAAAGTATTTTTGTCGTTCAGAATTATATTTTATTATTATTATAATACTGCGACAATATCGAAAAGGAAAGAGTGTTCGAGAATGACCGAGAGTTTAAAAATGTTAACGTAAATAATAAGAGTAATAAATAGGGTTTCCGATAAATAGTTAAAAATATTATGAGTAATATAAATGGTATTTTATAGTACAGGTAATACAGGTTTATTGTTGTACGGGTATGGTGATCGCCGGGTACCTATTTAGATAATTGGCCTTTTTAACACATTTTATTCAATCCTAATTTGTTTATAGTTAAGATTTATACCGAGGCTTCGATTTCGATTATTATATCGAAAATCTCTGTCTTTTCTCGAACTCTCCATTAGCCCACCTATAAAAGCGCCGGTTTGTTTACGGTTACGTTGGAAAAGGTCAACGTTACTGAGTATTGTTTAACGTTTATTCTGTATATTTTTTGTAAGTAATATTAAGTAAATTGGTTAAGTTATTTATTGTATAAGTTAATTATAATTGGTTTGTTATTTATTAAGTAATTTAATTGTAATAAATACCTGTAATTTTAAACTTTAGTGTGTAAATTATTTAATTTACCCAGATCCCGAAACGGACCTTAGAGATAAATTTCACAATATTATATTAACGAATCCAACTTCTGTGCCGTTACGATGAGACACCGCAGCCCTTGATGCTATTCTGCTTGCCCCGACAAAACAACCAAATGGCCCTTTTCAGGGCTACCAACTTAACAAGATCTCTAAACGCCATTAATTATGATTGCCATAAGATGACAGGTACCTTCAGGTAGTAAAATAAATTTCAAAAGAATATTTATATTCAAGAACTGAATAAATATCGGTTATTTAAAAAGCAATTCTCAACACCGAATAATTTTTCTGTTTTTATTAATTATAACTATAATATACATGAAACCCTCGCTACTGAAAATTTATACATTGGGAATGATAAAGTCATCGCGATGGCTGAATTCAGAAGGGATATGGGTACAGAATCTAAGTAAATAACAAACTTATCAAGATTACTTTTACTGAAATAACCAAATTGTTTCACATAAAATTTTAGAATAAAAGCGAAATTAATTAACAAATGAATTTCAACCGGTGTGGAATAACTGAAGGATCAAATTGCATGGATTATGTAAGTAATAAAAAGTCTAATTGTACTAAAAGGGTCAGTAAAGGAGAACCTAACTATTATTGTAACCTGGAACAGTTAGTACTTACACAATCGTTTAATACGGTAACAACTTTCTATTTGGACGTTCAGCGTGAATAAACATAAGATTTAACAGGCACACTAAATGGTGTTAGTAAATTTTTGGCTTTCAGATGGTTACGTCGCTCGTTAATTAAATGATGTAACAAAAATTATTACACCTTATATTCTATTTTACTCGTCTACTAATCATCATTGTCGACAACAGGCATGTGGAGTGTTAAATTATTTTCACTGAATCTACTAGTTCTAGGGGTACAAAAAATAGTTCTGTTTTTTATCACATGGTCACGCAGGAATAAAAATTCAAGGTGAAACAATAAAAATGCTGAGATTCGCCGATGATATAGTAGTATTAGCCGAGACAAAGAAAGAACTAGAGTATGCCTTAAATGGAATGGATGAGATCTTGAGAAAGTATTACTTCATGAAAATTAATAAGAACAAAACGAAAGTGTTGTGCAGCAGCAAGAGTGGTTTAGAAGAGATGGGAAATTTAAAAGTAGGCAACGAAAACATACAGGAAGTTGGGGAATTCTGATATCTAGGGAGTAAAATAACAAAGGATGATAGAAGCACAAGTGATATCAAGAGTAGAATTGCTCAAGCTATAAAAGCTTTAGAAATGAAAAACACCTTACTGACTATAAACATTGATTTACAGATTAGGAAAACTTTCTTAAAACAATATGTTTGGAGTGTAGTACGGAAGTGAAACGTGGGTGATAGGGGCTGTAGAAAAGAAGAGGATACAAGCTTTTGAAATGTGGTGATATAGGAAAATGTTACAGATTAGGTGGGTGGACAAAATAAGTAATTTAGAGGTTCTTAGGCGAGTGGATGAAAAAAAAAAGTATATGGAAGCATCTTACCAAAAGAAGGGATAGGTTAGTGGGGCATATCTTAAGACATCCAGGTATTGGGCTATCAATAATGAAGGGTAATATTGAGGGAGTAAATTGTAGAGGGAGGCAAAGATTAGAATATATAAAGCAAATTACAAAAGATGTAGGGTGTTACAGGTATGTAGATATGAAACGACTTGCGCAAGATAGAACAGATTGGAGAACTGCATCAAACCAGTCGAGAGACTGATGACAAAAAAAGTCTTATCACCCATTCCTCAGTCAATGACTGAGGCATTTAAGAACATAAGAGATAGAGGTGTAAAAGACATTATAATGCTTTCCACGGTCGATGAGCTTTGTAGTTCTACGCGTTTAGACTTATCAGAACGTTTGCCAGCGTTTTCAGATTGTACGAATCTTTCAACCTGACAATTACGCGCACATGCGTAATGTTGTCAAGCCGCAGTAGTTCACTCGTGTCTTGCATCTCGTACTAAACCATGGCGTTCTCTAATTACTAAAGAACGCCATGACTAAACACATCGATTATAGAGCGCGTTAACATGTAATACTTTATAATATAATCAGCTGATTGTATGTTTATAGGTTATAATTGTTATTAAAAAACAAAACAAAATGTCTGACGAAATATATAACAGAGCTACAAGAGCAACTGTTGGTAACGTTGCTGGCAAGTCATTGACTAGCTATGAAGTGGGTAGGGGGCAATGCGTATCTTCAGAGCTCATCAGCCCTAAAAAATAATAGTCTGAGTTATCTGCTCTGAGAGTAATGAACTTCATTATACAGCCAGACCCTGTGGTGAATGAAAATGTATAATTTCTAGAGTGGAAAGAAGATGCTTTACAGAGGGCCGGGTGTGCTGATAAGCATACTTTTCCACTCAGTGGGTAAGGCAATGGTAAACCACCTCACTCCTCGTTTTACTTAGTAAAACCTCAAATCACCACAGATATCAGTTCTATTTTGAAATACGTCCGGATTAAAAATTAATACGTTAAAACCACACATAAAACTTATTTCGTTTTACTTTCCGTAAAAATCGATAATATACACTATTAAAATCTTACAGGGAGGGGAGTAGAAGAAAAAATATAACTGGCACCGTTTTCTAAAAGGGCGTGATCTTAAAAGTACATTTAATCACACTAGAAAGACTTAACCATAATTTTTAAAGACAAAGATATACCATAAAAATAAAATAAAATAAACGAACTCAAACAAAAGACGTCCAAAAAATGTTGGTGTGAGACAGAAACTTGGACGCTGAAAGGACGATCGATAAGCATATAGACTTATCTTAGAACAGCAAAGGGACAAAAAAATCGGATTCTACAAATTCCATAAATCTTTTGGCACGAGCTCTTTAAATCTCTCAAAGTAAATATCATCCCTTTACCCCAAATCTATTCATTTTTAAGTTCAACAACGAAAAAGGCAGAAAACATACAGCAAACATTGTATTTGCATTTCTTATTGACGCATCAATCAAACCACACAAAACTTTCAATCAGTCATGTTTTGAAAGAATGGATAAAATAAAATTTTATAAAAAGAAAAAACCGAAAGGAATGAAAAAAGTTAAAAAACGTTTCCAATAAAAAAGGTTTATTTAAAAACCTCAAAATCAGTAAGGTAATGAAAGTGGCAAATTCATACCCGTACGAATATTTTAAGTTCCGTAAATTAATAAACAAATTTAACAAGCAACTATGAAATACATCGGAAAAAATAACACAAAGAACGGGAAGTGAAAATCGTTCTTTTCATTCAGAATCAGAAGAATTCAGAATCAGTGAAAGAGGTTAAACAAACAAACCCCTGAATTCTTCTACAAAATGAAATAAAATTTAAATATTTAGTAAGCAGTAAAGAAATTATTTACTCTTTCTGTCCATGATGATGTAAAAAATACAACTGAATAAATTTTTAATTTATTTTAAGTCGCATCAACATCTTGGTTACTAGCGACTCCTTTGGTATATGAAACAACGGGTTTAGACGCGTAATAATTCCTAGACCTTAGCCGGGAATCAAAACCCGTAATCTTCCGCTCAAACAAAAACTTTTATTTTCATTTAAGGGTACCCGGAACGAAAGAAATTGAAAATGTTCCCATTCCCGGTTTTTACAAATTATTAAAATTCAGAGTTTTCTGCATCGAACGATATGGGTATAACTTGTTGGGGGTTTTGCAATTTTTTTTTTAATTAAAAATATTTTGAATCCTTACGTTATTTTTTTAAACGTTACCATTTCCATAACATCTCTATTTTTTTGAATGACAAAAGATAAATACATAATTCTTTTTGCACGATATTTTTTGCTTTAAAACTACAAGTTAGCACCAGACCACCTGTGAATGAAATATATTAACCTCTGAACTGTAAAAAATAACATTGAATTATTTTATAATGTGTTCTCTTTAGTTTTTCTTGTGTCCCGTAAATAGCAATTTTTGATGCATAAAGAACATTTTCTCAGCCAACTATGAATGGATTTTAATAAAATTTTTGCACAGCCTTTCATACCATAATTTCAATGTAGGTACTGAATTAATATTACAGTAAAATAATGTATTTAAATTGTTATTTTCCCCTTCATTAGGCAAAAAGTTATGATTTTTAAATAAAGAAATGTCTTATTTTCCTAACAATATATTAAGATGCTATAAACTGAGCGAGTGTAAAGTAGCCTGAAAAGTATCCACACGAAAATTGGACAGGATAACTTTAACAGTTTTTGAGAAAATGTTCCTTACATTAACATTACGGAGATAGGCATTCCGAGGTCCGCTTAAAATAACGCACATCATATACACGTGATTTACGAGGAAACGAAAGTACTTCGGGAGAATTGATAAAAAAAAATTCAGTATATATATATGGGTTCGGAAATGCATCGTTCGCGTGTAAAGGCAAGCGAAATATTTCGCACGGGTTTCAAGTCATCCCATGAAGTACGTCAAAAACACAAAAAATTACAAATTAACGCTAAAAATTCTTAAAAAAGAGGTTGTACGCTTTTGCTTCAAATTGCATATTAAGACCGTATATTAAAACTGGCAAGAGAAAGTTGTGTCAGTGTTCTACACCATATGTTTAAATATGCACATGCGTAATTTAAATTAATATATTTTATAAATAGGAAAGTAAATTTATATTGTTGGTAAAGGCATGGTGATATGAACATCCGACTTTGCCGTTAGAGAGAAGTTCGGTAACAAGCAGGCCGCATATTAGAGGTTTTACTGCAATACTAGTTGAGGAGTTCACAAATTATCAATAATAATTTTATTATTTCTACCACCATTGGGTCAATAGAGGGCTTAGCCACTAAGGTTAAAAAGGATTTGGGCCCGATCCGAATGGTTTACAGATAATCACATGTTGTGTATGTTAATGAAGAACAGAACATGACGCAATCGACTGAATTCAATAAACAGAATTTGCCAGAGAAGAGACCACAAACCCATAATGCATATTCATCATTCACTCCCGAAAGCTATACATTAAAATGGAATGAGCATTCCGCCGTAGGCTTACATTGTCACAAAGGTACGAGGGTCACTTGATAATTAAACAGACAAACATTTATAGTGAAGTTTCTATAAAAAAACATGATATGAAACACACACACGACTTTCTCTGGCCAATGTAGATAATTAAAAATTAACCTATGTTTATTTATTTTGTTTACTTTTTTTAAATTAATTTATTTAACGTCGCATCAACTACAACGGTCATTAGCGACGACGTTGGGGTGTAACTGTGTACAATGGAGGATAAAATGATTTTTTTGTAACGTATGAAAATATGCCGTGCCTGAGTGGGATTCGAACCCAGTACCGCATGATGAGAGGCGAGCACGTTACCAACTGCGCCAATGCGGCCGGCATTTTACTTTTACGTTTTTATTTACTTTTTATTTAAAGTCGCATCAACAGCTCGATCATTAGCGACTACGGTGGGATATGAACAGGGGGTTTTTACCTTATGAAAATTTCCAGACCCTGGCCGGGAATCGAACCCGGGACCTTCGCGTAGTAGGCTACCACGCTACCACTACGCTACGGTGGCGGCCAAACCTACGTTTAATCATGAGTAAACAATGTAAAAATGAAAAACATAACTTAATTTTAATCATGAGTGAACGACGCAAAATGAAAACCAACTCCGGTAGAACTTAAAAATACGGAAATGAGGTACTTTTAGACGCTAAACTAGGCTCTGAAGAAGAAAACGCTTGAAATAAAGGTTGTTAATTTTTTAATTCCCTATAAATTTGATTGTACACACACTTTTCTCGTTAAATGCATAATAAGGTCGGAATCACAAAATAATCCCATGTTTTTTACAGATTTTGACGAAACAAACAGAAAATTACTAACTGCTGCTAAATACAGCTTTTGTTGTCATCACCGAAAGGCTGTTTTGAACATCTAGAGGCTTTACTAGGTAAAACGAGGAGTAAGGTGGTTTACAATTGCCTCCCTCACTGTGTGAAAAAAGTATGCTTATCAGCATGCCGGACCCTCCAAAAAGTATCAACGTCCCACCCTGCAAATTACAGTGTTAATGACTCTCAGAGAAGATAACTCTGACTAGTGACTTTTACACCTCTACCTCTTCTGTTCTCAAATTCTTCAGTCATAATAATTAGCTGATCATGTGATAAGAAACAGAACTATTTTATGTAGCCCTGGAACTAACAGATCGAATATAAATAATTTAACATTCCACCTGCCTGTTATGGCTAAAACTAAGTTTTAACTTAGTTTAAACGTAGTTTTAACTACGCTAAATAATCGAAAAATAACTTCCGTTACGTATATTTCATACCCGTTTAAAAAACTACATACGGGTGTGTACAGAAATAAAAACATTCGGTCATACGATTAAATACATGAAAATTTCATTGGCTACCTGTCATTTTCCTTTATCCGTCCGTTACACCTAGATATCAGAAACTACAAGAGATAGCAACAAATTGTTTTCGGAATCGTAATCTACAAAAAAGTGGGCCTAAATCGTGTTTAAAGTTCCGGTTCTAATCGGAATTGACCTAAAACCGGAAGTCAAGAAATCAAAGTCGGAATTTGAAAACAAAAATAGTGTCATTCGATTCCTCTTAAAGATTTAATACAGAAAACATTTAGTTTAAAGTTCCAGTTTCGACCGGAAGTGCCCAAAACAGGAAATCAAGAAATCAAAGTTGAAATTTATAAAAAAATTTATAGTGCCAATTGATTCCTCTTAAAAGAGTAGATACAGAAATCACTAATGGGTTTTGCCATAAGTCAAAGGTAAGGCTTTTTAAAAATTGCCAAGCATAACGTTCATTCAAAGAAAAATTTACTAAATAGTAAAGTGGAATTAAATGAGGAATTGTTTAGTTACGTTATATTCGGAATATGATTATTTATGAACGTAAAGGGGAAAACACATTAATGTAAAAGGTTTTTGAAATTTTGGTACGGAAATGATTAAAAAATTAAAATGGAATGATAGAATGAAGAATGTATAAGCATTACAAAAAGCACAAGATTAGAGGAATTTGATAACAACCGTTGAACGGAGTAAAGCTTACTGGAAAACGTAAAATAAAGATTATAAACAATTATAATATGAAGTATGAAGTACGAAGAAGTTAAGAGATTAAGGCGGAAAACAAAACAAGTTGGAGGAAATAAGGTACAAAGGACCTGCCTAAGGACAGATAACCTCATTATTACAAATAAATTAGAGAACGTAAGGTCAAATAACAAGAAAAACTCTTGCAGCTTCGTAATTATATATAGTATTCGTTCGTTAGGGATAAATAAATGATAAAACCAAACGTATACTCAGCCTAAGATTTAAGATTTCTGAGACTCTAGGCTAAATTTACTATGCGATTCCTCCTCACTTAGCTATTGTAGCTACTGAAACACTGGGACAAAAACAATGATTATTTATTTAACCGAGTAAATATTTACAGTTAAATTATTGCAAATAAATTAGTAAAATAAATTTTCTTACTCTATCTTTCAGATTTTCTGTGGCGCCACTGCACTGAGACGGAGAGAGACAAAAATGTCCGAACTCCCAGTAGCTATTTTGCATTTATATTTGCCCTATAATAATTAGCGAAGAAAAATATAGTTTTCATATTGATTTTTCGAAATCGAGTTTCGTGGAAATACGTTTTCAGCCCTTTCCCCCCTTAAAGAAAACATGTCTGGCGATTGGTTTGTGAGAACATAATACCTCAAGAACGCAATAACGTATGACGTTGAATTTTGGAAAGAAAGTTAGGTACCACATGGGGACCGGACATGAAAATTTTCATCAAAATCGGTCAACCATCAGCAATAGTTAAATTCGGGCAATTTTTCCCTCTTTTGCGGTTAAGATATTTTTTTTAAAATCTGGAGTGAAACACTCACACAACTTTCTCTTGCCAATGCAAATAATGAACAATATAATCTAACATTAGTAACAAACAAAAAACTAACCTCAATAAACATAACCTAATTTTAATCATGAGTGAAACACACAAAATGAAAATGAACCTCAGTTTGGCTTAAAAATACGGAAAATCACTTTTTTACGGTAAACTAGGCTCTGAAGAGAACAATGGTTAAAATGAAAGTTGTAGATCTTTCAATTTCTACAAATTTGATTATATACAATTTTGTCGTAAAATGTAGCCTATACCAAGGATGAAATCTTTAAAAAAATCGATTTTATTACACGTTTTCGTGAGAAAAAAACAGAAAATCGCTAATTACCGCTAAATTAAGCGTTTACATAAAAAATGTTTAAAATAAAAGTTGTAGGATTTTAAATTCTCTACAACTTTTATTATATACATTTTTGTGTAAAAATTCATATTAAAGGCGCAATCTTAAAAAACAATTTTTTTACGAGAAGACAGCCTCCCCTCGAATTTCAGCAGACACAGCGCCTACCCTTTCTTGTAGAGCATTAAAAAAATGGTAAATGAGGCGATTTTTAAAAGAATCGTAGGAGCCCTATTTGACAAAATCGCAAAAAAGTGAAAAATGACACGAATAAACTACTACTTCCGGTTGACCGATTGTGATGAAAATGTTCGTATCGGGTCCGGTAGTAGTGCCTAACTTAAGTTTCAAGTTCTTACGATGTTCCGTTCTTGAAATATTTTGTTAACACACACACACACACACACACACACACAGACCAATCGCTAAGAGCTATTTTTTGGGTTCAATGGGTCTTAAAACGTGTAGGCCTAGATCGGTAAAAACTCGATTTCGAAAAATCGACATGAAAACAAAACTTTCCTTCCTATATCCTATTCATAAAGGCAAGAGAAAGTAAAAACGCCTCATTTGCTGAAATGCTTCAAAGGCTGTGCTCACGTGATAGTTTTTTTAAATTGTGGTTTTAATATGAATTTTAAGCCAAAACGTATGCTATCAAAAATTGTAAACAATATAAAAACTTCTCTCGTAGAAAGAAATGGGTTTTTTAATATTGCAGCCTTAATATGCATTTTAGCGCAGAAGTGTTTGTAATAAAAGTTGTAGACAATTTTAAAATATACAACTTTTATTTCGAACTTTTTTTTGTATAACGTTTAGTTTACCTGTAATTAGTGATTTTCTGGTTGTTTTTCCTTAAAATCTGTACAAAAAATCGATTTTTAAGATTTCGGCCGTAGTATCCATTTTACGACAAAAATGCATATAATCAAATTTACAGGAAATTAAAAGATCTACAACTTTAAAATGAAACATTTTTCCCTACAGAGCCTAGTTTAGCGCCAAAGAGTGATCTCCGTATTATTAAGCCAAGCTAAAGTTGGTTTTCATTCTGCATCATTCACTGATGATAAAATAAGGTTATGTTTTTTTAGTTTATTTTTAATGTTTTATTACTAATGTTTCATTACGTTGTTCATTATTTTCATTGGCAAGAGAAAGTCGTGTGCGTGTTCTACACCAATTTTTTTTGTATGCTCGATTCATAACGCGGTATTGTTAATTGCCTTTCAAGTCGTTCAATTGGTAAACTGAAGGAAGTCATTAATCATTATTTGTTTATATCCATTGAAGGTTCACCAATCCATCAAGCTCGAAACCCTTAATTAGGTATCCGATAAAAGAGATTACAGGTTATAAATATAGTGTAATAAAACAAGATAAAAAAATCAGGTGTGAAACACACACGATGTTCTCTTGCCAACGTAAATAATAAAACATAGTTAATGTTTAATGTTAGTAATCAATGTAAAATGAAAAACATAACCTAATTTTAAACATGAGTGAATGACGTAAAATTAAAATCAACCTTTGTTCGATTTCAAAATACGGATTTAAAATGAAGAAAATTAAGAAAATTTAAATTTTCTTGTTTAATTTTCTATAACTTCATAAAATACATTTTTAAAATAAAATGCATACTATGTCCGAAATCTTAAACCCCATCTTTTTGCACATTTTCACGAAAAAAACAACTAAAAATAACTAATTGTCGCTAAACTAAGCATTGTACAAAAGATGTACGAAATTAAAGTTGTATATTTTTAATTATTATACAACTTTAATTGTATAAACTTTTTCTCTAAAATGTATACCAAGGCCGCACTATTAAAACCCATTTTCTTTCTACGACAGCATAGCCTCCCTACAAATTTCAGCCGATATGGCCCTTACCCTATTATGTAGTATATTGTAACCATAAAAAAATGTAGTAAATGAGGCGGTTTTTGAAAAAAAGCGAAAGGGCGTCGTGGAGAAGTTTGCAAAAAAGTGAAAAAATTCACGATAAACTAACGGGTGGTTTATTAAGGACGCAACCCTGATTATAAAAAGATAGAAGTAATACATCGGTAAATTTTCTGTCCCCCAATCGGTATTTTGGCAACAGTGTACTCAAGGCTAACTAACTAAGACTGTTAAAATGTTCCAGTCAAGCATTAGTGTGGTGACAGCAGTCGTTTCGTTATATTGTGTCAGCAATGGGTTTTTCCAAGGAAGAACGCGTGTTTATTGTAGAGACTTACATAGCGAGTAAATCTTACAAATGTGTGCAAGATAAGTTTCAGTTGAAATTTCCCCGTTTTGCCGTTCCGAATAAATCGTCAATATTGCGTTTGATAAATAAATTCCGTAGAACTGGGAGTGTACTCGATGAGAAAACATCTCGCCAGCCAACAAAGTTAACCGTGGAAGTTCTCGAAGATTTGAAAAATCGTTTGACTCAATCACCTAAAAACTCGCTTAGAAGATTATCATCGCAAGCTGGGCTAACATTAACTATTGTTTTCAGAGCTACGAAAAAATTACATTTGCATTCTTATCGCGTTGGCGTACCTCATGAATTTATTTTTCAAATCTTCGAGAACTTCCGCGGTTAACTTTGTTAGCTGGCGAGATGGTTTCTCATCGAGTACACTCCCAGTTCTACGGAATTTATTTATCAAACGCAATATTGACGATTTATTCGGAACGGCAAAACGGGGAAATTTCAACTGAAACTTATCTTGCACACATTTGTAAGATTTACTCGCTATGTAAGTCTCTACAATAAACACGCGTTTTTCCTTGGGAAAAACCATTGCTGACACAATATAACGAAACGACTGCTGTCACCACAGTAATGCTTGACTGGAACATTGTAACAGTCTTAGGTAGTTAGCCTTGAGTACACTGTTGCCAACATACCGATTAGGGTACAGAAAATTTACCAATGTATTACTTCTATCATTTTATAATCAGGGTTGCGTCCTTAATAAAACACCCGTTACTATTTCCGGTTAACCGATTATGATGAAAATGTTCCGAGTCGGGTCCTCTAGTGGTACCTAACTTAAGTTCCTATTTTCAACTTCGTACTTGATTCCGTTCTTGAAATATTTTGTTTAAACACAGACCAAACGCTAAAAACAAGTTTTTTGGGTTCATGGGGCCTGAAAACGTGTATATCCGGGGAAAACTAGATTTCGAAATATCGAAATGAGTACATTATTTTTCTCCCCTATTTATAAATACAGGGCATGAGAGAGAAAAAATTGATAGGGTTAATACAGAATTAAAAACTCTCATAAAATACCGCATGTAGAAATTAATGACGTTACAAAATCTTCAGTAATAACGATTTCCCAGCCGACCAGCATGTACAAATAGTAGTGGAACTCAAAAGCAATACTCACCTGCAAAACAAAAAAAACATAATTAGTCAGTTGGTCATTGTATTGTTACGTCTATTCCGGGTTCCTTTAAGTACCTGGCTAATACTAAATAAAAGAACTTGCTTTAGAACTTATAACATGTATATTTATTTACAAATAAATCAATTAAAAGAAATTACTTAACTTAATAGAAGGCTAAATTTATTATTACAAAGTATTAAAATTAACAACGTAAGAATTAAAGTTTTTTTTTATCCGAGGCGGCGAGAAAAACTCATGTTCACTTCCTCACGATGAGAAAGTAGTGTTGGACTCAATTGAGGCGTCCTCGACCAGCCCCAAGGAGGCCGCAAATGCCTACCAACCAAAAACCTGCCGCCCAGCTTCTTGATCCGACATCAGCAAAGACCCTCCATCTCCCTCGAAACTGTTTATATAACACTACAAGGGAAATGTCGGGTTAAAAAATTTACATACTATCAGCGGGGCGTGAAAGGGAACAGTAGCCTAATCCCCTTTCGCTGTTACTGACCGACACTTACTCTCTCACTTTCATTCATCTCTTTCATCGCCAGCACAGGAAATTAGTGTGCCTACTTTCTGAGATCGGGACAAACGAGCGGTGTTTGGGTTATAACACTTTAAATGCATCCGATCTGTTGCAGTAACAAAAAACCGGCTCTTTTTTTCTTCTTATCCTGATATCGCAGTATTAAAACAACGCTAAAAATATAAAACTTACAGGTAACAACACAGGTTAAAATCAGCTAAATTTTGGTGTATAGTACGTTAAAATTGAACAAGCGGTTTTAAAGAAAGAAGGCTCCAATTCGGGTACCTATAATAAAGAAATCAACAGTAGGTGTAGCAAAAATCTATACTTCTGTACTAATATTATAAAGACAAAGCGTGTTTTTTTGTGCAAGCTAATTTCCATAACTACAGAACGGATTTTCATGAAATTTTGAGCATACTCGTATTTGTATTTATATTCACAGCGACATTTATTTTAAAATGTTCAAAAATGATAAACCTAAAGAAGATTTCCATAAATATGTATGTATAATAATTAATAATAATGTATAATATGTATTCCATGATTGTATGTGTGGGTGTGTGTGTGTGCGCGCGTGTGTGTACATATGAGTGCGAATTGCTGTTGAAGAAGATGAAGGGGTCTGATGAAAGCGAGAGACGAACGTAGGGGGAAATTATCATGAAGTCGTTATGTGTGGGTGTGTGTGTGTGTGTGCTGTGATCTATTGTTGAAGTACAGTATATATGTACAAAGACTACCGAGATACGTTCGCGGAGGAATTTATCAAAACGTTGTTGTTGCTGTTGTGTGTGTGTGTGTGTGTGTGTGTGTGAGGTGTACGTTGGAGGTATACAGTCGACTAATAGATACACAATTTCTGTTATATATTTATTTAAAAAAAATTGATTAAGATGTTTCGCGTACAAATCCGCGTGGGGTAGTTAATTATAATAACGCTAAGTCACTACACTGAAAATATACATAATAAGTACTTTTCCTACCCCTTCCTCGAAGAACAACAATTTTAAAAGTCGGCATGCAGAGTCTGTAAGTGGTAGTCTACTAAGTATCGTAAAACACTTGATTTTCGATCTCTAGGTTTTAAGTGGTAGAAAGGGGGTAACAACCCCAAAGAAATAAACATTATTTCAGTACCTTCCCAAGATTCTGTAATTCAACAAATTAATCGCCCACTCAGAACAATTTCTATTCTATTAAATACAGACAAAATACTCTCATCAAGTAAAAGAAAATCAATTTAACAAGATTCAGTTTTAATTTACTTAAATTAACATTAAAAAACAAATTACGTAGGTACGCATGCTAACAGAATATTCGAGAATCAGTTTACCAATACAGTATTGTAAATGTGAAGTGGAATTTCATTATTAAAATTTACTTAAATTAGTTTTCATAATAAGAGTGTTTCATAAGAATAGTAGTCATTGAGATAATTTTTTTATAACTCCTCGTAAATTTATAACATTTTTAATCAAATTTTTAACGATATGATAGTATATCTATTTATGATACTGCGAAACTAATAAAGGAAATTCATTGATATTTCTAGAAATTTTTAATAGTGGAAAGTATATCTAATACTACTGGACATGCATAAAATTCCCGGAAAACTGTAAATCTAATATCATGAAATTAGAAAAATTTAACCACATATATTTTACGTTCTCTTGCCTATATGAATGTATACGAAGGAAAGTATTGTTTTCAAGTCGATTTTTCAAAATCGAGTTTTCACCGGATCTACACGTTTTTAGATCCCCTGAACCATATAATTAAATTTATAGAAAATTAAAAGATCTACCTACAACTTTTATTTAGAACACTTTTCTCTACAGAGCGTAATTTAGCTTGAAAGAGCGATTTTCAGTATTTTTAAGCCAAACAGGTTGATTGTCATTTTATGTCTTTCACTCATGATTAAAACTCAGGTTATGTTTTTTGAGGTCAGTTTTTGTTTAGTTTTAATTTTTTACTATTACTTTTTTAGATTATATTGTTCATTATTTGTATTGGCAAGAGAAATTCGTGTAAGTGTTTCACACTAGATTTTTTTTTCAAGGAATATAGTAAATAATAATACAAATACAAATAAAGTCTACCGCATGTGAAATAGACAGGAATGTCATTCGATTTACAGTAAATTCCAGTGCGTTATAACCTGAATAGAAAAACTACAATCTACAGAAAAATAATTTTCTGAGAACATATTTTTATATTGAACTATTTACCTACACTGTAACATTACAATTTCAATAAACTGCATAGTAAAAATCGGTTGTCGCTAACAGAAATATTACTCTATTCAACAGCTTTTATTTGATAACTAGCTATCTCTAGTAATATAGCATTTGTAAAATATATTCTACATATTGACGTTTAAATATTATGTACTGAAATACTTGGAAGAAGGTAACTTTCTTTAAATTATCACTGTCACAACCCATACTGAAATTGACAATACTGTTTTCAATGCTTAAATTCCGCTCTCACAAGCTATTTGTCAACACATTCAGTACTAGAGACTCGCCTAGCGGGTTCTGTTTTGTTATCATTTTAAGTAATTCCGGAGGGACACCGCCAGTCGAATATCAGTTTTTACTTTCTCTTGCCTATATCAATATAAAGGAAGGAAAGTATTGTTTCCATGTCGATTTTTCAAAATCAAGTTTTAAACAGATCTATACGTTTTCAGACCCCCTGAACCCAAAAAAAAACATGTTTTTAACGATTGGTGTGCGTATGTGTGTACAAAATATCTCAAGAACAAAACATCGTATGAACTTGAAACTTAAGTTAGATACCATTAGAGGACCCGCACGAACATTTTCATCAAAATCGGTCAACCGGAAGTAGTAGTTTATTCGTGTAATTTTTCACTTTTTGCAATATTTTAAAAAACCTCACCTACAATTTTTTTTTAAATCGCCTGATTTACTAAATTTTTTTATGCTGTACAATATAGGGTAGGCCGCCATGCCTGCTGAAATTCTTGGGCAGGCTCTTTCCTTGTAAAAAAATTGTTATTTTTAAGATTGCCGCTTTAATACTCATTTTAGCGCAAAAATGTATATAATAAAAGTTGTAAACAATTTAAAATCCTTATACTTTTACTTATAACATTTTTTTTTTGTATAACGCTTAGTTTAGCGTTAATAAGCGATTTCTGGTTTTTTCTGACAAAAACGTGTAGAAAATCGATTTTTTTTAAAGATTTCAGCCTTATTATGCATTTCACGACAAAAAAGTATAATCAGATTTATAGGAAATTAAAAGATCTACAACTTTTATTTAGAGTATTTTTCTCTACAAAGCATAGTTTAGCGTGAAAGAGTGATTTCCCGTAATTTTAAGCTAAACTGAGGTTGATTTTCACTTTACGTCTTTCACTCATGATTAAATAAGATTATGTTTTTTAGGTTAGTTTTTTTTTGTTTTATTCGAATGTTTTATTACTAATGCTAGGTTATATTTTTAATTTGTTGCATTAGCAAGAAAAAGTTGTGCGAGTGTTTCACACCAGATTTGTTGCTACTAACTATATATAGCAATCAGAAACGGTTTTTCTTTGTAACCGTACAGTTAATTTTTGAATTTTCGTTATAAGCTCTTCTACCCACGTATAACATACTCGTTTAGTATTTTTAACGGGTTTTCAGGGTACAGTTGAAGCCGTGAATTAAGTATCTTTGCAGGTATCGATTCAAAATAGCTTACACTTAAGAAATTTACTTTAAAAGTTATATACTTTTTAAAACTTTAATTTGAAGTTTAAAACTATATAAGAAATTACGCGTAAATCGTAAAGGTAAATGAAAATTTTCAAACAAGAAATACATTTATTATAACAGGCGAAAATAAACTTAATAAAAACATTGAATTGTTTACTTTTATGTTATTAGCAAACATAAATCCGTGTAAAGGTCGCAAATAAAATAAATCTCGCTTATCACCATGCGGTCCTGGGTTCGAATCCTACTCAGGCACGGCATATTTTCATACGTTACAAAAAATCATTTCATCCTCCATTGTACCATAGTTACACCCCAACGTCGTCGCTAATGACCGTTGCAGTTGATGCGACGTTAAATAAGTAAATAAAAAATAAATAAATAAATCTATAAAAATGTTAGTATATCTATATAAAATGTTAGTATAACATAAGTTGTAGGGGGTACATAAAGCAAGTGAAGAACACGCTGCACAAGTAATCAGCCCAAAGGGAGAAATACCTGATAATTGCTCAGCATTGAATGTGTTAAGACGAAAGAACTCTTGTCGTAGCGGCAAATATACAGTCCCAAAAGGACTTTAAAATTTTTTTGGTGTGAACACTCACACGACTTTCTCTTGCCAATGCAAATAATGAACTATATAACCTAACACTAGTAAACAAAGTAAAAAAAAAACGGAAAAATGACCGCCTCCATGACGTAGTGCATTGCGCGCTAACCTACTAAACGGCTGTCCTGGGTTTAATTCCCGACTAGGGCCTGGAAATTATTACGCGCTAGAACCCATCATTACAATTTTTTAACCCACCATAGTCACTAATGACCAAACTGTTGATGCGACTTTAAATAAATAAACAAACTAACCTCAAAAAACATAACCTAATTATAATCATGAGTGAATCATTTAAAATGAAAATCAACCTCAGTTTGGCTTAATAATATGGAAAATTACTCTGTGACGCTAAACTAGGCTCTGTAGAGAAAAATGCTTAAAATAAAAAAGTAGATATTTTAATTTTCTATAAATTTGATTATATACACTTTTTCGTAAAATGTATAGTATTAATAAGACTGAAATCTTAAAAAATCAGATTTTTTACAGATTTTCATGAAAAAACAAAAATAAAATCACTAATTACCGCTAAACTAAGCGTTATAAAAACAATTGTTACAACTAAGAGTTGTAGATTTTTATATTGTCTACAACTTTTACCATATACATTTTTGCTTTAAAATGCGTATTAAGGCTGCAATCTTTAAAAAACCATTTTTTCTGCGAGTGGCACAACCTCTCCAATTATTTCAGCAGACAAAGCGCTTATTCTATCTTGTAGAGCATAAAAAATGAAGTGAATGAGGTGATTTTAAAAAAATCGTACAAGCCGTTTTTCGGGAAAATCGCGAGAAGTGAAAAATAACACGAATAAACTACTACTTCCGGTTGACCGATTTTGATGTAATTGTTAGTGCCCGTCCTCTAGTAGTATCTAACTTAAGTTTCAAGTTTTAGCCTCGTACGATGTTCCGTTCTAGAAATATTTTGTTCAAACACATACAGACATACATACACACACAGTCCAATCGCTAAAAACATGTTTTTTTGGGTTCAGAAGATCTGAAAACGTGTACATCCGGTGAAAAATAATTTCGAAAAATCGACATGAAACAATAATTTCTTTCTACATATTCATATAGGCAAGAGAGAGTAAAAAATATAACTAGTATATAACATTTTACTTATCTCCATCAAAGTCAATGTATCACAAATCCCAATTATAATACATTTTATGTATTTGTATGAATTATTTATTTCACTTCTTTTAACAAAAAACAGAATAAAATTAAACGAAACTTAAAAGAAAATTTAAAAAAAACAATGAATTTTTAAAATGGAACAAGATGATTTATATTTAAAAGCTAATACTGTATATCAATATGCTTGAATTTGAATAAAAAATTTACAGCGAATGATCAAATATTCTATCTTTTCTTTAAAAGTAAAATCAAAACATTATTTACAAGAACAATTTCAAGCTATCTATTAAAACGTACATTACAGTTTCTAAGAACATTAAAGAAATATTATTATGAACTTAAAATATATTCTGAAATATTATAATGAATATTTTATATGAATTCGTTTAAATTGTTGTCTAAAAACTTTTATAAAAGCTGTATTTTAAGTTTGTTTTTGTTATCAGTTTTCAACCCGTTTACGTTCCACTCAGGTGTAAGTGACTTTAAAAATAACATCGTACCACTTCTACCGTATTTCTTTTATCAACTTTAGAAACGTCCACCGCACGTCAAAAAAACATCTTTATATACTGGGTTTGTTTACTCTTGAGAAGCCCTTAATTTTCTTTAGTACATAATATAATTTTAACAAAAAAAAAACAGGATAAACAGTCAATGCTCAATTTAACGGACTAGCCTCCTGAATAAATAAAACTGTTTGAAAATTACAAAAATTTAAAAAATATTAATTACTTTCTCTTGCCTTTATGAATATATGTGAAGAAAATAATAATTGGTTTGAAGTCGATTTTTCGATATTGAGCTTTCACCGGATCTACACGTTTTCAGATCCCCTGAACCCCAAAAAGAAGTTTTTAGCAATTGGTGTGTGTGTGAAGGTGCGTGCGCGTGTGTATGTCAACAGAACATCTCAAGAACGGAACATCGTACGAAGTTGAAACTTAAAACTTAGTTAGATACTACTAATACGGGACCCAACACGAACATTTTCAACATTTTCATCAAAATCGGTCAACCGGAAGTAGTAGTTTATTCGTGTAATGTTTCACTTTTTTGCGCTTTTCTCTAAAACAGCTTTTACGATTTTTTTTAAAAATCACCTTATTTACTAGACTTTTTATGCACTGCAAGATAGGGTGGGCGCCACGTCTGCTGAAATTCTTGGAAAGGCTGCTTTTTGTAAAAAAACTGTTTGTCTGAGATTGCGGCTTTAATACGCATTTTACCGCAAAAATGTATACAACGAAGTTTGTAGAGAATTTTAAATCATGACGTCTACCTTATCTTGTACAGCATAATAGACCAATCGCTAAAAACCTGTTTTTTTTTTGGATTCAGGGGATCTGAAAACGAGTATATGCGGTGAAAACTCGGTTTCAGAAAATCGACATGAAAACAATTGGGAGATTTGTCAATAATCGCGTTATGTCCGAATCCGAGGTATAAAAGAGCGCGTTATAAACGGAGAGTACACCGATGAAAAGGAACCCAATTTTATAACCATAATACTTAACGTAGTCTAATATGGAATACGTAAAATACTGAACTTAATTTCCCTCCTGCAGTATTAAAGAGAATATATTAGTTCCAGAACAGTGGATAATAATCACATAATCATATTCTAGGTAGTAACATTTAATTTAAGTCGGATATAACGAAGAGGAGCTCTATTAGATAATTCAAAACGGAGGAGTATGTTACATAAATTTCCCTTTATTACAATTAAAGGATTTCCGTGCCAGCGTTTCAGTAATTTCAAGGCAATATTCAGAAAAAAATCATTTACCAACATCACAATATGATGTGCAATTTCCGAAAACCCCAAAAGAAAATTTTACTTAGTCCAATTATTGTGTTCATTTTAAACCAATTTATTCTACCTACAATACTCTGTTTTACTGCATACGACTTGTAAAAAAATATAACACATTGAATAAAAAAAAAAAAAACCAGAATCCATATATTTAAAACGCAATACCGCTTCCAATGTATTTTAAATGGGAATTCTATAAACTCCTAAATACTAAGTTCTACCAAATGGACTTTTATATAGTTTTAAAAAGTATTCTCTCTTGATTTGCCCAAAAGTTATAAAATAGAAATTCATACTAATATGAGCTTCATTTACGAAATGAAAAAGAGTAAATTTCGTTTACAGCGTAGCGGTAATACAGTGTAACGTAATGCGGTCCTCCCATATTTACTTTCTCTATAGTCATATTTCTTAAGCATACAGGATACGTGACATCTCTCTTCTTATCTCACAACACACTCAATCGGTATTACAACACTGTGTTAACGTTGTTTAATTTAAAGTTTTAGTTTAATATCGTTCTTTTCAGGACGAAATTATATTACTATTATGCTTTAGTCGTTACTCACCGTTCTAAGAACGGTTAAGTTTGTTGTTAACTTAAATCATTTATGTAATGTTAGGGGTTTGAAACCCAAGAACATTATGGGAATTTATTCGCACGGGTCCACTATGCTAGTAATCCTTATAGTATTAATTAATGTCTAATCATACACATGCATGGCCACAGTCGTCTACCGGATTCCTCCATAATGCTATCGTTCGTTCGGTTTTAGTCCAAGAGTTATTTCACAAACAAGTAAGAAGTAAATTAAATAATAATCTATGTAATTAGAAAAAGAGACTTGTATTTTTCAAGCATATAGGAAGAATAAACGACAGCAGATTGAAAAAACAAAGTTTAGATAAAATAATAAATCTCATAAACAAACCAGCACGGTTTGGAGTAACACTGAATGACCATAAAGAAGCAAAAATTTACACAGAAGGCGTAGGCTACAGAAAAGGAAATTTTTTTAGAAAAAAAATCAAAGAGTAATCTTCAGAGTAGAGAATAAAAGGAAGAGATATGAACCTCACAACATTAAATAACTTAAGCAGGAAAGATCCGAACGAATGAAGAGATTGTGTGAGAAAAAAGGTGAGAAAAACATAAAGTAATTAAAATATTGATTTGGCGTGCTCTCTCTAAAGGGCTTGTTGTTTAGGTCAACAGCCGAAACGCTGGTTTGAACCACTAGAGCCGCGATTCCCAACCATCTCTACCTAGCAGCACGCTCACTGAAATCCATATTTACCCATGGCACACTTGATACACTTATTTTCGTAAATAACTATAATTACATGCTATTTTCATATTACCGTCTTTATACGTCATACAAAGAAGGCGAAACTAACACAACTAGTAAATAATTAGAAATGGTGTACGTTTACTCAGGAAAACCAATGAAAAACTACAATTAAATACAAACACAAATATATATTTAATGCTGAGAGAAACCAGCAACAAGTTTATGAAATACAGTATCATAATATAAAGTATACATTAAAGAAACGTTTTAAAAAAATATAGAAAAAAATCACGTGTCAAATCACATCTAGTAAGAAATTTGTGCTGGTGCTCTTTCATTATAAGTTCCTTTTACAATTTTACAAGATTGCGTGAAATTTCCCGGCACAACTACGTAGCCCACGTGGCATACTGTTGCTGCGTAGAGGTTTTACTAAGTAAAACCGAAGAGCGAGGTGGTTTACTATTGCTTTCCTCTCCGAGTTGACCTCAGAGTTCACCTCAGGATCTGGCTTTGTAATGGTGAATATCTTACTCTCAGAAGAGAAAAGTCTGACTAATGTCATTTACACCTCTGCCTCTTCTGTCCTTAAATGCTTCAGCCATACAATTGACTGATTATATGATAAGAAGCAGAACTATTTTTTGTAGCCCTGGAACCAACAGATCGAGTGCAATTAATTTAACACTCCACCTACCCGTTACGGGCAATCAATAGGGGTATTAAAAATTAAAAAAGGAAATATATTCTAGGGTCGACAAAATATCTTTTATTAAAAATTTATGATTTCTTTTTAAATTTCTCCACATCTTTTTTATTTTCATACATTTTAAGTATTTTGATCAGTACGATAAAACCACCTGGCAGATACATGTAACTTTTATGAAATGGTCACAAAAGGATTATATGGAGTAAAAAATGAGAATACGTTTGGAACAATTTTAATCCAACAAAAAAGGAAATAAAAAATTCCACGACAGACACCAATCAAAATTCATGGAAATGTTATATATAACTATACCGAACTAACTGACAAGAGAATCTAACCAGCAACCATATAAATAAAACGACTACTATGGTATTACTGAAGAGAATAGAACAAAGCATTCAAAGTAACAAAGCTGAAATACAAGTTGTTCCTTTGAAAGCCGTCTACGCAGATATTATATCTTATTGTACAAATGAATTAGTTAAATTACGAGACGTAATATAATTTCATATACATATATGTGTTCGTTGTCTTCTACGTTTTCACAAATAATAAATACATCATAACAAACATAGAGATTCATTCCTTATAGAAGAACGACTTCAGAACTACATGTAAAATAACACCGCATCATTGTTGTTTTACTGATAGTGTTGTTGTTTAGGTCATCAGCCAAAAGGCTGGTTTGAACCTGTAGAGGTTTTACTAAGTAAAACGAGGAGTGAGGTGGTTTACCATTGCCTTCCTCACCGAGTGGAAAAGTACGCTTATCAGCATGCCGGGCCCTCTGAAAAGCACATATTTTCCACTCTGCAAATGACACGTTCACTTCATTCACCACAGGGTCTGGCTGTATAATGAAATTTATTACTTTCAGAGGAGATAACTCTGATTAGTGTCTTTTACACCTCTACCTCTTCTGTTCTTAAATGATTCAGTCATTCAATTGGCTGACCATGTGATAAGAAATAGAACTATTTATTTTAGCCCTGCAACGAACAGATTGAGTGTAAATAATTTGACACTCCGCCTGTCTGTTATGGGCAGTTACTGATAGTAAAAGAGTATAAACCCGCTTCTCCGAACCCCACTCAACCGAAACGAATCAGATTTTGTACTTTCTCTTGCCCTATATAAATATATAGGAAGGAAAGTATTGTTTTCACGTCGATTTTTCAGCGGAAATACATTATTTCAGACCCCCTGAACCCAAAAACATGTTTTAGCGATTGTTTGTGTGTGAACAAGATATATCAAGAACAGAACATCGTACGAAACATTTCAACCAGGAACCTTCGTCTTCAAAAATCAGCTTTTCAACAGCTGACTCGCAGCGATGACTTTACCTCTAGACCAACCCGGTTGGTTTTTACTGTTTTAAAACTCAAAAAATCTGGTGTGAAACACTCTCACAACTTTCTATTGCCAATGCAAATATTAAACAATATACTCTTAACATTAGTAATAAAACATTAAAAATAAACAAAAAACTAACCTCAATAAACACAACCTAATTTTAATCATGAGTGAAAGACGCATAATGAAAATCAACCTCAGTTTGGCTTAAAAATACTGAAAACCACTCTTTCACGCTAACATAAGCTCTGTAGAGAAAAATGCTCTAAATAAAAGTTGTAGATCTTTTAATTTCCTATAAATTTTATTATATACACGTTAGTCGTAAAATCCGACTAATACGTGATCAGGCTGAAATCTTTAAAAAAAAATAGATTTTTTTTACATTTTCGTGACAAAAAAACAGAAAATCGCTAATTACCGCTAAACTAAGCGTATACAAAAAAACCCTATCTTGCAGAGCATAAATAGTTTAGTAAATGAGGCGATTTTTAAAAATATCGTAGAAGTCGATTTTGAAAAAATCTCAAAAAAGTGAAAAATGACACGAATAAACTTCTACTTCTGGTTGACCGATTTTTGATGAAAATGTTCGTGTCGGGTCTTGTAATAGTATCTAACTTAAGTTTCAAGTTCGTACGATGTTCCGTTCTTGAGATATTCTGTTCACATACATACCCACACGCGCGCGCACACACACACACACCAATCGCGAAAAACATGTTTTTTGGGTTCAGAGAGTAAATGTGTATATCCGGTGAAAACTTATTTCGAAAAATCTACATGAAAAAAATACATTCATTCCTATATATTCGAATAGGCAAGAGAAAGTAAAAAATATGTATTTGCATTTTATCCATTATTTTGCGTAGCCAAAATCGGGTCCTACCTCTAGGTATATTTCTGATAAGCAAACTTTTACTGGAATAATAACATCAAATTATTAAATCAATCTACACGTACCAATATATTTATTCAACATAAAGATGGAAGCTGTGAAATAGTTCAGATAGTTAATAAACCTAAATCAACTTTGCATATTTAACATGAAATGTTTACTCATCATTATGATGATTGTAGAAACCATGTTATGTTAACATTAATTTGGATTAATAAATCATACGAGTATTGCTTATCTGAATTACATAAAATAAATCGAGACAATTTTACATTGTGTATTTTAAATATATTATTCTAACTCACAAAACTCAGTCGTCTCACGTTTATAAATATCGTATTTATGCATTTTACAATATTGTAGGGTAGACCGGGGCAGGTTTACACAGATTTTAGATTTAGATTTTTCTAATTTTTTGTATTGCAGTTATTTACATGCTTTTCATACCCAATCATTACTTAATATTTAAGCTTCACTTAGACATATATAAAAAGCCTGTTACTATGATATTTTTTATGTATTTCAATGTTTTTTGAAGGTAAGTCACCTGTGTAAACTTGCCCCACTTACGGGGCATGTTTACACAGTGCCTGGGGTAAGTTTGCAAACTTTTTAAAATAAGAAATTTGAGGGTTAAAAAACTATATTAGTCAGTTTTATTGCTATAAAATATTTTATTAAGTTCTGTGTACACATTACATAAATATACATTTACATTAATGTATACATGTAGGTACATGTATACATGTAGGTAAAAAGAAATTTAATATAAATGTTTTATTAAATTATTTATTCATTTTTACTAAACACATTTTTGTATTAATTTAAAATAGAAATTGATCTCCTGATCAATTTGTATCATTTTTAAAATCGCTTTTACAATATTGATACATACGAAATAAAAGGAATATTTTTCAAGACGCCTACGCATTTTTAACCAGCGTATCATTTAGAATAGCAGTTTGCCGCTTCTTCCGGCCTTTATTAGTTATTTTTCTTGGACCTACTTGACCTACAATGACTATGTGCCCATTTTTTACACTCAGTGCATTGTATCCACTGTGCACCAGGTTCCACAGTTTGAATTGTTTTAAGCAGTAAATACACGCACAGTTTTCATCGTCATTTTCGCTACTATCAGATTTGCACTGACCGTCTTTTTGTTTTCAATTTTTTTCTTTTTTTCGATGCTTTCTTTGCAGAGCAAAAAAATTTCTTTGTAATCTTTTATTTTTTTTATTTTCCTCATATCTATCTTTCTCTTTTTTGCATTATTCTGTTCTACTCTCAACGCATTTTTAACCAGCGTATCATTTAGAATAGCAGTTTGCCGCTTCTTCCGGCCTTTATTAGTTATTTTTCTTGGACCTACTTTTTCAAAAGGCCGCACATCTTCAGGTGTTAAGAAAGACCTAGTACCGGAAGTGCCAGCGACGGACAGCCTAGAGGGAGACACATATGATACACGCGTAGAAGTGAATTGGACAGCTTGCTCAGAAGGCGATGGAAATATTGCAGATGTGGATGGTGCTGGTTCGGAAGGAAGCAGTGTAAGTGAATGATCAGGAATGGCAACAGAAAGCTCAGAGGTTGAGTTTGAAGTTAGAGGAGTCGGCCTATCAGTTACATAGGATGGCATGAAGTCTTCGTCTTGAAATATGTAAGTGTTAAGAGAGAATATCCCTGAAACTCTGAAGCCTGTGGGGAGGAAAGTATAGAAGTGGATGCCATTACTTTTGCAGAAGTCCAGGACTTGAACTGAGAGGTGCGAATCATGGTTATCGAGGAGCAATAGGCAAGGTTTCTCGGGAGAACATCGAGTATGATGAACAAAGTGTTTGACGTATTTCAGAAAGTTTTTCTCAACCATCCATCCCGAAGGATTGGCATCTCCTTCACATTGATTGGGATTGGCATCCACCATAGTGGATCTATTTGTCTTCCTTTTGTAAGATCGAACCATTGTTTACGTGAAGAAAAAAAAATATATATAGCCATTAGAAACCGTTAACAAATGGTATAAAAACGTACGGGGCACGTTTACACGGCTTGAAGAATGTGTAAACTTGCCCCATGTGCCTTGTGTAAACTTGCCCCTTCCGCATGTTTTCGACAAAACTTAACGTGTACGCTTTATTTGTGAGTTATATATTAAACTGAATATCTTAAAATAACATCAAAAAATTAAATGGTACAGTTACTAGTAAAGCTAATATAATGGTGTAAAAATCTAGTCACCTGGACAAAAATCACTAAAACTGCTCTCTCTTCATTCCTACTCATTATAATGACTGCAAACTGGCGTCGATGCTTATTACGGTCTTAGTGACTCGTCTGACGTGACGAACGTAGCGTTCGGACGAATGGTTTTTGAACTATGAGCACTGTGTAAACTTGCCCCTGTACCAAACCTGCCCCGGTCTACCCTACATTAAAATATGTATTTAAAATCTTCCTTTTTTAGTAATACGATACTATCATGTTTACCAGAAACAATCTAGATCGGAAAAATATTTTTCATGCATAATACATTCGGGATATCCCTCATATATTACCTGAAAGACAATGCAATTTAGATACAGGACATTACAGACAGTATAACCCCTACAGTATTAGCCGGCCGCATTGGCGTAGTTGGTAACGTACTCGCCTCTCATCATGCGGTCTTGGGTTCGAATCCCATTAGGTTACGGCATATTTTCATACGTTACAAAAAAATCATTTCATCCTTCACCGTCTGCATTAGCAGTAATTGCAGAACAGTCGGACGTTAAAACAGAAAAAAGCCTACAGTATTGTACACTTATTAAAGTCCATTAATTCAAAATAGCAGTACAGATGTATATCTAATAAAACGATGGCATTATATTGCCGCAAAAAAGTGTTTATCAAAAATCTTTACCTTTTTTAAAAAAATCTGGTGTGAAACACTCACACAACTTTCTCTTGCTAAAGCAAATAATGAACAGTACAACCTAATATTAGTAATAAAATATCACAAATAAACAGAAAACTAAACTCAAAAAAAACCTTATTAATCATGAGTGAATGATGAAAAATGAAAATTAAACTCAGTTTGGCTTTAAAATACGGAAAATCACTCTTTCACGCTAAACTAGGCTCTGTAGAGAAAAATGCACTAAATAAATTTGTACATCTTTCAATTTCCTAAAAATTTGATTATATATACACTTGGTCGTAAAATGTATACTAAGGCTGAAATCTTAAAAAATCGATAAAGCCGCAATCTTAAAAAACCGTTTTTTTCTACGAGAGCACAGCCTCCCCAAGAATTTCAGCAGATATGGCATCTACCCTATCTTGTAGAGCATAAAAAATGTAGTAAATATTATCTTGTAATTTTTAAATAATTATCAATGAAAAAATATTAAAGAAAACTATTTATAAGTATTTTCATTATTTTTACATGTCCCATTAATTAATTTGTAGGCTACCCATTTTTGGCTGAAATAATAAATTGCTATAACATTAGAGTCAACTTATAATTTACACGAAATTCCATTAGCAGACAACGTTTTCGCAATGTAAATATATCAGTAGAGACTTTATTATCAATATTATAACAGGATGCTAGTTTGATGTCGACGCATACATAAATTTACAATTTAAATTGAAGCGTACGAGAGCGAACGAAGGGTGTGGCGGAATCAGTGAGCAAGAGAGTGAAACTATCAATTAATTTCCATTTACACTCACTTTAGTGCCGCAAGGACTGGGTACAGAGCATTTGGGAATCAAACAGTGAAACGCAAACATTTCATCACTAGATGGATGAGATCACAGCAAACGATATGCAATTTAATTATTTGCCGACATTTGCTGTCGGACGCATCCCGCGACCACAGCCAACTACAAAACGCTCGCTTTTAAAATATACTTACAGACTGTGTTAGATAATATAACCTTTACCAAAAGCAGAACGACTAGATGATGGTCTGAAACGTTATAAAGTTTGTTAAAAAAATACGCTCTCCTAAAACCAACTCAATTTCAACAGTTGTTTATATTACATACGGTCAGGATCAGTAAATACAAATATCCCGTGGATAACACACGAAAAATTGACCCGACTAATATATTTTCCAATAAAGTAGTTACGGGATTACCTTTTATTTTAAAAATAGTTTTTTCTCTATTCTACAATATAAAAGATTTCACCGTACACATTTGTAATCCGATGTATGTCCGGAAGGTAATGAAATGTTTTTTAACCAATATATTGTGACACTTATTGCTAAGGTCCGTTTCGGGATCTAGGTTATTAAATAATTATTACACTAAAGTTTACAATTACAAAGATTTATTTCACTAAAAGATTACAAAATAAATGATTAAACTAATTATAATTAAGTATTACAGTAAATGATTTAATAATTCACTTAAAGTAAATAACAAACAATAAATAGCTTACTTAGCTTACTTACAATCACTTTTATAGATTACGCTAACATACAAAACACAAACTGAACTCACAAAACTACACATTAACTTTACAATACACACACAACAAAGAGACGGTATAACAATCTTGAATCACTACAATACTCGGATGTGTAACCTGTAAATACACACCCCGATAATCGTACCGCAAAGATCACACGAATACTGACTGGACCGCGCTCGGGGTCTCCTTTTATAATCATTCACAAAGATCGTTCCAGAACAAAGTAAAGAAATCATAAAGTACAAAAATAACTCTTTATTAATGAATGCTAGAAAAATCCCTTTGTTAACAAGTCAACTATTGTAAATAGAAAAGGTAAACAACCTCATAAACAACTTCATAAAAATAGCTGTACACAATACCTAAACTTTATGATAGTTATTACAACCCTTATGAATGAATAGACACACTTTTATGGTCATCATTGTAAAACTGTCATTCACTATTGCTATTTTTATTATTCCTTAATTATTTTTATAAATGGAATTCTGGAACATTCGTGATCCGTCTAGTCGATTCTGTTACAATATTTTTTGTATATATCGTTAAAAATGTTTAATATTCTTCGAATTAGTTCCCTCGGGCATCTACATACTTTTTCCAGCGGCTCTACCACTTATGGGACCTGGAAGGCTTCAATTGAAACCTCGGCAAAGGACCTTGTAACGGCGCCTTAGACGATTTCAATCGACCCAAAACGAATTCCTTTCAGGGAGGTCTTGATGATCCTCAAGAACAGAAAAAAGTAGACCGTAGCCATGTCCGAGCTGAACGGGGGTTGCGGCACCGTTCCCAAGTTGTGCTTCACCCAAACCCGGTGAATCTTCTAATCGTCCGTCAAAAACTGCTCGGAGCATACCCGCGAAGGCATCGCTTTAAAGCTGAGAGCCCCCCGCCACACCTTGCCCAACTGGTCGGAACGCCCTGTGACGACTTTGTACCAGCACAAAAAATGTCATTACTTTCAAGACACACCGGTATAAACATTGTGAAATTATAATTATGACCGTGATAATTAATTACCATTTGTAACGTAATGAGCTTGACAGTCGAATGTAGAGAATTAATTAATTACCGCAACGGGTATAACTAATAAAAAAAATAAATAAATGATACACCATGGGACAAATGCACTTATCATCAGTAATTAATTTATCATCCACTTCTTGTAACATGTAATAAAATAATTTTATCCTCTCTATTTAGATATATTCAGAACTAATGTAGCTCAACGTTCTTGGTGTTAATTAAAACAAAAAAATTTGGTGTGAAACACTCACACGACTAAATATTTTAAATTTACTAAATTTTGTATACTTTACAAGATAGGGTAGGCGCCTTGTCTGCTGAAATTCTTGGGGAGGTTGTTTTCACTTTAAAAAAAATGTTTTTTCAAGATTGCGACTTCAATATACATTTTAGAGCAAAAATGTATATAATAAAAGTTGTAGAGAATTTAAAATCCTACAACAATTATTTCAAACATTTTTTTGTATAACGCTTAGTTTAGCGGTAATTAGATTTAGTATTTTTTCTCACGAAAACGTGTAAAAAATCCATTTTTTAATATTCCAGCTTTAGTATGCATTTTACGATAAAAGTGTATTATAATAAAATTTATAGAAAATTCAAAGATCTACAATTTTTATTTAGAGCAATTTTCTCTACAGAGTCTAGTTTAACGTGAAAGAGTGATTTTCCGTATTTTTAAGCCAAACTGATCATCTTCAATTTGCGTTTTTCACTCATGATTAAAATTAGGTTATGTTTATTGAGGTTAGTTTTTTGTTTATTTCTAATATTTTGTTACATAGTAAATTATTTGCATTGGCAAGAGAAAGTCGTGTGAGTGTTTCACACCAGATCTTTTTTTAATCTGTCTTTAATTTATGTGTCGGTTAGTTAAAAAAGGCTGTGCAACTATAACAAATGACTATTTTATATTTTTGTACTACATTATGAAGATCACGTACTTTAGAAAACAAGAATCACGCACGTGCTTTTTTCCGAATGTTGAACTAATGGAGTGAGGGGGAAATGCATGGGGAAAGGAGTAACATAATGAGAGGTATAGGAGGAAAACAGCTAACCCGTTCTGCAAAATAATAGGAACAAATTTATAATTATATTTTCCATGTTTTTATGACTTCTGCATCGTGCAATGTAGGCTACATTCTATTCCATTATTAGCATCGTAAATTTTCACCAGTTACGGTTTAAAATTGCAAAAAAATGTAAATTGTTTTTTTTACGGTTTAAACCGAATAACTGGGATTTGAACATTCATACATGAAATTCTAATAAAAGTCGTTGCCAATGTATTTAAATTAGCCAGCAATACGTTACTTAAATACAGTAACCACAAGACTAAAAATCTGGTGTGAAAAACACGACTTTCTCTTGCCAATGCAAAAAATGACCAATGTAACATAACTTTAGAAATAAACAAAAAGCTAACCTCAAGAAATATAATCTAATTTTAATAAGTGTATGATGCAAAAAGAAAACCAACCTCAGTTTGGCTTAATAATACAGAAAATCACTGTTACGCTAAACTAGACTCTGTAGAGAAAAATGCTTAATATAAATGTTGTAGATCTTTTAATTTGCTATAAATTTGATTATATGCATTTTTGTCATTAAATGCATACTACGGCCGAAATCTTTAAAAAATTCGTTTTTTATACATTTCCCGACTAAATGTTCAGACATACCTCTTTGCCCAATGACGACGATGGCCTCTTACACAGATGATACCGTTATTCTATCTTCTTCTGAGAGTCACGATAATGCTTCTTTAAACTTACAAAACCATTTGAATATTCTTGAATGGTTTCAAAACTGGCGGATTAAAATTAATGCTACTAAAACTGTACAAGTCACATTTTCTCTACGAAAACAACTTTGTCCTCTAGTCTATTTGTATTGTGTGCAACTTCCTCAACATGACAGAATAAAGTATCTTGGTCTCTACATTCGCAAAAGACTAACGTGGAACCAACATGTTAACGAAACGCGAAAATCTTTGGAAGCTAGACATAAACAACTGTATTCGTTAATTTCCAGATCTTCTAAACTCCCACTTCATCTAAAACTACTAGTTTGTAAGTGTTACCTTAGATCCGTTTGGATGTATAGCAGCCAAATTTACTGTTGTGCCAAACCGTCAGTCATTTTGAAAATACAACGTTTTCAGTCCAAACTGTTAAGACAGATAACTAGTGCTCCCTTTTACGTAACGAACGATACACTACACACGGACTTAAACGTTCCATACATCAACGATGTGTTACTGCGCACATACACACGATTTAAAAAGAAATTACCCAATAATCCAAACCAGCTCAATGTTGACCTAAACACCCACATTTACCAACTGCCCCTATACGAAGACTAAAACGACTCTGGAGTAGGGATATCATGAGACGTCAAAATTAAAGAAAAACAAAATAAAATTAAGTAAATAATGAACTAACTTAATGATTACGGTTGGAGTACAGTCAATGGGCAGCGATCTCCTCAATGTCTTAAAATTTGTCAATATTTGTATCCTTTTTTTATCAAATTTGCTTGTTGTTAATTTTATACAGTTGCACATGAAAATATTTGTATAGTCATAAAAAAAATAGAATTATTACACAAACAGTATACACAGACAAACCACTAATATTTCTGAAAAACCAATTAGATTGATGGAAAAGAAAATAAATAAATAATTTGGCTTCGGGTAAACATCAACGAAGGCAATTTCAAATCAACCTAACTGGGAATACGGTACACTTAAGTCCAAGTGATTAAATTACGGAGGACGAAATTTGCAAAATTAGATGAGCCTATGTAATTAGAAGTTCTGGTAACTGGTAGCAGACGTGACAAGTATTCCATCCTATAATACACCCGGATGAAATTATTATATAAATGGGAGAGGCCCAGTTTATAGATGAGATGGAACGGAGAATGAAGTAGGGTCAGGGAAAGCACTCTGCTAGGATAAATAAATGAAAGGCAAACTGAAAGCTTGTATTACATGGAAAACACAGGCCATTACTTCAACAATTAAAACAATTCGGTAATCCAGGCCGTTCACATTCAAACAACTACGCCACTGGTTAAAAGTGACACAAACGTGTTTCTGCACTAATTAGACGGAACGTAAATATGTATTTTAATATAAATACATAAAATACGGTATTAAATAAATAAATCAAAAATTACAAAAACGCAAAGTAAACAAATTCCGAGAATTTTTGTTTGAAAATATCACACCAATTTAACCTAATTTCCAAAATATTTACGTATTACCAATTAATATTGGATGGAATGTTATATGAGTTACCCTTTGAGAAACCACCACGTTCTCAGAATTCGAATACTCATGAGATAATTAATAAATTAACCGTTCCACAAAATTCTTAAGTAAATTTAATATCTTCAAAGTAGGTTTGTTTAAATCTACCGCATATTTAATTAAAGGCTTCAGCGCCAGTAGCTGTTTTCACGGTTACTGCTCACCTTTTTAATTCACAATATTCAGTTATCTTTGAATTCACCGTGCGTGAAGTAAAATTTCTGCTCATTTTACGCGTTAAATTAACGCATAGCAAACCGCGGGAGAGCTACGATCAATTACTGTACAGCATAACTTTTTAAATTTGTATAAAACTGTTATTTTTTTTTAATTACAGGACACAATCCAAAAAAGAAACTCGCTGTTAAACTACGTGTAGATCCAACAACAACGACGATAAGACCTAGTAAAAAAATATGGTGTGAAACACTCACAAAACTTTCTCTAGCCAATGCAAATAATGACCCATATAACCTAACACTAGTAATAAAAAATTAGAAACAATAAACAAAAAAAACAATAAAACAAAAAAAACTAACCTCAAAAAACAACCTAACTATTCATGAGTGAAAGATGCAAGATGAAAACTAACCGTAAGTTTGGCAATAATACAGTAAATCACTTCCACGCTAAACTAGGTTCTGTAGAGAAAAATGCTTAAAGTTTAAATTGTAGATCTTTTAATTTCCTATAAATTGGATTTTATACACTTTAGTCCTAAAACAAATACAATGGCCGAAATCTAGATTTCCATTAAAAAAAACAGATCACTAATTTTACCACTGAAGTAACCGTTATACAAAGAAATGTTTAAAATAAAAGTTTTAGGTTTTAAAATTTTCTACCGCTTTGATAATGTACACTTTTGCTCTAAAATACATATTAAGGTCGCAATGTTAAAAAAGAAATTAATACGAGAGCACAGCCTCCCCAAGAATTTCAGCAGACATGGTTCCTACCCTAACATGTAGAGAATGTAGTAAATGAAACGATTTTTAAAATAATCGTAGGAGCCGTTTTTGAGAAAATCGCAAAAAAGAGAAAAATTACTCGAATAACTACTACTTCTGGTTGACCGATTTTGATAGAAATGTTCGTGTATGGTTCCTTAGTGGTAACTAACGTTAGTTTCAAGTTGGTAGGCCTACGGTGTTCCGTTCTTGAGATATTCTATGTACACACAGACCAATCGCTAAAAACAAGTTTTTTTAATTCAGTGGTCTGAAATCGTGTACGAGTACAGTAAATCCGCTGAAAGCTCAATTTCAAAAATCGACATGAAAACAATACTTTCCTTCCTATATATTCATATAGGCAAGAGAAAGAAAAAAAGACTTTCTTGAAATCTTTCGTGAACTGGAATGAACACAACAATACCCTATTTCTGATCTTAATAACTTAATATATATGACATATTAAATTGTTTTGTATAAATTTAAATAATAAATGTTAATTTTACTTTTTTAATATTGTTTATGGTACGTGGCCCAATACCGGAAGTCAAGAAATCGGAGTTTGTAAAAAATGAGTTATTGGGTTTGAACTTTTGGTTTCGACCGAAAGTCAATAAATCAAAGTCGAAATTTGGAAACAAAAATAGTGTCATTCAATTCCTCTTAAAGAGCCGATAAAGAAATTACTAATGGTTATTTGCCATAAGTCAAAGGTAAGCCTTTTTAAAAATTGCCCCCAGCCATAAGACGCGTCGTCTCACGAAAGGGATTTTATTTATTGGGTTCGTTATTTCTTGAAAAACACTTTTGTTTATAACTTTTAATTGCTTTTAAAATACAGAATTTTTGAAGTGTTAAGACAGTATTACCTACAGTACAAACAGATCAATCCGAACTAATAAAAACCGCGACTGTTCGGATTACAGAAAATTTCAGATTAGTAATTTTTTTGGTCTTGCAGCTTCGAAGCAAAGAATAAAATATTACTGCTGCTTCGAATAATAAATTGCTTATGCAGCTTCGATGAAGCTGCATAAACAATAATATTTTATGAAAGGGCTAATCGGTTTCCTTAGCTCACTCCTATACACTTATTAAAACTTGTAACAGCCATTTTATGGTTTATTTAATTTTCCGGTAGTTTTCCGTCATCATCATCATCATTATTCTGTCGAGTCATTTTTACGGTTTCGGCGTCTGATTACCGTATTAAGAGATTCAAAAAATAATCGTACCATAGACAATCATCATTGCTATATAAAAAACTTATTTTTGGAATAGTTCGGATTACTGAAGGGTTCGGATTATCGAAATTGTACTGCACTTATCAAGGTACGAACTTAAACGTCCAATGTAATCAACTTTAATTAATAACTTAGTTAAAATCATAGTAATAAAATTAAACAACTAAAGTATAACAACAGCAGACTTGTTCTAAAAATATCTAATGAATAAAGTTAACTTTTAATATTATTAAGTTTATTAAATTGTAAACACTTTATTAAAATTATATTTGTAAAGAAGATTTATATTTGTCGCTAATTTAATTTGTTCCCAGAACATTCAGAATGACATTTTGATCGTAAAAACTTTAACTTAACTAATCACTCAGTTTGTTTCAATGTGGGTGACATTGACGCGTAATCGCTTGAAATGATTTATTAATTAAATATTTGAGATTTAAGTCTTTGTTTAATGTAATAAATAGTGTTCGTTACTTATAAGTTTAGTTTGATAATTACGATTTGAAAGTTTATTTAATTTTGATCCAGTTTTAAGTTTCATTATTTATCCGAGTAAGTTTTATGGTAAAGTTTATACATTGAGAAAAGTTTATCATAGTTATTGCTGATGTTAATAAGAGCTTGTTTGTGTTTTTGATCGATGGTGTTGTTTGCGAATGGTATGGGATATTGAAGAATATCTATTTGTGCTTTACACTTTTAAGTTCAAATCGTTAAGGACTGTTGCAAATATTGGATGTTATAGTAATTTTTCGTTAATTATTTTAATAATAATATTAATTTGTGGTGCTCGAAGAACATACATCACAATCCAATTATTTAGATTGTGATATGGTTTGATCACGGTTTGGATATAGAGAAGAAAGTTGGAAAATTCCGAGCAGTGTGGGGTATATTTCTAGGCAGGGAAACAAGATGAGAAACTCAGATAAAATTTTATAAGGTGATAGCTGCCCCAGTCCCACTCTATGGAAGTGAATCGTGGATTAGTACCATACCACAGGAGAGTAGAGTACATGCGTCAGAGGTGTGATCCTGCGAAGAACAAAGGATTACAATCGTAGGGACCAAAGAAGAAATTAGGACATAAGAACAGAACATGATGTTTATAGCTTGAATGAACCAGAATTTCGAAATCAATGGAAGGAGCACGTAGAGAGAATACCTGAAGGATTCCCCTCAATATTTTGCAATACAAAACGATAGGGAGGAGAGATGTTGGGAGGCCACACAAAAGATGGCAATAATTCAGTAGTTTGTTGCTGTTGTGAGTCGGTACTGGCGGGAGCCTAATCCTTGATTGCGAGAGGAAAAAGAAGAAGATATTAATATGTTTGTGAAAAAAAGTTTTTACCTCTTTATAACGTTCCATTTTCAAAGGTTACACAACCATTCCGCTAATCTGAACTAATTTCTAAATTTTTGAAACATGCTTTTTATGTATACAAAACTTGTTTTAAAATAGACGAATTAGTAATTTTATAATGAAACAGATGATTTAAAGGTATAAAATTAAATTTAAATGTACGGTGGGTATTAAACCCACCGGGTTGGTCTAGAGGTAAAGTCGTCGCTAAAATCAGCTGTTTAACAGCTGATTTTCGGAGACGAAGGTTCCTGATTCAAATCCCTGATTCCTGATTCCTAAAATCGAAGGTTCCTGATTCCTAGTAAAGGTAGTTACTTTTATACGGATTTGAATGCTGGACAGTGGTTACCGGTGTACTTTGATGGTTGGGGTTCAATTAACCATACTCTCTCAGGAATAGTCGACCTGAGTCTGTACAAGACTACACCTCATTTACACGTCATACACATCATCCTCATCTCATTGGGTCATGGGGTTGCTTATTGTTCTGAAATTAACAGATTGCAACGTACACAAATTAGGGATTACAAAAAAAATGTACGGGAGGAAAAAATGTACCTGGATCATCTGAATTAATTTTCGAGTTTTCGAAGCCAAAATAATTCCAGTAACTCTTCGAATCATTACGAAAGTGTATCATGGCCCCTTTAAATTCTAACTCATCGGGGTTCTAGACTAATAGAGTATTTTCGATGTTATAATAAAAATACAAAGTTTCTGTTAGGTTTTTTACAAAAAGTAAACAAACACGTTATACAGTAATTGAGTAAAGGGTTGCAAAAGAGCCAATTATCTAAATAGGTACACTGACCCTCATCACAACAATAGGTCTAAACTATACCTAACCATTGATACACTTTATTTCTAACCATTTCTTAGAAATAACCCAACTTATCAACTATTATTTTTTGTTTTAACGGTTTTGAAATCTCAGTCCTGTTAGAGAATTCCGGAACAACACTTTCCCCTTTAGATATGTCACATTATTATAATTGCAAGTAATATTGTTATGAGGACACAGAAATTTATCAAAATTTTTAAATCGTATACACTTTCTTAATGGCCATCTTCGCGGCACAGTTTCTAAAACAAAATGGGCTGAAAATTAAATGTCCCAGATTCGATACCCGGGTAAAATCTGAAAATTGTGTAACAATAAAACCCACAGGATTAATGACCAAACGGTTGATTTGACTTTAAAGTAAAGGATATTTCCGTAGTTTCATACTGTTTAAGACTCCATTCCTTTCGAATGTGATTGGGCTATCAAAGGTAATGAACAGTCAACTAAAACTTAACAGTAACTCGCAAAAGTTGTAAAAATGTTGAACTACAATTTCATAATTCCAGGAATAATATTATTAAACTTAAAACGTAATTTTATTTAGTCTGTAAAAAAACCTAAAAGCAATTTAACGAAAAATTCCATTAGATGAATCAACATTACATAGAATAAAAACAGACGGCCTACTTCAAACGAGAAAAATCTAACAAAGAAGTAAGTGAAGATAAATTGAGGAGAGAATGTTTTAAGAGAAATTGCGTGAAAGTGAGGTGTTTAAAAGGGGTCACTGAAGATCCTCAACGCCTAAAATACTGAGATACACTCTGACAAAAGAAAATACTGCCGTAATTTAATTTAAGAGACTCATAAACGTACCGGTAGAAAGACTACTTATTCTAATCGTGCTGTGCATAAAATAAATTACCGGCACCAAGATATAAAGCAAACTTTTTGAAACGCGAAACAAAAAGTTTTTACATAAACCAGCAGTAATTAATAAATTTAATTAGCCGTATTTAAATTTACTGCTATTAGTTCATCAAAGTCAAAATACGTAACATGTATATTTAATAAGTACTGTGAGTTAATTCCTTCTGAAGAGATCTGTTTACGATAAATTTAATGAAATCATGTTTTTACTTTCTCTTGTCATATATGAAATATATTCATTTTTTAGGTTTCTTTTTATCCCTAATGTGTGTACGTTACAATCCGTTCAATTCAGAACAAAAAGCAATCCCATTATCCAATGAGATGAGGATGATGTGCATGACGTGTAAATGAAGTGTAGTATTGCCCAGACCCATGCCGACCATTCCTGAGAGAGTATGGTTAATTGAACCCCAACCATAAAAGAACACCGGTAACCACTATCTAGTGTTCACATCCGTATAAAAGTAACTACCTTCACTAGGATTTGAACCAGGAACCTTCGTTTTCGAACATCAGCTGTTAAACAGCTGACTCGCGGCGACGACTTTACCTCTAGACCAACCTAGTGGGTCAAGAAATATATTGAAGAAATTTTTACCGATTGGTCTCTCTCTCTCTCCCCCCTTGTCCTTTTTACCTGTAACCCCGCCATTCCAATCTACTCCCCCTCACTAACTACGTGTGTCTGAACTACGAGGTCTGTTCAGAAAATAACGAAATTTTTAAATTTTGCAGGTTTGGAGAAACCGATTGTCAAGATTTTTTTTTATTATGTTTGTATGTATGCCCCTGAAGCATGATAAAATTTTCAGCGGTATTCATTGTTCCCTTTGTCTGTGGCAGCCGCTAAGATTAGACGTGTTTTTATGAGCTCGGCGATTTTCGTTTGTTAAAAAAAAATGGATCAAAGAATTTGTATCAAATTTTGCGTAAAAAATGAAATAAAGTGCAAAAAAGTGTGTAAAATGTTAACAAAGGCCTATGGTGAGTCTGCTATAAATAAAACAAGGGTTTACGAGTGGTATAAGCGTTTTCAAGATGGCCGTGAAGACGTTAAAGATGACGACCGCCCCAGAACATCAACAACCGATGAAAACGTGAAAAAAGTGAAAGAAATTGTTATAAACGATCCCGAATCACAATCAGTGAGAAGTCAGTGATGATGTTGACATATCGATTGGCTCATGCCATGAAATTTTTTAAAATGTTTTGGGTATGAAATGCGTGGCAGCAAAATTTGTTCCAACATTGTTGAATTTTGAACGAAACAGCGGCGAATGGAAGTTGCTCAGGAGTCACTAAATGAAGTCAACGACGATGCAGAATTACAAAAAACGTGTTATAACAGGTGACCAATCATGGGTTTACGAATATGACGTCGACACTAAGGCTACATTGTCCCAGTGGAGGCGTTCTGAATCACCGAGACCGAAAAAGGCTCGACAAGTGCGGTCGAACGTGTTCTTCCGATATTAATGGCATTGTGCATCATGAATTCTTGCCACGAGGGCAAACAGTCAATAAGAAGTACTACGAACAAGTTCAATGCCATTTGCGTAAAGCAATCCGAAAAAAACGCCCGGATTTGTGGCAAAACAATTCATGGCTTTTGCACCACGATAATGCACCTGCTCACACTTCATTGCTCTTTCGTGAATTTTCAGCCAAAAACAATAATGTAACGATGCTCCAGCCACCATATTTGCCAGACATGGCTCCGTGTGACTTTTTTCTATTTCCAAAAATAAAGAAAAACGAAAATCGCCGAGCTCATAAAAACACGTCTAACCTTAACGGCTGCCAGAGACAAAGTAAACAATGAATACAGTTAAAAATTTTTTCATACTTTAGGAACATGTATACCAACATAATAAAAAAACGGACTCTCAAAACCCGCGAAAGTTAAAAATTTCTGTTGTTTTCTGAACAGACCTCGCAAATACCTCCAGAAGGAAATATCGTACGGAAGTTGAGACTTAGTTCAGTTAAGTGTCATGATGGGACCCGAAAATAAATTCTTTTTCAAAATCGGTCATCCGAAAGTTTATTTTAGTAATTTTGCACATTTTATAATTTTCTTAAAAACGGCTCCTACGATTTCGTTAAAATTATTTTATTTACTACAATTTTTGTAATGTACAAAATAAAGTAAGCGCCATATGTATTGAAATTCGTGGGGAACTTTGGTGTTGCGGTAAAAAATAATTGTTTAAAGATTGCGGCCATATAAATTGTCTTTAGAGTAAAAACATACATAATCAGTGTTGAGGGACATTAAAAACCTCAAACTTTTATATTGTTTATTTTTTTATACCGTAATGTCCGGTAGTGATACCTAACTTAAAGTTCAAAGTTTCAACTTCGTACGTTATTCCGTTCTTGAGATATTTTGTTCACATACACATAGACCAACCGATAAAAACGTGTTGTATTTGGATTCAGGGGGTCTGTAAACGTGTATATACGGTGAAAACTCGACATGAAAACAATATTTTTTCCCCTATATATTCATACAGGGCAAGAGAAAGTAAAAGTGGCAACAACAGTTATTTGTAAGCTCACAAATCTGTCAATTTAGTTATAGCTGGTTAACAATTTTCACTAACTGTAATAAATTTTCCATTCAGGCTTACCAGTTTCTGAATCATTTCCACCAATAGTCATTCAAGTAATTGTAGAAAACCATGACAAACCATGAACAGTACAATACTAATGAACTTCAAGGAAGCTATTCATCTTTTGACCCTATTAAAGCGACTGATGCAAAAGCGAAAGTTACCAGTAATTACTAAGTCCTGACTTTGAATAATGACCTAAACAAATACTGAATGACCTACTTCAAAGTAACGAATCCTTCATATTGGACCTACCACTGTGACAAATATTATTTCATTATGGTGGCCCTAACAAAATAACATTTAACTCTTGGGTATAATGATTAATCAATTAATTATAATTAATTAATTACCATTATTCCCTGAAGTGGAAAATTAAGCTTCACTCTATAAATGTAGTACGTAACATGTATTAAATTATCTCGGTGGAAATTGTTTATTTTTTTCATTGTACGTGAAGTGCTTATATAATATTATTACATTAGAGGTAGTGTTAATTAATATATTAAAGTTAATTGATATAACTTTATTTGTGTATCATGTAATGTAATTAATTAATATGAGTGGTTACATTTCGTTCAGTTACTTGTTTTAGAGTGTTTTTGTTTGTTTACCCCTGTTGACAACGCCTGTGTTTTTTGTTACTTTGAACTTTACATTTTGTTTATTTGTTTTCTTTATAAAATTATTTTTTTGAGGCGGACTCTCACTATTCGATTTTGTTCGGCCAACATGGCTTATTCAACTAGAGTTCAATTGCATGGAACGCTATTGGTCAATTTTAGTTTTCTCAATGAGATATCTCAGATATCGTCAGTGTAATTAATTACATTAATTACGTTAATGTAATTTCTGGAATTCTGATTGATGTATTACGGGAAATTTTGCAAAATCACCAAAAATTTTGCAAAAAAATCAACGTATAACGCTCCGATATTTAAAAAGAAATCGGACGTAAAACAAAAAAAATCTGGTGTGAAATACTCACACAACTTTCTCTTCCTAATGCAAATAATAAACTATATAACCTAACATTAGAAATGAACAAAAAACTAACATAACAACCTTATTTTAATCATGAGTGAATGATGCAAAATGAAAATCAACTTCAGTTTTTTTATTCGTGACATTTTTCACTTTTTTGCGAATTTTTCCAAAACGGCTCCTACGATTTAAAAAAAACCGCCTTGTTTACTACATTTCTTATGCTCTACAATGTTAGGGGTAGGCGCCATGTCTGCTGAAATTCTCTCGTAGAAAAAAATGGCTTTTTTAAGATTGCGGCCTTAATATGCATTTTAGGGCAAAAGTATATAGTATACCTATACATAATCAGTTGTAGAAAATTTAAAAACCTACAACTTTTATTCCAAACATTTCTTTGTATAACGCATAATTAGTACAGCGGTAATTAGTAATTCTGTTTTTCTTTCAAAAAATATCTCTAAAAAATTGATTTTTTAAAGATTTCAACCATAGTATGCGTTTTATGACAAAAATGTATATATAATCAAATTTATAGGAAATTAAAATCTACAACTTTTATTTTAATCATTTTTCTCTACAGAGCCTAGTGATTTTACAGAGTCTACAGCGTGGAAGTGATTTTCCGTATTATTAAGCAAAACTAAGGTTGGTTTACAATTTGAATATTCCACTCATGATTAAAATTAGGTTATATTTTTGAGGTTAATTTTTTTGTTTATTTCTAATGTTATATTACTAATATTAGGTTATATGGGTATATTTGCATTGGCAAGAGAAAACTTTCTCTTAACTTTCTCTTTTTCTCTTTTTCTTTTTTCTTTTTCTTTTTCTTTTTCTTTTTTTGGTTGAGGGTGTGTGAGTGTTTCACACCAGATTTTTTTTTAATAATATCAGGACTGAGTCCGAATATATTTAATTATATTTATATAAAGTAGAAACTACTTACATATCTAATACTGAATACACAAGAACAAAATATTTGTCATAATAAAACTGCAAGACTTCAAACAAAGTAAAGTTGTGTAATTATATTTTATTAGTTGATTTATTTTGTGTATCCTGAAAATGTTTTTATATTGATTGATGTTGTGTACATTAAACCTTATACTTGTGCTTAGGTAATTATATGAGGTGACAGATAAAAAAAAATCCAGACCTGACCTGGAATTGAACCTGGGACCCCGGGCATAGTAGCCAGTTACGCTGACTACTACACCATCATCTAATTCTTAAAAGGAATACTACAATTATAATTATGAGTTTGATAATTCTACCTCAAATCATACCTTAATATACAAAAACATTTCTATAATTGTACATGAACAATTCAATGAAAAGTCCCAGAGAGAATTTAATAAAGCATCGCACAAATATCAAACGTAATAAAACAATAAAACTATTAATTAAACAAATTAGATAAACATAAAATTAAATGTTTACACATGACATACCAATTAATATTATGATTAAAACAAACAGATTCGTACAATTTACACGGTCAATAAATATATAACAAACAATTAATAAACGGAATGATTAATATCAATTTTGACAATTCAAAATTATATTAAATTGAATCAATAAGTTTATGAAATCCAATAATAGATAGGTTGTGAAATGAAATGACACGAGGTATAGTAAGAACTTTAGTACAATAGATTGATTAGATGAAATAACAATGATGTTGATAATGATTATCATTGAAATATCAGTACAATGGGATGTATTCAATCAAGAGGAGAGAATATATTAAAGAGAGAAGATGAAGGTAGGGGGGGGGATACGCTGTGAGGAATTAATAGAATGGTAGAGCTGTTTGGTTGCTCCGGGGAAAGTAGTAGACTAAACTAAAGCCCATGACCAATTATTATGTACACACAAAACTGACTTTCCCTTAGGGCATCAAAACAGACCAATATAACGGATGTTTCAAAAAGGACGCACTTTACGTTTCCCATGGTCAACTTCTTTCAGTTCATGAACGACACCGATGCGGTAAGGATGCAGATTTAATTTTTTTGTAGCTCTTAAAGCGGAAGATAGTGATAATCCAGCCCGTGAAGATAACTTTCTAAGTGATTTGCCGGGTGAGGTAGTCAAACGTTGTTTCACATCGTCCAAAACTTGTTCTGTTAACACTGATGGTCGACCTGTGCTTTTCCGATCCTGTACACTGCCAGTCTCACGAAATTTATTAATCGGACGCGATATTGTGGTGTTATTAGGTACTTCAGAATTGGGAAATTTTAACTGGAATTCGTCTTTCACTCGTTCGTAAGATTTATATGGGCAATAACTTTCAATAATAAAAACATGTTCATCCTTTGAAAAAACCATGTTTGAACTTATACAGACACTACAGACACAAATGAATACTGGGATAGCACTAGTACATGTCAGTAATACACAATGGGCCAACAATGAGTACGGTAGTGCCAACTGTTATTTGGGGGGAAAAATATTCCCTATGCAGAAAATATTAACCCTTAAACTTCGAAGTGCGTCTTTTTTGAAACACCCGTTAGTATGAGTGCGGGTACTATTACTAAGATAGCATGAGCTTTGGAAAGACAAGGGAGATTGGAACGGGTTGGTAGTAAATAGAAGAGAAAAGATATATAAAATAAAGAGAGATAACTGTATAGTACTTTTGTCATCCTTCATGTAGTCGTTGTTGGTTAGTCAGGTACTACATCACAGTTCTAACAGATAATCCGTGCTCAATACAATCCCTATCCCATCCAAATAAATAATGTACTGTCTCCCTATATAAGCCAACAGATATACCTTAAGGCCAGATTACTGTTCGTATTACACAAAAATTGCGGCCAGCAAACAAATCTGTGGAATCTTTTGTAACCCGTTTACTAACACACAACAACTAACTAATACATCAATAATTCCTGTACAAACAAAACGTATAAGAAATTAGAACATTGATTTTAGTTTAGGTCATCAGCCGAAAATTAGAAAAATCTGGTGCGTCAAACTGACACGACTTTCTATTGCCAATATAAATAAATAGCATATTCTCTTTGTTTATTCATTAGTAAACAATGTAAAATAAAAAAAACAACCTAATTTTAATCGTGACTGAAGGACACAAAATAAAAAATCAGACTTAAAAATTTGGTGTGAAACATTCACACGACTTTTTCTTGACAATGCAAATAATAAACAATATAACATAACATTAGAAATAAACAAAAAACCAAACCTAAAAATACATAACCTTATTAATCATGAGTGAAAGACGCAAAATGAAAATCAACCTCAGTTTGGCTTAAAAATACGGAAAATCACTCTTTCACGCTAAAGTAGGCTCTGTAGAGAAAAATGCTCTAATTAAACGTTATAGATTTTTTTCATTTACTATAAAATTTGACTTTATATACTTTTGTTGTAAAATGCATACTAAGGCTGAAATCTTTAAAAAAAATCGATTTTTTCCACATTTTCGTGAAAAAAAAAAATCGCTAATTACCGCTAAACTAGGCGTTATACAAAAAATGTTAACAAATAAAACTTGTAGGATTTTAAATTCTCTACAACTATATACATTTTTGCGCTAAAATGCATATTTAAGCCACACTCTTAAAAAAACCCGTTTTTACGAGAAAACAGCCACCTTCAGAATTTCAGCAGACAAGGCGCCTACCCTATCTTGTAGATCATAAAAATTTAGTAAAGGCGATTCTAAAAAAATGTAAGAGCCATTTTTCAGAACAACGCAAAAAATGAAAAATGACACGAATGAACTACTACTTCCGGTTTACCGTTTGATGAAAATGTTCGTGTCAGGTCCGGTAGTAGTAGGTTAACTTAAGTTTCAAGTTCCACGTTCGTATGGTGTTCCATTTTTTAGATATTCTGTTCGCGCGCGCGCGCGCACACACGCAACAGACCAACCGCTAAAAACATATTTTTTTAGTACTCTTAATGCTCAATACACGGTAGATACGGTGAAAACTCGATTTCGAAAAATCGTCGTGAAAAAAATACTTTTCTTTCTATTTTATATTCTTATATACAAGAGAAAGTAAAAACAGCTGTTTACGACTCGTTTGCATGGTTTAAGAAAAAGGAGAGGAGACGTTTGAGGATGACGAGCGAAGCGAGAGATCGTCGAAATCCCGAAATGGTTACAAAGTGAAACAACTGATTGTAGATGATCGAAAAATGACAATCGCGAAGTTGGCGAACGAAAATGATATCTGACATGGATCAACTGATGCCATTTTACTTGATGATTTAAAAATGAGACTTGTCAGTGTGACGTTTGTTCCGAGGCTGCTGAACACGGATCAGATGGAATGTCGCATGACAATCGACGGCGAGCTGTTTGAGACAATTTCAAAAGCCCTACGTTCCTCCAACAAATCGTCGCTGGTGATGATACAATAGTCACCCCAAGCGACTATTCGCTGTTCCCTACTCTGAAAATGGGCCTGAAAGGGAAACTTTTGCAACCTTGGAGGACAACGAATGAAATGCGACGACTCAGATCTAACAGATTGCAAAAGAATCCTTCTACCGCTGCTTCCACCAATGGGAGGATCGATGGAGCAAGCGTGTGTGTGTGTGTGTATGCGCGCGCAAAAGTTCCTTCTTCGAAGAAAATCAGGTAAGCATTACCACACGTTAATAATTAGTATCATTATATATATATATATATATATATATATAATTGCGAGTTTGTTTTACAGCTGTCGCCGTCTCTTGCATCCTAATACCCTCCACATTTGTCTGTCCAAGCAGTCATTGTCTGTCAGTCCTCTCGCCTGCATCGCCACCTCCATGCCATACTGCCAGGAGTGCTTCGGCCTTCCTCTTTTCCGGCTTGACTCAGGGACCCAGTCCAATAATATCTTTGGCCATCTCTCAGGAGGCATTCTCTTCACATGCCCATACCACTTCAAACTCTTTGCCTCTATCCAATCGGCAATATTCTCAGTCAGACCCATCTTCCTTCGAATATCATCATTTCTCACTCTGTCCATTCTTGTATATCCACAACATCGCCTCCAATAATCCATTTCCAAAGCCTTGAGCTTAGCTTTATACCTTTTATTCACCTCCCAAGTTTCTGCACCGTATGTTCCAATGGTTTCAATGACTGTGCTGTAAATGCGAATCTTATTTTTCTTTGTTATTTTTCCATTCCATAGGACACTGTTCAACTGCCTTATTGCTGACCGCGCTTGACCAATTCTTGCATTTATTTCCTCATTACTTCCCCCATTTGACGATAGCACAACTCCGAGGTATTTGAATCTTCTTGTTGCCTTTATGATTTCACCTCCAAGACTCAAATCCTTAGCATTTCCTCCAACAACCATATACTCTGTTTTCATTCTGCTTATTGATAGACCCCAGTTTGTGTACTCCTCATCCAGTTTCCGTAGCATGTAGTCAATGTCTTGTTCATCTTCAGCCATAATAACCTGATCATCAGAGAATCATTATCATTAACTAATTAATTATTCATATATTTTTATGTGTTTTAATAATTATTCTATTTGTTTTCTGTGTATTTATTCTCTGCCATATATGGCAGAAAAACTGTTGCATACAATTACATTTATATATATAAAATCATGTTTAATGTTCAAATGACCCACCAGGTTGGTGTAAAGGTAAAGTCGATACCGTGAGTCAGTTGTTTACAGCTGATTTTCGGAGACGAAGGTTCCCGGTTCAAACCCTAGCAAAGAAAGTTACTTTTATACGGATTTGACTACTAGACAGTGGTTACCGTTGTACTTTGATGGCTGGGGTTCAATTAACCATACTCTCTCAGGAATAGTCGGCCTGGGTCTGTACAAGACTACAACTCATTTACACGACATAGACATCATCTTCATCTCATTGGGTCATAGGGTTGCTTATTGCTCTGAATTGAACAGATTGCAACGTACAAACATTAGGTATAAAACAAATGTTCAAATACGTCATGTTGTATAAATTGAAAAAAAAACTTTTGACGCGTAACAAGACTCAAAAATACGAGCACTAAATATTCTTTGATGTAGTGAAAATACATGTTTCTAGACATATTAATGTAAAAATGAACATTTTCATCGTATTTCACTTAAAAATAAAATACAACTCAGAGAAGTTTCTATCACATATAAAACAAGCAAAACAAAAAGATTGACTGGCAGACATAATTCAAAGAAACACGAATGAAACGGACGATGGATTAAGAATTTGATGAAAGAGAAAAGAAGATGTTTTTAAAAATAAATAAATGAAAACAACAGACGAAATAACAATGTACTGTTTATAGCATGAAATCCCTGCAGGATAGGTTACATGTGCAACACATTTTACGCTGATTAAAATTTGTTGTCCTATCACACGACAAAATGGCAGAATGCTTTTATTTATTCTACACATGAGAATCATCAACTGAAATGTTATATTTTGAAGACAGTTAGTAAGAATGGTTTTTATTTTTAAACAACCGAGATACGTAAATGTGCATAAAATAAAATTAGCAATTTAATTTTTCACAAGGATCTTTTGTATTAGAGGACATGCTTCAAAACTTAGAATTAAATCACCTACGGGTCTGGTATGGTTACCAGATTTAAAGTGCAGTAAACCAAATTAGGTAAACAAATTCTTGAGAATCGTGATCGATGAGTTACCCCCAAATAACAACTTATCAAAGATCAATGTTTACGTCCTTCCACTCCTGAAGGCATATTTACACGACGCTATTTACTAGCTGTTAGTACTAGCAGGACCTACTAGCGCATCGGTGACGGTTCCCACAGAGCTAGCTGATTATTTCCAATGCTCTAAAAATATATGTGAGTTCATATGAGTGAGTTCAACCTAACCTAACCTAATTTCCACCCTGCAAGCACAACAGGGTCTGGCTGTATTATGAAATTCATTACTCTCAGAGACAAGAACTCTTGACTAGTGTTTTTTTACATCTTATACCTCTTCTTTTTTTAAATGCTTCAGTCATAAAACTGGCTGGTCATATGTGATAAACAGAAAACAATTTTTTGTAGCCCTACAGAATGATTTCAAATAATTTAACAGTCCACCTACCTGTTATGCCCAAAGGACATTTTTAACATACGAAAACCGCTACATTATCCAAATGTGTGAAAATTTGAACGTTTATACATTTTTTTTTAATTCCAAAAGTGTTTTAAATCCAAAATAACAACAGAACTGCTGCATTTATTAAAAATGCACAAAATCAAAGCTGTAGGGAATTCAATTCTTGAATATAGAATCTAGGAATCCTAATTTGCAAGCTCTAAAAGACAGACGGGGGCGGCAATTCCAAATGTCAGCGATAAGATGCTCTCGCGGTTCATCCTAACATAGTGTCTTGTGTTACTGCTGTTATTCCACAAGAACGATTTAGCCTACCTAACCCAAGAAGATACACAGAGAAAACAAGATAGTACACAGAGTGATTTAAAATTCGACGAAAAATCGAAAAATCTCTAGGGAACTGATTCTATAACAAAAAAAGGAAAATATGTTCTTATAAACATAGATTCGGAAACACTTCGTTAGTGACCTACGGCTGGCAAAACTAGAGCCCCGAATTCAGTTATCACGGTAAACTGAACATACTAAAATTTTTCAGGGTTTTATTTAAAAGGCAACCCTGGTGACGTCTTATGTTTTTTACCGTGAAAACCGAATAAACCAGGTCCCATAACTGTATGCCTAATAGTTTTAAAGGTACCTGACACAAAACATAAAAATAAGAAGTCTAAAATAACACTTTTTTGTGTTTAGCGTAAAATAACTTTGTTAAATGCTTAATTGTTATTAAATTTTCTCATATAGCACGTAGAAAATTAAATTCTGAATAAATGTATTTAAATTAAATAAATAAAAAAATTTATAAGAGATTGATATTAGACTTGTTAGATTTAACAAATCCAGATAAACAGATTCAAAAAATATATATTCATTTTAAGTTTATTATTAGTTTACTTTTTATTTTTTTAATTGAGCAAAAGTGCCTACGTAATCCTAACTTGGCGTAGGTAATGAGTTGAGGTGAATATATAGGGTGATTCAAAATTAAACAGCAATCTCTCAGAGATTGATTCTATAACAAAAAATATGAACAAATTGCCGATAACGGCCAGGTGGAGTGTTAAACTAATTGCACTCGATCTGTAGGTTCGAAGGCTACAAAAAAATTCTGTTTCTTTTCATATAGTCAGCCAACTATGACTGAACTGTTTAAGAACAGAAGAGGTAGAGGAGTAAAAGACACTAGTAAGAGTTATCTCCTCTGAGAGTAATGAATTTCACTATACAACCAGACCCTGTGGTGAATGAAGTAAAGGTGTCATTTGCACGGTGGAAAGTGCGTGCTTTTCGGAGGGCCTGGGATGCTGATAAACGTACGCTTTCAACTCGGTGAAGAAAGCAATATTAAACCACCTCACTCCTCGTTTTTACTTAGTAAAACCTCTAGAGGTTCAAACCAACCTTTCAGCTGTTGACCTAAACAACAACAAGAACCTCCGTATAACGTATTGGCAGTATATAACTTATAACGTAATAAGTCCGTACAACGTAGGTTCAGAAACGCTTCGTTAGAGTTACAGCTGACGAAAGATTTTGCCCGAAATCCAGTAACCCCGATGAAACCAGACCATACTGAAGTTTTTTGGCTTTAAGAAACAAGCAAACTTAGTGGTGTTTCACAGTTTTTAACCTTAAAAATTGAATAAACTACGTTCCAGAACTGTATCACTCATAGTTTTAACGACATATGAAATAAAATACACAGATTAGCGGTCGAAAATAAGACTTTTTTAGGTTTAACGTAAAATAACTTTCTTAAAAGCAAAATTAAGTAATTGAATTTTTAATTCACCACGTAACCTACGCAAAAAATTAACTCTGAAAACATGAAGTTAAGTAAGAAAAAAATTAATAACGCGTTATTGAAATTTGACCTTTATTAATAACAAAACTAAAAGGATACACAAAAAAAATCCCGTTTTTCAACAAAATTATAATAAAAGAATAACGAAACTGCTCTTAAGATTCAACTATATAGCAGGCTTGTTTTGATCGTTTTATGAATCATCAGTTAGCAATAGTTGTGTGTTTACGTGTGCGTGTTTATGTGCGTCCGTACGTTCTACACAGACCGTTTCCCCAACAAAACCATTCTCCCCACTACTTCACAACTGGTTATCTGCATATACCTCGATCTCTCTTGTAGAGAGAGATCGAGGGAGTCCGAAAATACATATCCACCCACACTCCAAGCCTAAAATAGCGTAATACAGTATTCTGTTTTGTGTAAATGTAACCTAACGATTGATTTATAAACACATCAATAAATGATGTAACGAAATTTCTTACTCAGTTATACTTTTAGCTTGTGACTGATTAATTGTATTGTTTGGTAATGGAAGTACCTACAATTTTATTAGGTACAGTAAAAGATTGATTTTATAGATAACCCAAATTCTAAACAATAGGCCTATAGGTAGTATTGTTTCAAGTGGCAAATATATTCAAATTTACAATATAAAGTCAATGATTACCTCACTGATATATTCTCAAAAAATCAAATATAACTAAATACGATAACATTCTGATTTCCAGATGTATATGTGCCAAATTAGTTATGCCATAAATAAATAATTCATCCCCAATCAGGCTAAATTAGTTGGAAAAAAAATTGCAAACAAATTTACAAGTACGATACTTAAGGGTACGGAACGGAAAATATTGAAAATTTTCACGTTTCCGGTTTTTTGCAAAATATTGAAATGAAGTGTTTTCTCCATCCAATGGTATACAATTTGTTGGGGATTTAGCAGTTTCTATCCAAAAAAAATATGTTGAACCCTTACGTTATTTTCTAAACATTACCAGTTTCCATAAACATCTCAATAACAAAAGATAAATTCAAAATATTTTTTATTTTGTACGATATTTTTATTTTCTCTTGCCTATATAAATATATAGGAAGGAAAGTATTCGTTTCATGTCGATTTTTCGAAATCGAGTTTTCACCGGATCTACACGTTTTTAGACCCTTGAACCCAAAAAAACATAACTTCACAATTCAACAGTTTTTAGCGATTGGTCTGTGTGTGTGTGTGCGCGTGCGTATGCGAACAGAATATCTCAAGAACGGAACGTCGTACGAACTTGAAACTTAAACTAAGTTAGACACTACTACCGGACCCGACACGAACATTTTAATCAAAATCGGTCAACCGGAAGTAGTAATTTATTCGTGTAATTTTTCACTTTTTTGCGATTTTCTCAAAAACAGGTCCTACGATTTTTTTTTAAAAATCACCTGGTTTACAAAAAATTTTATGCTCTACAAGATAGGGTAGGCGCCATGTTTGCTGAAATTCTTGGTGAGGCTGCCGAACGAAGAAGAACAGATCCGTTTTCTGCGCTCTTCAAGCTACTCGGCTTAGTGACACGGAAGCATGGTCCTTTCTGCAAGTTGCTGTCGCTGAATTGTATCGATATTCAGACTAGTTAGAAAGCGGTTTCGTTCCTCTTCAAAGTGACTACCGATGACTAGTTAGGGCGCTGTAAATTACGGCCGTTATGTTTATCAGTCTGCGACGTTTCAGCCGAAAATAAAACTTGGCAGGGTTTTTCTTTCCTTTTTCTTCTTTCTGTATTGATGTACATTCTATTTTCTTTTCAAGAATGTATTTTTTGAAAACATTCCAGGGTTGCAGCTCAGCAATGACTTATGTAATTTATAGTGTGTCATCACTGAATTGCGTTGCACTACCGCTCCTTGATACCTCGCCTCGTAACTTCTAAGCCTTGTAAAGTTCTTTTCCCACCAGTGAATTTTGCCACTGCGTGGTTGTAGTGATCACCAAAGTTCCTGTCTATATCATTTAAAAGGCTGTAGGAATTCAAGCTGACAGCGAGTTACTTCTTCAGTGAGTTGAAATAGCCCACAAGATTTCAGGTCGGGCAGCAAATTAGACTGGTTCCTTTTATACGAGTATGTTCGCAAAAGTAACCAAACTTAGGACAAATCTAGTGGTTCCCAAAAAATACAAGATTTGGGCCATTTAAGATATCGTCTTTGAGGAGGTCCACCCTGTTTTGGCAACTTTACGTTTCCAATGTTATCGCTTCAGTAATGGCATACCAACGTCTGTGTAAGTTCCCCTATTTTTACTTTTTTTGCCCTATATAAATATAGTTACATAGAAAGGGAAAGTATTGTTTTAATATCCATTTTTGAAATCGAGTCTTCAATGGATACACACGTTTTCAGGTCCCCGAACTCAAAAAACATGGTTTTAGCTATTGGTCCCCAATGTGTGCGCGCGCGCACGTGTGAACAAAATATCCCAAGAACGGAATTGCGAAGTTGAATTTTACCACTTAAGTTAGGTACCAAAAGAAGACCCGACACAAACATTTTCATCAAAATCAGTCAACCGGAAGATGTAGTTAATTCGTGCAAGTTTTCACTTTTTCCGATTTCCTCGGAAACGGCTTCTACGCTTTTTTTTTTAATCGCCTCATTTACTAAATTTTTGTGCTCTAAACGATAGAGTAAGACCCATGTTAGGTGAAATTATTGAGAGGCCTGTGCTCTCGTGGTGACTCATTTTTTAAAGTTTCCGCTCTTAATACGAGGTGTGGCTATTATAACGATACTGACGTAAGAAATTTTATTTTAATTTTATACTTAATCACTTATTGTCGCCTTCAATATACACTCTTTCTCTATCCCTACAACAATCCAAGCGAATTTTCCATTGTTGGAAACAGTGCTGGAAGTCATCTTCTCTAAGCTCCTTCAGGACACGAGCCTGAAGTTCGGCTCTTCCAGTACATGGATTGGCGCTTCGTTTCCTGATCATAAGTAAAAAAGCACGTTTAATCACATGTTATTATCGTTTCAAAAAATTTGGGTCATTTTCAGTCGCGTACAAAGTGTCAGTACAAACATTTTTGCGAGCTTCATTTCAAACATTTTTGAGCGTTACGTGTCCTGAAGAAGCTGACAGAAGATGACTTCTAGCACTGTTTCCAACAATGGAAAATTCGCATGGAGCGTTGTAGGGATAGAGAAGGAGTGTATATTGAAGATGACACCAAGTGATTATGTATAAAATAAAAATAATTTTTTGTAAGTCAGTCTCTTTTTTTTAATAGCCACACCTCGTATGCATTATAGAGCAAAAGTGTAAAAAATTAAAATTGTAGAACATTAAAAAACCTACAACTTTTCTTTCAAACATATTTTGTACAACGTTTAGCGTCAGTTAGTGATTTTCTGTATTTTTTCATCAAAATCGGTAGAAAATGGGATTTTTTAATATTACAGCCTTAGTAGCCTTAGAAGTTATGACAAAAATGTATAAAAGTTATCGGGAATAAAAAGATCAACAACTTTTATTTCAAACGGTTTTCTTTTCAGACTATTTTAGCGTAAATTGGTGATTTTCCGCAGTTTAACATAGATTGATTTTAATTTTGCTTCATCACTCATGATTAAAATCAGATAATTTTCATTTACTGTTGTTTACTTATGATGAAATAAAGGTTATAAATATGGGTTTTTACATTGGCAAGAGAAAGTCGTGTGTTTCACACCAGATTATTTTTTTGTATAAACCCAACGATAGCGCCCAGGAAAGTAAATAAGTATTGTACTATTTGTACTATATTGTATTTTGGAAATTATTACTGAACTGCTTTTGGTGTCAAATGTAAGAAATAATTACCTAGTACTGAATAAATTATTAATATTTTATTAATTACTTTGAAACTAGCAATATTTTCTCCAGACAAAGGAAATCGCGTTTATTTGATAAGAAAGGGAGAGGGACATATCAAAATATTATGTATCACTGTCACCTACATTACTTCAGACTGCACACATTTTCATGATAAATGAAACAAGCGTAATAAATATTACGTAACAGTATAAAATTGTAGTATTTATAAAATATTTATGTTTATGTGAATAAAAGCAAATGTGTTTCTAAGTTGTTATGAATGTCACTCAAAACCATAACGAATATAACAGAACATAATAGGCTGTAACGTAAATATCATTTTATTTAAAAAAATCCTATTAAACCCTCACACTCTTAAATTTTCCGATATCTGGCCGTAGGCACAATGCTAAAAATTTACAAGAATTGAACTTGTTTATTTGGTTGAAGGAGACATCGCGAAAAACTCATCTTTATGTATACTGCAAAATTAACTGAAAAATAACATAACAGAGGAGGTCTACTTAAGTGCACGTACTATGTGACATTTCTCGTTAACAAACGCCGTGAGGGGAAGGCTAGAGGAAGAAGTGGGAGTAGTAAAATCCGTTACCGCTCGCTGCGCTGTCTGATGAGTAACCAGTTCAACTAACTAACGCTGCATAACATAAGAAAAAATCGTGACGTCTCACATTTTTCGTGCGCGTTTTCCATCAAAACGACTCGGAATTTAAAAAAAAATAAAAACTAATTTAGAATTCTGTTATTAATTGAAAGCCAGCAAAATTTTCAAATATTTTAATCGATGTTTAATTAAATAATTGGCATTTAATAGGAAATCCCATCATAAAAAGAAAACACAGTGGAAAATCGATTTTTTAAAAAGTAAGTCATTTTTTAAAAGGTCTAGGGCACATGCTGTTTAAAAGCCGTCGAGAGAAATGAGTCCGTATATGAGATTTGTGTGCAGCAACTTGACAGAAAATCGCGTTATTACAACCAGCGCTCAGCTGTAAAGTTGAATCTTAAGCAGTTTCGTTGTTCTTTTATTTTAATTTTGGACAACAAATTTGCAAAAACAAAGCAATACATACAAAGTTGCTTAAAATGTTCTCCGATTTTACCAATGCATAATTTTGCACGATGAATCCATTTTTATGATTCGCACGAAAAATAACCGGAATAAAGGAATGGATGCAAATCGCGCGTGACTAGAGAACAATGGAGAAAGAAAGGACAGGTCAATGTCTAAAAATGGATGTTTGAGGCTGATCAGAATAGATACAATATACTCAATTATTATACTCAATAACAGTAGGAATCCGACTTTTTTCCGCGCATATTAAAAACATATTCATTTTTTTACATTTAAAATTTTAACACTTTCTTTTACAATGAAGCGAGAAAGCACAATTTAATTTAGTTATTTTTTCAAATATTATAGAGATAACAGGGAAACCAAAAAATCTGGTGTAAAACACTCAAACAACTTTCTCTTGCCAATGCAAATAATTAACAATAAACCTAACATTAGTAATAAAACATTAGAAATAAACAAAAAACTAACCTCAAAAAACATAACCTAATTTTAATCATGAGTGAAAGACGCAAAATTAAAATCGACTTCATTTTGGCTTAATATGTAAAATTAAATATGTAAAATCACTCTTTCACGCTAAACTAGGTTCTGTAGAGAAAATGCTTAAAATAAAAGTTATAGATCTTTTAACTTTCTATAAATTTGGTTAAATACACTTTTGTCGTAAAAGTCGTAAAATGCCTATCTTGTAGAGATTTAAAAATTAAGTAAATGAGGCGATTTTTAAAAACATCGTAGGACCAGTTTTTGAGAAAATCGCATAAAAGTGAAAAATTACACGAATAAACTGCTACTTCCGGTTGACCGATTTTGATGAAAATGTTCGTGTCGGGTACGTTAGTGGTATGTAACTTAAGTTTCAAGTTCGTACGATGTTCCGTTCTTGAGATATTTTGTATACCCCCCCCACACCCACACACACACACACACAGACCAATCGCTAAAAACATGTTTTTTGGGTTCAGGGGGTCTGAAAACATGTAGATGCGGTGGAAACTCTATTTCGAAAAATCGACATGAAAACAATACTTTCCTTCCTATATTCATATAGGCAAGAAAAAGTAAAATAATATATCTCTAATTCTATAGGATAATATTTATATTCGAACGCCAACTCGCTAATACCGTAAATAAAGAAACAAATTTCAATTCAGAATCTATCTAGATAATTTATACCGGTAGAATTTCGTATAGCCCGATGATTAATGAATTTGTCAGAAACAGATACAGGGGTACCAACTACAAGTATGGAAACCAAAAAGGCACCAGGTGGAAACAACGCAAAATTTAATTCACTTATATACGTTGAAAAACCCGAACAGCGTTCATTAATTAGTGTAAACGTAACCGGAGCGCGTGCAATAAAATACATTAATCCAATAAAATGGTGAACTATTTTTCAACTCAGACACCAATATTTCGAGAGTGAATTACATACTCAAGTCATTATTGAAATTTCTCTAACCAAGACGCAACATTGTGAAACGTTGTAATAATCTGTACAAGTAAACAACTCTTATGTCACTAAAATAATAAACATTATATTACAAGAAACATCAAATTTTTATCACGATTTATTTTCGTTTTACGCAAAATTTCTCCAAAACTACAGACAAAATGGTTCTGGACTGTTTCATTCGCTTTCTCAGGGCAAGGACCAGAAGAAACCACCATTCCTGACTCTTCATTAACGCTATAAAAATGTTATCACGACCTATTTTTAGACTGTAAAACTCCCTTGAAAGGAAGACGCTAAGTATACAATGGTTCATTCTTCATCCCGGCTTGTCTTTCTTCCTGTTATCCCAATACTCCTTCATCCCCTGCAAGAATTTCCGCTTCCTTTCCTCACTCCACTTAGGTCTAAACTGTTTTGATCGCAATTCTGAGAGAACCTCCCATTTATCTACATTCTTTCCGAAGACATCCCTGTTTAAAATCTCCTGTTCGGTTGTATTCAGCCGTTAGATCCTTTTTGACATTTTCCGCCCAGGGTCCTGAGCCAGTTAGAGACAATAAATATTTTAAAACTCTGTTAGTTAGTCGGTGTTCCGAAAGTCTGATAATGTGACCATAAAAATTTCAGACGTCTCTTCTTCATATCAATTTCTATATTCGAGTAAGTTTCCACGACTTGATTCTTCTGTAATCTGTATCTATCCTCTGTTTTCCTAGGTCCAAGAATCTTCCTGATGATTTTCCACTCTTCCTTTTTAATTTTTTTTTATCTCTGTTTTTCGGTTCATTGCCAAAGTTTCACTAATGCTGCTTGTTTATTCACGTTGTTATAGCACCGAATTTTAGTTTGTTGTGAGAGGGATTTTTTATTGTAGAGATGCTGCACTAGTCCCAGAGCTTTCCTAATCTTGTGTAATCGCTCTAGTTGGGAGAATCTTTCAGAACCATCCGGCTCAAGAATCTCGCCCAGATATTTAAAGCGTGGCACTCTCTTAATTTCACCATACTTAGTTTGCAATGTAGGAATTTCAACTTTGTTACTTATGAAGACCTTATATACTTGTATATAGTATTGTTTTTATTCACCTGCAAAAATTATGACCACCCTGTACACTCAAAGAACCTAATATCTATCCATAACACGAAAGTGAGGTGGTTTACCATTGTCTTCCCCACCGGATGGAAAAGTATGCTTATCGGAATGCCCGGCCCTCTGAAATGCATCTACTTTCCACTCTGAAAATGACACTTTCAATTCATTCGCCACAGGGTCTGGCTGTATAATGACAAAATTCATTACTTTCAGAGGACATAACTCTGACTACTGAATTTTACACCTCTACCTCTTTTATTGTTAAATGCTTCAGTCATATAATTGGCTGACGATGTGATAAGAAACAGAACTATTTCTTATAGCCCTAGACCTAGCATCTCGAGTATTAACAATTTAGCACTCCACCAGATTTTTATGGGCAATTCTAACGTGTACTCGGGCCTACCTCTTAAAATATTCATATCCATTCCAAGATCGTTAAAATTCAAAAAATTCAAGAGACCTCAAAATTTTTAAAATGAACTCTTTATAAAATTTTAAGAAAATATACTACAGAAAAAAAATTTAAAAAGAGTCGTACGTAAGCGATTTTCATTATCTTTAACATGTAACATTTTGTTACCAAAAATTTAATTTTTCTCAGCTTCTGTAGAAGATAAAAGCTTACAAATATTTAGATCTTTACTACTGTTCACGACTTGGACTGAAATAAAATCTAATTTTACAATAAAATTAAGATATTTTATTTCATTGAAATTAGCATAATTTGTTTTAAATTATATTTAACGAACTTTTTTAATTTTTAGAAAAATGTTCAATATTTGTAATTAATATATATCAGTATAGAGATAACACGATGTTACAGATCAGCACATCATGTCAAAAACACCTTATACTGAAATGCTACAGACGCTGAGAATGATTGTTTATTTGAAAAAAATATTTGTTGATATGCAAGCACTCCACATTTCCTGAGAAGGGAGATAAAACGACCATTAGTTTTTATTTTTAATTTTCCAGATAAATTTAATTTACATGCACAAAAAAAATTCAAGTACAATTGTTTTCCTCGTAGTTATTTTCTGTCATGTAAATTGTTTTATAATAATTTTTCTAACGTAATATCAGCGTAGGTGCTGCTTTAATTTTATTTTTATATTTCCTTGTATTTACCATAGCGAATAAATAGCCATTGATACGCCCATACAACCAGTAGTAATGATTAAGAGTTTAAAACAAAATATGTAACATTTCAAAATATATTAACTTGGAACATCATAACGCATACCTACAATAATATAATTGGAAAATTCCCGTAGGTAAAACAACGGAAAATAAAACCACTAGAAAAATTCAATGAAAAACCCGTCGAGAGAAGAAAAATTCAAACGGAAATATCAAGCAATTTTATTGGATGGTCCGTAAAAAAAACAATTGGATAAAATATACACACTGTTCAATAGAACTGAATGTGAATACGAACAGTACAGTATGTACACATTAGTATCCTTAGGGAAAATCGAACGGATGATTGTTCACCGTAGAAAAATGTTAAAGATAATAGAATATATTTAATATTTTTACTTGTTGATTTCTACATTCTACTGCAAAAACTTTTAATAAATATTTTTGCCATCTCCCTAACCACACAGATATAAACGGGAAAACTCAAAAGTAAAATTTCCGACTGGTATTTGGCATCTTTCTAACACACTAATACCCACTGTTACTACTCCATAACGAACACTAACCTTTCAGAAAAAATCTGGTGTGAAACACTCACACACCTTTCTCTGGCCAAAGCAAATAATTAACAATAAACCTAACATTAGTAATAAAACATTAGAAATAAAAAAAAAATAACCTCAAAACCGTATTTTAATCAAGAGTGAACGACGCAAAATGAAAATCAACCTCCGTTCAGCTTAAAAATACTGAAAATCACTCTTTTACACTAAACTAGGCTCTGTAGAGAAATATGCTATAATTAAAAGTTGTAGATCTTTTTATTTCCTATAAATTTGATACATACACTTTTGTCGTAAGATGAATTCTAGGGCCGAAATCCTAAAAAAAATCGATTTTTCACACGTTTTCGTGAGAAAAAAACCAGAAAATCGCTAATTACTGCTAAACTAAGCGTTATACAAATAAATGTTCGAACTAAAGGTTGTAGAATTTTAAATTCTCTACAACTTTTATTTTATAAATTTTTGCGCTAAAATGCATAGGTACTAAAGCCTTAATCTTAAAAAAACTATTTCTTTAAGTGAAAACAGCCACACCAAGAATTTTAGCAACATGACGCTTACCTTATCTTGTAGAGAATAAAAAATTGAGTAAACCAGGCGATTTTTAAAAAAATCGCAAGACCAATTTTAAGAAAATCGCAAAAAGTGAAAAATTATACGAATAAATACTACTTCTGGTTGACCGATTTTAATGAAAATGTTCGTGTCAGGTCCGGTAGTGGTATGTAACTTAAGTTTCAAGTTTCAAGTTCATACGATGTTTCGTTCTTGAGATATTCTGTTCACACACACACACACACACACACACTTGCGCGCGCGCGCACACACACACACCAATCGCTAAAAACATGTTTTTTTGGTTCAGGAGGTCTGAAAACGTGTAGATCCGGTGAGAATCCGATTTTGAAAAATCGACATGAAAACAATACTTTCCTTCCGATATATTCATATAGGCAAGTGAAAGTAAAAATAATTTTAGTTTTAAACTAAACCTACAAAGATCACCAAATCAAAAATCTGGTTTGAAACCCTTGCATGACCTTCTCTTTCCAATTTTAATAATAAACAAAAAAAAAATATTGGTGTGAAACACTTACACGACTTTCTCTAGCCAATGCGAATAATTAACAATATAACCTAACATTAGTAATATAACATCAGAAATAAACAAAAAACTAACCTCAAAAAACATAACCTTATTTTAATCATAAGTGAATGATACAAAATAAAAATCAACCTCAGTTTGGCTTAAAAATACGAAATATCACTCTTTCACGGTAAACTAGGCTCGTAGAGAAAAATGCTTGAAATAAAAGTTATCCTTTTAATTTTTTTTTAGGTAGGCCTATCTTTTAATTTTCTATAAGTTTTATTACATAAACTTTTGTCGTAAAATTCATACTAAAGCCGAAATCTTAAAATGAAATCATTTTGTTCACAAATTTTCATGAAAAAAAAACCAGAAAATCACTAATTACCCCTAAATAAAGTGTAATACAAAGAAATATTTAAAATAAAAGTTGTAGATTTTTAAATTTTCTATTACAGTACTTTGATTATATACACTTTTGCGTCAAAATGCATAGGCCTATTTAAGCTGCAATTAATAACAAACAATTTTTTTACGAGAAAACAACCTCCCTAAGAATTTCAGCAGACTTAGCGCCTACCCTATCTTGTAGAGCATAAAAAATGTAGTAAATCAGGTGATTTTTAAAAAAATCGTAGGAGCCGTTTCCGAGAAAATTGCAAAAAGTGAAAAATGACATGAATAAACTACTACTTCCGGTTGACCGATTTTGATGAAAATGTTCGAGTCGGGTCCGGTAAGAGTATCTAACTTAAGTTTAAAGTTTCAACTGCATACGATGTTCCGTTCTTGAGATATTTTGTTCACACACACACACACCAATCGTAAAAAAACATGTTTATCAAAAACATGGATTCAAGGGGTGTGAAAACATGTATGTGTTCTGTAAAAATTCGAATTCAATAAATCGACATGAAAACAATACTTTCTTTCATATATATTTATGTACGCAAAAGAAAGTAAACAACAGAATAAAATATTTACGAATGCGAAGCGAAGCGTGTGGGGTTGATGGTTAAAGATAACCTATTAGTGTCACTTACATTCTTGTTGTTTTTAGATGTTTTAGTTACTTATTTAATTTAGCAACAGAGAAGAACTAGTTTACAACCTCTTGAAGCCTTGGAACCATCAAGTCAAGAGCAATTAGTTCAACAGTATTCTTGCACGTGATGAGCATAGGAGGTACATTTTTACATTTATTTCTCTAAACTACAGCAGTGACGTAGTGCCCATGTATAAAAAATACACATTGAAATCAGCACAGTAAAATGTTCTATTTAAAAGTAAAAATAATAATAATGATACAGTGAAATTCCCACGTAATGAAGGTTACTATACCAAAATAAATCTGGCGTGAACACACACACGACTTTCTCTTGTCAATGTATATAATGAGCAATTCAACCTAACATTAGTAAACAACGTATAATTAAAAATGGCCGTCTCCGTGACTTAGTGGAAAGCCGGCTAGCATACTAAACGGAGGTCCCGGGTTCGATTTCCGGCTAAGGTCTGGAAATTATAACATACAATTGATGTTAAAATACACGGCTAGTGCTGTGTATTTTAATCAGATTTTTAACATGCAATTTTCACGTTTAGTTTGCACAAATGGTATAAACCATTTGCACATTAGTGGTTACAGCACGATACAAAACCCTGTCGGGAGTATTTTTAACGGGTAAATATTTCCATGATATGCAAGGGATTCAAACCCTAGATCTTTCGATTTGCATTAGCAGAATACAACTCGCAAAAAGCAAGGTACAACAGATGCGAAAACTACAAAAATTTATCTAGGCCGATTCTCAATTATGGCTTATTTCTTTGGATATAAAAAGCATTTAGCAACTAAAATAAAATTCGCGTGCCGCCAAATTCAGAGGAAACTACAAAAAAAAAATTCGTGCGTTGTACATAATATGTGGATAGAATATCAATGTAAGAAAATAAAACATTTCTACAACTTTCCTTAGGCCTATATAACGATTTTAATTAAGACTATTGTCAGATTCACGAAAGAAAACACCTGTCTTTAAACAGCAATATCTTTTGAACTGCTGTATGTAAAAACAATGACGATACGCACATCAAATTACAAGCCTACTTATATATTCAAGCCTACTTTAGCGTGAAGGAGTGATTTTCATTGTATTTTTAAGCCAAACTGAGGTTGATTTTCATTTAGCGTCTTTCACTCATGATTAAAATTAGGTTACTATATTTATTGAGGTTAGTTTTTTGTTTATTTCTAATGTTTTATTACTAATGTTAGATTATATTGTTTATTATTTGCATTGGCAAGAGAAATTTGCGTGAGTTGTTCACACCAGATTTTTTTCTTTACCGTACAAAGTTCATTTACTTCGTTCCGTTGGACAAGAATTTGTAACTACTAACACGTACCTAACAATCGATCATCTCCATTGTAGTCAGTAGGCAACTTGGCGTGAATGTGAAACATAAATGCACCAATACTTACCTGAAAAAAAGAGAAAAACAAATTAATGATACATTAATATTTGATTTACAAAAAATATGAAAGACCATGATTTCATGATCTCAAAATAACTTTTCCAATTGAAAAAACGAAGGTAACGGGTGTTTTAATTAAGGACGCAACCCTGATTAGTTGAGCAACCCTGAGTAAGGGAGGTTATAAACAATTTATTCGTTAGTAATGTAGTAACGGGTGTTTATTAAGGACCCAACCCTGATAATAAGAAGATAGAAGTAATACATCGGTAAATTTGCTGTCCCCCAATCGGTATGTTGGCAACAGTGTACTCAATACCAACAACCTAAGACAGTTAAAATGTTCCAGTCAAGCATTAGTGTGGTGACAGCAGTCGTTTCGTTACATTGTGTCAGCAATGGTTTTTTCCAAGGAAGAACGCGTGTTTATTGTACAGACTTGCATAGCGAGTAAATCTTACAAATGTGTGCAAGATAAGTTTCAGTTGAAATTTCCCCGTTCTGCCGTTCCGAATGAATCGTCAATATTGCGTTTGATAAATAAATTCCGTAGAACTGGGAGTGTACTCGGATGAGAAACCACGTCACCAGCCAACAAAGTTAACCGCGGAAGTTCTCGAAGATTTGAAAAATCGTTTGACCTAATCACCTAAAAAATCGCTTAAAAGATTATCATCGCAAGCTGGGCTAACATTAACTACTGTTTTCAGAGCTACGAAAAAGTTACATTTGCATCCTTATCGCGTTAGCATTGCATTTGTAAGATTTACTCGCTATGTAAGTCTCTACAATAAACACGCGTTCTTCCTTGGAAAAAACCATTGCTGACACAATATAACGAAACGACTGCTGTCACCACACTAATGCTTGACTGGAACATTTTAACTGTCTTAGGTAGTTGGCCTTGAGTACACTGTTGCCAACATACTGATTGGGGGACAGCAAATTTACCGATGTATTACTTCTATCTTCTTATTATCAGGGTTGGGTCCTTAATAAACACCCGTTACTACATTACTAACGAATAAATTGTTTATAACCTCCCTTACTCGCGAACCAATAAAAATTACTTTTTTTATTTCCTTATGCGGTACGTTGCAATATGTGGTAGCGCCACAATTTGAATTGTGGTTGAAGGGTTGAGGGCGCCGCTGTCGCTTGTATGCAACCGCTGACCGCACACTCGCTTGCCAGTACGCGCCGTAGACAGTCGGTCAGTCCGCTTTATTAATCGCATTGCCTTTACGCGCACCCGGAAAACAGCATACAATCGTGGAGTTTCCTGTGAAGAAATCGCTCCTTGGAAGAAGACAATAGTGTAGTGGGTATACCTATCCCTTATTCCTGTCTTTCCACTTTGACCCCCCACATATCACGAGTACTGTCAACACTGAAAAGGAGGTAAGAGGCCGCTTCATTTTGTATTTCTTTACATCGCGTTCCGGATACGCCAACCAAATAAAAAGTCCACAAGACGCACTGCAGAAGACGCATCGCATACAGTCCTCTGCCTGGAGGAGGATCCCGCGGGATCCTTCCTTGATTTCGTTTTTGTCTCCGCTCGGGGATAAACGCACCGCACCACGCACGCAACCGCGTTAAAAATATGTTCAATTTAGGAACAACTACCGAACCCGTATTCCTTTTACCAACTAAAAATTTTGTACCTACAATAAAAGCGGAACTAAATAAATAGCGGACCTCCCTTTCCGCTTCGCACGGATGATAGGATAAAAAATATTTTATTAAGTAACTTCGTTTCTGCTGAAAACAGTATTTTCCCAATTGAAAGCCCCATAACATTTTCATCGGTTAAAATACCAACAATATTTATAGTATATACTGAGATATATTTTTTCATGAAGTACTGAATTTTCCATCCTCCCTCTTGGGGAGGGGCTGTGGGTGTCATAGAATAATGAAAATTTACATTCGCCTTTGTGTCTCCAATAATTAATTAAAATAGCAGCTTCCTACTCTTAAAAATAAAAAAAACTTTTTTAAAGTCTCCCCCCACTTAATTTACAAACAGTTAAAATTAAACTAAATGAACGATTTAATTAACTCGAACTTATCGGCAGATATAACGCGAAAAGCCTATTTTTGTAACTGATAACTAACTAGATTTCATTGATTACATAAATAGATTATCAATTTCTTGATAATTTATAGTAAATCAGACACGGTTAATTAATCTTTTTTATTCACATATTAAATTTAAAAAATTACCTAAGAAATTTTTGGTAACTATGCTATGCGTCATATCATTGTGAGCTAGTAGGTAGATAGAGATAGCCGCATTACATTTTCCATGCGCTAATTGTAAGAATACCTTGCATAGGCATAAGAGCGCATTAAAACGACAGTACGTTTCTGTATAAATACTCCTTAATTGCCCAGAAGAGAACTACACTTTTTAGATAAGCAGTGATTTAAGTGCAAAGCGAAGTGATTGGGATTAAGACAAAAATTAGTTCTGTATCGGAAACCAAAGGGTAAAAATCGTGCGCTATTGTAATTTGTCTTTTTCTTCTTCATGTCACGGGTTAGGCTTTCCGACTTCTTTGCCCATCTTTCTCGAGGTCTACCGAGGTCTCTTATCAAAGAGGTAGCCTAACACCCGTTTAGCCCATCTATTTTCACTCATGCGTATTAAATGTTGCTCCCACTTCTCCGTATTTATCAACTGTTTCAAATACAAGGAAAACATTTAAACGAGCCCGGATTTCCTGATTTTTAATGTGATAAATCACACCATTCTTCTCAAGAACGGCTGATACTAAATGATGTTTACAATACTATCTTTCAAATATATGGTGTGAAACACTCACAAGACTTTCTCTTGCCAATGCAAATAATGACCAACATAACCTAACATTAGTAATAAAAATTAGAAATAAACAAAAACAACTAACCTCAAAAAACATAACCTAATTTTAATCATGAGTTAATGATGCAAAATGAAAACCAACGTTAGTTTTGCATAACGATACGGAAAAATCACACTTTCACGCTAAACTGGGCTCTGTAGAAAAAAATGTTAAAAAAAATTTGTACATCTTCAAATTTCCTATAAACCTGATTATAGGCCCTATACACTTTTGCCGTTAAATGTATACTAAGGTCAAAATGTTAAAAAAATCCATTTATTACAGATTTTTATGAAAAAAAACATCAAAATCACAAATTATCACTAAACTAAGCGTTATACAAAAATGTTACACTTTTGCGCTATAATGCATATTAAGGCAGAAATCATAAAAGAAAAACACTTTTTCTATGAGAGAACAGCTTCCCCTAAAAAATTCAGCAGACATGGCGCCTACCCTATCTTATAGGGCATACAAAATTTAGTAAATGAGGCGATTTTAAAATAAATCGTAAAAGCCGTTTTTGAGAAAATCGCAAAAAAATGAAAAATGTTTAAAGTTTCAAATTCGTACAATGTTACGTTCTTGAGATATTTTGCTCACACACACAAATCAATCGCAAAAACGTTTTATTGGGTTCAGAGGGTCTTAAAACGTGTATATCCGGTGAAAACTCGATTTCTTAATTCATTTAGGCAAGAGAAAGTAAAAATTAAATAAAACATAACGGTTGACAAAAAAGTAGGTCAGCTATTGCCGGCGTTTTTCCGATAAAGTATTAAGAGATATGTTTCTGTTAATTGTTTTTGGTCGTATTTTCTGGTGATAGTCTTAATGTGAAATATTCTGTTTCTATAGGTATTTTTGTTTAGTTTTACGTCTTACTGTTCTGCAATTGCTGCAAATGCAGACGGTAAGAAGGATTATATATGAAGATGAGTGATGAAAAAATGCCAGTCCTGACCGGGAATCAAACCCAGAACCCCGAAATACACGCCAGTTGCGCTATTTGGATACAAAGATATGTACTAGTGTTATATCATTGCATAAGATCAAATAATTTAATTCATCGTACTGTATTTACATCTAGATAAGAGATAACCATCATGCGTATCAATTATTTAAACAATAATTCTAAATTCAGGTATTCATTGTACAAATTGATAAAGTAACAATTTATTTTTTATTATTACCAGTTTTTTAATTATCCGCTTGTCAAATGTTCTCGAAACGTTAAGCGTTTCATAGAATTAATTGTTCTTTTTTATAGTTTCTGTACAGTTTACTACATTTGTGAGTTACATATTAAGTGTTTAGTGTAAAAATGTTAAAAGTTATAATTATTTTACTAGTCGCTCATTCTTGTTCATGGATTTCGTTAACGTCCGTCGTTTCTTCTTCCACCGAAAGTTTTTCATCAAACAAATCTTTTCAAGAAAAACACTCTTCCACACAAAATCAAGACCATGCAGAATCTGCCAATACTACTGAATTACCACATAGTGTCGATGCTCAAGCTTCAAACGTAACTACAGAACCAAAGAAAAAGAAACCTAATCCTTATTTTATGAGATTTAAAAATAGATTTATGCGCTTTAGAAAGAAAAATACTACGAAAAACATAAATCTAAAGAATCGTAAGACACCTTATGAGTTCTTTAAACAAACTTGTCGAAGAGAATTTAGAAGAGGGCACCCCCGACAGCCAATCCCAGACAAAGAATTGACAAAGAATTGTTCACAAAAGTGGAAGAAGATGTCAGAAGAAGAGAAACAACCATTCGTAAAAATGGCTGAAGAACATGTGAAACTAAAAGAGCAAGAAAAGATACTTGGCGTTAAAATAACTTTTAGGACGAGAAGAACAACCATAAAACGTGAATTACCAAAAAGACCTGTGTCAGCCTTTTTCTGGTTTGGTTATGATGAACGTGCAAGTGTGAAGAAAGACAATCCAACTTACGGGATCACTGATGTCGCAAAAGAATTAGGTGAACGGTGGACTAATATTGATGAAAAAAGAAAATTAAAGTACCTAGAGTTGGCTCAAAAAGATAAAGAACGTTACGAAAGGGAAATGGAAGAATACAGGGAAAAAAAACAGAGAGAAATGTCGACACAGATGCCTCCTTTAGATGGCCAAGAAAGATGAAAATGATGTCGAGGAGAAGAAAATGAGAAACAAGAACGAAATACAAAACATAAATTTTAAAAACACCAAGAGAGAAATATCTAGACATAATAAATGTACATACAATTTTCTTTAGTCGATTTAATAGTATACAATGTCTTCAGTTTGTACAATATAATAAGTGAAAAATTATACAAGAAAAACCAAAATCTGACAATAATCAGAGAACAATCGAAACAGTGACTTTTATCAGTAGTGGACAATCGTACATCATTTGGACTACTATCATCGTACATTGTGTATGAACACAAACTAATAGTGTACACTAACAATGATTAAATCATCTTATTACGAATAGAATACGTAAACATTAAAGTGAGTAGTGAAATAATTCACATTAATTATTTAATTATTAACACAGTGAAAAAAACTGTCGGATTTAGTTCTTTTTTTGTGAACTCTGAGGCAGGCATTCCAACAGAGTAGCGTGGTAAACACTCTCGCATATGTTACTATAGTGCTTACCACGAAAAAAGACCGTTGTGTTTAAAAAGCTCCATTTCAAAAAGGACCGAACGAAATTTTTTTAATGCTACAGCAAATTAAAGCCTGTTCTTTCTTGCGTTTATAACTTATATGCTTTTATTTTAAAATTTGTCGGTCATACACCAATTTACGCATAAAAAGTACCCAATTCTTAGATGGTTTTCTGTTAAAGTGCTCTTTAAACGACTGTTACTTCATCCAAGCTTTACATAAAAAATCGGGGTTTAACCTTTTCAGTACCAACGTCCGGAAAACAGAACGTCATATATTTTACGTACTAACATCCAGTTTACTGGACCGTAAGTTATGCATAAAGTGCCAACGTCCGGATAACCGAACTTTTACAAAAAAAACTTTTAAACAAAAATTAATGAAACAATGCACTATGAAACCGCCTCCGTGGCGTAGTGATTAGCGTGCTAGCCTGTAAAGCGAACGATCCCGGGTAGGGTCTAGAAAATTTAACACGTTAAAACCACCGTTAAGATACCAAAACCCACAGTCGTGACCAAGAGTGATATCATTTTATTATAAATTTTTACTGACTGTATTCTATTTATTTATTTTTACTTCAAATTTAGAATTTAACCCTTTCAGTATCAATGTCCGGAAAACAGAACGTTCATATATTTTACGTAGTGACAACATCCGGTTTACCGAACCGTAAATTATGCATAAAGTGCCAACGTCCGGATAACCGAACTTTTGCAAATAAGACTTTCAAACAAAAATTAATGGATAAATATATTTTGAAACCGCCTTTGTGGCGTAGTGATTAGCGCGCTAGCCTGCAAAGCACAAGATCCCGGGTTCGATTCCCGGCTAAAGTCTGGAAAATTTAACTCGTTAAAACCACCGTTAAGATACCAAAACACTGTAGTTGTTAAAGAATAAGCTGTCGATGCGACTTAAAAAAACTAAATAAAACTATTTTGAATAGTTTTAGTGTTAAAACGATTTGTTTTTTTTTTAACTTTTGAGACCACATAGGATCACTTCAGCTCAAATTCAGGTTTGTTCCAGGGTTGGGTTTCTTTAAGAAGCACCCCCTCTTGAGACCGCCTTCCCTTCGTTTGGTCCACACTTTCTTAAGACGCTCCGATCTTTGTCTCCGGTCTTCATCGGTAAACACCCTGTTGTATACTCTCCTGGGTCTTGGCGCAAATGTTATCATGTTAGCCTTGACCAGTTGGTCGTACACTGTTGATTTCGTTAGTAGGTCCTGTTTAGTGATCTTAAGTTCCTCCATATCTTGCTGTGCATTTTTCAGCCACTTAGGTCTCGACACCTTATCTCAAAAATGGCTGATCAACCGGTTCACAAGTCTGGAGTTTTCTGTTCTGAGTAGGTGTCCTAGGAATGATATTCTTTTCCTTGATTTCTTGTTTAATATGAACATAATAAAAATTAATTTTTAACAGGAAATTTTACTTTTCTCTAACGTTGAAATTTTGGTTGGCAATGGCACGCTTACACCTGCAAGTTTTCGAAATAAGAGCCGGCAATTTTTGCACACCCTTATTCAAATTAAATGGCGTTAGATCAAACTTTTAAATATTGTTGGCACTGAAAGGGCCATTATATCACTAATAATATAACAATATCACTAATAATAATAATAATAATATAGTATAATAATATAATATAGTATATAGTATAATTATATCACTATTAAGGGTCATTATAAGATCACTGTTATTTCTGCAATAGGAATAATTAAAAAGTAAAATCTTATTTTTTGTTTTAATATGGCGGCTATTCAGAAAAAGTGCTATTTTCGCTCCACGTGGAGATAGGAAACGATTTTTCGACTAAGCTATGCATTTTTACAACAGTATTAAGCCAAGTATAGTAGACTCTTACATTTATAAATTACAAATAAAACAGAAATGAAATTGTGATGTAAATATAAAATTTTATTAATTTGTTAATGGGCAAGTGGTCTTCGCAGCGGACTTCTTTCATGGCTACCAATATAGTAGCGCAACACCAAACGGTATTGTATCGTTTTGTTGTTTATATTTATATGCTATTATATTTTTATATTTATTATTTCTACTCCTGTGCATAGTTACTTATTGACTACGAAGAATAACAACATTTTAGTAATATTGTAATAATTTGGGACATTAGTAATGGAGAATATTGTCGTTGAAGATCATCAGCCGAAGACTAGTTTGCACTTCTAGAGGCTTTATTAAGTAAAACGAAAAGTGCGGTGGTTTACGATTGCCTTCCTCACTGAATTGAAAAGTATGCTTATCAGCATACCAGGCCCTCCGAAAAGCTCACATTTTTCACACTGCAAATAACAACTTCATTCACCACAGGTTGGTTACAACCAAATATTGAAGAAAGTTTTTTAATCTGTTTAAATTTGCATTAACATTTTATTACTGTTTGTAGTTTGAAACATAAGCCAAAAGACTGGTTTAAAATTGCCTTCCTCACTGAGTTGGAAAGTATGCATATCAGCATACCAGGCCCTCAAAAAAGCACTTACTTTCCACCCTAAAAATTACTTACCTTCACTTCATTCACCGCAGGGTCTGGCTGTATAATGAAATTCATAACATTCAAAGGAGATAACTCTGATTAGTATCATTTACACCTCTGCCTCTTCTGTTCTTAAATTATTCAGTCACAACTGGCTAACCATGTGATAACAAACAGATCATTTTTTGTAGCCCTGCAACTGACAGATTGAGTGCAATTTAACATGTACAATTTAAGTGTAATTTAACATATCATCTGTCTGTTATGGGCAAGATACTGTTTCGTTGCATTGTTTAAATTTAATTAATTCCTGTAAAATTTAAAATTACAGTTCATATCACTCATGTAACCCAACGGGTTGGTCTAGAGGTAAAGTCGTCGCCGTCAGTCAGCTGTTTAACAGCTGATTTTTGGAGACGATGTTAACTGGTTCAAATCCTAGTTAAGGTTACTTTTATACAGATTTGAATACTAGACAGTGGTTACCGATGTACTTTGATGGTTGAGGTTCAAATAACTTTACTCTCAAAAGAATGGTCCGCCTGGGTCTGTACAAGACTACACCTCATTAAAACGTCATACACATCATCCTCATTTTAATGGGTCATGGGGTTGCTAATTGTTCTAAATTGAACAGATTGCAACGTACACACATTAGAGATTTAAAAAAAAAGACAAATGTTGACTATAGTAGTAAACAAATAAGCGTATTTAAAAAAAACATTACGAAAATGCCCAAACTACACAAAAACCACCAGTCGCACAAGCAAAACGAGTGGCAGAAATAGAACACGAGCTATTCTTGAACGGCAGACTTTTGAGACTAGTAGCAAGAAAGCGGCGTGCGTCTCAGAGTGTCACTCTGGTGGAATGCAGATGTATTTATAGTATGTATTTGTAGTTTTTTGATCAGTGTAGTTTTAAGGAATCGCGGCCTTAAAGGAATGCCACAATATAGAAGTGAATAACTGTGAGATAAACTCCAAAAACCATGTAAATTAAAATCGTGTTATTTTATAAATTTTGTGTGAAAAATTGCCGGGATGTTAAGAAATTAATGTTTATTTTTATTGTTTTGTAATTTACTGATGAAAACTATATGTGTCTAACGTCAAGAAAATATAATTTTATATTGACAGATACTATGTGTAATTATATATGCTCTTGAGTGCCCCTCGTGCCGTAATAAAAAAATAACTAAATACCGGTCATCGAGAAAGGTGCATCCATTTTTAAAAAAATACAGTTTAAAAACTACTGGAGATAAAGTCATAATTTTGTTTTTGTTTATAAACAGAAAATATTAAAGCTTTTTTGTTGGTACGACAGTACCACAAATTGAACAAATTATATTGGAAAAAATTTGGTGTGAAACACTCACACAAGTTTCTCTTACCAATGTAAATAATGAACAGTATAACCTAACATAAGTAATAGTAAAACATTAGAAATAAACAAAAAACTTACCTCAATAAACATAACCTAATTTTAATCATGAGTGAAAGACGCAAAATGAAAATCAATCTCAGTTAGGCTTAAAAATACGGAAAATCAAATATTAATATAATAATATAATTAATATAATACATATAAATATATGTATCGAGCTGACGATGTGGTGAACACCACGAAAGTGCTTTTCATTCGGTAAAAGTAAAAGTACTTTTACTAATTTGTTAACCTTTCCGTACATTTTTTAAAAATATTTTTACTGACAAAAAGAAAAATGTTATTAATAACTACCAGAGACGGTTAAAGAATAAATAAGGACACTAACCAATTAAAAAGTATTTTCGCGGTTTTACCACATCGTCTCCTCGTCACAAACAGGTAAGATTACACAATTTTATAACAATTATTTTTACTGAAATGTAAAACTCATCTAGAGGTTTATCGTGGCAATTAATTTCAGGAATCAATTACAGGTTTCATGTAACTGTCATGATATACAGAGGTGAATTATATCTCTGAAAAAATAGATGTTATAAATGTATAATTTTAAGAGTTGTGATGAGCTGACGATGTGGTAAAGCCACGAAAGTACTTTTTAATTGGTAAGTGTTCTTGCTCATTCTTTGACCGTTTCTGATGGTTTTTTTAAACAATTATTTATAAAAAAAGTATATAAATAAATGTCCCAAAAGTCTGAGCACGGCAAAATATTCCCAAAACAAGGAACACTTCAAGATATATGCAAATGTGAAACTCACTCGAAAACAAAATACTATTTTATGATGAATCAAAAAATGTTACGCCAACTTCAACGTAACTTTTTTTAAAATGGGAAAGTGGTTATATGATAAATTATTTCAATGCGAAATTTCAAGACAATTGGAATGGCAAAAACAGCACATATATATCTCAAACTGTTTGGAAGATAATCGTCTTTTTTTACATTTCAGCAATGCGTTATTGAATATCGTGTGTAATTACTTTGTATGGGTGAAAAGTCTAAGAACGGTTTAATACTTCAAAATACATGCAACTGTGAACCATACTCGAATACCATATCCTATTTTATGATGAATCAAAAAAGTTTGTCCGCCATCTTCAATGTAATATTTTTTTAAATGGGAAGATGATCATGCGTCACATGATTTCAAAGCGAAATTTCAAGACAATTTAAATGGCGAAACCCACAAAGGCCTATCGATATTTCATACGGTTCCGTTACATCTTCCCAACCGTATGATATATCGATGTGTGGTTTTCGCCATTCAAATTGTCTTGAAATTTTGCATTGAAATCATGTGTCGTATGACCAATGTCCCATTTAAAAAAATAATGTTACATTCAAGATGGTGGACAAAAAGTTTTTGATTCCTCATAAACTTATTTTGTATTTGAGTAAGGTTCACATATCCTACATATATTTTTAAATTTCCCTAACGTTCGAAATATTTTTGACTCAAATTTTGTCCCGTTTAATGCAATTTCACCTTAGGGAACAGGTAAAAGATAGTAAGATGTGATGAAACGTGGTTTTTTACTTATGATCCAGAAACGAAACGCCAATCCATGCACTGGAAGAGCCGAACTTCAACGAGAGCCAAAAACGCTCGAATGAGCAAGTCAAAATTTAAAGCAACAATGACTTTTTTTGACATCCATGGGATTGTGTACCTTCACTCGGTTCCTAAAGGTCAAACAATTAATCAATATTACTACCATGAGATACTTTCTAAACTAAATCAAGGAGTAAGAAAAAAACGCCCCGAAATGTGGAAGGACAAATCATGGGTTCACCAGCAAAACAATGCGCTAGCTCATTCCGCGTTATCTGTCAAGAGGCCGTTTCAAGAGAGCGTTTCCTAGCCAAGTACAGCATCTCAGTGTTAGAACCTCCACCGTATTCACCAGATCTTGCACCATGTGACTTCTACCTGTTCCCTAAGGTGAAATCTGCATTCAAAGGGACAAGATTTGAGTCTGTGGAAGCTGTAAACGAAAAAGCGGCACGTGTTCTAAAGGAGCTGACAGAAGATGACTTCCAGCACTGTTTCCAACAATGGAAAATTCACATGGAGCGTTGTAGGGATAGAGGAGTGTATATTGAAGGTGACAATAAGTGATTATGTATAAAATTAAAATTAAATTTTTTACAAGGGCAGTCTCGTTACTTAACAGCCATACCTCGTATATGTTAATGACATATGTTAATATGTCTAATTAACTATAAAATTCATTGATATAGTATAAAAGCTGTACTTTATACATTCCTACAATTATTTTTTCATATATCGTGAAAAAACCTTACAATATTTTTGTACGGGTTGTAATTGCTTTATACTGTCATTTGATATTTATTCTACAAATCTTTTCTGGTACTTCGGTTTTTTAATTACCAATAATTACATATGAAACAATAGTAAAAAAACAGATCATACAGTAGCTACACATCACTAAGTCATATAAAAGCACTTTATTTGTTTTATACACTTTACGTGCAAAAACTTGTTAAATATTTACGGCATACATTATTATTTTATTACCTATCGATAAAATTTTTATCATGATAGTAAATTTAATGAAATTCTCATCCTTTTATTAGTTTTTTCATAAGCGTTGAAGTCAAGGCTTATACATTTTGTAGATTTTAAAAAAAATTGTTCAAAAAAATGTGTAACTAGTTCAATAAAAATAATACACTACATAGTAATATAATTTTTTTGTTTATTATTTTTAAAATATGTGTGATTCTTTCATATTACAATTTGTGGAAATTTGTACTAAAAATTTGCATCATCGGTAATTACGGGGTGGGGGGAGTCTACCTATGAATCCCACTCAGGCATAGCAAATTTTCATACGTTACAAAAAATCATTTCAACCTTCACCGTCTGCATTAGCAGTAATTACACAACAGTCGGACATTAAACAAAAAAAAAACAAAAAAACCTATAAATTATTTTTTTAATTTGTGAACACTTTATATGCATGAAATAAATTATTCATTTAATTGCATACCAACTAAATGGAACTTATTTCATTTCTATCCTCATTCCGTAAAATCAAAGAGAGTACTGAAAATCAGCCAATAGTTTGTTACAGAAATTACTTGAATGTACTTCGGAGAAATTTACAAAAAATTTATGCCAAATTACAGGGTTTATCCTACATTCAAGAACACCATACAAGGTTGCACTATTACCTTAATAATTTATTTTAAGTTTTTCAACTTTTGAAAATTTTCTTAAACAATAAAAACATTTGACCAACAAAATAACTTTCTGAAATGTCCAAAATATAACAGACAATACACTGCGTACAAAGGCTCCTAGAGAACAAAATTCTATTTAATAAAGAAAAACCATTTCGAAAATTAGTTGTCTAGGTCAAATGTTGTGATTTTGTAAACTGTTAAGTTTCAGATAAATAACATTTTCGGGAAACGATGGTTAAAGTAAAATGAAAATTTCCAACCTACTTTTCATATAATACATTAAAGACCATTTCACACTGGCGTAGCGTCGCGTAAGCGATGTCTTAGAAAGACACAATGCGGCTGTCGTAGATTTCCCAATCCAAATATTCCAAACTGGTAATTATTGGCAGATAATCACCAGCACCTACGAAAAAGCGGAACATTTCTTTTTACCTTTGAAAATCAAACAAATGCGAATGAGCAGGTTTCACATAAGGCAGATCAAAACCCGAATTCTAGTATTACTAACAGATTATATTCACGTTTGGGTATTCAACGCACTAGCATATGGCGAATATTACACATTGAAGGTCTCTATCTATTAAATTCTCAAATATCTTGAAGAAAGTGATTATACAATCAGCGGCTGAACTTTTCTCCATGGTTATTACAAAATAATGAGCTTCCATCGCAAAATTAATTAAAGATGAAGCAACATTTAATAGTGATGGGATGAACAATAACAGAAGCCCACATTTTTGGAGTAAAACTAATTCGTATGAAACCATTGAAACTAATTTCCAGCGTCGTTTCTCATTAAATGTCTGGTGTGGAATAATAAAAAAAGTTGTTATCGGAGCTCATCTTTTCAACGGTATATTCAAAGGTAATGCTTGCCTGAATTTCCTTTAAAATGAGTTAATAACTCATTTAATCAAACTCAATTTAATGAGTTTAAAATGAGTTAATGAGTTAAGAGATTGTCTCACTCATCAGAGCAAGAATTGGTATCGATACTGAAGTCACGAGATTGCCTTTTGTGTATGTGTGTGCTGTGAGGAAGGGAAGCAAAATTATGACAGAATGAAAATATCTACATAGTTATTGCAGTTTAAACATAAAAATACCTGTTTTTATATCAATATTTTGTGACTAATATCAGATGTCTTTAAAATTACCGTCAGATTAGATAGAGTTCCAGGACTAGTTTTAATAAATTTTACATACCGAATATCATATAAATTAACTAAATTTGTCACTATGTCACCGTCGCCCTCTTTGATTAGGTACTGTGCTGCCGGCTATCAAAGCTTCCGACGTAGTGACAGAGGGAGCCGCCAATAGTTCCGAGAGGGGTGGTAGGCTTGTGGCGGCGTACCGACAGAGGCCTTTGTCATCAAACCCAAGACCAATAACCGCCCTCTACCACAGCGCTCCTTGGCAACTATATAAAGAGCATTACACTGAGCCGAGAGGATTCAATTCCGATCCAGACAGCAGACAAGACATCCACCATCGGCACACGGCTACCGGACTCCAACGTAAGCTCATCGACGACCCCGCAAGAGAAAAGATTATTCTTCCGCTCGCCGACCCAACAGCGTAAACCGTCGACCGGACCGTCATCGCCCGCTGCCGCAAGCGATGCCCACAGCGGTTCCTCGACCGAGCCTTACGCCCACCGGATCCGACGAAGCAGCCATCGACGCACTACTGCGAGGGTAGAAGATGACGTCGCCCAGCCTCCGACCGTCAAGACGACTACGACCGACGCTTCGCCAAGACGACCACCGTTTAAACGGCCCTTTTCAGGGCCACCAAAAACTAAAGGTTTCAACTCGCCACTTAATGTCGCCATCCGGTGACAACTAAAAAGGGGCCCCAAAAACTTTAATTTGACCAAAATTCAGCAGGAGAACTAAAATCGGGGCGAAATTTTCCACTAGCTTGAACTTGCTAATAAAGCGTTTTCGGATAGGCCTATATCTTTATATCATCTTCATCATTTTAATAAAATGAACACGCCTGCAAAGTTTAACAGAATACTCCCGGGACACATGTATAGTACATTTACAGTATTTATAAACTTTCAAAACTTAATCGCTGACAATTAGTGTAAATGATCGTTAGGTACAGAAATAAACGTTCTATTTTAACAGAACCATTATAAAACATAATAAAACCTGAGTTTAATTGGATTTAAATAATCTGTTAACAGTGTTTACATAAAAAGAAACACATTACTCGTAAACCTATTTGAATACAATACGCGTTGATTTCATTTTATGTAATTATGAAGGGGATTTACATTTTTCATTTGAACACCAAAAAAATAAACACAAGAACTTTACAGAAAATAAAATTACAAAATGAAATAACTACAAAATCATTTAATAAAATGAAATATTACAATAAGGAAAAATGTAAAACGAGAACGAGTTCTAAGTGGTGAAATATGAATACTCGAGTACGAGTACGAATATTAAAGCAATAATAAGAGAGAAGGAGAGAGTGAGATAGTGTGTGTACTCGAGAGAAAAGGGGGGAATTAAGGGGGGGCAATCAATAAACAGAGCCGAGTGCAACAGAGCAAAGCGCCAGGCCTTTCCACAAAGTTTTGAATTTTAACCTATGAACTGGAGTATTGCTTCACTTAGTTTTATATTCTCGTACTCTACAGTTCAGAGTACGGAGAGAGATAAAAATAACTGTAAAACCCTAGTATCTAAAAAGTGGTATCTAAAAGCGTGTGTTATTAATTAAAATATCAATTCAATTCGATTACGATGTAGAAATTTATTTGTACCACGATCAACACAAGCATAACCACGCTCGTTCGCTAGTGCCAACCCCATAAACTGAAATTACATAAAACTATTTTATTTTATTTTTTATTACTTTATTACTATTTTATTTTTTAATCCACAAACTAAAAATATTTATCAATTCAAAAACTATATTCTCGGATTCAAAAATTTCAATTTACTGCAGAATACTCAAAACCACCAAATTTCCTATGGAAGTCTCCTACATCAAAATGATTTTAAAGCCAGGTTAAACCTCCCCATACATCAGCAGAAAATTATAAAACCTACAACGTTTATTTTAAGATTTTTTCCTGCAGAGCCTAGTTTAGCATCAGTTAGTATTCCGTACTTTTGAGTTCTACAGAGGTTGTTTTTCACTTTGCGTCATTTACTCATGATTAAACATATGGTATACTGTTCATTTTTTGCATTGGTAAGAGAAAGTCGTGTGTGTTTCAAACCACATTTTTTTGTTATTTTTTATCAATATAGTACAGCGTTATTTTTTTAGCAAGCACACTACATACATGAGAAAATAGCCGCAAACGCACAGTTATTCTTGTAAAATTGACTTCAACTTGATTAATATATTTTATACAATACTAGACATTATATACATTTTGCATAGATGAATAAGCAGACGAGAGCGGACGTTTCATACGAAAGCGGTATACACAAAGCTACAGAAACGAGGGAGTGAGTATAAATACGGGAGAAAGGCCAACAACCCTGGCTGCTGCTTTGGATGGTAACCTAACCGTACCAGCATATCGGCCTACAGCGTTTTCAGTTACCCAGCCTGAAACTCCCATACCATAGGCCCAATCGAAATTCTCGTACAACTTCAACTGATGACGACATAAAGAGCGTACACGTCAGGACGCACCACTTGTTGCCGGTTGTACGCTTTACGCACACATTAACAACGTTTACAAACGCACACATTCAAACTAACCGTCAAATTTTCATGTAAAATACCAATAAAATGCTTAAAACCTTTTGACAATAAACAGAAAAGTCTTTTTAAGTTTCCAATTCATATTAAATTTTCGTATAAATCACTAACTAAACAATTCCAATGTTTTTCCTAGACAATGTCTTCTTCCAGATTTTTGTTCAATGATTTAATCTCATCCAGGGATTAACTATTCAGTTAATTAGGTTTCAGAAAAACTACCTAAATTTATTCGATAATTCTAAGCTATGCATATAGCGGGCAGGTGGAGTATTAAATTATTTGCACTTGATCTGCTAGTTCCAAAGCTACAAAAGATAGTTCTCTTTCTTATCACTTGGCCAGCCAATTATATAAATGAAGTATTTAAGAACAGAAGAGGTAGAGGTGTAAAAGAAACTATTCAGATTAATCTCTTCTGAAAGTAATGAATTTCATTATACAGCCAGACCCTATGTTGAATGAAGTGAAGGTGTCATTTGCAGGATGGAAAATAGGTACGTTTCAGAGGGCCTGGCACGTTTCCACTCAGTGAGGAAGGCATCGTAAACCACCTCACTCCTTGTTTTACTTAGTAAAGCCTGTAAAGTTCAAACCAGCCGTTTGTCTGATTCACTGGTCTGCATCAAAAATTCCCCTTGAACTTTAATAGGTGATCTTTATGTATTTTGACCCCCTGAATCCGAATCTGACCTCCGTTTTGCTCTATCACCCACCATTTTTAAGGGGTGGGCCACTCCCCCTTATTTAGGAAATTTCAACTTTTTATCAGTCTGGTGTAACTATGATATGAAATTGTGCAGTTGTATCACGGTTTTATGGTTCTTCAAAGCCTACCTAACACTGAAAGAGTACAATAAGAGAGTATTGACGTATTGATACATTTTGTCTATTTTAACTTATACAATTTTTCTGGTTCAAGATACTTGTCATCGAATACTTATACTTAAAGAGAGTGGTTTTACTTGGAGGAAGCTTTTCTCTTGTACTGATATCTGGGAGTTTCACGCAAGAGTGATCAGCAGTAGTCTGCTAACATACTTGAGTTCCACTTCCCAGAGAACAGTTTTTCGAAGAGTACAATGTTGTGATGAAACCTTTCTCCGCGTGCATCGTAAACTGCTCCCAAGTTTTCTGGGAAAAAGTCCAAATGCGCGTGTAAAAGGTGCAATTTTAATAACATGTTGCAACCCATCGACTCGTATGCAGATAGCAATTCTTCGACGAGTTCAACATAATTTTCACTTTTGTTAGATCCTGAAAAATATTCACACATGTCTTTAAATGCAGCCCAAGCTCTTTTATCTTTTCAATTTAAGTGATTGATGAACGCTGAATCTTTAAAAGGCTTTCTAATTTGTAGACCAACAAAAATTCCCTCTTTAATTTTTGCTTCACTCAAACATGGAAATTTGCTCTTCAAATACTGGAATCCGTCTCCTGTTTTATCGATAGCTTTCACGAACTGTTTAATCAAACTGAGTTTGATACGCAAAGGATGCAGAAATATGTTTTCACTCGAGACTAAAGGCTTATTGGTAACAGTTTTTTGACCAGAAACTAAACTTTCGCACGAGGGCCAATTTCGAACCGTATAATTTTTATCACGGGCTCGACTATCCCACTCACACAGAAAGCAACAATGTTTGGTGTATCCCGGTTAAAGTCCTGTAAGTAAAGCCACAACCTTAAAATCAGCACAGAGCTTCCGGGGATGATCTTTATAACCAATTTTTTCAAGGATACGGCTGATATTTTTGTATGTCTCATTCACATTGACCCCGTAAGCAACCGGAACTGAGGGCAAATCATTACCATTTGCCAACAAAACAGCTTTTAAACTGGTTTTAGATGAGTCGATGAATAGGCGCCAATTTTCTGGATCGTCTGGCATGTTAGGTTCAATCACTAATCCATTTACATTATTGCAGTACACTAAGTCACCGTCTTCCAAAAAAAATTGTTTAAACGAAGCTAGCCGGGATCTAGAAACAGAAATTTTCACTTCTTTTTCCAAGAGGTTCCATTGCTGAAGCTGAGACCCGAGCAGTTGGGCTTTAGTTTTTGGGAGATTTAAATCCCGGATGAGATCATTAAGCTCTTCTTGTGTGACAAGATGAGGCTCTAAGCGTAAAAAGTTTTCTGAAAACGTTTAATCGTCGCTAAGCTTATCACTTCGCCCGGCTTCCCACCTTGGCAGACACCCACCCTGCTACACCTCTGAACTAACGGTGATGCCACCCCTCCCTCTTTGGTCTTCATGCACAAATGTACGTGCACTGAGATAACATTTTCTAAGGAGGGGAGGATGACCAACCTCCTTACAACCTCCTCCCGCCCCTCGCTTTATTAGGAATAACCGCTTTTAGGTGTTTTTTCGAGAATTTCAAGGGGGGCGCCCCCTCAAAAACGGTGGGTGATAGAGAGTAACGGAGGTCAGATTTGGATTCAGGGGGTCAAGATACATAACAATCACCCATCAAAGTTCAAGGGGAAAAAATTTTCTTTTTTTTTGCAGACCAGTGTTACCTAAACAACAACAATTTTCTAAGGTGTACAATAATTTGCTCGGTAAATCGATTTTCATGATTTATCTGAAACACTTATACTGTAATATAATCAAGCAGGTAAACCCTTGTTTAACTTCATAAAAACTCAAAATTTAAATTGGTTTCGATTCCTGACAAAGGATTGAACATTTTAATGCTTCAAGATCCACCGTATTACTCCATAAATACACGGTTTAGTTTAGCTTCAATTAGTAATTTTCTCTATTTTGCTCAAACAATCGGTTAAATCATTGAATTTTTTAAGACTGCGGCCTTAATATGCAATTTACAACAAAGTGTAATATAATCAAAATTTTTAGAAAATTAAAAATCCTACAACTTTTGAATTCAACATTTTTCTCTACAGAGCATAGTTTAGAGGCAATTATTGATCTTCAGTATTTTTAAGTTCGACAGTGGTTAATTTTCATTTTGTGTTATTACTAATGATTTAATATATGTTATATTGTTCATTTTCTACACTGGCAGGAGAAATTCGTGTGAGTATTTCACACCAGATTTTATAAATTTAGTTTTCTTATGCACACTCCATCGAAACTATTAAAAATAGTTAAGATACAAATAAAAAAAATTGTTTCGAGAATACTCTATTGGAGTTTTTTATTACATAAGTTTATTAATTCACACTAAATTCATAAACTAAGGAAAAGAAACAAACACATTGTATAATGTTATTCCAAATAATTCACACCAAATCCTATCTGATATTGTTGACATCGTACGTCATCGATTTGAAACGTCTATTTTGATTGGTTATAGCAGCTGTTAAGTCAAAACACAAGGGCTGTCATAACATTATACCAATGTACCCATTCCAACAGAATGGATCAGTGACCGTACAACTCCGCGTTATCAAACCATTCATCTGAATCTAATGCGCAAACTGATCTACAAATCTAAATCAAATTTGAAACGTAATTAAAGGCTCAAAATAGGTCAACCGGCGCACAAGATTCAATTAGGCTAAACCAACAGCAAAGGCAATCTGTTTTACTATTAATTTCATACATGCACATAACTCAACATGTGATTCCAAAATGTTTAGAGGGTGGTAAGTTAACAACAGTTAATGCGATTTCAATAAACATCTAAAGAAAACTACATTAATAAAAAGTTGTGCTTCAACTTCGTATAATATTACTTTTATATCGGGTATCCAAAAAAAACCTGAAAACGGCTTAATTATAGCTAACTGAGATTCACTGGGTAACCAGATCAAATGCAGTTGGTTACTGTATCATAGAAACTATTCCGGAAGGTATTTAAAAAAATGTGTCGGCCATCTTTGATCCGCCATATTGAATCAAATTAAATTATTTTAAAAAGGAAGGTAAGACACATGATTTCGACCCAACATTTCAAGAAAAACCCAACGGTAAACCCCATTTAACGATATCTTTTACCGTTCTTAAGATATTGACTATTTAAATTTCCAGATCGGGATAAACGCTATCGCCAACCTCTATCAACATTAATTACCGTACTTTCTCGAATATACTTAAACTGTACCTTTAATATTTTAATCGGTGCTATTTTTTTAAATTTGTAATTCAATATTTTGTAATGATACTACTTTACAAACGAGTTGAGAAAAAATTACTAATCGTAATCAAATTCATGATTGCTTTTACTACCCTGAAGAAAATTACATCCATAATATCAGAATAGTTTCTCTGATACCTAACCAACTGCATTTTTCATCTGGTCACCCTGTGATTCTTAGTTAGCTACAATTAAGCTGTTTCCAGACTTTATGGACACCCGGTACACCTATCTGCGCAGAAAAGTGAATGAAATTTATCTACAAGAAAATTTCAAGTAACAATCTGATAGGGAATACCCAAGCCCATATTTGCTTCAGCCCCATTTGTATAGTAGTTTTCGTACCAAACCAAAAAAAAAGGATTTCTACACCCATTAAAATTTTTCTTCTACCTCCTCTTCTCATCATGCTAAAGACATAGCCTACTCCGCCATCAACTTTTACTTTTTCTTGCCTATATGAAATAGGAAGAAAAATATTGTTTTATGTCGATTTTTCGAAATCGAGTTTTCACCGAATATACACATTTTTAGACCCCGGAATACAAAAAAAAACATGTTTTAGCGATTGATCTGTGCGTGCGTGCGTGTGTGTGTGTGTGTGAACAAAATATCTCAAGAACGGAACATCGAACGAAGTTGAAACTTGAACCTTAAAATAGGTACCACTAGAGGACCCGACATGATCATTTTCATTAAAATCGGTCAACTGGAAGTAAGAGTTTATTTGTGTATTTATTCAATTTTTTGCGATTTTCTCAAAAACGGCACGTACGATTTTTTTTTAAATCGCCTTATTTACAACATTTTTTCTGCTCTACACGATAGGGTAGACACCATTTCTGCTGAAATTCTTGGGGCGGCTGTTCTCTTGTAGAAAAAAAATTTTTTTTTTACCTTAATATAAATTTTACCGCAAAACTACATAATAAAAGTTGTAGACAATTAAAAGAATCTACAACCTTTATTTCAAAAATTTCTTTGTATAACGCTTAGCTCAGCGACAATTAATGTTTTTTTTTCATAAATATCTGTAAACATAAGATTTCGGCGGTAGTATGCATTTACAAGTATTTTCTCTACAGAGCCTAGTTTAGCGTGAAAGAGTGATTTTCCGTTTTATTAAGCCAAACTAAGGTTGATTTTAATTTTGCATCCTTCACTCATGATTAAAATGAAGTTATGTTTTTGAAATTAATTTTTTTAGTTATTTCGAATGTTTTATTACTAATATTAGGTTATATTTTCATTATTTGCATTGGCAAGAGAAAGTTGTGTGAGTGTTTCACACTAGATTTTTTTATTTTCATTACAACGCTGTAACTGAAAAAAAGATGCACAGCGTTGTCGAGGGCTTCGTAAACTTCTTTCTCTCTCAGTCTAGAATCTGTTTTAGAAATCTACTCCCAGCTTTTTTAGAAGGTGCCCCGACCATTTATTGCAACAATAACTCATTTTTACCTTTTCTTGCCCTGTATGAATATATAAGGGGAAGGAAGTATTCGTTTTGTGCCGAGAGTTTTTAGAAATCGAGTTTTTACCGGTCTGTCTTTGTGTGAACAAAATATCTCAAAAACCGAATAAAGTACGTAGTTGAAACTTCAAACTTAAGTTAGGTAGGACTACTACTGGACCCAACACGAACATTTTCATCAAAATCCGTCAACCAAAAGTAGTAGTAGTAGTTTATTAATGCGATTTTCACTTTATACAATTTACTCAAAAACGGCTCCAACGATTTTTTTTAAAAATCGCCTCATTTACTAAATTTGTTATTCTCTACTAGATAAATTAATCACTATGTCTGCTGAAATTCTAGAGGGAGCCTGAGCTATCGAGGTATTTTTTGTTTTAAGATTTCGGCCTAAAAATGCATCCCGGAGCAAAAGTATTACACAATAAAGTAGATTAAAAAAGATTTTATTTAAAACCATAAGGGCACAAAAACAAAATAAATAATTATATAAAAACACCTTTAGGTAACAGAGTAACAATTTGTCCCGAACGCCAAAATAAAAACGACAAAAAATATGATACCTTAACTAAATTTAAAAAAGTTAAATGAATAAAATTGAATACAAGGCAGAGACAAAAATTGGAACGAATTTAATTTTCAATTTAAAGTTACGAATAACAGGCAAAATTCCGTAACGTAGTAATGGATTTTCTTAATCCAATTAATACGTAACCCGCGGTTTTTTTCAGTAATTCATTTGAAATTCTATACTAGGAATCTAAATAGTGAATAGAATAAATAAATATGTAATAGCAGATTTTTTTAAAACTATTTATTTATTTTAACATCACATCTACAGTAAAGGCTATGAGTACAGAAATTAAACTATACCATTTTTACAAAAATTTATTAATACTTTTAGAAAAATATTATCATTGTCGCCTCTTTGATTCTAATGCTTTTAACCGTTGATTAGCTCTGCTGTACCACGCTTTTAGACCAATCAGAACGTTTGCCAGCTATGTCAGATTGTATGAATGTATCAATCTGACAAACATTACGCGCGCATGCGTATAAGAGCTGCAGAGTAGTTTACTCGTGTCTTGGATCTCGTACTGAACACATCAATTATCGAGCGCGTTAACATGTAATATTTATAATGTAATCAGCTGGTTGTATGTTCATAGGTTATAATTATTGTTATTGAAAGACCAAAAATGTTACTGACAAGTCATTGAGTAGCTATGAAGTGGGTAGGGGACAAATGCGTACGTTCAGAGCTCATTAACTCTGAAAAATATTATAGGCATTATACTCCCGGCTATCAAAGATACCGACAGACGAAAGCCGACAATAGTTCCGACAGGGGCGGTAAGCCTGTGTCAGCGCTGCAGAAGGTTAATAACTGTCCCGACCGCAACGCTCTGGAGACTATATAAGAACGTTCCACTGAGCCCGATAGTGTTTCCATGCCATTCTAAGCTTCAAAAAGACATCCACTATTGGCACACGGCTACCGAACTCCGAAAAAGCCTCCGAAAGATAGAAGATGAAGCTTCCGCTCGCCGACCCGGTCCGTCATCGCTCGCTGCCGCGATCGATGCCCACAGCGGTCCCTCGCCGAGCGTTACAACCACTGGATCCCGACGAAGCAGCCATCGACGCACAACTGCGAAGGAAAAAGATTACGTCTCCGCCGGACAACGGCACGCCGTGTCGCCCAACCTCCCTCGACCGACTCTTCCCGCCTAGACAACAATCGCTTAAACGGCTTTTAATGGCCCCAACCATTTAAGGGTCTCCCAACACCGTTTAATGACGCCATCCGGTGTCAATAATTACAGAACATGAAAACACAATTTTTAAAGTTCTTGAATACAACGATGTTTAGAGCATTATAGTTTCTCGAAATTAAAAAAAAAGTTAATACACAAAAATACAAAATTGTTTGAGGCACTAAAGTCGATTTATTTAGACCACTGGTGCATATACGTAATTACGAATTTTCACATTAGGTCACAAAATTTGTAAACCACTGCAGATGTCTTATCGAAAGATTACAAAATTTACATTTGGAGGGTATGTTATAGATAAAATATAACTATTGTGTTAAACGTTGAGTGTGTTATGCGTATCCTTGTGAGATTGAATTCACATTTTCTTCTATCGGTTAATATCGGTTGTTTTTCAAAAATGTTGTGTCGTGATTCATGTAATTTTCTTGGTGTATAAAAAAGGGTATCCAACCACGCGGTATTTCTGAGTTTTTACATTCTCTTGCTCTATATGAATATAACGAAGTAAAGTATAGTTTTCATGTTGATACTTCGAAAGCGAGTTTTCACCAGATATACATGTTTTCAGACCCCATCGATCCAAAAAAAACATGGTTTTAGAGATTGGTCTGTGTTGTGTGAGGGTGAACAAAATATCTCAAGAACGGAATAGCGTAAGAAGTTGAAACTTGAAACTTAAGTTAGGTACTAAAAATAGGACCCGACACGAACATTTACATCAAAGTCGATCAACCGAATGTAGTAATTTATTCGTGCAATTTTTCACTTTTTTTGATTTTCTCATGAACGCCTCAAACGATTTTTTTTAAATCGCCTTATTTACTACGTTTTTTATGCTCCACAAGAAAGGGTATGTGCCACATTTGCTCTACAAAGTAAAGTCCGATAGACTTAAATATAAAGTTCTATAGCGGTTGATTATCATTTTGCGTCACTAACTCACGATTAAAATTAGGTTACGTTATTCATTTTACATTGTTTACTCATGATTAAACATAGGTTATAATATTCATTATTTAATTGGCAAGAGAGAGTAGTATAAGTGTTTCAACTAATTTTTTTAAATTTTGAATAGAAAAATTTGTAAGATCTCTGTGTGATAAGAGGTGAATCAGTCGTGTAAGTGTAGTGGCTTTTTGATTAAGTTGTCTGCTCGTTCATCGCTTTAGATACATACGTGAGATGGTATCGAAACGAATGTTATACCTACTGTATGTATTCTGTTTTCACATAGTAATGAAAGAGTATAGATGAAGATTTTTTTGACGGATTAATCAGTGTTAACCCATTAACAATTTCTAAAATACTGTGACTGTCAGTAAAAAAAAAAAACAAATATATTTTCAGCTGGAATTTTTATTACTTCAAAGAACGTTGGAATATCACTTTTTTAATCTCACCTTTACATGAAAATTAACATGAATTGTAAAAAAGCGATCTCGGTTTAAAAAGAATTAATAATTTTCATAATGGACAGTATAATACGAGAAATGGTAACTTCATACGCAGGTCACCATGAATATTACACTTATAAAAACGATCTTAAAACTTTTTTGTCAATTACTTCAGGTAATAAAAAAATTTTACACTCTAATTACTTTGTAAAACACGGGACACTGATATATGAATATCGCGTAACTTTTAATTCAGTAATTTATTTCGAAATTACACTCTAGTGTAACAATTACGGCGGTTGAATAAATATTAAGATTTAAATAAAATACTATTTAAGTTTCCACGAAACGAGAACGAGATGAAGGTGAAGTGTCGTATTCGTTGGGTGGTAAGGGGTAACGGGATACGAGATAAGAGGGGTTTGTTGAAGGTACGGGACGTACAAAGATTAAAGCTTTGTCCCGGTATGGGGTTTGTTATTTGTTTTCCTCACCGTTTCTTCAGCAAAGAGGATAAAACTTATTGCTTTAAGCTTTTCTTCATATCCGGAAGGTAGCATTACTCCTCCGTCTCTAGACGATTCTACTGTGTTGTGTCAGGGTGTTTGAACGGAAACTCATTTTTAATTTCTTTCCTAACTTTTATCTTTCTACCGTTATTCTGTTATTTCTACTTCTTTATACAAAAATACTAAAATATTTATACATCTCAAACATTAAAAATTATTTTATTTAAACGAAATGGTCAGTTTAAATACAGAGAATATTTTTAAAAGAAAAATTAAAAACTAAACAAATTCAAATGTCTTTCTAAATAATGTTTAAAGATTTTCTTCTTAATACTATATTAAAGAAATACAATTCTATTAAATCTTCCATTCGTTCATGATTCATTTAAAATCTAAAAGGATTAAAATAAACTTCCAAGTTTATAAAAGCCCTTACTGACTCGTTCGTCAATTATTCTCTTACATCCAATCGCCTTCACATCTAAACTTCAGAACAATTTTGTTCCTTATATATAGAACAAAGGTAGTTACTTTTATACGGATTTGAATACTAGACAGTGGTTACCGGTGTACTTTGATGGTTGGGGTTTAATTAACCATACTCTCTCAGGAATGGTCGGCCTGGGTCTGTACAAGACTACACCTCATTTACACGTCATACACATCATACTCATCTCATTGGGTCATGGGGTTGCTTATTTTTCTAAATTGAACAGATTGCAACGTACACAAATTAGGAATAAAAAAAAAATATATATATAGAACAGAAATTTTACAGCAATAATATTTCGACCAGCTGCGTCAAACAGGTGGAAGAAGAGCGACTACTAAAGCGGTGCATATAATACTAACAATTCCCCGAAATATGGCATTTAACCCTTTCAGTTCCAACGTCCGGAAAACAGAACGTCCATATATTTAACGTAGTGACAACATCCGGTATACCGGACGTAAGTTATGCATAAAGTGCCAATGTCCGGATAACCGAACATTTCCAAAAAACTTTTAAACAAAAATTAATGGAATTATGTATTTTGAAACCGCCTCCGTGGCGTAGTGACTAGTACATTAGCCTACAAAGCGAAAGGTCCCAGATTCGGTTCCCGGCTAGGGTCTGGAAATTTTAACACGTTAAAACCACCGTTGGTACCAAAACCCACAGTAGTTGCTAATGGCCAAGCTGTCGGTGCAACTTTAAATAAACTAAAAAAAACTTATTTTGAATATTTCTAGTGTTAGAACGATTTCCTTTTTTTATGAACGTAATAAAAATTAATTTTTAACAGTTAAAAATTAATCATTAACGTTGAAATTTTGGTTGGCAATGGCAGGATAACTTACGCCTCCAAGTTTTCGAAATAAGGGCTGGCACTTTTTGTACACCCTTATTCAAAAAAAATGGCTTTAGATCAAACTTTTAAATATTGTTTCGGCACTGAAATGGTTAAAAAAGAAAGATATTGTAACACTTACATCTACGGTCTGTTTCGGGATCTGGGATAAATAATTAACAAACTGCCTTCGCACGCCGAAGAAAACACAATAACAAAAATTTGGGATGAAACACTCACACGACTTTCTCTTGCCAATGTAAAAAAAAAAAAGACCAATAAAACCGAACGTTAGAAAACAACGTAAAATGAAAAATACTTCAGGAGTGAAAAGAGATAACCGTACAAGCGATAGGTGCTGGAGGAGGTTCTCCAATACCGGGACGTCGAAGGTGGTGTTGGCAAATAAGAAAAGTTTGACTATTCCGTTATTTCACATCGTCAAAAGATCGTGTGAATGCACCTTTACTGCTCGACCTAGCAATCGCCAACACGTGCTCAGTACCGTCGATCCGCAATCGCCTGTTTCTTTTATTTTCGGTTTTCAGTTTTATTTATTTTTCGTTGCTTTTTCCTTTATTCTTTTACAATTTTCACAAAATATTTGCAAGCATTATTTTACAAATTACTAAACAATTGAGATCAAAATATTACAAAAAAATGAAATTTAAAAAAATAGGCCTACAGAAAATAATACAAATTTATAAAAATTACATCTTCACACCATTTAATTGCTGCATACTCTGCACCAACTGTAAATGAAGAGAATGATTGTTCGATAATATTCCAACTTTGTATTAGCGGAAATGTGTCGCTTCTTAGAGGTTTACTAATTCTGCAGATTGTTTTACTACACACCCAATGATCCTGGTCAGCATGTTCGGTATCATATCGGGTCCATTTAAAAAAATGCACGTTATACGAGTACAATATTCATTTCTCTTGAAGGAAACGTATAGCTCTTTCCTTAGTATAAATAATATGAGACAATTCCAAAAGATTCATTATATATTGAACAGAACAAGTGCGCAGCAAACAAGCAACAAATGTGTAAATAAACGTGCAAACAATATCTACAATTAATTATAGTGAGTGGGAGTCATCAGTAATAAGAGTAAAGATGCGTTTACACGAGACAACTTAAAGGTTACTGATGATGTGATGTGAAATAACGGAATAGGTCAGAAAAGTTTTCATTAAAACGTTGCTACTGGCTGGAATTATATTTATTTACTCGCTACTGCACAATTTACTATTTTCGAAATTAGTTCTCGAGAAACTTACAAAAACAATACAACTAGAAACTGTTTCTCGTTCTCTTTTGGAAATTAAAAACTGAAGCAACCACGGTAACTACTACAGAAAATTGAATTCCCTCCTGTAATCTTAAGCGTCATGAAGAACATCGTAGGTAAATACACATCCCAGAAAACGAAGCCAAACTAAACACGACCAACAAATTATTCTGTTTAAACAAGTTCTCTTCATTAAGTACCATAGAATAACTTAATTAAAAAGTACTTATAGTTTAAAAAGTTATTTCTAATAAAATAATCTTGTTTAAGTATATTTTAATTAAAGACGCACGTAATGGGAATAAAAACGGTTCAGAAATTAAAGATTAATTATAGTCAGAAAATTTCCAATTTATCACTTGCGGCTTCAAATATGCAGATAAAACATAGCATGCAGAAATTGTAAATTAAAACCTAAATTTATCGCCATGATGGCTGGTAAACAAGTTTTTCTTTCATTTTCTAAGACTTCACCTTGCTGCTACAACTATAAAAAGTTCCATTAAGTTACCACCCTTTTTAAGTCAACACAAGTTATTAAATTTAAAATCTCATTGACGCTTTTAAGTTTTTGTTTCTTGATTTTCCCATTCCTCTTTTAACTCTGGGCAAGAAAGCCACCGATAATGAACTCATATATTTCGCCCTGTTTATCTTCAAGATTGCAATGAGTTCTCGTGTTCACAATTCACAGTAATACTTCGTTATAAGTAATTTTTAGGCACAACCAACCTTTAATCACCAAAGCCACATTCCCTTCATTCTTGCTTCTTCTTTCCTGATCGCTTCCACGATTAAAAAGCTAAACGCCCCGGCGTTTGATCACTTGTCATAATAAACCAAACCCAAAGTATATTTCTTTATTTATTTAATAATTTAGTTAAACATAAAACAATTACTGCTATAAGCTATTATACCTATTTACAATATGTTTAACTAAATATACTTATACGCAAAAACTCTTCTTCACGATGAGTTATGTCCGCGCATAGGAGTAAACAAAATATTTATTCAAACAAATTTATATACACTAATAACTACTATAAAAAATACTATTATAAAATCAAAAAAGGGCACAAGAAATACATTAAACATTTTTTGTTAAAAGCATTAAAAATAAATGATAAAATCCCATTAAATTTATATAAAAAATATTAATAATAATAATAATAATTTTAATAACAATAAAATTTTTAAAAATTACCCTAGATTATGTACAATTGTATTAATAGAGAAAAAAATTATTTTTTTTTCAATAACTAAAACTACTTTACAATAATTTTAGAGAATACATGTGGATATTTTTACTTATGAGAATTAATTAATATATAAAAATATATTAAAAATAAATATATATATATATATTAAAAATAAAATTTTTAATATAATATTAAAAATTTTAATAACAATAAAATTTTTAAAAATTACCCTAGATTATGTACAATTGTATTAATAGAGAAAAAAATTATTTTTTTTTTCAATAACTAAAACTACTTTACAATAATTTTAGAGAATACATGTGGATATTTTTACTTATGAGAATTAATTCAATTACTGAGCTTAGAAACAAAAAAAAACTAATGCAATGAGGAAAGAAAAAAATACTTGAGTCACGAGTTTCCCTTTGGTTTTAACGAGGAGTAAACCGCGAAGCATCAGTGCCCAGCGCGACTGTTGTGGTATCTGTTTTCCACCACAACAACGTAAATTATATTTAGAGGACACCCAGCATATCGCGGAATCTTTTGTAGGTTAACTGTACGAATATAACGGTTTGTTACCGTAAACGGAAATTTTGGTTTCTCGAAGAAGCGGTACAACTGTTCACAGCATTGAACGAAATCTAATATGCAATATAATAAAACGTTGTGAAGCAAAAATACCTTTCCATGCCTCTTAACAAAAGCCATGAGCGAGCGGCTAAGTACTGTGATGTTTCTCTATCCACAATTCGAAATATAAAGAAGGAAGTTAAAGACAGTGAAGAAGATAATGCTTCATCAACAGTTTTGTAGACACCTGCTAAAAAAAGGAAATTGTTATATCAATAAGAAAGAGATGCCGACATGTGAAAAGTTATTACCGGTTTTGAAAGAAAGACTAATTTTAGTTGGAAAAAATGTCAGTAACAATGAAGTGCATTAATTGAAAAGCAGCATGTGGTTAACAAACGGTGCGATTGCACAGCAGTAATACGTAGTGTTTCAATGTTAAGGTTGGCAGCACTGCCGATTTTCTTCCATTCCTCACAGCCCATCCATACGTAAAAGTCATTTTTGTATCTCACTATCTATAATTACGCCGAGTTTTTTCCGAATGCGACCATAACCAAAGAAATTTCTTTCAAATCACGTGAAAGATGTACCCCCCCCCCACCGATATGCTCAAATCATAAGATAAAATCTCATTAACCATAAGTTACTTTCAAAATAAATTTTTAATACTAGTAACAATGGAGGTTTTTTGTTTTTTAATACCTAAATAAAGTATGACAAAAATTATGCATCAAACATATGGATAATATTTCCTGAATGACAAAAACTAAATCACGTAAAAGTAGACTCGAATAATTAATTATTAAGATAGAGATTGATAAGATCACCATTGTTAGACAATTATCTCCACAAATACGTCCCTGCGGAGCCAATATTTTTTAACAATAAAAAAATTACCGTATACGGATTCGACCCACCGTCTTTACATATCTACACCAGAACGTTACCATTACTCCAAAAAACATACAAGAAAAGTTGATAAAATTGTCAATACTTAAACAGAAAACTGTCACAAATTTCTGTATTTAAATTAAAATACAGTGTTATAATGAAACGGCGGAAAATAAAATCAGCTGTTCATAAACAGCTGACTGATAAATAGCCGGCCGCATTGGCGTAGTTGGTATCGTGCTCGCCTCTCATCATGCGGTCTTGGGTTCGAATCCCATTTAGGCACGGCATATTTTTATCCGTTTCAAAAAATAATTCCATCCTTCACCGTCTACATTAACAGTAATTGCAGAACAGTCGGACGTTAAACCAAAAAAAAAAAAATAATAAAAACGATGCATTTGATTGCTGGAGGGCGGACCGCGGTTTAAATACTGATGTGTTAGTGGCCTAAATTGTACAGGATTCTTCGTTACGGTGAAGTTTATTACTTAGTCATAAGATATTGTATTTAATGATTAATTTGGTAAGGGAAACTGTTTATTTTATATTTTTATTGTTGATAAATTGCGTGAATTGTGTTGTTTTAAATGTTTAATAACTTATTTTCATGAACTCATTATTTTCATTGTTGTGATTTTTATTGGTTTTGTTTTTCGTCAAATAATTTTTTTTGAATAAATATATATGTGAATTAATTAAATTAAAGTTTACAATTTTACTTTACTATAACGAGTTGTAACAACAGCTTAAAGTGTATCAAAATTGATATTTTTTAAAAGGTCTAAGAATAAAAAAAGCTTGATTTCAACAAGTCATTTTATTCGTGGGAAGAAAATATTAAACTAATGAAAATTAACGCTATTTTCCTACGGTTTAAATTTCATGGGACACCCGGTATACTGTATTGTATTTATGTATGCATTTGATTTCTGTCTTAAAACACAGTTAAAAATGTGTGGTAAATGTTTTTTGTAACTATGTATAATTTTTAAGTTAGACCCCAAGTAACTTTGCAATTCGAAATTTCGTTAATTCGAATTTTTTTAGCAGTTCCTTCAGCTTTAATTTACCGAGGTTTCACTGTATTAATAAAAAAACAACCCCTACACGAGAGTTAAAAGAAAACAGCAAACATGTTTCATAATATACTTTAAAAAAATAACAATGTCTTATAATTGATAACAATTTTTATCGAATTTTTACTTTCTCTTGCCTATATGAATATATAGGAAGGAAAGTATTGTTTTCATGTCGATTTTTCGAAATCGAGTTTTCACCGGATCTATACGTTTTCAGACCCCCTGAACCCAAAAAACATGTTTTTAGCGATTGGTCTGTGTGTGGGTGTGTGAACAGAATATCTCAAGAACGGAACATCGTACGAACTTGAAACTTAAGTTACGTACCACTACCGGACTCGACACGAACATTTTCATCAAAATCGGCCAACCGGAAGTGGTAGTTTATTCGTGTAATTTTTCACTTTTTTGCGATTTTCTCAAAAACTGGTCCTACGATTTTTTTTAAAATCGCCTGGTTTACTCAATTTTTTATTCTCTACAAGATAGGGTAGGCGTCATGTTTGCTGAAATTCTGGGTGAGGCTGTTTTCACGTAAAAACGTTGTTTTTTTTAAGATTACAGCTTTAATATGCATTTTAGCGCAAAACTTTATATAATGAAAGTTGTAGAGAATTGAAAATTCTACAACTTTTATTTCAAACAATTTTTTGTATAACGCTTAGTTTAGCGGTAATTTGCGATTTTCTGTTTTTTTCTAACGAAAATGTGAAAAATTGATTTTTTTAAGATTTCGGCCTTAGTATGCATTTTACGACAAAAGTGTATATAGTTTAATTTATAGAAAATTAAAAGATCTACAACTTTTATTTAAAGCATTTTTCTCTACAGAGCCTAGTTTAGAGAGAAAGAGTGATTTTCCGTATTTCTAAGCCAAACTGAGGTTGATTTTCATTTTGCATCATTCACTCATGATTAAAATAAGGTTATGTTTTTGAGGTTAGTTTTTTGTTTATTTCTAATATTTTATTAATAATGTTAGGTTTATTGTTAATTATTTGCATTGGCAAGAGAAAGTTGTTGAGTGTTTCACACCAGATTTTTCAACATTAAATTGCTGTTAAACTGAAGTACAAACGTAGATAAATAATTAAATTCTCTTTCAATGTACCTGAATCAAAGTACTTGTATCTATAGTAACCCATAAGGAATTAATTATAAAATGTTGAAAATTAAATTATGTATTAAAAATTCTTTTTTTTTTTAAGTTAAATTTGTTGTCAGTTATGAAATCAGATTAAATTCAAAATATATTTTCACCTTCTATTAAAAGAAAATATTAGAAAGGTGAACATGAATAATTTAATAAAAATATCAGGTAATAATAGTGAGGCGGATAACTCATTTTTAATTTACCTAATTCTTTTATTAGTAGAAACACTCTTATTATTATCGGAAAATAGATAAGATACAACGTTGATTAAAAAGTAAAATGAAAAGCAGAAAATTTTCCAATGAAAAGATTGTAAGAAACTTTGTCGGGTAAAGAGGAACAACAATTGTCAACATCGGACGTTTTTCAAAGAGCAATGCCCTTTTGTGACCAGCAATTTTAGAAGGAACACATCTAACAATGAAGGAAGATGTTCATTTAACGAAAACAGAAATTCTTTTTAAGTTTCCACCCCGGGTAAAGTAAAACTGGGAACACGCGTAAATTGAACACAAACTGTGACCACCAGATGGTTTAATGAATTCACCTTCACTCTGCATCAATCTATAAAAACTGGTTTGTTAAAATAGGAACGTTCAATAATTAACAAGACAAACTGATGTACAGCAAAAATTATTAATTTAATGACAATGAAAATTACAATATTTTTTAATAGTTTTCAGCAACATTTAGACATTTGTCCCACCGTTCTGTGGGCTTTATGATTCCCGTATCGCAGAAGTCTTTATCTTGCTGTTTGAACCATTCGTGTACAAATTCGTTTTCGTCTAATATCTAAACACGGCAGGGTCTGGGCTGTAAGGAGGATGTGGCAACATCTCCCAACCCAACTTCTCGGCCATTTTTCTCGGTTTTAAAGCGAAGTGGGAGCACACGTTTTTATCCAAGAGAATAACACTTTTTGAGAATGTCCCTTACGTTTTCGCCTTATTGCGGTTTTAACTTTCTATTAGAAGCAGTCTTCTTCTTCTTTGAGTTCCTATCCGCTACGGATGTGGGCGACCATCATGGCTATTTTGACTTTATCCGCTGCCAACCGGAACAATTGCATGGAGCTCCTACCAAACCAGGTTCGCAAGTTCCCAAGCCAGGATATTCTTCTCCTACCGGGCTTCCTCTTGCTATCTATCTTTCCCTGCAGGATGCGTTGTAACAGTTCATAACGTTGCGAATTCCTCATGATATGACCCAAATATTGCAGCTTCCTTGCTTTCACAATATTAACAAGTTCTGTAGTTTTCTTCATTCTTTGCAGAACTTCAACGTTGGTCACTTTATGGGTCCATGGTATTTTCAGAATCCTTCTGTAGAGCCAGAGTTCGAAGGCTTCTAGTCGGTTGGTCGTTTCTTTTGTTAGAGTCCAGGACTCCACTCCATACAGCAAGACAGAAAAAACATAGCACCTCAGAAGTCTCAGTTTGGTCCCCAAAGTAAGATCATGATTTTTGAAAGCCGCACCCATAGAGCTAAAGATTTTCCTAGCCCTACCAATGCGACTCTTGATCTCCTGTGACTTATCCCATGCCTCATTAATGACTGTTCCGAGGTATTCGTACTTAGAGACTCTTGCAATTCTTTCTTGATTTATATACAGGTTAGCACCCCTAATTTGTTTTTTGCTAACTACCATGAATTTAGTTTTGGAGGTGTTTATGTCAAGTCCATATATGCTGTTTGTTTCTTGGATTCTGTTCATGAGCGTCTGCAGTCCTTCTATTGAATCCGCAAAAACAATTGTATCATCCGCATACCGCAGGTTGTTAAGCCTGAGTCCATTAACTAAAATGCCCTCCTCTAAGTTTTGTAGAGCCTCTCGAAAGATGTGTTCGGAGTACAGGTTGAATAATATTGGTGATAATATGCACCCCTGTCTAACCCCTCGCAGGATTTCTACTTCATCTGTATGCTCGCCATCAACCCTCAATATGGCCGTTTGATTCCAATACAGATGTGATATTATTTTGAGATCTCTCCCATCGATTCCTGTCTGTTTCCAGAAGAAGCAGTGGCGTAGATAAACGGGTGTCCAGACACCATCCGAAATGTAAATAAAAGGAAAACGTGGGGTGAAACACTCACACGAATTTCACTTACCAATGTAAATAATGAACAATATAACCTAATATTATTAATAATACATTGGGAATAAGCAAAAAAATTATTCTCAAACACATAACCTCATTTTAATCATCCTCATAAGTGAGTGATGCAAAATTAAAATCAACCCCAGTTTGGCTTAATAATACGAAACATCACTTTCACGCTAAACTAGGCTTTGTAGAGAAAAATGCTTAAAAGAAAAGTTGTAGATCTTTTAATTTTCTATAAATTTTATTACAAACACTTTTGTCGTAAAACGCTTATGCTTACTAAGGCTGAAATCTTAAAACCCATTCTTTTACAGATTTTCATGAAAAAAAAACATAATTACTAATTAGCGCTAAACTAAGCGATTTTTTTTTTTTTTTTTTTTTTTTTTTGGTTTAACGTCCGACTGTTCTGCAATTACTGCTAATGCAGACGGTGAATGATGAAATGATTTTTTGTAACGTATGAAAAAATGCAGTGCCTGAATGGGATTCGAACCCAAGACCGCATGATGAGAGGCGAGCACGTTACCAACTGCGCCAATGCGGCCGGCGCATTGGTCGGTGCATATGTGTATATGTGTGTGAACAGAATATCTCAAGAACGGAACACCGTACGAAGTTGAGACGTGAAACTTAAAGTTAGGTACTACTAGAGGACCGGACACGAACAATCTCATCAAAATTAGTCAACCGGAAGTAGTAGTTTATTCGTGTCATTTTTCACTTTTTTACGATTTTCTCAAAAACGGTTCATACGATTTTTTAAAAAATCGCCTCATGTACTACATTTTTTATGGTGTACCAGATAGGGTAAGCGTCACGTCTGCTGAAATTACTGGGAATGCTGTACTCTTGTAGAAATTTTTTTTAAGATAGCGGCCTTAATATGCATTTTAGCGCAAAAATGTATTTAATAAAAGTTGTAGAAAATTTTAAAACCTACAACTTTTATTTAAATTTTTTTTATAACGCTTAGTTTAGCGGTAATTAATAATTTTCTGTTTTTTTTTCATGAAAATCTGTAAAATACGTTTTTTTAAGAATTCAGCCTTAGTATGCATTTTACGACAAAAGTGCATTATAATCAAATTTATAGAAAATTAAAATATCAACAACTTTTTTAAAGAGCATTTTTCTCTGAAGAGCCTAGTTATGGCGAAAGGGTGATTTGCCGTATTAAGTCAAACTGAAGTTGCTTTTAACTTCGCATCATTCACTCATGATTAAAATAAGGTTGTTTTTGATGTTAGTTTTTTATATATTTCTAATGTTAGGTTGTATCGTTCATTTTTGCATTGGTATGAGAAAGTTGTCAGTGTTTCACACCAGATGTTTTAAAATTTAAAATACCGACAGTAAAAGTAAAGTACAGTTCGGACAATACACAGGTTGCACGTTACAAGTTACGTTGAAGTTCCGACTTAATATCCGAAAAGAACTAATTCCCATCTATTTCGTATAAACGTGTTCCTACTGTAATTGTAAAGTTCTACTTTTAGTAATCTTTGTAATTAATTTTACTTTAAAAATAAGGACACTTTTTTAATACACCAATCAATTTTAACCAATTACAATAATTAATAACTTAAACATTTCTATAGGACTAAATAAATCTGTTTTCTTTGATTTGAACAGGAACTGCAATATTAATTGCTATAATATTACTCACCCAATTTGATTTCATTTCAACTCGACCCAACAATCCAGAATGTGGACCCAATATGCATTGTTTGCTTGACTCATGGCCATACTGTATCATTCATCCGAATGGAACAAAGCAAATATTGTATGGAAGTTGCAGCATCTTAAACTTGAAATGTAGCGGCCAAGGTATTTTCTTCAAAAGTTAATTAAATTGTAAAAATTTTATGAGACGACGCGTTTCTCAGAGCTGGTGGCAATTATTAAAAACACTTAACTTTGACCAATGGCAAAAACTATTAATGATTTCTGTATTTGCTCTTTAAAGAAACGCGGGTACTCTCGTATCTTTCTCCCAATACCAATATAAGAAAGAATTTCTCAGCCTGTAGTAGAAATACTTGGCTGAATTTTTTTACATATTAAAATTAGACCTTGAAACACATTTTTTTAACATGAAGGTTTGTCAAATTAACTTTCAGTTTATCAGAAAAAAATTCTTTGGTAGATAATGTCAATAATTTTCAAAATATAACCAACTAACTTTGTAACTTTAAACTTTGTAAGGTTAGGTTACTAAGCACCTTAAGGGTACCCGGAACGAAAGAAATTGAAAATTTTCACATTTCTGGAAAAAAAAAATTCACAAAAAATGCTTTGGTAGATAATGTCAATAATTTCCAAAAAATAACCAACTAACTTTGTAACTTTAAACTTTGTAAGGTTAGGTTACTAAGCACCTTCAGGGTACCCGGAACGAAAGAAATTGAAAATTTCACATTTCCGGACAAAAACTTCACAGAAAATAATAATAATAATAATAATAATAATGATAATGTCAATAATTTCCAAAAATTAACCAACTAACTTTGTAACTTTAAACTTTGTAAGATTAGGTTACTAAGCACCTTAAGGGTACCCGGAACGAAAGAAATTGAAAATTTCACATTTCCGGTTTTTTGCACGTTTTAAAATTCAAGAGTATTTTGAAATTCCAAGATATAGGTATAATCTGTTGGGGGTTTTGCAGTTTTTTTTTTAGTTAAAAATACGAGGGTAGGCTGATAAGTAATGCACACATGCTTGTAGAAGACAACTAAATAAACTTCAGTAGCGCGCCTGGTGGCATGTGGAAGTACTATTTCTCCTCTACAAGCCTGCGCAGTTTGAAGGCGTTGCTTTCATTCAGTTTGTTTTGAGTAGTGGAAGTATGGCGTCGTGTTCTGGTGCTATGTCAACGAGAATTAAACAACGCGAATTGAACAACTTTTGAAGCGCTACCGTGACGAAGGAGACGACTTTCTTTTGAATATTGTGACGGGGGACGAGTCATGGGTTCATCATTACGATCCCGAAGAAAAAAGGCAGAGCGCTGAATATCGTCATCCACATTCTCCTGTTGTGAAAAAGTTCAAAACACAACCGTCCGCAAAAAAAATTCTTTTGACTGTGTTTTGGGATGCTCGCCGAGTTTATGTGACTGATTATCTGGAACGAGGGGCAACGGTAAATTCTGCTCAGTATATACAGACTCTGAAACACCTCCGACGTCGAGTTTGTCGTGTTAGAGGCAACCTGGCGCCAATAATTTTGCAACACGACAATGCTCGTCCACACACTTCGCGTGCAACTGGAGAGGCTCTGAGAAACCTGAAGTTTCAACCAATTTTACACCCTCCGTATTCTCCCGACCTTGCGCCTTGCGATTTTTATTTTTTTCCTCTACTGAAGAGAGACCTTAAGGGTAATCATTACAGCTCGGACAATGAGGTGAAGGCAGCTATTGCGTCCTGGGTTCGAGGAAAGTCGGAAGAATTTTTCAGTGACGGAATGAAAAAACTTGTTAAACGTTGGGAGAAATGTGTAATGCTTAACGGTGACTATATTGAAAAATAAATAGATAATTTGGTAGGTTAAGATTTGTACTTTAATTTGTTATTTACCCCATCTTGCTATTTCTTTTTGTTCGTCTTCTACAAGCATGTGTGCATTACTTATCAGCCTACCCTCGTATGTTGAATTCTTACGTTATTTTTTTTAACGTTACCTTTTGCATAACATCTCTATTTTATTTAATGCCAACACATAAATACAAAATTTTTTTTTATTTCGTGCGATATTTTTGTTTTAAAATTCTAAGTTAGCACCAGATCACCTGTAAATGTAATACAAGTACCTCCGAACTGTAAAACATAATATATTGAATTATTTAACGTATAACAAGTTCTCTTTTAGTTTCTTGTCCTGTAAATTGCAATCTTTGACGCATAAGGAACATTTTTTCAGCCAACTGTGAATGGATTTTAATGAAATTTTTGCACAGCCTTTCATACCACAATTTCAATGTACTGATATAATATTACAGTAAAATAATGTGTTAAAATATTTATTTTCCACTTGAATAGGGGAAAAGTTATGATTTTCAAAAGGGGTAATTTCAAAAAAAGTCTTATCTTCAAAATAGTATATCAAGATGCTACTAACACAGTGGGTGTAAAATAGCCTGAAAAGTAACCATAAGAAAATTGGACAGGATAACTCTAACAGTTTTTGAGAAAATGTTTCTGATATTAACATAATGGAGTTAGGCATTCCGAGGTCCCCTTAAACCTTTGAGTATACTACATGGAGATAACATTCCCTACAGTTGCCATGTATAATTTACGGGAAAAGGCACAAATAAAAACAAAATGTACACTAACAAGTTTAATTTTCCATCAAGTTTGTTAGAAACCTGTACCAACAGCGGAGAATATTAAAAATAGTGAAGCAGATATTTTTAAAAAAAACTTACACTCTTTTTGCACTAAAAGGAACAATATAAAAATATTTTTTCATGGCGATATGTTAATTTTTAAAGTAACCATGATAAAAACTTAATTTTTTGTGGTAGATGTAGGTCTAAACTATTGAAAAACATAAAAAACTGAAAATCAAAATTTTCAGTCGAAACCATCGTACAGTTACGTACAGAGAGCACTCTGTACTTAAGACAGAGAGCACTCAATTGTGCGAGAGAGACAGACCGTGTAATAGATTTTACAAACTCTGGACGCGTATGTTTCCTCCATATACAGGGTGATTCATGAAGTTCTCCCCCCACTTCTACAGCACATTGTACTAGTAAAAATAATGAAAAAATGTTATATAAACATAGGTCCGAAAACGCTTCGTTAGCGAGTTACAGCTAGCGAAAGTTTCGCCTGGATTTCAGTTCACCAGGTGAAATGAGGTCTTCCTGGAATTGTGGTAAGGTAGATTAAGGGGCAAATTCAATCATTTCTTATGGTTTTTGATCTGATAAATTGAATAAAACAGGTCCCAGATCTGTAAGTTAAATAGTTTTTAAGAAAACCAGTGTCAAATGCAAAAAATGGAGTGAAAAACTTATTTTTTCATCTTTGGGCAAGGATAACTGTGTTATTTCACCAAGAAACAGTTAAAATTTTTCAATAAAAAATGTAGAAAATTTTATTCTGAACAAACCGGTGTAAATTAAGTACACAGAAAGCGAATAGATGTTTGATTAAATGAGTTTTTATTCATAAGAGTACAAAGTAAAATTAACCGGAAAAACTAAAATGAAAAAATGTGTTTTTTTCACTCCATTTTTTTGCATTTGACACTGGTTTTCTCAAAAACTATTCGCTTTCTGTGTACTTTATTTACACCGGTTTGTTCAGAATAAAATTTTCTACATTTTTTATTGAAAAATTTTAACTGTTTCTTGGTGAAATAACAAAGTTATTCTTGCCCAAAGATGAAAAAATGTGATTTTCACTCCATTTTTTGCATTTGACACTGGTTTTCTCAAAAACTATTTAACTTACAGATCTGGGACCTGTTTTATTCAATTTATCAGATCAAAAACCATAAGAAATGATTGAATTCGCCCCTTAATCTACCTTACCACAATTCCAGGAAGACCTCATTTCACCTGGTGAACTGAAATCCAGGCGAAACTTTCGCTAGCTGTAACTCGCTAACGAAGCGTTTTCGGACCTATGTTTATATAACATTTTTTCATTATTTTTACTAGTACAATGTGCTGTAGAAGTGGGGGGAGAACTTCATGAATCACCCTGTAGAATACTCGATGAACTAAACCAATTGGCACGTAGGGTTAGTGGTTCGTAGAAGACTGAATAGTAAAAGGAAACCTATATGAAAAACAGCTGTTCTATCAACCCTTATGAAAGAGATGTAAAATTATGGACGATTGTTGTCCGCAGTCTAACAGTTGAGACTATACTTGCACGATGATTGCCATCCGTAGCGTTCAAAGTGAAAGCGAACACTTATTAATCGCATACGTTCTACAGTCACGAAATGTTTCTTCGATGTGGATTACGTTTAACCATTATATTGCCTTGCATGACATTCTGCAACAATCGATATTTCTGACCTCTCATCAAAAGTTTAAAGTACTCCAATTTCCTTTTATTTGTGCCTAAGCGAACATTGGGAATTCCTAATTATGGAAACTGGGAAAGGAAACGTCCGAATTTCCTTAAGCCTAGAATTTAGAGATCCGTCCTACAAAGAAGAAAATTATATTATAATGTTTCATACAAATTTCACTATGATTTTTCTTTTTCCGCAATTTAGCGTACAAGGAACTGAACATGGAGGACTGCCGTCATTTGGAAAGAATGGATTTATTACCATTCTTAGACGTTACACCAAAAAGAAAGTAGGAAAGGAATGTTATTAAAGTATGATAATAATGTTGGTGGCTATTGTTAGTAAATTATCAAAAAGGATGTAACCGTAATAAAGACACTTATTTACTTAATTTAAGAGTAACGTTATTTTCAAGCTAATACATAGGCCTAAGATATGTCATAATTCGTCGGTTTTTAATATTGTTGTACTATATAATATAGAATTTTGAAATTCCATGGAATGGGAGTACTAGTTAAAAGATAACATCTGCTCACTTTGTGTTTTACCGACGACCGAGTTGTTGTTGCCCAAGATGAGGTGGAACTCTCAGCTTTATGTTGGGAAAGCTGAATGACGAGTACTAGTAAGCACACTTTAAGATCAATCTTGGGAAAACAAAATACCTGGCAATCGTAGAAACACCTCAAGAAATTAACCCATAAATCAGGGGTACAGTTAAATTCAAATATCTGGAGTTTACTGTAACGAAGAATGTCAACTAATTCGAAGCCTTTGAATTGTGGTTATGTAGAAGAATCTTCCTCCATAACAAGCAAGTGGAGTGTTAAATTATTTGCACTCGATCTGTGCTAGTTCCACGGCTACAAAAAATATCTGTTTATCACATGGTCAGCCAGTTATAAGAGTGAATCATTTAAGAACAGAATGAGGTAAAGGTGTAAAATACACTCCTCTGTGAGTAATGAATTTAATTATACAGCCAGACCCTGTGGTGAATAAAGTGAAGGTGTTATTTGCAGAGTGGAAAGTACAGTATACAGATGAAGTCCCTTAGCCGTGAGAGTGAGAGAATGCTAAACCCTGAAGCCGGCAATAACATTTTTCTAGACCGGCAGAGAATTTCTAGCATATGGTCACCGAACCGTAAAGAAATTATTAAAAATTTTCTATAATTCACTAACATTGTCACAAGACGAATCAAAATAACAAGAAAACTTTAATACATTATTGAAATTTTAATCTGACGGTTACGGATGCTGAAACTATTTGAAAATAATTTTAGACGGATATTTTCTAAAATTTCAGATGACACTACTGTTTAAAACTTTCATATGCTCTACTTTTAAAATTAATTATATACATATCGTTACTTATAAATGTTTATTACAAAATAAAACCAAAAAATCTGGTGTGAAACACTCACACAACTTTCTCTTGCCAATGCAAATAATTAACAATAAACCTAACATTATTAATAAAATATTAGAAATAAACAAAAAACTAACCTCAATAAACATAACCTTATTTTAATCATGAGTGAATGACGCAAAATGAAAATCAACCTCAGTTTGGCTTAGAAATACGGAAAATCACTCTTTCTCTCTAAACTAGGCTCTGTAGAGAAAAATGCTTTAAATAAAAGTTGTAGATCTTTTAATTTTCTATAAATTAAACTAGGCCTATATACACTTTTGTCGTAAAATGCATACTAAGGCCGAAATCTTAAAAAATCAATTTTTCACACATTTTCGTGAAAAAAAACAGAAAATCGCAAATTACCGCTAAACTAAGCGTTATACAAACAATTGTTTGAAATAAAAGTTGTAGAATTTTCAATTCTCTACAACTTTTATTATATAAAGTTTTGCGCTAAAATGCATATTAAAGCCGCAATCTTAAAAAGAAAATGTTTTTACGTAAAAACATCCTCACGGAGAATTTCAGCAAACCTGACGCCTACCCTATCTTGTAGAGAATAAAAAATTGAGTAAACCAGGCGATTTTAAAAAAAATCGTAGGACCAGTTTTTGAGAAAATCGCAAAAAAGTGAAAAATTACACGAATAAACTACCACTTCCGATTGACCGATTTTGATGAAAATGTTCGTGTCGAGTCCGGTAGTGGTACGTAACTTAAGTTTCAAGTTTCAAGTTCGTACGATGTTCCGTTCTTGAGATATTCTGTTCACACACACACACACACACACACACACACACACACACACACACACAGACCAATCGCTAAAAACATGTTTTTTGGGTTCAGGGGGTCTGAAAACGTATAGATCCGGTGAAAACTCGATTTCGAAAAATCGACATGAAAACAATACTTTCCTTCCTATATATTCATATAGGCAAGAGAAAGTAAAAAACGATTCATGTTCCAAACTAAACAAAATGTATACAAAAACACCTCATGTAAACCAAGAAATAGCCAAATTCAGCACTAGGATAGCGTAGTTTCAACAGAGAAACACAGGCAGAATATGTAACTAAAACTATGGTATTATACGTAAAAATTTAATTTATACATTGCTAAACTATTGTACAAAACAGCAACGCTGTCTGTAGATGAAATTAAAACTAAAACGACAAAATTGCTATGCTATGAAGCAAATCCGATTTTGCGACGCGACCGGTTCAAGAAGTGGTAACATCGTCTCAAAATCGACGATTGCCGGCTCTAGGGCACTAGCTCTCACTCGCACGAGCCATACACACCATTCCAATAACGTTGTATAATTTTACTCTTTGATTAGAGCAAGCGTTTATGCAACCAGTAAACTAACAAACAGTCTTGATCTTCTTTCTGTATCCGTTGAACTATGTTCCGGGATGTTTTACAATATTTTGAAGTTACTTCAAGTAATAGTAATAGTAATAGGGGCATTAAGTCTATTAAAATTAGCTTCCTCCTCACAGCACTTTAATACATGTAATATCAGATTTCTTTCTCCGCTATGAATTGTTTGCCCCCGTTTACAAACACTTAGATCAGTAGACATTATTTTCATGTCACTTAAAACGCATCGCGAAATTTCAATTTCAGCTATAATTATAAGTAGGCTGGTAAGAAATCAAGAGTTCCAAAACAATTACCGATCGATGAATATTTTCGCAAGAGAACAGTGTATAATATAAAAAGAACAAACACACACACGTACACAGCAGCACGGGCGAAGATAACGAATGTAGAATGTTTTCAGATCTGGATAGTAACGGTAAAGACCTTTGGGCGCATGCGTAGTTATGCCACATATCTCCATCTCACTCTCTCGGCTATGGTACTTCAATTCATCTCACATCTGTACATGCTTTCCTTATATCCTGGCATGCTGATAAGCATTCTTTTCCACTCAGTGAGGAAGGCAATTAAAAACCAACTCACTCCTCGTTTTATTTAGTAAAACTTCAAGATGTTCAAATCAGCCTTTTTGGCTGATAACTTATAAAACAACAACAGAAGAATCTTAAAGATACTATGGACGCGTTAAGTCCATGGATGACTGCTACCTATGTAGTTACCATCCAGGACAAGTCCCGGAAATTGTTCTGGTTAGCAACCAACAAGCACAATAGCGTTGATGATCGCCAACACCAGAAGCAGATATGCATAATAAGTAGAAGAAGAAAAGGTAAAATGACATAATAGAGCAGGATATTACCAACAACAAACCCGATATAAGCAAATATCCAGTAATATGGAATAAGCATATATGTATGAATATCATAAACGACTACGTAATACGAAGCATTATGACCTGTGCAGCAGAAGTACAAATCATAACAAAAGGAAAAAAACAAACTTATTGCAACAGAAATGGAGTATTGGAGTAGATGCTATTGTTTGACCGGATTAGTTACGGTACTAAGTGAAGAAATTAGAAGGTGGATGCAATTGCAAGAGAATGTAATCAAGCGTATAAAGGAAAAGCAGTTGCTATGATATGGACATGTCAGAAGAGGCCGGATGTAATCAAAAAATAACGGAATAGAACCCAGGGGGGAGAAGAAAAATCAGGCCGCAAAGATCATGGAGGAACGGTGTACGAAATTGGGTAAATGAAGGATATTTTTAAGGGAAGGTAGACAGTAATAGTAAAAGTTGTAGATGGTTTATAAAAAAAACCTTCAATACGCCTAGGATTATTGTCCACAATACATAAAAAATATGGACAAGAAAATCTGTAACAAAAAGCGCGACCTGAATACTGTGCCCATGAATTGTATTATGGCTTAAAATTTAAAAATCTTGAAATACGAGTATGACATACTCGAATATTTGAAATCTTTCCCCGTCATTTCAAACAAACAAAAATACTAACTTGACATAAACCCACGTCAGATTCTCCTAAAAAAAATATCTCTAAATCCTTTTTATAAACAAAAAATGTATACAAATATTTTTAGTCTCCGTACAACACTTAACATGTTTTCGCACATATGGGTCTTAATAAAACAAAAAACTGTACTAAATATTTCACATAAACTCAATCGGAAAAGCCTTTGAATGATTATTTTGACATTCTCAACATTATTTAGGAAATCTCAATACAGTATCGACAAACCACAGCTGAAATTTGGTATACAAAACAAATATTTTACATACGATAGTTAAAATTTTTAACACTTTTGATGAAAAATTTATTTTCAATTCCACTTTCATTCCGTCAAACATTTCAGAGGAACAAATTAGTGTTCTACGTATTTTGTAAATCAGACGGCGGGGCGTTGCAAAATTATTTATCATATTATAAACTTGTGTAAAAGAAAATCGGTTTAATTATCTTAAATCGGATAGTGTACCTCATGAATGAGGTACACTATTCAAAAAATAACACTATGTACCTCATGAATGAGGTACACTATTAGGTATTATCAGGTTTAAATGAAAATCCGTGGTGGGCATTTTACCCTTCTTAAAAGTGGAACCATTTGTGTACGCTCGCACTTTTCTTTGAAAAAATAGTCTATAAGTCTGTAAATAGCTGTGTTACAGTTATGAGGGATGGTGTACCTCATTCACACCTCATTCTATTCTACCTCTTCTATTCCTAAATGATTCAGTTGTTTATCTAGCAGACCAGTGATAAGAAACAGAACTATTTTTTGTAGCTTTATACAAAAAAGAAGGTTTTAGAAGATTGAGTGCAAATAATTGTGAGAAAATTAAATGATTAATAATAAAATTAAAATAATTAAATTAAACAAAGGGGAAAATTTATAAGTTGATAATTCCCCGAATATCTATCTAGCAACCCTCGCTCGCTTCGCTTCACAGCAGCTAATGTAAGTCTCATTAAATTATTTTAAAATTTCTCTACATACAATATTTGTGGTTTCGTTGCCCTGTGGCAACAAAATAAATTGTTTTTGTGCACTTCCAGCTCTAGAAAGTTTGACATAAAATCGTCCATGAGTGAAGGAAGCATCTTGTCTCAAATCGATGCCCACCGTTTTAAATGTTTGCCCCTGCGATTTAACAGAATTGAATAGTATATTTATAATAATAGTAATATTTTTGCAGTATTCGCGGCTTCTAGAACCTTACAAATAATTTTTTGGGTCTCCTGACAAAAAATTAAAATTTTACGAAAACGTTTACATCCATTTAGACAAAGAGCCAGGAATCATAAATACACAGGTACAAGATAAACTTTTTAACATTTATAACGTGCAATAAGTTACATACACAGGAGCGTCGATTATCCGAACGTTAGTCATCCGAACCAACATCGATAGTAAAAAATTCATATTTACAACTAAAATAGAACATGCAAGTCAATGAGAAATTTCCACTACAATAAAAAATTTCAATAATTTTTAAAAAGTTCTGTACAGCATGTAATATTGCTTTTCAAAAAATTCATAAAAGATTTTACCGTAGTTTTTATTTCATTAATTTGTTCAGTTTTTGAAATGCTGTATTTTTCCGTTTGTTTTTATAATCTTTGTTATTTTACATTTAGAATAAACTAGTGTTTTTTAAAACTAAAGTTTATGTTAGCCTTTAATAAACAGTTGACCATTTAGTTATATAACATTTTTACAGCGTATCAAATTACAGTATTTAGCGTATTTGATTAAAATTTAAACCTGTTACTTCGTTCAGGCATTAAATAAGAATTCGACATTTAAATATGTTCAAGATCACAATTTTCTGTTTAATGTGGATGTTTTAAAAATAAAATCCAATGTTTCGTTTTAAATGGCGTTCATTTAAACCAAAACTCCACATAAAGATTGGAAATTAATTTTTCAAATAAACCTTGCATTTTTACAACAGTATTGTACCAGGTTTTGAGTTTTACATTTAAAATTAAAAATAAAACAGAAATGGGACTTGTGATTTAAATAGAAAATTCTAATAAAAGGGGGGGGGAACCGGTCTTCAAAGCGGACTTCTTCCGTGGCGTGCACTAATACAACGTAGTAAATCTCATGAGATTCGCCAGACAAAAAAAAATATAGTGATAAAAAAATAAATGTAACACCTAAATCAAAGAAATGGAATAGCAATTCTAATCATGAGGAAATAATAAAATGAAAATTGTGAAAGCAATGAATAAGGGGACAGAGAGATGCAAACAAGCGGCAGTATGAAAGAAAAGTAAATGTACGAATGAAAGAGATAAATGTATACGTAAAAGACTAAAGATAAAGTGAGACGGATAGATGGCTTTATTACGCCATCTGCGTAATAATCATTTGTCAACGGTGTAGAAAAGGGACCAACAGAATGAAAGAATGGTGCAAGTAAAATGAATAGCGTTGTTTTAACGCAAGGTACACACCAAAGAATTTAACTCGTCTTGCTTTTTTCTCAGCAGTTAACACACTAAGGCCGACGACGTTATTGTCGGAGACGAATTTTTTGTTTCGAATCATCTCTGGTGATTCGTGCAACATTTCTCATTCTAAGGTAATATGGCGTGTGATGCAAATTTTATTATTATTATTATTATTTGATAGGTTTGGAGGTATGCCCATAACAGGTGGAGTATAACAGTAGAGGGTAGAGGTGTAAAAGAAAAGTCAAGAGTTATCTTCTCTGAGAGTAATGAATTTCATTATACAGCCAGACTCTGTCGAGGGTTAGGTGGATCAAAATTCAAAAGTCGATCAGAATCATAGAAGTGCGTGCGTGCGCTGCGCGTCCGCACTTAGCCGTATGTTGAATTTCGGCTACCAAGACATAAGGAGGATAAGAATAATTAAGTTTCAAGGTGTCAACGGGAAAACTTCGCAGTGCCGGGTGCCCCTGTTTAGTTTTAACGATTGTTTATAGTTCAAGTTTCTGAAAAATTTTGTTCCAAGAAAGTTTTTCGGTAAAAAACGTTCAAAGAGTCGTTCCGACAAAAATTTATTAAAACAGGTATCAAACAAAAAATTTAGACGAAAAACGTTTCTGTCCAAAAACAATTTCGGTCCGAAAAACCGTCTGAACGAAATGTTTTGAGGTGAAAAAAGAATAGAAAAACATGAAAACTGCAAACGTCAACGACCCGGACTCTTAAATATCATTTACTTCAACATAACAGAATTAATTTATTTTGAATAATTCTGCCAATTATAATTTTCGTTCTTCTTTTCTTTCATAAAACCAACTTTAATTATTAAAACAAAACTTAAGTGAAAGTTATAACCTTGAAGGTAGGCCTAATGAAATTGAAATTTCGAAAATGTTTAGATGAGATTGGAAATATTGATTATTTATAACAAAACTTCGTTAGATAGGAGGTAGTAATAGATGAGTACGGAAAGGTTCAGGAACTCATTGGTTCATGACAAAAGAACTGACAGATGAAAGCGTGTAGTATATCTAACTGAAATTACACCTACAGAATTCTGACGGTTGTTTAATCCAATCTATACTCCCATTAAATCCCACCAGTTATCGGTATTCTTGTTGTATTTGAACAAGTTATGATCAACTACCTATTTCGAGGAACAAACAAAAGGCTGTCTCTTTAGTTTATGAAGTGCGAAACATTTATCAAGAATCAGGAACATGGCACCCACGCTTAACCAAATGAGATTCGATTTATGATAGAAACTGTCAAATAATCCCACATTAATCACAACTTAGTCATAAAATATAGCTAATTCCTAACAATTTATTCTAAAAAGAAATTTCTAATTTACAAAATTATTAACCATTAGTTCTGCCCATAACAGACAGGTGAATTGTCAAATTATTTACACTCAATCTGTTCGTTCCAGGGCTAAAATAAATAGTTATGTTTCTTATCACATGGTCAGCCAATTAAATGACTGAATCATTTAAGAACAGAAAAGGTAGAGGTGTAAAAGACAGTAATCAGTCCAATCAAAGCTTTTACGGAGGATAGTTAACAACCCCTATTATGAAACCAATAAAACACTACACTCATACCTAAACGTACCCTACATAAATGACGTTTTTCTTAAAACTATACAAATTTAGGAAGAAATTCGTGAACCAACATAACCCATTGATCTGAAATCTGGCTACGCAGACTCTCCCAAACAATCCAATGAGACGTCTAAAACGTCGATGGAGCCGGGACCTCTGAAAGTAATGAATTTCATTACTTTTAAGATTTCAGATTACATTACTTTCACATTATTTATTATTTATTTCACATTATTCACATTACTTTTAAGATTTCAGCCTAGTATGCATTTCACGACAAAAGTGTATACCAAAAATCAAATTTAGCCTATAGGAAATTCAAAGATCTACAACTTTTATTTATTGCATTTTTCTCTACAGAGCCTATTTAAGCGTGAAAAGAGTGAGTTTTCCGTATTTTTAAGCCAGAGGTTGATTTTAATTTTGTATTATTCACTCATGGTTAAAATAAACTTATATTTTTTGAGGTTAATGGTTTTTTTTTAATTTCTAATGTGTTTTTACTAATATAAGGTTATGTTGTTCATTATTTTCATTGGCAAGAGAAAGTTGTTTTGTGTTTCACACCAGGTTTTTATATATAAAATTAATAAATTAATATTTAACAGGATGAGATTACAACTCGTGTTTGGTATGTACACCACTAGGTTGATTTGTAGAAACCTCTTGATTACTTTTTTTTTTATAAATCATCAAAAACAATTTTTAATGTAGTAATTCAATAATTGAACGAATATGTTTACTTACGATATCAACATTTTGTCTACATAATAGACTACAATTATTCAACAAAGAACGTTCTGGATACTCACCTGTAAAAAATACAAAAATACAGTATTAGTAACGAGTCAAAAAACTTCACAATTGAAATTATTCAAATATATTTTCCCAAGTTTTAAAATAACTGTTCTTCGGTTAGTTTTAACTTTTCTTTTGTAAAATAGCTTTTTGTTTTCTATGCTGAGTTATTGAATTAATTTTCATAAAATAAGATATCTTTTCAATTGTTCGTTAAATTGTAGCTACATAATCTAGAATAATTTTTTCAATTTTTATTGGTATTAATAATTTATATTTAATTTATTTTTTGAACTGTTTAACGGAATTCTTGTACCCTTTTTTAGACAATAGTATTTTTTATAGTAGTTATGAGTATTTATGAAATTTTAATTTATTTTGTGAAAATGCGCGGACAGAACTTTTTGTGAAGAAGAGTTTTTGCGTGTAAGTATATATTTTATTAAATTCCTAATATGTGTACGTTGCAATCTGTTCAATTTAGAATAATAAGCAACCGCATAACCCAATGAGATGAGGATGATGTGTATGACGACTACATGAGGTGTAGTCTTGTACAGACACAGGTCGACCATTCCTGAGAAAGTATGGTTAACTGAACCTCAACCATCAAAGTACACCGGCAACCACTGTCTAATATTCAAATCCGTAAAAAAGTAACTACTTTACTAGGATTTGAACCAGGAACCTTCGTCTCCAGAATCAGCTGTTAAACAGCTGACTCACGGCGACGACTTTACCTCTAGACCAACCCGGTAAGTCTGTAAGTATATTTAGTTAAAAATATTGTATTTGGCTTGTTATTGTTGTTGTTGTTTAGGTCATCAGCCGAAAGGTTGGTTTGAACCTTTAGTGGTTTTACTAAGTAAAACGAGGAGTAAGTGGTTTACAATTTCCTTCCTCACTGAGTGAAAAAATATGCTTATCAGCATGCCGGGCCCTCTGAAAAGCACACATTTTCCACTCAGCAAATAACACCTTTACTTCACTCACCACAGGGTCTGGCTGTATAATGAAATTCATTACTTTCACAGGAAATAACTCTGATTAGTGTCTTTTACAACAGTATCTTTTTAAAAAGTATGCTCAGTATGCCAGGCCCTTAAAAAAGCATCTACTTTCCACCCTGCAAATGACACCTTCAGTTCATTCACCACAGAGTCTAGCTGTATAATGAAATTCATTGCTCTCAGATGAGACCATGTTATCAGAAAAAACTATTTTTTCTGTAGATCTCGAACAAGCAGATCGAGTGCAGATAATGTAATCACCCAACTTGCTTGTTATGGGTATATAGGCCCTATAGATTAGTATAGTAATAAATTGTAATGTATATTTTAATAAATAAAAATAAACTTAAACCCATTATCACCCATTTCTTTGTAAATTTGTACAAATGATAAATTACACAAATTGCCCGGCCGATTAATAAATTAAAATTGAGTGTACATGACATAAAGTATTGTTGACGTACTGTAAAACATATTACTGGATAACAGAATAATCTAATTTTTGAAAAACTGGAATGATTAGACATAATCATTAGATCTGGATTCGGAGTGGGTTGGAAGTGTCAATTTTCCAGGTCCTGGCCGGGAATCGAATTTGGGACCTCCGTTTCCGATTTTCTTCAGAATTTCTTTCTCAAGAATTTCAGTTAAATTATAATATAATACAATTTTAGTTATAAATGATTCAGACGTGTTAGTAAGCTATTAATGAACGTGTTACTTCGTTTGTACCTAGCCAAAGCGTAACCAAAGTGTGTAAGAGACGGGGTAAAAGACTATGCGACAACTATAGGGATGAAAATAACAATTCGCAAAGCGAGAGAGAAAAAAGTGGGATAAATGTACACACTCCATGCCCATACCATCTTTCTTTCTTCCTTTTTTTGGAAGGGAAAATATACCAAACCAACACCGTTTTCCGAGATTTTGATAAATTATTTTCCCGTCCGCGTCAGTTTTTCTTTTCTTTCCTTTTCACATCTTTCTTAATATTATATAACAGTCTTCGCCTACATAACCTCTAACGTGTATCCCAACATCATGTGGGTATAGACTATTTATTTAGGTTATCCCTAACCTAACCTAAAAAACCTATAACGAAATGAAAAAACTCCATTTCGAATTGAAATCCGTTCTTAAGACCGGGCGTTTGTAAATCGTACCATAAGACCGGGCGTTTGTCATTAATAAATGGAATTCAGATAAATAGTTCGGAGAAATCGAGAAAAGAAAAAATAGCACCACGATAAACAAACAGATACGTGACAAAAAAATAAAATAATTTCTATAAACTATCAATAGAATCCATTTAAGGTGTTAGTAATAATAATACGCTTAAAGAAAATCTTTTTATTATTTATTACACCCAGATCCTGAACGAACCTTGATTGTCACAACGAATATATTTCTACGTTGAAATCGTAATGTAATATTATTAATAAAAAAAGATGAGACTCAATTTGAAACCCCAAAAATTTATACGCGTTCTGAATGAAACCCTTCAGGTTTTTTTTCACACAAAAATATCTTTTTGCACATCCCACAATGATAATAACATTTAATGTTTTCCATAATTATTCAGAAACATCACCATTAATGAGGTACAGAATACTAGAACAAAAAAATATCAAGACAATGCTTTAATAAAACTACACAATATACAGAAAATTATGTTAATACATACTTATAAAAAAATTGAAATTTTTGAAATTTCACAATTTTAAATCTAATATTAGAAGTAACGTAGTCTATAATTTCCACCGAATAATTTAATTTTCTCGTACAATTTTCATTTTGTTTTTACTTTCTATTGCCTGTATGAATATATAGGAAGGAAGTATTGTTTTCATGTCGATTTTTCGAAATCGAGTTTTGACCGGATGTACACGTTTTCAGACACCCTGAACGCAAAATACTTGTTTTTAACGAACTTGTCTGTATGAACAAAATATTTCAAGAACCTTCGTACGAAGTTGAAACTTGAAACCTTTAAGTTAGGTACTACTAGGGGACCTGACACGGACATTTTCATCAAAATCGGTCAACCGAAAGTAGAAGCTTATTTCTGTAATTTTTCACTTTAATGGAATTTTCTCAAAACTGCACTTACGATTTTATTTAATCGTCTCACATTTTTCATACTCTGCATGACAGGGTAGGCGCCATGTCTTCTGAAATTTCTGGAGAGGCGTGCTCTCATAGAAAAAAATTATTTCTTTAAGATTACAGCCTTAATATGCATTTTAGGGCGAAAGTGTTATAATCAAAGTTGTAGAAAATTTTAAAACCTACAACTTTTATTGCAAACATTTCTTTGTATAACTCTTGGTTACCAGTAACTAGTGATTTACCCCTTCTTTTCATGAAAATCTGGAAAAAACGATTTTAAGATTTCGGCCGTAGTATGTTACGATAAAAAAAGTATATAATCAAATTTGTAGGAAATTAAAATATCTACGACTTTTATTTTAAGCACTTTTCCCTACAGGGCCCAAGTTTAGAGTGAAAGAGTGATTTTCCGTATTATTAATAAGCCAAACTAAGGTTGGTTTTCATTTTGCATTATTTATTTACGATTACAATTAGGTTATATTGTTCATTATTCGCAAAGGCAAGAGAAAGTTGTATGATTGTTTCACAACCGATTTTTATTATTTTTCTAGACTTATTATGCAATGCAGTCATCCATTATGAACTAGTAAACTTTGAAAATACAAAAAAAACTGCATACGGGAAACGGTGCGCTGGAAGTTTGTAAATAACTGTAGGAGTTAACGGAACGTTATTCCAACATTAGAATATCTTGTGGAAAAGTTAAAAGAAAAAGAACTGGAAATATTATACTTCTTGGCTTGAGGGCAAAAAGAAAGAAGCCGACAAACTTACCGAAAGGGTTAACTTGCATAAGGTATATTTAAAACCCACGTGCATTAAAGAGTATACGATTATTTTCCGCTTTATCTAACGTGAAAACAAAAGAATTTATAAACTAAGTAACCAAACCCCGAAGAAAACTGTTGGAAATTTCCATAATGTGAACACAAAGTACGTATTTATTGTTTTTATCGTCTCCAACTAAGCTTTATTTGAAATTGATATAAGGAAAATTTTGTAACAGGAAGAAAAAGGAAGTTTGCGTTCAAATTTCTTACCGTTCCTAACGTAATGCACAAACATTTGACTGGAAAATGGAAGTATTATCGGGAATTTAATGGTACGAGAAAAATTAACTGCAGTTTACTTTATCTTCGATAATAACAATTTAGAACATTCAATAAATTTGTAAATTTTATTACTTCCTTATCACTGCAAAATAAATGGGGTAAAAATTTCTTGAAATAGGTAACATAACAAACAATCTGTTAAACCGAAAATCCGGATGAGGTCAAATTCTAATCAGTCTGAATAATCAAAACTAACAATTTAAAAATTCTGGTGTGAAACACTCGCACAACTTTCTCTTGCCAATCAAAATATTGAACATATACCTAATATCAGTAATAAAACATTAGAAATCAACAAAAAACGTACCTCAATAAACGTAACCTAATTTTAATCATGAGTGACGCATACTGAAAATCAACTTCAGTTTAGTTTATAAATACGGAAAATCACTCTTTCACGCTAAACTAGGCTCTGTAGAGAAAAATGCTTTAAATAAAGTTGTAGATCTTATAATTTCCTATAAATTTCATTATACTTTTTTGTAGTAAAATGCATAATAAAGCTGAAATCTTAAAAAAATTTATCTTTACACGATTTCGTGAGAAAAAAAACAGAAAAACGATAATTATCGGTGAACTAAGCGTTATACAAAAACATCTTTCAAATAAAAGTTGTGAGATTTTAAGTTCACTACATATTTTGTTATTGTCTATACATTTTTGCCCTAAAGTGTATATTAAAGTCGCAATCTGAAAAAACAATATTTTTACGAGAGAACAGCCTCTCCAAGATTTTCAGCAGACATGGAGCCTACTCTATCTTGTAGAGTATAAAAATAGAAGTAAATAAGGTGATTTTTAAAAAAATCGTAGGAGCCGTTTTTGAGAAAATTGCAAAATGTAAAAAATGACACGAATAAACGACTACTTCCGGTTGACCGATTTTGATGACAATGATCGTGCCGGGTCCTCTAGTGGAATCTAACCGAAGTTTCAAGTATCAAGTTCGTACGATGTTCCGATCTTGAGATATTCTGTTCACACACACACACACACACACACACACACACACACACACACCAATCGCTAAAAACATGTATTTTGGTTTCAGGGGGTCTGAAAACTTGTAGATCCGGTGAAAACTCGATTTCGAAAAATCGACATGAAAACAATACTTTCCTTCCTATATATATAGGCAAGAGAAAGCAATTAAATAATCTAGAATAAAATTATTAATTTATACAATAAAAAAATTCTTATAAACTTAACAATTCTATAGTAAACTTCATCAAAGGATAGTTAATATTAATTGCGAAGAAAAATGAGAACGACGATAAAGTTATTGAGGCAAATAAAGAAGCTTTTTAATTTAACATTGTATGAGGAATTTTCTTTACTCGACGACAAACATTTTAAATATTAAAGAGCGAAGAAAAGAAACCCTTCTCTTTTGTCATTACACTAAGAATTAATTAAATATTCTTAGATGTCATCTTACATTATTACCAAACTAAAACCCGAGAAGATTTTCTTTTACAAAATATAACAACACAGGTAGGCTATTTTAAATTTTTTGAAGAGACTTGTCGTTACTTCAGATTTCCAAGTAAATATAATTTTCCTAATACCTTTATACGAAAAACGTTTAATAAGATTCAATTTTACAAGAAATTCGCAAAAAGAAAAATTAGTATATTGCGTAATATTTCTAATTTAATTTCTTAATAATTTATAAAAAAAACTGTTAAACATAGAAAGAACTCCTTAAACTACAAAATACAAATTTTTTCAGCTGTAATCGAATTTTTACTTTCTCTTGCCTATGAATATATAGGAAAGTAACGTATAGTTTTTATGTCGATTTTTGAAATCGAGTTTACACAGGATAAACACGTGTTAGACCATTTGAACCCCAAAAAACATGGTTTAAGTGGTGTGTGTGTGTGTGTGTGTGTGTGTGTGTGTGTGTGTGTGTGTGTGTGTGTGTGTGTGTGTGTGTGTGTGTGTTAGGGAGACCCAACACGAACATTTTCATTAAAATCGTTCAATCGGAAGTAGTAGTTATTCGTGTAATTTTTCACCTATTCAAATAAATTTAAATTTTTTGCGCTTTTCTCAAAAACGGCTCCTACTAGTTTCTTTAAATTGCCTCATTTACTGCAAATCATAAACTCTACAAGATAGGGTAAACGCTGTGCCTGCTGAAATGCTTGGGGAAGCCGTGCTCTCGTAAAAGTGTTTTTTTAAGATGGCGGCCGTAATATGAATTTTAGGGCAAAAGTGTTTATAAATAAAGTTATAGACAATTTAAAAACCTACAACTTTTAATTCTAACATTTCCTTTTGTATAACGTTTGGTTTATCGGTAATTAGCGACTTTCAGCTTTTATTCATGAAAATCTGTAAATTGGAGTTTTTAAGATTTTTTTTCTTAGAATGCATGTAACGACAAAAGTGTATTCAACCAAATTTATAAGATTAAAAGATCTACAACTTTTATTTTAAGGGTTTTTTTTCTACAGAGCCTAGTTCAGCGTCAAAGAGTGATTTTCAGTATTATTAAGCCAAAGTAAGGTTGGTTTTCATTTTGCATCATTTACTCATGATTAAAATTAGGTTATCTATTTTTTGTTTATTTCTAATGTTAGATTATATTGTTCATTATTTTATAAACTACAAATGATATAATTTTAAAGTAAATCCAAAAGTGTAAGCGATTTAAATCAATAACTAAATTCACGGCTTCAACCCTGAAAACCCGTAAAAAATTCTGAACGAGTATACTATACGATGGTATAGATCGTGTAATGAAAATTTAAAACCCGTGTAAAAAAATTACAAAAAACCTTTCTGAGGACTATATAATAGCAACAAACTGATATGCAACCGGCGGTGTCCCTCCAGAATTACTAGAAATGATAACAAAACAGAAACCGCAAAGCGAGTCTCTAAAACTGAATCTGTTAATGTAAGTGTTTCACATAATAATATAAATATCTTGAAATATGAATAATAATAATAATAATATGAAGATCTTGAGCTAATAGATAACGCTCACTATACTCAAAATTTGTAGTATTCTATATTTTTTACTCAGCAGCAAATGTATCAAACAACTGTAAAAGTATGCCAACTTACAGTATTTTTTAGTCAACGCCTTAGAAACCGAAGACCAAATTTTAGACCACTCGATAATCGCTAAGTTAAGGAATTAGTGACGAGAGAGCCAGTCGGTCAATGAAGAGTTTCGCATGGTTACAAAATAATGACAGTTTATAACATCTCAAAAACGATCTACAAAAAATTAAATGGTAGATAAAAATATATTTAATTTAGAAATATGTCAGAAAGTGAAATGTTCATCGGCAAAGATCTTATTTTATTTTTCACAAAAACGGGGCAGTAACAGTAAAAAAACTTTGTTATACCTCCTTGACGTTTTTTAATTTTGATAAACTGTTTTGTTTAAAAGTTAAAAAAAGATAAACAACGACGAAGAGAGATAAAGTATTGTAATAAAAAGTTCACTTAGGCCTATAGTGGAGGGCGACCTAATGAATGAAAAATTTTAATTCTTTAAAAGAGTTTAACTTGATAGTTAACTGACTCTTTTTTTAAGTAAAACTTTCATCTATGCTTATCTGAGGACAAGAAAAAGATGAAGAAGAAACCGACCCCAAGTTTAACTTAGTTGATGGTTCCGCAATTTACTTTTAAATTAAAAAACTTTCCACCATAAAAGAATACAGATTCATCATTTCAACAAACATTACATTTTTGTTCTTCGAATAAGAAAGCTACAATAATTAAGAAACACGGACACGTACCCAAAATCTAAATCATAATATTCGTAAAGAGTAAGTCTCGATATTGAACAGAATTTCAAATTACAATCTGATGTGGTTTCGTAACGACTACAATCGAGACACCCGACAATCATAACAGTGACAATTATTTTATTAAACATCATTTCTCTTTCGTTTGCATATATTACACATATGATACATAATGAACAGCCAAAACAAAACTAATTAAATATAACACTCACCTCAGAGTTATTATTTACATTCAAGATATTTCGTCTCTCTTGGAGACATCCTTAGGAACTTATTACTAAACACAAAATACATATCACATTTAAAACAAATACGGTCGAAGACCACGTCAATTACTTAATTATTGTAACAACCATACCGTGCGCGATCATCGATTTCGGCCGAATAATCGCGCGCGGCATGGTTGTTACAATAATTAAATAATTGACGTGGTCTTCGACCGTATTTGTTTTAAATGTGATATGTGTTCTGTGTTTAGTGTACTAGTTCCTGAGGATGTCTCCGAAAGAGACGAAAAATCTTGAATGTATGAATTACCCTGAAGTGAGTGTTATATTTAATTATTTTTGTTTTTGCTGTTCATTATACATCATATATGTCATAACTGTGATAATATCTAAAAGAAAAGTGTTGGTTCGAGAATTCTCTACTAGGACTGTTTGTACGTGGTCAATGTATTATAATAAAAGTTGATAAATCAGGTTATTTATACGAAATGGTTAGGAATAGTGATAGAAATTTTGTTGTGACTGATACCTAAGGAGGATCGGTGTATTGATTGTGATAATTATAATTATCATAATTATTAATTATAATTAAAGAGGTGAGTGGATGAAGGTGCTATGTGACTTTTTTAAAACTTAGTTTTTATAATTAATTAAGGTGTTGACTGCACATTTAGTTATGTAGAATGTTTGCATAGAATGTTTACTATTGTCGCCGACAGCCTCACCAATATCAGCGCCTGCAAACGGCCCCAGAACCTGCCGCGGGGAGCGCTACCGACACGCAGCAGCCCCCCCCCCCCGCCATGAAGTGGACTCGCCGGAGGGGAATTTAAGCCGCCACGCTGGCCCGCGAGCGACACACGCAACCCGGCTTCCAAATAAGAACAAGAAGAAAGAAGAGAGCAAGCAAGAAGAACAGCCCGGCCGAGACCGGACGCACCATCCCTGGTCTACGCTACCGGTGGCGGACGCACAATCCCGCACCGGTCAGCCTTCGCCGACCTGGAGAGAACCACCTCGGCCTACGCCGACCCGACACTACGAGGCTCTAGAGGCCACCACTGTTACGCTGCAGTGTAGACCCAATCAGTGTAGAAAAGGTGAGGGGTCATTACCAAAATATTATACCCAGTTTTGTGAATAAACGAAAATCACGAGCCACTAAAAACAGAATTTTCGGGTTTTTTTTAATTGAATACCTAAAATTAAAACCCCTTCAACCAAAATTTTTAATTGAATGTGCTATGTCTGGTTAGGAATTTTGAAGTTTTAAAGAAAGTTAACAAGAAATTTATATTAGTTGATCTAACTGAAGACTGCCCAAAGAAAGTTAACACGAAATTTATATTTGATATAATTGAAGACTGCCCATAAGAAACAGGCGGAGTGTCAAATTATTTACACTCAATCTGTTTGTTGCAGGGCTAAAATAAATATTTCAGTTTCTTATCACATGGTTAGCCAATGAAATGACTAAATCATTCAAGAACAGAAGAGGTAGAGGTGTAAAAGACACCAATCAGAGTTATCTCCTCTGAAAGTAATTAATTTCAATAAACAGCCAGACCCTGTGGTGAATAAAGTGAAGGTGTCATTTGCAGAGTGAAAAATATCTGCTTTTTAAAGAACCCGGCATGGTAAAACACCTCACTCCTCGTTTTACTTAGTAAAACTTCTACAGGTTCAAATCAGCCTTTCGGCTGATGACCTAAACAACAACAACAACAACATAAGTGTTCAAAACAGATTAGATTGGTGTTCTGAGTCAGTTTTTTTAGATCAAAATTGAACAAAATTGGAGAAAGAAAATCATCTGTATAAATGAAGAACATGTTGCAACAGATTTTACTATTCTGCTATGGGCTCCAAGTAGTCGGACGAAATGAGAACGAACAAGAAAGGAGTGAACAAATGGCGTTATAAGAGCTACGGAAAATAGGGGTCTAAATTACAAAACTGTAATAAATTTTAAAAAAAGCATAGATGAATAAAACAATATATATGAGAAGAAACACCACCTGTTAAAAGAACCTTAATTTAATTCCTAAACTTCACCAGCAATAACGCGTAGAAAATCTAATTTAATTTCATAAAAAAATTCAATTCTTTCTTTAATTTTTATTGTTTGTTTTTATTTATAGGTTATTTTTCCGATATTAAATTAATTTTTAAACGGGAAAGGTAATATTTAGAGCGTAACATGATTTATAGATCAGAGGTTCATCTTTTGTGTTGGGGGGAAAAAAACTGAGGGAAATGAGAAAAGCTGAAGAAAAGCCTATCGGTGAATGTAACTTATAGAGCGTGCTGCCTATTCAAGTACCGATCTAAGGAATATAATAAAACTATTATTAGAGATAAGAATAGGCAAAAGAAAGAGAAGTGGGTTGGAGAAAGAATAAAACGAAAGGAGAGGCATGGTTGATGTATTTTATACGCCTCGGTAGTAATGATAATGATGATGACATCCCATGTTGGGCGGAATACCAAAATGAATGAATGAACGAATACACAGATATACAAAGCAGGCAGTGGGAGGTTCACTAATCTTTCATGACGCTGATAGGTGGGACGCATAAGCAAACAATGGCTGCGAGGAGGAAAGTAAGAAAACTATTAACCAATAGAATAAAGGAACATAAAATTAAACCTAACATTTTGTAGGCAAATATCCTACTTTATGTATTTTGTAGTTAACTATTATATTATGTAGTATAGTGGAAAAGGTGTTTAAAAAATAATTATCTGTTTAATTATTAGATATTCAGTGGATATGAAGATTTTAAAATATGGCCAGTACAGATAGCGAGGAACAGAACAACTGCACGAGAAAGACGAATGATAATGAAACGATCAGAAAAAGAAGACAATTTTGCGTACATTTGTATTCAATGGATGACAAAACAAAATTTTCCTTTCTCTTGCTTATACGAATATGTAGGAAGGAAAGTATTGTTTTCATGTCGATTTTTCGAAATCTAGTTTTCACCGGATCTACACGTTTTCATACCTCATGAACCCAAAAAAAGTTTGTAGCGATTGGTGTGTGTGTGTGTGTGCGAACATAATATCTCAGAAACGGAGCATAAAATACCTCAGTTTAGATATTCATAAATACCTCAGCTTAGCATAAAAATACGGAAAATCACTCTTTCACGCTAAACTAGGCTCTGTAGGGAAAAATGTTCAAAAAAAGTTGTAGATCTTTTAATTTCCTATAAATTTGATTGTATATACTTTTGTCGTGAAATGCATATTAAGGGTGATCTTAAAATAAATCGATTTTTTTACACGTTTTAGTGAGAAAAAAAACAAATCGTTTATTACCGCTACACTAAGCGTCATACGAAAAAAATGTTCGAAAAAAATTCTGTACAACTTTTTTATGTACATTTTTGCGCTAAAATGCATATTAAAGTCGTAATATTAGAAAACCGATCTTTGTACAAAAAAAAGCTTCTCTAAGTATTTCAGTAGACGTGGCACCTACCCTATCTTGTTAACTATAAAAAACTTAGTAAATGAGGCAATTTTTTTAAAAAAATCGTTGAAGCCGTTTTTGAGAAAATCGCAAAAAAGTGAAAAATTACACAAAAACTACTACTCCTGTTGACCGATTTTGATGAAAATGTTCGTGTCGGGTCCGATAGTAGTATCTAACTTAAGTTTCAAGTTCGTACGATGTTCCGTTCTTGAGATATTCTGTTCACACGCGCGCGCGCACACACAGACCAATCGCTAAAAAAATGTTTTATTGGTTCAGGGGGCTGAAAACGTGTAGATCCGGTGAAAACTCGATTTTGAGAAATCGACATGAAAACAATACTTTCCTTCCTATATATTCATATGGGCAAGAGAAAGTAAAAATCTATATAATATGAAACGTTGAAGGAAGTGCTCACTAACTTAACGCATATTAAAAACAGTAAACGATAGAAAAACTATTGGATTTAAAGTATTTGAGGAGGACAAATAAAAGCAACTTAAGGTTTTTGAGAATAACACAGAGAGATACAAACAAGGAGAATAACCGACTGGCAAACACTCCAGGGAAATCACTATAAATAAAATTGAAACTGTCCTCGGTTTTACTTCCTAAAATGTCTACCACTATACTTTATCACCATCAGATAGCATTGTTTTTCAACTTTAAAATAACAACCCGTTTTAATCAAATGGTTGAAAAACATTAAGTAATAGCTTACAATTGGGTTAGTTTCACTGGCCAACCAATAAGTGTTTTTAATCAAGAAAGTTAATGAAAGATTTTAAAAAGGAAAATTAGCTGTAACAAGTTCCATTAAATTTCCCTAAATTTATCTTTTTTGGTTTTGTTTTTTCTAGTGTTATAATGAGGAAAATTAGCTGTAACAAATTCCATTAAATTTCCCTAAATTTATCTTTTTTTGGTTTTGTTTTTTCTTGTGTTATGATGAGGAAAATTAGCTGTAACAAGTTCCATTAAATTTCTCTAAATTTATCTCTTTTGTTTCCGTTTTTCTATGATGAGGAAAATTAACTGTAACAAGTTCCATTAAATTTCCCTAAATTTATCTTTTTTGGTTCTGTTTTTTCTAGTGTTATGATGAGGAAAATTAGCTGTAACAAATTCCATGAAATTTCCCTAAATTTATCTTTTTTGGTTCTGTTTTTTCTAGTGTTATGATGAGGAAAATTAGCTTTAACAAGTTCCATTAAATTTCCCTAAATTTATTTCTTTTCTGTTTCTTCTTGTGTTATCATGATGAACATTGAAATTCAGCATAAAGGTGTTTTTCCCAATTTAAATTATCACCTGAAAAATTTAAAGTGAGAGAACTGTAACCAATTTAAGCTGGTCTGAATGAGGTGAGGTAGTTAGTTCTCATCTTACCTGTACACCTGACAGCTTCCTTTTGAATTTAAAAACCCTGTTCATAATGCCCATAACAGAATTACCCAACATTAAAATAAATTTAAGACGCTGTAAGACACATAAGAAGGCAAAAAAAAAAAATGTTTATTTTGGAGTTACTGGGTTAAATATATTTTTCTATAATATATTTTTTAAATATAAAAAATTCAAACTAATCGATGATCCGGAAGGATTTAAGTATAACTACGCCCGTGTAACGACCGGGCTGAACAACCGTTACAAACTAGGGGAAAGAAAGGAGTAGAGGCATGTTATGACTGCAGTTTCGTGAATTCCTGAAAACATTGTCTCTGCCCCGCTACTAATACATTCCACCAAAAAAGTATAACAATAACAAAAGGAAAGCATGAGTGCAATATATTCGCGCACGTGTGTGGGTGTTTGTGTTCTGTGGTGTGGGTATTGCTTCATTTCAATTCTTGGATATAGATAGATAGGTAGGTAGGTAGATAGATAGAGGGAGAGAGAGAGGTAAAGAGATAGAGAGAGAGGGGGGATATATATATATATATATATATATATATATTATTTTATTAAACATCCTATGTATGATTTTTAAACAGCCGTATTATTTAAAATTGAAATATATATTTTTCTAACCACCAGAATATGGTAACATAAAACACTTACCAATGTTTATAGCGCTTTCGTGTATCTTGTACACATCTTCAGTAAATTAAAATTTATATAGAGTCAAAATTTAAAACTTCCTGCTCCTACCATGGTAGATAAGGAATAGTCGATTCCAATTTAAATGTATTCTGGAATCGACTATTCCTTATCAACCATGGTAGGAGCAGGAAGTTTTAAATTTTGACTATATAAATTTTAATCTACTGAAGATGTGTACAAGATACACGAAAGCGCTATAAACATTGGTAAGTGTTTTATGTTACCGTATTCTGGTGGTTAGAAAATTATATATTTCAATATATATATATATATATATATATATATATATATATATATATATATATATATATATATATATATACACACACATTTATATATATATATATACATATATTACATTTGTAGTCACATGAACACATCACTAAATCAGTTGGTTACAAAATGTAACTGTACGGCAAAAATGATCACAAAAGACAAAAGAACACAAAATTCTACAACTTTAATACGAACAAAATAATTTCGTAAGATTGCTTTTCGAATAACAATGGATACAAAAGACAATAAAAAATCAAGTAATTTTGGTGTATATTAGAAGAAAAAGCTACCACCAATTCAAGAGAAAATCTTTCGTTTAGCTATAATAATTACGGTATAATCAGCAAACCAGCAACTTACTGCTTTCAGATCACAAATTGTAGTTAATATCGCTCGAAATACATACCGTTCACAAGTTAATTAACATTATGTTTTGATTCAACTAAAATGTTTAACGGCCTATTATAGCATGTTTCTACAACCTCCAAATCACAATATAAATTGTGTTTGTTCTAACAAATTTACTAATAAACAGTTTGTTTTTGTTTACAAAATAAACTTAAGAGGTTGTTGCTTTACAATATACAGTGTTGACGTTAAAATATTGCATATGTAAATTACAGTGCGTAATAGTAAATTTAATTAAAATAAATTGATCCAAGATAACATTAGGAAATTAAAATGTATTCTCTGCGAATTTTAGATAAATTGTAATTCTATCGGATACTTCCAAAATCTTCCACTAAGAATACATATTATAATAATTTTTAAACTTAAATACTTGTTAAAAAAAACCTGGTGTGAAACACACGACTTTCTCTTGCCAATGCAAATTATGAACAATATAACCTAACATTAAAAAATAAACAAAAACTAACCTCAAAAACATAACCATATTTTAATCATGTGTGAAAGACACATAATGAAAATCAACCTCAGTTTGTTTTCAAAATACGGAAAATCACTCTTTCACGCTAAACTAGGCTCTGTAGAGAAAAATACTTTAAATAAAAGTTATAGATTTTTTAATTTCCTATAAATTTGATTATATACATGTTTGACGTAAAATGCGTACAGAGGCATCTTTAAAAAAATCTTTCAAATCGATCTTTAAAAAAATTCGATTTTTTTATACGTTTTCGTGGGAAAAAAAACAGGAAGTTGCTATTACCGCTAAACTAAACGTTATACAAAAAACCGTTTGAAATAAAAGTTGTAGAATTTTAAATTGTTTACAACTTTTATTATATAAATAAGTACATTTTTGCGCTAAAATGCACATTAAAGCTGCAATCTTAAAAAAACCAATTTTTTTAAGTGAAAACAGCCTCACCAAGAATTTCAACAGACATGGCGCCTACCCTATCTTGTAGTGTAGAGCATAAAAACTTTAGTAAATGAGGCAATTTAAAAAAAACGCAGGAGCCGTTTTTGAGAAAATCGCAAAATAGTGAAAAATTACACGAATAAACTACTACTGCCGGTTGACCGATTTTGATGAAAATGTTCGCGTCGGGTCTGGTAGTAGTATCTAACTTAGTAAGTTTCAAGTTCGTACGATGTTCCGTTCTTGAGATATTTTGTTCACAAACACACACACAGACCCTTGATCGCTAAAAACATGTTTTTGGGTTCGGGGGGGGGGTCTGAAAACGTGTAGATCCGGTGAAAACTCGATATGAAAACAATACCATCCTTCCTATGTATTCATAAAGGCAAGAGAAAGTAAAAAATGTGAACGGGCCAATCATCAATATTAATCCGAATTATTGACGCTGATACATAATTAATTTTATTATAGCAAGTAAAAGTTACTGCAGGCAAGAGTATCCAAAAGATATAGGGGAGACGGGTAGGTTCAGATTATCATCTGTTTTTATATTTTTGTAATAATAGTAGGCTATAAGCTTGTTCAGAGCAACAAGTTTCAGATATGCCTGAGTGACAAGGAATTGCAATAGGGACTGACGAACGAGAATGTCATGTCGAAGAGGATCGACTTTACGTGACACTAACGCATGCGTACTGATCACCAAACTTCAAGCACGGTCGAATTATGTTTTCGTTATAGATGGCTTAATACGTAGACTACTAATTGCGTCATCCATTAGGTTAGAATAAAATTGAAATTTTTACAAAATACGAGATTATATTTACGCCGTGCTTAGTAGCTACAATATCCCATTACAGCAGGCGAATAAATTTAAAAACACGTTTTATATTGTTATAGCTAACGTATCGGAGGCAATTTATTTATTTACGTTTAATCTACAACGTAATCCGATTGTTAAGGGATGATTACAGGAAGGGGTATGATAAAAGCGTTTTCAGGGATGGGAAAGAGGATATTTTATTCTGCTATTTTACGTCTCCTTTTAATCCGTTTTTATACAGCTATATTTTGCATTTTTTATTTCAACCCGTTTTTTACTTTCTCTTGCCTATATGAATATATAGGAAGGAAAGTATTGTTTTCATGTCGATTTTTCGAAATCGAGTTTTCACCGGATCTATACGTTTTCAGACCCCCTGAACCCAAAAAACATGTTTTTAGCGATTGGTCTGTGTGTGTGTCTGTGTGTGTGTGTGTGTGTGTCTGTGTGTGAACAGAATATCTCAAGAACGGAACATCGTACGAACTTGAAACTTGAAACTTAAGTTACATACCACTACCGGACGCGACACGAACATTTTCATCAAAATCGGTCAACCGGAAGTAGTAGTTCATTCGTATAATTTTTCAGTTTTTTGCCATTTTCTCAAAAACTGGTCCTACGATTTTTTTTAAAATCGCCTATTTTACTCAATTTTTTATTCTCTACAAGATAGGGTAGGCGCCATGTTTGCTGAAATTCTCGGTGAGGCTGTTATCACGTAAAAACGTTATTTTTTTAAGATTACGGCTTTAATATAAATTTTAGCGCAAAAACTTATATAATAAAAGTTGTAGAGAATTTAAAAACCTACAACTTTTATTTCAAACATTTTTTTGTATAACGCTTAGTTTAGCGGTAATTTGCGATTTTCTGTTTTTTTTCTCACGAAAACGTGAGAAAAATCGATTTTTTTAACATTTCGGCCTTAGTATGCATTTTACGACAAAAGTGTATATAATTAAATTTATAGAAAATTAAAAGATCTACAACTTTTATTTAAAGCATTTTTCTCTACAGAGCCTAGTTTAGAGAGAAAGAGTGATTTTCCGTATTTCTAAGCCAAACTGAGGTTGATTTTCATTTTGCGTCTTTCACTCATGATTAAAATTAGGTTATGTTTGTTGAGGTTAGTTTTTTGTTTATTTCTTATGTTTTATTACTAATGTTAGGTTTATTGTTAATTATTTGCACTGGCAAGAGAAAGTTGTGTGAGTGTTTCACACCAGATTTTTTCTGTTTCTTTTACCCTTAATTAAGTAACTTAACTTAAACATTTTTATAAACATAAGGACTAGCCGAAATGTTAACTTTTTTCAACCATACCTCGTTCTTTCCACCGGTAGAAATATTTTGATACATTTTTTGGAGATTCATTGTTGGATGAATCCTCGTTTAACGCGAAGAAAATAAATTTATTAAAACAAAAGATTTATATTTTAATACCTAATCTGTGTTCATTGCAATGTGTTTAATATATGAAGAATAAGGAACCCAATAGCTATGTCCACACTCGTGCGATGTAGCATGCGCTTAAAGACATATCATTTCACCTGTCCGCACTCGTTTGAAGAGCTTTGTTTTAAAGAAAACATTACGAATATTTTTTAACACTACACTAAATTAAAGCCTGTTCTTTCCTGCGTTGATTGGTTTGACTATGATTATTTTATTTTGAAACTACCCGGAGATGCAGCAATTTACGCATAAAGAGTACTCAGATTTTAGCCGGTTTTCCGTTAATGATGTTTTTAAACGTCCGTTACTCCGTCCAGGCTTTTCATAAAAGAACGGCGTTTAAGTACGTTGAAGATCAGAGTTTTCTCTATATGAACATTTTAAAATAGAAGTCTTATGTTCTATTTTAAAGTGCCGGCCATTTTTAAAAAAAAACTGTGTTGGTTTCACGTAAAGATAGGGAAATGATTTTTGGACTGAACCATGCATTTTTACAGCAGTATTCTGTCATGTATCGTATTTTGCATTTGTAAATAGAAATAGATATGTGGTGTTACTAGAAAATTCTATTAGCCTCTTGAGGAAACAGCTCTATAGCGGTAGCTATCCGCTCCAAGCAGTCGTTAAGAAATACAAACTTCTGTGTTTTTCCTGTTGCACCTCATTCCGTAGCTCATTTTGAATTATTTAAAGATGTTTTCATTAAACAAATATACGTTTTGTTTTGACATAATACTGTTGTGAAAATGCATGGTTCAGTCCAAAATTCATTTCTCTACCTTTACGTGGAGCCAAAAAAGCACTTTAAAAAAAAAATGGCCGGCATATTAAAAGGGAACATGAGAATTAACTTTTAAAATATTCATTCATATTATAGAAAAAAAACTCTGATCTTCAACGTAATTAAATGCCGATTTTTATGAAAAGCTCGGACGGAGTAACGGTCGTTTAAAAACCACATTAACGGAAAACCGGCTAAAAACTGAGTACTGTTTTGCGTACGTTGCTGGAGTTATCTCCGATTAATTTCTAAATAAAACAATCCAAACCAAACAATGCAGGAAAGAACAGGCTTTAATTTTAGTGTATTATTCAAAAATATTCGTTTTTTTAGATAAAGCTCTTCAAACGAGTGCGGGAAGGTGGTATGCCTCTGAGCGCATATGATGTAGCATGCTAAATCGGAAGTTAAAAAAGAAAGCGCACGAGTGTGGACATACCTAATGAGATCATGACAACGTGTACGACGTGTAAATGAGGTATAGTATTGTACAGACTCAGGCTGACCATTCCTGAGCGATCGATTTTGTAAAAAATCAATAAGTACTGTTCAATAGGTCAATACAATCTTTCATCATTGCAGTGAAAATGATAACCAACTACAATTTGAAATGTAGCCTACCCTCTGTAGCACAATTTTTTAATATCTCAACTCTCTTTCAACAGATGGCTTTAATCTTCCAAATTATTTAATGATGACATATCCACTAAAAAGCGTCCATTTCCACACATTTTTTTTGTAGAGCGTTCATTCTCCACTGCAGTAGGTACACTTTCTCCGAAGAAAACATAGCTTAAGAAAGTGTAATAAACGGAGCACACTTATATGAGAGACAATGATCACATTATGATTTTTTTTACAGTAATATAAATAACATTTGATAGGTAAGTAAGGAAAAAGGAAGCCTGAGGAACCAGAACTTTAGGGAAAAATAAGACACATTAGATTGAATAAGGACGTAGACTTAAAAAATATAGTTGCTGACAAGAACTTAATTTAGTTGCAACAACAATTATATTATTATTATAATATTCTTTCGAATACGAATGAACTACAAACTAAATGTGATCCACTAATCGAAAGAAACAAAGGTATACAAAGTATACAAAACCTCGTAAAGGCATTTAATGAACTTAAAAAAATTATCTAACAATTACGAATTATTTTATTGTGGAACACAAGTTTTTTTCACTCAGAAAACAACCTTAGTCCCAAATAACACAAATGATATCACTTAATTTGAAAAAAAGACAAGATTATATTTTTTCAGTTATAAAGAAAAATTAGAATAGACCAATGTAGCACAATGATTAAAACACTGGACTACATAGCTGGAAATACAGAGTTCGCTTCCCTGGTTAAAAATTGAGATATATTGTTAATCTCCTAAACTCACCTTAGTCTCTTACTTACTGCCGGCCGCATTGGCGCAGTTGGTAACGTGCTCGCCTCTCATCATGCAGTCTTGGGTTCGAATCCCATTAAGGCACGGCATATTTTCACACGTTACAAAAAAATCATTTCATTCTTCACCGTCTGCATTAGCAGTAATTGCAGAAAAGTCGGACGTTAAACAAAAAAAAATAAAAATAAATTAGTCTCTTACAACGCACCACCCAAAACTCCGTAATCATCATTCTAACAAGTACGATAAACGTGCTAAATGCGTTAATACTTTACACCAAAAGTGATCGATTTAAAATAACTAAAGACAGAAGAAGAAAATTCATGTATTGTTTTAATTAAATTGCAAACAAGGTAAAACATTAGTTTCGTCGTGCTGTGCTGTGTTAGTTTTTACGGTTGAAACCGCAGAATAAAGCGGTTTATTGGATTTCACTTAACAGTGCGGTACAACACCGAAAAAAATTGAAAAAAGACTGCTTGAAATAATAAATTACAGACTCTTGTATTTGTAATAGCTAACGCGATACCGAATCACGATCATTAGAAAGAATATATATAAAAAAAACCACAGATATAATCTAACAATAAGAAAAACATTAGTGTGGAACACAAGTTTTTTTTACTCAGAAATAACAAGAGGTGATATCACTTGATTTGAAAGAAGACAAAATTAATTTTTTTTTTCTGTTATAGATTAAAATTAGTACAGACCACCTCAATGTAGCGCAATTGTTAGAACACTAGACTAAAAAGCTACTACCTCCTAATAGTACAGATATGGAGCCAGTATAATGTGTAATTTTTTAACGATTTCTTTGAAATATAGAGATAACGACAGAATTTACTTTTCACTACAAATTAAATTCATTCTTAGGTTGCACAACTTTATCCTCCTAAAAATTTCGGTAATTAAAATCAAATTTTCAAAAATATAGCGTGAACACTTACACGACTATCTCTTGCCAAAGTAAATAATAAAACATAACTGACGTTTAATCATTAGTAAAAAATGTGAAATGAAAAACATAACTTAATTTTAATCATGAGTGAATAACGCAAAATGAAAATCAACCTTTCGTAGAACTTAAAATACGTAAAATCACAGATTACCGCTACACTAAGTCCGGTAGAAAAATTCTTTACATAAAAGTTGTAGAGTTTTTAATTTTCTATAGCTCTGATCATTACACTTTTGTCGTTAAATACATACTAAGGCCGCAATCTTAACTGTTTTTACTGATTTCTAAGAGAGAAATACGTATCAATAACTGAACTCATCATGGGGTCTTGGGTTCGAATCCCATTCAGGGACGGCCTATTTTCATACGTTACAAAAACCATTTTCAACCTTCACCGTCTGCATTAGAAGTAATTGCAGAACAGTCGGACGTTAAACAAAAAAAAAACTGACGCTTAACTAAGCGTTTTAGAAAAAATTGTTATAAATAAAAGTTGCCGGCCGCATTAGCGTAGTTGGTAACGTGCTCACCTCTCATCATGCGGTCTTGGGTTCGAATCCCACTCAGGCACGGCATATTTTCATACGTTACAAAAAAAAAACATTTCATCCTTCACAGTTACAACCCGACGTCGTCGCTAATGACCACTGTAGTTGATGCGACGTTAAATAAACATATAAAAAAAGCTGTAGTTGTTTTTAATTTTGTACAACTTTAATACACACTTTTACCCTAAAATGCATATTAAGGCCGCAATCCTAAATAAACCACTTTTTTACCACGAGTACGCAGCCGTCTTAAGAATTTCTGCAGACATGGCGCATACCCTATCTTGTAATCAATGAAAAATTGTATTAAACCAGGAGATTTACAAAAAAAAAAACTGTAGCAACAGTTTAAAAAAAAAATCGCAATGAGTGACTAATTGCACGAATAAGCTGCTATTTCGGATGACCGATTTTGATGACAATTTCGATTTTGATGACATGTTCGTATCGGGTCACCTTATGATACCTAAGTTAAGTTCCAAGTTTCAACTTCGTACGCTATTCCGTTCTTGAGATATATTGTTCACACACAGACAGACCAATTACTAAAAACATATTTTCTGGGTTCAGGGGGCCAGAAGAAAACTGGTGAACACTCGATTTCGAAAAATCGATATGAACACAATACTTTACTTCCCTATACATTCATATAGGACAAGAGAAAGTAAAAAGACACGAAAAGCAAATCGTTGAGAATTTCTACCAAATCTTCAGTCTTCTACTAATTCATCTAATTAATCTATTAAAACGAGTGGATCTGTCCAAGGCAGATAAATCTGAGAAAAAGTATTGTAAAAACAATAAATATAACCTTCACAAAATAGTTTTGTATAACGAACAATTGGTTCAACAAACCGAGAGAATACCAAAATGCCGATTTTCATGAAGGTTCTTCAGTACCGCTCAATAAAGACTCACGAAAAACACATTTTGCCTAATAATTAAAAAAAAATGTTGAATAACTTTTTAAGAAATCCGTTAACTAACGGAGAGAATTTCAGAATATGTTCCATTCACGGCTTCCAATAATATGGCTATAAGATTCTTTCACTTTTTCTCTGAACACCGAACAAAACATTTTCCTTTCGAACTAAAAAATAGTACCTTAAAACATTCGAAAATGCATTTCAAAATTGATGCAGACCTATATTAAATTAACAAGTTTCAAAATTTCATTTTATTATAAGCAACGTGTTTTAATTTAATTATGTCAAAAATATTAATTTAATTGCAAATTCAAACATTTCATTTAAATAACAAACATGTTATTTGCAGATTCAAATATGTAAATTTATTTTAAATTTACATAAAATATTGATTGGTACTGGGTCTGTTTAAAAGTATCATAACCAAATCAAACATGTTTAATTTATAATAATTTTATTAATTAAATCAGACGATACTAAATTAAAAATTCAGTTTGATAAATTATGCTGTTTTATTCACACGTTCAATCTCTTATGTTATTATTAATGAGTCAAAAAAGGCATTATGAACGCTTAGGGAATAATTTATTAAAATTTAGAATGGGTGGGATTAACATGTAACAAGCTTGTCTTATGCGAATAATTCGTTTATTCTGTTCTAAAGAGTAATTTTTTAGTTCTGTTACCCAATTGTTAATGTCTATTAATTTTTTCAAAGGGAAATTTTGTTTTGTGACTCGAAGTTGGTAGCCCTACTCAACCGGTATAGATACGGCAGTAAGTTGATTCTCGTTAAGCTGTGTAAAATTTTGTGCCGTTTCCGGTCGTGTTACGAACAGAATGTCTTTTGCCCTAGAACAATCGCGTGTTTTAATCTGGAGGCTGAAGCTCTTGGACTAATGGTACGCGATACGGATACAATTTCAATTTTTTTAGCAGCTTTCTGAACACTCGAATATGACAAACCAACTTGCAAAGAAAGTTTTCGTAAACTTTTCCGAGGAGAATTAAGCAATCTTGTTTTCACATTCTCTAAAACATAATCTGTCAAGAGTTTTTTAGTAGGTCGACTACTACGTTTTCTGTCACAAATAGTACCTGTCTCTCAAAACCGGTTAATTAGCCTAGAAATTGAAATTTTTTTGGAGAAGAAACACCAACAAATGTAATTTTAAAGGATTACTTTACACTCGCGTGCGATTTCGTACGTGAACGCCTGATCAGTCTTATTTATTCGTTTTATCAAGTAAAATAACCTTCCTATTCACTACCAGAAATTGTTACATTTTGTTTGTTGTTTTTTTTTTACTTTCTCTTGCCTATATCAATACATAGGAAGGAAAGTATTGTTTTCACGTCAATTTTTAGAAATCAAGTTTTTACCGGTTCTACACGTTTTCAGACCCCCTGAACCCAAAAAACTTGTTTTAAGCGATTGATCTGTGTGTCTTAGAACAGAATATCTCAAAAACGAAACATTGTACGAACTTGAAACTTAAGTTAGATACCTCTAGAAAACCCGACACGAACATTTTCATCAAAATCGGTCAACCGGAAAAAGTAATTTATTCGTGTTATTTTTCACCTTTTTGCGATTTTCTCAAACACGGCTTCTAATTTTTTTTTTTAAATGGCCTCATTTACTAAATTTTTTATGCTCTACAAGATAGGGTAGGCGCCATGTCTGCTGAAATTCTTAAAAAGGTTTTCTCGTAAATAAATTGTTTTTTAAGATTCCGACTTTAATATGCATTTTAGCGCAAAAATGTATATAATAAAAGTTGAAGAGAATTTAAAATTCTTAAAGTTTTATTTTACACATTATTTTCTATAACGTTTCGTTTAGCGGTAAATAGCGATTTTCTGTTTTTTTTCTCATGAAAACGTGTAAAAAATCGATTTTATTTAAAATTCGGCGTTAGCAAAAAAAAACCAGAATTTTTTTTTTAATTTCGGTAATTTACGATAAAAGTATATAAAATCAAATTTAAAGGAAATTAAAAGATCTAAGTTAAGTTAGTATTTTCATTTTGCATCGTTCACTCACGATTAACATAAGGTTATGATTTTTAGGTTAATTTTTTGTTTATTTCTAATGTTTTATTACTAATGTTAGGGTATATTGTTCATTATTTGCATTAGCAAGAGAAAATCATGTGAGTGTCTCACACCAGATTTTTTTGTTTATTTAAAGTCGTATCAACAGCTCGGTTATTACCGACTATGATCGGTTAAGAAACTGTAACAGCGGGTTTTGGCACGTAATAATTTCCAAACCCAAGCTGGGAATCGAAACCGCGTCATCCGCTTAGTAGACAGACAAGCGCGCTACGCCAAAGAAGTAGCCTCACAATAAATGTTACTTATTTAGACAGATACAGTTCAGCCGTTGTTAGTTTGCTCCCCTACTATCAACAAACAAAAGCCACCTACTACAGGGTGCACGCTAGAGTACGCGACTTTACGGATGTCGTATTCCTATTAAGTTAACTATTTTTTAAATAATAAGTACTTAAAGTTCTAAAAACATCAGTCATGATATGAGTAGGCCTAACAATTTCATTTTAAAAAATACTATTAAAAGTATTTTGTATTTAAATACTTTTAAAAGTATTTTGTTGTTACTTTTTAATCAGCGTGTACACATTTTGATATAAAGCGCATGCTCAGTGACGTCATTATTTGTTTACATTAGGAGCAAACTAAGAGAGGCTGGACTATAGAATAATTGTTAAATTTCTTATACCGGCGTGCTTCACGGGTGTAGAATCAATAAGTTGTTAAATTCAAATTTGCATAAGGATGGTAGACGGAACACGAATAGTTATTAAATAATATTAAACCCATACAGAGGAAAAACAAAGCAAGAAAGTAACCAAGCAAAGGCAGTGAAGGATAGCGAGAGAGGGGGGAAGAAATAGAGATAGAATGAGTGAGTGAGAGACAAGCAGATTTTATTAGATATAGTGTTATGACGTTAACTCAGTAATCACTTAGTGAAGATTGTCAACAACATATTGCCTTCACATACTTTGAAAGTTTTGGAAAGGATTCCCTAATGACAACTTTAGTCCCTACTTGCTAATCTCTTAGCCAAAACATTGTTTCCTACAGCAAAAAAAACCTCGTGTGAAACACTCACAAAATTTTCTCTTGCCAATGCAAATAATTAACAATATAACCTAACATTAGTAATAAAACATTAGAAATAAACAAAAAACTAAACTCAAAAAACATAATCTTATTTTAATCATGAGTAAAAGACGCAAAGAGAAAAATGCTCACAATAAAAGTTGTAGATCTTTTAATTTCCTATAAATTTGATTATAGACACTTTTGTCGTAAAATGTATACTATGGTTGAAATCTTTAAAAAAAATTGATTTTTTCGTGAGAAAAAATATCGCTAAACTAAGCGTTATAGAAAAAAAATGTTTGAAATAAAAGTTGTAGGATTTTAAATTATCTACAACTTTTGTTATAAACAATGCATACGAGTATTAAAGCCGCAAATCTTAAAAAAAAAAAAATTCTTCTATGAGAAAACAGCCTCGTATGCATTTACGACAAAAAATACATGATCAAATTTATAGGAAATTAAAAAACCTACAACTTTTATTTAGAGCATTTTTCTCTACAGAGCCTAGTATAACGTGAAATTTTCATTTTGCGTCTTTCACTAATAATGAGGTTAGTTTTTTGTTTATTTGTAATGTTTTATTACTAATTTTAGGTTATATTGTTAATTATTAACATTGGCAAAAGAAAGTTGTGTGAAGTTTCACACCAGATTTTTTAATTTAATAAACAATCTGCATTTCTATAATCAAGTTCATTATTTTCAAATAAGGTAATTCTCGTTAACATTAGTAACGGGTGATTCAAAAAGAGCGCCGGTTTTTAAACGGCTGGTAAATTTTTGTTTATCGGTTGGCAACATTGTTAGACCTCATTTCTATTTCGGAGAACATTCCGATTGACGATTCAGTTGTAGTTTCTCTTGTTCGCAGTGTAGTACTCTCGCAGTCTGTGTCTAACCATGGAGAAGTTTACTATTGCACAACGAGTGTTAATCGTTAAAACATTTTACCAGAGTGGAGAGAGCTATGCGGCTACTGTCAGGCGACTTCGCGGTACTCTAGGACGTAATGAAGCACCGAATGAATCAACAGTTCGCAGGCTCATGAAAAAGTTTTTTGAGACGGGTTCAACCGTCGACCTTAAAAGTTCTGGACGTCGTCGTTCTGGCTGAACTGAGCAGAACGTTGCGTTGGTTCGTGACAGTGTGGCTGTTAGCCCAGCAAAATCAATACGTCGCCGTTCTCAATAATTGGGTTTACGATGTTCTTCTGTACGGAGAATTCTTCGGTACGATCTCCAATATCACCCGTATAAAATTCAGTTGCTGCACGAGAAACAATGTTGTTGCTCCGTGAACGGTTCCAGGATCGCATCATTTCTCGTAATTACGACCATCAATGGCCACCAAGGTCGTGTGACTTGACGCCTTGTGACTTTCATCTTTGGGGTCATCTGAAGTCATTGGTGTATGCCAATAAACCCCGAAACATCAATGACTTGAAGGAGGAAATTCGACGGGTTATCGGGCAAATGGAAGTCGAAACTTGTCGTGCAGTAATATCCAATTTCATGGACAGAGTTGATGCGTGCCAGCGCAGTAGAGGAGGACACATGCATGACATCATTTTTCATACATGAAATCGGAAGGTAAGATGAACTTGTTGATGTATTTATTTTCAGTTTTTCAATAAAATAAATCTCTTAATTTGATATATCAAAACCAGCGCTCTTTTTGAATCACCCTATAGAAGCGTCTAGAAACAAAACCAGACATTCAGTAGGTAAATAAACTGAAACAGCCTACAGGGTTTTACTTTCTCTTGCCTTAATGAATATATAAGAAGGAAAGTAAGTATTGTTTTCATGTCGATTTCTCGAAATCGAGTTTTCACCGGATCTACACGTTTTCAGAACCCCTGAACCCAAAAAACATGTTTTTAGCGATTGGTCTGTGTGTCCGTGTGTGTGTGTGTGAACAGAATATCTCAAGAACGGAATATCGAACGAACTTGAAACTTAAGTTACATACCACTACCGGACCCGACACGAACATTTTCATCAAAATCGGTCAACCCGAAGTAGTAGTTTATTCGTGTAATTTTTCACTTTTTAGCGATTTTCTCAAAAACTGGTCCTACGATTTTTTTTAAAATCGCCTGGTTTATTCAATTTTTTATTCTCTCCAAGATAGGGTAGGCGCCATGTTTGCTGAAATTCTTGGTGAGGCTGTTTTCACGTAAATAAATTGTTTTATAAGATTACGGCTTAAATATGTATTATAGCGCAAAAATTTATATCATAAAAAATGTAGAGAATTTAAAATTCTACAACTTTTATTTCAAACATTTTTTTGTATAACGCTTAGTTTAGCGGTAACAGCGATTTTCTGTTTTTTCTCACGAAAACGTGAGAAAAATTGATTTTTTTTAAGATTTCGGCCTTAGTATGCATTTTATGACAAAAGTGTATACAATCAAATTTATAGGAAATTAAAAGATCTACAACTTTTATTTAAAGCATTTTTGTCTACAGAGCCTAGTTTAGTGTGAAAGAGTGATTTTCCGTATTTTTTAGCCAAACTGAGGTTGATTTTCATTTTGCGTCTTTCATATATGATTAAAATTAGGTTATGTTTATTGAGGTTAGTTTTTTTGTTTATTTCTAATGTTTTATTACTAATGTTAGGTTATATTGTTTAAATTATTTGCATTGGCAAGAGAAAGTTGTGTGAGTGTTTCACACCAGATTTTTTTTAGTATTTTGCTGATTTTTCTTCAACTGAAAGCAGTTTTTAAGTTGTTTTATTTAAGATAAATACAGGAAATTAAAAGTGACAAACATATTCATAAATTAACTTTGAAATATGGAGATGTCAGTCATTGCATCTCACCTTGTTAATTACGAGCAAAACGTCCATAGGGTATAAGAAGAATGAATTTTCAAACCGTCAACTTATAACGTCCGGAAGTAAAGGTAGGATTTATTTACTTTGTGCAATAATTTTTACTTTCTCTTGCCTATATGAATATATAGGAAGGAAAGTATTGTTTTCATGTCGATTTTTCGAAATCGAGTTTTCACCGGATCTATACGTTTTCAGACCCCCTGAACCAAAAAAAAACATGTTTTTAGCGATTGGTCTGTGTGTGTGTGTGTGAACAGAATATCTCAAGAACGGAACATCGTACGAACTTGAAACTTAAGTTACATACCACTACCGGACCCGACACGAACATTTTCATCAAAATCGGTCAACCGGAAGTAGTAGTTTATTCGTATAATTTTTCACTTTTTTGCGATTTTCTCAAAAACTGGACCTACGATTTTTAAAAATCGCCTGGTTTACTCAATTTTTTATTCTCTACATGATAGGGTAGGCGCCATGTTTGCTGAAATTCTGCATGAGGCTGTTTTTACGTAAAAACATTTTCTTTTTAAGATTGCGGCTTTAATATGCATTTTAGCGCAAAACGTTATATAATAAAAGTTGTAGGGAATGTAAAATTCTACAACTTTTATTTCAAACATTTTTTTGTATATCGCTTAGTTTAGCGGTAATTAGCAATTTTCTGTTTTTTTTCTCACGAAAACGTGTGAAAAATCGATTTTTTTAAGATTTCGGCCTTAGAATGCATTTAACGACAAAAGTGTATAAAATAAAATTTATAGGAAATTAAGAGATCTAAAACTTTTATTTTAAGCATTTTTTTGTATAGTGCCTAGTTTAGCGTAAATGAGCGATTTTCCGTATTTTTAAGCTAAACTGAGGTCGATTTTAATTTTGCGTATTTCACCCAATGTTTTTTGAGGTTAGTTTTTTGTTCATTTCTAATGTTTTAATACTAATGTTAGGTTTATTATTAATTATTTGCATTGGCAAGAGAAAGTTGTGTGAGTGTTTCACACCAGATTTCTGAATTTAATTTGACAAAAAGTGCAAAGAACTTTCAGTGATGAATGCCGTCAATCACAGTAATGACTTTTAGCACATGATAGCCGTCAAGGATTGTAGTACTTGTTAAATAACCGAAGGTTTATCTTTCTTTATTAATCACTGATCACCTCTGCGATAAGAGAGAGAGAGAGAGAAAGAGAGAGAGAGAGAGAGAAAGAGAGAGAGAGAGAAAGAGAGAGAGAGAGAGCGACTGTTTCATTAATCACCAGATTTATCACCTTCCAACGTCGTGTAATCCGTACCATTTAATCTTAACGCAGAGTCTACGAAAACGTAACTTTCATTTCATGACTATAGTATCACCTGTTCCCTTCTACGCATTATCCGAATGAAAATCCAACAACAGCTGTTCTAAAATACAACAAAAGTTTTAAAATCTGTACAAGAGAAATTACTTAAAAATTATTCAATACTAGAGATTTTAAGGTAGGCCTATTAAGAAGTTTAACGGAAAACTTTTTACTCTAGAACTTTTCAGTACGAATAAACAACAAAATAACTGTCTCACCTACATTATTTTTAACTGAACGAATTGTATAAAAACAACAAAGACACGTTTAATTCTTAGGTCAGGTCACAAGAGAATTTTCATAAAATAAATGGCATTAGGAAAAGAGTAAAAAGTTTTACGGGCACTTAGTGTGAATGAATCCAAGAAGAACTACCTAGAGTTTTTTAATATTCAAACCTGAAGATGTAAAACAATCACACGACTTTCTCTTGCCAATGTAAATAATGCCCTTTATAATCTAGTTCAATAACAACTACGTTGCCATCAGATTCCGTGAATACCAGAAGAGTATAAATTTACAGAGGTTCCAATTTCAAACTAGTAAACAATGTAAAAAGAAAAACAACCTAATTTTAATCATGAGTGAACGACGCAAAATGAAAATCAGCCTGTGTAAGAAGCAAACTATGAAAAAATCACTATTGCCTCTAAACTAGGCTCTGCAGAAGAAAATGCTTGAAATAAATGTTGCAGGTTTTTAATTTTCTGTAACTTTGATGATACTCATTGTTGCTGTAAAATGTATCTGTGCGACCTTCCTGGCCCATATACCCAATCCGCATTTGATCGGTACGGAAGGCACAGTAAAAAAACCATAAATACACCAGGTAATTGTTGCAGACCAAAAAAAACAAATTATTAAGCAAAACAAGTAATTTTAATTTATTTTTAAAAAATTTTTACTAGGTTAGACTGACTAAAATATTTATAATAAACAGGTGAGACATAATTAAAATTTACCTTTAAAAATGTTTACAAAAAAAAATACAATGCGCAAAAGGTACAGAGTAATTTCAATCATATTATGTTGGTCACAAGTAGACAATTTTCTTGGAGGAAAACTTTCAAAATTACAAATTAATAAAATTACTAAAATTGCATGAGTTTTAGATTATACTTCTTACAAAAGATAGGTTGGCAAACAAAAAAAAAAAGATTCCAAAAAAAGGAAACACCATCTTAACCAAATTAGCAAAAAGTTGAACATAATATTTGCAAAAAAATATTAAAGTAATTTTACCAAAAGACATCATAAGAAGTTAAGGTTATAAATTTACAATCAAATAAATGTCAACCAAATTGCTGACAAAACTTTTAGTATTCACCAAATCAAGTAAAATAACATTATCAATAGTGATTTGTTTAAAAAATAATTAATATATTTCAAAATTTTTGAATATATCATTTGTCCAAAACAAAAAATGCAACAGAAATAGGAAAGAAGTTCCAACAAATTCTTTAGTGAAATCCCCGAAGGAGCCACGGTCTGGGGCAGAACTACATCCCAAAGAAATCTTAAGGTTTCTAGAAGAATAGGGTAACCATTTTCTCTTCAGCTTCCTTTGCCAGGAAAATAATAAATAAAATTCGTTACTTATAATACATTTCTGAACAAATATAAGAGACTATACAATCTTTACCAGCTACCGAACAAACTCCATCAGGAATTTTCAGTGTGATTAACTGCTCAGTCTAACCTCATAATGAATATAAATCTCCAATCACCATACCAGAACCATTTTTAAAAAGGGGATAACGAAGGAAACTGCCCATAACAGACAGGTGGAGTGTCAAATTATTTACACTCAATCTGTTCGTTGCAGGGCTAAAATAAATAGTTCTGTTTCTTATCACATGGTCAGCCAATTAAATGACTGAATCATTTAAGAACAGAAGAGGTAGAGGTGTAAAAGACACTAATCAGAGTTATCTCCTCTGAAAGTAATGAATTTCATTATACAGCCAGACCCTGTGGTGAAGGAAGTGAAAGTGTCATTTGCAGAGTGGAAAATATGTGCTTTTCAGAGGGCCCGGCATGCTGATAAGCGTACTTTTCCACTCAGTGAGGAAGGCAATGGTAAACCACCTCACTCCTCGTTTTACTTAGTAAAACCTCTACAGGTTAAAACCAGCCTTTTGGCTGATGACCTAAACAACAACGAAGGAAAACATTGCCTTGCGCTAAAAGCAATAAATAAAAAACGCGATTAAATAAGACTATAAAACGTTAACAAAATCATAACAAGCACAAGTAAGTACAGTTACATCACGACACACAATGGCCACGAATCAAATCGGCACGGACACAAGCCAAGCTCGGCGAAAATGCCGGCAGAGGTCAACAGCGTACAGACGACAAGAATCCAGACCCAAAGGGCGGCAACACAACCAAAAATTAAAAAAACAACATGTAACAGCAGTTAAATCTGAAGGCCGCAATCTTAAAAAATTCATTTTTTTCTACGAGAGCACAGCCTCGTTAAGAATTTCAGCAGACATATCGCTTACCCTATTTTGTAGAGCATACATAATATAGTAAATGAGGCGATTTTTTAAAAAAAACGGAGAAGCTGTTTTTGAAAAAATCGCAAAACAGTGAAAAATGTCACGAATAAACTACTACTTCCGGTTGACCGATTTTGATGAAAATGTTCGTGTCCGGTCCTCTAGTTGTACCTAATTTGAGTTACAAGTTTTAACTCCGTATGATGTCCCGTTCTCGAGAAACTTTGTTCACACGCGCCCGCGCACACACACACACACAGACATACCACCACCAATCACTAAACATGTTTTTGGGTTCAGGGGGTATATCCGGTGAAAACTTCTTCATGTCAATTTTTCGACATGAACACAATACTTTCCTTCCTATATATTCATATAGGCAAGAGAAAGTAAAAACAGAGCCATTTAAAAATTTCTCCATTTTCTAAAATAGCTTACACCAAAGTTAAGTAGCTAATATCAAACGTTATTCAAGCCGCTATTTTTAAAAAGAATACTAAAAGATGATTTTCATACATCAAACTTTTTCACTCCCTTTTTATCAACAACTAAAACGATTTCAAAATCGAGTTTGACGTTCAATGAAATTAGGTAGTTAACTTTGCCCATAACTTTGAAGTGTTAAATGAGCGCCTCAAGTCAGATAAAAGTTTTCTATCTGAAAAGTTCCTATTTCAATATGTTTGAATTTTATTTACAATTTATAAGGATTTATAGAACACCAATAGCAGTTGCACCCGTGCTACACACATTGATAATTTCTATCCTCACAAAATAGATAACTATTTACATAAAAACACATGAATATAATCTACCTTTAGATTATATTTTTATAAATAAACTCCTCTAATATCAGTTACAAAACTATAAAAACTCGAGTTTGAAAGAAAGTTGTCGGAAAACGGCTAATCGAATATTAGTGAACTTAACACCAAAATTTAGCTTTTTTAAATCTGCTTTAATAAAACCAAAGGAAAAATTTTTGAAACGGTTTTAAGTTGATTGTTATTGCTGTTTGAAGGAAAAAAGTACCCGTTTTTTAGCCTAATTTCCTGTAGCCCTACTTTGAAGTCGTGTAAAATCAGAACGGGTCATCTGGTTTCAGGAGAATGTACAACAGTTCTTTCTAAAGAACTCTGAAAAATCCCAAATTCAAAGATCAATTTTTTATGAAGCTGTCGTTAATTTTTCGAAGTAACTTTTTCTTTTAAACCCGAAATCCGAACAACTTGCAAATTATATCATTATTTTCGTCATTTTAACTGTACTCAAATTCTGAAAAGTATTACAATACAAATTTGATGGTAGACATTGCAAGAATTTTTTTAAATGTGGATTTGTTTACTTAAAAGCTACAACGCGGAGCGGTTTAAATATTCTTTCTACCGATAACGGAAGGCTCGATATCACGCAGCGTTGCCAAACGTCACCCTTAGTTCCATCAAGTCTATCTTATTGCATACGAATATTCTAATATGAGAATCTAGAACTAGGGTTTTCATGTGCTACAGAGTGATTTTTTAGTCTTGTTACCCAATTGTTAATGTCTGGTAATATTTTTCTAAAAAAAATAAATTTTGTTTTGTGACACAAAGTTGGTAGCCCTACTCAACCAGTATGGATATGGCAGTGTGAGTTGATTCTCCTTGAGCTGTATAAAATTTTGTGCTATTTCCGGTCGTGCTACGAACAGAATGTCTTTTATCCTAAAACAATCTCTTGTTTAAATCTGGAGGCTGAAGCTCTAGAACTAATCGTATGTGATACGGATACAATTTCAATTTTTTAGCAGTTTTCTGAGCACTCGAACATGACAAATCAACATGCGAGGAAAGTTTTTGTAAACTTTTCCATGGAGAATTGAGCAATCTTTTTTTCACATTCTCTTAACGTCATCTGTCAAGAGAGTTGGTCGACCACTACGTTTTCTGCTGCAAACAATATCTGCCTCTAAAAATCAGTTAGTTAGCCTAGAAATTGACTAGAATAGAGTGGAGGAACACCAAAAAATTTAATTTGAAATGATTCTTTTACACTCGCATACGATTTTGTAGCAAAATATTGTTCAAGAATGAAAACCCGTTGTTCTAGGGTAAAAGACATTCTGTTCGTAACACAACTGGAAACAGCACAAAATTTTACGCAACTCAAGGAGAATCAACTCAAACTGTCGTATCTATACCGGTTGAGTAGGGCTACCAACTTTGTGTCACAAAACAAAATATCCCTTTCTTAGAAAAAATTACCAGGCATTAACAATTGGGTAACAGGACTAAAAAATCACCCGGTATAATTATGAAATAAAAATAAAAAGGGAAGTTAAGTTAAAAACCGTTTAAGCTGTAAATCAGTATTATAATAATCGTAATACGTGAAACACCTGACGCTTAACTAAGCGTTGTAGAAAAATATGTTTAAATTAAAGTTACACATTTGCACGAGAGCACAGCCTCCCAACATTTCACGAGATATACTTAATTCATCTTGTAGAGAATAAAACATGTAGTAATTTTTTTCTTAATTCTTAAAATTATGTAGGGTACGTTGCAATCTGTTAAATTCAGAACAATAAGCAACCCCATGACCCAATGAGATGAGGATGATGTGTATGACCTGTAAATGAGGTGTAGTCTTGTACAGACCCAGGTTGACCATTCCTGAAAGAGTACGGTTAATTGAACCCCTACCATCAAAGTACACCGGCAACCACTGTCTAGTATTCAAATCCGTATAAAAGTAACTAGGATTTGAATCAGAAACCTTCGTCAACAAAATCAGCTGTTAAACAGCTGACTCACGGCGACGACTTTACCTCTAAACCAACCCGGTGGGTCATGCAGTAAATGAGACAATTTAAAAAAACCCAAATGAACTGCTTTTGAGAAAATCACAAAAAAGTAAAAAAATTGCACGAATAAACTATTGCAATCGGTTGACCGATTTTGATAAAAATGTTTGTGTCGGATCCCTTAGAACCTTACATACTTAATTTCTAAGTTTCAACTTCGTACAAAAGTCCGTTCTTGAGATATTTTGTTCACACGCACGCGAGCGCACTCAGACCAATAAATAAAAACATGTTTTTTTTGGATTCAAAAATCCTTAAAAAGTGTATTTTTGGTGAAAACTCTATTCCGAAAAACTACACGAAAACAATTCCTTCCTTCCCAATAGTATATTCATATATGGAGGGCAAGGGAAAGAAAAAACAGTCAATATATACTGGCCGACATAAGTTATTACATAAAGCAACCCAAGTGAATGGTTTTGTAGTGTAGAATATATAACAGAATAAGAGATTTATAACCATTTTCTGATATTGTTGAAATGGAAATGTTAAGATTTGATATATTTCCTGGCCATTCAGTATTTACAATATCGGTATTGCAATATTTTATTCCAGTATTGTGTATAATAGATTTCTATATCAAATCAACCGACTGTCGTCACTACAATACTTTTTTAACTTTCCAATATATGTGCAAGGAGAAACGGTTACAGCATGAACAGTTCAATAAAAAATCATCGGAGAGAATTTTGGACATTTCTAAAGTCTATTATTTGTAAAAATACGAGGTGTGGCTATCAAATAACGAGACTGACGTTGTAAAAAATTTATTTTAATTTTATACATAATCAGTTATTGTCACATTCAATATACACTCCTTCTCTATCCCTACATCGCTCCATACGAATTTTCCATTGTTAGAAACAGTGCTGGAAGTCATCTTCTTTCAGCTCCTTTAGGACACGTCCCGCTTTCTCTTTTACAGCTTCCACAGACTCAAATCTTGTTCCTTTTAATGCAGATTTCATCTTAGGGAACAGGTAAAAGTCACATGTTGCAAGATCTGCTGAATAAGGTGAATGTTCAAATACTAAGATGCTGTACTTGGCTAGGAACCTCGACAGAAAACGCGGAATGAGCTGGCGTACTGTCTTGGTGGAGAACCCATGATTTGTCCTTCCACATTTCGGGGCGTTTTTTCCTTACTCTTTGACGTAGTTTAGAAAGTAGCTCAAGGTAGTAATATTAATTAATTAATTGTTTGACCTTCAGGAACACAGTGAAGGTACACAATGCCATAGATATAAAAAAAAACCAATCATCGTTGCTTTAAATATTGACTTGCTCATTCGACCTTTTTTGGCTCTCGGTGAAGTTCGGCTCTTCCAGTGCATGGATCGGCGCTTCGTTTTCGGATCAGAAGTAAAAAACCACGTTTCATCACATGTTATTATCTTCTACCTGTTCCCTAAGGTGAAATCTGCATTAAAAGGGACAAGATTTGAGTCTGTGGAAGCTGTAAAAGAGAAAGCGGGACGTGTCCTAAAGGAGCTGATAGAAGATGACTTCCAGCACTGTTTCCAACAATAGAAAATTCGTATGGAGCGTTGTAGGGATAGAGAAGGAGTGTATATTAAAGGTGACAATAAGTGATTATGTATAAAATTAAAATTAAATTTTTTACAACGTCAGTCTCGTTGTTTACTAGCCACACCTCGTACATCACTGAAAGTTAAATAATTACCTACTCAAACTTTGAAAATATTAAGACTTAACCTAAATGAAATACTGATTTTTCTTTGTTATAAAAATAATATACGATAATTTTAATTCAAACGATAAATTTCTACGAGTATATAAAAAAAACTGTGTTGCTTTACAACGCGTAGAAAACATTGAGGTCAAGTGGAAATTCACGAGGAGTAGAGTTCACGACAAAAATTTTTAACAAAGACTGCCAAGAGCAACTAAGAAATCTGAACTTTTGTTAAGAGAAAGGAAATTACAAAACAGTAGAATAGAATAGCAATTATGTTAAAACTTTCGGTACTAGCCTATAAGATTTCAAGAAAATGAATATGGGGATCGTTATTGAAGCGTAACAAATTGAAAAACTGATCGCAAAAGAGGGGGAGAAATAGATAGTGAGGGGGAAATATTTATAAAGATAAAAATAAACAAAACGATAAAGAATAGTGAAGAGGGAAATTGTTTTTCAGAGATCCTCGGGGAATTTTTCAGCGTTACAATGAACATTATTCTTTCGTATAGAATAATGATAAATAAACATTCATAATGCTTAAATGAAAGCCAGGAAAAGCTTTTAACACAAAACAACTGAACACAGTAAAAACCAAATGCGTATACGTACTATTACGAAACAATGGTGGATGCCAGGTCATAAAAAAGAGATATATATTATTATATTAAAAATAAACAAAGTTCATTACAACAGTTCAAAAAAGTAAACACATCAAATTCATTACATTTTCCTTCTTTTTCTTTTTAAAAAATCTTGTACGTTAAAAAGAAAACCATCATTTATCATACACAGTAACAAAAACAAATCGCAAACAAGTAAAATTTTCTGACAACATACAGGCCGTAAGTAAAAATACTGACATCAAAATATGAAATTATAATGAAAATATTACATACAAACATCACGATGATGTACAATTTTCTTCACATGGTCGAAATTAAAACATAGAGCGTTCTTTAATTATTACGTTTTAATAAACAGTCCAACCTCGATTATCCGGGCTGACCTCCAGCTACACCACCCCGGAAAATCAAAATCCCGGTTAATCCGAATCCACAGAAAAATAAATAAGTTTTGGTTCTTAAGATTGGTCAATTTGGTTTTAATAATTTTTAATTTCTCTTAGCTATATGAATATATAGGAAGGAAAGTATTGTTTTCATGTCGATTTTTCGAAATTGAGTTTTCACCGGATCTACACGGTTTCAGACCGCCTGAATATAGTACGTTAGTACCTATGAATGCCCATATACTGTATATATATATGTATGTATGTATGTATATTATATACATAATATATATAAGTATGTATGTATGTATATTATATAGGAGTGTACGCGCGCGCGCACGCATGTCCCGAACTTACTTTCAGATATTACCACAAAATACCAGTAATTTTTTTACGACACGTAAATCCTGCAATCTTTGTAAAACCGTGGAAAATCACAAAAAATTCAGTACTGATTGCACCATATTATAAGTTTTTCCAATATATATTATACGTACAATTATACATAATGAGCCTTCAGAAAATCAGGAATACAAGAGTTGCGGCGACGCCTACAATAATTATGTTACATCAAAAGATATTTTCCCTGTCGCGACCGCAAAGTTACTTTTGCTTCGGCGCCGATGCAGGTGTTCCCATTATCACGATCCCAGATGATCATGACCCCGGTAAATCCGAATCCCGGATAACCGAGGCCCAGTTGTGTCAGTACAGATATTTTTGCGAGCTTCATTTCAAACATTTTTGAGCGGTACGTGTCCTTAAGGAGCTGACAGAAGACAGATGACTTCCAGCACTTTTTCCAACAATGGAAAATTTGAATGGAGCGTGTTAGGGATAGAGAAGGAGTGTATATTGAAGGTGACAAGTGATTATGTAAAAACTAAAAATATTTTTTTTACAAAGTCAGCCTCGTTATTTAATGGCCACACCTCGTATACCAAAAAACCATTAATGAATTATGTACCTATTCTATAGGATGAATCTAATGACACTATTTTTGTGTCGGAATTCCTAATTTGATCTCTTGATTCCTGTTTTGGGCTACTTCCCGGTCGAAACCGGAATTTAAAACCCAACTATACTCGCAAACATTTTGTGTAAGTTACGATTTAAATCCCCTCCTAGTGAGTACAAGACCTTGACGTTGGTGGAGGGGCTTGTGTGCTCCTTTGACCCGGAGAGCTATGCCGGCGGTAGTGTAACTACTGGCAGAGCCTCCCAAGCCGGACAGGTCGAAGGGTAGGAGCTAGACAAAGAAGTACTCTAAGCAATGCTGCTGCCTTGTAGATGTGGTATTGATTTATTAAAGGCTGAGGGAAGAAAACCCTGAAAGAAAATTGACCGGTCCTCCTGGTAGGGGGTTCGATCGATGGGCCTGCACCCCGTTATCTGTAAAAATTACCTCACGCAAAAAATCCCATAAACTTGCCTCGGAAAAACAGGACTGGAATCTCGGAAAAACAAAAAGGACATACCAAACAACGAATAGAAATCTTGTGGAGGGGGACTGGATGAACCGAGAGAGATGGCAGATGGGATGCGAGAAACGGCTGGAGCTGTAGATCAAACTCGCTTATATATATAGGATTTAAATAAAAAATTAAATAAATTCTTCGTGGGACACCCAGTATTAAAAAAAGGGCAAAAAAAGTAAAAATAATGGCTTATATTGTGGAAAACAAATAGAATTAACCTTTTGTGAATATAATTACTTGATAACCAAACATTATAAAATACAAAACAAAAACCTTGTAGTATTAAGACAATGTAGATGAACAAAAGAAAATACGCGTTATTTGAGATTATAATAAACATATTAGAAGGGAGCGGATGAAGTGATAGAAGAAAGGGAAGAAGAACGTACGCAAGATTAACTGATTAATATGTCCACCCCACCCTCTAAACGAATCTAACACCGTTACCCGAATAAAAAGGAAAAATGGAAGGAAAGCGCATCATTTAATAACTAGTGAGAGAAAAATGGCAAACAAAGAATCCTCATACTCCTCCAGCCGAGTACCTCAAACCCTCTTTAACAACATTTACCTTCCACTCTTTTTTATTCGATAAGCTAAACTAACGTAACGGTTTTATATAGAATAAAAAAAGTGCCGTTAAGTACGGGGGTTTATTTATAACAACACTGTTACCATAGCAACCCAAATTACTAAACTTAAATTTATTTAATAATACCACATGTAATAAAAGGTAAACGATAGGCTGGTTAAATAAAATAACTTAAATAAATGGTTTTATAAACAAGGCGGCCCAAGTAATTTTCATTTTAAGTATGTTTTATAAAGGGAAACTTCTTTCACTTTCTGTGCTTCAGTATAACTTGGATAATTCGAATAAACTGATACTCCCATTGAAAAGCTTATTAAATTTTTATTAAAAAATGGTATGCCTAATTCGAAGTTTAAAAATATGTAATTTGGTTAATTCGAAGTTTTTCAAAGAAAGACAATAAATTTTCTTTACTAAGGTTTTTGTAGACAGGTAATAAAATTTTTACCTACTACGTTTGGGTTGAAAACGGACATCATTAAGTTATTAATGCGTAAGTAGCCTGATCTAGAAAATTCCAGTCTGTACGCCGTAAACGCTTTGAACATTGTTAGGCTATGTCCTAACTGGAGGATGATCGCGCGAGTGGGCGATTGCGATGATCGCTGGATCGGACGATGAAACAAATCAAACGTTCAGTAATGTAGTTAGATGTCCTATTTGAACTTTAATTGGGCTCGCGCGATGGAAGTTTGGTTTGTTTCGATATCGCGTCCCGTTCATCGGTCCGTCCCTTACTAAACAACCCTATAAAAAGGAGGGGATGTGGCCTAATCTGTTACTGACTTCATGCAATCAACAAGACGAGAAATAATCGTCTAATCGCCTGATCGCTCGAAAATAAACAAGTTTGTTTTTAATCGCGCTGTCGTACGTTTTGAGAAGATGGATTTGGAGGAAAATTTGATTAATTTAGTGCGTATGAACCCAATTTATGGAATAAACGAAGTGGGAGTTATAACAACCGAGTAAAAACTGATCTTATTCGGGACAGCGTGGCTGCGCAGTTTGATAAAGCAAGTAACTACAAAAATTGCATCTTAATTTTTATTTCATCCACTTTTTGTTTTCATTACCAGTTGCTTTCTTCAAACAATACCAAGTGACGTGCAACATTACGATTAATAAATGATGTCATAAATGCCTGTGATGTATCGTCATATCATGTACCTACACACAGTCAAAATTTATACTTGGACAAGCATAATGTTTTACTACAAATATATAAGAATGTTTGATATATAGGCAGATATAAACTGCCCGAGTTAAGATCGGCTTTGATAGACTTTATTAATTTGCTTTCTTGTATTTTGGGTCACTTCTTCAAGAAGTGATGAGCAATAAAAATTTCCTAGCAGAAACGCCGCATCTTCGCTTTTAGACGTCATTTCACCTTAAAAAACCGGAACTGGTTTTTAGAAAATGGTCCCAAAATGTTGCTCTGATCGGACAAACTACGTTTGGTCGTGCGAATAAGCGTTCAGTTTAGGACACCCATTTTCATCGCGCGATTTAACACGCGATGTGTGAATAGGAAAAAAGCGATTTATCAGAGTCTCCTGATATCCGAACAGTTCCTAGACTGATTTTAATCTACTGTGTATCGAAAAAAGTGCAACATCAATTCTAATGCATACTATAATTTCAGCAACCGGTTCAAACGAAAAACTGTAAATTAGATTCGAGGTTTTAAGCCATTAAAATTTTAAGAAATATTATTAAACAGATAAAAAATTCTAATATTACTTTAAGTTATAATACAATATAGTAAATTCTAATTCTAATTTATGGAAAATTCATGACGGGTTGTCAGTTAAAGTGCGTGTTAACCGACAGACATCCAATTATTATAATAGCCCTTTAATTAACAGTAATAACTCCCAAGTTGAACTGAAGAGGCTATTAAAAATCACTTAAATATTCGAGGCGAAATTTTCAGACACAATAAAACGAAAATTAACCACAATAAAACACGGTCAATAAAAATACTTTATACACATTTTAATATGACATATGTATAAAAATATGTGTAATATTAAAAATGTAGATGTACGTACAAGAAAAATACTAAATTTTATTACAAATTCCTATGAATATTAATATAACAACCGTACTTATTTATTACACGTTTAACATGAGCTTCCACAACTCATATTATTTATATTAATAAAACACAAGAGATCGGTCGTGCACTAATAAAATGTCGCTTAAAATGATAACTTTAATGTAAAAGCACTAGAAATATTACATTTTAAACCAATTAAAGTGATATAAATTATTCCATTAACTATATGCATAACAATTAAAGAATTACGAAAACCAAATTATTTTTACAACGATTATGGACTTCATAACAGACAAGTGGAATGTCAAATTATTTACACTCAATCTGTTCGTTGCAGGGCTAAAATAAATAGTTCTATTTGTTAGTTCTTACACTTACAACTTTGTTGTTAGTTCTTATCACATGGTCAGCCAATTAAATGACATACATTTAAGGACAGAAGAGGTATAGTTGTAAAATACACTAATCAGAGTTATCTCCTCTGAAGGTAATGAATTTCATTATACAGCCAAACCCTGTGGTGAATGAAGTGACGATGTCATTTGCAGAGTAGAAAATATGTGCTTTTCAGAGGGCCAGGCATGCTGTTATGCGTACTTTTTCATGCAGTGAAGAAAGCACTTGTAAACCACCTCACTCCTTGTTTTAATTAGTAAAGCCTCAAGAGGTTCAAACCAGTCTTTCGGCTGATGACCTAAACAAATAAAATTCAGTATTTTCCTTTAATTAATTATATAGGTAATATATAATTTACCTATAACTGGCAGGTGGAGTGTAGGCCTAATTATTGGCACTCGATTTGCTAGTTCCAGGGCTAAAAAAATAGTCGTGTTTCTTATCACATGGTCACCCGACTGAAGTATTGAAGGACACAGAAATAGAGGTGTGAATGAATCCTGAATCCTGGTTGAGAGGGCTAAGAAGCCCTATGATGGCGACATCGTGTTAAGGAACACCTGGTCGCTCGGGGAACAATATAACAGAATAACTGCAACCTCAAGAAATTCAGGGGGAATTTTATAGTTTAAATAGGAAATAGGATTCTGGTTCGTGGGACATTGGAACTGGGACTTGAAAGGAGGTAATTTATTTTTAGAAGTTATTTGTGGAAAATTTAAATTAAGGGACAAGTGGGTTTAAGAGCGGCTCTTTTATTTTATTTTATTTTTCAGTGGCCTTTTTTCAGTTTTGTGGGAGGCCTATTATCTTGGTGAGGGGAAGGCATGCATTTTACTGAACGTGGACTAAAGGTATAATTTAAGGTAGGGGTTAGTTTATGATTTCAGGGGAGACGGAAAGGGTAGAGTTTGGCATAATCACCGGCCTTTTTATCTTCTGAGTGTTTATTAATTTAAAATGGCGGCTCTTTTCACCGTAGTGGAGTGATTATGCATAGGAACATGGAGACAACTACCAACTGGGGGGAGTGAGTCATACAAGTAGGAGGGGCATGGGCAAATAAGAGGAATACAGGGCAGAATAAAAATGTGGCAACTCTAAATTTTGTTAAGTGGGTCATACTAAAATTTAGATAAAGTCGTGGAATGGTAATGGGATAGAGACTTCAGGTGGGTGTGGGCGTCGGTACAAGTCCTGAATGATCTAGTAGAGGTGTAAGAGACACTATTCAAAGTTATCCTCTCTAAGAGTAATGAATTTCATTAAACAGCCAGACTCTGTGGTGAATGAAATGAAGGTGTCATTTGCCGGGTAGAAAGTAGATGCTCTTCAATCAAATGGCCGGGCATCTGATAAGCATATTTTTCCACTCAGTGAGGAAGGAAATTGTAAAGCACCCTACTCACTCCTCATTTTATTTAGTAAATCCCCCAGAACAATGATTCCAAAAGTGACAGGGGGCGCCTTCCCCCAAGGAAGGCGTACAAGCCAAGAAGTGGGTGGGACTTCGCCGTCCGCAAGTTCAGAGCTGATTCACGAGACGAGTTTAAGCATCTATTAAAAAGTGTAACCCAGTATAATACCACAGCAAGCGCTGCGATTGTATTTACCTTTTTCAAGCAAAAATATTTGCGACAAACCATTTACAGAACTAGTTGCAATACAGACAAGGTATCGGCGCAAACTAAATGTTGCAAATGATTCACGTTGTGCCCTTAATAATCAACCAAGAATAAGGAATCTTGTAAAAAAAAAAAGTTCAAGGTCATAAAATTCACTGATTTAGTTTGTTAACTCGTTTAATTTCATAAATCTGGTGTGAAACACTCGCACAACTTTCTTTTTCCAATGCAAATAATCAACAATATAACCTGAGAGACGCAAAATGAAAACCAACCACAGTTTAGCTTAAAAATACGGAAAATCACTCTTTCACGCTAAACTAGCCTCTGTAGAGAAAAATGTTTTAAATTAATGTTCTAGATCTTTTAATTTCCCATAAATATGATTACACTTCTGTCGTAAAATGCATGCTAAAGCTGAAATCTTAATAAAATTGAGATTCATGATGAATAAAATTGATAATTCGTGTCGGGTCCTCTAGTGGTATCTAATTTACGTTTCAGGTTCGTACAATGTTCCGTTATTGAGATATTTTGATCACACGCGCGCGCGCGCACACACACACACACTAATCGCTAAAAAAAATTTTGGGTTCAGGGGGTCTGAAAACGTGTACATCCGGTGAAAACTCGATTTCGAAAAATCGACAGGAAAACAGTTCATTCCTTCCTATAAATTCATATAGGCAAGAGACAGTAAAAATAAAAAATAAAAAACAAAAACACAGTGATCAATCGCACTGATTTATTTTGTTAACTCGTTCAATTTAAAAAAAGAAAAATTAAAAAAATTCAAGATCATCCATCTTACTGATTTATTTTCTTAACTCATTCAATTTAAATTTCAACTTCTAACGTAAAAAAAAAAATAGAAAATAAATGTATGGTTATTCGATGTAATACTTGTTTTTTTCCTTTTTACTTTCTCTTGCCTCTATGAATATATAGGAAGGAAAGTATTGTTTTCATGTCGATTTTTCAAAATCGAGTTTTCACCGGATCTATACGTTTTCAGACCCCCTGAACCCAAAAAACATGTTTTTAGCGATTGGTCTGTGTGTGTGTGTGCGCGCGCGCGTGTGTGTGTGTGTGTGTGAACAGAATATCTCAAGAGCGGAACATCGTACGAACTTGAAACCTAAAACTTAAGTTACATACCACTACCGGACCTGACACGAACATTTTCATCAAAATCGGTCAACCGGAAGTAGTAGTTTATTCGTGTCATTTTTCACTTTTTTGCGATTTTCTCAAAAACTGGTCCTACGATTTTTTTTAAAATCGCTTGATTTACTCAATTTTTTATTCTCTACAAGATAGGGTAGGTGCCATGTTTGCTGAAATTCTGGGTGAGGCTGTTTTTACGTAAAAACAAAGTTTTTTTAAGATTACGGCTTTTATATGCAATTTAGCGAAAAAGTTTATATAATAAAAGTTGTAGAGAACTTAAAAACCTACAACTTTTATTTCAAACATTTTTTTTTATAACGCTTAGTTTAGCAGTAATTAGCGATTTTCTGTTTTTTTCTCACGAAAACGTGAGAAAATCGATTTTTTTTAAGATTTCAGCCTTAGTATGCGTTTTATAATAAAAGTGTATATAATCAAATTTATAGAAAATTAAAAGATCTACAACTTTTATTTAAAACATTTTTCTCTACAGAGCCTAGTTTAGCGTGAAAGAGTGATTTTCATTTTGCGTCTTTCACTCATGATTAAAATTAGGTTATGTTTATTGAGGTTAGTTTTTCGTTTATTTCTTATGTTTTATTACTAATGTTAGGTTTATTGTGAATTATTAGCACTGGCAAGAGAAAGTTGTGTGAGTGTTTCACACCAGATTTTTTACATTAAATTGCGTGAGAAGTTATTTTTTAAACACAAAAGGGCGAGATAAAAAAAGTTTGGAAATCACTGCTATAGAGGTTTAAACAAGCCTTAGGCTGATTACTTAAATATAACATAACGAGTTGTTGTTAGATACATGCGGTACACAGAACGTAATGTTGAAAAATGAACAATGTACATTAAAATAACAGCTAACGGAAGAAAAAATAAACATTTAAAAAAAATTATAAGTAATACCCTCAGGGATATTATAACTTAAAAACGTAAATGAACAGCAATTTTAAATTATAAGGCCAATATCCTATAAATTATGTATAATTCAAACAAGAACTTTTTTTTAAATCGAAAACCTAATTTGCATATATGGTCTACCCTGTTAAAATATTAAATAAGTTTGTTGTTTTGGTCATCAGTCGAAGGCTGGTTTGAACCTCTAGAGGTTTTACTAAGTAAAAACGAGAAGCGAAGAGGTTTACCTTCTTCACTGAATTGAAAGATTATGCTTATCAGCATGCCACGCCCTCCGAAAAGCACCCACTTCCACCCTGAAACTGACACCTTCACTTCAATCACCACAGCGTCTGGCTGTATAGTGAAATTCATTACTCTCAGTGGAGATAACTCTGACTAGTGTCTTTTACACCTCTACCTCTACAATTCTTAAATAGTTCAATCATATAATTGGGTGTCTAAGTGATAAGAAACAGAACTATTTTTTGTAGCCCTGGAACCAACAGATCGAGTGCAATTAATTTAAAACCACCTGTCCGTTATGGGTAAATTAAATAAGTATGAAACACTATAAGTCCGATTTAGAAAGAAAACACCTGTCTTTAAACTGCAATATCTTTTGAGCCGTTAAATGTAAAAACTATTACAATATATCAAATTAAAGATTGTTTTGTTGTTGGTTACAGGATTATGTACATTAACCCTAGAGCCGGCAATCGTCGATTTTGAGACGATGTTACCACTTCATGAACCGATCGCGTCGCAAAATCGGATATGATTCATAGCATTGCAGTGTTGTCGTTTCAGTTTTAATTTCATCTACAGACAGCGTTGCTGTTTTGTACAATAGTTTAATAATGTAGAAAGTAAATTTTTACGAATAATACAATAGTTTTAGTTGTATATTCTGCTTGTGTTTCACTGTTGAAATCACGCCGTCCTAGAGCTAGCTGAATTATGATATTTCTTGGTTTACATTATTTTATTTTATATATATATATATTTTCTTCAGTTTTGAACATAGATTCGTTTTTTGGTTGTTGTTGTTTAGGTCATCAGCCAAAAGGCTGGTTTGAACCCGTAGAGGTTTTACTAAGTAAAACGAGGAGTGAGGTGGTTTACCATTGCCTTCCTCACTGAGTGTAAAAGTATGCTTATCAGCATGCCAGGCCCTCTGAAAAGCACTTATTTTCCACTCTGCAAATGACACCTTCACTTCATTCACCACAGGGTCTGGCTGTATAATGAAATTTATTACTTTCAGAGGAGGTAACTCTGACTAGTGTCTTTAACACCTCTACCTCTTCTGTTCTTAAATGATTCAGTTATTTAATTGGCTGACCATGTGATAAGAAACAGAACTATTTATTTTAGCCCTGCAACAAACAGATTGAGTGCAAATAATCTGACACTCCACCTGTTTATTATGGGCAGTATATTTGGTTATATTTTGAATATACGTTTTTTGGTTATATTTTGAAATAAACATTAAAAATAACGATTCGTATATAATAAATTTTAAAGTACAGAATAAGAAAGTTTTAAACAGTAGTGTCATCTGAAATTTTAGAAAAATATTTATCTAAAATTTATTTTCAAATAGTTTCAGCATCCCTTACTACCAGATTAAAATTTCAGTAATGTATTTTTTCTATTTTCCAAAGTTTTCTTGTTATTTTGATGTCACGTGAAAATGTTTGTGATTTATAGCAAATTTTTCACGATTCCTTTACGGTTCGGTGACTAGAAATTCTCTACCGGTCTAGAAAAATGATATTGCCAGCTGTAGGGTTAACACATTTAACAGTTTGTAGCCCTATAAATTTTAAGGTGCGCGTGAACAAATTAATGGTACCTTGTAATTGGGTATACTGGAAAATTGGTTAAAAACAGGGTAGGCATAATGTTATGCGTAACTCATTGTTGTTTAGGTCAACAGCCGAAAGGCTGGTTTGAACCTGTAGAGGTTTTACTAAATAAAACGAGGAGTGAGGTGGTTTACCATTGCCTTCCTCACGGAATGGAAAAGTACGCTTAACAGCATGCCGGGCCCTCTGAAAAGCACATATTTTCCACTCTGCAAATGACACCTTCACTTCATTCACCACAGGGTCTGGCTGTATAGTGAAATTCATTACTTTCAGAGAAGATAACTCTGACTAGTGTCTTTTACACCTCTACCTCTTCTGTTCTTAAATGATTCAGTCATTTAATTGGCTGACCATGTGATAAGAAACAGAACTATTTATTTTAGCCCTGCAACAAACAGATTGAGTGTAAATAATTTGACACTCCACCTGTCTGTTATGGGCAGGCGTAACTCATTATATCTAATAAAATATTAATTTACGAAAATGTAAATGTATATCCTGTAACCAACAAAAAAAAATCTGGTGTGAAACACTCACACAACTTTCTCTTGCCAATGCAAATAATTAACAATAAACCTAACATTAGTATTAAAACATTAGAAATGAACAAAAACTAACCTCAAAAACATAACCTTATTTTAATCATGAGTGAATGACGCAAAATGACAATCGAACTCAGTTTGGCTTAAAAATACGGAAAATCACGCTTTCACGCTAAACTAGGCTCTGTAGAGAAAAATGCTCTAAACAAAAGTTGTAGATCTTTTAATTTTCTATAACTTTTATTATATACACTTTTGTCGTAAAATGCATACTAAGACCGAAATGTTAAAAAAATCGATTTTTCTCACGTTTTCGTGAGAAAAAAAACAGAAAATCGCAAATTACCGCTAAACTAAGCGTTATACAAAAAAATGTTTGAAATAAAAGTTGTAGGTTTTTAAATTCTCTACAACTTTTATTATACAAGTTTTTGCGCTAAAATTTATATTAAAGCCGTAATCTTAAAAAAACAACGTTTTTTACGTGAAAACAGCCTCACCGAGAATTTCAGCAAACATAGCGCCTACCCTATCTTGTAGAGAATAAAAAATTGAGTAAAATAGGCGATTTTTAAAAAAAATCGTAGGACCAGTTTTTGAGAAAATCGCAAAAAACTGAAAAATTATACGAATAAACTACTACTTCCGGTTGACCGATTTTGATGAAAATGTTCGTGTCGCGTCCGGTAGTGGTATGTAACTTAAGTTTCAAGTTTCAAGTTCGTACGATGTTCCGTTCTTGAGATATTCTGTTCACACACAGACACACAGACACACACACACACACAGACACACACACAGACCAATCGCTAAAAACATGTTTTTTGGGTTCAGGGGGTCTGAAAACGTATAGATCCGGTGAAAACTCGATTTCGAAAAATCGACATGAAAACAATACTTTCCTTCCTATATATTCATATAGGCAAGAGAAAGTAAAAACGAATCTATGTTGAAAACTGAAGAAAATATATATATATATAAAATCAAATAATGTAAACCAAGAAATAACCTAATTCAGCTAACTCTAGGACGGCGTGATTTCAACAGTGAAACACAAGCAGAATGTACAACTAAAACTATTGTATTATTCGTAAAAATTTACTTTCTACATTATTAAACTATTGTACAAAACAGCAACGCTGTCTGTAGATGAAATTAAAACTGAAACGACAACACTGCAATGCTATGAATCATATCCGATTTTGCGACGCGATCGGTTCATGAAGTGGTAACATCGTCTCAAAATCGACGATTGCCGGCTCTAGGGTTAATGTACATAATCCTGTAACCAACAACAAAACAATCTTTAATTTGATATATTGTAATAGTTTTTACATTTAACGGCTCAAAAGATATTGCAGTTTAAAGGCAGGTGTTTTCTTTCTAAATCGGACTTATAGTGTTTCATACTTATTTAATTTACCCATAACGGACAGGTGGTTTTAAATTAATTGCACTCGATCTGTTGGTTCCAGGGCTACAAAAAATAGTTCTGTTTCTTATCACTTAGACACCCAATTATATGATTGAACTATTTAAGAATTGTAGAGGTAGAGGTGTAAAAGACACTAGTCAGAGTTATCTCCACTGAGAGTAATGAATTTCACTATACAGCCAGACGCTGTGGTGATTGAAGTGAAGGTGTCAGTTTCAGGGTGGAAGTGGGTGCTTTTCGGAGGGCCTGGCATGCTGATAAGCATAATCTTTCAATTCAGTGAAGAAGGTAAACCTCTTCGCTTCTCGTTTTTACTTAGTAAACCCTCTAGAGGTTCAAACCAGCCTTCGACTGATGACCAAAACAACAAACTTATTTAATATTTTAACAGGGTAGACTATATATGCAAATTAGGTTTTCGATTTAAAAAAAAGTTCTTGTTTGAATTATACATAATTTTTAGGATATTGGCCTTATAATTTCAAATTGCTGTTCATTTACGTTTTTAAGTTATAATATCCCTGAGGGTATTACTTATAATTTTTTTTAAATGTTTATTTTTTCTTCCGTTAGCTGTTATTTTAATGTACATTGTTCATTTTTCAACATTACGTTCTGTGTACCGCATGTATCTAACAACAACTCGTTATGTTTTTTTTAAGTAATCAGCCTAAGGCTTGTTTAAACCTCTATAGCAGTGATTTCCAAACTTTTTTTATCTTGCCCTTTTGTGTTTAAAAAATAACTTCTCACGCAATTTAATGTAAAAAATCTGGTCTGAAACACTCACACAACTTTCTCTTGCCAGTGCTAATAATTCACAATAAACCTAACATTAGTAATAAAACATAAGAAATAAACAAAAAAACTAACCTCAATAAACATAACCTAATTTTAATCATGAGTGAAAGACGCAAAATGAAAATCAACCTCAGTTTGGCTTAAAAATACAGAAAATCACTCTTTCACGCTAAACTAGGCTCTGTAGAGAAAAATGTTTTAAATAAAAGTTGTAGATCTTTTAATTTTCTATAAATTTGATTATATACACTTTTATTATAAAACGCATACTAAGGCCGAAATCTTAAAAAAAATCGATTTTTCTCACGTTTTCGTGAGAAAAAAACAGAAAATTGCTAATTACTGCTAAACTAAGCGTTATACAAAAAAATGTTTGAAATAAAAGTTGTAGGTTTTTAAATTCTCTACAACTTTTATTATATAAGCTTTTTCGCTAAATTGCATATAAAAGCCGTAATCTTAAAAAAACTTTGTTTTTACGTGAAAACAGCCTCACCCAGAATTTCAGCAAACATGGCACCTACCCTATCTTGTAGAGAATAAAAAATTGAGTAAATCAAGCGATTTAAAAAAAAATCGTAGGATCAGTTTTTGAGAAAATCGCAAAAAAGTGAAAAATTACACGAATAAACTACTACTTCCGGTTGACCGATTTTGATGAAAATGTTCGTGTCGCGTCCGGTAGTGGTATGTAACTTAAGTTTCAAGTTTCAAGTTCGTACGATGTTCCGTTCTTGAGATATTCTGTTCACACACAGACACACACACACACACACAGACCAATCGCTAAAAACATGTTTTTTGGGTTCAGGGGGTCTGAAAACGTATAGATCCGGTGAAAACTCGATTTCGAAAAATCGACATGAAAACAATACTTTCCTTCCTATATATTCATATAGGCAAGAGAAAGTAATATTTACAGAACTTAAAAATTATTGAATTTTAATGTATACCGTTCTATTCAATTTGATTTACTAACTGAATGGAATCTTATAGGAAGTACATTATAGAAGTAGGCGGAATGTTGGCAATTTGTCAAACACATACGTACTGCATCATTGCATAACCAACGCCTGGAACTGAATACAGTAAAACTATGTCAGCAGAATCTATCTCCGATAAAACTCGGTTTATACAACAGATACTATCCACCCACACTCGCTTCGGTTTGGATTCATAAATTTATTATTTTCTTTCTGATCATAGAAACGTATAGAAATATTTCGGATAACTTTTAACAGCTTACCTATTGGAAATCTACAGTTGACGTCACCTTAATGAAATGATTTCCCGAAAATTCCTGGAAATCCTCATTTATCCTATGTCAAGGATGCCAAAAACGAGGTCCGATATTAATACGATATACGACGGGTGTCCCACGGATTTTGAACCATAGGGAAATAGCATTGATTTTCATTAGTTTGTTAATATTTTCTTCCCACGAATAAATGAACACTAGTAATACCGTATTTACCGAATATAAGGCGAGGTTTTTCCCGAGATTTCTCCTTAAAAATTTTAAAAAATGTTGATAAGCATACGTTTCCACTCAGCGAGGAAGGCAATAGTAAACCACCTCACTCCTCGTTTTTACTTAGTAAAACCTCTAGAGGTTCAAACCAGCTATTCGGCTGTTGACCTAAACAACAATAAATACTTGTAATTTTAAACTTTAGTGTGCAAATGATTTATTTTACCCAGATCCCGAAACTGACCTTAGAGATACGTGTCACAAAACACTTTTCTTTTAATAAAACAATAAAAATTCATTTGAAACGCAACAGTTAATGGAAGAAAAAAATAAACATTTTGGAAATAATTATAAATAATCCCCTCAGGGATATTATTAATTAAAAACGTAAATCAACAGACATTTACAATAACGTAATACAAAATTTCTCTCGAAATGAAAATATAACTAATTTATCATTCGTACTGAATCAAAGAATTTTAATTTATAGGGCACATCAATCCTTTCTTTCATTAAACTCGGTGCTATAGCAGTATCAGACAAAAAGATAGACAGGCGAACCACAAACAATGGAAACAATCCACGGCTATCTGAACATGAAAATTATTCAAAGAGAATATCGCTTCAAAAATACAACGATTAAAAACTACCTTTTGTGTTTTGTCATTTAATAATATTCTGATACTAGCGAGGTAATTAACTGGGACTTTTTAATTATCAAGCGATTTATAGATGGAAATATTACTAATAAAACAAGAGATTCAATCAAATTGTCAACCATTGTTAATTAATTAACGTTACATATTGCTGCAGGTCAAAAGTCTTAATAATCATTTTTATTGTTTAAAATTATTCTACCTTAAATTATATCAAAACATATAAAATACAGATTTTGTTCTTCTTCCACCACAAATAGGCAAACATGCTTAATTCGGTCTTGACCGGAATTTCATTTCACGTCATACATTTCGTCCTCATCTTATTGGGGTTGTATATTGTTCTTAATTGAACAGATTTGTATTAAGTGCTTGATTTCGAGCACTGCTTGAATATTTGCATTTTAAATCTTGTCTCATCTGGAAAGACCTTTCACAACCCAAAAAAAAATTCATTCTGGTGCCTACACTCTGTTTTCTCTACTGAACCTCAAATCCGGATTTCACTTCCATGATTCAATATGGGAAGAGCTGATACCTTATCAATTTTAACTCGTTTCAGTTTACAGTTAAATACAGTTACGGACGGCAGTGTTATTACATTTTAAACTGTGTAAGAGTAATTCATTTTTTATACGTATTACCGGTGTTATACAGGGTAGCAGATTATTAAATTTTCTTCTTCTTTTCAAAATTTCCCGGTTTTCTGCTTGTTCTTTTAACAAGTAAATTTTCCATTGGTGTTTCCGTGTTCTTAGAAAATATCACCAGATCGTCTGCGAAAGCTAGACAATTGAACTTGAAGCCAGTCTTTCATCTTGCAATGAGTACTTGCCTTAAGGGGAGTCAGACCCGAAAAAATGAAAAATATCGATTTTCAGGTTTTAACTTTGTTATAGAGTTTGAAATTAGCGCTTTCCAATGGTACCAAAATCACATTTCTACGACAACTAGAAATATATTGTGACAATGTCGAAGGTCGTGGTTAGCGAAATTTTTAGCATTTCATGGTAAAGAGTAGATAATGGAGTAGAAAAGTAACAATAGGGGGGCTATAAAGGGATGCCTATTCATGAAAGTTTTTTGAAAGAACTGCGCTATTGTGTTATTACTGTACAACTATTTATGAAAAGGTCGACCTGTAACACTTTCTACAATAGATCTATTGTTACTTGTTTACATCAGTTCATCAGTTATGACTTTTCGAGAAGTAATAAAAAGATTATTGATCGAATCTCTGTGTCGTTCGAGAAGTCTCTTTGAACCCCCACTAAATAAAGAGACCCCCGAGCGCGGTCAGCGAGTTAGTATTCGTTTGATATTTGACGAGTGGCTATCGGGCGTAAAGCAGGCACGTTCCGGGCATTGTATTGGTCAACAATCGTTACACTGTCTTTCTTTGTGTGTGCATTGTAAAAAGTTATTGTGTATCTGTATTAAATTCACTTTTTGTGTACTCAAGTTTCATTTTGTATGTGTATTCTATAAAAGTTGATTGTAAGTAGTACTAAGTAAATTATTAAGTAATTTATTGTATTAATTCGTTATAATTAGTTTAATTATTTATTTTGTAAATCTTTTAGTGTAATAAATATTTGTAATTGTAAACTTTAGTGTATTAATTATTTAATTACCTAGATCCCGAAACGGACCTTAGCGATAAGTGTCCCAATATTTTTTTTGTTTTTATAAAAACACGTCATGAGAAAATTTTCCTGTTTTCCTAAACATGTCATATAATTGTGTATTGATTGAGTCCCAGCACGGTGTAGTTGGAAAGAATACAGTGCGTTGTTGTAGTAGTGGGAGAATGAATGAGTTAGTAGTATTTCACAGCTGATGCATTTGTAGTGGTAGCGTCCACTAACTAGACTAAAAAAATATTCTTATCAACCGGCGCATTAATTTAACAAATAATTACCGAGTTATTAACTTGGTCAGATTCATAATATTTAACTTACCAATTTGTATCAAAATATGTAAATAAATAAAAATAAATGTAATAGATACAAACAAAAATGTTAAATACGGAATGTTTGAAAACGAATGTTTTCTATCAGAGTAATACAACAATCGTTCTCCTAGCATGCGTCACTCATTCATTACACCTCACCATTACCCTTCACCCCGCAACTACACGGAGCTTGCCGGCCGCATTGGCGCAGTTGGTAACGTGCTCGCCTCTCATCATGCGGTCTTGGGTTCGAATCCCATTCAGGCACGGCATATTTTCATACGTTACAAAAATCATTTCATCCTACACCGTCTGCATTAGCAGTAATTGCAGAACAGTCGGACGTTAAAACAAAAACAAAAACAAAATACACGGAGCTTGGAACCGCACAATACATGATTTTTAGTTATTTTGTCACTAATTTTTGTGATTTTTTTAGTATTTCTGTTTCAATCTAAGTAGTTTTGTTTGTAAGGTTTAGGTTATGCAATTTATGTTGCACAAATTACTTAGGGCATTCCTGCTCATATAGAGGAAAAATGCACTAAGTACGTTTTTATATAGAAATGCGTTAATAAATTTCAATCCCCATTTCCCCAAAACTGTGTTTTTTCATACAAATGACCTGTTTTCTCAAGAACCAATAAAGTTTTTTTTCTCTAAATTTTAATGGCACATTCCTTACATGTATTTACATTAACAGACGGGGGCATTTGACGTTATTTTAATTTATAAAAAAAATCATAAATTGATTTTTATATAAAGTTTCAGTTTTTGGAGTAGGCATTCACGGAAATTTTTTTAAAAAAAATTAATAACCTATATATTTTACAATGACTCCGTCTATCTGTCAGGAACATATCAATGAATAACTGGTTAAAATTTCAAGATTTTCAGGCCATAGATAACGGAGATAACGGGTCAAACATTAACATGGGCTAAAATAGCAGTTCCGACTCCTTTAACGATTCTTTTCTTATCCATTATTTTATTATTTTTTTTATGAGAACAAGTGACAATCATTACCCTGCCTAACAAAAATGTATTAATTTCAATAAAATTATTTATTTAAAAACCGTGAACAAGATAAATTACGGTACACAAATTATGATAGTTTATCTCCATTGTTGGCAGAAAGGGTAACAAACTAAATACGTAGGTACATAACCCCTTCACCACAAAGCAACAAGTAAATTTTAATCTATTTATACGGAAAACTACTGTTCTTAATAATTAATAATAAGACCATCTACAAAATTAAGCAAATTGTCGCAATGAGTACTTAAAGTAAACACGTAATAAGTACTTACTTCAACTTTATAAAGTAAATAATAATAATAAACCAATAAATCATTATTATCTCATTAGATAAGTGTAAACAGTTAAGTAAGTGACATAATAGTAATGCAATTAGAACGTTTGCAACTTCATATAAACACGTGCGGGCGAACCGAACACAAAGTTAGTTAAGTTATAAAACATTTTCAAGAAACATGACAAAAGTCTATCTTAATGAAAATCTTCAGCCAATTCTAATACAAGTTTCAATTAATTAAAAATGTTTCTTTGAGTTTTGTAATTTTTTTGATAGGCTTACTAAAAATAAATAATAAGTATTTCCTTTGTTTTTAACTTCGTCAATAAAGATTATAAACACATCGTTTAAATTGATTCGTTTTGGTTAGAAAATATAAAAACGCAACTCAATTTTTATTAACAGGCTAGTTATTTTTACTTTCTCTTGCCTGTATGAATATAGGAAGAAAAGTATTCTTTTCATCCCAATTTTTCTAAATCGAGTTTTCTCCGGATCTACACGTTTTCAGACTTCCTCAACCCAAAAGAACATGTTTTTAGCGATTGCTCTGTTGTGTGCGTGTGAACAGAATTTTTAGAAAACGGAACATCGTACGAACTTGAAACTTAAGTTAGATACCACTAGAGGACCGACACGAATATTTTCATCAAAATCGGTCAACCGGAAGTAGTAGTTTATTCGTGTAATTTTTCACTTTTTTGCGATTTTCTCAAAAACGGCTCCTACGATTTTTTTAAAAATCACCTCATTTACTAAACGTTTTATGCTCTACGAGGTAGGGTAGGCGCCATGTCTGCTGAAATTCTTGGTGAAGCTGTTTTCTCGTAAATCAATGGTTTTTTTTAAGATTGCGACTTTAGTATCCATTTCAGAACACAAATGTATACAATAAAAGTTGTAGGGAACTTTAAAAACTACAACTTTTACTTTAAACATTTTTTTGTTAAACGCTCAGTTTCGCGGTAATTAGCATAATTCTTTTTTTCTCACGAAAACGTGTGAAAAATGATTTTTTAAATATTTTAGCCTTATTATGCATTTTACGACAAAAAAGTATAATCAAATTTAAAGGAAATTAAAAGATCTACAACTTTTAGTGAGAACATTTTTCTCTACAGAGCCTAGTTTAGCGTAAAAGAGTGTTTTTCGTATTTTTAAGCTAACCTGAGGTTGATTTTCATTTTGCGTCTCACTCGATTAAAATTACGTTATGCTTATTGAGGTTAGTTTTTGATTTCTAATGTTTTATTACTAATTTTAGGTTTATTGTTAATTATTTTCATTGGCAAGAGAAAGATGTGTCAGTGATTCAGACCAGATTTTACTTATTATTTTCCAAATTCTCATCTATCATTTTGTTTTGTCCGTCCATCACATTCAGATGTTACAAACTATAAGAGATAGGAACAAACGGTTTTCGGATTCGTAATCTACATTAAAATTTGTGGGCTTGGATTGAATTTGAAGATCCGGATTCGACCGAATATGTCCCAAAACCAGATGTCAAGAAATCAAAGTCGGAATTTGGAAACAAAAATAGTGTTATTCAATTCCTCTTAAAAAGTATAGTTACAGAAATCATTGGGTTTAAGTTCCGGTTTGACCGGAAGTGGTTGAAAACCGGAAGTAAAAAAATTTTAGTCACAGACTACAAGAGATAACAACAACCGGTTTACAGATTCGTAACCTACAAAACAGTTAGTCGGCCTGAATTTTTTTTACGTCTGACTGTTTTGCAATTGCTGCTAGTGCAGACGGTGAGAAGGGTGATACATGAAGATTTAGATGAAAAGTGCCAGGCCTCAGCGGGAATCGAACCCGGAACCACGGCGTTGAAGCCAGTTGCGCTAACCACTAGGCTAACGGGCCTGGATTGAGTTTGAAGTTCCGGTTTTGTCCGGTCGCAATCTTAAAAAAAACAATGTTATTACGAAAAAACAGCCTCTCCAAGAATTTCAGCAGACGTGGCGCCTACCCTATCTTGTAAAGCATAAAATATGTAGTAAATGAGGCGATTTTTAAAAAAATCGTAGAAGCCGTTTTTTAAGAAAATCGCAAAAAAGTGAAAATGACACGAATTAACTACTAATTCCGGTTGACCGATTTTGATGAAAATGTTCGTGTTGGGTCCGGCAGTAGTACCTAACGTACTTAAGTTTCAAGTTCGTACGATGTTCCGTTCTTGAGGTATTCCGTTCACACACACACACACACACACACACACACACACACACACACACACGATGTTCCGTTCTTGAGATATTTTGTATACACACACTCACAGACACAGACACACACGCACAGACCAATCGCTAAAAACATGTTTTTTGGGTTAAGGAGGTCTGAAAACGTGTAGATCCGGTGAAAAATCGATATGAAAACAATATTTTCCTTTCTATACATTTATATAGGCAAGAAAAGCCAAAATGTGACGAAAATACAGTTATTTGTTTTTTTTTAATTTCAGTTATTTAAAACCACCATAAGCTGTTCAGTTTGGCAAGAAAAATATGTTCATCGTTTATAATATCTACCTTTACAAAATTTTATATTTTGTTTTTATACTGCTGTAACATATTTCTACGTAATGAAATTTCAAAAAATAAACATTAGCAAGAATTAAAATTAACTACGTATTTCACATTCATTTTGAATTACCTATTGTACGCACGGGTGTAGTTCTACAGAAAAAATATCATAATGTAAAATTTCCACGATAAAGTATTTTTTTTTTAAATTCCCTCCACGTTTTTACACATTCATTTAGTTACACAAAGCTTACAATAAATGGTAATTGTTACTGAAACATTATTTTGTATTATATTATAAATTTCACGAAAAATACCTTACTTTAATTTTTTTAAATTAAATTTTGCTTCAAAAGCTTGGCCACCAGAATGATGTTTAAAAAATCATGTACATAAAATCCATCAATTTTAATGTTGTTGTTTAGGTCAACAGCCGACAGGCTGGTTTGAACCTCTGGAGGTTTTATTAAGTAAAAACGAGAAGTGAGGTGGCTTACCATGCATTTCTCAATGAGTTGAAAGAGTATGCTTATCAGCATGCCAGGCCCTCCGAAAAGACCGTACTCTTTCCACCCTGAAAATGACACCTTCACTTCGTTCACCACCACAGGGCCTGGCTATAGTCTGTTGTAAAATTCATTACTCTCGACGGATTTAACTCGAACTAGTGTCTTTTACAACTCTACCTCTTCTGTTCTTAGAAGTTCAGTCATATAATTGACTGACTACGTGATAAGAAACAGAACTATTTCTTGTAGCTTTGAAACCAACAGATTGAGTGAAATTAATTTACAACTCCACCAGCCCGTGATGGGCAGCAATTTAAAAAAATATACATACATAAATATTTACACATTTACTCTATATTATATTCAAAACGTTGTTGAATTAAACTGAAATTCAATTCTCAAATAAGACGAAATTAACCAGTAGCGGATACGTTTAATTAGAAGGTGGAAATTACATTCTGAAGACATCGTCTGAAATAATGGGTAATTAACATTTAGAAGATTACTTGAACCGCTTTTAGAGAATTTAAAATACAAAAAACAAAAAGACAAAAAAAATGGGATGATAAAAAGTGACAGAACAATGGAAGTTAACTGGTGAATGCAAAATAGGAGTAGTTTGTATAAAAAGAGAGAGAGAGGAGTACGACGTTCAGATATAGAAGGAGAGAGAAAGAGAAACCGAGCACGGTGTGATGAAGTTAATTATTAATCCCCTACAATTAGTCGGTTTAATGAATTAGGATGAACAGTATATATATGTAGGTTGGTACAGATAAGGAAATTAGTAAAGGAGCGTCGAATAGGGATGTTATATATTGAGAATAAAACGAAGCACGGTCGGTGGAGAAGAAGATGACAAGGAAGGTATTAATCAACTAATTCTATACCTTGTAACAGAAATGCTTATTAGAGAAACTATCATAAGCTGCAGCATCGCATTGATTAAAACAATAACAATAATTTCGAAGTGAACGTCTTGACATCATTCACCACAAGTTATATACTATATAGTTTATCACATCAAATGATGTAACCCACCGGGTTGGTCTAGAGGTAAAGTCGTCGCCAAAATCAGCTGTTTAACAGCTGATTTTCGGAGACGAAGGTTCCTGGTTCAAATCCTAGTAAAGGTAGTTACTTTTATACGGATTTGAGTGCTAGACAGTGGTTACCGGTGTACTTTGATGGTTGGGGTTCAATTAACCATACTCTCTCAGGAATGGTCGACCTGAGTCTGTACAAGACTACACCTCATTTACACGTCATACACATCATCCTCATCTCATTGGGTCATGGGGTTGCTTATTGTTCTGAATTGAACAGATTTCAACGTACACAAATTAGGGATTACAAAAAAAAAAATGATGTGTTGTGTGTATGAAACATATACAGTAATCCCTTGGTATCCGCGGTTTTAGCATCCGCGGGTTTCGGTTATCCGCGGACTTTGTCCGTAAGCATAAAACTTTAAAATACTTACGTAATTTCACCTCGTAAGTACACCGTACTTGGTGGGAGGTGGGGAAGTCATACAACCGAAAATATGTGTCACCCTACGTGTTTGCATAAAATGTTTTGGCGTTCATACCATGTTAAGTGAAATACTAGTATGGCGATGGCCGTCATGAGCCAAGCTAGATTCCATGCTGCCCGTAGTGAGCGCGTCACCGGGTACCGGGCCCAGCCAGTACAACCCCCCCCCCCCAACCACCATACATACGCCCAGACGCGATACTGTAATTTCTCCGAAAGGTTTCCTCCATGTGTCAGTCTAACTTCTTCGTACGTACGTACAGTTCTTTGTTTGTTTGACGATCCTAAAACAAAGCCAGGTATTTCTTCACACACCATCAACGATTTCCTAAGCATGGCAACGCAGTTCGCTGATTACATGTTGGAGACGGATCCCGTCAGGGAAAGGGCCCTCCAATTCAAAAGAGGACTCCAGGAGCTGATGATACCATACGAAGAAGTCCATAAGGAGAAGAAGAAATCCACGTACGAAGAAGTAATCTCCACAAGGAGTTTAAAAAGAAGAAGAAGAAACAAACACCCATAACTAACTATTTTAAAGCAACTTAAATTGTCTATGCGTAAAGTACTGTATTTATTAAATATTCATATATTATAATAACAGTAAAATGTTCCTAAAACTATTAATCACTTAAAACGACAACAAGACTTTTCCTTCAGAACCTAACCCTCATCTTTTCGTACATATAGGGTACCATTATCCGCGGTTTTACGAACCGCGGTAACCCTCCGGAACGTAAACCCCGCGGATAAGGAGGGATTACTAGGGAAAAAGCATCGCTTTTCATTAGTTTATTAATGTTTATTCCCACGAAAAAATAAAGACTTCAGTAATCAGGAATCATTCAAAAATGATTATACTTTACAAAATATCAACACAAAATATCAACACTTTACAAAACATCACAACACTTTACAAAATATCAATTTCAAAATATCAATTTTTGATCAGGAATCATTCAAAAATGATTAGACTTTACAAAATATCAATTTTTATACATTTTAAGCTGTAACTTGGTTTGCATGTTTGGAAAAATGCTTGGAGTTGTAAATTGGGATAGTTATATTGGTGGTTCGAATTAATTTCTTTATTGTTAAAAAATTAATAGGAATATTAAAAATATTGTTTTTTTTATGTTAACAATAATTGTTAATTATTCAATAACATTTTTATTACTTAAAAATTTGTTTTTTTTTCAAGAAAATTTAGTATTTTTACTTTCTCTTTTCTGTATGAATACTCAGGAAGAATAATAAAAATAAGAATAAAAGTATTGTTTTCATGACGATTTTTCGAAATCGAATTTTCACTGGATATACACTTTACAGACTTCTCTGAACCCAAAAAACATGTTTTTAGCAATTGGTCTGTGTGTAAACAGAATATCTCAAAAAAAAAACATCGTACGAAGTTGAAACTTGAAACTTATGTATCTTACTACTAGAGGACCCGAAAATTTTCATCAAAATCGGTCAACTGAAAATAGTAGTTTAATCGTGATATTTTGCACTTTTTGCGATTTTTTTTCAAAAACCGCTTGATTTTTTTAAATATCGCCTCATTACTACATTTTGTATGCTTTACAAAGCAGGGTAGGCGCAATGTCTGCTGAAATTCTTAGGGTGGCTGTTCTCTCGTAAAAAAATGGTCTGAACTTGGTACGATGTCCCGTTCTTGAGATATTCTGTTCACACACAAACCAATCGCTAAAAACATGTTTTTTTTTGGGTTCAGGGGTCTGAAAACATGTATATATCCGGTGAAAACTGGATTTCGAAAAATCGACATGAAAACAATACTTTCCTTACTAATATATTTCTATAGGCAATAGAAAGTAAAAAGATGGAAAAGAGACGCCCAGCAAAACAATGAATAAGTGGAATAATGGAGACAATAACCACTAGAGGCCTACAGAAAGATGATTAGATGAGTTGACGTTTGATATGCAAAAAATAGCGAAATAGCAATATTTTTTTTTTAGCGAACTTGTGGTTCACCCTATACAATAGATACGTCATCAAAAATTAGGTAACTTAATAAAACCAGCAACCTAACTAGGGCAAACAGCTGCATAAATAACATTTTACAAGGTAAAATTGTATAAGGGGGAAAAATGTAAATATTGTTAGCAAATCCGAATCAATCACAATATTATTCAATGCAATAAAATTTTTATCTATACTTGAACAATGTATGCGATTCTAACACCACTTATCTTAGCAATAAAATTACTTATAACAACAAAGTAATTTCTTGAAATTATAATAAACTATAACCGGTTCACAAAATATTTGATTTAAAAGTTACATATACTTTTATTATTAAATACAGTGCATCGAAACATATAAATGGAAAAGCCCTTCACTCTCTCACTCATCATTATAACTTCTAACTATCCCATCACCTAGAGCTGAAATTCGGCAAATTTCTACATTAGGGTTTAAACGGAAAACCTTTTAAAACTTAAGTTTATTGTTGTTGTTAAGGTCATCAGCCGAAAGACTGGTTGAAATTCTAAAGGCTTTACTTAGTAAATTAAAGTAAGGTGGTTTACAATTCCCTTACTTGAGTGGAAAAGTATGCTTATCAGCCTGTCGGTTTCTCTGAAAAGCATCTACTTTTCCCCCTGCAAATGACACCTTCACTTCATTCACCACAGGGTCTGCGCTGAAATGCATTGTAAAGTTACAATCTTAAAAAACAATTTTTTTACGTAAAAACAACCTCCCCAATAATTTTAGCAGACATGGCGCCTACCCTATCTTGTAGAGCATAAAAAATTTAGTAAATGAGGCGATTTTAAGGAAAATTGTTGGACCGTTTTTGAGAAAATCGCAAAAAAGTGACAAATGACACGAATAAACTACTACTTTCGGTAGACCGATTTTGATGAAAATATTCGTGTCGGGTCCTCTAGTGGTATCTAACTTAAGTTTTAAGTTTCAAGTTCATACGATGTTCCGTTCTTGAGATATTCTGTTTTTCACACACACACGCGCGCGCGCGCGCGCGTACACACACAGTCCAATAGCTACAAACATGTTTTTTGGGTTCAGGGGGTCTGAAAACGTATAGATCCAGTATCCAGTGAAAACTAGATTTCGAAAACTCGACATGTAAACAATACTTTCTATCCTATATATTCATATAGGCAAGAGAAAGTAAAATGTCGCACGGAGATCGGATGCAACAGGCTGTCTAACTATAACACAATAAGCGATACAAAATAAAAAAATTTACAAAATAATATTGTAACAATGATTTATGTATAGGCTACTTCTTAAATTACGATTACCAAACTGAAATTTAATAATTATGTAATATAATAACAAAAAACTAATCAATTTATTTATTAATACCAAATTTATTTATACAGCGGAGGAATACAAACCGCAAATGAAAATTCACGTCACTTAATTTTTATTATAAAGTTTCTGATGCACAAATTTAGTAATAATAATTGTATGACCAAGCGACAGATGAACACGTATGAGTAAACAGTGAAAATATAAATGTAAATAACAAAAACATAGAAACCATTTTAAACACACACGTAAAAATATGTAACAATGAAGATGACATTACCAAGATCCTTAAATTAGAAATGAAATTTAGGCAACACAACACTTCCATTATAAAGGAAATTTTATTCTACATAAATTTAAAATAATTGTCATATTAAAATCCAATGTCATACAAAGCAATCTGAATTTATAATAATACAGGGTGATTTTTTAGTCCTGTTACCCTATTGTAAGTGTGTGGTAATTTATTTCTAATAAACGGAAATTTTGTTTTGTCGCACGAAGTTGGTAGCCCTACTCAATCGGTATACACACGGCAGTGCGAGTTGATTAACCTTGAGCTGTGTAACATTTTGTGTGGATTCCGGTCGTCTTATGAACAGAATGTCTTTTACCATAGAACAACGGGTTTTCATTAGTGAACAATATTTTGCTACGAAATCGTACACGAGTGTAAAAGATGCATTTAAAATTAAATTTGTTGGTGTACCTCCGCCAGAAAAAATGTCAATTTCTAGGCTAGCAAACCGATTTCGAGAGACAGGTAGTGTTTACGACAGAAAACGTAGTGGTCGACCAACTGTCTTGACAGATGACGTTATAGAGAATGTGAAAACAAGATTACTCAATTCTCCACGGAAAAGTTTACGAAAACTTTCCTCGCAAGTTGGTTTATCATATTCGAGTGTTGAGAAAGCTGCTAAAAAATTGCATATGCATCCGTATCGCGTACGATTAATCCAAGAGCTTCAACCTCCAGATTTAAACAAGCGATTGCAATATTGCCGTTGGTTTAGGTCATTCGTAAATGATAACGGAATCGAATCTTTGAACACAGTGTTCTTTAGTGATGAAGCTTGGATCCATCTAGACGGTAATGTGAACACTCAAAACACTCGAATTTGGGCGGCTGAAAATCCTCACGCCGTTCACGATAAATCTTTACATCCAGCAAAAATTGGTGTGTGGTGTGCGATATCTCGTCAGTCGGACCCATTTTCTTCGAACAGACTGTAAATGGTGAAGTGTACAGGAATATTGTGCACCAATTTGTGGCTCTACTGGAATCTCAAGAACGGTATTGCTGGTTTCAGCAAGACGGCGCTACCTGTCACACGTCTCGAGAAACCATGGATTTTCTGCAAGAGTTCTTTGGTGGTAATAAGCAAGGGTTTATGGCCTCCAAGGTCGCTAGACCTCACATCCCCTGATTACTTTTTGTGGGGCTACATTAAGTCCGAGATCTTCAAAAACAATCCTCACAATATTGATGAACTTAAAGCCAATATTACAGACTTAATCACAAATGTTTCCAGTGCAACTCTCAAAAAGGTTTCTGCTAATATGGTGAAAAGAATCAAAGCGTGTATAACCTCAATGGGTGGACATTTTGAGCATATTCTTTAAAACTCTTTAGTAACTAAGAAATGTGAGTAATAAAATACGAAATTTCTTTTGTATATAACAACTATACATTTTTATTACAACTAAATTTCCGTTTTATAAATTACATTAAAAATTGGGTAACAGGACTAAAAAATCACCCTGTAGTTACTTGAGTCACGAGTTTGCCTTTGTTTTTTTTACGAGGGGTAAAGGGAGAAAAGCATCGGTGCACATGCGCGACTTCTTTGGTATCAGTTCGCCACCACAACAACGTAAACTATACTTAGTAGACATACAGTATATCGGGGAACCTTTTGTAAGTTAACTGTATGAATATAACTGTTTTTTTAACGAAAACGGAAATGGCGGTTTCTCGAAAACGCGGTTGAACTATTCAAAGTGCAGAACGAAATCTAATATACAATGTAAAAAAAATGCTGTGAAGTTAAAGCTAAACAAAAATACTATTCCATGTCTCTTAAGAAAAGCCGTGAGCGAGCGGCTAACAACTGTGCTGTTTCTCTTTCCACTATTTGAAATTTAAAAAAAGAAAGTTAAAATCAGTGAAGCACATAATTCTTGATCAACAGTTTTTTTGACACCTGGTATATAAAGGAAATATCCTGGTAATAAAGGTTATATCAATAAGAAAGTGATGCCGACATGTGAAAAGTTAATACCGGTTTCGAAAGAAAGGCTAAATTTTAGTTGGAAACCTAGTACGTTAAGAAAAATTTTAAAGGAATTGGGGTTTAAGTGGAAAAGTGTAAGTTACAACGAAATATATTAAATGAAAGGCAACATGTGGTTAACAAACGGGGAAAATGCACGGCAGTAAAATATAGTGTCTCACTGTTGATGTTGGCAGCACTGTCAGATTTCTCTTCTAATCCTCACAGCCAATCCATACGCAAAAGGAATTCTCGTGACCACTATCAATAATGGTACGCTGCTAATTCAAATATGAAATATTTAGATTCAAATTTTAATATGCTAAGTATGACGTAACTTTCAAAAGTTGAAATCGCAATTTTTTATTTTTTTTACTTACGCTTGCCTATATGAATATATAGGAAGTATTGTTTTCATGTCGATTTTTCACCGGATCTACACGTTTTCAGACCCCCTGAACCCAAAAAAAAAATGTTTTTAGCGATTGGTCTCTCTCTCTCTCTGCGCGTGCGTGAATGCGCGCGCGCGTGTGTGTGTCTGTGTGTGTGTGTGAACAGAATATCTCAAGAACGGAACATCGTACAAACTTGAAACTTAGAACTTAAGCTACATACCACTACCGGAACCGATACGAACTTTTTCATCAAAATCGGTGAACCGGAAGGAGTATATTCGTGTAATTTTTCACTTTTTTGTGATTTTTTCAAAAACTGGTCCAACGATTTTTCTTTAAATCGCCTGGTTTATTCAATGTTTTATTCTCTACAAGATAGGGTAGGTGCCATGTTTGCTGAAATTCTTGGTGAGGCCGTTTTCACGTAACAAAATTGTTTTTTTACGATTACGGCTTTAATATAAATTTTAGCGCAAAATTTATATAATAAAAGTTGTAGAAAATTTAAAAACCTACAACTTTTATTTCAAACATTTTTTTGTATAGGCCTAACGCTTAGTTAAGCAGTAATTAGCGATTTTCTGTTTTTTTCTCACGAAAACGTGTGAAAAAACTTTTTTTAAGATTTCGGCCTTAGACAAAAGTGTATATAATTAAATTTATAGAAAATTAAAAGATCTACAACTTTTATTTAAAGCATTTTTCTCTACAGAGCCTAGTTTAGCGTGAAAGAGTGTTTTCCGTATTTTTAAGCTAAACTGAGGTCGATTATCATTTTGCGTCTTTCACTCATGATTAAAATTAGGTTATGTTATTAAAGTTAGTTTTTTGTTTATTTCTAATGGTTTATTAATAATGTTGGGTTTATTGTTAATTGTTTGCATTAACAAGAGAAAGTTGTGTGAGTGTTTCACACAAGATTTTTTGTTTTGTTATCATGCGTAAAATAAACTACTTAATGTATTAACTACAATTTTACAGTTAAAAATAAATTAATTATGATAATTCTGTTCCGACTTTGCACGTTTGAGTTTAAAAAAGTACTACTTGATGTGATGGAATGTAGTCCCACTGAATACGAAGTCTAAAAATTTCGCCAGCCTTTTCATGTTTTATTTTTAATTCGATATTACTTCATTTCCCTGAACATCAACATTTCCTCTTACCCGTCTAGTACATTTGAATGATTTCTTGTTTAGAATTCCTTCGCTTCTAAGTTAATTCAATTCGTTAAGCTCAAATAGAATTCTAAAAGGAATGGGTAAGATGTTACTGCAGTCCAATAAAATGTAAATAGTGACAACATTGAAATCTAGTATTAATTAGTTATGTATTATTAGTACTATAAAAATCTGATGTGAAACACTCACACAACTTTCTCTTGCCAATGTAAATAATTAATAATAAACCTAACATTATTAATAAAATATTAGAAATAAACAACTATATAAACTATATAAACTAACCTCAAAAACATAACCTTATTTTAATCATGAGTGAAAGACGCAAAATGAAAATCGAACTCAATTTGGCTTAAAAAAAACGGAAAATCACACTTTCACGCTAAACTAGGCTCTGTAGAGAAAAATTCTCTAAATAAAAGTTGTAGATCTCTTAATTTTCTATAAATTTTATTATATACACTTTTGTCGTAAAGTGCATACTTAGGCCGAAATCTAAAAAAAATCGATTTTTCACACGTTTTCGTGAGAAAAAATCAGAAAATCGCTAAACTAAGCGTTATAACGGGTGATTCAAAAAGAGCGCCGGTTTTTAAACGGCTAATAAATTTTTGTTTATCGGTTGGCAACATTGTTAGACCTCATTTCTATTTCGGAGAACATTCCGATTGACGATTCAGTTATAGTTTCTCTTGTTCGCAGTGTAGTACTCTCGCAGTCTGTGTCTAACCATGGAGAAGTTTACTATTGCACGAGTGTTAATCGTCAAAACATTTTACCAGAGTGGAGGGAGTTATGCGGCTACTGTCAGGAGACTTCGCGGTACTCCAGGACGTAATGAAGCACCGAATGAATCAACAGTTCGCAGGCTCATGAAAAAGTTTTTTGAGACGGGTTCAACAGTCGACCTTAAAAGTTCTGGACGTCGTCGTTCTGGCCGAACTGAGCAGAACGTTGCGTTGGTTCGTGACAGTGTGGCTGTTAGCCCAGCAAAATCAATACGTCGCCGTTCTCAACAATTGGGTTTACGATGTTCTTCTGTACGGAGAATTCTTCGGTACGATCTCCAATATCACCCGTATAAAATTCAGTTGACGCAACATTTGAAAGTGGCAGACCACCAGAAGAGACGACAGTTTGTTGACTGGGTATTGAGAAAACGGCAGGATGATGACACCTTCGCAAACAAAATCATTTTCAGTGATGAGGCGCACTTCCACTTAAACGGTTTTGTTAATAAACAGAACTGCCGTATGTGGGGTTTAGAAAACCCTCGCGTGGTTAATGAAAGGGAAATGTATGCACAGCGAGTGACAGTTTGGTGCGGCTTTTGGTCGGACGGTGTCATCGGCCCTTACTTTTTTGAAAATCAAGAAGGAGAAGCCGTGACAGTAAATGGAGACCGATACCGTACGATGATTAGGGAGTTTTTGTGGCGTCATTTGGATGGAATGGACATTGACGAGTTGTGGTTTCAGCAGGATGGTGCCACCTGTCACGCTGCACGAGAAACAATGTTTCAAAGAACAACAATTTCATGGACAGAGTTGATGCGTGCCAGCGCAGTAGAGGAGGACACATGCATTACATCATTTTTCATACATGAAATCGGAAGGTAAGATGAACTTGTTGATGTATTTATTTTCAGTTTTTCAATAAAATAAATCTCTTAATTTGATATATCAAAACCGGCGCTCTTTTTGAATCACCCTATACAGAAAAAATGGTTGAAATAACAGTTGTAGGTTTTTAAATTCTCTACAACTTTTATTATATACATTTTTGTTATAAAATTAATATTAAAGCCGTAATCTTAAAAAAACACTTTTTACGTAAAAACACTCACCAAGAATTTCAGCAAACATGGCGCCTACCCTATCTTTTAGAGAATAAAAAATTGAGTAAATGAGGCGATTTTTTAAAAAATCGTAGGACCAGTTTTTGAGAAAATCGCAAAAAAGTGAAAAATTATACGAATAAACTACTACTTCCGGTTAACCGATTTTGATGAAAATGTTCGCGTCGGGTCCGGTAGTGGTATGTAACTTAAGTTTCAAGTTTCAAGTTGGTACGATGTTCCGTTCTTGAGATATTCTGGTCACACACACACACACACACACACACACACACACACACACACACACACACACACACACACACACACGCGCGCACGCACGCACGCGCGCGCACACACACACACACACACACGTACACACACACACACATACCAATCGCTAAAAACATGTTTTTTGGGTTCAGGGGGTCTGAAAACGTATAGATCCGGTGAAAACTCGATTTCGAAAAATCGACATGAAAACAATACTTTTCTTCCTATATATTCATATAGGCAAGAGAAAGTAAAAAATCTAGTGTGAAACACTCACACGACTTTCTCTTGCCAATGCAAATAATGCCTAATATAGGTATCAGACGAACTAATGTCCCATAGCCGAGCGAGTGAGAGGGAAATATATGGCATAACTACGCATTCGCTCAAAGGTCTTTACCGTTATAATCCAAATCTGAAAACATACTACAGTCGTTATCTTGCTTGTTAGTTTACTGCATGCATAAACGCTTCCTTACAACAATGAGTAAAATTAAAGACAATATTATTGGAACGGCGCGTATGGCTTGTGCGAGTGAGAGCGTTATGCATTCTCTCACTCCCACGGCTAGGGGACATTAGTTCATCTGAATACTATACAACCTAACATAAATAATAAAACATTAGACATTAACAAACAACTAAAAACATAAACTTATTTTTATCATGAGTGAAAGACGCAAAATGAAAATCGACCTAAGTTTGGCTTAAAAATACGGAAAATCACTTTTTCACGCTAAACTAGGCTCTGTAGAGAAAAATGCTCTAAATCAACGTTGTAGATCTTTTAATGGCTGACGAAATATATAACAGAGCTACGAGAGCAAGTATTGGCAACGTTGCTGACAAGTCATTAGCCAGCTATGAAGTGGGCAAGGGGCAATACGTACGTTCAGAGCTCATTAGCTTTGAAAAGCATTTAGCGTATTTTACACCTCTACTTCTACTGCTCTTAAATGATTCAGTCATATAATTGGCTGACCATATGATAAGAAACAGAACTATTTTTTATAGCCATGAAACTAGCAGATCGAGTGTAAATAATTTAACACCCCACCTGCCTTTTATGGGCATAGCCTAGGTGTTTCAATATGATAAAAAAAAATTTGGTGTGAAACACTCACACAACTTTCTCTTGCCAATGCAAATATTTAACAATAAAACCTAACATTAGTAATAAAACGTTAGAAATAAACAAAAAACTAACCTCAAAAAACATAACCTTATTTTAATCATGAGTGAAAGACGCAAAATGAAAATCGATCTCAGTTTGCCTTAAAAATACGGAAAATCACTCTTTTACGCTAAACTAGGCTCTGTAGAGAAAAATGCTTTGAATAAAAGTTATAGATCTTTTAATTTTCTATAAATTTGATTATATACTTTTTTATCGTAAAATGCATTCTAAGGCCGAAATCTTTAAAAAAATCGATTTTTCACACGTTTTCGTGAGAGAAAAACAGAAATCGCTAATTAGAGCTAAACTAAGCGTTATACAAAAAAATGTTTGAAATAAAAGTTGTAGGTTTTTAAATTCTCTACAACTTTTATTATATAAATTTTTTCGCTAAATTGCATATTAAAGCCGTAATCTTAAAAAAACTTTGTTTTTACGTGAAAACAGCCTCACCCAGAATTTCAAACATGACGACTACCCTTTCTTGTAGAGAATAAAAAATTAAGTAAACCAGGCGATTTTAATAAAAATCGTAGGACCAGTTTTTGAGAAAATCGCAAAAAAGTGAAAAATTACACGAATAAACTACTACTTCCGGTTGACCGATTTTGATGAAAATGTTCGTATCAGGTCCGGTAGTGGTATGTAACTTAAGTTTCAAGTTCGTGCGATGTTCCGTTCTTGAGATATTCTGTTCACACACACACACACACACACGCACGCACACGCACACACACACGTTTTTTGGGTTCAAGGGGTCTGAAAACGTATAGATCTGGTGAAAACTCGATTCCGAAAAATCGACATGAAAACAATACTTTCCTTCCTATATATTCATATAGGCAAGAGAAAGTAAAAATCTGAAACTACAATTTTAAATTGCATTAATATATTATTTTATGTAGCAACACAACCCCTTAATATTTTCAATAACAGCCAGAAACTTTATTTAATCACTTGAATGATCTTAACCCAGTTTATGTACCCAGTGTCTAGATTTCTATATTAAATTTCAACTGAAACGAACTACGTTTGATAACACAATCTCAAGTGTGCGTTAATAACAACATTCTAAACAATAATTTAAGCACACATCTTGTTTCAAACAACAACTACAAAACTGTAGAAGCGTTTTCACACAGAATTAGAAGTACGCCGAACTCCGAACTATCACGTATTCACTCACCGTGTCTCCACCTCCACCTCCACCTCTTTAACTTTCTATCCCCTCCCCCAACATTTCTCCATCATTATAATACAAGAAACAAGGATCTTCGTCTCGTACATCAGTCCTCAAAAACGTACTAAATCCATTTCTGTTACGTTAGCTACAAAATATGTTTTTACGTATACCTTAAAAATATACTAGACATCATGAGGTATAAGAAACCAGTACCGTTGAAAAGAATGAATTAGGGAGAAAATAGATTAAAAAAATCTGGTGTGAAACACTTACACAACTTTCTCTTGCCAATGCAAATAATTTAAATAATATAACCTAACATTAGTAATAATACATCAGAAATAAACAAAAAAACTAACCTCAAAAAAACATAACCTTATTTTAATCATGAGTGGAAGACGGAAAATAAAAATTAACCTGTTTGACTTAAAAATATGGAAAATCACTCTTTCACGCTAAACTAGGCTCTGTAGAGAAAAATGCTTTAATTAAAGTTGTAGATCTTTTAATTTCTTATAAATTTGATTATATACACTTATGTTGTAAAACGCATACCAAGGCCGAAACGTTAAAAAAATCGATTTTTCACACGTTTTCGTGAGAAAAAAACAGAAAATTGCTAATTACTGCTAAACTAAGCGTTATACAAAAAAATGTTTGAAATAAAAGTTGTAGAATTTTAAATTCTCTACAACTTTTGTTCAATAAATTTGTGCGCTAAAATGCACATTAAAGCCGTATCTTAGAAAAAGTATTTTTTTACGTGAAAACAGCCTCACCAAGAATTTCAGCAAACATAACGCCTACCCTATCTTGTAGAGAATAAAAAATTGAGTAAACCAGGCGATTTTTAAAAAAAAATCGTAGGACCAGTTTTTGAGCAAATTGCAAAAAAGTAAAAAATTATACGAATAAACTACTACTTCCGGTTAACCGATTTTGATGAAAATGTTCGTGTCGGGTCCGGTAGTGGTATGTAAGTTTAAGTAGAAGTTTCAAGTACGTACGATGTTCCGTTTTTGAGATATTCTGTTCACACACACACACACACACACGCACACGCACTCGCACGCACGCACACGCACGCGCGCGCGCGCACACACACACACACACACACACACACACACACACAGACCAATCGCTAAAAACATGTTTTTGGGGTTCAGGGGGTCTGAAAACGTGTAGATCTGGTGAAAACTCGATTTCGAAAAATCGACATGAAAACAATACTTTCCTTCCTATATATTCATATAGGCAAGAGAAAGTAAAAAATAATAGTTTTATCAGAGGCTAAGTGTGGGAGCACGTTTACCGGTCAAATTAACCTGTCAAAGTTTCTGTATTTGTGGTTAAAAATTTTACAGAAAAATTAGGCTAAAATGGTTAAGGAGATATGATTAGTAAGATCTGGTATTGCATGAAAAGGGTGTATTTTTATGTGTTTTACATTGTTACCTGTGAAGGGGTAAAGTATTGGTGTATCATTTACGATAATCGGCTCTTAACATTTCTTGTATTCTTCTAGGATAAGTTTTACATTATTTATAGTGTTTTATAATCTGGGTAATTATATATATACCCTTTTATGACTTATTTACAAAATTTCTTAAAACCATTTTATCCCTTCTCTCTCGTACAATCTACCTTTTTATTATTTTTTTTGTCATCAGTCTCTCGACTGGTTTGATGCAGTTCTCCAACCTGTTCTATTTTGCGCAAGTCGTTTCATATCTACATACCTGTAACACCCTACATCTTTTGTAATTTGCTTTATATATTCTAATCTTTGCCTCCCTCTACAATTTACTCCCTCAATGTTACCCTCCATTATTGATAGCCCAATACCTGGATGTCTTAGGATATGCCCCACTAGCCTATCCCTTCTTTTGGTAAGATGCTTCCATATACTTCTTTTTTCATCCACTCGCCTAAGAACCTCTAAATTACTTATTTTGTCCACCCACCTAATCTTTAACATTTTCCTATAACACCACATTTCAAAAGCTTCTATCCTCTTCCGTTCTACAGCCCCTATCACCCACGTTTCACTTCCGTATAATGCTACACTCCAAACATAATGTTTTAAGAAATTTTTCCTAATCTGTAAATCAATGTTTGTAGTCAGTAAGCTATTTTTCATTTCAAAGGCATTTCTAGCTTGAGCAATTCTACTCTTGATATCACTCGTGCTTCTACCATCCTTTGTTATTTTACTCCCTAGATAGCAGAATTCCCCAACTTCCTGTATGTTTTCGTTGCCTACTTTTAAATTTCCCATCTCTTCTAAAACACTCTTGCTGTATTATTATACTTATTACTTGCTTTTTATTATAGCTCACCGAATGAAACGATAGCCTTTACGTCTATTATTTGTTTAGTACGTCATCTTTCTAGTCATTTTAAAAGACCTAACAAGGGCACAAAAAGGGAGAGCTACTTTTGTCAAAGAACTTAAATTCAGTCAGTTCAAGTTGTCATACATAGGGCTATTATTGTCAATACGTAGTACGTTAAGAAAAGGTCTGCATCCTGTGCCTACACATTGTATTTAGTTGTAGGTAATTTAAGTAACTCGATTGTAATTTGTTTGTAATCAAAGTTTAATAATTAGATAAATTTTTAGTAAAAGTTTAATTATTAACACACTAATACAGTAGTAGTAAAAGAAGTACAAAAAGAAAAACATTAGCAATCAATTGATGTACAATTTAACATGAGAGTAGGTAAGTAGACTTTCCCACCACACATTTCATCTAAGTAATTTTTATTTTTAATTATAGGTTAAAAAAATTAAGTACGAATTTAAATTACCTTTGAATAGGAAAAAGAAAGAAATAATTAAATATAAACTTACGAAATTTAGAACTCACGCCAAAGGCAATCACTCACCATCTGAAGGTATTATTTATGAATAGAAAATTCTGGATACTCACCTGGAAAAATAAACAGAAATATTTTAAATAACTAAACAATGTATTAAACCAATAACATCAATAATGTAATACAAAACAAATGAATACGGCCGGCCCGTAGTGAAGTGGTCAGCGCAGCTAACTTTTACGCCGGGATCCCGGGTTTGATTCCCAGTCAGGTCTGGCATTTTTCCATCACTTATTTTCATCTATTACCCTTCTCATCGTCTGCATTAGCAGTAATTGCAAAACCAAAAACAATAAATAATGAAATAATAAATAAATATTGACATTTATCCAATGTAATCACATTCACAACAATGTATTACAGGAGAGTTCTTTCACCCTATATCTGGCGTGCCTGATGGACCAACCGCTAGAAAGGAGAATTTATTATGTCAGCGTGTGTTTTTGTTTAAATAACATTTTGTGTTGGTGTAATTTTGTTTAGGAAAGGCTGGTTTGAACCTCTAGAGGTTTTACTAAGTAAAAACGAGGAGTGAGGTGGTTTACTATTGCCTTCCTCACTGAGTTGAAACAGTATAGTAATCAGCATGCCAGGCCCTCCGAAAAGCACCCACTTTCCATTCTGCAAATGACACCTTCACTTCATTCACCACAGGGTCTGGCTGTAAATTCTTTACTCTCAGAAGAGATAACTCTGACTAGTGTCTTTTACACCTCTACCTCTTCTATTCTTAAATCTTTTGTAATATAGTTGGCTGACTACGAAATAAGAAAAAGAACTATTTTTTGTAGCTCTGGAACAAACAGATCGAGTGCAATTAATTTAACACTCCACCTGCCCGTTATAGGCCCGTTTAAGGTAAATTAAATAATATAATTAAAAGTCGACATTAATAACGGAAAGATTATAAAGAAACGTGAATGAAGATGAACTACAAGATTAGCATATTGGTGTACAAGGCTAACTCCTACGTCAGGAGTTTTAGATTCGACTCCCAGTTATAACTGGCATTTTTTCACTACATTCTTATCTGCATTAGCACTGATGTACAAAATAATCACATATAAAACAATATTAATTAAATAAATCATCTTTTTCTATTGTGAAACACTCACCAGACTTTCTTTTGCCAATGTAAATAATGAAAAATATTAACTATGTTTAATCGAGAGTAAACAATGTAAAATAGAGAACATAACCTAATTTTAATCGTAAATGAATGATACAGAATGAAAATTAACCTCTAGTATGACTTCAAAAAACAGAAAATAACTGAATTATAATAAACCAAGCTCTGTAGAAAAAAACGCTTAATATGTTTTTCACGGTTGATGAGCTCTGGTGTTCCACACATTTAGAGCAATCAGAACGTTTGCCAGCGTTGTCAGATTACACCTGACAAACATTACGCGAGCATGCGTATAAGAGCCGTAATAGTTTCTCGTCTTGTATCTCGTACTGAACACATCGATTATAGAGCGCGTTAACATTTTTTTTTTTTTTTTTTTTTTTTTTTTTTTTTTTTTGGTTTAACGTCCGACTGTTCTGCAATTACTGCTAATGCAGACGGTGAAGGATGAAATGATATTTTGTAACGTATGAAAAAATGCCGTGCTTGAATGGGATTCGAACCCAAGACCGCATGATGAGAGGCGAGCACGTTACCAACTGCGCCAATGCGGCCGGCATTAACATGGAATACTTTATAACATAATCAGCTGATTCTATGTTTGTAGGATTATTAGACTATTATTATTGAAAGACCAAAAAAAAATGGCTGACAAAATATTTTTTTTTTATTCCTAGTTTGTGTACGTTGCAATCTGTTCAATTTAGAACAATAAGCAACCCCATGATCCAATGAGATGAGGATGATGTGTATGACGTGTGAATGAGGTGTAGTCTTGTACAGACCCAACCATTCCTGAGAGAGTATGGTTAATTAAACCCCAACCATCAAAGTACACCAGTAACCACTGTCTAGTATTCAAATCCGTATAAAAGTAACTACCTTTAATAGGATTTGAACCAGGAACCTTCGTTTCCGAAAATCAGCTGTTAAACAGCTGATTTTGGCGACGACTTTACATCTAGACCAACCCGGTGGGTTGACAAAATATTTAACAGAGCTACAAGAGCAAGTATTAGCAACGTTGCTAGCAAGTCATTGGCTAGCTATAAAGTTGGTAGGGGGCAATTGCACAAGTTCAGAGCTCATCAACCTTGAAAAATAGTATAGTTGTATATATAGATTATATAATTTTCTATACCTTTAATAATACACAATTTTGTCGTAAAATTCACACTAAGGCTGCAATCTTAAGAAACCCATATTTAACCGATTTTGATGAGCAGAAAATCGCTAACTGACGCGTAACTAGGCTGTAGAAAAAAATACTTGAAATTCTAAGTGTTTTTTAATCCTACAACTTTGATTATAAACACTTTTGCAGTAGAATACATATTAAGGCAACAGCAATCTTTTTAATTATTTTTTTTTTACTTTTGGAGAACAACCCTTCACTAATTTCAGTAGAAAATGTTCGTAACGAACCTTCTTGAGATATTTTCTTATACACAGACCAATCGCTAAAATAATATGATTTCTGGGTTCATGAGGCCTGTAATCGTGAATTTTAGGTGAAAACTCGTTTTCGAAAAATCGACATGAAAATAATACCTACTTATTTTCTGATATATTCATATCGGGCAAGAGAAAGTACAAAAAATGGTAAAAAAGTAAAATAAAGAAAAGTGAAAGTAAATAATGTATAAAATATGACTAAAATAATCAAATTTTTACATATATTATAAAATATTAAATACATTTATAACGGAAAATTCATTTATTAATTCAAGGAAAATAAATATGTGGTACTTCAAAAAGACGAGCAAGTTAAAAACTGAAATATATGACCAATAAATTATAAATAGATTCATGAACTTCTCAGAATTCCCTTGAAATATAAAAAGGATACGATTTGAAAACCTCGACAAAACAAACCAACTCTAAACATTTGAATTACAAACGAAACTTTCAAATATTTATTACTTATTAACAAACCCCGCTTGCTTTGCTTCGGATCCTTAAATATTTTATTTACTGATCCTACAATATTTTGTATTACAATATTTAAAAAGACATTCTCTCATTAATACAAACCTTCCAAATTTTTATTAGGCAATTACAAATTATCGTTGCAATCCTGAGAATAAACAGGTAGTAAACCATCATAACTTTCTTACGAATGTTGTAAACTTAATTTAAACAAAGTTTGTACAAGTAATTTATAACAAAGTTTCAAAATTTTGACCTAAATTACAATAAATTTTACAGATATTTTTTATAGATGACACTTCTTTTACATAATATTACAAACATAAATTTGTACGCGCACCCACAAACATATATATTGTGACAATATCTAAAGGGAATGTATGTTAGAGAATTTTCGAGGAGGACCGAGATTTTAAAAATGTTAAAGTAAATAATAAGAGTGATAAAAAGGATTCCACGAAATAGTGATACAGGGTCTTGTATAGTCAGGTAGGCTTGCCTATTGTTGTACGGGTATTATGATAAGAGTGGGTACCTATTTAGATAATTGACCTTTTTGTAACACCTTTTATTCAATTATAATTTGTTAACATTAGTCGATTTATCCAGAAGCCGTTAGAAGGATTTTTGTGTTTTCATTACTGTATCGAAAATCTCTCTTTCGCGAAATCTTCATTAGCCCACCTATATAATCAGTCAGTTTGTTTACGGTTAGTTAGTTCGTTTTGTCTGTGATTCAGTGAGTAAACTGCGTAGTGCGTGTAACAATGCGTTAGAAAAGGTCAAAGGTACTGTGAATTACTGTCAATTGTTTAACGTTTATTTATTCTATATCAATTTTGTAAGTAGTATTTAGTAAATTGGTTAAGTTCATTTATCGTTATTAATTAGAATTAGTTTGTTACTTATTACTTGTAGTTCACTTGTAGATTTTAGTCACTTTATTAAATTGTAATAAATACTTCAGAGTCAAACCTTGGTGTGTTAATTTACCCAGATCCCAAAACGGACCTTAGAAATAAGTGTCACAATACATTTATATACATTTACGCACATTTTGCTCGTAACAGCCAGGTGGAGTATTAAATGAATTACACTCGATCTGCAAGTTCCAGGGCTACAGAAATAGTTCAGTTTCTTATGATACGGTCAGCTAATTACATGACTGAAGCATTTAAGAACAGAAGAGGTAAAGGTGTACAAAACACTACTTAAGAGTTATCTCCTCGGGGAGTAATGAACTTCATTACACAGCCATAACCTGCATAGTAAATGAAGTGAAGGTGTCATATGAAGGGTGGAAAATATATGCTTTTTAGAGGGTTTGGCTTGCTGATAAGCATACTTTCAATTCAGTGAAGAAGGCAATTGTAAACCATTTCACGCCTCGTTTTACTTGGTAAAACCACTAGAGGTTCAAACCAGCCTTTCGGCTGATGACCTATATACATCATTACATTTTTTGAAAAAAAAAAAGATATTTTTACCGTAATAATAAAAATTTTTCTACAATATAAACACGCTTATCTACGGTTTTCGATCATAAATAACTTTGCTTAAAAATATTTTATTTTATCATTCATATTCTAAAAGGTTCCACTATTAGTTCTTACCACTAACGATTATTTTTATGTTATTCACACTATATTATTAACCACGAAATTGCGAACTTACTTGTAAACCAAACAGTCGTGTACTTCCACCCGTCCTGCCATACACAACATTTCGTACAGTTTGTGAGTTTTTTAAGTCATTTTCGATAAAAAAATGTTCTTTATTTTATAAGCCTACCGTTTAATTGTTTAAAACAGTCTTTCGTTAAAAATTTTATTTGTTATTTCACAGAGTACTACATGTATTTTCAGTTGTAATGTGAATTAATTCAGTGATTTTGACGAACAACCCGGCAAATCGACTCCGAACAGCGACCGTAGTTATCGAAAGAAGACCCTAGGAAACAAAGAAATAATCAGTAATGTTTATAAGTATTTTTTTCAAAATCTGGCTAACATTTCCGAAGCAAGAACAAAATTATACCCCAACGAACTAAAGACTGCAGATGAGATCTAGCCAATAACAGCCAAGGTAGGGTGTGATGTTGCCCCTTCGCTAAGTCACACTCTGTTCCACCGAACTCCAGCTGACTTTTTGTTAGGCTGTCATCCACAGCGGGATCACAACGTGACACCACAGGATACGATTAACGAAAGTCAATTGGCTCTGTGCTGTGATCTAGATCACTTTGCTCCGCCTTCATCTGCATTCTTTAGTTCGTTAAGTAATAAATTTTTAATTTTTATGGTAAAAAGATGATAATAAAAGAAAAAAGTTTGTTCGCACTCTGATAAATACGGCAACACTGCATTACTGTTTAACTAGATCCAGGCTCGCAATTTCATGGTGAATAGTATAATTTTAATCGCATATCATTCATTGGTTCTGATTTTAAACTGTAATACAGAATTATTGATAAACTTCTAGTTGAGTCGTTTTAAAACATGAGAAAGAATACCACAAAAATGTTCATTGGAATAAATTTAGTTCATACATTTATTACTGCTTATGACATATATGCAATATTTATTGCAAAATAATTTCAATATAAAATAAAAATATACCAAACCAGAACAGAAAGATTTATGACCGTCAAGTAAACGGTACGTTATTTCATTACAACCAAATATTTTATTTTAAATAACTACATATTCCGACAAAGAAAATAATTCAATAGAAATTTATGACTTGTCAATAATCCGGTAGACGAGTTAGATGAATCGAATTGGAATCTATCATACAGGAAAGAGGTCAATTGGGTTATGTATGAACTATGGGGAAGCGACCAAGCCAAAGGAGTCCGATACATTTTCATATATACAACCACAAGTTTCTTTTATAAGGGGGTTACGTATATAAAAATTTGGAAAATTATGATTTTCTTGTTTTTTTATGCATAATTTTTTTAAATTTAAAATTTCCTCTAAAAAAATGGTGTACATATTATATTTCTACGACAATTATAAAATATTTTAAAATATTTCAAAAAAATTTTAAAAATACTAAAGTTTATATTCAAATTTTATTATTAAATCTTTCAGGCAACCCGATATAGGCCTATCTTGAAAATATAATAAAAATCGAAAAAGGTTTATTAACTTTACTAAAAACTTAACTTCTGTTCATATAGTATGTTTCAATCATACGGCTGACCATGTGATAAGAAACAGAACAATTTTTTGTAGTCCTGGAACCAGACAAAGAGGTTAATTGGGTTATGTATGAACTATGGGAAAGCAACCAAGCCTAAGAGTTCGATACATTTTCATAAACAACCATAAGTTTCTTTTATAAGGGGGTTACGTATAGAAAAATTTGAAAAATTATGATTTTCTTGTTTTTTTTGATGCATAATTTTTTTAAATTTAAAATTTCCTCTAAAAAAATGGTGAACATATTATATTTCTACAACAATTATAAAATGGTATTTTTAAATATTACAAAAAAGTCTTAAAAATATAGAAGTTTATATTAAGTTTTTAATATTAAATCGTTCAGGCAACACAATTAATCTTGAAAATATAATAAAAATCGAAAAAGGTTTATTAAATTTACTACAAACTTAACTTCTGTTCATATAGTATGTTTCAATCATATGGCTGACCATGTGATAAGAAACAGAACAATTTTTTGTAGCCCTGGAACCGAACTTTGGGATAGTAAATCAAAAACCTACTGTATTAAGAATCTACAGGGTAAATCGAATCAGTAAAAAATTTGGTGTCCTTAAGTAGTTAAAACAACGTAAACTTGAATCCCTAGGTCACATAATAAATAACTAGCTGAGAAAATTTTTAAATTTCTAAAGTTTTAATTACCCAGCAAGGAAAAGTGTCAGATAAAAATGATCTATAACAGAGAATCTTCGAGGTCGAAAAGTTAAAAAAAAATCTGGTGTGTAACACTCACACAACTTTCTCTCGCCAAAGCAAATAATTACCAATAAACCTAACATTATAGTAATAAAAACATTAGAAATAAACAAAAAACTAATCTCAATAAACATAACCTAATTTTAATCATGAGTGAAAGACGCAAAATGAAAGTCAACCTCAGTTTGACTTAAAATAGTTAGGCTCTGTAGAGAAAAATGCTTTAATAAAAGTTGTAGATCTTTTAATTTCCTATAAATTTTATTATATAAACTTTTGTCGTAGAATGCATACTAAGGCCGAAATCTTTAAAAAATCGATTTTTCACACGTTTTCGGGGAAAAAACATAAAAACGCTAATTACCGCTAAACTAAGCGTTATACAAAAAAATGTTTGCAATAAAAGTTGTAGGATTTTAAAATCTCTACAACTTTTATTATATAAATTTTTGCGCTAAAATGCATATTAAAGCCGCAATCTTAAAGAAACAACTTTTTACGAGAGAACAGCCTCCCAAAGAATTTCAGCAGACATGGCGCCTATCCTATATTGTAGAGCATAAAAAATTGAGTAAACCAGGCGATTTTTTAAAAAATCGTAGGAGCCGTTTTTGAGAAAATCGCAAAAAATGAAAAATGACACTATAAACTACTACTTCCAGTTGATCGATTTTGATAAAAATGTTCGTGTCGGGTCCGGTAGTGGTGTCTAACTTAAGTTTCAAGTTTCAAGTTCGTACGAAGTTCCGTTCTTGAGATATTCTGTTCAAACACACAGACCAATTGCTAAAAACATGTTTTTTGGGTTCAGGGGGTCTGAAAACGTGTAGATCCGGTGAAAACTCGATTTCGAAAAATCGACATGAAACAATACTTTCCTTCCTATATATTCATATAGGCAAGAGAAAGTAAAAAATGGTTTAAAATTTACAATAAAACTTTTACAAAGAAACAACCAATAAAAACCCGAATTAACGTACTGGTAACCTAAATTCGAAGCAGATAAGACACAACAAAGAAAAATATGAAAACAAACTGACATCTAACACAAACTTTAAAAGCTTATTTTGAAAAATAGTAAACGTACAATGAATATCATAAAAAATAAACATTTTTCACATAAAAGTAACATCAACATAGCTTGAAGCCACGATAAAATATTATACCATAATGCATTTAGTTATCAGTTTTCCAGGATAACACAAATTTCATGTGAAACTCCAACAGACAACGGCATGATACATATACATCATTATCGTAGAGAGAAATAATAAATGACAAACCATATTCAGATATAATGAGCTTGTATCCCCGGGTTAAGTACTGAAATTAGTTTTCTACCATAACTGACGTAAATTTTGTAATTCTGTTCAAATTATATTCCTATTAAACTACAATAATTGCTTATATAAGTTATTATAGTCTTATAACTTATACATAAATTATTAGTCTCAATTTTAAACAAAGAACAGTACTAATTTTCTGATAACCAGATTTCATTTTGTAAGGTATTTTTTAAATAGATTACTGACGTAAAAAGTCTGTAATTTGACATTTTCTACTCAGGACTTCATTTAACTATTACAATAATGTGAATGCAATAATTTTTGTAAAATAGTGTAAAAAAGTTACCACAACTCCAAATTAAATCTTTTTACTTTCTTATGCCTATATAAATATATAGGGAAAAAGTATTGTTTTCATGCGATTTTTCGAAATCGAGTTTTCACCGGACAGAGCCGACACGTTTTCAGACCCCCTGAACCCAGAAAACATGTTTTTAGCCATTGGTCTGTCTCCATGTGTGTGTGTGTGTGTGTGTGTGTGTGTGTGTGTGTGTGTGTGTGTGTGTGTGTGCGTGCGCGCGCGTGGGCAAAATATCTCAAGAACGGAACATCGTACGAACTTATAACTTAAGTTAGGTACTACTACCGGACCCGACACAAACATTTTTATCAAAATCGGTTAACCGCAAGTAGTAGTTTATTCGTATCATTTTTCACTTTACGATTTTCTCAAAAACGGCTCCAACGATTTTTTTAAAAAAATCGCCTGATTTACTACATTTTTTTATGTTTTATAAGATAGGATAGGTGCCATATCTGCTGAAATTCTTGGGGAGGCTGTGCTCTCGCAGAAAATAATGTTGTTTTAAGATTGCGGCTTTAATATGCATTTTAGCGCAAAAATGTATATAATAAAAGTTGTACAGAATTCAAAAACCTACATCGAAACCAAATCGATTTTTGAAGATTCGTAATAGAGTATAGAATTCAAACCATTTAATATTCTTCTCAGAAAATCCGACTGAAAACAGCAGACTTGCTACGACTACCTTACCGCTAGACCAACCCGGTGGTCAGATTGTAAAAAATAACAAACCAGTGTTTCTTAAAATGTATTACATTAAAACAGGGTTATTCATTGACAAGAAACATGTAGAATGTTATTACATTATATGCATGCAAAGAATGGCTGATGGAGAGAGAGTGGGAGGGAAACGGGAGGAAACAGGGGGGAAAATAAAATACATGTAATTAATTTAACATTCGTTATATTCAATAGGAAAAGGGATTAAATGTTGTATTAAGAAAGGGTATTACCGTAACAATAACAGGAAAGGAAAAGGGATCGGACCTAAGGAGACAATAGATTCTAGTAATAAACGTATCACAGGTTATTACGTACCAACTACGTGTAGCCTATTTTATATATTGAGAGAAGACAAAAGGTAGGTCTGGAAGGGTGGAACATTAAATTCTGTGTTCACAACGTAATTTAATATGATAAAGAACATATGTATCGCACATAATTAGTCATTAATTATGTTGCTGATAAATAAATGTATTTTTATATTAACAAAGGAAATAGTTTATTTAAACATCCGTTAAAAGTAAGATTTGTTATAAAAATAAAGAGAACAATCAATTAAATGTAACCGCTAGCTCATAAATATATATTAATATTCCCGACATAATAGTGATACATTTTTATGTATGTTGGTGTCGGCAAAAATTTGGTAAATGTTTGTGTGGGGAGAAGTTCGTTACTTGTCTAAATAACCCATTAAAAGTAAAATTAATGTGTCGATGTTTAAGTAAGCAATCACTACACCATAATATTAATTTGTATTGTATGTAGTAATTGCTTACACGTGTCTTGTAATTTTTAACGGAAAATGAGACCTTCGAAACTTAAAAGAAGCGTTCTCTTTGGTCCAACGTCATACTTAGAGGGGGTTGTACCGAGTTTATATATAGAGGGCAATTGTAATTTTTTAGGGAGTTCGTTAATTTAATTTCAATAGTGGAGTTCATTGATTTCAATAGAGAGAGTTCATTCTAGTTAAATTAACAAGTAGATTATGGCTTGAGTTAGAGTTCACTAATTTCAATGGATCAGAGTTTGTTAATTTCAATAAATCAGAGTTCGTCGTTAATCTTAATAGTTTGATAGTTTGGCGTGATGTGATGCAGTTTTTAAATCATTATTGTTTTGTTATTTATTTTAAAGTTAATTAAAGGCGGTATGTTAATTTATATTGTGAGCTGCGGGGAACATCAATGTTACATCAGGTTTTTATAGAGTAATCATATAAAGTTTGAATTGTTAATATTTTTCTATCTTGTCCTTATCATTGTTTAAGTAATTAAAATATTTATGTATTTTAAAATTAATATGTTATTTTTATTTTTATTCTGCATTGCATGAATTTTCCATTCCTTTCAATTATTCGACCGAAGTCACGTCTTTGGAACAGTATTGTTTTCTTAAGTTTTGATTTTGTTTTTAATTGTATGTTACCATACAGATTTTATAACGGTACACATAAAGGTATACGTTTACATAATTTTGTAGTTAAAACGATTAAATAACTGAAAAACGCAGTAGTTGGTTGTTTAGGTCATCAGGTAAAAGCCTAGTTGAACCTTTAGAGCAGTGTTCTTCAACCATATCTTAATACAGGGCCAAATTTTTATCACGGATGGGCTTGAGGGCCGCATTGATTTACGTATGTGTGTATATTTGTATATGAATATATAAAAGTATAAATATATATGAACATTTTGTGTCAGGTTAAAAGAAGTAACATGATTTATTTTTAAAGCTTATATTGGTTGAAAATGACAGTAAATATCAATATTGAAACATATAGGCCTACTTATATCTCCTGTCCATAACAGACAGGTGGAATGTCAAATTATTTACACTCAATCTGTTTGTTGCAGGGCTAAAATAAATAGTTCTGTTTCTTATCATATGGTCAGCCAATTAAATGACTGAATCATTTAAGAACAGAAGAGGTAGAGGTGTAAAAGACACTAATCAGAGTTATCTCCTCTGAAAGTAATGAATTTCATTATACAGCCAGACCCTGTGGTGAATGAAGTGAAGGTGTCATTTGCAGAGTTGGAAAATATGTGCTTTTCAGAGGGCCCGGCATGCTGATAAGCGCACTTTTCCACTCAGTGAGGAAGGCAATGGTAAACCACCTCACTCCTCGTTTTACTTAGTAAAACCTCTACAGGTTCAAACCAGCCTTTCGGCTGATGACCTAAACAACAACACATAGTACTTCTATTTAAACATGTTATAAAACTCAAAACCGAACTAAAACCATCAAAATGGTGATTTTTCAGTTCAATGGGAAACTTGACATTCTATCTCTTTCACTAGTTTAAAAATCAACGAAATGATGCAATGTTCTAAGCTCTTTGTTCAAAAACTGAAATCGTTCTGCGGGCCGCTAAAATTTACGCGGCGGGCCGCGGTTTGAAGATCACTGCTCTAGAGTCTTTACTACTGTCTGTCTATAACTTGATAGCCTCCGGGGCAGAGAAGAGCAAAATGCGGATTGTAAAACCATTTCTATTTTTTTTTTTTTTTTTAAGTAACTGGAACTTGACGGAAATGACGTAATTTTATGAAACAAAGTATTTCGCATGTTTCTCGTTCTATAAAATTATTTCAAAAAATCTGGTGCGAAACACACACTACTTTCTCTTGCCAATGCAAATAATGAACAGTATAACCTAACGTTAGTAATAAAATATTAGAAATAAACAAAACTAACCTAAAAAAACATAACCTTATTTTAATCATGAGTGAAAGACGCAAATTGAAAATCAACTCAGATTGGCTTAAAAATACGGAAAATCACTCTTTCACGTTAACTAGAATCTGTAGAGAAAAATTCTTTCAATAAAAGTTGTAGATCTGTAAATTTCCTATAAATTTGATCATACACTTTTGTCGTAAAATGCATGCTAAGGCTAAAATCTTCAAAAAAAAAGATTTTTTACACGTTTTCGTGAGAAAAACAGAAAATCGGTAATTACCGATAAACTAAGCGTAATAAAAAAATGTTTGAAATAAATGTTGTAGGATTTTAAAATCTCTACAACTTTTATTATACACATTTTTGCGGTAAAACGCATATTAATGTCGCAATCTTAAAAAAACAACGTTTTTACGAGAAAACAACCTCCCCACGAATTTCAGAAGACATGGCGCCTACCCTATCTCGTAAAGCATAGGAAATTAAGTAAATGAAGCGATTTTTAAAAAAAATCGTAGGACCAGTTTTTGAGAAAATCGCAAAAAAGTGAAAATGACATGTATAAACTACTACTTCCGGTTGACCGATTTTGATGAAAATGTTCGTGTTGGGTCTGGTAGTGGTGTCTAACTTAAGTTTCAAGTTCGTACGATGTTCCGTTCTCGAGATATTCTGTTCACACACACACAGAACAATCGCTAAAAACATGTTTTTTTTTTGGATTCAGGGGGTCTGAAAACGTGTAGATCCGGTGAAAAATCAATTTTGAAAAATCGACACGAAAACAATACTTTCCGTCCTATATAATCATATAGGCAACATAAAGTAAAAACACTCGTCTTAATAACGGGTAATTTAGTAAAAGTTTTGTTTTTTAAGAAACCAACCAGCGTATTTTTTAAATACTTCGTCATTGATCAACTATACTAAATAATTTTTTCTCTAAAAATTAATGTAAATTTTTTTTTAAATACTAGTAAACAAACTATAAATTTAAAATACCAGTATTTTATTAATAGAAATGTTTATTTTTATTAATTTCTTCGACCATATTCTGGTAAAACTGAAAAAATGTTAGAAAGGTCCCGATTAACCATCAGACGGCAGGTATAAAAACAGGTAGCGCCTTTGTAGTGAGTACTTGGATGTCAATGGAATTTCTGTTGTCAATCAATTTCGAAATAGTGTCGAACAAGACCGGTTCTGAATTACTTTAAAAATGCGTCTATGTACGGGTGGTAACAAGTAGTTGTGGACAGGTAATTGCAGCACACCACTTACAAATTGAACACATCGTCTCACATACTGTCAAATACACATTTCACACCTTATAATTACAAGTATATCGTTTAGGGTAAGGAAAATTTTTAAAAAATGTATGTATTTTGAAAATAATTAGCGCGTTTAATTGCTATTGTTGAAAACAATGTAATGAACATTTATTTTTATTTATTTTATTCTAAATAATTTATAAACAGTATATATAATACTGTGTTATACTTGTGTTATATTTTGTTAATTCCGCCATGGGCTGTATTTTGTGCATGCGTTACTTCAAAGTGATATGTTACATTTTATTATTAGCTATATATTCCAAACAGATTATGCATTTAAATAAACATTGAATTTAAAAAATGTATTTATTTCGAAATATAACATATTTCAAAAATGACATAGAGAAAACAACATATTTTAAAAACATTACATATGAAAAACACACTTCATTTAACTCTTAAAATATTTTTTTATAAAATAGTGTAAAAAAATTACCGCAACTCCTAATAAAAGGGTTCTTTTTCATACAACGATTCTTTACCCATAACAGACAAATTGACTGTTGATTATTTGCACTCAATCTGTTACTTCCAGGGGTGCAAAAATAGTTCTGTTTCTTATCACACATGATTAGCCAATTATACAACTGAACCATTTAAGAACAGAAGAGGTAGAGGTGTAAAATACACTAGTCAGAGTTATCTCCTCCGAGAGTAATGAATTTCATTATACAGCCAGACCCTATGGTGAATGAAGTGAAGTTGCCATTTGCAGAGTGGAAAATAGATGCTATTCAGAAGGCCCGGCATGCTGATAAGCCTCTAATGGTTCAAACCAGCCTTTCGGCTGATGACCTAAACAACAACAGAATTAAATTACCATTCTCAACAAATACACGGTCGCAGTTTGTCTTTCCTCTCTACGGTTCCATTTTTGTTGATAAATTCATTCTTGTGCATGGTTTAAGAATTATGGGATATGGTTTAAAGTAACGACTGTACCAAAATAAATTACAATATTTTTTAGGTTCATAAAGAAAACCTCCCGAAGCGATTAGGTCGACGCCGGTGATAATGTTTTTAAAAGTTTCACTGTATTTTAATTCCCGGTTCATTTATTTATTATTTATTAATAAAATTCTGAAAAAATCGCATTTTGTTTTTCCAGGAATTCAACGGTGTTCATTTCACCTTAATATAACTGGTAGAGTAAGAATTAATTAATTAATTAAACACGTTAAATTAAAAAGTACTAACGCTTAAAAAATAAACACGCAATAAAGATCCTTTATAAAATATTTACAATTAAATCCCCTAGGTGAAACCGCAAAGCTCATGTTAGAATCAACAACTGGAGAAATACGAAAGCGTAAATTATTTAAAAAACCTAAAATATACATAGGCTCATTAAATAAAAAAACACAGTAAAAGGATAAACTTCGTTAAGTACATTGCTTCCTTAAACTTCATGATGGTCCAGACATACTTACGTTTAAATTAAATTTCTTTCTTTCCATTGAGGATGACATGTATTAGGTTTTTCTAGGTCTCAAGGCATTTCGTTCTCGAATAGATCCCTTTAAATTTAATGCCAACCGCAGATAAAAAGCTTTTTAAAAAAAGTTCCTTTATAGTTGGGTTACTTATAAAAAAGAGAAACTTCCAACAAAAATAAAAAAAAACTTTTACGTTTGTAAGAAGGCTTAGTAAAAATTAAGAATTGTTACAAATATATTTTTATAAATGCATCCAGCCAACCATTAATATAAATTACAGTATATCTGAAATTTATCACCTTACCTTTGGTTGTCATTTAAGTTTAAAAAACTTACGCGCGTTTTGGTGGTAGTCTACTACCTTTTTCAGAGCAATATTACTAAAATTAAAAATTAAAATTTAGAGCGGTGTTTACATTCAGTCATTTAGATTAAATTGTAATAAATAAAAATCTGGTGTGAAACACTCACACAACTTTCTCTTGCCAATGCAAATAATTTGAACAATATAACCAAACATTAGTAATAAAACATTAGAAATAAACAAAAAACTAACCACAATAAACGTAACACAATTTTACTCATGAGCGAAAGCAAAATGAAAATCGACCTGTTTGGCTTAAAAATACGGAAAATCACTCTTTCACGCTAAACTAGGCTCTGTAGAGAAAAATGCTTTACATAAAAATAGTAAATCTTTTAATTTCTTATAAATTTGATTATATACAATTTTGTCGTAAAATGCATACTAAGGCCGAAATCTTACAAAAATCGATTTTTCACACGTTCCGTGAGAAAAAAAACAGAAAATCGCGAACTACCACTAAAATAAGCGTTATACAAAAAAATGTTTATAATAAAAGTTGTAGGATTTTAAATTCCATACAACTTTAATTACATCTACATTTTTGTGCTAAAATGCATATTAAAGCCGTAATCTTAAGAAAACAATGTTTACGTGAAAACAGCCTCACCAAGAATTTCAGCAAACATGGCGCCTACCCTATCTTGTAGAGCATAAAAAAATTAGTAAACGAGACGATTTAAAAAAATTCGTAGGACCAGTTTTGGGAAAATCGCAAAAAAGTGAAAAATTAATCGCAAAAAATAGCGGGTTGGAATATCTCGTGCTTGTTTATATGTGTGGGTTTGTTTGAGAGTTCAGAACAGACTTATGCCTAATCATTGAAAGTAAGAAGAAGAAGACGCCACTTTTTTCTCAAAAACTTCTTAAAGGAAAATAATTTTTATTAAAAAAATGTTGTGTTGTTTAGGTCATCAGCCGAAAGGCTGGTTTGAACCTGTAGAGGTTTTACTAAGTAAAACGAGGAGTGAGGTGGTTTACCATTGCCTTCTTCACTAAATGGAAAAGTACACTTATCAGCATGCCGGGCCCTCTGGAAAGCACATATTTTCCACTCTGCAAATGACACCTTCACTTCATTCACCACAGGGTCGGGTTGTATAATGAATTTCATTACTTTCAGAGAAGATAACTCTGATTAGTGTCTTTTACACCTCTACCTCTTCTGTTCTTTAATGATTCAGTCATTTAATTGGCTGACCATGTGACAAGAAACAGAACTATTTATTTTTGCCCTGCAACTAACAGATTGAGTGTAAATAATTTGACACTCCACCTGTCTGTTATGGGCAGATTAAAAAAATATTCCCCAATTACTCCACTATTATTTCTCAAGACCTCTTTATGTTTAGAGCGACTAGTTTAATTGTAGGAAGATTTGATTCCCGGATTTCAAATATCTTCCCGTTTCACCTCACGGATATAAAAAAGTGATGTCTGGAAGAATGTCCGAATATGTAGAAGTACAAAATCCTTCCGCCAATAAGTGTCATTCGTTTGTCTGATGATCAATAAATAAATCAGTAAAATGTAATACTGGCGAAAATATTCTTTAGAATTTTACTGCTATTTGCTATAACACTAATTTATTCTGAAATAAAATAAGGTAAATGATAAATCACCAAAAAATTTAAGTAGAATATAATTTAAACAAAGGGTGATAAGGAATTTGATTATAAAATACACTTAAAATATCTATTGGAAAGAGAAACCGGGACGCCAATCAAACGTGACACTTTCTCTACCATCGAATGAGATACAAAAAATAAAACAAATGAAAAAGACACTAAAAATCTGGAAACGTGAAAAAATCATCATCAATTACTTTTATTATTATTATACATTTATTCTGTCGGTCATCCATCAAAGTCTAAGTACGTATTGACAAAAAAAAGGAAGAATACAAACAAACCAAATAAATTGTGACCAGTAATATAAAGGAATAATAATAATACTAATAATAAATGCATTCGTAATCGATCAACGTCAAAAGAAAATGATACAAAACAAAACCGTTAAAGAAGGTTTACAGCAAAAATAATGAAATAATGGCCTTCACTTTCATCGCCCCGATATATTACAGGAGGAAAACTAGTTTAAATTCCTGACGTACCATCGTACTGTATTTATTGATAAACAACTCAATATGTTAGATAAATTGGCTAACAAACTTTTTCGTTTTTCTTTTTACTTTTTCTTGCCCAATCTATATAAATAAAATTGTGAATTTGTCTAAAATTTTTCAAAATGCCCCAAATTTTGTTTCTACACCGGATCTATCAAGTAAACTCCGAAAATAAGTTCACCCGGATTTTTCTCTGTTAATCTGTTTGTATGTTACGGTAATATCACAATTTTTTTTTTTTGTTTAACGTCCGACTGTTCTGCAATTAGGCTACTGCTAATGCAGACGGTGAATGATGAAATGATTTTTTGTAACGTATGAAAAATGCCGTGCCTGGATGGGATTCGAACCCAAGACCGCATGATGAGAGGCGAGCACGTTACCAACTTCGCCAATGCGGCCGGCGGTAATATCACAAAAGGATGGGGGAGTTCAGAGGGAGGGATAAACAAAAACCTTCAAATATCTCCGTTAAAAGTCAATGTATCAAAAAATGTTATACAACCGAAATTAGAAACGTTTAAAGACAAATAAGTTTGATAATGGAAAGTTTTTCATTTTCATGCATAATAACGGAGATATTACCAATTAAGAAAAAATAAACCAACAACAATATTATTTAAATATGAACACACAAAATGAACAGAACGGTAAACATAGGCCTACGCACCGGTAAAACCCGTATTTATTCAATCAATTATCTACCTACCCATTCCACCAGTACCCTATAAACCCATTCTCGATCACATCGGCAAAAATGAATCAGTCGTCTTAATAGTTCGTAGTTAACCATCGTGGTGTTCCAATTGTCATTAGCCTTTCATTTATTATAAAAATAATAATGCGCTGCAAGTCTTAATTTAAAAATACCAAGATCTCGCATTTAATTTTCGCCCAAGTATTTTTTTTTTCATTAATAATAATCCTGACGTTAAAAGGAGTTACGAGTAGATAACAATGAATGATTGTCGAATATCAGACCTGACAGGGATCGAACTCGGTACACTAAGAATCCACAGCACCCAAAACAACCGTTCGAAGAACGGGTTTTTTTTAGCTAGTATGGATATACGTATATAGGGAAGGAAAGTATTGTTTTCATGTCGATTTTTCACAGGTAAGCCCACTGAGCACTATATATTATCTGATTATTCTGCGTAAAGAATTACAGTTCCCTCTCTTCACAAAATTACTTTTTATGTTATTTTATGGGTTAATTTTTGGGTCAAATACCAGGGCCATTAGCCTGGGCCTGGGACAGTACTGTACTAACTTTTTACAAATTTGGTTTTAATTTTGTTTATTAATATAAATTTTATTAACTGTATTTAAATTACTTGTTACGTGCCTTGTGCATCTGCTGATAATGTTTCTTCCGTTCACTAGCATGTCCAACAAAGAGTTAGAAGAACACATATTTCATATAGCTGATTACTATGGGGAAGTTACCAAACCATAAATAGTCTATTAGAAGTACCACTTATGAAGTACCATTCAGTCATATTCATAGAAATTATTTATATCTTGCCTTAGGGAATATTTTTTAATCATCTAATCTCCCTTCCGTACGTAGTCAGTTAGTAGCTCCATACCTACACCCTAATAAAATTGTAGAGAGATTCATAACCAAACTAGAAATCTAGCTTGAAAATTTACTTTTTATGTATCCAAGAATTTTTAACAATAATTACATTACAATAATTAAAATATAAATTTAGTAACTAAGAGATGTACTTTAATACATTTTAATCATTGTCAATTTATAATTGAACGAGTAAGGCACGATTGATAAAAGTTACTTAAATATATTTTTTCATAAAATCTATATCATCATGATTTCTTTAAGAGTTTTTTTAACAGTTTCTTTTATAACCGGATCATATTTTACATACAAAATTTCTTCATATTTTTACCGCAACTACAAATTGTATAAAGTTAAACAAGCTATTAGCCTAAGTATTATAATCTAATAATTTTTTTTTGTTACTTTATAATACTTAGGCTACTTAGAATAGATTACTTAGAATTACTTATTACTTAATATTGTTTTATAAAAAATATTTTAAAAACTTACAAAACAACTAATAAAATATTAAAAACAAAATGTCTCTTTTTTTTAAATTTAGTTTTAAAATATGGTTGGTTTATCATTATTTTATAACCATTATTATTTTATCATTATTTTATTTTTTTGGTATTAACAATTTGGTCTTTTAAAGGGTCAGTAATATTATTATGTATTTTAACGTTCCTTGTCGGCGTTACATATTGTTTTTTTTTAATATTTTTGGCGGTTTTGGTTAACTAGCTCATTCTATCGAATATGCGGTGCGCTCTGCGTTAAAGTGCCTACGTGACTATTTCCACGTACCTACCTTGTCTGGTGACGTCATGCCGACTCAACTTTTGGTTTCTTGCACGCAGGAAACTTTCTGTTGATTTCCAGCTGCCGTGCTAGTCGGTCGCATTTAAGATTTTGTTGCATTGTCATGTAATGTTATATTTAAATATTTTAAATAATGTTCTTGTGTGTTTACGTCTTCCCTTTTAAGGTAAGCTTTTTTTTAATAAGTTTTATTTTGGCGAACGTTAGCGTCATAAAATTTGACACAATTTTGTATTATTAAAATCCATCTAATTTGTAAACTCGATAACATGGTTTTACTTTATATTTTGTATCTATTTCTTTATTGTTCAGCTTTCATTTGTTTGTTAGTCTTGTAAATGCTTTTACACTTATTACGAAACAACTTAAAACGAGTATGCATTGATTTCTGTTAAGTTATTTTGTACTAATCCGTGCATAACCTCAAAATTGGGTTTTCCGTTTTATAATCTATTTCATTTTTTTTGCTTACTTGTGCTACTTGGTCTCGATATTTAATGTAAATCGTGACTAATTTTATTGTAATTTTAACTGTATTTATTACCTATTATTCTATATTAATTGTAAAACTTAACATTTCTGTTAGGGCTTAATTGTATTACTAACCTCAACGCCTCTGTTTCGCCAAGATAACTACTATACTCTTGTCATATATTTTTTACTTTTCTTTGATACCTTTTGATTCTTTACTGAATCACGACTGTAGCCTCTGCTACAGTCCTTTTTTAAATTTTGTGGCTAATCGCTACTTGTTTGTGTTTTAAGGGATCGAGTTATGGGATTATTCAAATAGTGGAATCTAATCTAGTCATGGAAATGTACCTAGTTATCAAAAAAACCTAATCCAGTTAAGAAGTTGCCAATTTAAAAGGGTTCGATTGTGCTGGTGCTGGCTTTGTAATTAACATTTACATGCGAAGGTTAAGTACTGGTGGGTGAATGTTAATAGTATCTGGTCCGGATAACAAGGTAGGATTCTGCTCCATTTTTTTAACACTTGAATATTATGCTACATCTGTAACCGTGTTTTCAAAAGGATTTTTCTGCAAATCGGTATTGTTTCTACAAGAAATTTTCCTGCCTGGTCAAATCAAGTTTAGCATGGCTAATTCTTGTGCATTATTGCTAAGTGTTTTTACATGAACTTTAATTAAAACATCAACAGCAAATTTTTTTCTTAACGTCGTCATCTTATTATATCAAAATTGTTAACTAAAATTTACTAATTTTTTGGGGTAAAAATGTATATACGTGAAATTAAATATTTTAACTAAAATCGTTCAGCTTCAATAGAAGCCAATCATGGAAGGATTTATGCATAAATTTCATTTTAGATTACCAAAAAACTTAAGAATGCATCCATAAATACTTTACTAGTAGCTACTAGGTAATTAAGTTATTGAATTACTGGCCATTTATAAGCTTTAACTTTTCTATAATTATTGCATCTACTGCTAAATAAATCAAAATTGATATATCTATATTTTTCAAATTTTTTTAATTAATATACATAAATCTACCTATTATTATTTTATGTTACCAAAGCGGAGTTATTAACTAGTATTTTGTGATATTAAACTTTTGTTTTTGAAAAATAAGAAACACACATAGGCCTATATATATATAGGCTATATATATATAAATATTTTTTATATTGCTGTGAAACTGGTGGTAATTTACATTTATTATGAATATATATATATATTTATTAAATTAAATCTGTGATAAATTGAATTTCAATCCATGTTTTTTCTCTTTTGGTGTCACAACCTGTTTTGTTTCTCTTTTATTGTAATCCCAAGACCACTTGCTTTTTGGGGGCATTTATTTTAATTGCTGCAAGCAAGGGGTTACAGTATTGAAAAATACAATTTCAAAGTGAATGTGGAATAGACTGCTCTGGAAAACTTAAATTGTCAACAAAATAAATCTTAAATAACAACTAGTAACTTCATTATAAAAATGGGAAAGGGAAATTAGCATATCAAAAATATTTATATTAAGCACTGAAATTTATGGTTTTTTGAAACGATACAGCATGTAAACTATAATTATGTTGTTTTGAAAACATCTTCATGGAAGAATCTACGTATTTAAAAGGATAAGATATTCTTTGCACAGTGGCTTCCATTTAAATTAAAATATCTCAGTTATCAGATTCCAGTGGCCTAATAAAGATTCCAAATTTACAAATTATTAATGCTGGAAAAAACTTAAGATTTTGCTATGAGTTCCAACCAAATTGAGAAAGTGAAGACAATCCAGAGTGATAGTTTTATGAGAGCTGTGAAGACGATATGTCTAAGGATGAAGATTTTTTGGGTGGTGGTAAATGACCTAGTCCTGTGCAAGAGGCACAGTAATATTAACAACTTTACAATGTAATTTTATTAGTTGTAATTTGTGTTGTTGTTTAGGTCATCAGCCAAAAGGCTGGTTTGAACCTGTAGAGGTTTTACTAAGTAAATCGAGGAGTGAGGTGGTTTACCATTGCCTTCCTCACTGAGTGGAAAAGTACATTTATCAGCATGCCGGGCCCTCTGAAAAGCATATTTTTTCCACTCTGCAAATGACACTTTCACTTCATTCACCTCAGGGTCTGGCTGTATAATGAAATCCATTACTTTCAGACGAGATAACTCTGATTAGTGTCTTTTACACCTCTACCTCTTCTGTTCTTAAATGATTCAGTCATTTAATTGGCTGACTATGTGATAAGAAACAGAACTATTTATTTTAGCCCTGCAACTAACAGAATGAGCGTAAATAATTTGACACTCCACCTGTCTGTTATGGGCAACACATTTACTCCTTGATTTAAATTTTCATTAATAAATTGAAATATTATTAAACAGTTTTTAAATTTGTCAAAACTGTCACTGTTTTAAACTGTTAAAATTAGTTAAATACAAATTAAATATGTTAATATAACATGAATAAAATACTGACTAGTTGTAATTTAAAGATGTTTTTACTAATATAACCTTAAACACATTCAATCTTGAGCAATTACGAGGTATTTCTCCCGCCGGCCTGATTACTCGTGTGGTGTGTTCTCCGCTCGCTTTATTTAAAACAGTGTGTTACTAACAAGAGTTTTTTTATTTGCAACCTATGCATGGATTTCCTTGCTGTGAATTATAGAATAAAACTTCAGAACCATCAGAGAATTCGATTAACTTTTGTCTGTTTTAATAAAAATGTATTTTATGGTTTGATTGATTTCATATACTGTTATGATTTATACGTAATTTCTCATATAATTTTTAACTACAAATAATATATTTTACTGCTCATAACCGACAGGTGGAGTGTCAAGTTATTTACACTCAATCTGTTCGTTGCAGGGCAAAAATAAATAGTTCTGTTTCTTATCACATGGTCAGCCAATTAAATGACTGAATCGTTTAAGAACAGTAGAGGTACAGGTGTAAAAGACACTAGTCAGAGTTATATTCTCTGAAAGTAATGAATTTCACTATACAGCCAGACCCTGTGGTGAATGAAGTGAAGTTGTCATTTACAGAGTGGAAAATATGTGCTTTTCAGAGGCCCGGCATGCTGATAAGTGTACTTTTCCACTCAGTGAGGAAGGCAATGGTAACCCACCTCACTCCTCGTTTTACTTAGTAAAACCTCTAGAGGTTCAAACCAGCCTTTCGGCTGTTGACCTAAACAACAACAATATATTTTAAAAGTAAATGCAAAAAAGTAAGCTATTTTGCATCAAATACTGTACGAGGGTATAAGATCATGTGATGAAAATTCAAAAACAAACTGCACGGTTACAAAGAAAAAACCTTTCTGAGAGCAATATAATAGCAACAAACTGATATCAGACAAACGATCTCCCTTCAGAATTACTTAAAATGTTAACAAAACAGAACGCGATATAATCTACAACTATAATATTTTTCAAGGCTGATGAGCTCTGAACGTTTCCATTGCCTCCTACCAACTTTATAGCTAGCCAATGACGTGCCAGCAACGTTGCCAATACTTGCTCTTGTAGCTCTGTTATATATTTCGTCAGCCATTTTTTTGGACTTTCAATAACAATTATAACCTATAAACATACAATCAGCTAATTATATTATAAAGTATTGCACGTTAACGCCCTCTATAATTGATGTGTTCAGTACGAGATGCAAGACACGACTGAACTATTGCGGCTCTTATACGCATGCGCGCGTAATGTTTGTCAGGTACAATCTGAAAACGCAGGTAAACGTTCTGATTGGTCTAAACGCGTGGAACAGCAGAGCTCATCAACCGTGAAAAGCATATTAAACCATCGTTGCGTTGTATATAAAGGCAATTCTAAATTATTTTTAGTATAATTGAACAAAAATAATTTAGTATATATGATCGTAGAGCTAAAAATAAGAAATAAAAGAACTACGCCGGCCGCATTGGCGTAGTTGGTAACGTGCTCGCCTCTCATCATCGTCTTGGGTTCGAATCCCACTCAGGCACGGCATTTTCATACGTTAAAAAAAAATCATTTCATTTCATCATTTACAGTTGCAACCCAACGTCGTCGCTAATGACGACAGTAGTTGATGCGACGTTAAAAATCAAAGGATCAAAAATAAAAATAAAAGTTTATACAAACAATGTCCTCAAACGCTTAATTAGCGAGTTACAGCTAGCAAAACATTTCGCCCCGATTTCTATTCCCCTAGTAAAATACAGTGATACTGAATTTTTTGGGGCTACTTTTTGCAACAAATATGGTGGATTCATATAGAAAATCACCTAAAAAAACGAATAAAGCCAGTCTGGAAGCTGTATTGTTAGTCGTTTTTGAGAAAAAGGATGAAATAAGCAAATACTCTTAGTAGAAAAACACAGTCTTCTACGTGTGATGCCTAATAACTATGTAAAATGACTAATGAAAAAATTATTTCCATATCAAAATTATAGAGAATTTAATTCTAAAAGCAATTATGTAAGCAATGTAAACTAAATGGAAATAGAAGTTTAATAAAATGGTCTCTTATTAGCATTACACAGCAATGCTTTGCCGTTTTATGAGAAGGGAACAAATAACTCATTAAAAAAAAAATCTGGTGTGAATCACTCACACGACTTTCTCTTGTCAATACAAATAATCAACTAAGCGTTATACAAAAAAATGTTTGAAATAAAAGTTGTAGGATTTCCCTATAACTTTTAGTATACCTATATCTACATTTCGCTAAAAGTATATTAAAATACATATTCGCTAAAACATATTCGCTAAATGCATATTAAAGTAACAATCTCAAAAAAACAATTTTTTTACAAGAAAACAATCTCCCCAAGAATTTTAGCAGACATGGCGCCTACCCTATCTTGTAAAGCATAAAAAATGTAGTAAATGAGACGATTTTTAAAAAGTCGTAGGAGCCGTTTTTGAGAACATTCACAAAAAATAAAGTGCCAAAATAAAGGTATAAAAATAGCAGAAAGTAAAGGTATTCTTAATTTCAAGGCCAGCAGAGGATGGATAGTTAGGCTTTTAAAAAGAAATGATTTAAGTTTAAGAAAGCAAACACGTATTGCACAAAGGTTACCGGATGAATATGAGGAGCAAATAACAACTTTTTTAAAACGCGTTATAGATATGAGGAAAAAGTACAATTTTTCTTTAGCTCAAATTGGCTATTGCGATCAGACTCCTGTTTATTTTGAGAGCCCTTCCGAAACAACAGTAAACAAGAAAGGAGAAAAAACTGTTTCAGTGCGGACAGCAGGCTACGAAAAATTACGATGTACCGTAATGTTGTGTATTACGGCGGATGGGAAGAAATTACCTCCGTATATTATTTTTAAGAGAAAAACCATACCGAAAATAAATGTTCCTGGCATAATTGTGGCGGCGCAAGAAAGCGGGTGGATGGACAGCGATTTAGTTGTTGATTGGGTAAAAAAGGTGTGGAACCGTCGTCCCGGAGCTTTGTTGAACCCACATAACATGTTAGTCATGGACAGTTTTAGGGGACATCGAACTGACGAAGTAAAGAAAATGTTAAACAAAGACAAAAGTTTTCAAGTGATTATTCCGGGAGGTTTGACGTGTTTGTTACAACCGTTGGATGTGTGCGTGAATCGACCGTTCAAAGCTAATTTAAAGAAACTTTATATGAATTGGATGGCTATGGAAGAACACGCACATACACCATCTGGAAAAATCAAGAGGCCAGAGCATAATTTAATTTGCCAGTGGATCAAAACTGCATGGTTGCAGATAACAGAAGAAACTGTTGTTAAAAGTTTTAAAAAATGCGGCATTTCAAACAATTTGGATGGCACAGAGGACGATTTCCTGTGGATGGATGGTAGTGATGACGAAGATGAGAGTGCCACAAGCGAACGTGTACCAGATCCCTCTGACATCGAAGGAAGTAGTTCAGATGAACTATGACAGGTAAAAGGTTATATTTTTTTATGAAAATACTAACACAAAAGAATTTACAACTTCCTATATTTAGGAAAACTTGCAGTAATCATTTTATATTTTACAGGTCAACCAGGCTGTCAAAAATAAACTATCGGGTATATGGACTCATAAGATGCGTTTTTATGTTCACTTAACTAATAAATAGGTAGCCTACTTGCCTCTTGATTTGAATTTAACCATTACTGTTGTTTTTAAATTTGTTGTAAAAAATTATTAAAATAAATATTGTATGTAAGTTTGACCTTTGTATTTTTTACCATATTTATTTTTTTTAGTTTGTATAATTCGGGTGCGTGGCTTACGCGGGGGCGTGGGGTACGCGAGTAAATACGGTAAGAAAAAAAGTTTATATAAACGTATGTCATTAAACGCTTCATTAGTGAGTTACAGCTAGCGAAACATTTCGCCCCAATTTCAGTTACTCTGGTAAAATACACTGATACTGAATTCTTTGGGGATTCTTTTTTGCAACAAATATGGTGGACTCATACGGAAAATCACCTAAAAAAAAAATCGAATAAAACCAGTCTGGAAGCTGTATTGTTAGTAGTTTTAGAGAAAAAGGATGAAATATGCAAAAACTCTTAGTAGAAAAAAAACCGGCTTCTACGTATGATGCCCAATAACTTTGTTAAATGACCAATGAACACATAAAAATTATAGAGAATTTAATTCTGAAAGCAATTATGTAAGCAATGTAAACTGAATGGAAATAAAAGTTTAATAAAAATGGACTCTTACGTAGTACACTACGCAGCAATACTTGGCCGTTTTAAGAGAAGAGAACGAATAAATCATTAAAAAAAATAATTACTTTTGTATGAAAATTTTATTTTTATATGAAATAAACATATCTAAATGACATTAAAATCATACCAAAAGACTAAATATGATGTTAAAAATGATCTCCGTTGTTCACAATGCAAGTGTCGCAAAAAGAAGCCCCCAAAAAATTCAGCATCACTGTATTTCGCAAAGGGAACTCAAATTGGGGCGAAATGTTTCGCAAGCTGTTAAGTCGCTAATGAAACGTTTGCGGTATGTGTTATTATGAACCTTTTTCTTAATTTTAGCTCTACAATCATGTACTAAATGGTTTTATCATATTTATAATCACCCTGTATTTTAGATAAGTAACTAAACTGATTCCAAATCAAGGAACATTTCAATTAAATTCAATCCCGTCCTAAATTTTTAACACTGAACCAAATGTGAAAAATGTAAATTTAAAGAATATACTGTAGCCTATATCTACAAATAATGTTACTAGTTTTCTTATTAATTTTTACTTTCTCTTGCCTATATGAATATATAGGAAGGAAAGTATTGTTTTCATGTCGATTTTTCAAAATCGAGTTTTCACCGGATCTATACGTTTTCAGACCCCCTGAACCCAAAAAACATGTTTTTGGCTATTGGTCTGTGTGTGTGTATACAAAATATCTCAAGAACGGAACATCGTACGAACTTGAAACTTAAAACTTAAGTTGCATACCACTATCGGACCCGACACGAACATTTTCATCAAAATCGGTCAACCGGAAGTAGTAGTTTATTCGTGTAATTTTTCACTTTTTTGTGATTTTCTCAAAAACTGGTCCTACGATTTTTTTTAAAATCGCCTGGTTTATTTAATTTTTTATTCTCTACAAGATAGGGTAGGCGCCAAGTTTGCTGAAATTCTTGGTGAGGCTGTTTTCACGTAAAAACGTTGTTTTTTTAAGATTACGGCTTTAATATGCATTTTAGCGCAAAAATTTATATAACAAAAGTTGTAGAGAATTTAAAATTCGACAACTTTTATTTCAAACATTTTTTTGTATAACGCTTAGTTTAGCGGTAATTAGCGATTTTCTTTTTTTTCTCACGAAAACGTGTGAAAAATCGATTTTTTCTAAGATTTAGGCTTAAGTATGCCTTTTACGACAAAAGTGTACATAATTAAATTTATAGGAAATTAAAAGATCTACAACTTTTATTTATAGCATTTTTCTCTACAGAGTCTAGTTTAGCGTGAAAGTGTGATTTTCCGTTTTTTTAAGCCAAATTGAGTTCGATTTTCATTTTGCGTCTTTCACTGATGATTAAAATTAAGTTATGTTTATTGAGGTTAGTTTTTTTTTATTTCTAATGTTTTATTAATAATGTTACGTTTATTGTTAATTTGCATTGGCAAGAGAAAGTTGTGTGAGTGTTTCACACCAGATTTTTTAATTAGTAATTATTATGGAAAAGAGTAAGAAAACGTTACTACATGAATGTACTTCATAAAAATTTAGCCCTTATATGGTTTCAACGGTTTCAAAATAGCGTTGTAAGGTTCGGATGGAGTGTATATCTTAAATTACAAGACTGTTGGTAGCACACGAAGCATCTCTCCCCTTTAAATATCCGGTTACATGATATAAATTACAAACACTAGGCGCAAAATACCACCATGGAAGATAGAAATAAAAGCAAACCGCCTACCAGAAATACACATGACGGATATTTCTGGAAAAAATAAATTTCAGTTGATAACAGCACGTATGCTGTTATCAACTGAAATTTATTTTCATATACCACGATTTATGAACTTCAAAAACTCCCAAATACATTCACAAGTTCTACAGATACAAAAAGTTCTAATTAAACTGTCGACAGAACACTGAAAATTATTTTCTTAAGCAATATTTTTAATATTTATTTAAAATTAGCCTAGGATGTCATTTGTAATTTCTAGGACCTAGCGATTTAGTATTTCTTACAGCCGTTTCACTCTATCTTTTTCTGTTCACGGCACAGACCATCCAGCTTGTCGCAAAGCAATCTGTATTATTTCTTCATTGGTCAGTAATGGAATATTCCCACGATGCTAGTAGACTAGCAGCTAGTTTAGCTAAAAGCGCTAGTGACTTTGAACACGTTTGATTTTACTAGCGCTTGTAGGGGAGAAAAGGTCACTTGATATACTAGCGCTAGTACGCAACGTTCACACCTACTAGCGCTAGTATATCACGTGACCTTTTCTAAAGTAAAGGACAAATGGTCACGTGATTGATTACCGCAAGTAAACTAGCTCGGTGTAAACATTGTTTACTAGGGCTAGTAGAGGACAAATGGTCACGTGATTGACTAGCGCTATTAGAGGACAAATGGTCACGTGATTGACTAGCGCTAGTAAACTAGCTTGGTGTAAACATTGTTTACTAGGGCTAGTAGAAGACAAATCGTCACGTGATTGACTAGCGCTATTAGAGGACAAATAGTCACGTGATTGACTAGCGCTAGTAAACTAGCTCGGTGTAAACATTGTTTACTAGGGCTAGTAGAGGACAAATGGTCACGTGATTGACTAGCGCTAGTAAAATAGCTCGGTGTGAACGTTTGGAAACGTTGCTAGTTATTATTAATAACCTGCTAGTACTAGCAGCTAGTAAAAAATCGTCGTGGGAACAGTTACCGACGCGCTAGTAGGTCCTGCTAGTACTAGCAGCTGGTAAACTAGCGCCGTGGGAATAACCCTTAAATGTAAGTTAATGAATAACTAGCATACTCCGCGCGGCTTTGCACGCGAAACATGTGTAGGCCTAATCAAATTTTTTTAAATAAATATGTAACAGAAATCGTGTAGCTGCTAGCCACTGAATACCTCAACGCGCGCTCTCTCTCTCTCTCTCTCACACACACACACACACACACACACACTCTCTCTATCTCTGTCTCACGCGCGCAGTCGCGAACACGTACACACATTTATGAAAATAATCATTAGGGTCCTTAGGATTATCCATTTTTGAAAATTTAAAAATAAAATGTAGCTGCGAATATAAATAGGAGTATGGTGTCAAAATTTCATGAAAATCCATTAAATAGTTTTGGAAATAAGCCTGCACAAAAACACGCTTTGTCGTTATAATATTAGTAGCTATAGATTTCAACAATAGAGAATAAAAAGTATTAAATGCACTTAAAAAACAATTTTGTACATAATTAAATAAAATTTTATACCAGTGGACAATTTTTATTGAATTAACACTCAAATAATTAATTTATAGTCTAAAATTTAATTTTAAAAAAATACTCTTTTGGAGTTTTGGAACTGTGAATACTGTAATTCATTACATAAACTTTTAATCAAACTTACAAATGTTAATTAAAAGTAAAAAAAATATTTAATTATCAAGTGTAAACAACATAGAACAGTTTATAACATTAAAAGCGAACTATTTACAAACACAACGTATGTTCACATTCACCAGCACCTCATTCTAAGACAAGAGGTTAACGTGAGAGGTGTGTAGTTGTTTGCTGTAAAAATAAATGTCTACGGATCTTTAAGTTAATCTTTAATTTGATTTATTAATAGCCAAGCAGTATAAAACTAAGGAAAAGGACTGTCTAGGTGTATTTCCATTTATTCAAGATAAAACTTCAATAACTACAGTAATTTATGATTACAAGAATAAATAACTTCATTTCTTAACATTGATTGATTGAAAATCTGAGTTCTTAAACAAAATACAAGATTATTACAAATCAGATAACCATATTATATTATATTCCTTTATCTTTAAACACCTTGAGGGTTTAAAATTCAGGAGTTTCAAAATTTAATTAATAAATTTCATGATTAAAAATTTCATTTCATTTCTTACAAGATACGTCAATATAATTGCAAATAGCATTTAGTCAAAAAACAATTTACCAATTTAAAATAGATTAAAACTTAGTCAAATTTATATGCAAATTGTTCAATTTTTATTTTCATTTGTCTGTCATCAATTTTAAATATTAATTTTATATTAAATTCAAATTTTGTAAATTAGTAGTTTGTTATTCTTTTGTATTAGGTGTTTAACGTTTTTCACTTGTTTCAAAATCGTGTTTCATTTACTTTCTAGTGTATTATCTGGTGTCTAGTTTAATCGGCTATTGTCTTTTTACACTTGGTGACCTCTTCTTCTCACAATCAAGGATTAGGTTTCCGCCTATTCCGGACTGACAACAGCGACAAACTATTTAATTATTGCCATCTTTTGCGTGGCCTCCCAACATCTCTCCACCCCCATCAGTCTGTATTGCAAAAAACATTGAGGGGATCCTTTCCTCACGCATTCTCTCTACGCGCTCCCTCCATCGATTTCGATATTCTGCAGTCCTCCCATTCAGGTTGTAAAAATCCAGTTCCGCTCTTAAGTCTCATATTTCCTTAGTTGGTCCCTACGATTCCAGCCCTTTGTTGTTACCGGGAACCGCATCTCAGACTCCTCCTGTGATCTGGTACTAATCCACGACTCACTTCCATAGAGTAGGAATTGGGCAGCTATCACTTTATAATTTTAAGGCCATACAGCTTATAAGGTTGGGCATAACTAGTAGATATGACTTACTGAAATTTGTGCAATGACGATTATGTAGCCAACACATTGTACTGTAAATAATATCTCTGTTATGACTGATGTGTGATTACTGTTGTTTATCTGTTGAAATGTTTACTACCTCTATCCTTCCCATAATCTTATCTTGCCGCTTAGAAGCACGTGTTGTTCATCGCTGTAATGGTTTTAATAAAACATATAATGTACATACATCGGACTGGCCCCAGATAAGCGGCATTATGGACCGAACAAACGGAGTACTAATCAATGTAAAATCCCGTTCTGTTTTAGTTCATTAATGAACTGTCCCAAAAAACCGGCTGCCCCAATTAACCAGTGGATCAATTATCCGGAATCGACTGTATTTGCCAACTAATGAAAATCAATGCTATTTCCTTATGGTTCAAAATCCGTGGGACATCTAGTGCTGTAAAATATACACTTTGTATGGCCTATAAACACAAATATACGAGGAGTAATATCAGATTGGCTAACAGCAAGGTTGTAATAGCCGTATATCTTCAAAATTCTTATAGATTTAGGTTACCTAATAAAAGGTATCAGTATGAGAGAGTGGGTAGATTACTGCATATTGTAGTCAATCAGTATAGAGAAAGAGAGTAGACGAGACTGATAAAAAAGTACGGGGTATGGGAAAAGTGCCGATGGTTACCATAGCAACAGAGAACCAAAGTTTACGTCACAGCACCCAAACGGCACACTTTTAGTTTCTCATCAAAACTGTATATATGGAACTGCATTCACAATTTTTCTTTTACATTCAATACGAACAAAGAACGCACACACAAAAGTTTTTGAGAGAAAGAACAACGGCTAGCAAATCTCAATATAGGAAGTCATATACATCATATAAGTTTTGAAGTTCCCATGGGTTCAAATTGACTAGTACTTTTAAAGAAATCTTTTTTTTATATAAATACAAGATCCGAAATCCCCTACTGCTCTTTCATTCATCACTAATTCTTAAACTTCCCCAACTCTTATGAGAGCTCAAATTTGGCACATTCATATCTTTATGGGTCTATTTCAAACGAGAAACTATTGGGTCGAAATCAGATTGGTATTAGATTCCGACCCTTTAAATGATCGGCAGTTAATAAGAGTTTTTACAGTAAATTAAAATCTAGTGTGAAGCACTCACACGAATTCCTCTTGCCACTGTAGATAATTAACAATTTAACCTATATCTAATTTAAGTAATCAAGGTAAAATGAAAAACATAACCTAATTTTAATCATGAGTGTATGACACAAATGAAAATCAACCTCTACAGAACTTAAAAATCTGGTGTGTGAAATACTAACACAACTTTCTTTTGCCAATGCAAATAATTAACAATATAACCTAACATTAATAATAAAACAGAAATAAACAAAAACAACAAACCTCGATAAACAAAACTTCATTTTAATCATGAGTGAAAGACACAAAATGAAAATCAACCTCAGTTTTGCTTAAAAATACGGAAAATCTTTCTTTCACGCTAAACAAGGCTCTGTAGACAAAAATGCTCTAAATAAAAGTTATAGATCTTTTGATTTCCTATAAATTTGATAAATACCCTTTTGTCGTAAAATGCATACTAAGGCTGAAATCTTTAAAAAATCGATTTTCTTACACATTTTCGTGAAAAAAACTAGTTATACAAAAAAAAGTTTGGAATAAACGTTGCAGGATTTTAAATTATCTACAACTTTTATTGTATACATTATTGCGCTAAAATGCATATTTAAGCCGCAATCTTAAAAATACCTTTTATACGAGAAAATAGTGACTCCAATAATTTCACCAGACTTTGCGCCTACGCCAAGTCTGCTTGCAGAGCATACAAAATGTAATAAATGAGGCGATTTTTAAAAAAATTGTAGGACCCGTTTTTGCGAAAATCGCAAAAAAGTTAAAAATGACACGAATTAACTACTACTTCCGGTTGACTGATTTTGATGAAAATGTCCATGTCGGGCCCTCTACTGGTACCGAACGTAAGTTCAAATTTCAACTTCTTACAATAATCCGTTCTTAAGATATTTTGTTCACACACAATTACACACCAATCGCTAAAACATGGATTTTTTTTGGTTCAGAGGATCGAAAACTAGATCTAAAAAACATCGACATGAAAACAACACTTTCCTTCTCTATATATTCATATCCTATAGGGCAAGAGAAAGTTAAAAAAAAATCAGTAACTGTATTTAGTGAAAAATTAATTAATATCCCATAATATTTGAATAAATAAAATTTTTTTTAAAAAATCTCAAAACGTTTTCCCATGTAAATAATTTTACATCAGTAATTTCCGTTGGTGGTTTTCCTTATTTTATTTCATTGAGCACTATTTCCTCGCCGTTTTATTATAAAACCGATGTAAAAATGAAAGAAGTTAGAGATAGAAGATCATGAAGCAAAAACGAGACTCGGTAATGAAGCCAGAGGGGTTCTTTTATACCAGTAAACCCTCTATACAAATGAAACACTTAAAAAGCACTTCTTATTTACTTTAATTACTCTTTCTAATTTACTTAAAATATATTTCAAATATAAAATAATCATAATTTCTAATACGTTACGATTTCAATAAAAAAAAAATCATTAAACAAAATTTGAAACGAAAATATTATTTCAATAGCAATTTAATTAAAACGAAAAAGGATACAATATTTTCATAAATTTTCTTCTGTATTTTCTTTTGATGTTCCTTCAGTTCTACATCACCGGTTTTCAACTTTGAAAGAAAATTATTATTTTTTTTGTTAAGTAACTTAATGCGTTTCTAAAAAATATATCTAGCACAAGGGTACAATAACAATGAGTTCCATAATTTTTCGCCGTAAAGCGTTCAAAAATGTATACTTTATAGTAACCACTATTTACAATTAGACAAACTTTTAAAAATTGGCAACATTTACGCTTTAAGTTTAAATAAATAACTCTTCCGAACTCTCACATAGCACTCGAGATTGTTGTAAAACCAAAAACAATTAAGATGTCCGAAACTTCATTGTTTTGTACTTTACTGCGTCCAATAAACAGCAGAGATTGTTTGGTAACAACATTACACTAAAGTTTCTCCGGATATGCCAAGAGCATTAAAGCAATGTTAAAACAGCAAGTACAAAATGCAATTTACAAACGTAAATTTAACAACCAGAAATAGTGATTCAAAGCTTGTACTTAGTTAAAATAAACATATAATCACATGTTTTCATAAAACAAAATCTGGTGTGAAACACTCACACAACTTTCTCTTTACAATGTAAATAATGAACAATACAACCTAACTTAATCAAACAACGTAAAATGAAACGAAAAAATGGCTGCCTCCGTGATGTATCTACTACCCCGCTAAACTACTAAGCTAAAGTCCCGGGTTCGATTCCTGGCTAGAACATGGAAATTATTACATGCCAAAACCCATCATTACAGGTTCTTAATCCACCGTACCATAGTCGCTAATGATCAAGCTGTTGATGATACTTTAATAAACAAAAAAGAAAACCTAACCTCAAAAACATAACCTAATTTTATCATGAATGAATCATGTAAATTAAAAACCAACCTTAGTTAGGCTTAATAATACGGAAAATTACTTTTCGACCTCAAACTACGCTCTGTAGAAAAAAATTTCTGAAATAAAAGTTGTAATCTTTTAATTTCCTATAATTTCATTGTATACGGTTTTGTCGTGAAACGCATACTGCGGCTTCTTATTCTCCCTAATCCACTTTATATCTAACATTTAACTTCCTCGATTTTCTACAAATTTACACATCCAAAATCTAAAAAAAACATTTTTTTACCGATCACATGAAAAAAAAAACAGAAAAGCACTAATTAACGCTAAACTAAGCGTCATATACACAAAATGTCACAAATAAAAGTTGTAGATTTTTACATTTTCTACGACTTTTATTATACACATTTTTGCGCTAAAATTCATATTAAGCCCGCAACAGTAAAAGAAAACATTTTTTTCTACGAGAGCACAGCCTCCCCAAGAATGTCAGCAAACATGGCACCTATCCTACCTTGTGGAGCATAAAAAATATAGTAAATGAGGCGATTTAAAAAATCGTAAGAACCGTTTTTGAGAAAATAAAAAATCACACTAATAAACAACTACTTCCGGTTGACCAATTTTGATGAAAAAGTTCTATCGGATCCTCTAGTGGTACCTAACTTAAGTTTCAAGTTTCAACTTCGTACGATGTTCCGTTCTCGTGAAATTTTGTTCGCACATATACACAGACCAATCGCTAAAAACATGTTTTTTGGGTTCAGGGGATCTGAAAACGTGTAGATCCGGTGAAAACTCGGATTTTGAAAAATTGACATGAGAACAATACTTTCCTTCCTACATATTCATATACGCAAGAAAAAGTAAAAAAATATAACCTAAAACACAACACTTATTAAAATTAGTCCCTAAAAAGAAAAACAGCCGAATCAAAAACAATTAAGAAATTTCAGTGACTTAAGAAATGTAAAATATTTTACCCATAACACTAAAACCTTAACAAGAGATTAATTTTTCTACGTACAATAAAAAATAAACACTGCATGTTTTGGGCACATTTAAAGGATAATGAAACGTACAAATAAAACAGGTTTAAATTTTTTAACAAAGTTTATAGTACAAAAATAAACTAAAAACTTTACTTGTCAATTAGAAAAATAATATTAGTGAATATTACTAAATTTTCAAAAAGTTATGAGAATTATAAAAGTTGTCCTGAACTTAAAAACTAATTAAACAAAACTAAAACAGAAATATGAAAACAAAAATTATAAACATACATTTTTGAAAGTTTAATACTGAAATTAATTAGTAGAACGCGCACGTTGGATACGGTATGTTGTTGTATACGAAGCAAATTCAATTTAAAAAAATCTGCTGTAAACTGGGATAATTAACTTTTCTAATAATCTGTTAAAAAAGTAAGGGCCTTTCAAAACCAACAGCAATGTTAGTGCTCTTTCAATTTTTATTTATTTTTTTAATTATTAATAATACGTAATTTAAAAAATATTAAACGCAATTTATAAATTTTTAATTTAAAATTTTAATACGTTTAGATTATTTGATTTATAAAATGGAACTCAAACTTTTTCAACGATATAATTTTAACAAATACCCATTTTAACGTGAACTGAAATGAATTTTCACAAATTGTGCATGCATAATTTAAAGTAAATAATTTCAATGACGTCACAGTTTGACAACATTTATAAACGTAATTTAGTTACAAATACATTTTATAATCAACAAAACTTCATTCGCCGTTAATAACTTTGCCAGATTGAATTTAATTCAATTTTCTTTAGCTTCTTTCCCGGGACATCGCCTAAAGTATAGAAGGCGGTTTTCCTTCTCTTTCCTTCGTTGCACGGACCGGGATCCGACTACCAGATGCCAGACGTTTATGGTAACATTAGAAAGAAAATTATTGCAAAAAAAACCTTAAAACTTAATAGTATTTCAATTGATTATAAAATTTTACGAATGGCTCACGAATGTTTTTCAAATAATATAATTTCCTTCTTATACGAGGTGAAGCTATTAAATAACGAGAATGACGTTGTAAAAAATTTTATTTTATACATAATCACTTATTATCACCTTCTATATATACTCCTTCTCTATCCCTACACCGCTCCATACGAATTTTCCATTGTTGGAAACAGTGCTGGAAGTCATCTTCTGTCAGCTCCTTCAGGACATGTACCGCTCAAAAATGTTTGAAATGAAGTTCGCAAAAATGTTTGTACTGACACTTTGTACGCGATTGAAAATGACCCAAATTTTTGGAAACGATAACAACATGTGATGAAACGTGGTTTTTTTACTTACGATCCGGAAACGAATCGCCAATCCATGCACTGAAAGAGCCAAACCTCACCGAGAGCCAAAAAAAACAGCTCGAATGAGCACGTTAAAATTTAAAGCAATCATGATATTTTTTTTTTATATCCATGGGATTGTGTACCTCCACTGGGTTCCTGAAGGTCAAACAATTAACCAATATTACTACCTTGAGGTACTTTCTAAACTACGTCAAAGAGTAAGGAAAAACGCCCCGAAATGTGGAAGGACATATCATGGGTTCTCCACCAAGACAATGCGCCAGGTCATTCCGCGTTATCTGTCAAGAGGTTTCTAGCCAAGTACAGCATCTCAGTGTTAGAACATCTATCTTATTCACCAGATCTTGCACCATGTGACTTCTACCTGTTCCTTAAGGTGAAATCTGCATTAAAAGGGACAAGATTTGAGTCTGTAGAAGCTGTAAAAGAGGAAGCGGCACGTGTCCTAAAGAAGCTGACAGAAGATGACTTCCAGCACTGTTTCCAACAATGGAAAATTCGCATGGAGCGTTGTAGGGATAGAGAAGGAGTGTATATTGAAGGTGACAATAAGTGATTATGTATAAAATAAAAATACATATTTTTACGTCAGTCTCGTTATTTAATAGCCACACCTCGTATGTTTGCGCGGGAACGTGTTTACATAGTTTTCGGTTTATGCAAAGACTACTACCGTAAACTCTCCTAATAACGAATTCATTTAGGTAATACAGTAGCACTCTGATTGACGACTGTTTCCACAAAAATAAGGAAAAAACCTCCAGTTCTTTGCTTTCGGTAAGCTACTTAGAAAAATGTATCGTGTAATTTTCAAGGAATAGTATCGAAAACTAGGCAACCTGGATTGAATGTTCAGTGAAAACTTCTGGTGTGAACACTCACACGACTTCTCTTACCTATGTAAATAATAAAGCATATAACTCATGTTTAATAATCAGTAAACGATGTAAAATGAAATATATAACCTAATTTTAATTACAAGTGAATGACACAAAATGAAACTCAACCTCCGTTTGACTAAGTAAAGAATTAAAAGTACTGCAATAATTTTCTCCAGGGACATTAGCAATGTCTAGACTGAATTTATATTTTCGTCTCGAATAAAGAACGAATAAATTTAATCAAATGAAATAAATAGTTTTTTTTTTTGAAGTTCACAGAAAAATTGGAGCGTTAATCGAAAAACTGTACGAATTTAGGTAAAATCAGAGACGATCGTCAAATAATTTGAGTAAAAATGTTTATTCATCACTAATAAAATGTTCTAGAATTATCTCCGAGCTGAATTTAACTCGAAATTTTCATGTTTTTTTTTAAATATTTTGCAATCAATTTGACGAATGTTTACAACGCACTTCAATGAAGTGTTTCATAAATATGTCCTAACGTACTTAGCTTACGTTGCCTCTGTATTTTGTTTAACAAATGTATACAACGCGCTTAAGTATGTACTGTATTGTATTTTGTCTATATACTCTATTATGCAATTTACAATTTCTTTGTTATTTTCTTTAGAGAAAAAATAATTTTTCAAGAATAACCTTCTCCCTAATTTAACGTTTAGCACTTTTTACTTAAGCTAGATACTACTACCGGACGCGACACGAACATTTTCATTAAAATCGGTCAACCGGAAGTAGTAGATTCGTGTAATTTTTCACTTTTTTGCGATTTTCTCAAAAACTGGTCCTACGATATATGAATATATAGGAAGGAAAGTATTGTTTTCATGTCGATTTTTCGAAGTCGAGTTTTCACCGGATCTACACGTTTTCAGACCTCCTGAACCCAAAAAACATGTTTTTAGCGATTGGTCTGTGTGTGTGAACAAAATATCTTAAGAACGGAACATCGTACGAACTTGAAACTTGAAACTTAAGTTAGATACTACTACCGGACGCGGCACGAACATTTTTATCAAAATCGGTCAACCGGAAGTAGTAGGTTATTCGTGTAATGTTTCACTTTTTTGCGATTTTCTAAAAAACTGGCCCTACGAATTTTTTTAAATAGCCTGGTTCACTAAATTTTTTATGCTCTACAAGATAGGGTAGGCGCCATGTTTGCTAAAATTCTTGGTGAGGCTGTTTTCACGTAAAAAATTTGTTTTTTTTAAGATTACGGCTTTAATATGAATTTTAGCGCTCAATTTTATATAATAAAAGTTGTATAGAATTTAAAATCCTACAACTTTTATTTCAAATATTTTTTTTGTGTAACGCTTAGTTTAGCGGTAATTACCGATTTTCTACTTTTTTCTCACGAAAACGTGTAAAACATCGATTTTTTTTAAAGATTTCAGCCTCAGGATGCATTTTACGACAACAGTGTACATATCAAGTTTATAAAAAATTAAAGATCTACAACTTTTATTTAGAGCATTTTTTAAAAATATTAATCAAATTCCTGTCATAGATGCGTTTAAACAGTTTTGAAATCTTGTAAAAATCAGTCTGTTTACTCAGGAAAAATACAAACACCGCAGATAAGTTAAAAAAATAAATAAAACAAATTAATTTTCTTACTATATATTACTTTTGAGATCTCATAGGATCACTGTCGTTCAATTTTAGGTCTGTTCCAGTGTTGGGTTTCTTTAAAAAGCGCGCTCTTCTAAGCGTGGCTTCCTTTCGTTTGGCCCACATTTTCTTAAAACGTTCCGATCTCTGTTTTCGGTCTTCGTCGGTAAACAACCTGGCGTACTCTCTTCTGGTTTTTGGTTCGAATGTTATCATATTAGTCTTGACACTGATATTAGTCTAGTTGGTTGTACTTAGCTGATTTTGTTAGCAGGTCTCTTTTAGTGATTCCAAGTTCCTCCACATCCCTCTGTACATCCTTCGGCCACCTAGAACTCGAAACCTTATTCCAAAAATGGTTGATCAGCCGTTTCACAAGTCTGGACTTTTCGGCTCTGAGTATCTGTCCTAGGAATGATATTCTTTTCTTTTTGAAGTTTATTGTTAGTGGGGGGATTAGTTTGTAGATTTCTTTGTTTGGGATTAACCGCCACTGTCCTTCCACCATGTGCCTTTTTTCATGCATTTTCTAAGTATTTTTCTTTCTCTTCTCAATTCTATCGGTGTCTCCTAAGCGATATGGCCCGAATAACGTTTCGCTGGAATAGTGGATTCTTGGGAGAACCACTGTTTGGTAATGTCTTAGTTTAGTTTTGCTTACAGACCATATTACTTATATTATAAAATTTTACCAGCTGGTAGGAATTCTAATTCTTAAATTTAAATTATCCTTAAAAATTATTGTGTTAATATCATGTAATTTTCACTATTTTAAATTAGAATTCTATCTATTCGTATTAATAAATTATATTTGTGTTTCTATACGGACCGAACTTGTGTTGTGTGTTTTGGGGTGAGCTACTCCTGTGATCTTGTTAACAAATCGTGGTAACAAGTCCCTACAATTAAGGTTACGTGAACTCTCGTTTGTTCACGGGATGTAATTTGTTTATCTTTAGGTACCCTATGTGTAGCATCTCTCCTCCGGCATCCGTTCCAAATGTTGCCTCCATTGATTGCGGTATTCCTCCACTTTTTCATTCAGAATAATACACCCAACTGAGATCTGATTTCCGCGTTATGTATTAGATGCAGCCTCGAGCAGTCCTTCACCCTTCTTAAAAAACCTCATTTCAGCTGCTTGGATCCTACTTTATTGGCGTTTCGTGATAACAATTTACTCATTTCCACAAAGAAAGACTAGGGCTGCCATTACCCTGTAGAACTTCACTATTGTCTCTGTTCTATGTTATTGTTTGTTTGTTTGTTATGGTATTGTTGTTCTATGTTACCCAGTGACGCGAACATTTTCATCAACATCGGTCAACCGGAAGTAGTAATTTATTCGAGCAATTTTTCACGTTTTGCGATTTTCTCAAAAATGGCTCCTACGATTTTTTTAAATCGACTTATTAGCTTCTTCTTTATGCTCTAAGAGACAAGGTAAGTGGCATGCCTGCTGAAATTCGTGGGAGGGTGTGCTCTCAAGTTAAAAAATGGTGTTTAAAGTTTGCGGTCTTAATACGCATTTTAGGACAAAACAAAGAATTCTGCAAGTGTAGGTGCAATAAAACCTTCCAAAAATGACTAAAGATACTTTTAAGTTGTTTAAAATGGCCCTTAACGAAAGAAAGAGGAAAACTTATTACAAGCTACAAAATTCATCATAAGTTTTACATTTGAAGAAGAATAAATTCATGCACTTACTTCAGTAAATAAATGTAAGCGAGCCCAGTGAACCCTAAGCTACCATAAAAGTAACTTTGATCATTTGACACGTGTGTCGTTTTCTACAAAGTCCGATTTAATAAGTTATGAGATCAGAGTTCTGGGAATTTACACCACAATACTAACCACTAAAAAAAAATATTAAAAAAAGTTTTTCCGATAGATTTTTTTTAACAACCCCTCGAAAATATAAAACAAAAATTTAGGAATCGTTCAAGTGGGTTTTCCTTAGAATAATAAGTAACTCCGAATATGATACGCACATCTACAGGTGGTATACTTTACGATGATGAATTTTTCGTTTCATAGTACCTACAAAACGTGTCGGTCAACTGAAATTGAATAATCAACTTTTTACGGCAACCATACATTTTATAAAATTGCGAGAGATAGTATAAAAGTCAATAAACAGAAAAATATTTATGTACAGAACACTCAAATACTCTACGTCGACGTGAGATATATTTATGTATTTGGAGACTGATAAGACAGAGTGCATGTGTGAGTGTACGCACACGAACGTGTGAGTGTATGTATAAAATACACTACAAAATTTCCTTCGCTTATGAATAATAGATAAGAAGAGCAGATCTCTCTAACATATCGTAGTATCCATCATATATATTTTAATTTACAACTACATTATACACGTTTAATAAAAATTGGCTGATGAACGAATATCTGCTCTAAGCCAAGCAGCGACGATAATTGGTTCACCGACTTAAAATTCTATATACGAGGTGTGGCTATTAAATAAAAGAGACTGACGTAAAAAAATTTATTCTAATCTTCTTCTTCTTCTTACACTCAAGGATTAGGCTTTTGCCTGTTCCGACTCACATCAGCTTATTAACATTTATATCATTTAAATTACTATATTGTATCATTCAACTTGCATTGACCACTTGCATTGACAACACCGCCAACGGTGCTTTTTAGCACTGCCGGTCCCAAGCCCGGGGCCTCATCTTGTAACTGATGAGGAAGTGTGGAGGGGGAGGAGTAACAACCTCGTAAAAAAACCAGGGTCCATCTGGCTCCGGATGGTAGCACCCTGTGAGGGCCCCTGCCTAGGGTTACTAGGTGAAAACCGGTCAACGGTCTCGAAGGCGGAAGAGGAGGAATCCCAACGGCGGAGAGGGCGGAAGAGCCTAGAGTGGCGACTCGAATGAAAGGCCCTGCGAGCTTGGAAGCAGTAAAGTAGCAACCCTACTACCAAGCTTAACCTGCGCAGCGTTCGTACCGCGGCCAGGGGATCAAAACAACCACTGGCAAACTCACAGACAGCCTCGGAAATAAAACCGGATTAAAGGATTAAAGGATTTATTCTAATTTTATACATAATCACTTATTGTCACCTTCAACATACACTTCTTCTCTATCCCTACAACGCTCCAAGCGAATTTTTCATTGTTGGAAACAGTGCTGGAAGTCATCTTCTGTCAGCTCCTTTAGGACACGTGCCGCGTCCTCTTTTACAGCTTCTACAGACTCAAATCTTGTCCCTTTTAATGCAGATTTCACCTTAAGGAACAGGTAGAAGTCACATGGTGCAAGATATGGTGAATAAGGTGGACGTTCTAACACTGAGATGCTGTAATTGGCTCGGGGAACCTCTTGACAGATAACGCGTGAGCTGGCGCATTATCTTGGTGGAGAACCTATGATATGTTCTTCAAAATTTCGGGGCATTTTTCCTTACTCTTTGAAGTAATTTAGAAAGTACCTCAAGGTAGTAATATTGATTAATTGTTTGACCTTCAGGAACCCAGTGGAGGTACACAATCCCATGGATATAAAAAAAAAAAACAATCATCATTGCTTTAAATTTTGACTTGCTCATTAGAGCTTTTTTTGGCTCTCGGTGAAGTTCAGCTCTTCTAGAGCATGGATTTGCGCTTCGTTTCCGGATCGTAAGTAAAAAACCTCGTTTCATTAAATGTTATTATCTTCTACCTGTTCCCTAAGGTAAAATCTGCTTTTAAAGGGACAAGATTTAAGTTTGTGGAAGCTGTAAAAGAGAAAGCGGCACTTGTCCTGAAGGAGCTGACAGAAGATAACTTCCAGCACCGTTTCCAACAATGGAAAATTCGCATGGAGCGTTGTAGAGATAGAGAAGGAGTGTATATTGAAGGTGACAAAAAGTTATGCATAAAATAAAAATAAAATTTTTTACGTCAGTCTCGTTATTTAATATCCACACCTCATTTATATTTTAATTTACAACTACACTATACAAGTTTAATAAAAATTGGCTGATGAACGAACATCTGCTCTAAGCCAAACAGTAAACGGTAATTGGTTCACCGACTTGAAATTCTATATAATATCACATATAAACCGAAATATTGAAGTATTAAAATTTAACTCTATGACGTATTGTAGCTCAAGGGGATGTTCATCAACGTCAATAATTTTAAATTGATTAAAACGCGATTTAAAACCGCCTATCAGACACAAAGACTTTTTTAAATTATTTTTACCTCATGCGTAAAATATGAGGATTTTTAAAAGTGAAAAAACTTTATGGATTTGAAAACATTTTTCTGAAAAATTTGGTCGATAGCATCTACTCAGGGTTTTAAAACGGCTGTAACCGTAAATTTTAAACAGTTAAAATCTTCAGATACTGTAGTTCAGTACGCAAACGGACGCGGCCTTTTTCAAATTGAGAATTTTTTTTGTCATCTGTCTCTCGACTGGTTTAATGGAGTTCGCCAAGCTGCTCTATCTTACGCAAGTAGTTTCACCTGTAACACCCTACATCTTTAGTGATTTGCTTTAAATATTCTAATCTTTGCCTCTCGCTACAATTCACTCCCTCAATACTACCCTCCATTATTGATACAGCAATACCTAGATGTCTTAAGAGAAACCCCACTAGCCTATTTCTTCTTCTAATAAGATATTTCCATATACTTCTTCTTTCACTCGTCTAAACACATCTAAACTACTTATTTCGTCCACCCACCTAGTCTTTAACATTTTCCTGTAACACCACATTTCAAACCCTACTAGCCTAATTCTTCTTCTAATAAGATATTTCCATATACTTCTTCTTTCACTCGTCTAAAAACATCTAAACTACTTATTTTGTCCACCCACCTAGTCTTTAACATTTTCCTGTAACACCACATTTCAAAAGCTTCTATCCTCTTACTTTCTACAGCCCCTATCACCCACTCCCGTATATACAACACTCCAAACATAGTTTTTAAGTAGTTTTTCCTAATCTGTAAATCCATGTTTGAAGTCACTAGGCTATTTTTCATAAATGGACTTATTAAGAGTACATACATGAAGGGATGAAACATGGACATGAATTGCATTTGTCTACCTCTTTTGAAACAGAGTTAAGGAGACGATTAGAAAGAAATGCACCGACAAAAGAAAGAAATAAAAAAATATTATGGAGAGTGGAAGAGAAAATAAATTTGACGCGAACCATTCGATGAAGGAAAGCTAATTGGCTAGGACATATTATAAAAGGTGATGGTTTAATTAAAACTAAGTTTGAAGGTTACTGGAAGGCGAAAAGAAAAATAAAGATTTAAAACGGGGTATGAGCTAAGAAAAAATTAAGACGCTGACAAAAATCAAAAGTTAGAGACAAACATTGTGCAAGGATTCCGAGCCTAAAGACATGAAAATTTTATTCATGGCGATGAAAAGTAGGCCTACTGTTTGAACAATTTAGATAATTAGTAAAATTATTGGTTACACTGTAGGCTTTAATTTTATCTACAGATTTTATTAAGTAAAGAATTGTATTTTAATATACTTTTAAAACACTAATTTTTTTTACCCTTCAGGCTACAATCTAAATCGCTGTCTCTGGCAATTCAGGTAGTAACTATGCGTGAAGCTGAATTCAAATTATAGGTAGCCCCTATTGTATTTATCTGAAATTTCTATTTGAAAACATATAACTATTTTCATTTTTAATGTAATTGTAAAAAAGTGGTACCCCTTTTCACAACTAAAAAGTTCAATTATACCATTACAATATTTTGCTTAGGTCATCACCCGAAAGACTGGTTTGAACCTCTAGAGGCTTTACAGTAAAACGAGAAGTAAGGTGGTTTTTTGCCTTCCTCACTGAGTAGAAGAGTATGCTTATCAATATGCCAAACCCTCGTAAAAGGATCTACAAAGTAATTTTTTAGTCCTATATATGTTTTCAAATAGAAGTTTCAGATAAATACAATAGGGGCTACCTACGAGGGTTATCCAGAAAATAACCTCCGTTTTGAAATAAAAAGTAAACGAGTGAAGATACAAAAACTTTATTATATACATATTAAAACTACAGTTTTCTCGCCCTCATACAGCTCGAAGAACAAATGAACTTTTGGCCAAGTTTAAATGGGACGTTTTCGATCATCCCCCATACAGCCCGGACTTGGCTCCTAGTGACTTTCACCTGTTCCCGAACATGAAGCGGTAGCTTGCATCTCAGCGGTTCACAAATGACGAAGAGCTTCAAAACGCCGTGAATGGTTGGATACATTCACAGGCGGCAGATTTTTATGCACAGGGTATTTCAAAGACTGTTCCAAGGTACGACAAGTGCTTGAATCTGTTTGGCGACTATGTCGAAAAATAGAGAAAAACTGTAGTTTTAATATGTAGACTATATAATAAAGTTTTTGTATCTTCACTGGTTTACTTTTTATTTCAAAACGGAGGTTATTTTCTGGATAACCCTAGTATAATTTGAATTCAACTACACGCATAGTTACTACCTGAATTGGTAGAGACAGCTTCACTTCATTCACCACAGGGTCTGGCTGGATAATGAAATTCATTACTCAGAGGAGATAACTCTAAATAGACCTATAGGGTCTTTTACATCTCTACCTCTTCTGTTCTTAATTGCTTCAGCTATATATTTGGTAGACCATGTGATAAGAAACACAACTATTTTTGTAGCCCTGGAACTAGCAGATCGACTGCAAATAATTTAACACTCAACCCGCTTGGTATGGGCATAAATACGTAATAATATCTAGATTATAGCCCGTAGTCGAATCCAGGAACTTATGTTTAGTAGCATAGTAAGCTAACCACTACGCCAAGAAGCCGGTCAAAATAAAGCACTAAAAAATACATTAAAAATAAATAAATCAATACAAGCACCATTTTCTTTAATAATTAATAACAATACAAAAACGAAAATATGTTTACCCGGAAAGTGAGTAAAATAAATGAAACTGCTTTTATAAGTTTATCTTAGACGTCTTTTTCCTGAACAGATATTATTGAATCCTGATAAATGATAAGTTTACTTTATATATTTTTATGAAGTAACAGAAATTTTTCAAAAACAACTTCACTAAAACAATATCACTGGGGCAAATGACAGACTCGACTCGATAAAAATAATTCTCGTAAATCTCAAAAACAAAGAAAATAAATTTCAAAACATTAAATTCGTGCGCGTTACAGATATCTCAGAAACTGAGGAAGCTGTTTTAGATAAAAGAAGTAATAATAAATTGACTTTCCTGTTCTATATTTTCAGAAATAAACTTTTGTACATGCATACCCAAACCACACTATAATTTCAAATCATTTATCCATACTATTCTAGTTAATTTGGGGCGTTTAAATAATAAAGATGTTTACTTTTTTACATTCGTTTGCCCTATGTGAACTAATCCTAGGTATTGTTTTCATGTCAATTATTTTAAATTCAGTTATCACCGGAAATACACGTTTTCAGGCCCCCTGAACCCCAAAAACATGTTTTTAGCGAATGGTCTGTGTGTGTATGCGCGCGCGCGTGAACAAAATATCTCAAGAACGGAATATCGTACGAAGTTGAAACTTGGAACTTAAGTTAGGTACGACTAGCTGACTCGACACGAATATTTTCATCAAAATCAGTTAACCGAAAGTAGTAGTTTATTCTTGAATAATAAAATTAACTTAAGCCCCAACATAAAATGATTAACGCACTTTTACGTTGACAAACGAAAAAAGTGAGAGAAACGAAAGAGTGTAAACGAGAAAGGAATAGAATTCGAAAACAGGTGCAAAGGCACAGGCCTGAAGGAAGAAGAAACTTGGGAAGACCTCAACAATGCTGAAATATTTTATTTTTAATATAGAGTACCTTTAAAAAGAAAAAGATTAAAAATTTTGATTCTGAAACATACAGGATGTCCATGATGTCATGAAACAAGAATTGCAAGAAGAGAGACGAATATTACTTATACTAAATCGTTAAGAGCTAAAAATTAATCATTAAATTAGTTATTAGTTATGAGTTAAAAATTAGTTTTAATGACATCCTGGACTATTTTCAAAAAATTGTCAAGATATTTTTGAACAAGAAACTAATTTTTAAAGTACTGTGGAGATTTCTATTAAAACTATTGACATATTCAGAACTTCTGAATCAATGGGGGAGTAGATGAAAGAATTAAAACTTTCTAAGTTCATAAATATAGGTTTTTCCTCGTATAGGGCCAATTTTAGACCACGTGAGGAGACTTCAGACGTTTCTGAAAGCACTTTTTGCAACCCACATTCTCAGTATCGTTCACTGTACGCTTTTTTTCTTTTCAACGGTCCACCCTGTGTTTTGTTTTTGCTCTTCATGGAAGCCCTTAAATCCGTAATTAGTGGTCTGAATTCGGTTCGGTTCATTAAGTTTCTCAGTTTATTCCGGTTTTCTAAATATCCTTTTTGACTTCTTTAAACCATTTAACCGACACGTTAGCTCTATGTATTAAAAATCTGATTTTTCAAACGTTTCTGTCATCCAATCTGTACAGGTGTCCGTAAAATTTTAGTTTTCTTTTTCTAATCGTTCATTTACCTTGTGCAGTTGTTCTCGCCCTCGAAACCTGTACTGTCCGTCTACTATCTTCGAACCCATTATCTTGCGGAAGATCTTTCTCTAAATTTTTCTACTTCTCTTAGACTTACCCGATCATTCGAAGGCACTCACTCGAGTACAGACACACAGTATTATAATGTCTAATCGTGGATTGTCTTGGGAGTGCTCTATTCTGATACAAGCGGTGATTTCCTCGGAGTGCACTGACCATATTTCCTCGTCAGCCGTTGTTAATTTCCTTTTTGCTGGTCTTCCGTTGTATTATCACCAAGAGGTACTTGAAGCTATCAACAGTTTCAATTTTCCCGTCTTGTCAATTCAGGTGACGCGGGACTATTTTGATGTTCGTTATGCACTTATTTTTCTCGAAGAAAATCTATAGTCCATCTATATAATAAATCGTGGTATATTAAAATAAATTTTATTTTATAACATCAATTATCCAGAAATATCCGCCATGTTAATAAGGTGAGACATTATAATCGTTTTAACTGAAAATTTCGAATTTCTGTTCTTTATGTTTTTCAACAGTTCGGACCGAGATCAACCACAAAAACATTAAATTACGTGAAAAAAAATATTTTAATTAAAAAATTAAGTTTTTAGGAGGTTTACCCAGAAAAATTATCGTTTCACCAAGAACGAATATTTTTCGTAATTTTATACCGATCGTTTTCGAGCAAAGGGAATTTTAGTTTTTTAAAATATCTGCATTACTGTTTTTAATACTCGCAGCTGTTGGTTCAGCTTTCTAACCAAATCTTGATAGGAAATTTATTTGTTTGTTGACACTTGTTTTTGATTTGTGCCTTTTTGTGTTTTTGTCCGTTCCCGTAAATTTAGATTTTTAAAATTTAGGTAAATTTTTCTCGGAAACTATTAAACATACCAGGTGGAAATTTTTAGCAGTTATTTTTCTTGTACATTTACATATTCTGGCACTAGCTACAAAAATAATTAATAAGTAAAATACCGTAAAAAAATTGCAAAAATTTTAAGTTATTCCTTATTCTGTTTTTAACTTTATGGTTTATAACGGATTAATTTGCGAAAATGTGAGGAGCTCGAGGAACCCGACAACTATAAGTAAGTCAAATTTCATTTCCGTATTGTTTACCAATCTTGTGAAAAATGTACTTACAAATAGCAAATTTAACGTAGGCGGGATACAAAGTACAGTCTTCCCTTAACGGGAGTAGTTTAATTTAATTTAAGAGAAAATAAAACATTTTAATGCCAGGAAATGCTGCATGGTCACTGAAGAAAAGAAGATAAATTGAATATTACTAATTTAATTGAAATAAAATAAATAGATAATTAAAATATCTGGTTTAAAAAGAGCAAATCAACAAAAGTATTAAAAAAACACCGAGTAACGGTCTCCGAACAAAATAGAGGAATTATCAAATAGAAGAGGGGACGACGAAGACACGACTAGACGCGTATAATCCTAACTACGAGTAAAATTTTCCACTTCAATCGACAAAAAACTTTTTCCGTTTTTATAAAACTATTTCAATAAAATTCAAGAGTTTAACATGAGCAATTTTATTTCAATAGAAATATAATACGGAAACTAGTTCTCTTGAGCAATGCATACGTACGACGCGAAATTAGAATAGAGAATTGCAAATTTAATACGAGAGTGCTAGAACGGTACAGTTAGCCTTTAACAATTTTTAATTTAATTTATTTTTTCAAAGTCATTACAGAATTTCATATCAGCAAGAAAAGGGATATACGTGCTTTTCATACTCATTTTAAAACCATCATATCTGGTCTTTTCAGTAACAGTAATAGTACACCAATTTCATCTAAAAGAAAAGAGAAATACAAACACCCTCTCCTTATTCCTAGTATATAGCAGAAACGCATTAGACCGACGACGGTTTTTTATCTCTAAGATTTAAGAAGAAGAAAATAAGAAATTGAATTTTATTTAAAAAAGGTGTTAGCTTACTATATAGACCTCGCCACTAAGAAATCCGTAGCGATTGGAAGAACTCTACCTAAGAAAATAACGAAATTTTCATGACACGCAACACAAAAACCCTAAAATTTATTAAAAAAATCTGGTATGAAACACTCACACGACTTTCTCTTCCTAATGAAAATAATGACATATATCACCTCATATTAGAAACAAAACATTAGAAATAAAAAAAAATCACCTCTATAAACATAACCTAATTTTATTTATAAGTGAAAGACGCAAAATGCGAATCAACCTCAGTTTGGCTTAAAAATACGGAAAATCATTCTTTCACGCTAAACTAGGCTCGTAGAGAAAAAGTTGTAGATCTTTTAATTTCCTATAAATTTGATTATATAGACTTTTGTCTTAAAATGCATGCTAAGGCTAAAATCTTTAAAAAAATCTATTTTTTGCGCGTTTTCATGAGGAAAAAAAAGAAAATCGCTAATTACAGCTACCGTAAACTAAACGTTATACAAAAAACTGTTTCCAAAAATTTTTTGTAGATTTTTAAAATCTCTACAACTTTTATTACATACATTTTTGCGCTAAAATGCATATTAAAGCCACAATCTTAAAAAAACAATATTTTACGAGAGCACAGACTCCCCAAGAATTTCAGCAGACATGGCGCCTACCATATCTTGTAAAGCACAAAAATTTAGTAAATGAGGCGATTTTTTAAAAAATCGTAGGAGCCGTATTTGAGAAAATCGCAAAAACTGAAAATTTACACGAATAAACTACTACTTCCGGTTGGCCAATTTTAATGAAAATGTTCGTATCGGGTCCTTCTAAGGTACCTAACTTAAGTTAGGTACTTTACGAAGTTTCAACTTCGTACGATGTTTCGTTCTTGAGATATTCTGTTCACATACAGACACAAGCCCAATCGCTAAAAACATGTTTTTTTGGGTTCAGGAAAACTTGTACAGCCGGTGAAAACTCGACTTCGAAAAATCGACATGAAAACAATGTCTACTTTTCTTCCTATATGTTTAGTATATAGGCAAAAGAAAGTACAAATTACCAAATTTTCACCTCGGTCCTTCGTTAGGTATTATAATTTTCATACAGTTACCCAATGTTATTTTCAGATTGAATCAATCAGCCATGAACGGAAAACAGTTTTTCATCAAGTTGTCTCATAATACTCACCTGTAACAAAGTAAAAAAAAATTAAAAATTACAAAAAAATTATTAAATGTACATCTCATTATATAATAAAGTAGATTATCTCCATTTGGGGACTAGAATGCGATTGATCGGTTCTTTTAACACTCAGTTGATACCTTTACTCGGTTGTTCACATTCGTTTAGTTGAACTGTCTACTTTCCCCTCGGTCGTTAGCCGGCCCGTTGGCGTAGTGGTTAGCGCAACTGGCTTCTACGCCGGGGTCCCGGGTTCGATTACCGGTCAGGTCTGGGCATGTTTCACCACTTATTTCCATTATCATCATAATCCACCGTCTGCATAAACAGAAATTGCAAAACAAGTCAGACGTAAAACAAAAAACAAAAATCTCCTCTCTCGCGTAGGTCAAAATGTGGCTAACGATTTTTTTTCTTTCTTCAGATATAAATTTAAATGTGCTTAATAGGTACAAAGGGGTAATCGTTCTAAAACAGTAAATATTATGGCTGTACCTTCCAAAAAAGTTATAATACTGAGAATTGACATTATTATTCTTAAAAATATAACTTCATATCAAAAGCAATTTATTGCGATAGCTATTTCTGGTCCGATTTTAATGATTTTTGGTGTCTTTTGAAAGCAACCGCTATTTCCGTAGATTTGCTAAAAATTCCCAAATAATTTGGTTTTTCTCGGAAAATCCTACCGGAAAAATAAAAAAAATTAGGTAACTCCATAACCGGTAAAGTTATGGAATTGCAACCTTCATCACTGAATTCATAGACCCAGAAAACTTAAGAATTTCAGTTTCAAACAGTACGTCAGCGCATACCTTTACAAGTTGAAAAATAATTTTTATTATAAAACTGAACGAAGAGAAATTGCCGAGTAAAAAGAATGTTGTGTATGAGTAGGTATTATAAATATTATTGGTATTTTAACCGATGAAAATGTAATGGAGCTTGCAATTAGGAAAAAAAGTGTTTTCAGCAGAAACAAGGTTACCAAATGAAAACTTTTATATAGCCCATCACCCGTGCGAAGCCGAGGGGGAGAACCGCTATGTATTTAGTTACACTTTTATTGTAGGTACATTTTCAGTTGAAGAAGAAGCGAAGCGAGTACGGATCCACTAGTAGATTCATATAGGGCAAGAGCACGTAAAAGTAGTAACCTAATAATACAGTGATTTTTTAGTCCTGTTATACAAGATTTAAAATTAAAAGTTTTTTTGCAGGACGCGTGGTGTAATGACATTTGAGTGTAGGTTATACACAGAGTGACTTTTTAATCTTGTAACCCAATTTTTAATGTCCGGTAATTTTTTCTAACAAAGGGAAATTTTGTTTTGTGACACGAAGTTGGTAGTCCTACACAACCGGTATAGATACGGCAGTATTTGTATATTCTCCTTGAGCCGTGTAAAATTTTGAGCCGTTTCCGGTCGAGTTACGAACAGAATGTATTTTACCCTAGAACAATATTTTGCTACGAAATCATACGCGAGTGTAAAAGAATCATTCGAAATTAAATTTTTTGAAGTTTCTCCACCAGAAAAATTGTCAGTTTCTAGACTAACAAACCGATTTACCGAGAGACAGGTAGTGTTTGCGAAAGATAACGTAATGGTCGACCAACTCTCTTGACAGATGACGTTTTAGAGAATGTGAAAACAAGATTGCTTAATTCTCGACGGAAACGTTTACGAAATCATTCTTCGCAAGATGGTTTGTCATATTCAAGTGATCAGAAAGCAGCTAAAAAATTGAAATTGTATCCGTATCGCGTACGATTAGTCCAAGAGCTTCAGTCTCTAGATTTAAACAAGAGATTTTTCTAGGGTATAAGACATTCTGTTCGTAACACGACCGGAAACGGCGCAGAATTTTACACAGGTCCAGGAGAATCAACTCAAGACAGCCGTATCTATACTAGTTGAGTAGGGCTACCAACTTCGTGTCACAAAACAAAATTTATTTATCTAAGAAAAAAATTACAAGACATTAACAATTGGGTAACAGGAATAAAAAGTAACATGTAGTATACAAAATTGTACTATTCTAGTATTAGTAATTTATAATGCATTACAAACAGGTAAAAGAAAAACGGATAGGATTAACCCGATTTCATTGAACAATATCTTTTATTTTTATCCGTATTATTGGATACTATACACAGCGTTGTGTTACTGAATCTCAAAATACGCGCGCGATTTGCGTACGCATCATTAATCAGGTCTAAAGAAACGTCGTTCGTTCATGTCACACGGTTCAGAGAACAATGTGTTACTTTATTGTTCATTCGAGTATAAAACGTTTTTTTTTTTATTTCATTTTCAACGTATATGTAATACTACTATATAAGAACACACTAACACAATCGAAACGAGAAACAGGTAACTATAAACGTTATAAGGAAAATAGGCAGGTCAAGGTCACATGGATTTATAATTGGTGGTAATTTTTAAAATTGTCATCTAACACTTTTTTGTCCGTCCGTCACACCCAGTTGTCAGAAACTCTTATAAGATTGCAACAAACGGTTTTCGGATTTGTTATCTACACAAAAAGATAGGGGTCTAAATTGGATTTGAAGTTTGGTTTCACTGGAAATGGTCCAAAACCGAAAGTCAAAATATCAAATATTAGAAACTACAAGAGATAACAACAAACTGTTTTCAGATTCCTAATCTACAAGAATATTAGTGGTCCTGGATAGGGTTTAAAAAACCCGTTTTGACCGGGGATGACCCATAAGTGGAAAAAATATAAGTCAGATTTTGGAAAAAAATAGTTGCATTTGAATCTTTTTAAAGATTAGAAACAGAAATCATTGGTTTTTAAGTTCCAGTGTCAACCGGAAGTGACCCAAAACCGGAAGTCAATAAATCACAGTAGAAATTTGGAAACGAAAATAGCGTCAATCGATTCCTCTAAAAGAGCAGATACAGAAACCACTACTGGTTTTTGGTACAAGTCAGAGGTTGTTGTTTAGGTCAAAAGCCGAAAGGCTGATTTGAACTTCTAGAGGTTTTACTAAGTAAAACGAGGAGTGAAGTGGTTTACCTTACCTTCCTCACTGAGTACAAAAATAGCTTATGCTTATCAGCATGCCAGGCCTACTTTTCACCCTGCAAATGACACCTTCACTTCATTCACCACAGGGTCTGGCTGTATAATGAAATTCATTACTATCAGAGGAAACAACTCTGACTAATGTTTTTTACACCTCTAACTCTTCTGTTCTCAAATAGTTCAGTCATATAATTGGCTGACTACGTGATAAGAAACAGAACTTTTTTTTGTAGCCCTGGAACTAGCAGATCGAGTACAAATAATTTAACACTCCACCTGCCTGTTATGGGCAAAAGTCAACAAAGGTGACCCTATTTAAAAATTGCTGCAAGCAATGAGACGCGTCGTCTGGTGAAAGGGATATTTTTATAATCGAATTTCTTCACTGTAATATGATCGTTTCGTCGACTATGACACATAGACAATCCATATGATAACTGAAAATAGTTTAGAAACACAACTATTTGCTGTAGCCTTGGAACTAGCAGATCTAGTGTAAATAATTTAACACGCCACCTGCCTGCTACAGGCAAATAAAATAAAGTTATATAGATACCAAAAAATTCTGTATTTTCACAGTTTAAGGCAATTATAATGGATGAAGGGGCTGCGTACTACGCTTAATTTTTGTTTTGTAATGAATAAAGATTTTAGGATCATGTGACACCTTTCATCAAAATCCAAGACATCTTTTCAATAATAATAGTTAACTGTGTGCGGTAAGATAAAATTACCTTTATCACAGAAAGTGTTAATTATTTCATTTAGAATAAAACATTTTTTACGAAATTTTTTACATTTTTTTACACGTATTCAGACCCCCTGAACCCAAAAAAACATGTTTTTAGCGGTTGGTCTGTGCGTGTGTGTGTGTGCGCGCGCGTGTGTGTGCGCGCGCGCGTGTGTGTGTGTGTGAACAAAATTTTTCAAGAACGAAACATCGCACGAAGTTGAAACTTGAAACTTAATTTAGACTCTACACCGGACCCAACACGAATATTTTAATCAAAATCCGGTTAACCGAAAGATGTAGTTTATTCGTGTCATTTTTCACTTTTTTGCAATTTATTTAAAAAAAGGCTCCAACGATTTTTTTTTAATCGCCTCATTTACTACAATGTTTATGTTCTACAAGATAGGGTTGGCTCTATGTGCTGAAATTCTTGGGAAGGTTGTTTTCTCGTAAAAAATAGTTTTTTTAAGATTGCGACTTTGATATGCATTTTAGCGAACAATTGTATATAATAAGAGTTGTGGAGAATTTAAAAACCTACAACTTTTCTTTTAAATATTTTTTTTGTAACGCTTAACTTAGCGGTAATTAGCGATTTTCCGTTTTTTCATGATAATTTGTAAATAAAGGGATTTTTTTAAGATTTCGGCCTTAGTATGCATTTTACGGCAAAAGTGTTTAAAATAAAATTGAAAGAGCGATTTTCCGTATTAAGCCAAACTCAGGTTGACTTTAATTTTGCGTCTTTCACTCATGATTAAAATTAGGTTATGTTTTTTGAGGTTAGTTTTTTCTTTATTTTTAATTTTTGTTTATATTGTTCATTATTTGTATTGGCAACAGAAAGTTGTGTGTGTGTTTCATACCATATCTTTTATTTATTTATCCTGGATGTCAAAGGGTATAAATTTCCAAAAGGATTTTTATCAAAGGTTAGAATTCTAGTTAACAACATTACCAATCTTTGACCGTTGTTAACAAAAGCAGAAATAAATCAAAAATATTTTTAGGGTTCTTTTTAAAGCCGTTAAACATAATCTATAAATCAGGTTCAAAAATATAAAATTCAAACTATTTCTTTATATTTATTACTGTGATTTTCATATTTATATACTGTAAGTAATGGCGATCTAACTGATACGATATTGCATATGTTTTGATAAATTCTGGATTATTCCAAGCAAAAGCGAGTGAATTACGAGCTGCAGCTAACGAAACGGAACGATTCCAAGTTACATGAAATAAATTTGCAATCACTGTAACTTATTGGGTTGCCTGAATTTTCCTCTTGAAATCCCTAAACTACATGTCAACCTTCTATTCCCCCGTTAACTTGTCACAGTTTCATAAATAATGACTTTCATTGTAACAGGTAATAAGTACTATCGCCTTTAGAAATTATTATTATTACTTTCCGTGAAATGGAAATTTATATAGTAATTTCGTTCGAAATTGGTTGAAATGGATATTGCATTTTTTGTAGTTTTGTATCCTCAACCAACTCCCCAAACCCCGATTATCCGTCATAAATGAGCAAGCCAGGTGACGAACGACTAGGACAGATGGATTAAGTGGAAGTGTACCAAGATGATGGCTTGTCATTTCTAATGCGAGTTGTATGTTAAATGATCTTTTTATATTAAATGAATGCCCATAACAGTCGGGTGATAGTTCCAGGGCTACAAAAAACAGTTCTGTTTCTTATTACATGATCAGCCAAATATATTACTGAAGCATTTAACAACAAAAGAGGTACAGGTGTAAAAGAAACTAGTCAGAGTTATCTCCTCTGAGTAGTGAATTTTATTATACAGCCAGACCCTGTCGTGAATAAAGTAAAGGTGTCATTTGCAGTGTAAAAAGTAGATTATTTTCAAAGGGCCCGGCATGCTGATAAGTATACTTTCACTCAATGAACAAGGCAATAGTAAACCACCTCATTCCTCGTTTTACTTAGTAAAGCCTCTAGACTAGAGGTTCAAACCACCCTTTCGGCTAAAAGCCTAAACAAAAACTTAACACCTTCACCCGCTCAGCACTTCAATTCCAAATCGGGTATTAAAATACGGAATTTTAGATGAGAGTACATTTTGAACTAGAACAGGAAGAAAATTATAAATTCAGTAGAGTTAAAGTAAAAGAAAAGTACGAAGTAGGTCATCAAAAAAAGATCTTTCCAAGTTTTCTTACAATGCATTAGTTTTCTGGACTACACACAATGGGCTCGATGACTTTGTCAACAGACTCAATCACTTTAATGCAATGTACAAAAGTGCTACAAGAGTTGAAAATGGCATAATAAACTAACTTTTATAGTCCGAAAATCGATGAAATGTAAATAAAGTTATAAAGTGTAAATAAAGAACTGTAGTAGAAATTGTAATGGAATTCTGCGATTTCCTGTATTACAACATATGACCCGATATTTTCAGCTATTTACAAAAAAATGACGTCAACATGACGGGTACAGTACTCTTTTTAAATTTTTCCTAGTTATTCTCGTACAAAATAATTTATGATACGCAGATCTTAACAGTGAAATAAGTACGTTTATTGAATTAAATCTTTTAAAAATTGTTAATATTATGCACGCCCGTAGCGGGCAGGTGGGGTGGTAAATTAATTGCACTTAATCTGTTTGTTTCAGGGCTACAAAAATAGTTCTGTTTCTTATCACATAGTCAGCTAATTATGTGACTGAGCAATTTAAGAACAGAAGAGGCAGAGATTTAAAAGACACTAGTCAGAGTTATCTCCTCTGAGATTAATGAATTTCAGTATACAGCGAGACTCTATGGTGAATGAATGAAGGTGTTGTCACCGTCGCCCTCTTTGATTAGGTACTGTGCTGCCGGCTATCAAAGCTTCCGACGTAGCGACAGTGGGAGCCGCCAATAGTTCCGAGAGGGGTGGTAGGTTTGTAGCGGTATACCGACAGAGGCCTTAGTCATCAAGTAATACAAATAACCGCCCTCTACCACAGCGCTCTCGGCAACTATATAAAGAGAGCTACACTGAGCCGAGAAATTAAATTCCAATCCTGACAGCATCGACCAGACATCCTACATCAGGACACGGCTACCGTACTCCAGGAAGACTCATCGGCGACCCCGCCACAGAGAAGATAATGGTTCCGCTCGCCGACCCGACACCGTAAGCCGACCGGGACAGTCATCGCCCGCTGCCGCGAGCGATGCCCACAGCGGTCCCTCGACCGAGCCTTACGCCCACCGGATCCGACAAAGCAGCCATCGACGCACTGTTGCGAGGGAAAAAGATGACATCTCCGCTGGACGACATCCCGTGTCGCCCAGCCCCTCGACCGCCATGACGACTACGACCGACGCTTCCCATCAAGACGCCCACCGCTTAAACTGCCCTTTTCAGGGCCACCAAAATGTAAAGGTTTCAACTCGCCACTTAATGCCGCCATCCGGTGACAGTGTCATTTGCAGGGTGGAAAGTAGATGCTTTTCAGATGGCCTGACCGGCTGATAAGCATACTTTTCCAACCAGCGAGGAAGGCAATTGTAAACTACCTAACTCCTCTCTTTACGTAGTAAAACCTCTCGACGTTCAAACCAGCATTTCAGGTGATAACCTAAACAACAACGATAAAATTAATGAATGGCACGAATCCATGTTACCATTATATGAGAGAATAAATCTTAGGTCCATTAAGAGTATCCAACAAACAAGAAGGTATGAAACCAACCCAAACATTTATACCGAAACAATAACAAAATTTAACACCAACCTGCTTATTAGACTTAATATCGAAGACCCCAAGCGATATTAGAGTCTATCTGAGATTATTTGTTACTATATATACAGAACGATATTTTAAGAGGGAAGAAGAAAGTAACAGGTGACAAAATATTAATCCAATAAAATCCCCGCTTTGAAAACCTCCCCTTAATAACGTTCCCTTCGTTGCATCGTTACCTTAACACCCCACACCTAAAGTTCAACTTTTTCAACTTCTCACTTTTATAAACCATACACGGAACTGCGCGCGCGCACGTACACACACCCTCAACAGTTGGTAACAAGTTACTGTCGGCAGTAAACTTTATATAATAGTACAAAGTATTATATTTTATACACTTAAGTCAATTCTCCAACCCATCTCCGATTTCTTTTATACCCAACCATACTTTTCAAACCGAACCGCTTTGTAACATTTTTCCTTATTTTATATTTAAAGTATCAAATACAAAACATAATAATATGAAAATTAAATAAAACTCAACTTTTTTATCATTTAAATACATAAAAACTTGAACACTTTTTAAAATACCACACTGTACCCTATTTTCAATAATATTAATAATAATCTCTTTATTCAATGACTTTTTTTCTAACATCTGAGATTATTTACAATCAGTTTCTTTTTAGCTTTTATTTGTTATCGGGAACTTGTTTAAATTTGATCGCTGCTTTTCGCTGGATTTTTGAAGGGGATTAGGCATGAGTTTGAACAAGGACCCCCAGTAGAGTTTGTTCATAGATTGCAGTCAGCTCGTCACCATACCAAGTCGCTTGCCTAACCGGTGTTACTTAACAAATAATAGCGAATTTTTACCAGCTGACTGACTGGGCTGGCCCGGAGGCCACAATCAGTTTAAAAACAAAACTATTAGTAAGTAACATGAACGTGTTCACATGACGAAGACATTACCCAATGGTATTGCTTCGAAAAGAAAAACAAAATTAATTATTATTTTTGAAAACATTAACTGGAAAAAAACATATATAACAGTAATAGAACAGGTAACAAAAATTAATAGCAGCCGGCCGCATTGGCGCAGTTGGTAACGTGCTCGCCTCTCATCATGCGGTCCTGGGTTCGAATCCCACTCAGGCACGGTATATTTTCGTACGTTACAAAAAATCATTTCATCCTTCATTGTACATAGTTTACACCCCAACGTCGTCGCTAATGACCGTTGTAGTTGATGCGACGTTAAATAAATAAATTAAAAAAAAAATTAATAGCGGTGATAGTAGAATGCGTAGAGGAAGAAGATGATGTTTACAGAGATGATGTTGATATGGAATAAAATTATTTACAATGTAGGTTAGTCGGTAAATCTAAATGGAAGGTCAAGCAATTTTGTTCGTTTTAGTGGTGTTACGTCTTCGCTATTATCAAGTAAATTAAGCGCCAAAGAATTTGGATGATCCGCTAATTTTACTTGATATTTAGAACTTAGCTGCGTAATTTCTTCTTTCACGGTGTTGACACGTAAGCCCCGATGCAACCCATCATTTGTCACATACCATGGAGCATTTGTTATAATCCGTAAAACTTTCGACTGGAATCGTTGGATAATAGCAATAACAGCTATTATTATTGCTATTATTCTGTGACTTAACACAGAAAAGAATGCGTCAATACACTTAACAAACAATACAATACAATTTAGAGTAAAATGTACGAGAGCCCCACGAGTAACCCGCCATACTTCTGAAGTGTATTCCTCCCATCAAAATAATGAAAAAAGTTAAAATAAACATAGGTCCGGAATCACATCGTTAGCGAGTTACAGCTGGCGAAAATTTCCGTCCGGGTTTCAGTTCCTTCGCAGCCTCCCCAAGAATTTCAGCAGACATGGCGCCTACTCTACCTTGAAGAGATTAAAAATTGTAGTAAATAAGACGATTTTTAAAAAAATCGTAGGAGTCGTTTTTTGAAAAAAATCGCATAAAAAGTGAAAAATGACACGAATAAACTACTACTTCCGGTTGACAAATTTTGCTGAAAATGTTCGTGTCGGGTCTGGTAGTAGTATCTAACTTAAGTTTCAACTTTCAACTTAGTACGATGCTGTGTTCTTGTGATATTTTGTTCACACACACGCACGCACGCAGGCATATTATTTAAATTGCCAAGATAAAGTCGTATGAGTGTTTCACACCAGAATTTTTCCTATCTGTATATACGAGTATGTTATATTTTTCATTATTAACATTGGCAAGAGAAAATAATGTAAATTATTATTAAAAATAATTATTATTATAAAAAATTACATTAAATTATATTAAAAAAATAATAATTAAATATAATTAATTTAATTAATATAGTATTTAATTTATTTAATATATTTAAAATATCATATAAAAAAATATCATTATAAATATAATTTTTATTTATAAAAATTATATTATATTAAATATTATTAAAAATTATTTTTAAATATTAGGTATTAAAAATAATGTAAAGAGTGAAAAAAATACCAGATTTGTTCCTATCTGTACTTTGGTTATATTTTTCATTATTTACATTGGCAAGAGAAAGTCGAGTGAGTGTTTCACACCAGATTTTTTCCTATCTGTACATTGGTCATATTTTTCATTGGCAAGAGAAAATACGGTGAGTGTTTCAAACCAGATTTTTACAAGATCTCGACCGAGTAGTTCATAGAAAGCCGAATCACTGTTTTTTTATTAATGTAAAATAACTAAAACAAATTTGACTTGGTTTTCACTCGATGATAACTTCTTACTACAAAAACTAAGCGTGTGAATTAAATACATAAAATATAAAAATAAACATGAATGAGACAGTATTGCCTTTAAATAGATTAAATAAACAAATAAATATACAATTCGGGCGCATTGGCGCAGTTGGTAACGTGCTCGCCTCTCATCATGCGGTCCTGGGTTCGAATCCCACTCAGGCACGGCATATTTTCACACGTTACAAAAAACATTTCATCCACCATTGTACAATAGTACACCCCAACGTCGTCACTAATGACCGTTGTAGTTGATGCGACGTTAAATAAATTTTATTATTCCAAATTTGTGTACGTTGCAATCTGTTCAATTTAGAACAATAAGCAACCCCATAACCCAATGAGATGAGGATGATGTGTATGACGTATAAATGAGGTGTAGTCTTGTACAGACCCAGGCCGACCGTTCCTGAGAGTATGGTTAATTAAACCCAAACCATCAAAGTACACCGGTAACCACTGTCTAGTATTCAAATCCGTATAAAAGTAACTAACTTTACTAGGATTTGAACCAGGAACCTTCGTCTCCGAAAATCAGCGGTTAAACAGGTGATTTTGGCGACGACTTTACCTCTAGACCAACTCGGTGGGTCGGTCTAAATAAATGAAATTAAAAAAAAATATATATATATACAATTATTTGTTACGAAATTAGACATGTTCAACGATGAGTTAAAAAGAATAATGAACGAACACATAAAAACTGTAAAAACTTGAAACTAAATTGAATATCAAGCACTTCATACTTTTGCGGTAAAGTAGTATACTTAACATGTGTATAAGCGTACACAGAAGAGAAAGAACATTAGAGCAAATCTAGTTCTATTTCTCTCACCGGTAGGGTATTTGTACGGCAAAGAACAGATCAATACTGACGTCATACAGAATAACAGGGTTACTATTTAGTAATTTCAATATATAAAATTATGTACATAAATATATCCACCATAAAGTAATTTATTGATATTATCTATTTGCTTTACCGAGTCTCTTTTACATTTCAACACATGCAAGAGGTCAATAAACATTTGGATTAACAATCAGTAATAATTCAGTCAGAATTAAATAATTCCAAATATCCGACGTAACGTTCCGCCCATTAAATAAACAATCCTAAAATTATCTTCTATTCTGATACTGAAAGAATTATATTATACATAAAAAAATCTGGTGTGAAACACTCACACAACTTTCTCTTGCCAATGCTAATAATTAACAATAATCCTAACATTAGTAATAAAACATTAAAAATAAACAAAAAACTAATCTCTAAAAATATAACCTTATTTTAATAATGACTGGAAGACGCAAAATGAAAATCAACCTCAGTTTGGCTTAACAATACAGAAAATCACTCTTTCACGCTAAACTACGCTCTGTAGAGAAAAATTCTTTAAATAAAAGTTGTATATATTTTAATTTCCTATAAATTTAGTTATGTACACCTTTGTCGTAAAATACATACTAAGGCCTAAATCTTAGAAAAATCGACCACACGTTCGTCACACATTTCGTGAAAAAAAAACAGAAAATCGCTAATTACCGCTAAACTAAGCGTTATACAAAAAAATGTTTGAAATAAAAGTTGTAGGTTTTTAAATTCTCTACAATTTTTATTATATACATTTTTGCGTTATAATACATATTAAAGCCGTAATCTTTAAAAAAAAACACTTTTTTTACGTAAAAACAACCTCACCAAGAATTTCAGCAAACATGGCGCCTACCCTATCTTGTAGAGAATAAAAAATTGAGTAAACCAGGCGATTTTTAAAAAAATCGTAGGACCAGTTTTTGAGAAAATCGCAAAAAAGTGAAAAATTATACGAATAAACTACTACTTCCGGTTGACCGATTTTGATGAAAATGTTCGTGTCGGGTCCGGTAAGGGTATGTAACTTAAGTTTCAAGTTTGAAGTTTGTACGATGTTCCGTTCTTGAGATATTTTGTATACACACACACAGACCAATCGCTAAAAACATGTTTTTTGGGTTCAGGGGGTCTGAAAACGTATAGATCCGGTGAAAACTCGATTTCGAAAAATCGACATGAAAACAATACTTTCCTTCCTATATATTCATATAGGCAAGAAAAAGTAAAAATATTAAAATACAAACAAAAATTAAATTAACTTACATTTCAAACGTACACACAACTTTTCGTACAAAATTATTTTAACTTTTGAAAACTTAAGGTGAGACTGTATAATGATTTTACTGAAAATTTCGATTTCTGGTTTTTTATATTTTGCAATAGTTCACACCTAGATCAACTAGAAAACCATTAAATTACGTCAAAAATTATTTTAATGAAAATATTAAGTTTTTAGCAGTTTTACCCAGAAAAATTATCATGTCACCAAGAACGAATATTTTTCATAATTTTATACTCAGCCCAAAACGGGCAGGTGGGTTGTTATTTTAATTGCACTCTATCTGTTTAGTCCAGGGCTAAAAAAATAGTTCTGTTTCTTATCACATAGTCAGCCACTTATATGACTGAACTATTTAAGAACAGAAGACGTAGAGGTGTAAAAGACATTAGTGAGAGTTATCTCCTCTGAGAGTAATGAATTTCACTATGCAGCCAGACCCTGTGGTGAATGAAGTGAAGTTGTCATTTGCAGGGTGTAAAGTGAGTGCTTTTCGGAGGGCCTGGCATGCTGATAAGCATACTCTTTTAACTCAGTGAGGAAGGCACGGTAAACAACCTTATTCCTCGTTTTTACTAAGTAAAACCTCTAGAGGTTCAAACCAGCCTTTCGGCTGTTGACCTAAACAACAATTTTATACTGAGCGTTTTACGCACAGGGAATTTTAGTTTTTAAATTAACTGCGTTATTTTTTTAAACCCACCAGGTTGGTCTAGAGGTAAAGTCGTCGCGAAAGTCAGCTGTTTAACAGCTGATTTTCGGAGACGAAAGTTCCTGGTTCAAATCCTAGTACAGGTAGTTACTTTTATACGGATTTGCGTACTAGACAGTGGTTGCCGGTGTACTTTGATGGTTGGGGTTCAATTAACCATACTCTCTCAGGAATGGTCGACCTGCGTCTGTACAAGACTACACCTCATTTACACGTCATACATATCATCCTCATCTCATTGGGTCATGGGGTAGCTTATTGTTCTGAATTCAACAGATTGCAAAGTACACACATTAGGGATTTTAAAAAAATTGTTTAAATGTTCTCAGCTGTTTGTTCAAATTTCTAACCAACTGTTGATGGGAAATTTACTTGTTTGTGTACACTTTGTTTTTGATTTGTGCCTTTTTATTTTTGCCTGTTCTCGTAAATTTATATTTTAAAATTTAGGTACATTTTTCTCGGAAACGATTAAACCTAGAAAGAAGGCTGACATTTTTACCAGCTATTCATCTTGTACACGCACACATACCTGCACTTTTATGACTTCCTCAGATGCTTCAAAAATTAGCAATATACAAAAATCGTAGAAAAACATTTGTAAAAGTTTTATGTTATTCATTATTGTGTTTTCAATTTTCTGCTTCAACAGATTGAATTGAGAAAATGTTAGTAGCTAGAGAAACTCAACAACGATTAAGGGCGTAAAATTTCATTACCCTATCTTTTACCAATCCTATGAAAAGTGTTCCTGAAAAAATAGCAAATTTTACACTGGCGGAATACAAGATACAGTCTCCCCTTAATATGTTTAACATTACATAACAGGTCTATGGCCAAAACAGGCAGGTAGAGTATTCAAGTATTTACAATCCATCTGCTAGTTCCAGGGCTACAAAAATAAATTCCTGGTGTGAAATACTCACACAACTTTCTCTTGCCAATGTAAATAATGAACAATATAACGTAACATTAGTAACAAAACATTGGAAAATAAAAAAAAAACTAACTTCAATTAACATAACCTAATTTTACTCATGAGTGAAAGACGCAAAATGAAAATCAACCTCAGTTTGGCTTAAAAATAAGGAAAATCACTCTTCCACGCTAAACTAGGCTCTGTAGAGAAAAATGCTCTAAATAAAAGTTGTAGATCTTTTAATTTCCTATAAATATTATTATATAGTCTACACTTTTGTCGTAAAATGCATAGGCCTACTAAGGCTGAAATCTTTAAAACATCGATTTTTTTACACATTTTCGTGAAAAAAAACAGAAAATTGCTAATTACCGCTAAACTAAGCGTTATACAAAAAATGTTTGAAATAAGTTGGATTCTTGAGTTCCGGTTTGGGCCATTTCCTGCCGAACCGGAATTTCAAACCCAATTTAGGGGCATTATCTTTTTGCACAGATTACGAATTCGAAATCCGTTTGTTACCATCTCTTGTACTTTCTGACATCTGGGTGTGACAGACAAAACAAAATGATAGATGACAATTGCACGAATTCCCACCAAAAATAAAAAGAACTACTAAATTTATAAAATTAGATAAAAAGGATACAACAAATGTTGAAATGAAACAATAAATATAATAAATAATGAAACACTTAAAATATTAACGTCATAGCAAAGTAATGAAAAGTAAGCAACGGAATAACAAATTGTAAAACCGTACAAATAAAAACTGATAAAGCGCAAATTTATTACTTAACAAACTTATAACTAATTATAAGTAAAAATGCATAACCAAGGAGAAGTAATACGAATAACAAATGGAAAATAACTGATACTTTTCAAACTTTTATTATTTAGTTAAAAAAGCATACACGTCCAAGTGAACAAAAAGGAAAAAACAAGTTAAAAATAAATAATTCAAAAAGAATTAGGTCAAAAGTTTTTCATTTATTATTTTTTTCTTTAAACAATAGTATTAAAAATCTTTTTGTAGTTATAGAATATTACGTATATTATTATAATCAACTTAAAAGGGAAAAATGACAAGGAAAATTAGTCGGAAAAGATGAATACCCGATAGATAAATACACAGAAATCGGGTAAAAGAATGCGACTTAAATCAGGTCAACCATCCCTTCTTTTTTTCCACCAGTTCCTAAGCTCCTTCGTATTCGCTTTTATTTTATCAGTCTTTTGTGCCAATAAGCACTTAATTTTTACATAGAAATAAGTTACATCTTTTTCAGGAAAAATGATTCAAAAACCAAACAAAAAAATACCGTCCTAACATCTTTATTCAAAAAATTAGCACGGAAAAATGTATATTTTTTTAACCCAGGACGGAAAAAAGAGGGGTGTAATAAGTTTAACGTGTGTTTCTATCTGTTGCATCATAGCTCCTACACAGATTAACAGATTTTGATTTAGTTCTTTTTTGTTTCAAAGATGACTCAATCGAGAGTGATCTTACTATAAAAAAACAAAAAAAATCTGGTGTTAAACACTCACACAACTTTCTCTTGCCAATGAAATTAAAAGATCTACAACTTTAATTAGAGCATTTTTCTCTACAGAGACTAGTTTAGCGTGAAAGAATGATTTTCCGTATTTTTAAGCCAAACTGAGGTTGATTTTCATTTTGCGTCTTTCACTCATGATTAACATTAGGTTATGTTTATTGAGGTTAGTTTGTTTGTTTATTTCTAATGTTAGGTTATATTGTTAAGGGGGTAGTCAACCCAAAAAATGAAAATGAAAACTTCTGGCTATAATTTATAATTATTTATTTTAAATGAAATAGTAATTTACTAGTAATGTTCTACCATTTGAACCAAGCCAAAAAATTAATTACAGCCCCTAATATAAGGGTGAGGTTGGAAAAGCGGGCTTTTACGGGTAATTAAATATCTTAGAAACCAAGAAAGATATCAAGATGATTCTTATGCTACAAAATACAGAAAATTACTGTCTTTATCTGTTGTATGCGCTTGCATGTATTTTTTCTTACAAGAATTTTATTGAAGAAAAACCATTTTTTCAAAAACATTTATTTTATGTATTCACAAATTATTTTTTTAACTAAATCCCTATTAAGATTTTTGTAATAATCATTCCAGAGATAATAGCGCAGCAAATTATGAACATTTGAAAAACACATCATTCAAATATCTCCAATACAAACCAAAATATTTCATTCCCGAGAATGTACAAACATGCAAAAACCACATTTCCGGAAAACTTAAAGTTGAAGGAATAAATTTCACTTGCCTTGCTAGTGAGCTTTATTCAAACAGATCTTTTTTGTAACTTTTTGTCAACGTACAAACAAAGTAAACAAATGTTGTGATTTAGAAAATTTTAAACTTCAAATAAATGCAAAAAACAATCGAAATTTAAAAAAAAATCATCTTGAGTTGACTACCTCCTTAAATTTTGCATTGGCATTGGCAAGAAAAAGTCGTGTGGGTGTTTCACACCAGATTTTTTATTTTTTTATACATTCTCGTTCGTGTAGAACAGTACAACAGTTTTGCGTACAACAGTTTTCTATACGCAATTCTCACTCTGTAACTAACATAAGAGTTGGCTAATAAATTTTGCATTCCACAAAAATAATGACAAAAACAACTGAATTAATTTAATATAATTTAAAGAGGATGGGGTTTTATAAATGAGAACTTGGTGAAAGTAATAAATTTGTAGATTAAAAGAACGTAAGCCTGACACGCCTGCAACTGGTATTTTAAAATACCGATTCTAGCTTACTAATTAAGCGGGGGACGCCTGGCAACACAATATTGTATGTAGTCAATTACAATGTGGTAACTGAATAAAGTGCACAATAACATCAGTACGGAAACGAAATATAGTTGTCTGCGACAAAAGTTAAAAACAAAATTAAAACTATGAATCATGCGGAATTTTAGTACGTCATTTTGTTTTTATGCTCGTACAGGCTGTTACAGTGTGTTATATAACTTTCTTAATAAATATTGTATCGCTTCTGTCGACAACTGTAATATCTTCTTCAGGTCACGGATTAGATCTTTCAACTGAATGTTTAATACTTTCTCCGGCTATAACTATAGTATTCTTACTTACACTTACGGAGGAAAAATTTAGACGGAGGAAAAATTTAGACGTCCAAATTTCAACTGGTCTTCATCATCCATTAACCTACCCCTTTAAGCCAAAAAAGTATACTTCCCCTTTCCCATATACTAAAAATCTGGTGTGAAACACTCACACAACTTTCTCTTGCCAATATAAATAATTAACAATAAACCTAATATTAGTAATAAAACATTAGAAATAAACAAAATACTAACCTCAATAAACATAACCTAATTTTAATCATGAGTGAAAGACGCAAAATGAAAATCGACCTGTTTGGCTTAAAAATACAGAAAATCACTCTTTCACGCTAAACTAGGCTCTGTAGAGAAAAATGTTCTAAATAAAAGTTGCAGATCTTTTAATTTTCTATAAATTCGATTATATACACTTTTGTTATAAAATGCATACTAAGGCCGAAATCTTTAAAAAATCGATTTTTCTCACGTTTTCGTGAGAAAAAAACAGAAAATTGCTAATTACTGCTAAACAAAGCGTTATACAAAAAGTGTTTGAAATAAGAGTTGTAGGTTTTTAAATTCTCTACAACTTTTATTCTATAAGTTTTTGCGCTAAAATTTATAAAGAAGCCGTAATCTTAAAAAAACTATTTCTTTACGTGAAAACAGCCTCACCCAGAATTTCAGCAAACATGACACCTACCCTCTATCTTGTAGAGAATAAAAAAGTGAATAAACCAGGCGATTTTTAAAAAAATCGTAGGATCAGTTATTGAGAAAATCGCAAAAACGTGAAAAATTATACGAATAAACTACTACTTCCGGTTGACCGATTTTGATGAAAATGTTCGCGTCGGGTCCGGTAGTGGTATGCAACTTAAGTTTTAAGTTTCAAGTTCGTACGATGTTCCGTTCTTGAGATATTTTGTACACACTAACACACACACACACACAGACCAATAGCTAAAAACATGTTTTTTGGGTTCAGGGGATCTGAAGAAAACGTGTAGATCCGGTGAAAACTCGATTTCGAAAAATTGAAAGGAAAACAATACTTTCCTTCCTATATATTCATATAGGCAAGATAAAGTAAAAATAGGTAAGAAGTTGCTCAAAACAGATAGGTGGAGTGTTCAATTATTTCCACTCTGTTAGTTCCAGGGCTACAATGTTATAGTTCTGTTTCTTAACACATGGTCAGCCAATTATATGACAATCATTTAGGAACAGAAGATGTAGAGGAGTAAAAGACACAAGTCAAGAGTTATCTCCTCTGAGAGTAATGAATTTCATTATACATCCAGACCTTGCGGTGAATGAAATATATAGGTGTCATTTGCAGTGTGGAAAATATGTACCCTTTAGAAGGCCTAGCATACTGTTACGCATACTTTTCGACTAGTGAGGAAGGCATGGTAAACCACCTCGTTTTACTTTGTAAAACCTCTAAATGTTCAAACCAGCCTTTAGGCGGATGACCTAACAACAACAGGTAAGAAAAGTTATGTTTCATGTCGATTTTTCACAGGACATTCACGTTTTCTTGCCACCTGAGCCCAAAAACCACATAATTACTGATTAGTCTGTGTGCGTTATAACAAAACCCCAAAACGGAAAATCATTCAAATTCGAAACTTCTAACTTAAATTAGGTACCGAAAGGGAACCCGACCCGAACATGTTCATCAAAACAGGTAAACTGGAAATGATAGTTTCTTTATGCAATTTTTTACTTTTCTCAATTTTTTTTTAAAACTACTGCCTATTTTGATCACAAGTACCATATATATCCAACATTTTTGGTGCTCTATTGGATTGGGTAAGCGACATATTTGGCGGAAATACGTGGGGTGGGTATGTGCTCTCGTAGCACATAAAATGTGTGCTTTTTTAGATTCTGGCCTTAACATACATTTTAGGGAAAAAGCGTATACAATAGAAGTTACAGAGAATTTAAAAACCTGCAATCTTTAATTCAAAAACGTTTTTTATAGACCTTAGTTTAACGTGAATTATTGTCCAAATGTTACTAACTGAAATCAGCGGAAAAAAGGAATCTTTTAATATCTGTTTGAAAAAAAACATATTGAGGGAAACCAGAAGAACAATAAAAAAAGGAATATTCAAACACTGTCTATAACACGCAGGCGGAGTGTTAAATTGTTTACACTCGATCTGCTAGTTCCAGAGCTACAAAAAATAGTTTGTCATATAAATTAAATACATTGATAAAAACATTTGTCAGAGCTAAAAAAAAGTCTTATTACATGGTCATTTAATTAAATAAACGAAGCATTTAAGAACAGATGAAGTAGAGGTGTCTAGTCAGAGTTATCTCCTCTGAGAGGAATGAATTACATTATACAGTCAGACCCTGTGGTGAATAAAAGTGAAGGTATTATAATTAAAGGGTGGAAAGTAGATGCTTTTCGGAGGGCCTAGCATGCTGATGAGCATACTTATCCTCTCAGTGAGGAAGGCATGGTAAACCACCTCACTTTTCGTTTTACTTAGAAAAGTCTCTAGAGGTGTAAACCAGCCTTTCCGCTGATGACCAACACAACAATTCACCACAATAGTACACAGCTTTACAACTTGTGGAAATAAAAGCTGAATGGTGAATAAACGAATAAATGAAAATATCTGGTGTGAAACACTCACACAACTTTCTCTTGCCAATGCAAATAATTAACAATAAACCTAACATTAGTATTAAAACATTAGAAATGAACAAAAACTAACCTCAAAAACATAACCTTATTTTAATCATGAGTGAATCACGCAAAATGACAATCGAACTCAGTTTGGCTTAAAAATACGGAAAATCACGCTTTCACGCTAAACTAGGCTCTGTAGAGAAAAATGCTCTAAACAAAAGTTGTAGATCTTTTAATTTTCTATAAATTTAATTATATACACTTTTGTCGTAAAATGCATACTAAGACCGAAATGTTAAAAAAAAAAAAACGGAAAATCGCAAATTACCGCTAAACTAAGCGTTATACAAAAAAATGTTTGAAACAGAAGTTGTAGGTTTTTAAATTCTCTACAACTTTTATTATATAAGTTTTTGCGCTAAAATTTATATTAAAGCCGTAATCTTAAAAAAACAACGTTTTTACGTGAAAACAGCCTCACCGAGAATTTCAGCAAACATGGCGCCTACCCTATCTTGTAGAGAATAAAAAATTGAGTAAAATAGGCGATTTTAAAAAAAATCGTAGGACCAGTTTTTGAGAAAATCGCAAAAAACTGAAAAATTATACGAATAAACTACTACTTCCGGTTGACCGATTTTGATGAAAATGTTCGTGTCGCGTCCGGTAGTGGTATGTAACTTAAGTTTCAAGTTTCAAGTTCGTACGATGTTCCGTTCTTGAGATATTCTGTTCACACACAGACACACACACACAGACCAATCGCTAAAAACATGTTTTTTGGGTTCAGGGGGTCTGAAAACGTATAGATCCGGTGAAAACTCGATTTCGAAAAATCGACATGAAAACAATACTTTCCTTCCTATATATTCATATAGGCAAGAGAAAGTAAAAATTAATGCGGCCTAATTGGAGTTCTAAAGGTAAAGCTGTGTAAAGACTATTACGCACATTAAGGCCAATGTGAAGGGGCGATACATGATATCGAATGACGAATATAATGAGATATCTAAATGGAAATCGAACCCGACATTCCCGATAAAGAAAGCAGTTTTACTTTTGGTTTAACTTCCGGCTGTTCTGCAATTACTGCTAATGCAGACAGTGAAGGATGAAATGATTTTTTTTATAACGTATGAAAATATGCCGTGGCTGAATGGGATTCGAACCCCAAGACCGCATGATGAGAGTCGAGCACGTTACCAACTACGCCAATGCGGCCGAAAAATGAAACCAGTTGCGTGGCCACTACACCTACAACCCGTGGGTTAACGAGAATGTATGGAATTACAAAAAAAACGATCAAGAATGGAGAGCGATGTATTGTAGAACATCAAGAAAAAAGGCAGTTGATATACAAATATAGACATGTGCGAAAGCAGAAGAAAGGCAGGACCCCGAAAGTCCCTAAAAGATAATGTGGACTTAAAGAGGAACGTACTTCAAAAGGAAATAGAATTTGGATAAATACAGTATTCATAAGGATGAGGGGAAGCGGCGAAAACCGTAGACCTCCCATATATTATTTTGCTCCAATTTATAAACACAAAAACACTCAACAAAAAAAATTAAAATTGTTGATTTCACGACAAACTATCGCCGATCGTTTTTTCATTATTACATTAAAATAATTGAAACGATTAAGATTTATGACATTTTTATATTTCTATTTAAATTAAAAAACCGTTTTGTAAAATACGTTATAAAAATGTAGTAGGGTATATTTACGAGTAACAACGTTAAAATTTTATTAGCGAGTAATTATTTTCCACGCTTTAAAAGCACAAAAATACTTCTAACGGCGAAACAAACCATGAATTAGTTAAATTACTTTCACAGTGAAATCCGTTGTCAAATTTAAATCAACTATAACTTGCCAATTTAATTAAAGCAAAATAGAGTGAGCACTTAAAGAGACAGAGACAACAATACAAGTGAGAGAGAGTAGTGTGAATATGAGATGGATGAGGAGGTTCTTAATACAACACATTGGATGAAATACTTGCCTAAAGCGTAAAACTGTCAAATTGCAACCTATCTCTTTGTGTCAAAGAGAAATCTGGTTGATATCATTATACAAATGAAAAGTAATTAAATTAACAACTATTAAACATAGTATTTACGGATTTAAATTTAATTACTAAATGTTTCTGATAAATTAAAACATAAAGAGTCAAATAACCAAATTAAAATTACGTGAACTTCACAAATAACGGACACAAAGCACAATAATAACCAATGAAATTAAATTTAAAAAATATCTGGTGTGAAACACTCACACGACTTTCTCTTCCCAATGCAAATAATGAACAATATAACCTAATATTAGTAATAAAACAATAGAAATAAATAAAAAACTAACCTCAAAAAACCTAACCTTATTTTAATCATGAGTGAAAAACTCAAAATAAAAATCAACCTCAGTTTGGCTTAAAAATACAGAAAATTACTCTTTCACTCTAAACTAGGCTCTGTAGAGAAAAAATGCTCTAAATAAAAGTTGTAGACCTTTTAATTACCTATAAATTTTATTATATACACTTTTGTTGTAAAAATGCATACTAAGGCTAAAATCTTAAAAAATCGATTTTTTTACACGATTTCGTGAGAAAAAAACAGAAAATCGCTGATTACCGCTAAACTAGGCGTTATACCTCGTACAAAAACATTTTTTAAATAAAAGTTGTAGGATTTTAAATTTTCTACAACTCTTATAGACACATTTTTGCGCTGAAATGCATATTTAAGCTACAATTTTAAAAAACGTTTTTTACGTGAAAACAGCCTCTCCAAGAATTTGAGCAGACATGGCGCCTACACTATCTTGTAGAGCATAAAAAATGTAGTAAATGAGAAGTTTTAAAAAAAATAATCGTACGAGCCGTTTTTGAAAAAATCGCAAAAAATCAAAAATGACACGAATAAACTACGACTTCCAGTTGACCGATTTTGATGAAAATGTTCATGTCGGGTCCGGTAGTAGTATCTAACTTAATTTAAGTTTCAACTATATATTCATATAGGCAAGAGAAAATAAAAAACAAAAAGTGAAAAATCGCAAGAATAAAAAATACCATTTCCGGTTAAGCGGTTTTGATGAAAATGTTTTACGTCGGGGTCCGCTCGATCAAAAAACTTATTTTTTTTATAATAGGTTTTTCTTTTAATTCATTTATTTAACGTCGCATCAACTACAACGGTCATTAGCGACGACGTTGGGGTGTAACTATTGTACAATGGAGGACGAAATGATTTTTTGTAACGTATGAAAATATGCCGTGCCTGAGTGGGATTCGAACCCAGGACCGCATGATGAGAGGCGAGCACGTTACCAACTGCGCCAATGCGGCCGGGTTGGTCTAGAGGTATAATAGGTTTGTTATGGTCGCATCAACATTCTAAGTTTTTTGCGACCCCATTACATAAAAAACACAAATTACATAACATAAGATTATAAGTACACTTTAGGTTTACAATGATGTTTTTCAATTAAATAAAATTTACACTTAACAATTGAATCTTAGACTTTTAAATTATAAATTATAATACGATTATAAACTGAATATAAATTATTTTATATGAATTGCATTTTTATTTGCACTAAAATTGTCTTTGAATATTTAAAAATTGTATAAAGTCTAATGTTTTTGTTTAGTGTGTGTGATTAACGCAATCTTTGTAATTGTCCGGTAAGTGAAATTGTCTCCGTATAGTGTTCAAGGTAGGACATTCCACACGAATATGTTGGACGGTTAATTTCGTGTTGCAGTGTCTACAGTAAACAGAGTCTTGTTTCGTCATGAGGTGACTGTGTGTCAGTTTAGTGCGACCAATCCGTAGCCGTGTAAGAGTCACTTGGTCAGGTCTGTTATTTGTTTAAAAAATCTGGTGTGAAACACACACACAACTTTCTCTTGCCAATGCAAATAATAACCAATATAACCTAACATTAGTAATAAAACATTAGAAATAAACAAAAAACTAACCTCAATAAACATAACCAAATTTTAATCATGAGTGAAAGACACAAAAGGAAAATCAACCTGTTTGGCTTAAAAATACAGAAAATCACTCTTTCACGCTAAATTAGGCTCTGTAGAGAAAAATGCTTTAAATAAAAGTTGTAGATCTTTCAATTTCCTATAAATGTGATTATATACACTTTTGTTGTAAAATGCATACTAAGCCCGAAATCTATAAAAAATTGATTTTTTACACGTTTTCGTGAGAAAAAAAAAGAAAAATCGCTAATTACCGCTAAACTAAGCGTTATACAAAAAAAAATGTTTAAATAAAAGTTGTAGGACTTTACATTCTCTACAACTTTTATTAAGTAAAGTTTTGCCCTAAAATGCATATTAAAGCCGTAATCTTAAAAAAACAATTTCTTTACGTGAAAACAGCCTCACCGAGAATTTCAGTAAACATGGCGCCTACCCTATCCTGTAGAGCATTAAAAAAATTAGTAAATTAGGCGATTTTTAAAAAAAATCGTGGGACCAGTTTTTGAGAAAATCGCAAAAAAGTGAAAAATTACACGAATAAACTACTACTTCCGGTTGACCGATTTTGATGAAAATGTTCGTGTCGGGTCCAGTAGTGGTATGTAACTTAAGTTTCAAGTTTGAAGTTCGTACGATGTTCCATTCTTGAGATATTCTGTTCACTTACACACCAATCGCTAAAAACATGTTTTTTTGGGTTCAGGGGGTCTGAAAACGTGTAGATCCGGTGAAAACTCGATTTCTAAAAATCGACATGAAAACAATACTTTCCTTCCTATATATTCATATAGGCAAGAGAAAGTAAAAACTTATTTGTTTTGTTCATACCCTTTAAAAAAAGTTTCCAACAAAATTTGATTATCAATTAAAATTTTAGTGACTATATTTAAAAATGATTGGACTTATTTGTTTTGTTCATACCCTTTAAAAAAAGTTTCCAACAAAATTTGATTATCAATTAAAATTTTAGTGACTATATTTAAAAATGATTGGACAAGTTTGTTAGCCATCGCATTATAAACTTCAAATACATAGTAGTCTATTCCTTTGATCAATTAGTTTTGTTGTATTAAATGAGATACTGTTCTGTAATTACCAAACTTAACTCATTCCATTAATATCATTAATTCTATCAAGTTATTAAACCACAATTGCGCCCGCCCTTTCCGTTGGTATATTGCTCTTACCGGTGTTACGGTTACAAAAAACAAGTAACACGTTGAGACCGTGTCAAAGAGAAACAATAATTTAATTTATTATTCATCAAGTTTAATCTGAACATATAAGTATGAAAGCCTTTAGTCTGCTCTTGTAGTTTCTTATCAGTTCCTGGTGTTAACCACACTGCTGTCGATTTGTTCATTACAGATACCCGACTACATTGTTTCTTCAAAACCACTACTTCAACAGTAGGCCCTATACAGTAGGCACTATACAACAGAATTTACCCGATTTCAACCTGCGTTGTTACATGCCACTTTCATAATTTTAGAGTTTTTACTTTCTCTTGACTATATGAATATATAGGAAAGAAAGTATTGTTTTCATGTCGATTTTTCGAAATCGAGTTTTCACCGGATCTACACGTTTTCAGACCCCCTGAACCCAAAAAACATGTTTTTAGCGATTGGTGTGTGTGTGTGTGTGTGTGTGTGTGTGTGTGTGTGTGTACAAAATATCTCAAGAACGGAACATCGTACGAACTTGAAACTTAAGTTACATACCACTACCGGACCCGATACGATCATTTTTATCAAAATCGGTCAACCGGAAGTAATAGTTTATTCGTGTCATTTACAAGTTTTTTGCGTTTTTCTCAAAAACTGGTCCTACGATTTTTTTAAAATCGCCTCATTTACTTAATTTTTATGCTCTACAAAATGTTTGCTGAAATTCTTGGTGAGGCTGTTTTCACGTAAAAAAATTGTTTTTTTAAAATTGCTGCTTTATTATGTATTTTACCGCAAAAATGTATGTAATTAAAGTTGTAGAGAATTTAAAATTCTAAAACTTTTATTTCAAACATTTTTTTTGTATAACGCTTAGTTTAGCGGTAATTAGCGATTTTCTGTTTTTTTCTCACGAAATCATGTAAAAAAAAATCTATTTGTTTTTTTTTAAGATTTCAGCCTTATTATGCATTTTACGACAAAAAATTATAATCAAATTTATAGGAAATTAAAAGACCTACAACTTTTATTAGAGAATTTTTCTGTAGCCTACAGAGCCTAGTTTAGCGTAAAAGAGTGATTTTCCGTATTTTTAACCCAAACTGAAGTTGATTTTCATTTTGGGTCATTCACTCATGATTAAAATAAGATTATGTTTTTTGAGGTTAGCTTTTTGTTTATTTCTAATTTTTTATTACTAATGCTACGTTACATTGTTAATTATTTGCATTGGAAGAGAGAAAGTCGTGTGAGTGTTTCACACAAGATTTTTAATATTTCGATAACAGGATGACAAGACAAAACGAGCCGGTTTTTTTGTTGCTGCAACAGATTTGATGCATTTAGAGGCTTATAACTCCGAACACCGGTCGACCGATTTATTTGAGAAATCATCGGAATATAAATTTGTATTTTTTATTGTAGGTACAAAATTTAAGACTTGTAACAGATTTAAATTTTGAGTAATTAGTAAAATTCTGAAACTGAAAAAATGCTACTATTCGGCAGTTGCTCCATATACTGGTCAATCTCTGCTCTATAATATTAATGATTTGTATTTATTTTTTATACTGAATACAATGAATTTTTTGAAAATTGCCGAATTTATGAGCGGTTACGGAGTTAACAGGTGTTCAGAATTTTACTAATTAGATTGCGGCCCTAAAAAACATATTAGGGCCGCAATCTTAAAAAACCCCATTTTTTCTACCCCAGAACAGCCTCCCCAAGAATTTTAGCAGACATGGCAACTATTCTATCTTGTAGAGCATAAAAAATGTAGTAAATGAAGCGATTTTTTAAAAAAAATCGTAGAATCCGTTTTTAAGAAAACCGCAAAAAAGTGAAAAATGGCACGAATAAACTACTACTTCCGGTTGACCGAGATTGATGAAAATGTTCGTGTCGAATCCTCTAGCGGTATCTAACTTAAATTTCGACTTCGTACAACGTTCTATCTTGAGATATTTTGTTCACACAATAACAAATCGCTACAAAACATGTTTTTTTTGGTTCAGGGGGCCTGAAAATGTGTACATCCGGTGAAAAAAACTCGACATAAAAACAATACTTTCCTTCCTATATATTCATACAGGCAAGAGAAAGTAAAAAATTGGATAAGATTTAATAATCGAATTTCAATTTGTTACATAAAAACGGTTAGAACATTAACTGAAAAACTATTGTAGATTTTACTACAATATTTGTGTGAAAAGTTAGAACCCAGATACAATTCACTCTACACTTTATATAGTGTATTTCAAAACAATATGCTATTTCCCATGAACTGTATTGGTATAGTATTTTTCTTTTGGCAAATAGCTCCGATTTGTTCATTCTCATTTAGCCTACAGCTTTTATTTGTCAACATATCGGCGTTTTTATTTTAAAACTGATTTGGTGATGTGTGTGCATGTGTGTGTGTGTGTTTGTGTGTGTACCGCGTTTAATTGACTAAACCATAGCCGACTGTTGACATTAATGCTGGATGCGTAAATTGGTTTACACATTGACAGTTTTTGACTGTTCCAATTTGAGTCTCTTTTTGATTGTGATTTATTAAAGATATTTCTGTATAATAAAATTTATTAATATTGGGTTTCTATTGTATTGATTGATATGTACTTAAATATTAATTAAGTTACATGTTGAATTAATTAATACCAGTGAATTAATTAATTGCTCATTCATAATTAAACGCATTAATTACTTAGTAAAGGAATTGCATCGCTAATTAAACTGGTTTACATTTCATACCTGGCAAATGTAGTTCATCTCATCCATTATTATCGTACAATTATTGTTTAGGTCTTCTTTCCAACGTCTAAGTTTCAAGAGTTACAGCAAATACCTCTATTAATCGAAATAGAAAAAGAATAAGGAACATTCACACCAAAAACCGGTCTCTAATCCCTTAATCGGGTAGTCAACCCAGAAAATGAAAATCAAAACTTTAGGCTATAATTTATCATTATTTATTTTAAATGAAAGAGTAATTTACAAGTAATGATCAACCATTTGAACCAAGACGCACTCTGATATGTGAGGTCGGAAAAGCGGGCTTTTACAGGGAATCAAACATCTCAGGAACCAAGAAAGATATCAACATAATTCTTACGCTACAAAATATGAAAAATTGCTCTCTATCATCTGTTGTATGCGCTTGTATGTATTTTTTCTTACAAAAAATTTATTGAAGAAAAACCATATTTTCAAAAACAATTATTTTCTGTATTCACAAATTATTTTTTTAACTGAATCCCTATTAAAGTTTTTGTAATAATCATTCCACAGATAATAGAGCACGAAATTATGAACATTTGAAAAAAACATCATCCAAATATCACCAATACAAACCAAAATAGTTAATTCCCAAGAATGTACAATCATGCAAAAACTATATTTCCGGAAAGCTTAGAGTTGAAGGAATAATAATCATTCCTTCGAGTGAAATTATTTCACTCGCCCTGCTAGTGAGCTTTGACCAACCCACCGGGTTGGTCTAGAGGTAAAGTCGTCGCCAAAATCAGCTGTTTAACAGTTGATTTTCGGAGACGAAGGTTCCTGGTTCAAATCCAAATAAAGGTAGTTACATTTATACGGATTTGAATGCTAGACAGTGGTTACCGGAGTACTTTGATGGTTGAGGTTCAATTAACCATACTCTCTCAGGAATGGTCGACCTGAGTCTGTACAAAACTACGCCTCATTTACACGTCTTACACATAATCCTCATCTCATTGGGTCATGGGGTTGCTTATTGTTCTCAATTGAACAGATTGCAACGTACACAAATTAGGGATTACAAAAAAAGTGAGCTTTATTTAAACGGATGTTTTTATAACTTTTTGTCAACGTACAAACAAAGATAAACAAATGTTGTGCTTCAGAAAATTTTAAACTTCAAATAAATGCAAAAAACAATCGAAATTTTTAAAAAAAACATCTTGAGTTGACTACCCCCTTAAAAACAAACTTTTGGTAAGTACATAAAACAGTATTCAAACCAATGTGGATGTACGACATCCATATCTGTGGTTTGTACCACAGATTTCGGAGCAATGTCCAAAGAATAGCCTAGGCTAGATGTTCAAATAAGCCTTTCGGCAGACGACCTAAACAACAACAATTATTGTTGCCTTATTTGTAACATTTTTAATAAATAAAGTAATCCCTTGGTATCCGCGGGTTTCGGTTGCGGACTTTGTCCATGGGCCTAAAACCTTAAAATACGTACATAATCTCACCTTGTATACACTGTACTTGGTTGGGAAGTCATACAATTCTGAAAACATGTGTTTGAATAAATGTTTTGGCATCCGTAACATGTTGAGTCACACACTAGTAAGGCGACGGCCGCCATGAGCCAAGGGAGATTTCCGCGTAATGTAGCTACGTAGTGAGCCAGTCATCGGGTACCGGGCCCCAGCAGTAACACCTCACCATACGTACGCCCAGGCACCATACTGTAATTTCTCCGTACAATTTCCTCCATGTGTCAGTCTAACTTTTCCGTACGTACGTACAGTTATTTGTGTGTTCGACGATCCTGAAACGAAGCCAAGAATTTCTTCACAAACCATCAACGAGATCCTCAGCATGGCAACGCATTGGCTGACCACGTGTTGGAGACGGATCCAATCATAAAAAGGGCCCTTCAATTCAAAAGAGGACTCAGGAGCTGATGATACCATACGAAGAAGTCCACAAAGAGTTTGAAAAGAAGAAGCAAAGAACTATTTTAAAGCAACTTAAATTTTTTATGCGTACATTACTGTATTTATTAAATATTCATAGATTATAATAATGGTAAAATGTTCCTAAAACTATTAAATACTTAAAACGACTACAGGACTTTACCTTTAGAACCTAACCCCCATATTTTCGTTCATATAAGGTACTATTATCCGCGGTTTTATTAACCGCGGTAACCCTCCGGAACGTAACCCCCGCGGATAACGAGGGATTACTGTACAATACAAACCCTGTGGTATTTGTATTTACAACGTCTTTTAAACGATTAGTTTAAAATCTAAATTCCTTATATCCAGGATGTAAAATGAAGATGCATATTACTGGATTGTACAGGTTGTCACGAGTACAAGTTTTCATCTTCTTAAGATATTAGTATAATGTAAATGTTATGAAGTGTGTATGTATGTTGTGGTAAGAACTGTCTCGACTTGCTAACTTTTACCAACTTGATAAACTGTCACAAAAGTTTTGTGATTTATGATACCAACGCAAGTGTTGTACGTCGCCTTTAGCTATTACAATAAAACCGTGTAACTTACTGCTCTTACCGACGTAATTTTGATTTGTTTTACAATCTCCACATTGATCTGTGGTTTCACATACAATTTAAGTTGTTCCGTTGTACTGGTTGTATTAAACCGTTTGTTAACTGACAAAACAAACCTAAAAGCGACTAGTTGACAAGTTGTAAATGCCTATCTGAAAATTATACAAAGTTTGATATGCTTATACGGATCTCTGTTTGCCCTGTAATATTACCAACTCTTCTGCTGTTGTTAACTTGTGTAATTTCATAGTGTAACTTACATGTCATAAACAAGTTGTTCATATATATTTCGTCAAATAAATTGGTGTAAAACATTTATATCCCTGTAAACATATGTCGTGTATCTTAACCGAATACATCTACAAAAGAGTGATGGGTTTCACTTTATTATTTATTTTTTACTTGCCTACATGGATATATAGGAAGGAAAATATTATTTTCATGTCGATTTTTCGAAATCGACTTTTCACCGGATCTACACGTTTTCAGACCCCCTGAACCCCAAAAACATGTTTTTAACCATTGGTCTCTTCTGTGTGTTTGAACATAATATCTCAAGAACGGAACATCGTACGAACTTGAAATTTGAAACTGAAGTTAGATACTACTACCGGATCGACACGAAAATTTTCATCAAAATCGGTCAACCGGAAGTAGTAGTTTATTATTGTAATTTTTCACTTTTTTGCGATTTTCTCAAAAACGACTCCTACGATTTATTTAAATAAACGCCTCATTTACAAGATAGAATAGGCGCCATGTTTGCTGAAATTCTAGGAGAGGCTGATTTCACGTAAAAAATTGTTTTTTTAAGATTGCGCAAAAATGTATACAATAAAAGTTGTAGAAAATTTAAAATCCTACAACTCTTATTTCAAACATGTTTTTGTACAACGCTCAGTTTAGCGGTAATTAGCAATTTTCTATTTTTTTCTCACGAAAACGTGTAAATGAATCAATTTTTTAAGATTTCAGCCTCATGCATTTACGACAAAAGTGCATACAACTAAAAAATATATGGGAAATTAAAAGATCTAAAACTTTTATTGAGAGCACTTTTCTCTCAAGAGCCAAGTTTAGAGGTAATAACTGATTTTCCGTATTTGTAAGTCCTGCAGAGGTCCCTATTTTGGCCTCGACAGAATGGAGACATCTGAGAAGATAGGCGTTGCACAGTGGATCCCAGGGAGAGTAGGGGCAGCGATGCTGCGGGATGAGGAGGGCTGCAAGTTGGTCGCTCAGTTTGCGGGAAGGGTGGTCGGGAGGAGACATCTGGAGATCAGCGGGATCGCCCACTCCCACAGTAAATCAATCCTGTCCCGATCTCACAAAGTAGGCACACTTATTTCCTGAGCTCGTGATGAAAGCGATGAATGAAAGTGAGAGAGTGAGTGTCGGTCAGTGACAGCGAGAGGGGAATTAGGCTACGGTTACCTTCCACGCCCCGCTGACAGTATGTAAATGTTTTACCGAACATTTCCCTTGTAGTTTTAACAAACAATTCCGAGGGAGGTGGAGGGTTCTTTGCTCATGTCGGATTAAGTGGCCAGGCGACGGGTTTTTGGTTGGTAGGCGGTTGCGGCCTCCTTGGGGCTGGACGAAGACGCCTCAATTGAGTCCAACACTACCTCCCCCATCGTGGGGAGTGACCATGAGTTTTCTCGCCGCCTCCAATAAGAAAAAGTCCTACAGAGGTAGATTTTCATTTTGCGTCATTCACTAATGATAAAAATTAGGTTATTTTTAATTTAACATGATTAAATAATAGGTTATATTAATTATTTACACTGGCACAAGAAAGTCGTGTGGAGTTTATCACACCAGAGTTTTGTTAAATGAATTTTTGTACGTTATAGGAAATTTAGACCCAACAACTGTTTTATGTAACATATTTCTCTAAAGAGCCTAATTTAGAGGTAATAACTAATTTTCTGTATTTTTAAGTCCTACACAGATAGATTTTTTATTTTTCGCCATTCACTCATGATTAAAATTAGGTTATGTTTTTAATTTTACATTGTTTAATCATGATTAAATAATAGATTACGTTGTTAATTATTTAAATTGGCAAGAGAAAGTCATGAGTTTTTCACACCAGATTTTTGTATGAATGTTGATACAGTAAATGAATCTAACTTCAAACTGATAATTCTGAACATAAATTACCTCCTATACAGGTCCCATATAATAAACCACAGAAATAGATTCGATATACATGACAGACTTTCCTACTAGTTTGACAAGGTAAAAGACAGTTTGGTCCATTCATTTCAGTATACCGTTGAACAAACTTGTTGAGTGAAAGAGAATGAATAGAGTAACAGTGACTAGGGAGGGGGAGGGTATACATTTCAATCATTAGTAACTGTTTACAGGGTGTATCTGAACGGCAAGTAATCTCTCGTAAACTGATTCTATAGCTAAAAAAAATCTGGTGTGAAACACTCACAAACTTTCTCTTGCCAATGCAAATGATTAACAATAAACCTAAAATTAGTAATAAAACATTAGAAATAACCAAAAAACCAACCTCAAAAAACATAACCTTATTTTAATCATGAGTGAAAGACGCAAAATGAAAATCAACCTCAGTTCGGCTTAAAAATACGGAAAATCACTCTTTCACACTAAAGTAGGCTCTGTAGAGAAAAATGCTAAAACTAAAAGTAGTAGATCTTTTTATTTCATATAAAATTAATTGTATACACTTTTAACGTAAAATGCTTTCTAAGGCCGAAATCTTAAAAAAATCGATTTTTCACACGTTTTCGTGAGAAAAAAACAGGAAATCGCTAATTACTGCTAAACTAAGCGTTATACAAAAAAATGTTTGAAATTAAAGTTGTAGAATTTTAAATTCACTACAACTTTTATTATACCCTATAAATTTTTCCGCTAAATTGCATATTAAATTTAAATTGTATTTAAATCTTAAAAAACTATGTTTTTACGTGAAAACAGCCTCACCACGAGAGAGCCTATTTTGTAGAGAAGAAAAAAATTGAGTAAACCATGCGATTTTTAAAAAAATCGTAGGACCAGTTTTTGAGAAAATCGCAAAAAAGTGAAAAATTACACGAATAAACTACTACTTCCGGTTCACCGATTTTGATGAAAATGTTCGTGTCGGGTCCGGTAGTAGTATGTAACTTAAGTTTCAAGTTCGTACAATGTTCCGTTCTTAAGATATTCTGTTCACACGCACGCACGCGCGCGCGCATACACACACACACACAAAGACCAATCGCTAAAAACATGTTTTTTGGGTTCAGGGGGTCCGAAAACGTGTAGATCCGGTGAAAACTCGATTTCGAAAAATCGACATGAAAACAATACTTTCCTTCCTATACATTCATATAGGCAAGAGAAAGTAATAAAGAGAAATGTTTCCATTAAACATGGGTCCGAAAACCACTCTTTAGCAAATTATGGCTAACGAAAGATTTCGTTCGGATTTCAGTTCCTCCCGTGAAATAACACGTCACTGGAACTCTGGAACGCAAATTTTGGGGTAATTTTATAGTTTCTTAAGTTTTTTAGCCTGAAAAATTCATAAAACTATAGTCCAATTCACGAAAGAAAACACCTATCTTTAAACAGCAATATCTTTTGAACAGATGTATGTAAAAACAATTTTACGATAGATCAAATTTAAGTTTATTTTATTGTTAGTTAAAGGATTTACATTAACATATAATACTTTGTAGCCCTGTACATTTTAAAAAATGCGTGAGTAAAGGTAATAGTACCTTGAAGTCGGGTATACTGGAAAAGTGGTTAAAAACAGGGTATTTTTTATGCGTAACTAATTATATTTAATATATTGGGTGATTCAAAAAGAGCGCCGGTTTTGATATATCAAATTAAGAGATTTTTTTATTGAAAAACTGAAAATAAATACATCAACAAGTTCGTCTTACCTTCCGATTTCATGTATGAAAAATTATGTCATGCATGTGTCCTCCTCTACTGCGCTGGCACGCATCAACTCTGTCCTGAAATTGGATATTACTGCACGACAAGTTTCGACTTCCATTTGCCCGATAACCCGTCGAATTTCCTCCTTCAAGTAATTGATGTTTCGGGGTTTATTGGCATACACCAATGACTTCAGATGACCCCAAAGATGAAAGTCACAAGGCGTCAAGTCACACGACCTTGGTGGCCATTGATGGTCGGAATTACGAGAAATGATGCGATCCTGGAACCGTTCACGGAGCAACAACATTGTTTCTCGTGCAGCAACTGAATTTTATACGGGTGATATTGGAGATCGTACCGAAGAATTCTCCGTACAGAAGAACATCTTAAACCCAATTGTTGAGAACGGCGACGTATTGATTTTGTTGGGCTAACAGCCACACTGTCACGAACCAACGCAACGTTCTGCTCAGTTCGGCCAGAACGACGACGTCCAGAACTTTTAAGGTCGACTGTTGAACCCGTCTTAAAAACTTTTCATGAGCCTGCGAACTGTTGATTCATTCGGTGGTTCATTACGTCCTAGAGTACCGCGAAGTCGTCTGACAGTAGCCGCATAACTCTCTCCACTCTGGTAAAATGTTTTGACGATTAACACTCGTTGTGCAATAGTAAACTTCTCCATGGTTAGACACAGACTGCGAGAGTACTACACTGCGAACAAGAGAAACTACAACTGAATCGTCAATCGGAATGTTCTCCGAAATAGAAATGAGGTCTAACAATGTTGCCAACCGATAAACAAAAATTTACCAGCCGTTTAAAAACCGTCGCTCTTTTTGAATCACCCGTTACTATTAATTTCCGAAAATGTTAATGTATATCCCATAACCAACAATAAAATAAGCTTTAATTTGATGTATCGTAATTATTTTTACAAACAACGGTTCAAAAGATATTGCTGTTTAAAGACAGGTGTTTTCATGAATCTGACTATAGTCCCAAAACTGTAATCTTTGCGGTTTTTGAGAAAAATGGTAAAAAAACTCAAAAATCGACGATAAAAATGAAACTTTTCTAGGTGTGACAGGAAATAACTTAAGAAATTTGGTGATGAACCCATACATTTTTGTATCAAAATTCATAGACTTTAATTCTGAGAAAAGTAATACAATTTAAAATTTTAATTTATTAATAATTTTCTCAGAATTAATATCTCTACGCATTCTGATACAAAAATTTATGGATTCATCACTAATTTTCTTAAGTTATTGCTGTCAAACCTCGAAAAGTGTCATTTTCATTTTCATCTTCGATTTTTGAGTTTTTTACAATTTTTCTCAAAAACCGAGAAGATTACAGTTATAGGACTAATTTTATTGAATTTTTCAGGCTAAAATACATAAGAAACCATAACATTACCCCTAAGTTTCAGTGACGTGTTATTTCAAGGGAGGAACTGAAATCCGGACGAAATCTTTCGCTAGCCATAACTGGCTAAAGAATGGTTTTCGAACTTATGTTTATTGGAACAAATTGTCTTATTTTTAGTTATAGAATCAGTTTCCGAGAAATTGCCGTGGAGTTTAGATACACCCTGTATATAGAAAGCGAACAAGCACTATTGTATAGTACACATCGATGTGTGCAAGGGTAATGTGTTGTAAAACAGCAGTACATAACATGTTTGAAGTACGTTAAATAAAGTACTGCTAAAGCTAGACAGAATATTTTGCAATGACCTTGATGGATGTACTAAAATGAATTTTAATGACATTTCACTCGATATGTTTCAAGTACAGCGTTTTAGAACTAAAAACAGTACCTACGTAGTATATAGAGTGCACCAATTTACATCGTGCGGATGAATATGGATTGACACACGTACGGTATCTCCCTTGTTCATCAAAATGCGTGTTGGCAAATTTATGGAATATTTTATTTATTCATTCATTCATAAAATATCACTCCTTCAAAAGAGCATAACCCTTGGACAACGATTTCGTACGATTCGAAAAAAAACACACAATACAAAAATCTGGTGTGACACACTCACATAACTTTCTCTAGCCAATGCAAATAATAACCAATATAACCTAGCACTACTAATAAAACATTAAAAATAAACAAAAAACTAACCTCAATAAACATAACCTAATTTTAATCATGAGTGAACGACACAAAATGAAAATCAACCTCAGTTTGGCTCAAAAATACGGAAAATCACTTTCACTCTAAACTAGGTTCTGTACAGAAAAATTTTCTAAATAAAAGTTGTAGATCTTTCAATTTCCTATAAATTTGATTATATACACTTTTGTCGTTAAATGCATACTAAGGCTGAAATCTTAAAAAAATCGATTTTTTTCACGTTTTCGTGAGAAAAAAAACAAAAAATCGCTAATTACCGCTAAACTAAGCGTTACACAAAAAAAATGTTAAAAATTAAAGTTGTAGGATTTTAAATTCTCTACAACTTTTATTACTAGATATATTTTTGCGCTAAAATGTATATTAAAGTTGCAATCTTTAAAAAAAAACACATTTTTACGAGAAAACAGCCTCACCAAGAATTTCAGCAGACTTGGCGCCAACCCTATCTTGTAGCGCACATAAAATTTAGTAAATGAGGCTATTTTTTAAAAAATCGTAAGAGCCGTTTTTGAGAAAATCGCAAAAAAGTGAAAAAAGACACAAATAAACTATTACTTCTGGTTAACCGATTTTGATGAAAATGTTCGCGTCGGTTCCTCTGGTGATACCTAACTTACGTTTAAAGTTTCAGTTTCGTACGATTTTCCGCTCTTGAGATATTTTGTTCAGACCAATTGCTAAAAACATGTTTTTGGGTTCATGGGGTCTGAAAACGTGTATAGGCTATCTGGTAAAAACTTAATTTCGAAAAATCGTCATGACAACAATATTTTCCTTCCTGTACGTTATATTCATTCTTATACGCAAGAGAAAGTAAAAATTACAAACTTCTACCATTTTTCCGTAAAAAAATAAATCAAATTTAAAAATTACAATTTATATTCCGACTTTAACGGCGGCCATTACTCTTAAAAATAACATCTAACTTATGAACGTGAACACAATACAGTACTGCATTAAAATACAAGTGGTAGATTCGTGTATTATCATCACTATAGACTACGCAGGCCTATAAAAACGGAATGAATCCATCTGAAGCGTTTTATAAACACTGGGTGTGGAAAGTTATTTTATGAGTGATACGCGGTTGAACGCAAGGTATTATCTCTGTTGCAGATATATCTACATGTGTATTACCTATAAAAAGGTAAAGTATATGATACCTACATAATATAACTTTATATGACGTACACTGGTACGATAAATCGAAGGGATTGTAACACGTGTAGAGCAGGCTGCTTTTGTATTATCATTTTATGTAGAAGTAGAACTGTTATTGGATTGGGGTAGATAATACAGTATATTACAATACTGATACATAAAATAGGTTGTAGGTGTAGATAAAGTATTGTTTTTATTCTGTTTTATACATTTTGTTATATTTCAAATTATCCGCCGTTTCTATTTGTATTTTGGTATTTGTTTTTTAACCGTGATGTACGTTTATTTTTTTAGCCTGCATGACTATTTAAACTGAATAATTTTACTTTTACGCGGTGTTGCCAAATTTTTGATACTAGATTTTAACCCACCTTCACGTCCATTCATTTGTTTTCATGCGCGCGCGTAGTCTGTTCTGAAGCCGAATTAATTGCACACATTAGGCTGAAACTAGAAAATTAGAATTTTTTCTCAACTAACCTACGATGAATTTTTTGTAATTAGTGGAGTCTGAATTTTTAGTAATTAGTGGAGTAATTAGTGGAGATTTTTTAAACCGAAATGGATATCATCGTCTGGTGCCCCGATAATATAGGAGTTTACAGAATCCTAACAACACGGAATATTAGCTAATTTGTCATTTAAAAACTTAGAATAATTTATAAATTAACACAATTTACGAGGTGTGGATATTAAATAGACTGACGTAAAAGTTTATATTTTTATATAATACATTATAATTTATTGTCACCTTCAACGTACACTCCTTCTCTATCCCTACAACGCTCCATGCGAATTTTCCATTGTTGGAAACAGTGCTGGAAGTAATTTTCTGTCAGCTCCTTCAGGACACGTGCCGCTTTCTCTTTCCACAGCTCCTACAGACTGAAATCTTGTCCCTTTTAATGCAGACTTCACCTTATGGAACAGGTAGAAGATAATAATAAGATAATAACATGTGATGAAACGTGGTTTTTTTACTTATGATCCGGAAACGAAGCGCCAATCCAAGCACTGGATGAGCCGAACTTCAACAAGAGCCAAGAAAGCTTCGAATGAGCAAGTCACAATTTAAAGCAATGATGATTTTTTTTTATATCCAAGGGATTGTGAACCTTCAATGGGTTCCTGAAGGTCAAACAATTAATCAATATTACTATCTTGAAGTACTTACTAAACTACGCCAAAGAATAAGGAAGAAAAACGCCCCGAAATGTGGAAGGACAAATCATGGGATCTCGACCAAGACAATGCGCCAGCTCATTCCGCGTTATCTGTCAAGAGGTTCCTAGGAAAATACAACATCTCAGTGTTAAAACATCCACCTTATTCACCAGATCTTGCACCATGTGATTTCTACTTGTTTCCTAAGGTGAAATCTGCATTAAAAGGGACAAGATTTGAGTCTGTGGAAGCTGTAAAAGAGAAAGCAGCACGTGTCCTGAAGGAGCTGATAGATGATGACTTCCAGCACTGTTTCCAACAATGGAAACAGTTTCGCATGGAGCGTTGTAGGGATAGAGAAGGAGTGTATATTGAAGGTGACAATATGTGATTATGTATAAAATAAAAATAATTTTTTTTACGTCAGTCTCGTTATTTAATAGTCACATCTCGTATAATATGTCTGATGGACATTCCTGAGCCCATTGATTTTTCCGTAAAGGACCAATTATTTTAGACCATGTGAGTTGACTAGAAGTTTCTGGAAGCTCTTTTTGCAGCCTACATTTTCAGCATACAGCTATCACATAAGGCAACCAGATTCTTAAGACAACTAAGTAGACATTTGGTATGGCAATGTTATGGTATTGTCCAAAAACTGTTAAAACTTCTATAAGAAATTACTTGGTTAAACGCTTTGTTTATCTAGTACCTACATAACCATTTTTATCTTCTAAAAATCGTTCATTCCTAAAAAAACAAAGCCTACTACTAAAATTTTATTAAAATTAATATATAATATTGATATTTGATATTTTATGTAAAATATAATTGAATTTATCTATTTTATGTATGTTTTTAATTCTGTTTAACGCAATCTTTGTAACCTGTTTAACTGTAGTAATTTTAGAGTAGTTATAAGTATTTAAGTGAATTAATGTTTTTGTTCTGTATACTCCTATGCGCGGACAGAACTCTTTGTGAAGAAGAGTTTTTGCGTACAAGTATATTTAGTTTAAAATATTGTACATAGCTTAGTATAGTCTTGAATTGTAATCTTCACGTAGCTATATTTTACAAAATAAATTAATGAATAAAATGTTACTGATTAGCCGCAATTTATATCTTTACTTCTATAGGCCTACATTACAGGAAACCCAATAATTTTGTTCTGATTCAGAGAACAAGCGCTTTACAAATTCTGTGCTTCATTAAGGGGGGAGTATACCATGAAAATGACCAAAAATAAATATTTTTCCCAAAAAAATCTTTTTTTGCTCTTTTTATTGTGTGGAATGTTCTGAATAAGAGGGTTATTTTACTTTGTAAAATGGATTGACAGAAATGTTACAAATAAACTATTTTGTTGCAAGTGTCAACTCGATTTTTTTTTTTGCTTAGAAGCAAAAATATCGTGTTTTTTATGTAAAATAACTCAAGACTGATAGCAGATAAACTATTGCAGTTTTTTAAAAATTTGAAGCGCATTTCATTATAACACCACTAGATTGCTCTACTGTATCGTTCTTGCTCTATGATTGCTCTATTTTGAGATAATAGGCATGTTACTTACAAGCAATATCATTTAGTTTAATAGTGTTTTCCCACACATAAATATTTTCATGTCGTGTTGCACTAGAAACTGTGTAATTTGAGTACTATTTCAGTTACAGTAATAAATTTGACATCAAAATACTCTAATAGAGCAGAATTTTCTGCTCTATTGACTGTAGTATGCTTTTAACCCTAAGTGTGGTAAAAAAAAATGTTTAAACATATTTTGCACTAATAACATCTTTTAGGCTTCTAAATGAAAAAAAATAATATTTTTCTTCTTCATTCATATATCTCAAAAACCATACTCTAGACAATAAATATGCATGTCCTTAGCACATACCCGAAATTTCAAGTAAATCGGCTGAATAGTATTTAAAAAATCCATTTTCCAAAAAACCATTGTAATTGAAAACCCACCCCGTTCTTTAGGCCTAGGGGTAGTTTTTTTAACATGTGTTATAAAGAAAATAATGTGCTAATCTTAGGCTATAAAATGAAAAAGTAGTAAAGGTTCCAACTTGAAGATGTAAATTTTTATTTTTATGGTATACTCCCCCCTTAAACAAGAATATGTCTTATTTTTCAATATTTCAAGCTTTTGATCAGAAACTAAGCAACAAAACCGTGCACGCCGTTTACAAATTGCTGACAAAACTAAAGTAAAATCAGATAGAAGCTTACGTGTTATTGTTATGTTTCCGAAAGAAGATTAAGGAAGTCAGTTGACGTATTCTACTCAAATAATTTCACGAATCGCGCTATAGCTACGTAAGAAAATCCACGTAAACTAAGTCACCCTTATTCACACTACGTCAACCTACCATCCGCAACAAAATCTCAGTTAACGAAACCTTTCATTTTCCTTTTTTTTTAGCTAATTAAAACATTTATAGTGTCTAAGCTAATTTAATTTAATTAAAATTTCATAATTAGCGTGTTGTTGTTTAGGTCATCCGCCGAAAGGCTGGTTTGAACCTCTAGAGGTTTTACTAAGTAAAACAAGGAGTGAGGTGGTTTACCATTGCCTTCCTCACTGAGTGAAAAATTACGCTTATCAGCATGCCGGGACCTTTGAAAAGCACAGATTTTCCACTCTGCAAATGACACCTTCACTTCATTCACCACAGGGTCTGGCTGTATAATGAAATTCATTACTTTCAGAGGAGACAACTCTGATTAGTGTCTTTTGCACCTCTACCTCTTCTGTTCTTAAATGATTCAGTCATTTAATTGGCTGACCATGTGATAAGAAACAGAACTATTTATTTTAGCCCTGCAACGGACAGATTGAGTGTAAATAAATTGACACTCCACCTGTCTGTTAAGGGCAGATAATTAGCGTACAATTACATTAACATACAGTACGTCATGTAGGAGGTGCGGAAACAAAGAATTTCTTCGTCGAATTTGTTGCGTCAATTTCTTATACAGTTGTCCGATGAGAGATTATTTGGGATGTGGAATAGTATTTAATAGTTTTAACGTGTGAACATGATCTTAATTTTTCCAGGATTCGAACGCAAGACCTTTCAAAATGCAGTTGGGCGTAATCTGACTCGCAAATCACTATAAACATTATTTTTACAGAATTTTGCTACAATTTTATTCGAGTTAATAAACCTTTAAAATGCCCATAACGGACAGGTGAAGTGTTAAATTAATTGCAATCGATTTGTTGGTTCCAGGGCTACAAAAAATAGTTATGTTTCTTATCACATAGTCAGCCAATTATATGACTGAACTATTTAAGAACAGAAGAGGTAGAGGAGTAAACGACACTAGTCAAGAGTTATCTCCTCTGAGTAATGAATTTCACTATACAGCCAGACCCTGTGGTGAAAGAAGTGAAGGTGTTATTTGCAGCGTGGAAAGTAGATACTTTTCGGAGTGCCTGGCATGCTGATAAGCATACTCTTTCAACTCAGTGAGGAAGGCAAAAGTAAACCACCCCACTCCTCGTTTTTTACTTAGTAAAACCTCTAGAGGTTCAAACCAGTCTTTCGGCAGTTCACCTAACAACACAAACCTTCAAAAATTATATCACACTCTATTTACAGGAATCATGAAGAAAATCGTTTCTACATGTCGTACACAAAAATGCATTGAAAATAAATGAATGAAAACAATAATTTTAAAAACTTTAGTTAGGTATGTAATATTTTTCACTAGAACTAATACCTACAAAGGGAAATATTTTATATGTTACTTTTGATCTTCGTATACACCCGTTTGCCGGCCGCATTGGCGTAGTTGGTAACGTGCTCGCCTCTCATCATGCGGTCTTAGGTTTGAATCCCATTCAGGCATGGCATATTTTCATACGTAACAAAAAATCATTTTATCCTTCAACGTCTGCATTAGCAGTAATTGCAGAAGAGTCACACGTTAAACGAAAAAAAATACACCCGTTTAATCTGTAGTCCAATTTTACCTGTTAAGAAACTCATCCTTTTTTGTCTATAGGTCTATACCCACGACGCTAGTTTACTAGCTGCTAGTACTAATAGCTTCTTAATAACTAGCAAAGTTTCAAAACGTTCACACCGAGCTAGTTTACTAGCGCTAGTCAATCACGTGACCTTTTCTCCCATACTAGCGCTAGTAAAATCAAACATGTTCAAAGTCACTAGCGCTTTTAAAAAGCTATACTCGGTTCATCGTCAGAAAGGTATTTCGAGTAAACAAACAGCAGTTACCTAATCAGCTGATAAAACGGTGACTCAGAAAAAATGCAACACTTTTAACGAAAACATCACAAAAAAAATCTGGTGTGAAACACTCACACAACTTTCTCTTGCCAATGCAAATAATTAACAATAAACCTAACATTAGTATTAAAACATTAGAAATGAACAAAAACTAACCTCAAAAACATAACCTTATTTTAATCATGAGTGAATGACGCAAAATGACAATCGAACTCAGTTTGGCTTAAAAATACGGAAAATCACGCTTTCACGCTAAACTAGGCTCTGTAGAGAAAAATGCTCTAAACAAAAGTTGTAGATCTTTTAATTTTCTATAACTTTTATTATATACACTTTTGTCGTAAAATGCATACTAAGACCGAAATGTTAAAAAAATCGATTTTTCTCACGTTTTCGTGAGAAAAAAAAACAGAAAATCGCAAATTACCGCTAAACTAAGCGTTATACAAAAAAATGTTTGAAACAGAAGTTGTAGGTTTTTAAATTCTCTACAACTTTTATTATATAAGTTTTTGCGCTAAAATTTATATTAAAGCCGTAATCTTAAAAAAACAACGTTTTTACGTGAAAACAGCCTCACCGAGAATTTCAGCAAACATGGCGCCTACCCTATCTTGTAGAGAATAAAAAATTGAGTAAAATAGACGATTTTAAAAAAAATCGTAGGACCAGTTTTTGAGAAAATCGCAAAAAAGTGAAAAATTATACGAATAAACTACTACTTCCGGTTGACCGATTTTGATGAAAATGTTCGTGTCGCGTCCGGTAGTGGTATGTAACTTAAGTTTCAAGTTTCAAATTCGTACGATGTTCCGTTCTTGAGATATTCTGTTCACACACAGACACACACACACACACACACACACACACACACACACACACACACACACACAGACCAATCGCTAAAAACATGTTTTTTGGGTTCAGGGGGTCTGAAAACGTATAGATCCGGTGAAAACTCGATTTCGAAAAATCGACATGAAAACAATACTTTCCTTCCTATATATTCATATAGGCAAGAGAAAGTAATAACTGATGCGTGCTTTTAACTATATGCAGAATTAAACGATAAATATAAATGAAAAAACCAAAAAATACTACAACACTACATTCCTAATTGAAAATAAATTATAATGCACGTAAGAACGTTGCGAGACAATACGATGTCAAAAGCGAACTGGTAGTACACTATAACGACGACATGTTCTTTGTCAAAAATGTTGAGAGAGATTTATGGGTTTGGATAAGTCGTCAAATTCAATTGTGAAATAACGAGTGACTAAACTAATTAGACGACTAATCATTAAAATAAAAATGTTTGCTTTTAAAGTTCTCTTGTTTCGTCATACAGATCAGAGGTAATACGTATAATTTGTAACCACATTTATTATTTATGAAAAAGAATGGAAATAAAGAATAGGCCTAACGTTTTTATACATTTATTGATCAATACTTAAAACATCAGTCATGAAATATGATGTAGGCCTAACAGTTTCATTTATAAAAACACTTTTAAAAGTATTTTATACTTCAATACTTTTGTATTTTATTGTTAAAGTATTGCTAAAGTATTTTGTTGTTATTTTTTAATCAGTGTGTACACATATTTAAATAATGCGCATGCTCAGTGACGTCATTATTTGTTTAATTGAGATAATCTTTCTTACGGTGAACCGAGTATGCTATTTGTTTGTTCCCACGATGCTAGTAAACTAGTGTGTGGGAATAGGTCTAAAGAGAAACCTAAATACTGGGTATGGTCCACATCGGACAAAAATTAAGTACGCGAGAACGGTTAACAGACAAAAAAAATCTGGTGTGAAACACTCACACAACTTTCTCTTGCCAATGTAAATAATTAATAATAAACCTAACATTATTAATAAAATATTAGAAATAAACAAAAACTAACCTCAAAACATAACCTTATTTTAATCATGAGTGAATAACGCAAAATGACAATCGAACTCAGTTTGGCTTAAAAATACGGAAAATCACGCTTTCACGCTAAACTAGGCTCTGTAGAGAAACATGCTCTAAACAAAAGTTGTAGATCTTTTAATTTTCTATAAATTTAATTATATACACTTTTGTCGTAAAATGCATACTAAGACCGAAATGTTAAAAAAATCGATTTTTCTCACGTTTTCGTGAGAAAAAAAACAGAAAATCGCTAATTACCGAACTAAGCGTTATACAAAAAATTGTTTGAAATAAAAGTTGTAGAATTTTACATTCTCTACAACTTTTATTATATAACGTTTTGCGCTAAAATGCATATTAAAGCCGCAATCTTAAAAAGAAAATGTTTTTACGTAAAAACAGCCTCAAGCAGAATTTCAGCAAACATGGCGCCTACCCTATATTGTAGAGCATAAAAAATGTAGTAAACCAGGCGATTTAAAAAAAATCGTAGGACTAGTTTTTTTGAGAAAATCGCAAAAAAGTGAAAAATTATACGAATAAACTACTACTTCCGGTTGACCGATTTTGATGAAAATGTTCGTGTCGGGTCCGGTAGTGATATGTAACTTAAGTTTCAAGTTTCAAGTTCGTACGATGTTCCGTTCTTGAGATATTCTGTTCACACACACACACACACACACACACACACACACACACACACACACACACACACACACACAGACCAATCGCTAAAAACATGTTTTTTGGGTTCAGGGGGTCTGAAAACGTATAGATCCGGTGAAAACTCGATTTCGAAAAATCGACATGAAAACAATACTTTCCTTCCTATATATTCATATAGGCAAGAGAAAGTAAAAATACATTTTCGCGGACCTCATTTTTGGCATCTCTGATGCAAGATCGAGGGAGATTTTAAGGTTTTTTTTTAGAAAAAGCGGATTTCCTAAAGGAAATCAACTAAAACGCAAAAAGACAAGCATTTCACCAAAATTATCTTCTGAAGAACGCATTACTTCCTTAGCTTCATTGCATGTAAATGCACACGATACAACTTTTCAACTACTCAGGTATTAACTAAAATTCCATCGTTATTTTAAAAAACTAAAATATTTGCAAACAGCATTAAAAATCTAAATGTAAACAATTCGATCGTTAAGTTAACTTAAAGAAATAGTTATTTTATTGTTAACAAGATTTCATAAGCAATCGTTCATAATATTGACTACTCAAAACAATTATTACATCGATACTTTACGAGACATTGCTTATGTTTAATTGTTCGGAACTGCTTCTAATTGAACGACTGGCACACAATATTAAAAAATAATAATAATTAAAACTGAGTTTATCACAACTCATAACTTTTAACTGTAAAAAAATTAAATCGAAAAACAAGAAAGAATTATTATTCCTTGAAAAATACTTCGATCAGTCAACATAGATTTAACGACCATAATCAGATTTATGAAGAAACACAGAAACAATTACAATTTCAGAAGAACGTGAGCAAGATTTTACGGACATACTCAGAATATCATACCCATAACGGGCAAGTTAAGTGTTAAATTAATTACACTCAATTTGTTGGTTCCAAGGCTACAGAAAATAGTTCTGTTTCTTATCACATAGTCAATTATATGACTGAACTATTTAAGAACAGAAAAGGTAGAGGTGTAAAAGACACTAATTAGAGTTATCTCCTCTGAGAGTAATGAATTTCACTATACAGCCAGACCCTGTAGTGAATGAAGTGAAGGTGTCATTTCCTAATTAGAAAGTGGGTGCTTTTCGGAGGACCTAGCATGCTGATAAGCATATTCTTTCAACTCAGCGAGGAAGGCAACTGTAAACCACCTCACACCTCGTTTTTACTTAGTAAAACCTCTACAGGTTAAAACCAGCCTTTCGGCTGTTGACCTAAACAACAACACACTCACAATATACAAAAACACAATTTATTATTATTTTTAACCCACCGGGCTGGTCTAGAGGTAAAGTCGTCGCCAAAATCAGCTGTTTAACAGCTGATTTTCGGAGACGAAGGTTCCTGGTTCAAATCCTAGTAAAGGTAGTTCCTTTTAAACGGATTTGAATGCTAGACAGTGGCTACCGGTGTACTTTGATGGTTGGGGATCAATTAACCATACTCTCTCAGGAATGGTCAACCTGAGTCCGCACAAGACTACACCTTATTTACACGTCATACACATCATCCTCATCTCATTGGGTGGGTGATGGGGTTGCTTATTGTTCTCAATTGAACAGATCGCAACGTACACACATAAGGGATTACAATTGTTTATTATTATTTTTGTTGTTGTTTAGGTCATCAAAAGAAAGGCTGGTTTGAACATCTAGAAGATTTACTATATAAAACGAAGAGCGATTGGTTTACAATTGCCTTACTCACTGAGCTGAAAAGTACGTATTTTAGCATGCCAGGCCCTCTGAAAAGCACATCCACTCTGCAAATGACACCTTCACTTCATTCACCACAGAAGCTGGCTGTATAATTAAATTCATTACTCTGAGGAGGTAACTAGTGTCTTTTACAACTCTACCTCTTCTGTTCTTAAATGCTTCAGTATATAATTGGCTGACCATGTGATAAGGAATAGAACTATTTTTTATAGCCCTGGAACCAACAGATTAATTGCAAATAATTTAACACTCCACCTGCCTGTTATGGGTAAAATTACAAAACAAATATTCGACATGAAGCAAGTCAAAATTATTAACTGAAACAGAAGACCTCAAAAAATAACGATAAAAAAATCGACATGAACAATCCGGAAAAATTAAGAAACAACATCACAAAACACAAATTTCAACAAGATCTCAGAGTAAGGAGAGGAAGGAAATTAACAAAAGAACAAAGGAGGGACAGAAGAGAACGCATGAAGAGGATTTGTCATGAACGATGGACGGCCGAGAGAAACAGAACGAAAACTTGTAAGCATTCAAGTTCTTACGCTCTCTTTATTAGGGAATAAACGTAAAAAATACACAAGCAGTATTGAACAAGATGACAATTTTATTCTTCAGTGATGGCTGACGAATAAAGATATTTATTGTTTGAATAATTCAAAATATTATTACTCGATAGTTTCAAGTACCTCTGGGAGATAATACAACCAAAGACTAGGGAACAACAACAGACGAGGAAAGATGGGTGCACTTCGAGGAACTCACCACTTATAAGATGAAAGCATTCTCAAGATAAGATAAGATTAGACATTATAATATTGTGATAAAACTTGTGTGTCTTTACGCTAGTGAGTGTCTTAGAATGACCGGAAATGCTAGTCTAAGAGAAGCAAAGAAATTTGAGAGAAAGATCCTCCGCAAGATAATGGGTCCGAAGATAGTAGACGGACAATATAGGTTACGAGGTCGAAAAGAACTGTACAAGAAAAATGAACGAATAATGGAAACGATTAGAAAAAGAAACAATACAAATTTATAAATGGATTGACAAAACAAAATCTTAAGACATTAAATAATAGACCTAAGGTGTCGGATAAATGGTTAAAGAAGTGAGGAAGGATACTGAGAAAACCGGAATAAACCGAGAAAACTTGGATCGAACCAAATTCAGACAACTAATTACGGACTTTAAGGGCTCATACGAACAGAAAAAATAGAACACCGGGTGGACAGAAGAAAGGAGAAAAGTCTACAGTGAGCAAATGCTGAAATGTGGTCTACAAAAAGAGTGGGGTTTAGACCCCACGTAGTCTAAAATTGGATCTATACGAGAAAAAAATTGATCATTACAAATATGAACAATACTTAATTTAAAATATTATTAAAATACGTCTTTTTGTCACGTGGAGGTCTTATAGGAAACATGAAATTCAATTTAACTAATTTTTTTCACGACCGTAATATTTCTAACACAACACATTCAACGCTTGGAGTAGCGGTAAGTTTAACTGTTGTCTATACCAAAAATTTCCGGTTCGATTCCCGATCAGATATGACATTTTTTTATTACCAATTTTCATCCATCATACTTCATTAGTCTTTATGCAGATAGATAACAATTGGTAAAAAAGCACGTTTGTGAGAAAACAAAAAATAAATACTTACGCTATTGGAAAATATAAGAGAATGGAAACGATTGTTTTGAAATTAAATATTTGTTTTGTGTTTCATTTATGTGGACCCTTTTGTGATTAACTGACATGAAAGAAAAATAAAATGGAATTTCTCGGTTCAATCCGTATTCACGCAATGTGAGGTTTCATTTTGTACCAGTATTTATTTAGAGCAAAAATTGTTAAATTGAGAGAAAATTTCGTATTTATTTTCACTTCAGGTGAAATTTAACGGTAATTTTAACGGGAACATTTACCTGACGCTTTTGGATTTATTTAGAAAATTTGTTTTGGAAATTATAAATAAATAACTGATCTTTCAAAATATTTAGTTTGAAGAATTAGTTACGTTTACAAATTCGTAATTACTTTTTTTAAGTTGTGTATAAAGTATGTAGGCCTATTTTACTGATAAATAAAAACTCAGGATTAACTGTTTAAAATGAATTTTTTTACAGGTAACGCCCCTCCTCAAAAAAATATTTTCTTAGTAAAATTCATAACAAAAATATTTAATGTTCAGAAGAAATTTGGTGTGAAACACTCACATGACTTTCTCTTACCAATGCAAATAATTAACAATAAAATAAAACATTAGTAATAAACAAAAATTAATTTCAAAAACATAACCTTATTTTAATCATGAGTGAAAGACGCAAAATGAAAATCAACCTCAGTTTGGCTTAAAAATACGGAAAATCACTCTTTCACGCTAAACTATGCACTGTAAAGAAAAATACTTTAAATTAAAGTTGTAGATCTTTTAATTTCCCATAAATTTGATTACATACACTATTGTCGTAAAATGAAGGCTGAAATCTTAAAAACAAATGATATTTTACGCGTTTTCTTGAGAAAACAGAAAATCGCTAATTACCGCTAAACTAAGCGTTATACAAAAAAATGTTTGAAATAAAAGTTGTAGGATTTTATATTCTCTACAACTTTTATTATACATTTTTGCGCTAAAATGCGTTTTTAAGTCGCAATCTTAAAAAAAAAAATTACGAGAAAACAACCTCCCCAGAATTTCAGCAGGCATTGCGCTTACCCTATGTTGTAGAGCACAAAACATTTAGTAAATGAGGCGATTTTTTAAAAAATCGTAGGAGCCGTTTATGAGAAAATCGCAAAAAAGTGAAAAATGACACGAATAAACTACTACTTCCGGTTGACCGGTTTTGATGAAAATGTTCGTGACTCGTTTTCTAATGGTATCTAACTTAAGTTTCAAGTTCGTACGATGTTCAGTTCTTGAGATATTCTGTTCACACACACTCACGCACGCACGCACGCGCGCGCGCACACACACGCACGCACGCACACACACACACACAATCTCACACGCGCGCGCGCACACGCACACACAGACCAATCGCTAAAGACATGTTTTTTTTAGGTTCATGGGGTCTGTAAATGTTGACGTCTTGAAACGTTCATCCGGTGAAAACTCGATTTCGAAAAATCGCCATGGAAACAATACTTTTCTTCCTATATATTCATATAGGCAAGAGAAAGTAAAAATGACAGCCATCGTGACGTAGTAGATAAGCGTGCTAGCCTACTAAGCGGAGGTCCCAGGTTCGATTCCCGGCTACGGTCTAGAAATTATTACGTAGCAAAACCCATCATTACACTTTCTTAACCCACCGTAGTCGCTAACGATCAAGCTGTTGATGCGACTTAAATAAACAAAAAAAACTGAAAAACTTAATTTTAATTATGAGTGAATGGTCTACTTCTTTTGTTCTTAAATGCTTCAGTTAATTAATTATTAATTAATGTCTGACCATGTGATAAGAAAGAGAAATATTTTTTGTAGCCCTGAAGTAGCATATCGAATGCACATAATTTAACACTCCACCTGCCTGTTATGGGCAACGGCCAGTAGTAATAATAGGATAATATCAAGTTATTATTAATTATTATAATATCAAGTTATAATTACTACGAGTTTGAAGTAACAAATCTAAATTTAAGTACAAATAAACAAAAGTAAATTATATTTAAATTAAATAAATTTAACATATACATGAATAAATAAACAATTAGGAATAATATAAATCTGTAATCAAGTAAATAAAAACGTTTAAAACTATAAACAACCTGTGAAACTCTCATTCACCAAATTCTTAAGTCAATAAACAAGATCCATCAAAAATTAAAAATTGCAAAATACCGTCTACAGAAAAATACACTCCATTTTGCCCACTGTAATAAACTACCTCATGTATTTAAGCGTTAAAAATCAGCAATTATTAAATATAATTTATTTCGTTCGAACGACTTTTCTTGATTTTCATTGGTGTCAAATTATGGTCTATATAGAACTTGTAATAAATAGGTTGCGTCTCAACCCTTATGTCCAAGGATGACCGCACGATTTTGTCTAACGTTATAATTCTGTGAAATGGTTTTCTACAAAAGTTTTCCAAAATTCATATCTAAGTTATTATAAAATTATTATTATTAAAATTCTGCACATAACAGACAGGTGGCGTGTCAAATTATTTACACTCAATCTGCTAGTTGCAGGGCTAAAATATATAGTTCTGTTTCTTATTACATGGTCAGTCAATTAAATAACTGAATCATTTAAGAACAGAAGAGGTAGAGGTGTAAAAGACACTAATCAGAGTTATCTGCTCTGAATATAATGAATTTCATTATACAGCCAGACCCTGTGGTGAATGAAGTGAAGGTGTCATTTGCAGAGTGGAAAATATATGCTTTTCAGAGGGCCCGACATACTGATAAGCGTATTTTTCCATTCAGTGAGGAAGGCAAGGTAAACCACCTCACTCCTCGTTTTACTTAGTAAAACCTCTATAGGTTCAAATTCGGCTGATGACCTAAACAACATTATTATAATTATGTAGGAAAGAGAAGTATTGCTTTCATGTCGATTTTTTGAAATTGAGTTTTCACCAAAAATACACATTTCCAGGTCCCCTCAACTCAAAAATCGTTTACTAGCGATTGATCCTGTGTGTGTGCGCGCGCGCGTTTTTGTTTTTTGTTAACGTCCGGCTGTTCTGCAATTACTGCTAATGCAGACGGTGAAGGATGAAATGATTTTTTGTTAACGTATGAAAACATGCCGTGCCTGAATGGGATTCGAACCCAAAACCGCATGATGAGAGGCGAGCACGTTACCACAACTAAGCCAATGCGGCCGGCGATAAAAAAAATAAAAAAACGCGTTAAAAAATTAAAAAATAAATTCGGATTATCCAAAATTTCAAGATTAACGGGGTTATTGTGCACAGAAACGGAACATTTAAACGAAACCAGATCTTAGCAAAGAACTGAACGCAGGACCTTCGGTTTACCAATCAAGTACGGTACTGATACAACTACCAAACCGTTCTTAATCAATTTTAAACACTAATAAATCACAATAAAGCAGTCTTGAACTACAGAACTTAATCTTTAATATTTGTTTAACCTTGGGTGTTGAGCACCGAGTAAGATTAGGCCTATAAACATTTTTATGTGCTGTACAAATCACAACGTATAATCTTTTGTATTGCAGTAACAATAATTACTATCAATAATAATGTGTTGATAATCTACCTCAAGAATTACATAAATATTGTTAATCGTGATAGTACATGATCGTATGTGTTAGTACTACAGGTGTTTATTCATGTTTGTTATTGAAGGTTGAATTAGGTAAATACTATTTATAAAATAAAAGCTGTTATACGTTTTCCTTTCTTTATATCTTAAATGTTTTCTTAGAACAGCGTATAATGTACTTAAAAAAAAAATTATGATATTTTCCTAGAAAAATTTTTACAATCATTGAAACTTTATTATTACATTATCGTTTGAATCAATTCGAAATATGTAGAAATTCGGTTTGGTAAATTATTTTTTTGTTTCTTTTGACTGGTACGTTAAAATAGAAACTGAATAAAACACTTAGGCCTACAGTAATTAATATTAATGACGCGTATATACTGATTGTAACTACATATTTATAAACGTTAATTTGCAAGTTATGGCGACAAATTACTTATTGAATAATGATTAGCTTTCTTTAGAAATAAAAAATAAAAATAGTTCCGAGTTTTCGATTTATTTTAGAGTGAAAAATAGTTTATACGAAATTTCTGGTTAAAGGGACCTGTAACCGGGAATTTTGAAAAATAAAATTAAATTAAAATCAATTAGCTGTTTTTTCGTTTTTACTTTCTCTTACCGAACATGAAATATTTTTTTAAAATGTGTGTTCGTCGCCGTGAGTCAGCTGTTTAACAGCTGATTTTGAAGACGAAGGTTTCTGGTTCAAATCCTGGTAAAAGGTAGTTACTTTAATACGGATTTGAATACTAGACAGTAATTGCCGGTGTACAGATATAAGATGAATTAATGTCCCATAGCCGAGCGAGTGAGAGGGAGATATGTGGCATAACTACGCATACGCGTAAAGGTCTTTACCGTTATAATCCAGATCTGAAAACATACTACAATCGTTATCTTGCTTGTTAGTTTACTGCGTGCATAAACGCTTGCTCAAAATGAGTAAAATTATGCAATGTTATTGGAATGGCGCGTATGGCTTGTGCGAGTGAGAGCGTTATGCATTCTCTCCCACGGCTAGAGGACGACTTTAGTTCATCTGAATACTGTATAAAGTCGCTATTATTTGTTAAGTAACACCGTTGGGCAAGCGACTTGGTATGGTGACCAGCTGACAGACCATCCATGAACAAACTCTACTTGGGATCCCTGTTCAAAATGCCTAATCCACTTTAAAAAGCAGCGATCAAATTTAGTAGTTGTTAATAATGTACAGTTCCCGATAACAAATAATAGCTAAAAAAAATTTGATGTAATTTAATGTTTTTCTGGTAGATCTAGGTCTAAACTATTGGAAAACATAAAAAACTAAAAATCAATTTTCAAAAAGTCAAGTCAAAACCATGACACAGTCTCCACTTAATAAAACTATACAACATACCTAAAACAACCATACAACTTACACAAAAAAAAGACACAAATATTTCTTGACGTATACAAGCGAGAATTTCACTTACGATTAAAATTAGGTAATGTTTATTGAGGTTATTTTTTCGTTTATTTCTAATGTTTTATTACTAATTATAGATTTCATTGTTAATTATTTACATTGGCAAGAAAAAGTTGTGTGAGTGTTTTACACGAGATTTTGAAAAATTATTTTTAGATTATTTAAAGTCGCATCGACATCTTGGTCATTAGCAAATATTTTGGATAAAAGCACAATGGGTTTCATGAGTAGGTTATAAATCCTCCAGACCCTAGCGGGGTACTATCGAACCTCAGCTTTGCAGGTAGCACGCTAACCATTGAACCACGGAGTTAGCAATAACCTTATGTTAATTTGGAAGGGAATTTTCATCTTAGAAAGGAATACTTTGTTCTTTTAAAATTAAGTGCTTAAGTTTATAACCAATATAAAGGTGATCTTAAAGTTTTGAAGTTTGTTGAAGTTTAAAACGTAAACGCAAAAATCCAGATTTATTTCTCATCTGAGAATTTTATCTCAAAGAATCTTATCTGAAAAACCTTAGCTATATTTCAAGCTGAAATTTTAGGAGCATAATATTTACACTAATACTAAACTACTGTAGTAAAATTATCTTAAAAATTAAAATAAACAACTAGGTTTTTAAACATATTTTATCAATGATAAAATAACAAGTTGCTTTAACTTACTTTATTCTCAGTAATAATATTAGTCGTAGTTACATTATTAGTAATAAAAATTTTATTTATAATTTTCTTAACTTAATATTATTAGACTATGACAGCACATGAACACAAACATGCGCTGTCACAAATGATGCAAGGATTAACATCTACGCGAGAAATCACTTAGCCTACCCTCGTTGTAGTTTGTTGTTATTTTAATTGCACTCTATCTGTTTGGTCCAGGGCTAAAAAAAATAGTTCTGTTTCTTATCACATAGTCAGCCACTTATATGACTGAACTATTTAAGAACAGAAGAGGTAGAGGTGTAAAAGACACTAGTCAGAGTTATCTCCTCTGAAAGTAATGAATTTCATTATACAGCCAGACCCTGTGGTGAATGAAGTGAAGGTGTCATTTACAGGGTGGAAAGTAAGTGCTTTTCGGAGGGCCTGGCATGCTGATAAGCATACTCTTTCAACTCAGTGAGGAAGGCAATGGTAAACCACCTTACTCCTCGTTTTTATTTGGTAAAACCTCTAGAGGTTCAAACCAGCCTTTCGGCTGTTGACCTAAACAACAACAACCCTCGTTGTACTATATACCCTGCTCCACCCGGGTTAGTGCGTAAGCTCTAACAACACAATTATTTGTTTTGTGAAGAGAATGTTTCGCGCACTAAAACGCCGATATTTTGAGAACATAAAGGTAAATTTCAATCGGAAAATCTTATAATCAGGTTGATAATTTCCTCTAAATTTCAATCGAAAGTACTATTATACTCCTATCACTCGTTTAGGGGAAAAGTTGTCCCAGAACGAAAATTTCATTAAACGTTTGAAAAAAAAAATCTAGTGTGAAACACTCTACAAGAAATTGCCCTACAAGGTAGGATAGGCGCCATGTCTGCTGAAATTCTTAGGGAGGTTTGCACATAAAAAAGTGTTTTTGAAGATTGCGACTCTATTATGCATTTTCGCGCACAAATGTAGCCTACATAATAAAAGTTGTAGAGAATTTTAAAACCTACAACTTTTATTTCAAACATTTTTTTGTATAACGCTTAGTTTAGCGGTAACAAGCGATTTTTTTTTTCTCACGAAAACTTGTAAAAAATTGATTTATTTTTAAATTTCAGCCTTAGTATGCGTTTTACGACAAAAGTGTAAAAAAACTAAATATATAGAAAATTAAAAAATCTCAAACTTCTATTTCGAGCATTTTTCTCTACAAAGCCTAGTTTGGCGTGAAAGAGTGAATTTTCCGTATTTTTAAGCCAAATTAAGGTTGATTTTCATTTTGCGTCTTTCACTTACGATTAAAATTAGGTAATGTTTATTGAGGTTAGTTTTTCGTTTATTTCTAATGTTTTATTAGGCCTACTAATTTTAGATTTCATTGTTAATTATTTACATTGGCAAGAAAAAGTTGTGTGAGTGTTTTACACGAGATTTGTTTTTTGCTTTACGTCTAACCGTGATGCAGTAACTGCTAATACAGCCAATGAGACGAATGATAGATGAAAAAATGCCAGACCTGAACGGGAATCAAACCCGGGACTTTGGAATAGAAACCAGTCGCGCTGACCACTACACCACGGACCGACCGAGTAGATTTAATTAAAAATAAAATATTTTCTTGCATTTTTAGTTATTTTTGTCCATACATTCATTAACTCAAACGACTTGTGTTTATTTTACAGAATATTTTCATTATGATGAAAAAAATACATTTTATCTGAGAGTGAATTTAAAAAAATACAAGATATGAAACCTGCAATAGACGAAAAAACCAACAAGAGAAAGGAGAAAATCTCAACAAAGAAATATAATAAACAAGGATAAATGGTTATGTGTTTTATCAGTCTAGTACAATACAGAGCACCATAAAAATTTCTATTGAAAAGAAAAATATCTTTGTAACTCTGTAACCGTATTTTATTTATTATCAATTTATATCCTGAGGCCATATCCGAGAAAATTGAGTGAAGGATTGAAAATATAAAGAAATTATTACCCATTTACTTAATACAATTTTATTTTATACCTGTAAGCACGTTCTTTATATTTTAGTGTTATTACAATTTCTAGTAAGATGTAGGCTAATAAAGTAAAAATCTGGTGTGAAACACTCACACAACTTTCTCTTGCCAATGCAAATAATTAACAATAAACCTAAATTAGTAATAAAACATAAGAAATAAACAAAAAACTAACCTCAACAAACATAACCTAATTTTAATCATGAGTGAAAGACGCAAAATGAAAATCAACCTCAGTTTGGCTTAGAAATACGGAAAATCACTCTTTCTCTCTAAACTAGGCTCTGTAGAGAAAAATGCTTTAAATAAAAGTTGTAGATCTTTTAATTTTCTATAAATTTAATTATATACACTTTTGTCGTAAAATGCATACTAAGGCCGAAATGTTAAAAAAATCGATTTTTCTCACGTTTTCGTAAGAAAAAAACAGAAAATCGCAAATTACCGCTAAACTAAGCGTTATACAAAAAATGTTTGAAATAAAAGTTGTAGGTTTTTAAATTCTCTACAACTTTTATTATATAACGTTTTGCGCTAAAATGCATATTAAAGCCGCAATCTTAAAAAGAAAATGTTTTAACGTAAAAAACAGCCTCACGCAGAATTTCAGCAAACATTGGCACCTACCCTATCTTGTAGAGAATAAAAAATTGAGTAAACCAGGCGATTTTTAAAAAAATCGTAGGACCAGTTTTCGAGAAAATCGTAAAAAAGTTAAAAATTACACGAATAAACTACTACTTCCGGTTGACCGATTTTGATGAAAATGTTCGTGTCGGGTCCGGTAGTGGTATGTAACTTAAGTTTCAAGTTTCAAGTTCGTACGATGTTCCGTTCTTGAGATATTCTGTTCACACACACACACACAGACCAATCGCTAAAAACATGTTTTTTGGGTTCAGGGGGTTTGAAAACGTATAGATCCGGTGCAAACTCGATTTCGAAAAATCGACATGAAAACAATACTTTCCTTCCTAATATATTCATATAGGCAAGAGAAAGTAAAAATTGGTAGGAAATATTTCTCAAGTTTACCTTGTTGTTGGTCATCAGCCGAAAGGCTGGTTTGAACATGCAGAGGTTTTACTGGGTAAAACGAGGAATGAGGTAGTTTACAATTGCCTTCCTCACAGAATGGAAAAGTACGCTTATCAGCTTGCCGGACCCTCTGAAAACAACATATTTTCCACTCAGCAAATGACATCTTCACTTCATTCACCACAGGGTCTGGCTGTATAATGAAATTCATTATTACTTTCTCTTGCCAATATGAATATATAGGCAACTTGAAACTTGAAACTTAAGTTACATATCACTACCGGACCCGACACGAACATTTTCATCAAAATCGGTCAACCGGAAGTAGTAGTTTATTCGTATAATTTTTCACTTTTTTGCGATTTTCTCAAAAACTAGTCCTACGATTTTTTTTAAAATCAACTGGTTTACTACATTTTTTATGCTCTACAATATAGGGTAGGCGCCATGTTTGCTGAAATTCTGCTTGAGGCTGTTTTTACGTAAAAACATTTTCTTTTTAAGATTGCGGCTTTAATATGTATTTTAGCGCAAAACGTTATATAATAAAAGTTGTAGAGAATGTAAAATTCTACAACTTTTATTTCAAACATTGTTTTGTATAACGCTTAGTTTAGCGGTAATTTGCGATTTTCTGTTTTTTCTCTCACGAAAACGTGAGAAAAATCGACTTTTTTAACATTTCGGTCTTAGTATGCATTTTACGACAAAAGTGTATATAATTAAATTTATAGAAAATTAAAAGATCTACAACTTTTGTTTAGAGCATTTTTCTCTACAGAGCCTAGTTTAGCGTGAAAGCGTGATTTTCCGTATTTTTAAGCCAAACTGAGTTCGATTGTCATTTTGCGTCATTCACTCATGATTAAAATAAGGTTATGTTTTTGAGGTTAGTTTTTGTTTATTTCTAATATTTATTAATAATGTTAGGTTTATTATTAATTATTTGCATTGGCAAGAGAAAGTTGTGTGAGTGTTTCACACCAGATTTTTTTTTTTTTGTTTTGCCGGACAAAATGGCTAGTTTAACAGTAGAGCAACGAATTATTGTGAAATTTCATTTTGAAATTGGTGAAACTGTAGGTATTGATAAAGAATGTGTACGGCAAATTTTACATGACGATTTTAACATGCGAAAAGGGTGTGCTAAAACGGTGCCTAAAATTCTAACATTTGAACAACAAGAAGCTCGCAAAAATGTTTGTACTGACACTTTGTACGCGATTGAAAATGACCCAAATTTTTAGGAAACGATAATAACATGAGATGAAACGTGGTTTTTTACTTATGATTCAGAAACAAAGCGCCAATCCATGCACTGGATGAGCCGAACTTCACCGAGAGCCAAGAAAGCTCGAATGAGCAAGTCAAAATTTAAAGCAATGATGATTGTTTTTTTTTATATCCACGGGGTTGTGCACCTTCACTGGGTTCCTGAAGATCAAACAATTAATAAATATTACTACCTTGAGGTACTTTCTAAACTATGTCAAAGAGTAAGGAAGAAAAAACGCCCCGAAATGTAGAAGGACAAATCATGGATTCTCCACCAAGACTGCGCCAGCTCATTCCGCGTTATTTGTCAAGAGATTCTAGCCAAGTACAGCATCTAAGTGTTAGAACATCCACCTTATTCACCAGATCTTGCACCATGTGACTTCTGCCTGTTCCCTAAGGTGAAATCTGCATTAAAAGGGACAAGATTTGAGTCTGTAGAAGCTGTAAAAGAGAAAGCGGCACGTGTCCTGAAGGAGCTGCTGACAGAAGATGACTTCCAGCACTGTTTTCAACTATGGAAAATTCGCACTGAGCGTTATTTTGAATAATATAATAAGAGAAGGAGTGCATATATTGAAGGTGAAAATAAGTGATTATGTATAAAATAAAAATAAATTTTTTTACAACGTCAGTCTCGTTATTTAATAGCCACAACTCGTATAGTTACACCCGAACGTCGTCGCTAATGACCTTTGCTGTTGATGCGACGTTAAATAAATAAATAAAAAATTATAATATTGTTTATTAATTTATAAAATACATTTTCTGCCGAGATATGACGACAAATGGGAAATCTCAAATTTTTTAGTTTGTATATATTTAATTCCATACAAAGCCATGTTTATAAATACAAGCAATTTATAAGACTTTATTCAAATTTGTAAATTGAAAGATGGAGTGTATTTTAACTTCTGGAATTTCTGTTAACATTTTTTTGGGTTAACGTCCGACTGTTCAGTAATTACTGCTAATGTTGACGATGAGAAAATAGTGATAGATAAAAATTAGATCAAAATAATTCCAGAACTGACCGGGAATCGAACCCGGGACCCTACATATTTATTAATTACCTAAATAACTGACGCAGAATAAAAATTTTCAAGTATAAATTTTCAAATCTCATTAAATTGCTACAATACACAAAATATTATAGTTTTAAGGCCCCCTTTAAAACCCAATACACTTAAATAAACAATAATAAATAAAAACATAAAACAAATATTTAGGTTAATGTATAAAAAAACCTATGAACACTTAAGGTGTAACGTAAGTTGGCCTTGAATGAGACAAAAACTTAAAAGAAAAATTAACTTACAAAAAAAATGCTTTCAAACAAGCAAAAATAAGAAAAAATAAATTTGGTCTAGAAACGACCTTGAACTATTTCCCAACAACTTTAACTGAAATCTGTTAAGTATTTTATACTAAAACAAAAATATGCCAACAACTTAAATTCTATTAAGAGAAGTGAAATTAAAACAACAGCTTTAAGTATTCTTAAACACCTATCATTCGAATTAATGAACGAACAAAAATTAGGTACGCTAAACCGAAATAATTTTTATTTGTTCGTTTTACGTCTGACTGTTTAGCAATTTCTGCTAATGCAGACGGTGGAGAATGATCATATATGAAAATGAGTCATAAGGAAATGGCAGATCTGACCGGGAATCGAATCTAGGACCCCGGCGTAGAAGCCAGTTGCGCTAACCACTATGCCAACGGGCCGGCCGAAATAACACGCAACCTAAATAACATGCTTGCTGATTATTATTAAACAAATCTGTATTTCCTTGCTCATTAATTAACAAACAATCCAATTGCTCCACTTTCGCAAAAAGTTCTGTTTCTTATCACATGGTCAGCCAATTAAATGACTGAAGCATTTAAGAACAAAAGAAGTAGATGTGTAAAAGACACTATCAGAGTTATTTCTTCTGAGAGTAATGAATTTCATTATACAGCCAGACCCTATGGTGAATTACGTGAAGGTATCATTTGCAGGGTGGAAGTAGATGCTTTTCAGTGGACCTGGCATGCCGATAAGCACACTTTTTCACTCAGTGAGAACGGCAAGGGTAAACTACTTCACTTCTCATTTTATTTAATAAAGCCTTGCACTTGATCTGCTAGTTCCAGGGCTACAAAAAATAATTGTTTCTGATTACATGGTGAGCCACATTATTTATGACTGAAGCATTTAAGAACAGAAGAGATAGAGGTGTAAGAGTTATCTCCTCTGAGAGCAAGGAATTTCATTATACAGCCAGACCCTGTGGTAAATGACGTGAAGTTATCATTTGCAGGATGGAAGTAGATGCTTTTCAGAGGGTTTGGCATGCCGATAAGCATACTTTTCCATTTAGTGAGGACAGCATGGGTAAACCACCTTACTCCTTGTTTTACTTAGTAAAGCCTTGCACTCTATCTGCTAGTTCCACGGCTACAATAAATTTTTTGTTTCTTTTCTTTTCACATGGTCAGCCAATTATACGACTGAAACATTTAAGAACAGAAGAAGTAGAGGTGTAAAAGACTCTATTTAGAGTAATGAATTTCATTCTACAACCAGACCTTGCGATGAATGGAGTGAAGGTATCATTTGCAGAGTGGAAATTAGATACTTTTCAGAGGGCCTGGCGTACTGATATGCAACTTTTCCACTCAGTGAGAAACACAATGGTAAACCACCTCTCATCATTTTACTTAGTTAAAATGAAGAAAATGAATGCCTCTGGATGTTCAAACCAGTCTTCGGCTGATGACCTTAACAACATTTATGAGGATATTAGGTCTTCAAAATTCTCTTCTATCTAAGAAGGCATGGATTTTCAAAAAGCCAAAAAAATTAACAAAATCCAAGCTTTTCAACTTTGAATGTATATTATACGTTACAAGTAGGGTAGAGAGAGTAAAACAAATGAGAGAGGGCGTACAAGTTGGAGGGGAAAGAGGGGCTTATTGAAATTATAAAAACATCTCAGTAACGTTAGGTAAGGAGAATGACACAACCTACTCCAACAGTTTTTAAGGTAAACATATCAGAAAAAAATCTGGTGTGAAACGATCATACAACCTTCTTTTGCCGAATGCAAAAAATGAACAATATAACTTAAAAATTACTAAAAAACGTAAAAAACCGAAAAAATGGTCGCCTTAAATACGTAGTGGACAGCGCACTAACCTACCACGCAAAAGTCCCAGGTTTGATTCCCATCTAGAGCCTGAAAATTATTACAAGCCAAAACCCATCATTACAGTTTCTTAACCCACAGTAGTCCCTAATAATCAAACTGTTGGTGTGACATTAAGTAAACAAAAAACTAACCACAAACAAGAAAACCAGAAACTAACCAGAAACAGGGTTAGTTTTGTAAAACGGTGACAGTTCTACCCTTGACACATGGCAGTAAAGCATGGGTGATGAGGAAAGAAACATCCAAACTGCAGAAATGAAATTCTTAAGGCTTGTTAAGAGTTGTACAAGACTAGACAGGATCAGAAATGACGATATAAGGCAAGAATAGGGAATTTTTCCACTCAACGAAAAACCAAAATTGTATCGTGTCCAATGGTTCGCTCATTTAAATAGAATGCCAGAAAGCTGCTTGCCTAGTGTACCAAGAAGATACAAACCTGTGGGAAGTAGAGATATTGACAGGCCGAAGAAAAGATGGGTGCCAGAACAGGTAGAAATGCCTTAACCGTGAAGAGAAGAAGACATTAAGAATGAAGTAATCTAGGCCAATTTAAATGTCTTACTCCATTAGAAACAGTTAACAAATACAGAAAGAAGAGGGAGGAACATTTAATACACATGAGTGAAAATAGAAGATAGATTGGGAAAACGGGCATTAAGATACCTGCTGGACGAAGGGATGTTGGTAGACCGCGAAAAAGATGGGCAAACAAGTCAGAAACCCTAACCGATGACAGGAAGAAGAAGGATCTTTGGGATCCAGTGATTTTGCCCCATTCTCTGTAATATTCAGCGAGACTGTTTGAATCTACCCTAACCTCATAAAGAGGTCAAAATTCCTCACAAAATACACGTTCCACAATCAAATTAAAATAGATAAAAAACCATAGAAAACAATAAAGCCCACAAACAAAACAGATCAGACCTAGTTTAATACGAATAGGAAATTAAACTGTAAGAAATCAACACAAACACAAACTCAAAGAAATAACAGAACAAAAAGATCTAATTCAGTTACATGTTTACAACAAAAGCATACAGCTTTTAAATAACTTCAATTAATACAGAGAACACTATAGTTTACCAATCGATCATAAATATGCTATTAATAGTTCTTTGATAAAATTTATTGGGATTAGATACAGTACCAAATACATGAATAAATAAATAACTCCATTCTTGAGATAACATACGAAAATGAAAATTAGGTTAGGCTTCGATTTCATATATTTATATACAGTAAATATTTACAAAAATTTAGTATAAGTATGATAAAAAGAAACTATTCGATTTAAAGCTGATGTAGGAGTTTTGAATAACAAAAACTGCACTTTCTAATATCATAATGAGTGGTATTTTATAATGGCTATCAGATAAAAGTGTAACAAAATGTTGAGGAAAAAGGTTATCAAAATACACGACAGGAGTCTTTAATAGTCACGAAATACAGTAGTTATCGAATATAGTGAGCTGCAAGGGACCGGCTTTTTCCGGCTACTGTTAAATAATAATCACTGTACCTATGGTGATTATTTGTAGCAAAGGTTCAGTTATGATCATGTTGTTTGTTTGACGAAGTAAATCACAAAAAGAGCTTCTTCTTTGTCTTTTTTTTGACTAAGGTGAAGTCTCTTCGATTTCTCTTTACCTTTATCAAAACTATTCTGAATTTTTCCCCTGTTTTTCTGAATTCTGGATATTATGGATATGTCCAACGTTGAACTCCCTTGAGATATCCCCGTTTACCAAACACCAAATAATGTCCGCTTTCTCCATCACTATAAAATCTCTATGCGATGACATCATGCTTAAGTTTATATAAAACACAAAAATAATGGACGAATTAACATAAAAGATATGAACTAAACTTGAGTAAACAGGACAATAAAACTGTAGATCAGCGCTGTATTTAAGACACAAAATGACAGGATAGACCTATTACAGTAATCAAACTACCGACACAAACTACTGTAAATGCATGCTAAGACTAACATCGTTAGGGAAAAACACGTAAAGACTAGACAAAACGAGTAACACGCTGACTCATGGGCTGGGTGTATACTGTGCACCCATTGTTGCCAGCAGCGTATCGTTTATTGGGAGGCAGACATGTGTGGCACAGCAACGTGTCTTTTTTTTTTTTTTTTTTTTTTTGCGCCCTGGAGACTCCAGGAGAAGTATAGGACATGTCGTCAGATATAACACCTGAAATACATATAAGAATCGCACAATGTATCACTACTATTAAGAAAGAAATTCTTGTACGCTATAAAAAGTCTCACTGATCAAGCAATTTTTCAGATTTTTTTTAAAGGAATTCAAATCCTCACAACACTTTAAAGATTGGGGTAATTTATTCATGAATTTTCTCCCTGCATAAGTAGGTTTTTGTTCAAACAATTTTGTGGAGTGATTAGCCACATGATAATTATTCCTGTTTCTCGTGTTGTGATTGTGAACATTGAAATTCTGCATAAATTTATTTTGCCTAACATACATAATCACCTCAAAAATGTAGAGGGAGGGAACTGTAAGCAATTTAAGCTCCTTAAATAGTGGCCTGCATGAGGTTAGCTGGTTAGCTCCCACCATACACCTAATAGCTTTCTTTTGAATTTTAAAAACCCTATTCATATTACCCATGCTAGAATTACCCCATACTAAAATACCATAACGGATATGAGACAGAATGAGGCCATGATAAGCTGCCATTAGTAATTTTTTATCATTTAATCTGGCGATTTGTTTTAGTGCAAATACCCCAGATGATATTTTACTACAAACTTGATTGATATAGAAGTCCCAAGCCAAAGATCTATCTAGAGATACGCCCAGGAACTTCACTGTTTCTACATGCTCTAAACTATTATTATGAATAAATACATCCACTTCTCTACTTTCTTTAACGTTATGTTTATTTTTAAACTGCAAGTACTGAGTCTGTGTCGAGCAGCCACAGTTTGTAGTCGAGGCACAGTTTTAGTACACGCAATGAGCAGGAATCATGTTGGTCTATGAGAAGCTAATAAACTTTGTGCTGATTGCATGAAAAACTCTTCAGTTGTAAACCTAGTATAATTTTTTAATTAGTATCAGACTTGTGTTAACTTGAACTTACCATGCGTTTTACATATTTTCATAAAATCATTATTGCCATAAACTTTTCTCCCTTTGCTATGAAATACAATACAGTAAAATTAATTCTTCTATAATGGAATCAGACGAATCCAATACTAACCTATCATTCTCACTAAAATAATCCAACGCGCTAAATGGCCAAACATGAGCTAATTTCTGAAACTGAAAAATATATTCGACTGTCCTGCGTCGCCAGTACACGCTGAGAGAAATATCTGCTCTGCTCATGTCCGTCTCAAACGCACTGTGTCACCTGTGCTCTAGTAAATGCTCGGCTATACTGTTTACAGATAACCGGCATAGTTGAAAATTAATACAGTTGTCACTAAAACCGATATGTGATTTTAAATGTTGTTACTGTAAACGATATATTTTTATATTGGGCGTAATAGCGGATCAATCTTTTCATTGAATATTGGTTTCACTGACCGATAGGTCATTGTATTCAATGCCAATGTATGGCATAACTACTGCATGTCTCTGTGATCAAACTTTATAAAAAAAACACATGCATTCCATTCCCAAACAATACAAAACCACCAATAAAATCTGTAATACCCCTATTGCCATATTACTGAGCATAAGTTGAAATCTGTTCATCATTTTGTCACAAAGTTTAACCATGATTTTCCTTCGATAAACTTGTAGCTAACCTGTTGCCCATTCCAGATTATGTAGGAAGTCTAGAATGATTGCAACTGAAAGGAACAGAGACCATTCACACCTATTTCTAGAAAATTAATTATACCACACAGAAGAATCCATTTGTTTACATAAAATAAACAAATTTCAAAACACCAGATTAAGCTGGGATTACAGTTTTATCAACACTACACATTTTTAATCATGCACTTTTTTTATCAATCATCAGAATCTAAAAGAAACTAATTGTTTATTTAAATTTAAATAAATTTAACTTCCTGATTAAGGCTTAACATTATTTGCAAAAATTTAGGTTAACCCAATGAATAAAGATTTTGTTTAAAATTACTAAAGTGTCTTAGAACTCAAACATTTTTAAGTAAACAAGAGTTTAAAAAACATTTTCTCAAAGAAATCTTAAGTCATTCACAAAATATCCTACAGTATAAATACAAATATATTTTTTTTAATAATTAATTCTTAAAAATTTTATGAATAATGTTAAAACTTAGCTTGCAGTAACGTAATAAAAAATATAAAAATCGTTGCGCTATTTGATACCAACTAATTAAATATGAAAAGGTTATCTACAAGTATATGGCAGGTTGTCACAAGTCTAACAAGTGTTCGTAACTTACTATGTACGCAAACTTTAAATGAACTAATACTCAACACGTCTATTTAAACGAAATTTAAAACGAAGACACAAAAATTTAAAAATAATTTAAACATTATCGCGGAAACTTTAAATCAAAAGATAAGGGTCGGGTTGGGTTTTTTATCTACAAATTCATAATAAACAAACTACAGCAGTTTTCCTTAACATTGGATTCTTGATTCAGTAAACAGCGAACACATTTTTTTTATGATGAATTATCGTAATTATTTCTTTGATAACATGTTTAAATAAAAATACAGGTAAACAAAACAATAAACAAATTGGTTTGTATTACAAATGGGCTAAATGAAGAAATAATAAGGCCACTCAACGAGTGTCACAGTATCTTAATCTAAGCAATATAATGCGAAATTAAATTACTTACACGACCATTCCATATGCACCCTCTCCGATATACGCCAAATTTGTGTACCGTGGACCAACTTCAAAAGCCTGTCCTCTCACTAATTCAATATTGGCACCGAAATCAGCGACTTCAGCAGCCATCTTCGCAAGACTGCCTTTTAAGTTTAGTGTAAAACCGCAACTACAGATGTCGCGATTTAAAAGTATTGCCAATACACCACATCAAACATATCAAAAACTATTTCATATGTTATAAAATATTTTTGTCAAAGATCTATTAACTATGTTTTGAATTAGCTTAGGTATGATATCAAATATACCTTAAAATACTATTTTAGGTTCGTACTGATCAGTAAAGGCATCATTGACATAACTACAACGGTTATTTTGTACGTATTGATTCGGAACCACACTGTTTCCCGCTCAAAGTTTTTGAATTTTATTATTTTCATACCTCCCAAACAGCTGCAACAAATAAAAATTCAAAATTGAATACTCGTAAATTTTTCATAGCATGTTACCATGTTATATTTATTTATTTATTAGTGTACTACCATTTATATTTATTTTTATATGGATGAATACTATGTGCGATTTAATTTTATTCTTCCTTTTAAGTAACCGAGTTGTTGTTTTAGAATTCTGATAAATTATTAAGAAGTTATAAAGAAGGTAAAAAAATATATATATATTTATGTATTTTTTCTTCTGTAATCAGTATGATACTGAGACAGTCTGTACTACACAACACACATATAACACAAATTAAACAAATTACAGAGTAATGTCTTTTCTTCAGGAATTCTTCTTCATGATATTTCAGTAAGAGAACATAGATATTTTATATTACTGTGATTAATATTTTACATATCAGTTATTTTATGAATGTATACATTACACATAATTCACTGTTATTACTTAGACCTTAACAGATTTTTTGAGACTTCAATTGTGATTAGGAATTTGACAGTTAGCCCATGTTATAACACGTTTATCATTTATTAATGGTGATTTAATATTGTTAATCCAGAAAACAGTTTAAATATTCAAACTGCATATTTGTATTCAAGAATGTTTTGGTTCAGAATTGTATTATCTAGTGATTAGTATATTTTATATCAGTAAAACTAAATATTTTTTGCCTGAAGAATATCAATGTTACAAATTGAAAAATTATATACTAAATTAACATAAAAATTTACTACAATTTAAAAATAAATTGACAATTTGTTTTTGCTAAAAACTTAAGAACGAATGGTTTCTACATACAATTAAACTCTTCAATAATATTTTATGTAATAATTCTGATTTCTTTATGAAGCTCACAAAGTTAAGTTTTTGTCTATGTGATATGGCAATATCCTCATTTCTGTAAAATTTAGAAACTAAGTAATTCATACAAAAAATAGCCCATGATAATTGACTAGCTAATAACATTTACACTCTGTTTAATATTTTAGGTTTTCTCTTTGTATTTTTCACCATTATAAAAACACCTTCAAAAAAGAACTATGGTTTTTTTAAAAAGAAAGGAATTGTCACTTAGCTTCACCACTATTTAAAGAACATTCTACGGCTTAAAGTTTGGTCGCTTAATTGAATTTTGACTACATAATTATAATTATTAGAGAAATGTAAGTGCAGTATATAATAATAATAATAATAATTCTTTATTTAATATTTTTACCTTATCAACCCATGTACACCCTTTCTAAAAACTATAATACATTTACAAATTGTAGACAGCTGATAGCAATTGGGTGTCAAATGGAACTCTAATTTGTAACGGCTGATGCCTCTTAAGCCTCATTGTTCTTTTGTATTTCTATACATGTCATTTATCTGCTGACATTGGCATTGTTTGTTTTTTGTCATACATTTTTTCAGAAATATTTAATCTGTCCTACAGTGAAGATCATTTTAAGACATCAGCTCTTAGTTATTTTTTCAATTTTTAAAATCTGGTGTTAGCACTCACATGACTTTCTCTTAACAATTAAAATAATGAAACATTATAACCTGTGTTTAATCATTTGTAAACAATGTAAAATTAAAAATAAATTAATTTTAATCATGAGTGAATGACGTAAAATGAAAATTAACCAGTTTGAATTAAAAATATAGAAAATCAGCAATTGCCTCTAAATCACGCTCTGTTGAGAAAAATGCTTAAAATAAAAGTTGTAGGTTTTTAATTTCTTGTAACTTTGATTATACAGACTTTTGTCGTTAAATGCATACTAAGGTCAATATTTAAAAAAATCTAATTTTTTACATATTTTGATGAAAAAAAAATCAGAAAATCACTTAATGACGCTAAACTAAGTGTTGTACAGAAAAATGTATGAAATAAAAGTTGTAGGTTTTTAAATTTTCTACAATTTTTTATATGGACTTTTGCCCTGAAATTTATACTATTAACGCTACAATAAAAACCCATTTTTTTCTTACGAGAGCAAGAATTTCAGCAGATATGGCGCTTACACTATCTTGTAGAGCATTAAAAATGTAATAAAAGAGGTGATTTTTTAAAAAAATCGTGGGGGCCATTTTTGAGAAAAATTATACGAATAAACTACTATTTCCAGTCGACTGATTTTGATGAACATGTTTGTGTCAGGTCCTCTAGTGGTACCAAACTTAAGTTCCAAGTTTCAACTTTGTATGGTGTTCCATTCTTGAGATATTTTGTTTACACACATAGACCAATCGTTAAAAAAATGTTTTTATGGTTCGGAGAGCCAGAAAACATATCCAGTGAAAACAGTGAAAACTCAATTTCAAAAAATGAACGTGAAAACAATACTTTCCTTCCCTATAGGCCCCTATAGGCCAAGAGAAAAAAATATCAGTTCAGTTTTACTATTGATTAATCACCTTACATATGTCTAAAAGATTGGAGGCAAACTTATACATGAATTAGACAATTTATTAGTCACTTATGTAAATTTATGAAAATGGAAGCAAACAAGTTGGCTGATATTGTTAACAATAGTATAAAAAGGAGTATTTTTAATGACAGGTCTCCCAAAATAGCTTTCTGCGAATTTTGAAAGAAAAGAAAAGAAATACAGTGTTGTAAATTAGGGTTTCTCTATACCTTGTAAAAAATTTGCATAATAAAACAAAATCCTGTCCTTGCCAGTTGTTAGAATTACATTTTTGACTAAAAGTAGTAGCATATTTGTTACCTTCTGGCAGTTGATCGCAATTCCCATTCTACATTACCACATTCCACATTTAATAAATAAAAAATTATTTCTTTTTAATTATCTTATGCATTTTTAATTTCTCTTGCCTATATGAATACATGGGAAGGAAAGTATTGTTTACATGTCAATTTTTTGAAATCAAGTTTTCACCGGAAATACACGTTTTCAGACTCCCTGAACCCAAAAAGCATGTTTTTAGCGATTGGTCTGTGTGTGTGTGTGTGTGTGTGTGTGCACGCGCGCACACGTATGGGAACAAAGTATCGCAACGAAACATCATACAAAGTTAAAACTTAAATCTTAATTTAGGTAGGTACCACTAGAGGATTGACACGGACATTTTCATCAAAATCGGTCAACCGGAAGTAGAAGTTTATTCGTGTAATTTTTCACTTTTTGCAATTTTCTCTAAAACTGCTCCGACAATTTTTTTAAAATCACCTCATTTACTACATTTGCTATGCTCTACAAGATAGGGTAGGCACCATGTCTGCTGAAATTCTTGGGGAGGGTGTGCTCACGTAGAAGAAAATAATTTTTTTAAGATTGTGGCCTTAATATGCATTGTAGGCCAAAAGTGTATTGTTATCAAAGTTGTAAAACATATAAAAACCTACAACTTTTATTTCAAACATTTCTTTGTGTGATACTTAGTTTAGCAGTAATTAGTGATTTTCTGTTTTTTTCTTTGAAAATCTGTAAATATTTGTGTTTTTTTGGCATAGTATCCATTTTATGAAAAAAGTGTACATAATCAAATTTATAGAAAATTAAAAGATCTACAACTTTTATTTTAAGAATTTTTCTCTTCGAAGCACAGTTTAGCGTCAAGAGTGATTTTCTGTATTATTAAGCCTAACAAAGGTTTGTTTTCATTTTGCATCATGCACTCATGATTAAAATAAGGTTATGTTTATTACGGTTCGTTTTTTTGTTTATTTCTAATATTTTATTGCTAATGTTAGGTCTTATTGTTTATTATTTGCATTGGCAAGAGAAAGTTGTGTAATTGTTTCACATCAGATTTGCCGGCTGCGTTGGCGTAGTTGGTAATGTGCTCGCTTCTCATCAGGCGGTCTTGGGTTCGAATCCCATTCATGCACAGCATATTTTCATACGTTACAAAAAAATAATTTCATCCTTCACCATCTGCATTAGCAGTAATTGCAGAAGTCAGATGTTAAACCAAAAAAAAATCACACCTGAGTTTTTAAATTAATACACTTTTACATTTTTTTTTCAGTGATTCAGTAAGTAATAAGAAGAAGAAAATTGTAAAATTTTGTTAAGCATGGAAAATGATCTTTTTCAACTTGTTTAATTACTTATTTTATGATCATACGCCATCATGTGTGGTATTAGGTTATGAAATAAATGATGATGTTCTTTGTGAAGAAATTACGCAATCAATTGATGCTTTATTTTATACATTGGTCTTGGTAGTAGTATTTATAATTATTGTGAGGTTGATTAAAACTGTGATAATGTTTGGTACTGTAGCTCTTCACACTGTCATGTTATTTACACTAGAAGATAAAAAAGTAGAACGCCTTAAATGTACACGATTATTGCGACAATTAAACGCTATTAATAAAAAATATCTTGGAGCATGGAATTCAAAATCTCAAGCAGAAGTAATTAATGTGTACAGCTTACACAAATTATACTGTAATAAATGTACTTCCAGAGAGACAAAAAGAGGCTCACTTGCTCACCTCATTGGTGATTTTTTAAAAGGACAAAAGACAAGAAATAAATTGGGTTTTAAAAATGGATTTAAAAGATCTGCTTGTAAAACAAATGAAATGGAAGAACTTAAAACTATCTTTTTAAATGAACAATTTAACAAAAGTAAAGATTTTTGTGGTATAAGAGACAATCATAAATTTAAGAAATTGAATGAATGGGTCATGAAACAAATAAGAGATAGCAATAGAAAGTTATTCCCAATAGATTCAAGAGATCAAAATTACTATTCTAGAAACCATTCTGATGATTTGGATTTTTATGGGAATTATCAACTACCAACATCAGAGAGTGAATCAATATATGACAGTAGAACAAAAATGAGTAGTTCTGGAGACATGGATATAAATTTAGCAATTGATGAAATACAAATGAAAGTGAGTAAAGAAAACAATAGAGATGAAAAAATTTTTATTAATAATGTACGAAGGCAAAAAAAAATATTTGGAAAATGTTTAGTGGATATAAGTTCACCAAAGTCATACCCAATATGGTTATTAGAAAATAAACAAATAAGAGTATTAAACAAGAGAAAAAACTGTTTTAGACTGGGAGAACCAAAAATTTTTGTAAGAGGAAATAAAAATATAGATAATCAAATAAAGAATAAATTTCAGTTAAAATACAATGCAGAAACGATGAAACGTAAACGTGTGAAACCCAGAAGAAATACGATGACGTATATTATTGAACGTGATAATGTAAATCAGCCAGATAAAAGCAATACAGATGATATAACTGAGGAAAATAAACAATTTAGTGAACCAAACAATTTAGATTCTTTTAAATCAACATTTCAACAGGATCAAAGAAACGAAACAAACACAAGCGATACATCTGCCATGTCTGGTGATCAATGTAATGAATCAGATGTGAAAGAACACCGCGATTATCAAATTTATAACGTCCAATTAGATAAAAATTATCCTTTTTGTAAGCATAACAGTCTTGATTCAATTCAATTAACTATCGACGATGATATTTCAAATGAGAATATTGATGACTTTAATGGGTTTGGCATAGAAAGTGATGATGATATTAAAGTCAAAACATTAAACAATGCTGTGAAAAATGAGATATTAAAAAATATTATTAACATACCAGAAGATACAATGTCAACATTGAAATTTCGGTACAATATGCTAAAAAATAAGCAATTTTGTAACAATTTCTCTAAGAGATTAGATGTCATTTTTGAAAATTCTCCTTGGAATGAATAAATTACTTGTTTTAACATCTAAATGTTTCTGAGATTTATGTTGCTATTAACAGAGTTACTTTAAGGGAAGAAGAAGAATATGAGATTGAGAAAATATTATATTTGATGGTATAATAATTGATAAGATTTGTCAATTACACTTTTGTGTAGTCTTATTGTAATCTCCTTGTAATATTCTGAAATTAAATTGAACATAACCTAAAGGTAAAATAATTGCAAACTAATGTAGTTTCAGTAAAGCAAGGAATAAATTATGTGTACAAGTTACATAATGTAACAAATTAAAATAATATAATACTTTTTATTAATGATAGAAACTAAAAACAAAAGCAGTATTATATTACATTACTGCTATATTATATTAATATGTAGTAGGCTATATTTGGGGTTCTGCATTTTATATCTTTTGAATTTTATTAATGTTTTGAATACTGTTTTCAGTTTTTAAATTTTAATATTTTATATTATTTTAATTTAATGTATTAAAATACATTGTAATTTTATTTTATTAATTTTATTACAGTTATTTATTTACACTTATTGTAATTTAAAGACTTTTATTAGCTCTACAAGCCAAATTCTAATTTTGTCATAATTTACAATTTTAAATTTTAAAATGAATAATATATTTTTTGTTATGATTTGATAAATATTTACAAATAAAACTGCTGTTACTAATTTTGAAATGATTTGTTTTTTAAAGATAAAGGCATACTTACTTTTATTTTTTTATTGGTGGTAATTTTAAAAATTATCATGTACCATTTTGTTTTGTCCATCCGAATGTCACAACCAGATGTCAGAAACAACAAGAGATAGCAACAAACGTTTTTTGGATTCTTAAAATACACAAAGGGTTAGTGGGCGTAAACTGGGTTTGAAGTTGCAGTTTTGACTGGAAGTGGCCCAAAATCGGAAGTAAAGAAATCAAAGTCAGAATTCTGAAACAAAAATAGTTCCAGGTCACCTTTACCCTTCGTAGAGGCAGCTGTCCACCGGTAACCCTGGGTGGGGTCAACATACCGACTGAAAACAAAGTGAAGTACTTGGGATTATGGTTAGACAGGCGGCTCACGTGGAATGAACATCTGAAAAGCAAACGCTTATTGCTAAACAATCACCTCAGATATTTGTTCCACCTAGTTAAACCGCGTTCTTGTCTACCACTAAAACAAAAAATTACCATTTACAAGACTTTCATGAAACCTCTCTGGCTGTACGGAATCCAGATTTTTGGTGCTGCTGCTCGGACCAATTTAAACAAAATACAAGTTTTTCAATCTAAATATTTAAGGCTTACCACTGGAGCACCTTGGTTCGTGAGAAACGACAGCCTTCATTCTGACCTTCGTATTCCCTACGTAAAAGACGTTGCACGACAACTTTATCAACGTTTCTTTGATAAATTACAAAATCATCCAAACGACCTCGCTCGACAAATGGCCATTCAAAATTTTCCAAATTTTCGACGTCTTCGCTGTCTTTGGTGTAGGGATCTTCTTCGATAACATCCTATCATTATCTTCATCATCAACATCACATCTTCTTAATCTTTTCACCGTTGGGCTTTCATTTTAATTTCCATCATAGCATGATTACGTCATCCTGGAGGATACACTGCTGGGTGTGACCCCTCCTTCCACGCCTAATAATAACTTTCATCAAATCTAGTGGTTGTGCTTTAATGTATAGTATAGTGTTCTAGATTTATAAAATTAAAGACAAAAAAAATAGTGTCATTTGTTTCTTAAACCCATCGGGTTGGTCTAGAGGTAAAGTCGTCGCCAAAATCAGCTATTTAGCAGCTGATTTTCGGAGACGAATGTTCCTGGTTCAAATCCTAGTAAAGTTAGTTACTTTTATACGGATTTGAATACTAGACAGTGGTTACTGGTGTACTTTGATGGTTGGGGTTCAATTAACCATAATCTTCAGGAAAGGTCGGCCTGGGTCTGTACAAGACTACATCTCATTTACACGTCATATACATCATCCTCATCTCATTGGGTCATGGGGTTGCTTATTGTTGTTCTGAATTGAACAGATTGCAATGTACACATATTAGAAATAAAACAAATTTGTTTCTTCTTAAAGAGTAGATGCAGAAATCGTTGGGTTTGACGTTCCGGTATCGTAGGGAAGTGGCCCAAAACTGGAAGTCAAGAAATCAAAGTTGTAATTTGGAAACAAAAAAATCTGGTGTGAAACACTCACACAACTTTCTCTTGCCAGTGCAAATAATTAACAATAAACCTAACATTAGTAATAAAACATTAGAAATAAACAAAAAACTAACCTCGATAAACATAACCTAATTTTAATCATATATGAAAGACGCAAAATGAAAATCGATCTCATTGCCTTATAAGGCAATGAGATGACAGGTCTCCCAAAATAGCTTTCTGTGAATTTTTAAAGAAAAGAAAAAAATACAGTGTTGTAAATTAGGGTTTCTCTATACCTTGTAAAAAGTTTGCATAATAAAACAAAATCCTGTCCTTGCCAGTTGTTAGAATTACATTTTTGATTAAAAGTAGTAGCATATTTGTTACTTTCTGGCAGTTGATCGCAGTTCCCATTCTACATTACCAAATTCCACATTTAATAAATAAAAAATTATTTCTATTTAATTATCTTATGCATTTTTAATTTCTCTTGCCTATATGAATACATGGGAAGGAAAGTATTGTTTACATGTCGATTTTTTGAAATCAAGTTTGAATTTAAATTAAATACTTATAATTTAAATTTAACTTAAGTTAAATTTGAATACTATATCAAATACATATGAATACTTGAAAATTGAATAAATAATTACTGATATTCTTAGTCTCAATATGGAAGTAGTACAGATTTTGTTCTAGCTATTTGCCTTGATATACTTATCAAGGGGAAATCAACTCTTGGTATTCTTGTAAAGCTAAAAAATAGTTTGAGTGGATGTTAAAAAATTTGTAAGACGATGCGGTTAGTTTAGCAGCAATTTCCCATTTCTCTAAAATTAAATAAATGTTTTGAATTGTTTACGTAGAAGTGAGTGTTGAAATAAATTATTTCATAATATCTATTTTACAAATCCTATTAAAGGTAATTACTTTTATACGGATTTGAATACTAGACAGTGGTTACCGGTGTTCTTTGATGGTTCGGGTTTAATTAACTATACTCTCTCAGGAATTACTTATAAATTAAATACATATAATTTACTGGGTCCTACAAGACTGGGCCTGGGTCTGTACAAGACTACACCTCATTTACACGTCATACACATCATCCTCATTTCATTGAGTCATGGGGTTGCTTATTGTTCTGAATTGAACAGTACACGCATTAGGGTAAAAAAATTTCTATTTTAAATTTAAATTACTATTTGGAAAGTATATCATATTTAAATCTATTAAAAAAGTGATTGAAATAGTATCAGTAGAATATTCTTAAGGGGGGGACATACCCTGAAACATTGTAAAAAAATTTTATTTGCTTTTTTGATTCTCTGATATTTTCTGAATTTACCAATATATTTACTTTTTAGAAAAAGGTATTTTAAAATAATATAAAAAAAATTTTCGTATCATGTTTCACGCAGTTTTTCATGTAAAAACATCAAATTTCAAGTTAAAATAACTTGAAAACGGATAGTCGGAAATTGATGATTTTTTCAGATTTGAACTACGTTTCATTCTCTATTAGTTCAACTACACACCGATAAAGTGAATTACAAGTAGTGTGTTGTTTCACGTTTAGTAGTTCCATGCGACTAACGTTCTAACGGGAGTTTAGATTATGTTGAATGTGTTTTTATTTTGAAAAAAAAACTATTTCGGGATAAAAATGTACTAGAAAAATAACGTGTAAATGTATATATTAGGTTTCATAAGTAGATAGTAGTGTAAATATTTTAGAATAATGTAGGTACTGAAAGTCATGTAGTTTACGATTGTGTATTTTTACTATGTAAGTAAGAACAAATACATAAATACTAAAAATTATTTTGTTTTTGCGTTTCCTGCAACGTTTTTTTCACGTGTTTCAAAATCTTTGTTAAATCATATTTTAGGTTCTACACCACCTAGAGAGATAATTCTTTTTTAAATTATGGGATTTTTATGCTCTATGCAATGTGGTATGGAAAATACAAAATATTCATTCCTACAATTTTTAAAACTGTTTTAAAGTTATAAAAGGGTGGATTTACCGCATTTTTTACAAATAATTGTCTAAAAATTTAACTAGGTAAAATAATTGAAAATGAATACCATAATTCATAGACAATAAATTTCCCATTAATTTGAGCCTACTTGCATGCAAATACAGTAAATGATACTCAAGAAATTACTTAACAAAAAAATAGCGTTTTTCATCCCCAACCCTAATTATAAGGGTTGTTGAGAAAATATTCAACTCATTTTATGAACAGAGATAAGTAATGACTTGAAGAACAAATTTGCGAATGCACAATCATGTAACATTAAAGGGGGAAATTTTTTCAAGGGTATATCCCCCCTTAAGAAATTAAAGGCGGGTTACTGTGATTACGTATCAAATTTTTTTACGTATCAATTTTGCTTGTTTATCAAATGACGGTAAAATCACAAAAACTTAGTAAAAAAATCACGCCAAACCACCGTTATTTGGGTTCCGTTAATTGCAAAAGAATTGAATGTAAACAAACAAAATATTTATTCGCACATCTTTGTTTTTATAAACTAACTTTTTATTACGGTTTTCGAATTCATTGAACTGTTAGTTTACACGTTTGCTCATTCCATTGTTTAATATTGAACAGTGAATGCAAACAATTTGACCAGCTGTCACTTCAATCGATTCGATATTGATTGAATCAAATGATTCAAATCAATTCAACAAATGATTGAACCATTCATTCATTCTCATAAGTTCCATTATACGGTAGTTCATCAATCAAAATCGAATTATGAAATCCCGCCTTAATGTGGTTAGCATTCGTGCCACTTTTTGCGGTAAAATACCTGCTGTTCTTGAATTTCCCGCTTTACCTATAAAAAAAACTGACAAAATCAGCTGTTTCTATTTGTAAAACATTACTCACTGATGTCTTTGTAGATTTTTATGATAGCGTAACAATTTCTTGTAGAAAACTGGAAAGGAAACATATGGATTTTATAAATGAAAGCATTAAAGGGGAATCCGGATAGTAACAGCAAATAAAATATTGAAACCAGGTAATTATCGCTTTTGTTATCCTGTAGGTTTATTAAGACACTGTACTTGGGAACTGATTTCAAAAGAATCGTAATTGTGCATTAATTAGTTAATTAACTGATTTTATATGAAATTTATAATTATTTAATCTTATCTGTTTTTGTAAATTTACACAGTTTAGAATAAAGGGTTCAAATGTTAATTTGTCTTGTATAGAAGTATTAACTGTTCATTTTTGAGGTTATGTTGAATTGTTTTGCTACTTGAAAATTATGTTTCTTTTGTTATTTGGCCATGGTATTTTCTCTGTAGTTAAATTTAATACTAATGTGCAAAAAATACAGAAATGGATCTTGATGATGGATAAGGAATGTTATTTATATTTATGTTAGAAGTGTGATTACTGTTTGTTAATCTCACTCAAAGAATAAATAGAAATAACTTGCCTTGAATTATCATTTAATGAATAGAAGCAATGCCTAGTTACCATTTTTATTGATTATAAACATATTGTTATTACCCCTTGTTTGTAAAAATAATATGTTGTTTAGGCCATCAGCCGAAAGGCTGGTTTGAACCTGTAGAGGTTTTACTAAGTAAAACGAGGAGTGAGGTGGTTTACAATTGCCTTGCTCACTGAGTGGAAAAATATGCTTATCAGCATGCCAGGCCCTCTGAAAAGCACATACTTTCCACTCTGCAAATGACACTTTCACTTCTTTCACCACAGGGTCTGGCTGTATAATGAAATTCATTACTTTCAGAGGAGATAACTCTGATTAGTGTCTTTTACGAAAAAAAAAAATATAAAACTTAATTTACATAAAGAAAAGAAAAACTGTGGGTCTTTTGTAAGAAAAGTTATTCATGTTAACGGACTGTAAAATGATAATGCATCTAAACAAACAAGATGTGTACCGGGTGATTCATTTAAAAGTAGCCCGCTGCATTCAACAGCGGTCTTCGGCACTCAATTAGATTCAAATAGTAAATGAATAAACAGAATTACTTAATACATAATTTTACATATTTATTTAAAATTTATATACAAATTTCAATTTCACCTTTACTGTAGATGCTGAAAGTGGCATCCTTGAACGCTTACACATTTTTGCGCTCGTTCAATGTTATTAATGCACACACGACGCAATACAGAAACATCTATAGCTTGAATGGCTACCACGATGTTATTCTTTAGCTCATGTATACTGCGGGGGTTTGTTTGGTAAACAGTTCCTTTTAAATAACCCCATAGAAAAAAATCGCATATACTCAAATCGGGTGATTGAGGAGGCCATAAATTTTTACTAACAACTCGCATGGGAAAAGCCTGATTGATATGAGATAGGGACTGGTGAGACGTGTGACATGTTGCACCATCTTGCTGGAAAAGATTGTACTCGCGTTCATCGTCGGTTAACTGTTCATGAAATTCATTAAAAATTCTGATGTACACATCGCTATTTACAGTTTCATGAAAATCTGGTGTGAAACACTCACACAACTTTCTCTTGCCAGTGAAAATTAGGAACAATAAAACATTACAGATATTTATTTTTTAATTAGTAATAAAACATTACAAATAAACAAAAAACATAACCTTATTTTAATCATGAGTGAAAGACGCAAAATTAAAATCGATCTCAGTTTGGCTTAAAATACGGAAAATTACTCTTTCACGCTGAACTAGGCTCTGTAGAGAAAAATGCTTTAAATAAAAGATGTAGATCTTTTAATTTTCTATAAATTTGGTTTTATACACTTTTGTCGTAAAATGAGTACTAAGGCCGAAATGTTAAAAAAAATCGATTTTTCACGCGTTTTCGTGAGAAAAAAATCAGAAAATCGCTAATTACTGCTAAACTTAACGTTATACAAAAAATGTTTGAAATAAAAGTTGTAGAATTTTAAATTCTCTACAACTATAAACTGTTGCGCTAAATTGCATATTACAGCCGTAATCTTAAAAAAACTAGGTTTTTACGTAAAAACAGCCTTACCCAGAATTTCAGCAAACATGACGCCTACTCTATCTTGTAGAGAATAAAAAATTGAGTAAACCATGCGATTTTAAAAAAAATCGTAGGACCAGTTTTTGAGAAAATCGGAAAGAAGTGAAAAATTATACGAATAAACTACTACTTCCGGTTGACCGATTTTGATGAAAATGTTCGTGTCAGGTTCGGTAGTGGTATGTAACTTAAGTTTCAAGTTTCAAGTTCGTACGATGTTCCGTTCTTGAGATATTCTGTTCACACGCACACACGCACGCACGCACACACGCACACACACACACACACACACACACACACACACACACACACACACACACAGACCAATCGCTAAAAACATGTTTTTTGGGTTCAGGGGGTCTGAAAACATATAGATCCGGTGAAAACTTGATTTCGAAAAATCGACATGAAAACAATACTTTCCTTCCTTTTATTCATATAGGCAAGAGAAAGTAAAAAAATATGGGCCCTACAATACGGCTATAAATTAAATTACTCGAGCGGCGGGCTACTTTTAAATGAATCACTTGGTACTTTCTATAGTGTAATGTAAGGATTTGCACTAGAATTGCTGTTACGGTGCTGACTTTTTGTACTTTTTGAATTTTTTGTTTTTTTGGATGTGACTCTTCTATTATTGTGATTATTTTGTAGAAAAACCAACATCCATAATATTTCTTTTCTAATTGGTGTTACTGCATTAGTTGTATTATATAAAAATAATGCATTTTAACTTTAAACTTTTTAGTTCTTAGCTAACAAAAACTGTTCTTATTTTACAGTTATAAGATTTTTGTAGTCAATTTCTTTTGCAGTATTGGTGTTGGAAATAGTAAGAGTAAGTTCATCTTGTGCTATCAGTTTTGCAAAACTAAAGTACAAGTAAAATATCACAAACTGGATTTAATGTGGACCAAGAGGGTGTCAAGTTTTTGAAATAAGAAGTTTTAAGTAAATGAAATAGGAGTCATTAACAATTCTTTATTTAATTAAATAAATGTGTTTATTAATAACTTAGACCGTACATATTCACGATTATTTAAAATTAATGACGTAATAAAAGTAATCGCATCTATTTTAGGGTAAAAAATTTGTGATTTTGTATTATTTTTCACTTTGGTTTCTATGCTTAGTTGCTTCATTATAAGGCCGATGTAGATATAGAATGTCCATTGGAGATGGCCCATGTTGTTCAAAGTATTGCACCATTCCCTCGATGGCTCTTAAACCTTCATTGTGGCTCATCTCATATTTTTCTCTGTTTTTCAGAGTTCTTCTCTTTATCTTTGTGTTCTTATATTCAGTATTCTTCTTTTCCGAAGTTGCTATGATTTCATCATCTGCCAAAGATACACTGGCTTCATCGGTTGTTTCTTCTTACCCTGGAATTCTCCTTTATTTTCCTAAAACTTGTTTCCTGAATGATAGAGTAGCTTTTCTCAAGAGCAAACAAGAGTTATTGGTTCTAGTTTATTCCAGGAATTTGCGGCCCATCCCAAAACGTCCCACAAATACGAGGGGGACCCAAAAATAACTGGACTGAGAGCGGGCTGCCATTCGTAGAAATGTAGTTGAGAGTTCTTTCGCTAGATGGGTTTAGTAGACGCCTTCAACAAACAACTGCCCAAAAGGCGTCAGTTTGCAGGTTAATGTTTTATCGTAGTGTGTTTCTTGTACTGTTGTCATGTTCCGCCTGCAACATCATTAAGCGTCAAGCCAATCTTTCACTGGCTGGACGCTGGCTTGAGAAGGTGAGTAACAAATTTAGCGGCAAGACGTGTAATTTGCAAATCCTCAGTCAAAATCCACTGGCATGAACTCCAACTCACGCCTGTCTCTTCAGAAATTTTTTCGATAATGAAATGACGATCCTCATTGATTTTTTAGCAGATTTTTCAAGTTTTCATCGTTTTGAGAAGTTGAAGGGCGCTTAAAACGAACATAGCCTTCGATACTCGTCTCACCACATTTAAAGCACCCAAACCAATCGAAAACTTTTGTACAATGCATAGCATCCTCTTTGAAAGGCTGTTGAAGCATTTGGTAATCTTCCGTTGCCGATTTTTCAAGTAGGAAACAAAATTTCAAACATACTTTGGTTTTTAATCTGCCTAAACGACGTTGTAGACGGAACACAACAACAGTAAGAGAAACACAACACTATGATCAAACGTTAATCTACAAACTGATGCCGTCTGTACAGTTGTTTATTGAAGGTCTCTACTAGCTCCATCTAGCAGGAGAATTCTGCTTTGTCAATGAATGGCAGCACACTCTCAATCCGGTTTTTTTTTGGGTCCCCCCTCATAAATTTATTTTGTAAGGCACATTTGCTCCACCCATCTTCCTTCACCAAGCTAATTCTGGCAAGGTCTCGTTTTTGAGATTATTCTGTATCTATTTCCAGCTATAATATTGTGGATTTCAGTTGAGTTTTAATTTTTTCCCAACTTTATCCATTGGGTGGAGTACAGAAGTATTAAAATTTCTAAAATGGTATTTCAAATCTTTATAGTGCAAACTGGAGTTTGAACATTAAATTTTATTGTAACAATATTTAATTTTTCCATTGATCGTTTATAACTTGCTATGTCATTCGTTTTTACCTTTTTATTGTGTGTTGTTGTTTAGGTCATCAGCCGAAAGGCTGGTTTGAACCTGTAGAGGTTTTACTAAGTAAAACAAGGAGTGAGTGCCTTCCTCACTGAGTGGAAAAGTACGCTTATCAGCATGCCGGGCCCTCTGAAAAGCACATATTTTCCGCTCTGCAAACGACACCTTCACTTCATTCACCACAGGGTCTGGCTGTATAATGAAATTCATTACTTTCAGAGGAGATAACTCTGATTAGTGTCTTTTGCACCTATACCTCTTCTGTTCTTAAATGATTCAGTCATTTAATTGGCTGACCATGTGATAAGAAACAGAACTATTTATTTTAGCCCTGCAACGAACAGATTGAGTGTAAATAATTTGACACTCCACCTGTCCGTCATGGGCAGACCTTTTTATTACGTAATCCTATTTCTTGCTGACATGTTTTGGTGGATCCAACATCATCTGAGTACATAGATTTAAAACATTTTAACTAAACGTATTAAAATTTTTTAGATGTTTTATCTTCAGTCATTCATATAAAACTAAAGTTTAGAAATGAGTTTAGGTTGTTTAAAAATAAGTTTGGTTTAAATTTGTTAAATTTTATGTACTCTGATGACTGTGGATCCACCGAAACATGCCAGTAAGATATAGGATTACATAATAAAAAGGTAAAAACAAGTGATAACAGTGGAAAATTAAATATTTTTTGAGTTGAATGTTATTTAATATGAGAAAACCAACCGGATCGGTCTAGTGGTAAAGTTCTTATTGTGAGTCAGCTGTTCAACAGTTGATTTTTGAAGACGAAGGTTCCTGGTTCGTATCTTAGTAAAGGTAGTTGCTTTTATACGGATTTTAATAATAGACAGTGGTTATCAGTGTACTTTGATGGGTGGGATTCAATTAACTACTCTCCTCAATAATAATCAAAAATTTCTGTAGAGTTTACAAACCCAGTGGGTTGGTCTATTTATAAAGTTGTCGCTGCGATTCAGCTAGCAGCTGATTTTCAGACAGAGGTTCGTTTATTCAAATCGTATTAAAGGTAAGTTACTTTTTTTACGAATTTGAGTACTAGACAATCGTTAACAGTGTATTTTGATGCTTGAGGTTTAATTAACCATACTTTTTCAGGAATGGTCGGCCTGAGTCTGTACAAAACTCAGACCTCATTACACATTATACTATCATCCTTATTTAATTGGGTCATGGGGTTGCTTATTGTTCTCAATTGAACAGATTGTTATGTACACACATTAGGGATTAAAAAGCAAAGAGTTTATGTAGAAATCTATTTTTAACACAAAAACTATTTTTCTAAATAGTTTTAATCCCAATAGTTGTAGTTTATAGTTATAGTAATATAGTTTTAGAGTACAAAGAGTCGCTTTCTAGGGACTCTTTGTACTCTAAAAAATTTTTATCAATCAAGTTTTTTTTAGATATTTTTAAACTAATACAGATTACCACAACTTTTTAAAGTTTGTTTTAATATGTTGACTTATTTTATGCTTGGGGTAGTAGGTTAATGTGCAGTCAATTTAATGTTATGATGAGCAAGATAGTAATCAATTGGGTTTTTTGTGTTATGATTGTATTTGCCAGTGTACAAGACACACCGGTGTATAAAGGGCATCCCTGTTTTAAAAAACAATTTTATTCTTTAATGTTAAATTTTATGTTTGATTTTTATTTTTATGGAAGAAATCGAATTCCTTAAATTATTTAACCCAGTCAATTCATTAAACCGGGAAAATTTGTCTTAATGTAAATACCCAGAATAAATTTAGATTAATACGTTCGGATCTGTAATTGTATGATTATTAGTGCCCTACTCTACTTCATATTATTATTTAAAATAATTTTCAAACTTTATTTTCATTTTAATCTGATCTAAAATTTAGTTAAAGTAAGACTATGAAAACTGATATTGGTAGTTTACTAATAATTTACTTATTGATAATAAATTTATTAATACTTTATCCTTACTTAATCCTGTCTTTTACGTCTTTGTTTAGAAATTAAAATAAATTTGTATTTGATTATTCATGAATCTCGAAACTAACTTGTATTATAAGTTTCAAATTACATAATGAAACATTATATTTAAATTATTTTGGTTCTTTATAATACGGTAATTAGCGTAAAATTATGCTATTAAAACGTTATGCAGTTTATGAATCACTGTTTTTATGAAATGTGATTATTTTCATAATACGTTGTTCTCTAAAGGATCTAGTTTCGTTTAGTATTACACTTATAAAACTTGGTAATTTTATCATTTTATATCGGTGCTTCATTATTGACCATGTTGAACTCTTCATTCGATAGTGAAAGAACTGAATGTCGCGGTTTTTTTAATTTAGTTTTTCGGTTTGTTCGTAATTGTCCTTCGATTATCGTTAATAATTATAATTTTAATTATAATAATGTTTGTGTAAGTAATTTACTATTATTATTTTTTATGTAAATTCTTGTGAATAATTTATTAGTAGAAAATAGTTACAGATATGCTTATGTTTTCTTAATTTTATGAAAATTCTCTTTCTTTCTTAGTTTTCATTCGTATAAAACAAAATAACTTCTTGAATAATTTACAGTACGAAAAATCCTTTTCATGAGACGATATGTCTCATGGCTGGTTGCAATTTTTACAAAGGTTTATTTTTGACTTATGGCAAAAACCATTAGTGATTTCTGTATCTACTCTGTAAGAGGAATTGAATGACACTATTTTTGTTTCCAAATTTTGACTTTCATTTCTTGATTTCCGATTATGGGCTACTTCCGGTCAAAACTGGAACTTCAAACTCAATGATTTCTGTATATATTCTTTGAGAGGAATCGATTATCATATTTTTGTTTCCAAATTCTGACTTTCATTTCTTTGTTTCTGGTTTTGGGCCATTTCCGGTTGAAACTGGAACTTCAAACCCAATCCAGGCCCATTAACTTTTTGTGTAGATTACGAATCCAAAAACCGTTTGTCGCTGTCTCTTGTAGTTTTTGACTTTGATTTTTTACTTCCAGTTTTGGGCCACTTCCGGTCGAAACTGGAACTTCAAACCCAATGATTTCTGTATCTATTCTTTAAGAGGATTCGAATGACCTGTTCTTATTTCTAAATTCCGACTTTCATTTCTTGGCTTCTGGTTTTCGGCCATTTCCAGTTGAAACCGGAAATTCAAACCCAATGCAGGCCCACTTACTTTTTGTGTAGATTACAATCTGAAAACCATTTGTTGCTATCTCTTGTAGTTTCTGATCTTGATTTCTGGTTTTTGGCCATTTCCAGTTGACACTGGAATTTCAAACCCAATCCGGGCCCATTAACTTTTCATGTAGATTACGAATCGGAAAACCTTTGTTGATATCTCTTGTAGTTTCTGACTTTGATTTATTGACTTCCGGTTTTGGGCCCCTTCAGGTCAAAACCGGAACTTTGAAACCAATCCAGGCCCATTAATTTTTTGTGTAGATTACAAATTCGGTAACCTTTGTTGCTATCTCTTGTAATTTCTGACTTTGATTTATTGACTTCCGGTTTTGGGCCACTTTGAGTCAAAACTGGAACTTATAACCCAATCCAGGCCCACTAATTTTTGTGTAGATTATGAATCTGAAAACCAATTGTTGCTATCTCGTGACATCTGGGTGTGACAGGTGGATGAACAGGCAACGGGAAATGATAAATTACAATTTTAAAAATTGACACCAATTTCGGATTAGAACTTGATTTTCATTTTCCTGGTACAACACAGTATAAGTACTGAACGATAGTGATACTAGTCTCTAATTTTTTTAGTACTGGTACAGAAATAATATCAATTGAGTGAAGAAAAATCTAGTGTGAAACACTCACACAACTTTCTCTTGCCAATGCAAATAATTTTAACAATAGTACTACTAACATTAGTAATAAAACATTAGAAATAAACAAAAAAACTAACCCCCAATAAACATAACCTAATTTTAATCATGAGTGAAAGACGCAAATGAAAATCGACCACAGTTTGGCGTAAATATACAGAAAATCAATCTTTCACCCTGAACTAGGCTCTGTAGAGAAAAATGCTTGAAAATAAAAGTTGTAGATCTTTTTTAATTTCCTATAAATTCGATTATATACACTTTTGTTGTAAAATGGCTGAAAACTTAAAAAACTTAAAAACTTAAAAAAAATCGATTTTTTACACGTTTTCGTGAGAAAAAAAAACAGAAAATCGCTAATTACTGCTAAATTTAGTGTTATACAATAAAATGTTTGAAATGAAAGTTGTAGGATTTTAAATGTTCTACAACTTATATTACATACATTTTTGCGGTAAAATGCATATTAAAGTCACAATCTTAAAAAACCAATTTTTTTACGAAATACCAACCTCCTTAAAAATTTAAGCAGACATGGCGCCTACCCTATCTTGTAGAGCATAAAACATTTAGTGAATGAGGCGATTTTTAAAAAAATCGTAGGAGCTGTTTTTGAGAAAATCGCAAAAAAGTGAAAAATTACATGAATAAAGTACTACTTCCTGTATCACGCTGAACTAGGCTCTGTAGAGGAAAATGCTTGAAAATAAAAGTTGTAGATCTTTTTTAATTTCCTATAATATTTTAAAGTATTTTTGCTAGTTTTTCAAAAACTGTTCCTACAATTTTTTTAAAAAATGCCTCATTTACTAAATTTTTTATGCTCTACAAGATAGGATAGGCGCCATGTCTGCTGAAATTCTTAAGGAGGTTGTTTTTTCGTAAAAAAAATTGGTTTTTTTAAGATTGTGACCTTAATATGCATTTTAGCGCAAAAATGTTTATACTAAAATTTGTAGAACATTTAAAATCCTACAACTTTTATTTCAAACATTTTTGTTTGTATAATGGTTAGTTTTGTGGTAATTAGCAATTTTCTGTTTTCTTCTCACAAAAACGTGTAAAAATCAATTTTTTTTAAAATTTTAGCTTACAAAAAATTTTCAGCTAAAATTTCATTTTACGACAAAAGTGTATATAATCAAATTTATAAGAATTAAAAGATTTACAACTTTTATTTAGAGCTTTTTTCTCTACAGAGCCTAGTTTAGCGTGAAAGAGTGATTTTATGTATTTTTAAACCAAACTGAGGTTGATTTTCATTTTGTGTCTTTCACTCATGATGAAAATTAGGTTGTGTTTATTGAGGTTAGTTTTTTGTTTATTTCTAATGTTTTATTACTAATGTTAGGTTTATTGTTAATTATTTGCATTGGCAAGAGAAAGTTGTGTGAGTGTTTCACACCAGATGTTTTTTTAATTAAATTTTTTAGTATTACTGTAATTACTGTAGTATTTATGTTTACAAGATAAATCCCTTCCTGCACATGTCATGATGAATAGAGGAGGTAAAAAAAAATCTACAAAAATTTGTGTAATTGGTCAATGAAATTTTTTTGATAAATATGACTCGTTAAATTTATTGTAATGAAATTATTAAAATAGTTGACCTGCTATGGTAGTCATACGATAGGTTATATTTTCAGGGTAGATTTTCTAATTGTTTTATTATACGATAACTTAAAATATTCATAACTTATAACTTTTATAAATTTACTAATTAAAAAAAATTCTATAAATTCTCGTAAATTACATTGTATAGTGCAATCATATATTTATTCATGTGTTTTTCTGTATATGCTTCATTGGAGACAGTACTGACTGGTCCAGAAAAATAATGTTGATATAAAGGTTGTCTGTAAGAGATGTAAAGTTTTATCTGGTGTGAAACACTCACATGACTCTCTTGAATGCAATTAATAAAAAATATAAACTATGTTTAATTATTAGTAAATAATGTAAAATGAACAGCAAAATGTAATTTTAATCATGAGTGAATGATGCAAAATGAAAATCAACCTCTGTTTTCTTAGGTTTAATTTTCATTGGCCATTTCCATCTTGTTTAATTCCATCTTTCTGCAAATGTTTTTATTTCTATTAAATAATTTTTCGCCATTCCTATTTATGATTCTATTTAAGTTTTACTTTGGCAATTTTCAGTCAGTATGCTTTCCAAATTCCTATTGTGCTTTACATGTTCAATTTCTCCTTTCATGTAGATGTTCATTTATCTACTTTCTCCTCCTTTCATTACCTTGATTTTTTAACACTTGCATATTCTGTCATCAAGTTTTCTAATTTTGTAACATACGTTGAGTATCTTGTGGTTTATCTCAACACTTTATCATTTATAAATCCCCCATTCCTAATTTTTCCTTTTCCCTTTTGAAGTCATTTTTTAAATGTTTCTTCAATATAGGCTACATTTAAACAGAGTTGGGGAAAGGCATATATTCAGTCTCACTCCCTTTATAAGATACACTCGGTTCGCAAACCTTTTATTTTTGTAGCTTCAATCTGCTTCAAAAAACAGCCATGAGGCTTAGCAAGCTGGTATTAAAGTGTAAACTGTTTTCAAAAATACAAGCAAGCCGGACTGGATAAAAGGATTAAAATTGAAAACGTCAAGCTCAAAGAAATGGATTGCGGAATGATAAAGGAAAAATTGAAAATATTAGATGTTTTGACTCTGAATTCGACAGGCTGATGTAATGAGGGAAAGAGGATTGATGCTTTTGGGACCGACATAGATAAGGTCGAGGAACTACGACCTTCAAATGTAAGTTTATGATCTTCCACCAGCCATCTACCATAGCAGTCTACCAGACTAAAAAGTGCGATGTTCTTGAAAATTTCTGGAAACTCATTTCTAAAGAATGTTTCTCCAAATTTCTCAAATTCTCTCTTCAAATGTTATCACTGTTTGACAGTACATATGTGTGTGAAAGTGCTTTTTCTGCTTTCAAACAAAATAAATAAAAAACAAGAATGCATTGAAAAAACTTTACTAGAATTGAGCCTAAGACTTCGCGTTACTGAACTTAAAGTGGACATTGGTAAACTTGTATCAGAATAGCAGTACCAATCATCACATTGATTTCTCAACTGTAAAATAAAGTGATATATTAAACAAGTGAGTTATATGCAATTTATTTTCTCTCTTTAATGTCTCTGGCTCTCATTTTTCTAAATTAAAATTTAATTGGCCCTCGGGTAACTAATGGTTGAACCACATTGTTCTAGAGCTACCTCAATATGGTGACCTATCCTCCACGACTAGCAGTTTATAAGTTTGTGAAGCATGTATACTAGGGACGCATTTATCGGGAATGCGTTTATCCGAAAGTCCAGGTTATCCGAAACGTGTAAAATATTTTAATTTTTTGTTTTTGATTCAAATTTACATAATAAATACCGTCATAGAATAAAAATCATATCATAAGAGTGCTGTGTAAATTTTTGCAACTACAGACTGTACTGTACTGTAAAATAAACGTACCTCAAATACTGTATAAGTTTAGTGTACAGTATACCGAAAGATGTGTGTGTGTATAGAAGGCTACAGTATTGTTAAGTTATTGTTAATGTGGATCTTAAAGCCGTAGATCTTCAAGAATGAACCAGAAGCGTGTAACAGACTATTTCAAAAAAGAATAGGCCTAGGCCGAGGCTGTTTTGCACATTGTTGTATAATTTTAAAAGAAAAGACTTCTTCAGTACGTCTTACTGTACTGTATTCTTTAGGTTGGTAATTTTTACTGTAAATACCGTTCCTTTATTTTTTATTTAAATTAAATTTCTGTTCTTTGATAAATAAATTTTATATTTTAATGTAGTGTATAGTATAATTTAGTTTTTTTAAATTTAAAATACATTCACCTAAAAAGAAATAAATATTGACAGTAAAAGTAAAGTACAGTACGGTATACTTACCTAGTACAGAAAGTAATACACAGGTTTTTTTTTATCCGAGGCAGCGAGAAAAACTCATGTTCACTCCCTCACGATGGGGGAAGTAGTGTGTAGTGTTGGACTCAATTGAGGTGTCCTCGTCCAGCCCCAAGGAGGCCGCAATCGCCTTACCAACCGAAAACCCGCCGCCTGGCCACTTGTTCCGACATCAGCAAATAACCCTCCACCTCCCTCAGAACTGTTTATATAATACTGCAAAGAAAATGTCGGGTTAAAAAAAAGTTTACATTCTGTCAGTGGGGTGTGGAAGGGAACCGTAGCCTAATTCCCCTCTCGCTGTCACCGACTTACACTCACTCTCTCACTTCATTCATCTCTTTGATCACCAGCTCAGGAAATTAGTGTACCTACCTTACCTACTGAGATCGAGACAGGATTGATTCAATGTGGGAGAGGGCGATCCTGCTGATCTCCATATGTCCCCTGCCTCCGCAGTCTCCTGACCACCCTCTTTGCAAACTGAGCGACCAACTTCCAGCCCTCCTCATCCCGCAGCATCGCTGCCCCTACTCTCCCTGGAATCCACTGTGCATCACCTATCTTCTCAGATGTCTCCATTCTGTCGAGGCCAAAATAGGGACATCTTTCAAAAATATGCGCAATGGACTCCTCCTCTTCACAGTCGCACAGTTGACATTTCGGTACTTCATAAAGTTTGAATCTCATCAAATATGCCCCAAAGCAACCATACCCTGTTAGCAACTGCATCACCTCGTGGTAGGTATCACCAAATGTCCTCCTTATCCACACCTTGACTTTTGGAATGAACCTCCTTGTCCACTCCTCGACCCTAGCTTCGCTCCATCTCCTCTGCCACCTGCTGAGTAATCTACTCTAACATTCCTCTCTATTAGCACCAGCATGCTGCTCTTCCCTCCCACATGCCACTAGATCCCATGGAGGCATCCCCGAAATTACCAGGGCTGCCTCCATAGATATAGCTCTATAAGCACTACATATTTTCAGAGCCAGTTTCCGCTACATCCTTAGAAGCCTACCGCTGTAACTTTTAAATCTTAGGGCTCTGCTCCACACAGGTACACCATACAATACCACTGATGTTGCCACTGCCGCCAACATCAATCTCTAATACGCAGGTTGCAAGTTATTAAATAAAGTTCTGGCTTATCCGAAAATTTGTTTATCAGAAAAGGACTTAATCCCATCAGCTTCGGTTATACGCGTCCCTAAGAAAGTCCCTAAGTACAAAGAAAACCAGTCTCTTACTTGAACGCTATGATAGTTGGTAGTCCGTGACCCGTAAAGAAACGGTTGTTTGCACTATTAATAGAAAATATTGTCACAAAAAGCTATGACGCTTTTAATTAAAACATAATTATTGTTTAAGAAATCTAAAGTATATACATTTTTGGTCCATACTGTATAATTAAATAGTGTATCTTTATGACCTTGTTAAACTTTTATATGTGTATATACACTACATTATATTCTTGCGTTTATCAATAATGACTCTAAATTAAACCTTTGATCTCAAGTTTTATTTAACGACGAATCTCCTTCGTTGATTCCTCTTGTTTATAATGCATTATTTATGTATGTATATAATCTATCTATCTGTTTCACTATATTATATAAATTAATTATAATAATTACTATTATTGTTATTAGCTGTAGTGTTACATTACATATTTAGTTAAGACAAACTTTTTCATTGTTTAGTTTAACAGATCTATTCGCCCCGTCAATTCCGTGTTGTAACGAATTATTATCCGGTTTTATATGGGTGCGGTACTTTGACATTATAAATTTTTTCGCAATTTAATTTTTTTTATATATAATTGTTTTGTTATCTATCATTGTGTGATTATATCTATGATAATTTTCTCATCACTTTTATGAATGATGTATCTGTTTTCATTAAAGTTTTTGATATTCTGATATAATTATTTCATAATATGATGTGTTTATTTGTGTAAAATTTGTTTGTTATTTTGTGATTTAATCATGTTGTGTGAATTTAAGTGATGTTATATGTTATTAGATTCTGAATGTTTTTTGTATTTTTAAATTTATGTGAAAATGATGTTTAGTAATAGGTTATGTTTGTTCTTTAATTAAGTGTTTTGTTTCTTTATGAATTATTTGAGGTTTTTATAAGAATGTTAGTTTATGAGGTTTTGAGGTTTATAAGGATTTAAGGTATGTAAGGATGTTTGGTGTACCTTGTGTCATTTGTTTTTTTATATTTTAATTCGTGATTTTTTTATCCTTAGTGTGTGTGTGTGTGTGTGTGCGCGCGCGTGTGTGTTACAATCTGTTCAACTTAAGAACAGTACACAACCTCATGACCCAATAAGATGAGAATGATATGTACAATGTGTTAGTGAAGTGTAGTCTTGTACAGACTCAGGTTGACCATTCCTGAGAGTGTATGGTTAATTGAACCCTAACCATCAAAGTACACTGGTAACCACTATCTATATTCAAATCCGTGTAAAATAAACTACCTGTAATAAGATTTGATCCAAGAACCTTCATCTCCAAAAATCAGCTGTTCAACTACTGATTTACAGTGTCAACTGTACCACTTGACTAACCTGGTGGGTTTAATTGATGATGAGGCATCGTTTTATATTTTTCCATCCCAAGGGTTCCTGGTTTGCTTTTCAGTCAGGCCTGATGTTTTTTTATCACTCGTTTTCGTCTATCAACCTTCACCATCTGCACTAACTTTAACAAGCCAAACAGTGGAATGTAAAATAAAAAAAAAGTTTTATTTAATTATAATACATTCTAGAATTCTGAACTTATTAAATAACATTTGTTGTGATAGTAAATAAAAAAAAATTAATTAGTAAAAGTCATAGATTATAAATTTTTAAATTAAAAAGTGTGTGTAGTTCGTAACGTGCTCGCCTCTCATCATGCGGTGTTGGGTTCGAATCCCAATCAGGCACAGCATATTTTTATACATTACAAAAAATAATTTCATCCTTCACAGTTACAACCCAACGTCGTCGCTAATGACCACTGTTGTTGATGCGATGTTAAAGAAAGAAAAAAAGGTGTGTTTTGTTTTATTCCATTATTCAGAATTTTTTATTTTGAATTGCCACTCAATTTCATCTCTGCATTATGCTAGGATTTAATAATAATCATTTTATTCAGCTAAAATATTACAAATCACAGGTACAATAAATAAACATAAGCAAATCAAAATAAAAAAATACGTGTTCTGTTAAAAAGTATCCGACCTTTGGCCGATGAAAAATACTGGCATACCATGAGCATTGAAAACCTAATCATCCTCAAAGTAGTCTCCTTAAGACTCCACATACTTCTTCCAGCGGTGCCACCATTGTTGAAAGTATTCCAAGAAGGCCTCTTTCGGAATGGCTTGGCTGTCATTGATGCTATAATGTCGTCTCTTGTCTGAAATAATGTTCCTTTCAATGGCCTCTTGAGTTTGGGGAACAGCCAGAAGTTGCAGGAGGCCATATCAGGAGAGTAAGGAGCCTGTTGAACCACAGGAGTCTGGTTTTTTGCCAAAAAAAGTCTGAATCAAGTGCCAGGAATGTGATGGAGGCACCAATTTCCTGTTGGCATAACTCTGTTCTCTTGCATCACGTAAGCGACAGAGGAGATCCCTGTAGTTCTCTTTGGTGATTGTTTGACTCCGTGGTGTGTACTCGTGGTATACCACACCGCGGGAGTCAAAGAAAGCAGTCAGCATCACTTTGATGTTGGTGCACACTTGGTGGGCCTTCTATGGTTTTGGTGACGTGGAATGCCTCCACTGTGACCACTGGGATGTGGTTTCTAAGTCATAACCGTACACCCTAGACTCGTCACCAGTGATTATGGTGTTTATGAAGTCGGGGTCACTGTTTGTGGAGTTTGTGGCTGCTGTAATGCTTCTCCAGTCGTTCTGTCATTGTCCTTGCAAAAAAATTGATGGGAGTACTACACACTGCTTCACTCAACCGCTGCTTGCCAGTGACTGATGCTATCGAAAGGCGGGAAAAAATTTACGCATGTGCGTGAAGGTTCAAGGTCGGCTTATGCCAGCGCACTTGATTCACATCCATAAGGTTTATTGCAAAAAAAAGGTCGGATACTTTTCAAACAGACTTCATATGTATTTTCATACATATCACATAAATATTAGTACATGGCTGAACAAAACTATTGACCTCTTACAGCAGTATTTTTAATAATAAATTCCATAAAAAACCAACACCATTTTCTTTTTCCTTTTTAAAACAAAGTAATAAAAATGTGAAATTAAAATGTGAACTACAGGATCGATATAAAGAATTAATATACAATTTATTTATAATGATTTAAGAAGACTGACTGAAAGAAAAGACTGAACAGACAATTAATGGCTACATGAACAAATTAGTCACACAATCACATGAAACATCTGTTCAAAATCATTCTCCTTACATTGCAAAATATTTAGTTTTAATTCATTTTTTAATTTTAACACTGATGTTATCTTAAATAACTTAGGAGGCCGAAGATTAAAAATCTACCCACAAGAAATAGAAATGACTTCTGAAAATGAGTAGTATTAGGCCTAGGATTCCTGGTGTTTCAAGTATCGTAATTCCTGTCACTACAATCTATAACTACTATATTTTTGGTGTGATTGCTGGTGAATTTGTACAGCGATACCCAATAGAGTTTGTTTATGCATGTTTCTCTATAATTACCGTAAATCGCGTACCCAACGATTTTACTTAACAATTCAAAGGAGCTTTTTACCAACTGATTAACTGGGCTGACAGGAGGTGTGTTTAAAATTCATTGTCATTTTATGTTTATGCAATGCTGTGAAGCAACTGTCTTTTCTGCCAATTTGTAGGAAATTACTTTTCATGCTTTCTTATCTTTCTGTTTACTTTAAGACCATGAAAATAATTTTACTTTTTGATGGTTTCTTCTTTTATTTCTTTACCAATAATCTTCATGCTTTGGTTGTGTGATCTTTTAAGTTCATTACTTCTTTTAGCTCTTGGGTGTTAAATTTTATTATTACAAACAATATGAACTCCTTAAGTTTCCTAATACAGCTCTTTTTTACACTGTGTGTAACAACTGCATCTGTGCGTAATTTTTTTTAAATACAATATTTGACAGTTTTGTCTGTCAGTAAAAATATTAAAAATTTTCTTGGAGTCTTTCAGGGCTCATTTACTAAGTCCCCATAGAATGTATTGTATTTTTCATATTTGTGTTCGATATCTTCTCAAAGTTCTTATAAAGTTCTCCTGTACTCCTATTTTTTATTTATTTTTATTTTTTGGTTTATTTTAAGTTGCATCAACATCTTGGTTATTAGCAACTACATTGGAACAGTGGGTTTGAACTTATAATAATTTTCCAGACCCTGGCCGGGAATTGAACCTGGGACCTTCGCTTTGCAGCAAAGCACGCTAACCACTGGGCTATGAAGGTGGTCGCGGCTTTAATTCTCAATGTTATATTATCAAGAATAAACATTTTGTGTTTATTAAGTGGACATCCATTTCTTCAATGTTTATTTATATTTTTCATTTTCATATTAGTCTTTTCCAGGTTTTACAGATTAAAATTTCCAGACCCTAGCTGGGAATCGAACCAGAAATAATTTACAAATTATTTAACAACTCATCTGTGATGTTCTGTAATCCATTACAATTGCGAATAACTAATCTTTCTTAAAATTGTTCTTAAAAATTAATAAAATCTCATGGCTGGTTTTTAAAAAAGCTTACTTTTGACTTATGGCAAAAAGCATTAATAATTTTTGTATTCACTCCTTTAGAGGAATCGAAATACAGTACTTCTGTTTTCAAATTCCGACGTTTATTTCTTGACTTCAATTTTAACCCACTTCTGGATGAAACCGAAACTTCAAACCAAATCCAGGTCCACTAACTTTTTGTGTAGATTACGAATCCGAAAACGGTTTGTTGCTATCTCTTGTAGTTTCTGACATTTGGGTGTGATGGGCGAATGGACAAACAAAGGAAAATGGTATATGACAATTTTAAAAATTGCCACATGTAAATTTATATTCAGAATTTTTAGTAAATTAGTTATTATTGTGTTTGGTTATACCCGTTGAGTCATTCAGCCTTCAGGCATCTTTCCTAACTATATACTTACAGTATCAAATGTTATATGTCATAGGCTTTCTGTAGAAGGCAGGGTTTCTTAAACTGTTATTTATTTTCATAGATCTTGATTTTCTTTACAGAGAATCAAAATTTATTCTTAATGAATGAATAAATGTAAAATTTATATACTATAAATAACTTTACAGTTACTATTTTGATGCATTGTTAAGAGAAAGTAGATCTACTTTATTGTACTGGTGATATTATATTGAAGACTGTATTTAACAGTTCATTAATCTAAAGTGTTTAGTATTGCTCATACTAAAAAAATTATTTATTTTTTCTGTAATTTTCGGTTAAGTTTTTCAAATATTTATTGTTCTCTTCGTCATTAAAAATGTGTTTTTTATCGATCCTTTTCACTGATTTATTGGTAATTTGTTAAATTTTCTAATTGCATGTTTCATTTAATTATTTTGACTTCTATTTGTTATACACTTCTTGTAAATTTCATCAAAGTTTTCTGGTAGGTTTGTTTTTGTTTTATTAATTTAATATCGTGATATGGCAATCTTTTTAATATTCTTTCATGAAATTCTATTCTTTTATTAAACATTGATACTTGTTAAATTAATTATATACGAGGTGCTACCCAAAATTTTGGGAAATTTTAACGTAAAAATAAAATAGCTTAGCATAACTTAGCGTACTTGGCTAATCTAATTTGTAGCACATCCCCTAATGATGTTACATCGTTCTGATAGGAATCTGCGTAATCAGTTTTTATCTTTATACTTGGGTGCATAGTTACTTACTGACTACAAACTAATTATAAAATTATTGTTATATTATGGTAATCTGGGGCATTAATAATGGATAATTATGCGAAAGGTATTATTTCGCTGCATTGGTTAAGGGTACCCAGAATGCCTATCTCCGTAATATTAATGTAAGGAACATTTCTCAAAAACTGTTACAGTTATCCTGCCCAATTTTCTTGTGGTTACTTTTCAGGCTACTTTACACCCACCGAGTTAGTAGCATCTTGATATATTGTCAGGAAGATAAAACATTTTTTTTTGAAATTACCGTTTTTAAAAATCATAACATTTTGCCTATTGAAGTGGAAAATAAATATTTAAACATATTATTTTACTGTATTATTAACTCAGTACATTAAAATTATGGTATGAAAGGCTGTGCAAAAATTTCATTAAAATCCATTTACAGTTGGCTGAGAAAATATTCCTTATGCGTCAAAAATTGCTATTTATGGGAAGCTAGGAAAAACTAAAAGAGAACACATTATATAGTAAATAATTTAATATGTTATTTCTTATAGTTCAGAGGTTAATATTTTATATTTACAAGTGGTCTGGTTCTAACTTAAAGTTATAAAACAAAAAATATCGCACAAAAGAGAAAAAAATTATGTAATTAACTGTTATTCAAAAAAATAGAGATGTTATGCAAATGGTAATGTTTAAAAAATTACGTAAGGATTCAAAATATTTTTAATTAAAAAAACCCGCAAAACCCCCAACAAATACCTATATCGTTGGATGCAGAAAACTCTGAATTTTAATAATATTTGCAAAAAACCGTAAATGTGAAAATTTTCAATTTCTTTCGTTCCAGGTACCCTTAAATTTAATTGATGCCAGTAAAATTAAAAATTACAATTTCATATCACTCAGGGTGACAATAGTAAAAAATAAATCTAAAAAAAAACTAAAATGCCCAAACTATAGACAGAAACACCAGTCGGACAAGCAACACGAGTGGCAAAAATAGAATACACGCTATTCATGAACGAGTGATTTTTGTGATTAGTAGCAAGGAAGTGACATGCACCTCGGTTTGTCACTCTGGTGGAATGTAGTCATATTTGTTTCAGTGTTATTACAAGGAATTGCATGCCACCGGTTGCAAAATTTGTGAATTACCGTGCTAAGCTGCTCCCACGCTACTCTGGTGGAATGGCGGCCTAAGTTTCATATTTTACCTCTAAATTTGGTTATTTATTTTCTAACTTACAAGTACTTACTTACTTAATAGGCCGGTTGGTGTATTGGTCAGTGCAACTGGCTTCTATGCCAGAGGTTCCATGTTCGATTTCCGATCAGGTCTGGTATTTTTCATCTATCAACCTTCGCCATCAGCATTTTCTTAATGTGTGTAACAGCCACGTGTAAGACAAAAAATAATACTTACTTCCATAAGTGTATATCCTATAATACCCAATAGTACTCAATATTTCTTAAAAAATTTTCAGCGTTCACTGAATAACTTATTTATTTTATTAAGGTTTTCGTTTAGGAAATTTCATGGAATAATATCACATTCTAATAATGATGAGTAATATTTTCTAGTGAATTAATTCATATAAAATATACCTGTAAAATATAAATTCCAAATAATTTCTATTTCTTAAAACTAAAATTAAATATTGATAATGGCGATTTATTTAGTTCAAATGAATTGTTTAAATAGTAATAATAAAAATAATGAGCGTTTGTGTAAACAATTGATAAATACTTAGTTGTTTAATGATTTTCTATAAAATTTCTAAATTATTATAACAAATTTCTCTCAGTAAACATTTATTAAAATTTTAATAATAACTGTACTTTATAATTACGTGTACTCTTATGTGACGTATCTTGTGTGTTCGTAAATTTATAATTGACAAATTTATCTTCCAGGAAATCCCTAGTATTTTATTTGTTGATTTCTATTAAATATGGTTTTGTTTTCAAAATTTTATCATATCAGTTTTTGAATTGTGGGTGATAATTTGTTACTATTGTGTTCATATAATTTCGATTTTTTCATATAAATTTTATGTATCGTGTTTTATTTTATTTATTTGTCAAAATGAATTGTTTAATGATTTTTTTTACTAATTTTTCGACTATTAATTCTTTGCCCTTTTCTCTTTGATATTTTTAAAAATTAAAATTTTAATCGTTATATTTCCAAATATTCTTTTGAAAACTTGTTTATAGAATGAAGTGTTATAAATACTGCGTTTTAATTTGTCAATTTTTGTGCATTTAATTTTTTTATTCGGTGAATATTATTTATTTAATAATGTTTTGGTTTTTACGACTCATTCTAAATGTAAGTATTTGATTTTTAAGTCAATAATTTAAAAATTTAATAATTTCTTTGAAAAAAAAATTCCAAAATAATTTATTTGCTTGTAACTTTAAACAAAAACTATATTTTCTTTATAATTTCATGATAAAATACAAATACATTTCAATACAAATTGTATGCCATATAGATTTAAAAATGCTTTATTTATTTCATCATCTTATATTATGTCAAGGATTAGGCTCAGTGGCCTGCTGTGGCATCCATCTCTTTTTAGGTCTTCCCAAGCCTCGTTCTCCTCTTGGTTTATATTTCCATGCTCGTTGGAGAAGTCTGTGTGCTGGCATGCAAAGTAAATGGTTGGACCAGTTTCTCTGATGTATTCTTAATGTTTCACATAGTAACAGAATATTTAACAAACCAAGTACAACCTTTGACTATCTGCAAAAATCTGATTTTAGCAGCCTGGATACGAGATTCGTTCGTCTTTAGTGACACCCATATGTTATGAGTGGTACAGCCATTGCTCTACAACAAATTTCATTTGTGGTGCCTCGTTTTCTTTCCTATTGTCCTGTTTGTTTTTTTTATTTATTTTATCGTTTAAATTAAATTATTACACTTAAATCCATTTCTGTTTTGGCCAAAACTAGCTTAAGCAAGTGTTTTGGTGGTTGTTTCTTTAAATTTTTATAATATTTTTTTCGCTTTGATTATTGGTTGTTTCAATGCTTGTCTTCGTATAGTGGCAACTCCATTGCTAGAAGATTGGCAACATCACTCGCAAATCTTTCTTAAACTACTTTCAAAATAATGAGCATATTCAAGTTTGTCTAGTCTCTAATATTCTTTGATCGGGAGCATTTCCTTCACCCAGGCTTGTGGTTCCCCTCAACTTTACTCCCGAGAATCAGTGAAAAACTCATACGTATCACCCCAGATAAATGACCAACATAGGCAGTCTTTCTTCTCTTGGTTATGCCCATCAACTCATCCATACACGTCTAAACATCAGCGATGACTAGTCCATGAAATCCGGAGCATTCTTCTTAACACCTGCATTTCGAAACGTGCCATCTTCCATAAAAACCACTTACAGGGTTCCCACCTGCATTCATTGAAGGTTACCGACTTGTTTTGGAATAGGTTCTTTACATCTGACCTCAACCGACCACTTTTATCTATTGCTGCCCTTTATTCCTTGGTTTTCTAGTTGTTAATTTAAAAAAATTAAACAGTTCAAATTAATGAATTAAAAGCTAAAAAATTCAATTTTTATAGCGAATTTTATCAAATTTCTGTTTCACCCGGTATTGCATTTAATGCAATTTTTATCATTCAAATAATTTTAGAACATTTTACAATATGAAATTTTTATTTTGTTTGCATAAAGACTTCAGTACATGTAAAAAAATACAACATTGTAATAGGTATTTAACTTGTAAGCTTATAATATAATTTATGACTTACTTTTTTTAACTTTGTTCGTTAACATGTTTATTATTTAAACATTTCCTTTTCGTTTGTGTGTTTCTATGAACGTATGTTTTCTTTTGTGTATTTGAAAGTATGTTTTGTTGATTATTCTGTGATATAATTAATGTTTATTATAAATCACTAATATGGATGTGTTGTCACTTTTTGAGAAGGCTTGGTATTTTTTTTTCTCGTATTGGGGCAATTTTAGACCTTATGAGGTGACTTTAGACATTTCTGGAAGCTCTTTTTGGAGCCCACAATCTCAGCATTCGCTCATTGTATGCTTTTTTTCCTTTCTTCTGTACATTTGGTGTTGTATTTTGCTCTTCATGGAAGCCCTTAAAATTCATAATTAGTTGTCTGAATTTAGTTCAGTTAATTAAGTTTTCTTCGTTTATTCCAGATTTCTCAATATCCTTCGGGACTTCTTTAAACCATTTATCCGACACCTTAGGTCTATTGTTTAGTGTCTTAACGACCGATTGTCATCCATTCTATACAGTTGTTTATAAAATTTTAGCCTTCTTTTTATAATAGTTTAATAGTTAACCGGTTATTTTCCTTGTACAGTCTTGTCGACCTCGTAACCTATATTCTGTAACTATCTTTGGACCCATTATCTTGTGGAGGATATTTCTCTCAAATTTCTCTGTTACTCTTCCCAGTCATTCTAAGGCAGTCACTCGCGTACAGACACACAGGTTATATCGCAGTATTCTCTGGATTTTGTGGACTAGTCATCTTACCAACATCGATGTTTAGAGACGTATGGGTGTGGACCACATGGGCAAAATGATGAGAAGAAAGAGGTTACAAAAAATAGTTCTGTTTTTTATCACATGATCAGCCAATTAATGACTGAACCATTTAGGAACAGAAGAGGTAGAGGTGTAAAAGACACTAATCAGAGTTATCTCCTCTGAAAGTAATGAATTTCATTATACAGCCATACCCTGTGGTAAATGAAGTGAAGTGTCATTTTCAGGGTGGAAAGTTGGTGATTTTCGGAGGGTCTGGCATGCTGATAAGCATAAATTATTTTTCCAATTAGTGAGGAAACCAATAGTAAACCACCTCACTCCTTGTTTTACTTAGTAAAGCCTGAAGTGGTTCAAACAAGCTTTTCGGTTTATGACTTAAACAACAACAACAACAACAAATATATACTCTGTTCGTTTGTTAATACACAAGCATAAATAAGATTGTTTGTGACGGTTTCCGTGGCATAGTGACTAGCGCACTACCCTATAAAGCGAAAGGTCCCCGGTTCGATTCCCGCCTATGGTCTATTAAACACGTTAAAACCCACTGTTACAGTATCAAAACCAACAGAAGTTGCTAATGGCCAAACTGTCTGTTGATGCAAATTAAAATAAACTAAAAAAAAAGATTATGGGTGAATATGTTATAGTACATTAGGAGATTTTATGATGAGTTAGTGGATTTTACTTTTTTGTGTACAGATTCTTATAATTTGAAATAATTAATGCTATATTTTTTCTAAATTGTGACTATGAATTAAAAATTTGTGTGTGTGTGTATATATATATGTGTATGGATGTTATGTGAATTATGTGTTTGTGTACGTGTTAATTGTGATACAGACATGATAGATAATAAAACAATTATATTTATTATACAGTCAATTTATTTTTTAATATTCTTTAAATTAATCTTTGTATATATGTTTTTATTTTTATAATTATCTATAATTAATTATTTTATTTTCATAGAATGTATTTTGTTGTAAATAACGGTAAAATTTTGATCAAGATGGTGTCATTAATAATAATGTTATTATATCAGTAACTTTTAAATATATACAAATAAATCTTGTGTAAAAGTAAAGGAATTTTTATTTAAAATTTACGTGATTGTGTCAGTGTATTGTGTTTGTGGTTTGTTTTTATTGTTTTGTTATTAATTTTTATATTTACGGGGTATGGCTAGCAATATTTTAAGTAGTAGTACTGAATCATTGCCTATAAGTGAAACTGCGCATATATTTCGACCTCATAGAAGTTATGGAAGTGTTTTTATGTATTATAGTGTTTTCAAAAAATTATCATCCACGAGCGTAAAGGTAATTATATTCATTTTAGTATTTTATTGTTTATTTTCAGAATAATCTCTTTAACCTACATCAACTGGGTCAGGGTTTGATCCGTGTTAAAATCTGGATATTCCAGAGAGTGAGGAAAAACGGTTAAAAAATCTCTCTTTCATGCAAAATTTGGGTCTGTAGAGAAAAATCCTATAAATAAGAGTTGTAGATCTTTTAATTTCCTATAAAGTTGGTTATATACACTTTTGTCGTAAAATGTATACTAAGGCTGAAATCTTTAAAAAATCGATTTTTTTACACATTTTTGTGAGATAAACCATAAAATTCCCAATTACCGCTTAACCAAGCGCTATACAATAAAATGTGTGAAATAAAAGTTGTAGAATTTTAAATTCTCTGCAACTTTTATTATACTTATTTTTGTGCTAAAATGCAAATTAAAGCTGCAATCTTAAAAGAACAATTATTTTACGAGAAAACAGCCTCCAAAAACAGCCTCCCAAGAACTTCAGCAGACTTAGTACCTACCCTATCTTGTAGAGCATAAAAAATTGAGTAAGGAGGCGATTTTTAAAAAAATCATAGGAGCCGTTTTTGAGAAAATTGCTTACAAGTGAAAAATGACACAAATAAACTACTACTTCTGGTTGACCAATATTGATGAAAATGTTCATGTCAGATCCGGTAGTAGTATCTAATTTAATTAAGTTTCAAGTTTCAAGTTTATACGATATTCCATTCTTGAGATATTTTGTTCACACGCTCGCACACACACACACACACACACGCGCGCGCGCGCACACACACACACACACACACACACACACACACACACAGACCAATTGCTAAAAACATGTTTTTTTGAATTCAGGGGGTCTTAAAATGTGTAGATCCGGTGAAAACTCGATTTCAAAAATCGAATTGAAAACAATACTTTCTATACATTCATACTTTCTATATATTCATATAGGCAAGAGAAAGTAAAAAACAAATACTTATCAAAAATATTTTTAATGTTTTAAAAATTATTGTCAGCACACTTTCGCCTAAAAACACATAATACTGTATGTATTTACACTGTACACAGTTATAAACTAATACAGTTATAAACTAGTCTGTAGTAAAAAAGGCAGTGAGCTTTAACTGACTCAGTTTTGTTGTGTACCGCTTATGAGCAGTGTGATCTTGCATCTGCGTTAGCATTAGAAGCTTGTTTGGCGTTTGATCAAGATTTTTAAAGATTACGGCCTTAGTATGGATTTATGATGAAAGTGTATTGAATCAAATTTAAAGACCTTCAACTTTTATTTTAAGCATTTTTGTATACAGAGCGGAGTTTAATGTCAAAGAGTGATTTTCCGTTTGATTAAGCTAAACTAAGGTTGATTTTCATTTTGCATCATTCACCCATGATTAAAATTAGGTTATATTGTTCATTTTTTACTTTGGCTAAATAAAGTCATGTGAGTGTTTCACACCAGATCGTTATCGACAATTAGTTTAGTCTCAGTCAGTGATTTCCATTAAAAACTCGTCATTCTGATTGATTTTAATGTTATAATAATTAATTTAGAAACAATTGTATTGAAAATAATAAATTAAGATAATTTTAGATCAGTTAGTCACCTTTATTGTTATTTTTATTACTATTAATTAAACAATGATAAAGTATTTTGTAATTTTCATCTATTGCAATATTTATTCTGTCCTACATTATTTAATACTTTAATCATTTTATTTTTTATATGTCATTTAATTACTCCAATCGTTCTCAATTAATATAAATTTAAATCTTATTAAATAATGTCTCTTTTGGTTTTAGTAAGTTTTCACTTGTTTTCTACTTGAGTAGTAATATCGTAGTGTTGTTTTAATTTGGTGTGTTTTAATGTTTTTTGAAGAAATTAAAATATTTTTTGGTTGTTTAATTTAATATTTTTGGTTATTCTTTTCTTTTAGTTATAATGTAAATTATTTCTTTCGGTCTGTGCAGTTTTGTATTATGGTTTTTTTTGTTTTTAAAAGAAATGAATGTAATTGTATAAGTGTATAAGTTGACTCAATACTTTTAATTTGTTTAAATATTTAAAACTGTTTATTATTTAAATTGTTGTTTTCGTATGAATAGTTTTGTGAATATTTTAGTGCCACTGCTTCTAATTGATTTACTTTATTTTAAAAAAAAATTTCGACTCGTATCTGTATTCTGTATTACTGGTTTTAGTTAAACTGCTGTTTCTATCTGTGTCAGATCGTATTTGAACATTTTTCAAAATAATTTAATTTCAAAATTAATAAAATATTTAATTATTTGTCCGATAATTTTTGTTTATCTTTTAAAAAATTTCACCGTTTGAATTAATTATTAGATAAGTTTGTGTTGTGTTATTACAATGGCTTCTGATTTAAATCGTCCGTCGCAATCTAAACTCCAAACGTTACCTTTATCTTCGTCAGCTCCTGTGATTACAGCCGGTAATGTTAGTAGTAATGAAGATAATTATCATAGTTTAAAATTCTTACAAGGAAATATTGTCGATAATTTCGATACTAAACCTGGTAAATTGCCTCGTGTTAGAAGTTATGGGAGTCTTTCTTTACATAGAACTATATTTAGGACTGCATCATCTTTCAGTTTAAAGGTAATTAATTTGTTTCTATATTTAAAAAAAATTCAAAATTTAACATATTTATAGTAAATTTTCATCAATATTCAGGTGGTGATAAATGAAATGTACATTTTCCATTTGCCCAATCCATCATCTGAAAAGGCATTCATCCAGATTATCTTGGAGTTGTAAGTTATCTTTTTACCATCTGTAATTTTATAAGGCAATATTTCCAATCGTTTCTGCAGAATTTTCCAAACAGTTGGTTGAGGAATTTTCTATTGTAAACTTTGTGATGTAGTCAATTTTCCAGGATTACATTAATACACCTATCAGAGATGATTAATTTGTTTTCCTAAAACAGGAGGTCTTGTAGCATCTCTATTTTTACAAAAACACCATGTGTTTTGAAACTGTATTTAAGTCGTGGATTCATTTTCTTGTTGATGGTGGTTTACCAAATTTTCCTCTGAAATATCATTGCAAGGCATTAACCAAGTTGGTTATTTCAAGTACACAAAATCTCTCTCCACTGGTGTAGTAAACATCTTGCCAACTGTTAATCTAACATAACTTGTTGTGTCAACAGCTGGTTTACTAACATAAGTTTTAAAAAAATGCCCTGTAAAACTACATCATTTACTGTCTTCACATACTCAAGTTTAATATGTTTAAGGTATCAAAAGTGTATACTATTTCATTTATAATCACTCTGTTTATACATATTAGTATTATTATTATTTTATCAAACATCCTATGTAGGATTATAAACAGCGGTATTATTTAAAATTGAAATATATTTATCTATCCACCAGAATACGGTAACAGAAAACACTTATGTTTCCAATGTTTAGAGCGCTTTCAAGTATCTTGTACACATCTTCAGTAAATTAAAAATTCTTTAAATTTTTTTTCACATCAAAATTTAAAACTTCCTATTCATACCATGGTAGATAAGGAATAGTCGTTTCTTACATCTAAAACAGTCTTGACAACTTTATCAGTTGATTATCATATTCAATCTGTGTGTTCATTAATTTTTCCCTGTTAATGTGTTTATAAATATAATATTTTTCCAAAATTTCAATTTCATTTTGTCTGTTATTCATTTCTAATATTTCTAGATTATATTTTATACTTGACATAGTATGTTTATTTTTGATCATGTGTTCAGTTGCATTGGAGAATTTTCGGTTTCCTTTTTTATAGTTTGAATAGTGTTCTGCAAACCATTTTTTAAAAGATCTGGTGGTTTTACCTATATATATTTCATTACATTTAATTTTATAAATTCCACATGAATTAAATTGATTACTTTCTTTTTCTTTATCATTTACATTCATAACCCACCGGGTTGGTCTAGAGATAAAATCGTTGCCAAAATCAGCTGATTTTCGGAAACGAAGGTTCCTGGTTGAAATCCTAGTAAAGGTAGTTACTTTTATACGGATTTGAATACTAGACAGTGGTTGCCGGTGTACTTTGATGGTTGGGGTTCAATTAACCATACTCTCTCAGGAATGGTCGACCTGGGTCTGTACAAGACTACACCTCATTTACACGTCACACACTTCATCCTCATCTCATTGGGTCGTGGGGTTGCTAATTGTTCTAAATTGAACAGATTGCAACGTACATAAATTAGGAATTACAAAAAAAAAGTATGCATTTTATGACAAAAGTGTATATAATCAGATTTATAGAAAATTAAAAGATCTACTACTTTTATTTAGAGTATTTTTCTCTACAAAGCCTAGTTTAGCGTGAAAGAGTAATTTTCCGTATTTTTAAGGCAAACTGAGACAATTTTCATTTTGCGTCTTTCATATATGATTAAAATTAGGTTATGTTTATTGAGGTTAGTTTTTTGTTTATTTCTAATATTTTATTACTAATGTTAGGTTTATTGTTAATTATTTGCACTGGCAAGAGAAAGTTGTGTGAGTGTTTCCTTTTTTATAGTTTGAATAGTGTTCTACAAACTGTTTTTAAAAGATCTGGTGGTTTTATGTATGTATATCATTCATTCATTACATTTAATTTTATAAATTCCACATGAATTAAATTGATTACTTTCTTTTTATTTATCATTTACATTCATATTATTATGTTTTTGTAAAATAATCTAATGAATGAATCTGATTTAATGTGTCTAAATTGTCTGCTCCTAAGAAAATGTTATGTTGTATGATAAATTCTTTAAGTTAAAGTTGAACAAATTTCAGTGCAGTCTCTCATAACAATATTATCATTTTCTTGACAAAATTACTACGTATCTATATTATTAAACATACAATTCGCGTATTGTAATTAGCTATATAGGCTTAAGTATTTTTAATCTCATGTTATCAGTGTAGATTCTTTTTTTTTATTACTCTTCATATCTAGGTTGCTAATTATTTTTATCAGTTTTGTTGTACCTTTTCATTTTATTATTACAGTTTTACTATTATTATACAATATTTATTAATTACTTATTATGATAATTAGTCTGTGTAATATTAAACACTAGTAAGTAGTATCACACATTTTGTCTTTCGGGTAATTATCACATATTACTTTGTTGTGTTATATTTTTAAAATTTTTTAATTTCATTCCTGTATTTTATAATTTTTGTTGGTTATTTTTATTATTTTAAAAAGTTTCAGTTACTATTCAAGTTAATAAATTGTGTGTGTGTGGTTTATTTTTCATAACAGGTATTAAAATTTTTTATTTCTCTTATTTAAGGTGTTAATATATTAGTATTTTATTATATGGTATTAATTTCAGCTTTTAATCAGGTTCTGTTGTGTAACTTTATCTTCCAAAGTTTCTTTACCATAGAAAGAAGTAATATTATTTATTTTTACTATTATTATTATTATTATCATTAATTAATACTCTTATAATTATAATTAATAAAAAACTTACTGTTGTTCACCAATAATTTGTAATATTACTTGTAGCCTGTTTTGACTTTTTTGGGTGTATCTTCAGAGGGAAAATAGGCACTAAAACTAACCTACTTGTATTGATGGGTCACCTCTATGGTTTTCAGCTAATATATTATTTATAATTACTAACTTTGTTGTTTTTTTAATATTTATTTAAAGTTGTATCAACTGCTTGGTTATTAGTGACTACGGTGGGTAATCCAACAGGAACAGTGGGTTTTGACTTATGAAAATTTTCAGACGCTGGCTGGGAATTGAACCCAGGACGTCCATGTGGTAGGTTAGTGTGCTAACCACTACGCTACAGAAGCGGCCATTATGTTTTATTATTATTATACACGTGTAGACCCTTATGGATCACGTGAAGCTTCTACGGTTCTTCCTGCGGGTTCTCCATGACATCTGCATCTTCTCACTCATGGCTCTCTTCCTCTCCTCTGTCCGCGTAGTGCCGGTCTTCTTGGCTCTGATCTCTGGCTGTGCTTCTCACTCATCTATTCTTTTTCTATATGTATTGCGGTCTGTCGCGTCTTTAGAAGTGAGTTGAGCGTTGTCAAGGTCTCTTCTTACTTGTTCGGCCATGGTTTTTTTATATAATTTAATTAATTTTTTTACCTATAAAATAATAATTTAAAATTTAAAAAAATTAGTTTAGCTACGAGGGTCATCTTTTAAGTTTTTACAAAAACATTAAGACAAAATTTGGTCAAATTATGTGGAATCCACTTTGAACTGATATTTTTCACCCCTAAATATTCATGCAAGATCGATTTTATATGTTTCTTTTACTTCAGTGTTTGATATACGTAAGGATGCCTCTATCTTATTTTAAGTCATATACCGATCCTCTGTTATCATGTTGTAAATGGCATCAATATTTTTTTGATCTACAATAAAATATTGTATAGAAAATAGAAAAGAAATATTGTATAGAATATAGATGTTGTTGTTTAGGTCATCAGCCAAAAGGCTGGTTTGAACCTCGAGGTTTTACTAAGTAAAACGAGGAGTAAGGTGGTTTACCTTTGCCTTCCTCACTGAGTGGAAAAGTACGCTTATCAGCATGCTGGGCCCTCTGAAAAGCACATATTTTCCACTCTGCAAATGACACCTTCTCTTCATTCACCACAGGGTCTGGCTGTATAATGAAATTCATTACTTTCAGATAAGATAGCTCTGATTAGTGTCTTTTACACCTCTACCTCTTCTGTTCTTAAATGATTCAGTCATTTAATTGGCTGACCATGTGATAAGAAACAGAACTATTTATTTTAGCCCTGCAACTAACAGATCGAGTGTAAATAATTTGACACTCCACCTGTCTGTTATGGGCAGAGAATATAGAATAGAAAAAATAAAATAAATTTATATTTAAAAAAAGTAATATATTATAGATATTTGTTGAAACCATTTAGATGATAGTCAGTATGATAGATGATAGTCAGGTAGGCTAGTTTTAGTGTCTATTTTCGCTGTGAAGATAATTTTCTAGAGGCTGAAAGGCATTAATGGTAATATTAAAAAGTTTTGGTGAGAGGGCAGTAAGATTTTTGGTTTTGATTAATACCTGCTAGATTACCTACATTAGTTTTTCATTTTTATGGAGGCTACGTGCCATCTTTTTAAGACTTAAAAATTTAAAAAAATTATAACCTCAATTTTTAAAATAAATTTAATTTCAATTTGTATTATAATGTACGCCACAAAAGAAGTCTGTTGTGTTTGATGGACCTTATTTCATAAACTACCCAACAGAAAAATGTAAATGATAAAACTAATTAAAGCTTATTCTTTTCTGCATTCACTGGTTTCTATGACTGTTTTGTTTTATTAAAAAATTCATAGGAGATACGGAAGTTTACGCATAAAAATAACCTAGTTTTTTGTTGGTTTTCTTTTATACGCTTTTGAAATGTATCTTAAGATCACAGTTTTCTTTATAAAGTGAATACTCTGTAAGTAAAATCCAATTTTTGTTTTAATATGTTATCCAGTTTAAATTAATTGCTATCTTGGCTCTACGTAAAGATAGGGAAATGACTTTTGGAATGAACCATACACTCTTACAACACTGTTGTTGTTTAGGTCAACAGCCGAAAGGCTGGTTTGAACCTCTAGAGGTTTTACTAAGTAAAATGAGGAGTGAGGTGGTTTACCATTGCCTTCCTCACTTACAACACTAATATGCCTAATAAATTTTAGTAAAATGACTAATTTTTGAGGGAGGATTTTTAAGGGAGGGAGGGGGGTCTACCTAAGAATTGAAAATTTTTTTTTTGAATTTTTGATTTTCTGAAATTTGTTTTTTAATGGTATATTTATTTATATTGTATTAATCAGAAAATTAATAAAAAAATAATTGTGAGACAGTAGTTGCTTTTGTATTTAATAAACAACGCATTTTGATTATAGATATCTTCGGAATGAACCAATATGAAACCTTGATATTTCACCATTTTGAAGCTTGTTCATTTTTCTATTTAGTTCACCTTTTATACATTAGGTTACACCACTGTTGTGTACAAAATGAGTTGGAATGGTGCAGTGCAGACCACGTTGTTCGTAAAAACTTTAGTGTATTTTTAATTGCTTATTTCCGAAAATTGCAACTTTGCTGTTTTTTTAAACACTTTAAAATCGTAAATTATGAAAACTTAGCAATGCATTCTACTTTATGTTCCCAACGATCAGTAAAAATATGAGCTTCATATTAAAATTAAAAAATTTTTTTTAGTAGACTCCCTCCTTAATAAAAAAGCTTCAGTCATACCAGTTAATGCAGAAAATAATGAGCTTTTGTTCAGTGTATCATTAAAATTTTTCTGTTAGTTAGTTTATGAAATAAGTGTTCTTCAAACACAACAAATTTCTTTTGTGATGTGCACATTAGTATTAATTAGTATAAATTACTATTAGCAGAAGGTATCTACAGAGTGATTTTTTAGTCCTGTTACCCAATTGTTAATGTTTTTCTAAAAAAAGGGAAATTTTTTTTTGTGACACGAAGTTGGTAGCCCTACTCAACCTGTAGAGATACAGCAGTGTGAGTTGATTCTCCTTGAGCTGTGTAAAAATTTGTGCCGTTTTCAGTCATGTTACGTTTTCAGTACATGTAAACGTCGTGTTATGAACAGAATGTCTTTTACCCTAGGACAAAGGGTTTTCATTTTTGAACGATATTTTGCTACGAAAACGTACGCTAGTGTAAAAGAATTATTTCAAATCAAATTGTTTGTGTTTCTCCACCAGAAAAGATGTCAGTTTCTAGGCCAACAAACCGTTTTCGAGAGACAGGCAGTGTTTGTGATAGAAAATGTAGTAGTCTACCAACTTTCTTGACAGATGATGTTTTAGAGAATGTGAAAACAAGATTTCTCAATTCTTCACAGAAAAATTTACGAAAACGTCCCTTGCAAGTTGGTTTGTCATATTTGAGTGTTCAGAAAGCTGGTAAAAAATTGAAATTGTATCCAGATTTGGCCAAGAGCTTCAGCCTCCAGATTTAAACAAGCGATTGTTCTAGGGTAAAAGACATTCTATTCGTAACATGACCGGAAACAGCACAAAATTTTACACAGCTAAAGGAGAATCAACTCACCCTGCCGTATCTTTACTGGTTGAGTAGGGCTACGAACTTCGTGACACAAAACCAAATTTCCCTTTCTTAGAAAAAAATTGCCAGACATTAACAATTGGGTAACAGGACTAAAAAATCACTCTGTATTATGCTTACTAATTTGAAATTTTTCGATTCCTTACTTAAAAAAATATCATGGCCATAAGTAATTGTTGCTATTTTCTGATCGTGTTAAAATTACTTTATTGTGTTTAATTAAAAAATTATCTTGCAGATTTTTAAAAACTGTTTTAAACAGTTTAAATCAAAGGAGTTGGGTGTCTATAAATTTCTTATATTGAATCGCTTATTTTACGTTTGTATTAATTTAAATTTTGTATTTATATTGTACATATGGTGTTGTACAGTAAAGGAAACGTATGTTGGATTGGCATAAAAATCAGTACTCCATGACTGGTGTGTTCCCTCACTATCATCGAAACTCTAGACATGGCTCTTCAATATTTATTGTGAATAAGTTTATAATCTTATTATTTTATTTATTTGTTTATTATTGTGTAAAAATAAAAGAATGCTTCGTTATTTGTTTATGTGATAAATTCTTTATATGTGAAATTTATGTTTAATAATTTAACACTAATTTACTAGAATTTAAATTTGTTGTTTTTGCGAATACAGCTCAAACAATTTTTGAACAATCTATGAGTATGACCTGATGCATGTTCTACCAACTATGCAATTAAGATGACAGTGATTTTGAATATGAAATACGAGGTCTGTTAGAAAAGTATCTGACCTTTGGCCGGAGAAAAACAGCTGGCATACCTGGAGCGTTGGAAACCTAATCACCATCAAAGTAGTCTCCGTGGGACTCCACACACTTCTCCCAGTGGTGCTGCCATTGTTGTAATCATTCCGAGAAGGCCTCTTTTGGACTGGAGTTTAGCTCGGCTATCATTGCCGCCGTAATGTCCGCTCTCATCTAAAATTTTGTTCCTTTCAATGGCCTCTTGAGTTTGGGGAACAGCGTGAAGTCACAGGAGGCCATATGAGGAGAGTAAGGAGCCTGTTGAACCACAGGAGTCTGGTTTTTCACCAAAAAAGTCTGAATCAAGTGCGAGGAATGTGCTGGAACATTGTTGTGATGGAGGTGCCAATTTCCTGTTGACCATAACTCTGGGCTCTTGTGCCACACAGCTTCACGTTAGTGATAGAGGACATCCATGTAGTACGATTTGGTGATTTTTTGACCCTGTGGTGCATACTCCTAGTGTACCATACCACGGGAGTTAAAGAAAACAGTCAGCATCATTTTGACATTGCTGCGTGCTTGAACGGCCTTCTTTGGCCTTGGTGACGTGGAATGCCTGCACTATAACGACTTGGATATGGTTTCCAGGTCGTACCTGTACTCCCAAGACTCATCACCAGTGATTGTGGTGTTCTTGAAGTCGGTGTCACTGTTTGTGGAGTTTGTGGATGCAGTAACACTGCTCCAGTCATTCTGTCATTTTCCTTGCCAAAAACTGACGAGAGCACTATACACTATCTCACTCAATTGCTGCTCGCTAGCGACTGATGCTATCGACAGGCAGGAAAAAATTTACACATGCACATGAAAGTTCAAGCGATTGCACTTGATTCAATCATCAGGTTTTTGCAAAAAAAAGTTCGGATATTTTTCTAACAGACCTCGTATCTGTTAATGTTATAAGCTTAATGTGAATAGTGATAATATAAAATTTGTTTGGATATTTAGCTTAATAAAAATAAATTTGGCAATTAATTAATTAATTAATTAATAGGGAGTTATAGAAAAATATTTATCATAATTATAATCATATATCACAGATTAGAACTTGTGATCTTTTCTGACTTGAAAATATTCCGTCGAATTGGTCTTGCCAACGATTAATAGGGTGCCCAGTTCGTTTTCTAGTAAATTTTCTTTCAGTCCGTTAACATTACAGCTGTTGTTTTATCTCATTCTTCCTCGTTCATTCAACAAAGTAAAAGTTTCTGGAGACTGCTTATTAAGTCTTTCAGTGAAAGAGTGTTCTTAAATTTGTTCAGGTTTATTCGCCTGAAGATTAAATATACCTTGTACCAGTTTCAGCCGGCCACCCGGTTTGGTGTAGTTGGTAAAGTGCTCGCCTCTCATTGTGCGGTGTGGGTTAGAATTCCTTTCAGGCACAGCATATTTTCATACGTTACAAAAAAATCATTTCATCCTTCACCGTCTGCATTAGCAGTAATTGCAGAACAGTCGGACGTTAAACAAAAAAAAAAACCAGTTACAGCTTAGGATTCAAAGATAATATCAGAGGTAGATCCTCTCTCTCACCATACTGTCTATGTTCTTTGTCATTACTAAAGATTTCCATGTTAATTGTAAATGTTTTCTAAGGTCCTGTGCCATGTTAACGGGGCCACAGCCATCCTAAGCTGCTTCTCAGCCAGACCTCCTTTCAGTACATTAGCAATGCAGTTCTTAAAAGGCTATTGTTTTATTCCATTCTTCCTCATTCACTCAACAAACAGGTCTCTTCCTTGTATATAAGTTTGAAGAGACTGTCTACCAAAAGTTTCATTGGGAGATTGCCTCCCAGTTATATTTACCTGAAGATTTTGTGTATGTTGTATATAGTTAAAACCACCAACATTATGATAAAATAATAAACATTTACCAATGTTTTAGAGTGCTTTCATGTATTTCATACACCTCTTCAGTATTGTTTCTTCAAAACTATGAAGAGTCAAAATTTAAAACTTTGTACACTTGGCATAGCTGGTAAGGAATAGCTGATTCTTATGATTGGAACAGTCTTGCCGATTTAATTAGATCTTCTTCTTCCTCATTTATGAACTAGGCATATTGCTTGTTCCAGCTTCTATCCATCTTCTTTGTGGTCTATCCAACGATCGCACTTCTTGCGGATGGTATTGTAAGGCCAGTAGCGGATACCGATCCTCTGGCATGCGGCGTACATGTTGGAACCACCTCTCCCTATATCGTTCAATCCTGTCTCATAGATTCCATTTTACCCTAATCATGCCGAATTGTCTCAGTCTTGATGTGATCCCTAAGTGTTGCTCCTTTTTACCGATCTCAAAAAACGCATTTCAGCTGCTTTCAACTTCCTACCCTTCAAATTTCCTTAGGACCCATGTTTCGCTACCGTACAACAAAAGAGGCAGTGCCATTACATCACGTAGCTTCAACTGTGTTTCTTTCCAGGCTCTTGCTTTAAAAATGTTCTATTTATATAACCACAAACACGTAGAAACCTAGAAACTTTCATCATTACATTAAACTCCCCTTCGTATGTCATATCACAATCCAAGTACTTAAAATGTGAAACCGGCTTCAATACTCGGTTTTCCAGTTCTACCTTCATCCAAATTGGTACCTAAGTCGCCCCTAAGTAGTCTTGCATACTTAATTAGATTGTAAATTAAATTAACTTATAGGTTGAGTATGATAATCTAATTAAGTTGACAAGATTGTTATAAACACAAGGATCAACTATTCCTTATCTCCCATGATAGAAGTAGGAAGTTTTAAATTTTAACTCTTCATAGTTTTGAAGATATAATACTGAAGATGTGTATGAGAGACACGAATGCATTCGAAAACTTTGGTGTTTACTGTTTTACCATATTACTATAGTTTGAACTATATATTTCAATTATAAATAAATAAATTTATTTATTTATTTTTTATCAAACATCCCATGCAGGTATCATCAACAGCCGTATTATATTGATTATTGAAATATATATTTCTAAACCACCAGAATACAGTAATAGTAAACACTTACTTCAAAACTACTTATTTACTTATTACTTATTTCAAAACTCACGACCTTACACTTGCTATCAAAATGCGTCTCCTTCGATGTTATGTGTTCTCTGTACTGTTCTACGGCGTGGAAGCCTGGACACTCACTGAGGCCTCAGCCAGGAGGCTTGAAGCCTTTGAAATGTGGCTTTATCGAAGAATGTTACGCGTATCATGGAGGGACAGAGTCACCAATGTTGAAATTCTTCGAAGGATGAATAAAGATAAAGAGGTTCTTGACATCGTGAAAGTGCGAAAGCTCCAGTACCTGGGACACATTATGCGCAATGAGAAACGTTACGTGTTGCTCCAAAAGATTCTGCAAGGAAAGGTGTATGGTGCGAGAGGTCCCGGTAGAAGAAGGATTTCATGGTTGAAAAATTTAAGAACGTGGTTCAACCAGTCGACGACCCAACTTTTCAAAGCAGCTGTTTCCAAAGTCAGAATAGCCATCATGATAGCCAACATCCGAACCGGATAGGCACCATAAGAAGAAGAAACACTTACCAATGTTTATAGTGTTTTTGTGTATCTTGTATAAATCTTCAGTAATTAAGATTATTAAATAAATAAAATTACGATGTAAAAGCGCTACATACATTGGTAACTGTTTACTATTACTGTATTCTGTTCCAGTGGTTTAGAGGTATTTATATTTCAATTATTTATTTTTATATATTATGTAAAGAAGAAATAACTTTGATAAAAAAACCTTGCATCCTGTTCCCAGTAATACTTCACGATTTGTTTCTTCTTCGGTTCATTAATTGCTTCCATTCTTGGTAATTCTGTTTTTCTAAAATCTCTCACTTTTATGTAGTAGGTTTTTACTTTACATTGTAGGTCACACTTTTATGAAGGTTTTTACAGATTGTTTCTTTAGCGTTAATATGATTATCTGCTATCACTTGTATTTTATTAGTACATGCTTGCTTAGCTATACTTTATTCTGTCTCTTGAGTACTTTTTTGTCATTAGTTATCAAATTTCCTAAATAACAGTACTGGCTTACTTCTTAAATTTAATATTAACTTTTTTGTGAGATTTACAATTTTTCTTACTAAAGACCCCCAATATCCTTGTTTTCTTCATATTTGATAAAAAAATTACTTTAAATTTCGTGTATTTTAATATTACATATAGTAACATAGTAATAACATCCAATTACAGTACAATTATATGGGATTTGGGATCGAACTTGTAAATATTGTTTGGGCACTGAAAGGGTTGAAGCACCTTTTTGTCAAAATTTAAATATTGTGAAGCTAAAAATCCAAACAGTACAGGTGTCCATAGATTTCTGATTTTTGAAACTTTACAAAAAATATTTTGTCATTGATTTTCTAAATCTTATTACCTGACAACTGCTACTTCCCAAGTAGCAGCTTTCTACATTGGATTTGGTTAATAATATACCAATAACAATTTATTTTACACTAAATATATAAGCGCATTTACACGTGCAATGATTTGCTGGCGCCAGTATTGATGCCATTTAATTTGCATGCCAGTAGAGGTTTACACGTTAAATGCTTTTTGTCGCACCACTTCCATTTTACTTTGCTGTTGCGTAGTGTCAAGTTCGTGAAAGCTTGCAGAACAGTGAATTTTTACATTGGTATTGATAGTTTGGAGGTCTGTTTTTATAAGACGAACAATGTACGTCCCACAAATAAGGAAGTTGTTCATATTTTTCACAAAAACTTAATGTTTTCATCGCTACTTCACTTCTTATTTTTTTAAATTTAGCTCATTTTAGTTACCGTTTAAAGATACAGCAAAATTAAAAGCTAACTATATGAAAATATATAATAATAGGTAATGGATGATTGTAAAAAATCAATTCGAAATTAAACCACCTTCTGTATGCCAATAGCCTACTGGTGAGGTGAAGGTTTATATATGCAAATGTTTATTAAGTGGCGCACCAGTTACTTACAGGTGAACAAAATTTCAGAAGGCTGCAGAAAATTCCATGCAAGTTTCTTTCTGTACATGCATGTTCAAACTTGCATGCCGACAATGGTTTACACATGCATGCATCGTTTTACTGGTGCGCCAGTTCTCACAGGTGCCAGCAAATCATTGCACGTGTAAATGCGCCTTTTGTTTTTTTTTTTTATGCCATCAGTCTCTCGACTGGTTTGATGCAGTTCTCCAAGGTTGTCGATCTTGCGCAAGTTGTTTCATACCTACATACCTGTAACACCCTCCCCCTACCTTTGCCACCCCCTACAATTCACTCCCTCAATATTACCTTCCATTACTGATAGACCAATATACCTTGGACAATTCGAATTGGCACAAGCAGCTTCGGTGTTTATCTACTCCACTCTTCGCCCCTCGCCATGCAACGGCGGTACAGTCACTTTTTTTTATATAATAATAATAATTACCCGACAACAATGAAAAACTTAAGAACGAAAGATCTGAAAGAATTAAGAGATTGTGGGAGAAAGAAAACGTGACCAAAACATGTAGAAGTACGAGGGTGGTTTGTATAGTAACCTCTTTTTGGCTGTAAATAAAAAACTTGGATGGAAAAAATATTAAATATTTTTTAATGTTTATTAATATGTCTCAAAATATCTAAATATCTTTTTAATATGTATCTAATAAAATTTTTATTAAATACATCTTAAAACAACATCTTTTTACTTTTTTTCAATATGGTTTAACAAACAAAAAATTTGAACTGAAATTTAACCTTACTTTCCAACCTAAGTAAGAATACTTTGTTTATAAACATAAAATGTTAAAAACATATGTTACTAATTTAACATTTTTGTTAATTAAGTAACTTAAAAACCCACCGGGTTGGTCTAGAGGTAAAGTCATCGCCAAAATCAGATGTTTAACAACTGATTTTCGGAGACGAAGTTTCCTGGTTCAAATCCTAGTAAAGGTAGTTACTTTTATATGGATTTGAATGCTAGACAGTGGTTACCGGTGTACTTTGATGGTTGCGGTTTAATTAACCATACTCTCTCAGGAATGGTCGACCTGAGTCTGTACAAGACTACACCTCATTTACACGTCATACACATCATCCTCATCTCATTGGGTCATGGGGTTGCTTATTGTTCTGAATTGAACAGATTGATCAGAGTTTTTTCTATTGTATGAATATTTTAAAAGTGACATCTGATTTTCCGTGTTAAAGATTCTTCATTAAAATATTTTTTGTATAGTTTAGTCAAGATCAGTTATTTATGGACACAAGTACATTATATAAAATATAATTCAATTATCGTCATAAGTATTTGTAATAATAGCACTTAAAATTGTATGTTAGCACTATGTATTTTTGTTTTTGGTTTGTTTTTTAATTGTATATTAATTCCTTTGCGATATGTATTTAGTAAAATGTGATCTGTGGTATACAAGCCAACCAATATGGCATGATAAAGATTAAAAACCTTATACAAAACAAAAAAGAAGTTTAAATTTTTAACATTGGATCAAAATGGAGAAAGATTCTTTGCGAATACCGTCACCAGAAAGGGGATCCATGCCTCATATGTCTAGAGGATCTTCTATGATTCATTTAAATGTACCCGAACCAGAATATACCAGCCCATTCACTGGATGGCGATTCACTAGCCATTCTATATTTACTTCATCTTCTACTGTCCATTTATCTGTACCCAGTGTCGTTATAACTGACTCTGAACTTAATACTGAACACGTACAATTACAATCTGTTCAGAATGTCGCACCAAGAAAATTCAGTTTTGCCAGCTTAAGACGGTTATCTACATCGGTTAGTCTAGTTTAGTCTTGATTTTTTGTTTTGTTTATTTGATGTGTCGGTTTTTTAAAAACATCTTTCTGTTTGTGCGCATGCACATATTTGTACTTATGTTCTTAATTAAAACAAAACATTGATTTGTTTTTTTAATAGATTTTGTCTTCAATTAACAATGGTTTTTTTTTGTTGTTTTTGTTTATTTTTATTAACAAATTTTCTCGTATTTCATATTTTCATGAAATCAGGATTTCTTTATTTTTTTTTAAATTTTTTTAAGCAGTAGATTACCTTTTATGGAAAATAATTGGGATTTATTTATTTCAAATAATCAGGTTTTTTGTATAGTATCGATTTACCAAATCTATTATGATATGATAGATAAATTTAAGCGTATTAAAAGCATATTTTTATTTAATTTATGAAAATCTTTTATTTAACAACATTCAAACAGTTTAACTGAAACACATAAAACTTTCTAAACCTAAAAAATACTAAATATAATGGTTGCCACCATGGTACAGTGGTTAATATGGTAAACTGCAAAGCAGAAAGTCTCAAGTTTGATTCCTGGCTACTATCTGGAAAATTATTATATTTTAAAACCCACTGATAATGTACCTTGTTGTTGTTGTTGTTTAGGTCAACAGCTGAAAGGCTGTTTTGAACCTCTTAGAGGTTTTACTAAGTAAAACAAGGAGTGAGGTGTTTACTATTGTCTTCCTCACTGAGTTGAAATACTATGTTTATTAGCATGCCAGGTCCTCCAAAAAGCATCTACTTTCTACCTGCAAATGACACCTTCACTTCATTCACCACTGGGTCTGGTTATATAATGAAATTCATAACTTTTAGAGGAGATAACTTTTGACTAGTCTTTTACACCTCTACCTCTTCTTTTCTTAAAAAGTTTAGTCATATAATTGGGTGACTATTTGATAAGAAGTAGAACTAATTTTTGTAGCTGTGGAATCAGCAGATCAAGTGCAATTAATTCAACCCTCCACCTGCCTGTTGTAGGTAAAATGTCCCTTAAACACTTGTAGTTAATCCAACTTTAAATATTAAACTAAAAAAAGACTATGTGTTGGTGTATCTTTTCTGAAAAAAATTGTCTTAAAAGACTTTCTTTACCTTTTTTTATTGTTTTCGGTACTTATAAATGGTTAAAAGTTGTTTTAAATTGCTATTTGTAAATCCTAATTTTGAAAAATGTTTGTGCAAGACCCCTGGTGGTCCATCCCAAACAAAAGTCACTATGTATGGCAATATTTTTATTGTAAATTATTACTTTATGTACATTGGGTTACTTAAAATATTTTTCTTTGCTAAAAATTTATTGATTTTTGTTTGTCTCTTGGTTAATCTGGTTTCAGACTAGTGGTTTATCTGTATGTTTTAAATGAGTGCTTATAAAATTACACTTCTCAGCTGAAAAATGATGTCCCATATTTTCATATATACATTCGGTATTAATTTTGGATTGTAAATTTTTTTGGTAATCTACTGTATTTATTGAAACTGCATTATATTTGCTTTATTTTATGAACTTGCTACTATGGATTGATCTTCAGCAACTTGTAGTTACCAGTCATCTTTGGTTTAGTTTTTATTTTGAAAATTGCTTAATTTTTTCATTAGATTGTCTAATTTATAGGAAATATAAAATTGTGTTTTATTTCAGATTCGTAAAAATTTTGTTCTTATGTTTGTCCTTATTTTAGTTTTCTCATTTTTTCTATAATGTTTCTCGTTCTTTGTATGTGCCGGCCCGATGTTGTGGTGGTTAGCATATCTGGCTTTTGTGTTAAACTATCTGAGTTTTATTCTCAGTTGGGTCTTTTCATCATTTCAATAAATTTTTGTTTATCACCCTTTCACCGCCTGTATTGGCATTAATCGGTAAAACAATATGACTTAAAAAAAACTCTGTATGATCTTAGAACTGATAGAAATTGTTTTGTGCTGTGATCATCTGTGTTTTGAGGAAGGCAATGGTAAACCACCTTTCTCCTTGTTTTACTTGGTAAAACCTCTAGAGGTTTAAACCAGCGTTTCAGCTGTTGGCTTAAACAACAACAACAACATTTGTGTTTTTCATCCAATCAGTTTGGACAATTTTATTTTTGTGTATCTTCATATCTCCTCTTGGATATAGGGTGAATTTCTAATGGAATAGATAAATTAAGAGATTTATGGTGCTTGTTCTTGTCATTACTGTTCATCAAAAACTGGGAGTTTACAGTCTAAAACAAATTAAAATATTGTTTTTTTTTCTAAAAATTTGTGGTAGGTAAATTATCACACATTGTATCTAGTGAATATTTAAAGTCTTTTTTGTTATCTGTAATTGTGTGAAATTGTTTCAATTTTTCTTGTTTAGGGCCATTTTATACATTTTAAAGTAACTATAAACATTTTTGGAAGTTTTTTGCAGCACTCATTTTCAGCATTTTTTCATTATAGGCTTTTCTCCTTTCTTTTGCCCATCCTGTGTTTAATCAGTAGTCTGAACGAGTTTCAGTCTATTGTGTTTTCATTGTTTATTCCAATTTTTTTAATGTCCTTTTCGACTTCTTTAAACCTTTTAGCCAACACTTTAGGCCTATCAATTAGTATGGCTAGCCCATGGTGTAATGGTCAGCACAACTGGCTTCTATGCTGGGGTCCGGGTTTGATTCCCGGTCAGGTCGGGCATTTTTTTCATCACTCATTTTCATCTGTCACCCTTTTCATTGCCTGAATTAGCAGTGATTGCAAAACAGTTGGGTATTAAACAAAACAAAAAACACAATTAGTATTCTACAAGTTTGTTTTGTCAACTGTTTGTCATCCATTCTATACAACTGTTTATGGAATTTTAATCTTTGATTTGTTTCCTTAAATGTTCAATTTAATAAGTTTTTCTCTTCCTTGTGACCTGTACTCTTCGATTACTATCTTCAGATCTATTAACTTGCAGAGGATCTTTCTCTTGAATTTCTCTGCCTTCCGGGACATTCTAAGACATTCACTTGCATGTAGACACACAGGTTTTAGTACAGTATGTTTGTTCTTTGCTTGTCTCGAAAGCATCTTCATGTACAGATTGTGGTATTTGAAGTGCAATATCCATCGTTCTTCAACTTTTCAATATCTTCTACTGTATTATTTTCCATAAGTACTTGAAGCTATGAGTATTAACTTTTTAAATTTATCTGTATTTTGTCTTCAAGTAACGCAAAGCTGTTCTGGTATTAATGTATTTATTTTTTTGAAGGAAATCTGTGTAGTCCCGAAATAAATGAATAGGCTAATCTAGTAATAATAAGGTTTTAAATATTTTCTTCTGTATGTTCAAATATATTTTCTTTCAAGATTAAGGGTTCTTCAAATGGATGGAAGTTTCGTAAATTATGTTGAATTATAGAATTTATGTTAAGTAGTTTTAATAATTTACTATTTGTACTCATAATGTTAAAACTTTTTGTATAAAAGAAAGTATTTTAGAATGCTCCTATTTTATGTAAACAATTGGCTATCTATTTATCTGTTTACTTCATTATTTGATTATGCACACATCTTTGTAAATACACATAAAATATTCTCTTAATATGTTTTGAATTTCTTTTTTACTATTTAATTAAATTATTCTTAAGTGTGTGGATCATAATTTTTTTATTCTCTTGAGTGATATGTTTTTATTAATACCTACTTGTTTTTTTTCTACTTTTCAGAATTATTTTCTAACAGCATCCATGATTTTATTCGTTTTAATATAATATTATTGTATATTATATTTTTTATGTGTGAGAATGTATTCTGTTTATTATTAACATTGTTCCCGATATTTTTTCCAGTTTTAGTGTTATAACTCCTTGGTTTTTTTATTTTCTTGATTTGATTTTTGGTTGTGTAGTGTTATAATTGCATTGTGACTTTAATCCATGTAATTTTTTAAGCACCCTACACAAAATTAAAAATTATGTCATTGTTTTTAAATTTTTTTATAATTTATAACTATACTGAAATCTCTTTTATCTGAAACATTTATTAGAAAGTATATTTTTTCGTTTAAAAATGCTTTGTTCTATCTGTCCTGGTTTTTACAGCTCTATATTGTATTGTATACACGAGATACAATACAAATACGAGTACTGTAGTAGCCTACATAGAAAAATATTCATACATATTACATGCTACCTCTGTGATCACCAACTGGCGGATCACGTACTCATTTTTGTGGACCGCAAGCTCTAGAGAATATCTTTTTTATTGTGTGCAGATCTTATTTTCTTGTGTGATGTGAAATTCTTTACATTTATGCTGAGAGCAACTGGTGATGTCAACACATCATATTCCTCTAAAAAGATGCTTGCTTGATAAGTTTATGGCTGCGATCAGGCTGAAAGCAACTCGTGATATGGCTGTGCTACAAAATACAAAAAACTACTACTTTGGTCCCGGGTTTACAGTAGTTTAAAATTGTTGTTATATTTTATTGCTCAAACTTTTTCAAAATCAACAAATATGAGGGGGACCCAAAACTGAACTGAGAGTGCGCTGTCTTTCATAGATATAGTAGAGAGTTCTCCTGCTAGTTGGGGTTAGTACAGATCTTCAAGAAACAACTGCCTAAATGGCGTCAGTTTGTAGGTTAACATTTGATCGTAGTGTTCTGTTTCTCTTACTGTTTTCATGTTCCACCTGCGATATCGTTAAGTATCAAGCCAGTTTTCCACTGGGTTGATACTTGTTTGGTTTTTGAGTCATACCTGTAACACCAACTCTCATCACATGTAATGACTTTGGTCAAAACGTTTGGATCACTTTCAGTCTCTTTTTTTCAAGTCCTAACTCAAATCCAATCGAATGTTTTGTTGATCCTGTTTGAGAAGGTGAAAAAAGAATTTAGTGGTAACTCGTCTCATTTGAAAATCCGCAGTCAAAATCTGCTAGCACAAGCTCCAACTCATGCCTGTCTCTTCTGAAATTCATCGATTGTTAAACGACGATTCTTGTTGGTTTTTTGGGGAATTATTTCAGCATTTTCATCATTTCGAGTTGTTGAAGGGTGCACAGAATGAACATGAACTTTGCGTGTAAACTTTGTATTGAAAAGATACAAAACAACACAAAAAATAAAATGTATAATGAATCAAATAAAAAAAAAAAATGAAAATTACTTGAGTTTAAAATTTTTTACAACGGATAACGCTTAAATAAAAAAATTAAAGGAATAAAATTGTTCCAGATTCTGTTGCTTGCGAATTGCTGGGTTTGTGAAAGAAATCAACACAATAACGCCATTTACAAACATTGAAATAGTTTAATACAAAAAAATAAAATGAAAATAAACTTATCATTTAGTAACAAAAACCATATATAGTAAACCATGACACATAAAAAAAATATTATAAGATTTAAACATAGTTATAAGAAATACTTTTTAGGTTTGAATAACATTTGTTTTAATTGGATCCAAAAAATAAAAACTTTATGAGCTCAGATTAAGATTTTGTAAAATTTGTTGCTTAAGGCATACATAAAAAATATAATCTGGACGTTATAAAAATTAAAACAATTTGATACATTATATTTTAAACAACGATGTCACGTGAAAATTTGTCTTTCGCGGTAAATTTTCTTTTTAAGAATACACACATTTGTACGTTGAATTTTTTATTATTCTGCAAGTTCTTTTATATAAAATATTATTACCTCTGATATGTACTTGACAAATCTGCAGGATGGAACATGATTAATAGTTTCACAACATCTTCATCTTCATCTGTTAACATTAACTGCCAGACTCCGACTGACTTAATTCTGAATAGATTCTTCATTCGGCGTAATTTGAATGTTGACGCTTGATGCGGAGATAATTTGTACTATAAACTTTAAATAGTCAAGAACGATTTTTCGTTAATATATATATATTTTGTCGGTCAGATTTTTATTTATTTGCAGTTTGATGTTTTATTCCTTGGTTTTATATTTGTTTATCGCTGAAACGTGGTTTAATTTGTGTAACTGAAATTTGATTTAATTTGTGTAATTTGCACTTTTTCACTTCATAACGTATGACGTCACGGTAATCACGGAATACGCACCAACTTCGAATTATAAAACTATTTCAAAAAAATTATATTTAAGACAAAACAATGAAATGATTCTACTTTATTTTCCTTCAGCAATTTAATAAATATTGAATACAAAAACATCACAGCATTGACCAGCTGATTCTACAAGAACTACAAACATTAGACTTCCCTTAGCTTTGCTCACACCAGGAAAAATATAAATAATGTTACTACTGGTATGTATTATTATTTTAATTTAAACCCCTCAAATAAAAGTAACCTCTCAAATATCCCCCTTTTTTATCATCGTATAAGTTCTGATTTGGGCAAGGACTTGTCCAAAAGGAACCTTATTCGATGATAAAAAATAAATTACATATATTTATCATTGCTTTCCAGAAAATATCCTATTATAAAAAAATATATATGTTAATTACTTATCGTGTCATGGTTATTTCCTAAAACTAAATATTATTAATAGCTAAAAATAACAAACAAAAAAAATGATAAGTTTCCCGTGGGAAAAGATCATATGTTTAAAAAAAATTGAATAAATCGTATTTATATTAACTAAATAAATTACAGGAAATGACAATTATAATTACTTTATGACTACTATTTTTAAATTTAAATGAATTTAGATTGATTTTAATTTTATACATTGAGATAAGAATATTCAAAAATTCAAGATAAGGAAATTTAACAGTTTTATTAGCTACTATTAATAGTCCGATGACTCATCTATGCGTCATGTTCTGATCTCATTGCGGTTATGTCATCTTACTACTGAATAATCCACATTTTATAAAATATTACATCACTACAAAATTTTATTTTAAAACTATGCTTTTCTAACACTGCTATCAACTTGTAAATCGCAATTAATCTGTATCATACAGACACAGCGTTGCCAAACCTAATTGTAAAACTAACACGCTTCTTATTTTAAACTATTTACTAATACATCTATAAAAATTACGAAGAATAAAACTTATTTCACTATTTCGTTGCACTTTATGCATTTTACTCATATATTGTCACATCAAGTTTTTATGTATATAATGTTTTAATTACATATTTAATTCTTATAATCTAATTTTACATTTTATTTATCTGTTCAGTTTTTTAACCGTATTTTAACATTTTTTAACACAATAATACACTTTTTAGCTTAGCTGTTCTTTCATCGGTTTTGTTTTTTACAATTTCATTCATTCAACATCATCCGGTATTCTTAAAACTAAATTTATTTACATATATTTACCTTACATCCATACATTACAAGTTTTTTAATCTTAAAATTACCCAAATATTTAATAATTTTAATCAGGTTTCTCAACTACTAAAAGGTCTTTTTTTCACTCTCTTTAAGTTTTTTTATTTCATTTTTCTTAATTCTATTCCTAACTAATTTACAAAGCTGCTCTGTTAATTTTACAATATTATTTATTTGCTCTTCCCATAAAATTTGATTATTATCATCATAATTGCCTTTACTTATTTGAAATAATGTTTTACTAATTATAGATTTATTAACAAAAGGTATCTTTTCTCCATTTTCTAAGATCATATGATTATTTTCAAAATTTATAACAGCATTGTACTTATTTAAAAAATTTACACCAATTAACAGATTTACACTTAAATTACTTATAACTATGAAAACAACAGGAAAGATTTGCTCATTAATCTTAATTTCTATTAATACTTGCTTATTTATTTGTTTAAACCTTTTACCTACGGCTGTCACTATACTGAAATTTTGCAGTGGCATTTTTAAGAACTTAAATTTATGGTTTGACTCTATTTTCTCGAGAAACTCTTTAGATATACAGCAAATTTCTGAACCAGTGTCGATTAAAGCCATTTCCCTAATATTTTCAATCCCTACTTCAATTTGTGCTAAGTTATAATCTGTTTTTTTTATATCGTTATTGTCATTAGACTCCTGCAATAAATCATCAGCTAAAATTGTATAAATCTGTTTATTATTCTCATTATTTACCTCATTTATCTCTACTGATTCTAAAATTTCAATTTTATCATATTCTAGTTCAGAATTTTCTTTTATATTATTAACTTTATCTACGATTACACTATTAATTGACCTGTTCATTTCCGGCATGTCAGGGACTTTTTGCACACCTACTTTGCGTTTTTTGGATTTCCCTCATGGATTTCTGCTTGAATTGTGCTCTTATTCCCAGCATTATGACCCTCTGCCTCTCTATTTACTTGTTGTCCCTGAAATTTTCTAAAATTGTATCCACCTGTATTTTGAAAATTTTGCCCTCTGAAATTACCTCTGTTAAACCCATTGTTATTGTTAAAATTACTGTTTCTATTGTATCCATTATTACTGTTAAAATTACTGTTTTCCTGATTGTAGCCCCTTACATATTCTTTTACTTCCTTTAAGCGTTGTTCATTCTCCCTTTTAAACTGATTCCCAAATCTATCCCCAATTTGATTAAATCTACCATTGCCATTATTTCCCTGATGATTGAATCTATTATTGTTATTGTTATTGTTCCCCTGATAATTGAAATTTCCATAATTACTCCCATTAAATCTACTGTTACCCTGATTTTGTTCCTGAATTTTTATTTTATTTAACCCTTCTTCCATATTGTCAAGCAGAAGTATGAATTGATCAAGATTATTTACCCCGTTAGCTAATTTTGCCCTCATAATCAAAGTGTCATAATGGTTTGTTAATATTTGCAGCAATTCCTCATCTCTAATAGCAGGCTCTAGGTTTTTTCCAACATTGTATTTTTTAATAAGATATTCGGACATAGTTAAACCACCTCCCACTCTATACCTTCCTGACATTAACCTTATTCTGATTTCTGATTGAATATTATTGGACCAATATTTTTCTTTGAACCTTACTACAAATCCATCTAAATCTTCTATCCTGTCCTTAATGTATGACCACCAGTCTTGACCACTATTACTCTGACAAAAAACATTTTCTATAACCCCTTTAATTTCCTCCCATTTTACAATTTTATTACTGTTTAACTGTTCCTTTAAGTTTCTTATAAACTCCATTGGGTTTTTGAAGTCAATTTTCAATTTAATTTCATTACTTGTTTTCCCCATAAAATGTTTTTCAATTACCCTTTCCCCAAAGTTATTCACATCTAAATCATCAATTTGCTTTTTAATCTTTTGTATTTCTCCTTTTTGATTCTTTATTTCCCCAGCAATTTCGTTGATCTGTCCCCCCTTAATTTCATTTTCTTCATTTAACTTTTCCATTTGACCTTTTAATTCATTCCCTTGTTCCTCAAAAGTTTTGAATTTTGACTTAATCCCATTTATTTGTTTGTTAAACCCCTTTTCTAATTGTTTTTTGTGTTCCCCTAAATTTAATTCATTTGTCCTACTCCAACCCTGTTCCATTTCGTTTTTAGCACTTTCAAAATTTTTGTTAAACCTTGTATCTACAATTTTATCTACATTTTTTATTTGACTTTCTACCTTTTCAATTCTGGTGGTATTTTTTTCTATTTCCCTCTTATTCATTTGTATTTCATTATTTAAGTCTTTTCTTGTTTGCTTTATTTCATTTTCTAAGCATTTTTTTACATTGTCAATTTTCTGCCCTAAATCTGTGATTTCTAATTTTAATTCTAATTGCCCTTTACCTATTTGTTGACTTATTTGTCTAAACATGGCCATAATGTCAGATTTGTCAATATCATTATCGCCATTGTTATTTATATGTTCCTGACATGCATTAACAGGATTTCCTGCTTCATCGAAACCCTCCAGAAATTCCCCACTATTTCTAGAATTGTTATTAAAGTTGGAGTCTTCTGTCGGGATATTATCAGTATTTCCGACATCAGATCCCAAACTTTCAGTGTCCTGATCTTCCAGGATCTCAGTTATATCTCTAACATGCCCCATTGTTAATTTTAATCTGATTTTTTATAAAAAATTTAATTCCTTCCACTAACCAACAATCGCAAGGATCCTGGCATTTGGGTCGCCAAGTTTGCGTGTATACTTTGTATTGAAAAGATACAAAACAACACAAAAAATAAAATGTATAATGAATCAAATAAAAAAAAAAAATGAAAATTACTTGAGTTTAAAATTTTTTACAACGGATAACGCTTAAATAAAAAAATTAAAGGAATAAAATTGTTCCAGATTCTGTTGCTTGCGAATTGCTGGGTTTGTGAAAGAAATCAACACAATAACGCCATTTACAAACATTGAAATAGTTTAATACAAAAAAATAAAATGAAAATAAACTTATCATTTAGTAACAAAAACCATATATAGTAAACCATGACACATAAAAAAAATATTATAAGATTTAAACATAGTTATAAGAAATACTTTTTAGGTTTGAATAACATTTGTTTTAATTGGATCCAAAAAATAAAAACTTTATGAGCTCAGATTAAGATTTTGTAAAATTTGTTGCTTAAGGCATACATAAAAAATATAATCTGGACGTTATAAAAATTAAAACAATTTGATACATTATATTTTAAACAACGATGTCACGTGAAAATTTGTCTTTCGCGGTAAATTTTCTTTTTAAGAATACACACATTTGTACGTTGAATTTTTTATTATTCTGCAAGTTCTTTTATATAAAATATTATTACCTCTGATATGTACTTGACAAATCTGCAGGATGGAACATGATTAATAGTTTCACAACATCTTCATCTTCATCTGTTAACATTAACTGCCAGACTCCGACTGACTTAATTCTGAATAGATTCTTCATTCGGCGTAATTTGAATGTTGACGCTTGATGCGGAGATAATTTGTACTATAAACTTTAAATAGTCAAGAACGATTTTTCGTTAATATATATATATTTTGTCGGTCAGATTTTTATTTATTTGCAGTTTGATGTTTTATTCCTTGGTTTTATATTTGTTTATCGCTGAAACGTGGTTTAATTTGTGTAACTGAAATTTGATTTAATTTGTGTAATTTGCACTTTTTCACTTCATAACGTATGACGTCACGGTAATCACGGAATACGCACCAACTTCGAATTATAAAACTATTTCAAAAAAATTATATTTAAGACAAAACAATGAAATGATTCTACTTTATTTTCCTTCAGCAATTTAATAAATATTGAATACAAAAACATCACAGCATTGACCAGCTGATTCTACAAGAACTACAAACATTAGACTTCCCTTAGCTTTGCTCACACCAGGAAAAATATAAATAATGTTACTACTGGTATGTATTATTATTTTAATTTAAACCCCTCAAATAAAAGTAACCTCTCAACTTCAACACTCATCTTACCAGGTTTAAAGCGCCCAAACCACTTGAAAGCTTGTGTGTGGCTCATAGCATTTTCCTTGAAAGCTTGTTGAAGCATTTGGTAAGCCTCTGTTGCCAATTTTGCAAGCAGGAAACAAAATTTTAAACACACTCTTTTGTTCTTTTAAATATGCTGTAATGACATCGAAGGCGGAATACGACAACAGGAAGAGAAACCCAAAACTATAATCAAACGTTAACCTACAAACTGACACCGTCTGGGCAGTTGTTTGTTGAAGTTCACTACTAGCTCCATCTAGCGGGAGAACTCTCTACTACTTCTACAAATGGCAGGACACTCTCATTCTGGGTTTTTTTGGGTCCCCCCTCGTATGTAGTATTAAAATTTAGCGTGATTACCATATCTAAATTTTTAAAGTCGGACAAGGTAGGCCTAAGTAAAAATTAGCCAGACAGTGGCAGCCTCATCAAAGTTTTTAACAGTTCTTGATCAAATTTAGTTGATGATCAGTGCGTTAAATGTAAAGCCAAAAAACAGTACAGTTCAGCACAGAACAGTAATCTGATCGGAGACTATATGCCTGTGTTGACCATATGATCAATATAACTAGTGGGACAGTAAAATTTTGTATTTTTTAAACTTTTTGATTAAAATTTATGTTTTTTCTTTAAAACCTCATTAATAATTTTTAATCTGATATATTCCTTTGGGGTTTCTAATGTATATCTGATTTGTAATAAATTTACATATAATTATAATAAAAAAACTACAAATTTTAGTTTACCAAAAATTTTCTTGTTCTATAAACTTCGGATAAACGAGATTTTAGTGTACTATGAGGTGTAATGAAAAAATGATGAAGTTCAGTTTTTAAAAATTAACAATGTTATAAAAACACCATTTTATCTATTGCTATTTTATATTTTTAAGAAAGAAATTTATGTCTTGAGATAGCTGTATAAAATTTGGTATACATGTTCTTTAGTAAATAAAAAAAAGTTATGGTCACTTCATGATGTCATATTTAAAAATGGTGACCAGTCAGATGATTGAATTGATAATGCTCAGTAAATTCTAATTTTATATTTTGTATTCTTTCAAAAAAAAATTAATGTAAATATCTTGTTATATAAAATCTTTGAATTCCAGATAACTTTGATTTTTTAAAATTTAAATTATAGAAATTCTATTTTGTAAGTAATGTTTGTATAAACAACGGACTCGATTTGTGTATATTTTGTAAATAATTTTAAGACTGCAATTTTCCATAATGAAATTTAAATTCAGTTTGATTATGTAGATAATTTATTATATTTATTTAAAATTTGAGGTCTAATATAAATATTTATGTTTTAACATCCTTTGGATGTGATTGACATGCCGTACCGTTTCTTGTAAATAGAAATTTGTTTTATTATTACTCAATTAAAAAAAATTCTTTTTTTTTGTTTTATGTATTCATGTGTAACTGAATTTTGCTTCTGTGTTTTTAGACTCTTAACAGAAGTGACTCGATGGTGTCTCTTTGCTATAGAGCATTGCTCAATTACATAGCTGAGGATAATCTTGTCGGATTACAAACATTTTTAGAAAATAAAAGAGTTGTCGTTGATGACAGGGATGAGGTAAGATAAAATACTTAAAATCTTTTTTTATTAAACAAATTTTTTGTCGTTATTAATTTATCTTTAGAAAAGTTAAAAGTTGGTTTTTTTGAGAATTATTTTTAATTTATTGAGTATTTCTTTTGTTAGAACCAAATCTCTTTGTTGTTTATATAAGTTGCAGATGGAAAATAACTGGTTTGTTCAGATTTCTGTAATTTGGTAACCAAACCATGATTGCTTATTACTTAATTTTTTAAAAAATTCCTATGATTTTGATGTACAAAGAAATTGTGGAAGAAATAGAATGTAATGGTGTTATTTGATACTTAATTTATCTGTATGCTGCTTCCTAAATTAAAACATTTCATATTAAAATCTTTTTGTTCAGTCAAAATCACCTGAGTTATTTGATCTATAATGCTTTTCACCGTTTATGACCTCTGCTGTTCCACGCGTGTGACCAATCAGAACGTTTGCCAGCGTTGTCAGATTGTAAAAATGTATCAGCCTGACAAACATTACGCACACATGCGTATAAGAGCCACAGTAGTTCACTCATTTAGAGTTTTAAAAAAATTGAAAATTAGGATGCTGACAAAACAGAACAAGTTAGAGATGCTTGGTGCAAAAAACAAACCTCAATGCAAATAACCTCATGATGATTGATCGAGTGTTATGGCTGTACATTTTTAATTTTTATTGTTTTTAAGATGAGTTTAGTGGGGGGTTATGAATTATAATGATATGGGGACAATAATTTTAGTATTCTTGTTTTTTTGATAATTTTAGTAATCTGCTAGTTAATAAAACTATTAGATTCACTTCAATATTTCAATGGACTGCTTTCTAAAAAGAGTTTATTATTATTATTATTATTATTGTTATACGAGGCATGTCGGAAAGTTAAATACCGTTTTGAAAAAAAAAACTAAAATATTTTTCAAAACGATTTTATTTTTACTTGAAAGATTGTACCATAAACTATTTTTCTACATAGTTTCCACCATTGTTATGTGCTTGTCGTAGTGGGTGACCAGCTCATTTAAACCTTATTTAAAGAAATATCCCACATACATGATGACCATAACTTTGTGTCGTTATCACATTCAAAGAGCTTACCATGAAGCTTGTGTCTCATGTGTAGGGACGAGTGGTTGTCAGACCATACGGTGTCAAGGTATTCAAGTGTGCTGGGTAAGGAATGTCAGAACACTGTCAAGTCACTTTGTTTTGTGCACATCTGTGAGCATTTTTGGAACCTAGCGGGAACTCAGTTTATAATTTCTTATAACTGCGTCCAGAAGACTCCAAAGGGGAGTATAGGACATGTCAAGATAAAACTGATAAGTTAAAAATTTTAATATATTTTATGATAAATTCATTACTTACCACTACCTTGCTTACTTCAATAAGCATATTTTGGTAACTTCAGTAAGCATTTCACCAACCCATTTATATCAAATAATACACAATATTTGTCTCAGTGTCTAATTTGATTAATTTTTTTAATATTAATATTAGAATATTAGTATTTTTTAACCGAAAACTATTTAGAAAGGAATTCATGTACACTGTAAAATGTTTCATTAATCAAGTATTTTTTTAAACTAATTTAAATTGTCGCAACTTTTTAGTGGCAATTTATTGATGTTTTATCTACCTACAAAAGTCGGTTTTTGTTCAAAAAATTTAGTATTGTGATTAGCAACGTAGTAATTAATTCTGTTTGTTGTGTAGTGGTTATGAACATTTTAATTCTGTAAAAATGTATTTTGGTTTACGTACATTATCACTTCAAAGATGTACAAAGAAGGAATTGTAAGCAATTGAAGGTCTTTAAATAGTGTTCTCCATGAGGTTAAGTGGTTGACTCCCATCACACACCTAATAACCCAATTGGTCAGCTATAATCTCATGGAAAACAGTTCTTGAAATTCATGGAAATTCATCTGAAAGCATTGTTATTGTGAATTATCAGTTTTCTTTAATTTTCTCATCCATTCTCCTGACCAAGTTATTATTGACAACTGAAGACCATCCACTTTGTTGTTCATCGTGGACATCTGTCTGTTCTTCATTGAATTTCTTAACCCTTTCGCACCATTTCATCACTCATTGGACTTTCACCAAAAATCTCTGTAATCTACATGAATTTCAGCTGCTTTAATGATCCTTGCATTGAAAAACTGGTTAACAGAATGAATCTCACAGTAGGTGGGTTCATTGATTGTTTGAAACATTGCAAACGACCACAGTAATCATAAAACACAAGATTAATCAACCGTAATGGTGTCAGCGCAGAGCCAATGAACTAGGAGAAGTAGAGTGCATTCAGTGCCGAGTGCCAACAGTAGTGCTGTGGCAGTGTTAGAACAAAGCAATACTTACTATCTGGACATGTCTCATATAACATTCAATGTTTAATAATTATATAATTATTTAAAAATTCTATTGATCGATTTGTTTTTTTAATTTAATAGAATGGAAGCACAGCACTTCATTTTGCAGCCCTTAAAGGTAAACTATCCTTCGTAAGAGAACTTATTAATCATGGAGCTGATGTCAATGTTGAAGACAGTGTAAGTAATTATTCGTAGTTCTTGCAAAAATTATTAATAAATATTTTATTTATTTTATTTGTATATATCTTATCAAACATCCTATGTAGGTATTTTTAACAGCCGTTGTTAGGGTTCTGCAGCCCGGTAACCTAATTGATAAGCCTTTTACTAAGAATCTCCTGAAATGCAGCCCACGTTTTAAACCTAAATAACCCAAGGAGGACCACGACAGTTTATTGGGTCCTATCTAAGACCGTAACGAATGCATGGGGTGAAACTGGGTGTAAGATAAATGCAATGGATGGAAAAGGGTAATACATACGGAAAGGAAATAATCACTTTTACAATTGAACTTATAACCACAACCAAAAGAGGCCACTTGTTATTAAGTATTTGATGAATAGCATCCAGTAGATAAATACACGGTGAGGACGTTTCGTTGGGTGATCGTTGCATAAATACACTAGTTAATACGACACATTTACAAAAGTACACAAGATATAATATTACAAATATAGTTACGCACATGAATAAGTTTAGAATCGATAATTACGAACAAGCCTCAAGCAATTGTCAACGCATCCCACCAGATGCGTGACCGAAGAAAAGCCTCGAGTAAACGAAGTGTACGTGGTGAAAGTCAATACACAAGTGAGTTAGGAAGAAAGCGGAAGGAAGCATGAATTAGGATTGTGAGTGGGGAGATCAGTCGATAAGCAGATCGAATATGTAGATGATGTAATGAGACGTAGTACAAAAGGCAAGCATGATATAACACAATTTGAGTTGTAAGGTGAAATTAATAGAGCAGCGGCGCGTACATTTGAATGACCGCAAACGAGTAAGAATAAATGAATTACCCCAGGTGTAGATTACTTAACAGCCATATTATATTGATAATCAAAATATATATTATTTCTTTAAACCACCAGTAATACAGTAAACAGTAAACACTTACTAATTATAGTGCTTACGTGCATAAAATACACATCTTCAGTAATTTTTTTATGTTATTTAAAATTTAAAACAACTTATTTCCACCATGGTAGATGGGGATTCAGATCGAGTGAATCTACCATGGTGGAAGCAGAATGTTTTAAATTTTAAATAACATAAAAAACTTCTGAAGATATGCATGTTATGCACGAAAGCGCTATAATTGAAAAATGTTTACTGTTTACCGTATTACTGGTGGTTTTAAGAAATAATATATATTTTGATAATTAGTTTCACATTTCTATTCTCTTTATTTTGTTTTTCTGTAGCAAATCTGGCTTATAATAAATTTGCCGCATTGGCAATGCCGACTGCATTGGCGTAGTTGGTAACGTGCTCACCTCTCATCATGCAGTCTTGGGTTTGAATCCCATGCAGGCACACCATATTTTTATACGCTACAAAAAAACCATTTCATCCTTCACCGTCTGCATTAGCAGTAATACAGAACAGTCAAACGTTAAACTAAAAAAAAAAAATAAATAAATTTTATGTTTCTTGAAAACAAAAAGAAAGGAAATAGGGAGATTATCATGTAGTTTCAGTGTTAACAACAATAAATGACAGTTGCTTTATCTTTTTAAATCAGCTTCCTAGATATAAACTGTCTAGAATCTTTTTGTTCATAAACTTCTAAATTGATATGTATTATTTTGGTGTTTTCTTTTAGGACAACTGGACACCATTACTTTGTGCAGCAAGAGAAGGACACACCGATGTTTGTGCAGAATTACTTGAGCATGGAGCAAATATTGAACAAAGGGATATGGTATTTATATTTTTTTATTATGTTACTAACAACCCTCCACTTGTTGTGCTTTACAGCAAACTAACCTTAAAGCATTTTAACTTTCCACTCAACCTTGTGGATTGAAAATAAAACCAATACTGTACAAATAAGAACAATTAGTACTGGGAACTCGTTAGAATGAATCACCAGTGGAAGGCGAAAAATCTGAATGTGTTTTATAAAATATAAGTGGGTAAAATCTATATCTTAAAACAATGGTACAATCTCTTTGAATTTTCTAAGGTTTACAAAAATTTCTATACAGAAATCAGATGTGACATTATTTTTCTGATATATGTTCGTTAAATAATTTTCAAAAATTCTGGAAAAAGGAAAGAGTGAAGGATGATATCATATTTTTGATATCAAAATGGCAGATAAAAAATTGAAGTACCTGAATGACCTTATACCAAACTTCAATTAATTTTTTGTGATTTCCAAAATATATACATTGGATTTTGTGGTGATCACTTCTAGAAATTTCACTGTATTTTCTTTAATATTCTAAAACATATCAGTTACCTTTAACAAAATTCTGCATCTGTAAACTAATTTTTACTTTCTCTTGCCTGTATGAATATTATAGGGAAGGAAAAAAATATTGTTTTCATGTTAATTTTTTGAAATCAAGTTTTTACTGGATATACACGTTTTCAGGTCCCCTGAACCGAAAAAAAAAAAATTTTAATGATTGGTGTGTGTGTGTGAATAAAATATCTTAAGCAGGGAATATCGTATGAAGTTGAAATTTAAACTTAAATTAGATGCCACAAGCGGATGCGACACAAACTTTTTTCATCAAAACCAGCCAACTGGAACTAGTAGTTTATTCGTGCAATTTTTTACTTTTTTGTGATAATTCTCAAAAATGGCTCCTACAATTTCTTTTAAATTGCCTCATTTACTACATGTTTTATGCTTTGCAAGATTGGATAAGCGCTATGTCTGCTGAAATTCTTGGGGAGGCTGTGCTCTTGAAGAAAAAATAATTTTTTTTTAGATTTTGGCCTTATTATGCATTTTAGAGCAAAAGTGTATAATTGAAGTTGTAGAACATTAAAAAACCTACAACCTTTTTTTCCAAAATTTTTTTTTACAATGCTTAGTTTAGCGCCAATTAGTGATTTTATGTTTTTTTCATGAAAATAATTTGTTTTCATCTGTAAAACAAGGGATTTTTAAAGATTATGGCCTTAGTATGCATTTCATGAGAAAAGTGTGTAATAATATATAATCAAAGTTATAGGAAATTAAAATACCTACAACTTTTATTTCTACCATTTTTCTCTACAGAGCCTAGTTTGAGGTATTAACCGATTTTCTGTATTTTTAAGTTCTGTAGAGGTCGATTTTCATTTTGCATCATTCACTCATGATTGAAATGTGGTTATGTTTTTCATTTTACATTGTTTAATCATGATTAAAGATAGGTTATAGCCTAATTTTAATTATTTACATTAACAGAAAGAAATGTGAATGTTTCACGCCAGATTTTTTGTTAAAGTATCTTTGTTATTGTTATTAATTTTTCTTTATCAGTGGCATGTACAGTACAATAGCTGTTTACAATTCAAATTATGTTTGTTTTTTCTTTGTAAAGTTATTATTTTGTTTGTTTATTTACAGGGTGGGTGGTCAGCACTCATGTGGGCAACGTACAAAGGTCGTACAAACACTGTGGCTCTGTTGTTGGATAAAAACGCAGATGTTAATGCCCATGGTAACTATCATATATCTTCTCTACTATGGGCATCTGGTAGAGGATACGTTGATATCGTTAAAATGTTGGTCCGAAGTGGTGCAAAAGTTAACGTTGGTGATAAAGTAAGTAATATTCATAATTTTTATCATTAAAACTTGTATTCTCGTCAAAGATGTGTGGAATTTTAAATTAATTACATGAGATCAGCTAGTTCCAGGGACTAAGAAATATTTAAATTTTTCCTCAAATGCCTTGAAATATAAATTTGGATGGGCTGACAATAAATATGAGGGTCATTCAGAAAGTAAAGAACGTTTTTTTTTATTGTTTTTATTTTGAAACTATTTTTCTACGTAACACTGTATAAATTTAAACACTGTTGTACAGTTTCACCAATTTTGGTATGCCCTCTGCATACTCAGTTGCTACAAAGTTGTTTAACCACTCACTAACGCCTCTTTGAGTTCTTCGTCACTTCTATAGCAGTTCCTGCTCAAAAAGTCTTCCTTGTGAGAAAAGCTTTTTATTGATAGTATTAGTTTACTACATTTCTACCTTACTTTTCCACATAATCGCCATCAGTTCTAAACACTTTTCGTTACACTGCACCTGCTTCTTTAAACCCTCTACTTAGAAGTTTACTGGCAGGGAAAACCGTTTGACATTGGCAGCCTTGATTTCCTCGTCATTTTTAAACCATTGTCCACTGGGCCACTTTTTTGTACGCAAGTAGAGGCAGTAGTCACTGGGTGCAAGGATGGGACTGTACGGAGGGTGGTCAAAAAAATCGCAATTAAAATCTCAAGTCTTCTCTTGGTTGTGGCAGACGAGTGAGGACATGGATTGTCGCGAAGGAGGATTATGCCGGACAACAGTTTCCTATGTCGTCGATTTTGGATTGCTTGTCTCAGTCTGGTAAGCATTTCGTAGAACACATGAGCTGTAATTGTTGACCTAGTTCCATGAAATCAACCAAAATGACGCCCTTTTTGTCCCAAAAACGGTAGTCATAATTTTTTGACTCTAGTACGGAAATTATTAAACTATTTTGGTTTGAGTGTAATTGAATGACGCTACTGCATTGACTGTTGTATCTATTCTGTGTTGTTGTACAATATCCCCGTCATGTTGCCCACAACAATGTGCGAAAATAAATCATCTCCATCTTGTTGATAGTGATCTGCACATTTTTTGCTCTTTGTGCTGTTTGGTGAGCATTTTGGAACCCACCTAGGACACGGTTTGTGATATCAAAGCTTTTCTGTGACAATCCTGATGATAGAGGTTCGTGTAACATGCAAAAATTCATTAGCCAGAGCGCTAATTGTCAATCGCTGAACACATTGCAGATTTCGGTTCACTTGATCAACGATGTGATTGGTCTGAATACTGGAGCCTGCCACTCCGCTTTTCATCAAGCACATTTGTGCAGCCATTTTGATAGTCTCGACACCATTATTGAACCTTTATTTTACTCATTACTGTAGGTCCATACACTAGGGACAACTCCCATTAGATTTCAGCAGCTGCAGATTCTTTTGCATGCAAAAATTGAATCACAGCGCGCACTTCACAACTGGCGGGAGAAACTATTGCCGCAGAAATTGTAATCTGCATTCATCGACTGGCAAACGCCTACTAAATACAAACAACAATTGCAATGGCTTCGTAAATAATCAATAGATGGCGCTGTAAGTGTAAAACTGTGTTCAGACCTACGATTATTTATATATAAGCGTATTGCCCTTACTTTATTAGTACGGCTTGTAAAAATTATTGTAAGATTGGTGAAAAATTTTAAGTTTTAATTTTAAAATGTGTTTGTTTTTATTTGTTTAGTATGGAACAACAGCGCTTGTTTGGGCATGTCGTAAAGGTAATGCCGACATAGTTGATTGTCTACTTAGAGCTGGTGCTAATGTTGATACTGCCGGAATTGTAAGTAAAGAAATATAATTTTTTTAAATTTTATCTGGTGTTGTGAAACTCCAGTGCCCTTTTCACCTCATTTTCTGTATTTTTCTATACCAACCTTTCCTAAAACCACATTTTTGAGGTTGTAAAATATGAGGATTAGGTTAAAAACCGAGTATCAAAAATATTTCAGTAAATAGATACAATTTTTGGAAAAAATCTAGTGTAATTTTATTACTATTTATTATTGTTCTATTGGATTATTGGAAGATTAAAATTTCCGTACGGAAAATAGACTAAAATTAGAATATTTATTAAAACAGTTTAGTAACCTTTGGGATTGTAACGACATCAAAACCTAAAGCATTATAAAATACACTTCAAATGCTTTAGTATATTTCCTTAAGTTAAGACTTACCAAGCCATCTGCAAATAATTAACTCCTAGTATTTTCTTTGAGCTTCTTTACTCTTTTGTGTATTCCATGGTTAAAATTGGTTTTAATTGTGCATTTTAGGATAAATATAACTGGAAAAAGATTTTATGTAAGTGTAGTCTTATTCAAATTAATTCAATATACAATTAAAAATATTAAATATACAATATTAATTAATTATTAAAAATATTGAAAATATACAATTAAAATTATTAGTTCAATGTAGCACCACAATAATATCATTGTGGTGCTATCGATAAATGTGATAACATTGACATAACTCATTACTTTAATTAAATTCCTATATTTTTACTTTCTCTTGCCTATATGAATATATAGGAAGGAAAGTATTGTTTTCATGTCGATTTTTCGAAATCGAGTTTTCACCGGATCTATACGTTTTCAGACCCCCTGAACCCAAAAAACATGTTTTTAGCGATTGGTCTGTGTGTGTGTCTGTGTGTGTGTGTGTGTGGGTGTGGGTGTGTGTGTGTGTGTGTGTGTGTGTGTGTGTGTGTCTGTGTGTGTGTGTGTCTGTGTGTGAACAGAATATCTCAAGAACGGAACGTCGTACGAACTTGAAACTTGAAACTTAAGTTCCATACCACTACCGGACGCGACACGAACATTTTCATCAAAATCGGTCGACCGGAAGTAGTAGTTTATTCGTATAATTTTTCAGTTTTTTGCGATTTTCTCAAAAACTGGTCCTACGATTTTTTTTAAAATCGCCTATTTTACTCAATTTTTTATTCTCTACAAGATAGGGTAGGCGCCATGTTTGCTGAAATTCTCGGTGAGGCTGTTATCACGTAAAAACGTTGTTTTTTTAAGATTACGGCTTTAATATAAATTTTAGCGCAAAAACTTATATAATAAAAGTTGTAGAGAATTTAAAAACCTACAACTTTTATTTCAAACATTTTTTTGTATAACGCTTAGTTTAGCGGTAATTTGCGATTTTCTGTTTTTTTTCTCACGAAAACGTGAGAAAAATCGATTTTTTTAACATTTCGGCCTTAGTATGCATTTTACGACAAAAGTGTATATAATTAAATTTATAGAAAATTAAAAGATCTACAACTTTTATTTAAAGCATTTTTCTCTACAGAGCCTAGTTTAGAGAGAAAGAGTGATTTTCCGTATTTCTAAGCCAAACTGAGGTTGATTTTCATTTTGCGTCTTTCACTCATGATTAAAATTAGGTTATGTTTGTTGAGGTTAGTTTTTTGTTTATTTCTTATGTTTTATTACTAATGTTAGGTTTATTGTTAATTATTTGCACTGGCAAGAGAAAGTTGTGTGAGTGTTTCACACCAGATTTTTTAAATTTTTTCTTGTGTTTCTGTTATTACCAAAACTTATGTTTTTTCTATTTTACACATTTTCCTTTTTCTTCTTACAAAAATTTGTTCGGTATAGTATGTTTTATAGTTCTAATAAGATACAATAAGGTTTGTTTGTATTTTTTTCAGTATTCTTGGACACCGCTTCTTGTTGCAGCAATGGGTAATCATATCGAAGTTGTTAATTTGTTGTTAGAATATCGTCCTAATGTTAATGCACTTGATAAAGATGGTTGTACAGCTTTAACGATAGCTTGTAAAGAAGGGTATCATGATATTGCTGTTGCGTTACTTAATGTTGGTGCTTACATTAATATACAGGTAAATTTTTTTTTTATTCAGTATTTTTTCGAATTTCTTTTACATTTCATTATTGGTTATTTTTTCTATTATCTTATGATTATTTGTTTTGATTAATGTCAGTTTACAGTAAGTGTTTTTAAAATTTGTTCTATGAAACTTCTTATCCAGGAGTGATTGTTGACATTATGTTTATGTTTTCTCAGGTTATCCATCTGTATCTTTTATTTTTTACTTTTTTTTGCCTTATTAAAATGTAGGTAAGGAAATTTATATTTTCTGATTGATTTTCTTTAAATAAATTTTTCAACCAGGGATCGGATAACCGAGGGTTTACTGTATTTCTAAAATGGATAATCGTTGTTGAAACTTCAAACTTAAGTTAGTACTCATAAGAAGACCTGATATGAATGTTTTCGTCAAAGTCAGTCAACCGGAAGTAGTAGTTTACTTGGGCGATCTTTCACTTTCCTGAAATTTTTCTCAAAAACGGCTTCTATGATCTTGTTTAAAATTGTTTGATTGCTACATTTTTGTGATGTACAAGATTAGGTAATCAGGTGGTTAATAATTTGATCAAATTCAACAATGGGGTAATAGTCTGCTCAAATTCATGGGGTGCTGTGCTCTTGTGGTAAAAAATGTTTATTTTTAAAGATGTAGTCTTAATATGCATTTTAGGGCAACAGTATATGTAATCAAAATTGTAGAAATTAAAAAAAATCTATTAATTTTATCTAAGCGATTTTTTACAGTGCTTAACTTGTTGTTAGGGCAACAGCCGAAAGGCTGGTTTGAACCTCTAGAGATTTTACTAAGTAAAAACGAGGAGTGAGGTGGTTTACAATTGCCTTCCTTACTGAGTTGAAAGAGTATACTTATCAGCATGCCAGGCCCTCCAAAAAGCAACCACTTTCCACGCTGCAAATAACACCTTCACTTCATTCACTACAGGGTCTGGCTGTATAGTGAAATTCATTACTCTCAGAGGAGATAACTCTGACTAGTGTCTTATACACCTCTACCTTTTCTGTTCTTAAATAGTTCAGTCATATAATTGGCTAACTATGTGATAAGAAACAGAACTATTTTTTGTAGCCCTGGAACCAACAGATCGAGTGCAATTAATTTAACACTCCACCTGCCTGTTATGGGAAAGTGCTTAGCTTAACACCAGTTATTGATTTACCGTATTTTGGTCATCAAAATCTAAGGCCAATCGTGGTTGATTTTCATCTAAAAATATCAACTCATGATTAAAATTAGGTTATGCTTTTGATTTTACTTTGTTTACTCATGATTAAATGTAGGTTATGTTTTCATTAATGAAATTGGCAAGAGAAAGTTTGAAAGTGTTTCGTATGGGAATTTTTTATTTAGGAATTGTCTATTTCAGTAATTTCTCTATAATTATTCCTTTATTAGAGTGTATTTGAGTTGATGACTGGCAATAATTAATCTATCTGTATTATTTCTTTCTCATTGCAGTTTTATAGTTGGCAAAGATAAAGAATTTCTGTATATTTTTAGATTTTAATTTATTTAAATAAAGGATTTATTAAAATTTATGCTGTTAATTTTATTTTTATGAGTTAAATAATTCAGTTAAGTTGTATATGATTTGATCTTCAAATGGACAAAAATTGTAACAAATAAATCTATCCTCTTTTATTCTGGACCCCAACTTAAAGAAATTAGTTTCTGCAGTTTACTGGGTTGTTTTTATTTTTTCAGGATTTAATTTGGAATTGTTCTCTGTGCTATTCATATTGTTTTCTTAATCATTTGTGTATATTATTCTTTAATCAATTAATTTTAAGTTTATTTTATTCAATAACGAATAAACAAACCAAGATTCTAGAATACAAAGCAGAAGGTTTCAGGTTTTGTTCCTGGTATTTTCTGAAAATTATTATTTATTAAAAAAATCATTGTTACATAGCAGTATACAAATAGAATACCTATACAAACGCTTTCACGACAAGTCACACGAACACAAGAACCCACTGGTGCGTTCACTTTCCACCTTCCATTTACCTGATAATCCCCCTAGACGCCTTAAAAGACTCTGGAGTAGAGACCTGCTAATTTGATACACAAATTTCATTCTTGGGGAGGCACCAATGGGGGCCCTACCCCTCTCATGCCTATCATGTCATTTACATTATTATCATAATCATCACATTTGCTTGTTGTAAAATTTTACAGTTTTAAATTAAAGAATTAAAAAGAAAAAAACATAGCAGTAGTTTTTAACTCAAAGCTGTCAGTGTATGACTCTTAATAAACAGGAAAAGTTGAATTTGATTTGTTGTTAATTTATGTAATGAAAATTGAATTATGTTAAGAAAGATGCTTTGTTTTGTTTTTTTGTAGGATAGAAGCGGTGATACTAATCTAATACACGCTGTGAAAGGTGGTCATAGAAGTGTTGTTGAGTCATTACTAAAAAAGTATGCAGATGTAGATATTCCTGGAAAGGTATGTAAGAGATTATGAAGTTGTTTCTTAATTAAATTTTTAAAGTTTAGTTAGGTGTAAATGTTAGCGCTGCGGATAAAATTATCAGTGATTTATTTAAATTAAACGAACTGTGCTCAGTGGACCAATATGCATTTAAAAGGGTCGTATATAAGGCCAAACGCACAGTACATCACATAAAATGTATTAGGAAAACGGATAAGGTAACTTCAAACCAAGGATTACGAAGGATAATTAACATATGAACAAAAGGAGAGCACACTTTTGATAAAAAAATATGTAAAATATTGTACAAGCTTATTATTTACGAATGACAAGTCCTTAAGAAAGTCCTTAACGCAGCTTAATCAGAAGAGAATAGTCAACGAAACAGCACGTTGTAACTGGAAAGATCGATAAGGCATCGGGAATTTCTTGGTAACCTAACACAGAATAGTTACTTACACAAATTGTTAATATATGTAAATATTAATATACAGTTTACTCAAATAAAGCACTAACAAAACGTAATAAACCATATCGAGACAATGAAAAGAAAGCATAACCAAATCATGTAATATGGTTTATGCAGCAACAGACTGATGGTAACACACATCTGAACATTTTACATGTTGACGAAAAAGGCGGAAAGAGGCAAAGAGGGGATGGATGCTAGTGAGAGTAGGAAAGAATAGGATGAAAAGAGATGTACTAATTAAGGCAGGAAGTGTTATTTTGACATCTGTATTAGGCATAATTCACTACAAGGGCCGAATTTGCATTAATGAAGGCTGTGGAAATTACAACAGGTGCTGGTACTTTTCTAATATACTAGCTAGCATAATACTTAGCAGTAAGTAATTTATAGTGTTTGTCAACATCATATAATTTCTTTGGATTGTTCTGATTTTTTCATGAATTTAATTGTGTATTTTTTATTTTGTTTTTAGGAAAGGAAAACAGCAACTTACACGGCTGTTGAAAAAGGAAACATTCCAATATTAAAATTACTTTTGGGTTCTAATCCTGACTTAGAAATTTCTACTAAGGTAAATATTAAAACGTAGTTTTAATTATTTCTTCTTTTTTCATTAAAGTAGTTGTATTTTTAATTTTAATTAAATTGGTTTTTGTTTTTAAATAAACTACATTTTGGCTATTTTTACAATTATTTTTTAGCCTTTGTCATGTGATTTGAATGTCTTAGAACATTTATACAAGGCATTTCCAGAAAGTACATACCGTTTTGAAAAAAAATACTGAAACATTTTTTAAAGACAATTTTATTTTTATATGAAAGGTCATAACTTAAACTACTTTTCTACGGAGATTCCACCTTTGTTCAGGAACTTGTCATAGTGGGTGACCAGCTTATCAAAATTTTTCTCAAAGAAACATCCTACCAGTGAAGACAGCCATAACTTTTCAGCGGTTTTTGTGTAATCACATTCAAAGTGCTTACCACCAAGCGTGAATTTCATGTGCAGGAACATGGTAGTAACATCGTACGGTGTTGAGGAACGTGGTAGTTAAGTGTACTGAGTAAGAAATGTCAGAGCACTGTCAAGTCGTTTTTGTTTCATCCACATCTGTAAGCATTTATAGAACCCAGCAGGAACACAGCTTATGATAACCCAAGTGGTCACCTACAATCTTATGGAAAACAGTTCTCGAAACGTGTGGAAATTCATCTGAAAGCATTGTCATTGTGAATTGTCTGTTTGCTTTAATTTTCTCATCCAGTTCATCATTGAGAGAGGTCACCCACTTTGTGGTTCATTGTAAACATCTTTCTGTTCTTCATTGAATTGCTGAACCCACTTTTAGACCATTCCATCTCTCTTTGCACCTTCACCATAAATCTCTGTAATCCTGCTGATGAATTTCGGCTGCCTTAAAATTCCTTTTGTTCAAAAACCGGATACCGAACGAATTTCATATTCGCTGGGTTCATATATTGTTTTAAACATTTTAAACAACTTCAGTAAAATTGATATACAAGACAAAACCGTAATGGTGTTAGCATGGAGCTAAAGAACTAGGGAAAGTAGAGTGCATTCGCCAACAGTCGCACTGTGGCAGCGTTAGAACGAAACGGTTCTTACTTTCTGGGCACGCCGTGTATTATTATTTTGTATAATTGTTGGGGTTTAATTTCAGAAGTTGGTAATGCCTAGAAATGTTTTTCATTGATTCTGAGCCACAAAAAATATTATTTTAATAACAAGTTTAATGTGTTATTAAAAAAAGGGGAAAATTGAAGTAGATAAATCAAATAATAGAACACAGATATGTCGTCTCACAATGGAGTTCTTTACGATTTATCCAACTTTTAATATCATAAATTCATGCAATGACTTAAAAAACCATTAATAGGTAAATATTAAAAAAATGTTTGAAAGTTTTCTTCAGGTCATTTGACTATAAAATTTCATGTACAAAAATAATTCTCTATTGGTTAAATTATTGTAAAATTAAAAACTATTATAATTATTTTAGGATGGTGATACAGCGTTATTAAGAGCAGTTAGATCAAGAAATGTAGAGGCTGTTCAACTTTTGTTAGAGAAAAAAGCGAAGGTTGCAGCTAGTGATAAACGTGGTGATACAGCTCTTCACATTGCAATGCGAGCAAGATCTAAGGGTATCATTGAGGTACTGTTACGTAATCCAAAAAATAGTCAATTGTTGTACAGACCTAATCGGGCTGGTGAAACACCTTACAATATTGATATGAATCATCAGAAAACTATTTTGGGACAGATATTTGGAGCACGTAAGTTTTTATTTTTTGTTTTTCATCGGTATAGATACTGAAGTCACGAGATTGCCTTTGTGTATGTATGGGCTGTGAGGAAGGGCAGTGAAATATTTGCAGTGCTGCCAACCTCAACAGTGAGACACTACTCGTACATTTCACTACCGTGCAGTTTCTAGATACATTTTATAAGCTGTGGTTTATTCCGAGAAAATGTTTTCTTCATAAACCTTATAAGAAATAAATATGACCTGTAATATTGCTTATAGCTTAATTACATGACTAAAAATGTTTTATTTACTGTAATTACGAATGACTCGCATTCTTTACTATTGTTGTCATTGGCATTTTCATTATCAGTCTCTCTAGTATCTACCTAACTGTTTTCTTTTTTTACCAGGTGTCAACAAAACTCTTAAAGAATAGCTTCTTTACGTCCTTAATTTCCTTCTTTATTTTTCGAATTGTGGAAAGAGAAACATCACAGTAGTTAGCCGCTCGCTCACGGCTTTTGTTAAGAGGCACGGATAGGCATTTTTGTTTAACTTCAACTTCACAACATTTTATTACATTGCGTTCAGCACTGTGAATAGTTCGACTATGTTTTTGAGAAACTGACATATGTGTTTACGGTAACAAACAGTTATATTCGCACAGTTAACCTACAAAAGGTTCTGCGATGTACTGTTTATGCTCTGGGTTTAGTATAAGTTGTTATGTTTGTCGTACTGAAATTAAAGCAGTCGCGCATGCGTACTGATGCTTTTCCACCTTTACCCCTCGTTGCAAATAAGGGCAAACTCGTGACTCAAGTGACTATATATCAATTCAGTTTTTGTAATAATTATGAGTAATATAGATTGGTTGTGTAACATTTAAAACATTTTTTTAGGAACTTTTTATGTATTTTTATTGTTTGCTTGTGAAATGGCGCTATGAAGACCACACACTCAGAATGAAGTCTAAATTTTTTAAATTCTTTCTTTAAATGTGTCCATGAAATTTTAACTGTTTTGAAATTATTAAAGATTGTAATGTTTCAAGTTTTTTACATAGTTCTTTGTTTGATAATGTTTAAAAATCTCTCTTAAAACTTTTTAAAAGACTCCGTCTGCAATGAATTTGGCTGGCCGTGAATTTGGTTTCTCCATGAATTTGGCAACCAATTTGGTTGGCCAGTAAATTCACGGCTGACCGTGAATTTACTGGCTCACCGTAGAGGTGAGGTCAGTGCAACTGGTTCCTATGCTGGGGTCCCGGGTTCGATTCCCGGTGAGGTCTGGGATTTTTTCATCTGTGTTATCATCTCATATCATTACCTTACCATTACATATACTCATATCATTACCATATAAACACCCCTATCGCTGCCGGGAACACATATGGCAAACAAAAGCGATAGGTCGGCAAGGGTGTTAACAAAACATAAAAAAAGATCAAGGAAGCCCAAAAAAAACAAACACTCAGGTAAATCATTCCACAAATTAAATAAATCTAGAAAAGTAAGTAGTAAAATAATTTAATTTATAACAATAAATATATGATGTAAACAGCCAAAATTGTACAAGGTTACCCAATCTTAAATAGCTGGAAAGTCTAATACAATATCAGATCCAAAAAAAAATGTACTTCCTGAGGTAACTTATTATAAATATTAAGTAAAACAATAAAATATTTAAAGATATACTCATTAAATGATAACTGAAAATCGAAATGGCCAAAATAGTTGAATTTAAACTTTTATTTTCAAGTTTAGCATGCTAGCAGCTTCCTATTCAATATATATTTTATCATTATTACCTTAAATTTCACAAGTTATAAAATATTTAGTATATATATATATATATATATATATATATATATATAAAAGTGCAAATATGTAGAGACATACAAAGTTGTACTATATAAATGTTGTTTCACAAATATAAAATTGATTAACCAGAAGTTAAAGTTTGCTTTTTAGAATTTTAAATTTAGAAAAATACTAAATTCAAATTCAACCTTTTTAATAAAGTGTAAAATAAGAATAATAATTGTAAAAAAATTCAAGAAATGAATAGTTAAATTTTTATCTTTTAGAATTTTAAATTTAGAAAAATACATAAATTCAAATTCAACCTTTTTAATAAAGTGTAAATTAAGAATAATAATTGTTTAAAAAAATTTATGGAATGAATAGTTAAATTTTATAAATCAATGTTCCTGATTGCTTTAGTTTACCAAAAGATTTAACAGGAAAATATTTCAAGCAGATCACTTTGAATTCACTAAATTTCCTGTCCAAAACAAGAAGTTAACTAGATGGATCTTAATTCTGGCATTATCATTTCCCCAAAAGGTATCGGTTACCACTTTAAAACACCTTAAGTAGATGGATGAGCTCCTCTCATGATAAATAAAATAATAGAACATACCCTTTTGTAGTTAACACTTATTTTCGGAGTATTACTGACATATGCAACAGCTAATAGAAGATTTAGTGATGAAATTCTCATCCAGATTTGACTTCACGTAACTCCATGAAAGAAAATGTCAGGAAACATTGAACGTTAATTAAAGGATGTTGACGAAGTGAAAATTCGTCCTTCTCGGGAGTCGAACCCCATGTACAGAATATTGAAATTGTATGATTCACTGAACGGCAATTTCCGTCCCCGGATTAGAACCCTGAAGAAAAGATCGAGCCAGTGTTAATATTACGTAAAATAAACGTCGATCTCAAGCAAAAGAACAAACGCATAAATAATGCAATTTAAATGAACAAAAATATTACAAAGTTATGAATTTAAAGATAGAAACTTAATACGAGTTGCAATTGATAGACAATAATAAAGTTTTAAAAAAACAAGACAATTAAAATAAGCTATTACTTTTCGAAGAAGGATACAATTTACCAAATTACAAAACGTTACATCGTTTACAATAAATTTATCATAAGTCACAATTTAGTTTTACATTAACCAAAATCGAATCTAGTAGTCAAGAAATTGCAAGAACAATTGCAACATAGATTCGTTAGTACAAAATATAATTTTATGCAACTCGTGAAAAATTTCCAGCTCTCGGAATGCTAAAATAAAAACAAATTAACTTACCATGTTTAATGGGCAAGAAGAATTAACTTTTTCAAAAGTTACAAATTGAAAATACACGTAATAAAAATTTACTACATAGCGAACGAACTTTACTCAACGAAAATTCAACATTAAGTGTAATGACTTGCAAATGGAGTCGTTCGATGAGATAGCAGAACGCAGTTAGAAGTAAAAGCGGTAGATCGCACCACCGGACGGTGAGTTTAGTTAACTTGGACAAAGTAATTACGAATTATCGGCAATCAAAAGGACAACAAGCGAACGCTAAAAACCGAACAAAATAAAATCGTAGCAATCTGGAAACAGATGTTACAACCATTACATTTTTTACAAGCTTAAGGCATATAAGTACTTATGTAGGCATCACTCTATAAAAAAAAGATTTATGGCATCTTTCTAAGAAGTATTACAAACATTTTTTAAATTTCTGTATCATGAAATTAATTTACTGAGATGAATATCAGTACTATTCACAGTTTTGGGTCTTCCATTTTGGTGTTGATTATTAATTTTCTGATTAGACTTCTCTGTCTTGATTTATAAAGCTTTTGTAACTTAGTTAAGAAAAATAAAAATTTTGACTTATCAAAATGTGAACTGAAATTTATTAAAGCTCTTAAAAATTAAGTAAAAGTGTTCCTCATTATTTATGAACAGTAAATTTTAAACTCGTTACATAAATTCTTTGTGATTTACTTTTTGTTTTATGTCTATAGGTCGTCTGAATACAAATGAAGATAATGAAAATTTACTTGGATATGATTTATATAGCAGTGCTTTAGCTGATATCCTTAGTGAACCATCTCTCTCTATGCCAATCACCGTCGGCTTATATGCTAAATGGGGCAGCGGTAAATCATTCCTTTTAAATAAACTTAGAGGTGAGTTTTTGTTTTTATCTAGTATTTTATTTGGTTCAATTATTTTATATTAATCATCATAAAATATATTACATTATAAACTCACATATAATCTATACTAATATTATAAAGGCAAAGCTTGTTTTTTTGTGCTGGCTAATTTCCAAAACTACTGAACGGATTTTCATGAAGTTTTGACAGTATATTTGTATTTATATTCACAGCAACATTTTATTTTTAAATTTTCAAAAATGATAAGCCTATGGACCCTAATAAAGATTTTCATAAATATGTATGTGTGTGTGTGTGTGTGCGTGTGTGTGTGTGTGTGTGTGTGTGTTAGTGTACATGTGAGTACGTATTGCTGTTGAAGAAGATAAAGGGGTTTGATGAAAGTGAGAGACATATGCGGGGGAAATTTTTGAAATGTTGTTTTATGTGTATGTGTGTGCTATTGTTGATGTATAGTAAAAAGACTATTGTACATACATCGAAAGACTACCGAGAGACGTTCGCAGGGGAATTTATCAAAATGTGTGTGTGTGTGTGTGCGCACGCACACGTGTGTACGTCGTGTGAGCAGTCGACTAGCTGCTACACAATTTCTGTTGTATATTTATTTAAAAAAATTGATTATGCATGTTTTGCGTGCGAAGCGGCGTCGGGCATACGAGTTAAAGATATTGTTACCTTATCTAAAATAACAATCTTGTACAATTTGCCCATCGCTCATTTTTGTTTTTTGGATGCTAAATGATTGTCAAACCCACCGGGTTGGTCTAGAGGTAAAGTCGTCACCAAAATCTGCTGTTTAACAGCTGATTTTTGGAGACGAAGGTTCCTGGTTCAAATCCTAGTAAAGCTTAGTTACTTTTATACGGATTTGAATACTAGACAGTGGTTACCGGTGTACTTTGATGGTTGGGGTTCAATTAACCATACTCTATCAGGAATGGTCGGCCTGGGTCTGTACAAGACTACACCTCATTTACACCTCATACACATCATCCTCATCTCATTGGGTCATGGGGTTGCTTATTGTTCTAAATTGAATAGATTGCAACGTACACAAATTAGGAATTAAAAAAAAAATTGATTGTCAGTTAACAGCTACTACTCTAGTATTTTTGTATTTGTATGAAATAAATTTTTACATTTTTTTTTTATTTCAGAGGAGATGAAAAACTTTGCACGTCAGTGGGTAGATCCAACTTTTCAATTTTCTTGGTTGCTGATTGGTCTGATTAGTCATTTAGTGATAATAATTGGTGTCGCCACTAGTTTAGTCTTTGATAGTTGGGTAATTGGTAGTGTGGCTGCAGCTTGTTCGTTTTTTATTATATTTTTTATTTTGGTGGCAATATGGTATGGAAGTCAAAGGTTGGTTTCACGTTAATTATCATTATTTAAATATCTTAATCTTAATATAATTCTGAATAAATTTAATTGGTTTTTATTTATTTTATATTTTTTAATTGCATCCAGGTGGCTCGTGGGAGAGTAAAGGATATGTCAAGTATTTATAACACCTGAAATACAATAATTACATTCACACATTGTTCTCAACTTCTCATTGGTCCTCAACTTATGAACATATTGCGTTCCAATTGAATGTTCGTAAGTCGAAATGTAGACTGTTAAATTATGATGTTAGTTTACAAACTTATTCGTTTGTACAACATGCATAAACGAGCTAATTTAGAATACATATTGCGCAGTATACATTAAAATGATTATAGCTATGTATTGATTTAATCTAATATGTAAACAAAAAATGGAAATTATGTACAATATTTATAATTTAAAAAAACATTAAATATTATTAATAAAAAACGCAATAACTCCAGACTTTTACGCAGAATAATTGACCATGCAATGAGACGAAAAACGTTTGCTGGTAACACATACAAGCGGCACAAAGAAATCGAAAGGGATTTACAAGAACTTGGAAACTCACGAAGATCTAATGTAAAAATCACCCAAATACAAACAGGTCATCAAGGACCACAACCATCGGCTTACGACACAGAAAAGAGAGTATAAAAAGAAGGAATTTTAGAAGCGGCCAAACAGAAGCATGCTCAGAACATGTGAGAATATCACGCCAAAAAGAAACTGAAAGCTTCCAAATTGACTGAAGTGGTCCATTGTGGCTAAACAAGCACTAAAAAAAATAATAAAAATAACGCATTATATAATAAAGATAGCTAACGTTTCTGGTTAATAAAGACGGCTTACAGTAAACGTACATTTTGTTTATTTCGTAGATGTTGATGGAGCAGCGGCTTCTTTTGATATTTTAGTTTGAAAAAACTGATTTATTGATGTTTGAACAGATGCAAATTTCTTGTCTTCTAAAATTCTTTTAGAACATGCTACTGCGTCGTTAACACTGGCTGACATTTTATTGAATCGGTCGCTGATTGGATCTTACACTTCAAAACATTCTAAGGCTTTTTCCAACTAACTAAAGCCTTCTGCCATTTTTTTTAAAGTGAACTGCTTTGGTAACTGTTGTAGACCTACTTCTTCATTTTGTTCTTGTAATTCCATCAGCTCCTCATTTGACAGTTCTTGCAAGTGACTTTCGAAAAGATTATAAACGTCTTCCTTGTTTATTTCCAAATTCAGTTGGTTTCCCAACTGTCAACTGTCGTTGTTTTCCGTTTCTTTTTCTCAATTAAAGAAATTCGGGCACAAAAAAATTGTACATTCACTTTATCAACCTACACGTAAGTCCAGATGTTCGTAAGTTGTATGTTCGTAAATCAGGGACCCCCTGTACTACTATTAGAAATATATTCTTGTACGCTATAAAAAGTTTCACCAAAGTAATTTTGCAGATTTTTTTAAAGGAATGCAATTTATCACAACATTTTAAAAATTGGGGAAATTTATTGATGTATTTTCTCCCTGCAAAAGTAGGTTTTTGTTCAGATAATTTTGTGGTGTGGTTAATCACATAATAATTGTTTCTGTTTCTTGTGTTATAATAGTGGACATTGAAATTTTGCATAAAAGTATTTTGCCTAACATACATTATCACCTCAAACATGTAAAGTGAGGGAACCATAAGCAATTAAAGCTCTTTAAATAATGGTCTGCATGAGGTGAGCTTGTTAGCTCCCACACCTAATAGCTTTCTTTTGAATTTTAAAAACCCTATTCATATTACCCATAGTCAAATACTATAACGGATATAAGATAGAATTAGACCATGATAATCTACCATTAGTAATTTTTGATCATTTAACTCAGCTATTTGTTTTAATACATAATACTCTTTGCTGACTATTGTCAGATATATTCGCCAAAAAATCTTTCTCACAGGTTTTTTTTGCGGGTGTATTCACATACAGTTCTGAATCGTTATGGTCGTTTAGTGGATATATCTGCCGATTAGAAATTAAATAAAAAAAGATTTTGTATTGACATTTGTGTTAATAGTCATCAAAATTATGCCAAAATATCTAAATATTCTAGGAAATTAAATAGCCTTACTACACTGATTGACTAATATTTGTTCATTCACAATGTTCCCTTTAGTGTTTCTTCTAAAGCCAAGGTTAATGTTGATTTCATAGGATTAAATCAGCCAATATTGGTAATTATTTAAAAGTAATCATGAAAAATGTTAAATTTTTTCAGGAGTTTATGGGATTGGCCTTATAATTTTAATAAATATATTTCTCAAAAAATGAGTTCTATAAAAGTAGTGTTGCAAGTTATTTTTTGCCATCCACCAGGAAGGCAGTGGAGTGATTCAGTGACAGCTCAACCTATAAGGTAAGATACTTTCTCCTTTTTTACCATTTTTGTGTATTTTTAATTATTTCTTTGAACCCACTGGGTTGGTCTACTGGTAAAGTCTTCACTGGAAGTCAACTGTTTAACAGCTGATTTTCAGATGAAGGTTCAATGGTTAAAATCCTAGTATGGCAGTTACTTTTATACAAATTCGAATACGAGATAGGGGTTACTGGAGTACTTTGATGGTTGGAGTTCAATTATCTACACTTTCTCAAAAATGTTTGGCCTGAGTCTGTACAAGACCACCTCATTTGCATGTCATACACATCATCCTCATCTCATTGGTTCATGGGGTTGCTTATTGTTCTTAAATTGAACAGATTGGAACATACAGGGTAAAATAAATATTTTTTAACATTGTGTAAATTCATTATATTTTCCACAGTTGTTGAGCTCTGAACGGATGTATTGCCCCCTACCCACTTCATAGCTAGCCAATGACTTGCCAGCAACGTTGCCAATACTTGCACTCATAGCTCTGTTATGTATTTTGTCAGCCATTTTTTTGGTCTTTCAATAACAAAATTATTATAACCTATGAACATACAACCAGCTGATTATATTGTAAAATATTGCATGTTAATGCGTTCTATAATCGACGTGAACTTCTGTGGCTCTTATATGCATTCATGAGTAATGTTTGTCAGGCTGATATATTCATACAATCTGACAACACTGGTAAACGTTCTGATAGGTCTAAATGTGTGGAACAGCAGAGCTCATCAACTGTGCAATGTAGACCTTTGTTTATTAATGTATTGGTTATTTAAACGTTTTTGTTTTCAGGTTTTACTTCACTGATTTGACAAGAGTCAGCAGTACAACTGCCGGTGAAAATTCAGTTGTACAAATGATGGGCTCACTTTATGATTCAATTGAAAATGATTATGGTGCTTTTTCTACACGTCTTTATCGTGCATTTAGGCCTAAACCTTGTAAGTATACCTAATATTTTAATAAAAATTGAGGAGCTCTTTTCCAAAACCTGCTAAGTCAGAAATATCATTTTTCCAGAAAATGATAAAAACTAGTGTCGGCAAACGCTACAAGTCTCATGAATGATTTTTTGCTATAATGTAGTGTCCATAGAAAGAGTGTTATACTGACATTTACAGGCATTTCGGGGTATATTTTAAAAAAATATTGTGAATAACAAAAAGTTTTTTTTCCAAAACCTGGTTAGTCACTGACTAAGCATATTTTGGAAAAAAATAGTGGGTTATATTATGACATCAACTGAAACAGTTTAGCATGTCATTATAACAAAACAGCTGATTTACTATAGTTTGCCTTAAAAGTTAGCCATTTGGACATAATGTTATTATTATTATAGTTCAAAAATCTTCTGAAATGTTTTCTAACATTCGGTAGAGAGTAAGGGATAAGCAATGAATCACAGTTTAAAAGAGAAAGTATAATGGAATAAAAATTCATTGTACAATAGTTTTCTTAATCTAACTTAAATAAAAAAAGCATTAGTCTTTACATTATTTAAAAAGTTACAACAAATAAACACTATTTTCTTCAATATTTTTATCTTCTTCTTCTTCTTCTTCTGCTTGTACTGTTGCATTCTCCTTAAAACATTCCTCATAAAATAGACTTGCCTCAGCTGACAAGGGTTGAACATACTTTAAAAGCTTCCTTACATCCTTCTTCTTTTCTTCACTAACTGTATTTCTACTCTCTAATCTTTTCAATGGCAGTTTTGAGAAAGATGACACGATCCGCCGTTTAACTATACATTGTACGTAGTCCATAGTGTATACAGTTTTACACCCAATAGTTCTTGATCCTTTTTTAAATTCAAATGCTTTTTGTTGTGTAGTCAGAAATGGTAGTTTTACTTTCATTGTTTGCTCTGCAACCGTTTTAATATTAAAACAAACCCAGTCTCTTCCATACACTTTTACGTGGCCAAAATTTTCAAGAATTTTATAATAATGATTAGGAGAAACTATTGACTCAGTTTTACGCAGTACTTTTTCTACGTTCCCAAAAACTCTGTCTGGAGGTAAATAACTGTGCCCCACTACAGGAAATATATGCTCAACTTTGTTAAATATACCTGTCTTACTAATAAAACGAGCTAAAGTGTATAACATCTCCTTATTCCTATTCTGACCGGAACATGAATCAGAGAAAAGCATCAACTTTGTTGGTTTATCGTCCAGAGCAGAAAATTTACTTTCCATATTTCGAAGAAAATCCATAACAGCAGAACAAACAGAGTATTGGAATCACGCTTTTGTTCATTTTCAGTCCAAACATAGATGAAAATATTATCTTTATTTTGATGGCCATCAGCATTATGTATTACAAAGGTCAGGTTATACAGCCAAATCTGACGAGAATAGTACACATCATTCACACTTAATTTGGGCAGCGGCTGATTCTGTTGCATATCAAATGCAACTTTAACAGTACCAGGCTTTTTTTCCTTTAATTGTTGGTAAAACTTTTTAGCTCGCAGTTTATGAAGCCGAAGTTGAGTGTTAAGATCAAGTTTTTGCAAAGGATGTCTAGCAGATTTTATTTTGCTGGCCTGTAACTGACAGAACGAAGAAATGTCTGTCCTCGGATTACCAAACCCCAAATTAAAACAACTAACAAAAATGTTATAGTATTTAGAGAATGAACAAATTGCTTGTTTTTGATTAAGTCTTTCATCTTTCCAAAGTTTCCACACTAAGGTTAGAGGTTAGGTTTACATTATACGATTCAGAATTACCAACTGCGCATGCGTAGTGACTTAGCAGATTATGGAAAAAAACTTTTGATTGACTAAACAGTGTTTGGAAAAAAAATAATTTTTTGTTATGCCAGTAATACAGCAGTTTGCAGCATTTGGAAAAAAACATTTAACATATGCTAGATTAGTTCAAAAACAACCCATATAACCAAAAAAAGAGAAATACGATATTTTTGACTTAGCAGGTTTTGGAAAAGAGCTCCTCAATTTTCAGTTCTGGAAAAATTTTTGAATTCCATTTATCACGGACTTAAAATGAAATTTAATAGAAAGATATTACAGTACTACTTTTATGGCGGTAGGAGTCATATTATCTGTTGATATCATGGTTACTATACTAGACGATAGCGGTGACGCACAGTGGCTGTGATACATAATATGAGTGGTGGCGTAGTCTAGTCCCCAACAACTCGGCTGGTGCATAGTGACGATAGTATTATTGCATTGTTTTTGTAAACAGCTGTTCAGGTATGTTTACACAGGAAATCAATTTTAATTTTAACAGTTCTTCGTTTGCGCCTGAAGTTTTTCTCTAAGTAACTTGTTTCTTCTTTTAATTCGGCGTTTTCATGTTTTAAGAGATCAGTTTCCTCTGATTGCGCAACATTCAAATTTGGCGGTTCTTCATTAAAAGAAGGCCTACCTTTTGCTACGGCTATACCTTCAATTTGCAAACTGCCTGTGTTGTAATTGGACGATAAGTTTAAAATATCATAAAATTCCTTACGAGCGTAGCGTTTCTCTGCTCGATTTTTACGTTCACTACAAGTCGGATTTACCAGACATAAAACGGCACTACAAATTGGCAAATTTAAATGTGGTACTGAATTCAGTCACGTAAGACACATTTTAATGGAAGATGTAGCAACTCGGACTCTAAATCATGTACATAATCCGATTTGTCAAAATGTACTAAACACACGTGACCACTATCAGCGGAAAATGAATCGGTCGCTTGCAAGCATTTGTCCACTTCAATCTAGTTTCAATGGTCTTTGGAAAATGGTAAAAGTTATAATGCCCAACTCCTTTTGGTGTCTACTGTGATTAGAACACCTGGCAATCGCACAACACACCATTATTAAAGACTAGTAAAATATTACAGACCGTATTAAGACTAGTAAACATCACAGACCGACATTGTACACATTGTGCGTACGTCAGAGTGCGTCAGCTGTCGTTGGTGACCGGATGACGTCAGGTGGCAGGGCTTGTCACTGCGTATATTGTTGATGATCCCTACCATCTAGTAAAGTAACCATGGTGGATATCAATAAGTAATATTCTATTTTTTCACTGAACTTTTTAACTCCACTAAAATTTTATTAAAACTACTTACTATGACTTTTTTGATGCTGTTTTCCAGAGTTCGTAATACATTTAGATGCTCAGTATTAAAAATTGAAACAAAAACAAATTAGGAATGGACAATGTAGTATAACTACTAAAATATTAGCTGAATTGTGTGAATTAATTTGTTTAATAAATTTGATTGATGTACTTAATTTATTCCTGTAGTGCTCGCAATGAAAGAAGTAATGTTTGAAGAGCTCCATTTCTAAAACAACCAAATGGAAAAATTTAAATGCTACCCCAAATTAAAGCTTGTTCTTTCCTTTCACTTCTTTCACTTTTTTATTTAAAAATTTGTCAGAGAAAGAGCAATTTATATGTAAAAAGTACCCAGTTTTTAGCCAGTTTTCCATTAATGTGCTTTATAAACATTTGTTACTTCATCCAGGCTTTATATGTAAAAATTGGCGTGTAAGTATGTTAAAGATCACAGTTTTCTCTATAATATGGATATTTTAAAATTTTCTAAATTTTTCTTAAAATCTGATGTCCCTTTTAATATTGTGGTTATTTTAAAAAAAAACCATTTTGCTCCACATAAAGACAGGGAATGATTTTTGGTTTGAACCATGCATTTTTACAACAGAATTGTGCCAAGAATAGCCTGTTGCATTTGTAAAAATTTCTATTTATACAAATACAACAGAAGTGGCCTATTATTAAATAGATTATTATTGTTGTTATTATTTATGCAGGTTGAAAAATTGTTGTACAGAGCGTAATATTCATGTATTTGATGAGTGTATATACTTGGTATTATTGATAGCACTTGTGTTTATCACATGTTCCATAGTTTTTCATATTGTTATACAGATTATTAAAAATAATGTTTTCTGGTAATGTGGTCTTTGCTTTAATTTTTCAGTGAAATCAACAGCTAATTGGAGGTGGCGAAGGTTGTGCTGTATGCCAAATATAGTTACATGCGAATTATGTTTCCTTTGTATTTTAGTGATTGCAGCTACTATTACTGCTTTAGCAAATTTTGATGATTTAGAGTAAGTAATGCACGATTTTCCTGTAATAAGATATAATTTAATGTGTAATATTAGAAAACTATTTAAAGTATTTGAAAAATTTTTAATGATTAATTCATGTTCAAAGATTTGATATTTCAATGGATAAAATATTTTGTTATTTTGGAATTTAAAATTCAGTTCATCAACTGGAGAATTCATTTTAATTTTTGTTAACATTATTTTATGTTACCTTAATGACTCCTGCTAAATTTAAATCAACACTCAAGGAATAGAATTGATTACAACGAGGGTCATCTCTAAAGTAAATACCGTTTTGTTATGAAAAATTGACTCAGAAAAATATGTAAAAATTGAATAAAATGCGTAACTTACATTAAAGCTCTACATAGTTGCAAAATGAACTAATATTAAATAAAATTAAAATGGAAGTGCTATTCTAAATTTTAATTTTAAATTTTAGTTAATATTGCTCTCAAGAAGGTGGTATCACCGAAACGAACGTAAGTAATTTTTCAACTAAAAAGGTATCCAAAGCTAAGGTTAAGATAAATTTTATTTATACTGTAATCTTAAGTGTGTTTTATCTGATGGCAGTATTTAATAAATTAGTAACCTATTTTTGTCTTGATTTTTTACAGATTGAACGATACTCTGTTAGATTTATTTACCATTAAAGTGATATTAATATCATGTGGTTTATTTGTAGTAGTTAGCTTTGTTGCTAATTTATACACAATTGGCAGGGTATTCAACGCGCTTATATTCTCTCAGCGTGTCCATTTACAAAGAGCGATTGCAAGACTTGATACTTTAAAATCAGAAGGATTCCTGCAGGCACTTCGTTGTGAAGTTAATCTAATGACAGAAATGGTAATCAATATTTTTTGAAATTAATAATTCATTTATTAGTCTTCCATTCAATAGTTCCTGTAAGGATTGTACATTAATCGTTAAACTGTCTGCAATATCCTTTATTTTTTAAATTTAATCATGGTCTTACTTTTTTCCTCTAGGTAGAATAGATATTTCTGTGTTCCATGAGTAGAATTAATGATTATAGAATTTATTTATTGCATACATTAGAAAATTAGGAAATAAAGTATGCAGAATAATTATTGTTTTTTGTTGATTTGAGGCAAGAATTATAGTTGCAGTGTGATAGCATGTGTAGGATCAGTCTGAATGGGTGTAGAATATTGATACTGTTGTCGACATACCGGTTTTTCTAATAAAAGCTGAGAAAAGGTACTTTAATGCTTTAAGGCTTTGGTTCTCATACTTTTTATTTCAAGCTCTCCATATGTGGTTTAGCTGTAAGTCATACCCTCTTTACAAGTATATAAGTGTACATTTTTTTACACTTTTACAGGTAATCTTATTTAAGTTAGATGTTTAAAGCCTATTCCTATTGGGAAAATGGGTTCAATGTTGAAATAATTAAAAATATATGTACAAATAGATCAGGATTTTAATAAGTGATTATTGTTAAATATAACTGAAAACAAAAATTAAGACCAATCAGTGATGGATGAGCCTGTTTTTTCTCAGCACAAAGCTTGCTGAAATGTGGAATCGGTTCCAGCAGTGCAACTCTTTAAGTTCTCTTGTCAGATCTAATCTCGATTGATATTTGCTGTTCATGGCAGCAAGAGTAGAAGATCTAGTTTTACAAGAATATGTAGAAAAAAGTACTTTTAAGGCATTTTCACTCAAAATGGGTATTCTTTTGGGACGTTTATAATGATTTTGTTATACGTTAAGTATTAGTTTATTATGACAGATTTCAATTAAAAACTTGTTACAATATTAGAAAAATAAAGAATATTTCACTTCATTTAATTTTTTAAACTAAGCTTTGCACCCCTCCACCCAACCCTTCATTGCCCCCCCCCCCCACTTTGAGAACCAAGACATTTACTTTGACGCTGATAGGTATCATCAAGCTCTGATAAGTCAAAAAAAAATCGAAAGCAAGTGAATACAAACTGCTGTAGTATGCCTATTACAATTGATTGCAAAAATAACTATTATACAGGATGTTACAGGATTAACCCCTCACTGGATTTCCTTGGATTCATACCTATCGATATATCGTAAAAATATTCATATTGTGTACTATACTTTTTACAGTAATTTTGTCCAGTTTTGTTGCTGACAATGAAATTTAAACATTTTTTTATCAAAAATTGTTTTATGTTAAACAATCATCCAATTTGATTATTGCTTGATTACTAAATTTTTGGTATGAGTTGACATGATTTTAACAAGAACATCCTGTGGTATTTAACCTCTTGACATACATTGACACGTATGTATGTTGGCCATTAACACCTCAGCTTTTGACTACTTTGACGCCCTATTTCCACATATGTTGCCAGAAACTTCTGTTGGTTGTACTGCTCTCTTGTTGCTAATCATATGTACTGCCCATAACAGGCAGGTGGAGTGTAAATTATTTGAACTCGATCTGCTAGTTCCAGGGCTACAAAAAATAGTTGTTTCTTATCACATGGTCAGCCAATTATATGACTGAAACATTTAAGAACAGAAGAAATACAGGTGTAAAAGATACTATCAAAGTTATCTCCTTTGAGAGTAATAATTTCATTATTATGCAGCCAGACCCTGTGGTGAATGAAGTGAAGGTATCTTTTACAAGATGGAAAATTTGTGCTTTCAGAGGTCCTGGCATCCTGATAAGCATACTTTTCCATACAGTGAGGAAGGTAATTTTAAACCAACAAACTCTTCATTTTTACCTAATAAAGCCTCTAGAGGTTCAAACCGGCCTTTCGGTATAGGATCTAAACAACTACATTCACATGTAATTGAGTGTTTTTCAAAGCAAAGTTATGGTTAATTTTCAAAATTAACTTGCCCCTTTTCGAGAGGTTAAGTTCGTGTGTTTCTGTCAGCTGCTTGCCAAACATAGTTTGGTGTTTGGTAGACAGCGGATTATCTTTCAAGTTGTACAATTGCCAAAAAACAAAGAAAAATGTTTTGAAGTGTTTCAAATGATTTTCATATAATGTTTATCTGTACTAGTATCAAAAAGGTTCAATTTTTCTAACAAGTGACTAATTACAACTAATATTTTTTAAATTATTTGTTTCAGGTAAAATGTTTAGATGCATTCACACAACAGCAGACAAGACTGGTTATAGTGGTAGATGGTTTAGATAGTTGTGAACAAGATAAAGTTTTACTAGTATTGGATGCAGTACATATACTATTCAGTGATGCCAACACACCATTCATTATTATATTGGCGATCGATCCTCATGTAATATCCAAGGTATATACTCTTAATGAATGTGCTTTTCACATTCATGCCATAGAGCAACTTCAGATCAAATTCCTCCGTTATTTTTACTATAAGCAGAATCGTGTCTACTCCTTTGCAATTCCATATAATACTTTACTGGGTACCTTTAACACTTTCGAGACGACAACCGTACGTGATACGGCTGTGATGATATACACCGAGTGACGGCAAACGTATGTCATACGGGCACGGCAATATACATCCCTAGATGGCAAACGTATCTCATACGTTTGCTACTTTCACATTGTTATAAATGTGGCTACCCGTACGCTATCCGTTTCCCGTTTTCACTGTCATTTAGTTCACTTTGTTCTCCGTTTACCTACAGCGATAGTTGGCCAAATCGATTAGTATTTTCTGATATATCGACGAAACTATCGACCGCTATTTAATGCGCGAGATCAAACCGTAGCGTCTGCTACATAGTACCGACATAGCGTGTTACAAGGCCACGTTGTTTGCAGTGTATGTGTTTTACTGTTATTGTGCTATTATACATTTCATGAAACGATGTCTAGAGATGCATTAGATTGTTTTGAAGAAGATTCTGGGCCGGAATTAGATGACAAGGACATTGATGAATCATACGACCCTGCGGAGGATGAAAGCGATATTGATATAAGTTTCATATAAAATTTTTCGAAAATGTATGAATTAGAATAATTGTAAATAGTATTATTTTATAAATAACTTAATAATTGACTTAAACTAAATATATGGTTAAAAAGAGCAAATTTAAAACTTTATTTTCATATTGATAAGAACCCTTGTTGATAAGAACTGAAGTGACTGCACACTGATTTTTTGAAAAAGTTGAAAAAACGTCAGTCTACAGTGCAGGATACGTTAATTTACTTTAGTCTGTAGTGCATAGTCGTGAAAAAAATGGTAGACTGGAAAGTGTTAAAATGCAAACACTGGAAAATAGGCGTCAATTAGTTTCACTAATGTATTTCAAACAAATTATTGTGCGGTGAAATAAATGATCCTTATACGCTTAGAAAAATCCCTCTTTGCATTCCAAGTTTTTATAACCGTTCAAAAAATATATTTTATCTCAAATCTTCCTCCACTAATAATGCAGCTTATTAAGTTCCATCCAAGAGAAAGAAACAACAATTTACAGCAGCAGGAAAAACAAATGAAAATTTTAAATCTGATGGCATTACTGAAGCCACACAAACGATCAGGATAAAATAATAAAACATCTGATAGATAAAAGATGAATAACAGAAAAACTAAAATAAGTATGTTGTTAACAAAACACAAATACTTTTATCTGGTAATTTGATATTTTTTTCCTTTTAACTTTCTCACTTTGGTCTTACGTTTCTGATCAGGCATTCAGCCTTATTAATACTCTGTTTAGCCATTGACTTATAAGAAAAATTTGAATCTTTTTCTTACAGATTTCATTGCAACTTTGGGGTCTTTAAGTATAAAAAGTAATATAATTGAAAATTTTTTTAAAGTGTGATTTATTGTGAAAAAATCCATTATTTGTACTCATAAGAATTTCTGTTTATTAAAATTTTGTCAAATATAAATCTGTAAAATGTTTGGATTATGATATTTAACTTATGTTGATATTGCAGTTCTAGCTCGTCCAAGAAGTGACTTAAATCCAGCGAACAAAATACAATTTTCAAATACAAAAACCCTTGTATCTGAAAAAGTCAAGGTCACCAGGTTCTGAATTTTTTTAAATGTAGAGGGCATGTGATGTCTATACACCAACAACTTAAAACATTTGGCTTGTTCTTTAATTATTGATGGAGATATTAATTATTATTAGTCAAATTTTATTTCAAGTGTATGTTGATATCAAATGTGTGTTAATTCATATGAGTATATAAAATTTGAAATGGTATTAATAGAATTCTGTAAAGCAAAGTGTCATTTTGTCAGTTGGCTACTGAAACACTTTTATGTTGCATGTACTTGGTACCTTGGTCGACCCTTGGTACAGTAGTGTGTGGAACAAGCTTTTATGCCTGCGGTCTCGGTCAGGTCTGGCAGTTTTTCAAATATCACTCCATCGTCTCCTTTATCATTTATTTACAAAACAGTCAAGAGGGAAAATAAATAAATTTAAATGTATTGTCAAAATTTTCCGTTTATTTTTTTAAATTCATTTTTTCTGATGTATTACAGGCAGTTGAGGTAAATAGTCGAAGATTGCTGAGTGAATCAAATATAGGTGGACATGATTATTTACGCAATATGGTTCATTTACCATTCTTTCTTCAAAATTCTGGATTAAGGAAAGTTAAGTTAGCTCAGAAATCATCGCAGAGTCACAGGAAAAGTATTTCAGTAACTGGTCAACAGTTTGACCCATCGTCAAGTGCTGGTAACTCACAGGGAGAAGGGTCAACACTTGTTCCTTCAGTAAGTATTTTTATTGTTTTAGAATTACCAAGTTTGTGGTAAAATAACTCATTTGTTGTCAAAAATATTATTTATTTATTTAATTTCTAGTACACAAATTTGAAATTTTCTTTGGCTGAAGAAACTGTGTGAGGTTTAATCAGTTGTTTGAGTTCATTTTGTGTCTTTCTCTGCTATGTGAAATTGTGGTGCTTGTATTAATTTAAATTGTTTAAATTAATAGAAGCATTTCACTGATAATGGTATACAAATATCGTTTGAAAAAAAAACAGAAATCATGACCATGAAACCACTTTTTATGGACAAAATTTCCTTGAACAATGAAGAAATAAAATTAGTTTCACAATGTTAATAGCCTACCTAGGAGAGATCATCGCACACAATTTAAATGAAAACACCATTTGGGCAAAAAGAAGAACCAAGATGAAAAAAGTTCAAGGATTGACCTGGTTTCATTACAAAACAGTAAAACTTCCAGAGGCAATATACGGCTGTAAAACCCTGTTTCAAATAAAAATGAGAAGAAAATCGACCATTTTATAAAGACTGAAAGGAAAATCATCAGGACCTGCCTAAGCAAAAAAAATTAACTTTTCAGGATCTGACATAGTATTCCCAACAATATTGTCTACAAAGAAATCAATCTGATTATCAGTAAGATGAAGAAAAATGATATCCTACCTCTTCCACATTCTCAGAATCCCAGAAAATAGGATTTTAAAGAAATTAATGCTTTGAGGTCTTAACAAGAAAGTCAGTAGAAATGGGTCTCTGCTGACTTTCTTGTCTATGCCGGAAAATACATCAGGAAAGGTCTAGATGAAGTTGGACTGGATGTCACAGACGCATATAATGAAAATGAAATTATCACAAATTTCCAATAGAAACCGCATCATGTAGGAATAATATTTAAGGATTCTATCAGAAAGCAGAGATCAGAATAATATGATCTCAGCTAAAGAAAAACACAGTATAAATATCAGACGAACTAATGTCCCATAGCCGAGCGAGTGAGAGTGAGATATATGGCATAACTACGCATATGCTCAAAGGTCTTCATCGTTATAATCCAAATCTGAAAACATACTACAGTCGTTATCTTGCTTGTTAGTTTACTGGGTGCGTAAATGCTTGCTCACAACAATGAGTAAAATAAAAGACAATGTTATTGTAACGGCGTGTATGGGTTGTGCGAGTGAGAGCGTTATGCATTCTCTCACTCCCACGGCTAGGGGATTTCAGTTCATCTGAATACTGTACATGAAATGTGCTACAAATTGTGCCACACCCACTGTACGCACCTGACCTGGCTTCCTGTGACTTCTTTCTGTTACCCAACTTGAAAATAATGGCTTGGGGGGGAAAGAAATTCAGCTCATATGAGGAGGTTATTGCCTAGACAATAGCGTATTTTGCAGAGTTTGACAAATTGTATTTTTTCGAAGGATTAAAAAAATGGGAGAAACATTGAGAAAAGTGTACCAACCTTAAAGAAGATAACGTTAAAAAATAAAAATAAAATTCTTGAAAAACTTGTGTCTTTATTAGTAACACAGGTATTATTGATCTACTCTCATTGCTCTGGAAGCAAGTAGATCAAATGTGATTAATGTAACAGTCCGTCTGGACATAATAGGTACTATTGATTAATTATTTGGCACAAAACCTTCACTAATTGGTTTGTTTTATGTTTTTCAGGCTTCAAATAGACGATTATCTTCTGAATCTGGTCTTAGTAGTCAGGAAAAATTGAAAATTCCTCAGCTGAGTGTAACAGGAAGTGGTGCTGGAGGTAATGCTGGTGCTAAAAGAGGTTCTCGTAAATTAAAACTAAGTGAAAGTATTGCGTCAAGTCTTGGATCAAATTTAAACAGAGCTGGTGGTGCTCATGATTTAACAAAAATGCTGCTAACGGATGATTATTTCAGTGATGTTAATCCTCGTAGCATGCGTAGACTTATGAATGTTGTTTACGTTACGGGTAAGTCAATAGAAATTCTATTTGTTTAATATTAGCTGTTCCATCCGAATAAATCCACATAATAATTTTGATTGATGTTGTTAACTTCTCCTTAAACAATTTTATAATCACATTAACATTTTTACGATTTTAGTAAAACTTGTCGCATCCAGACTAATGTGGCAACCGGCTGATCTGGGTATGAAAAAATCTGGTTATCACAAGATCATTTATAAGTCGCTAGAGGGCCAGTAATAATGAACACGTTTGTTGTTGAATTTTATTCTAGATGTTTCTATTGGTTTAGCATTTGTATTTGTTCTGTAGCTCGACTCTTTATTATAAAAAAGTAAAATCAGTAAAAAAAATTTTACTTACAGTATGCCTACATCAGTACATACGAGTACTATGCTTGAAAAATTATATGATTTTCGTCTGCTTCACACACTGCACGTGGTTGTTTGGAAACCCTTTCTCTCAACCTTCTTATAAGCATCACTTCAGTTTCATGTTAATGTTAAACATAACTGATCAGATATTCAATGGTTTTGAATGCCTCAGAGTGACTCATTATTAGCTTGTTGTCATCCTCTTCGGGTTCAGATATTTTCTCAATGCTATTGCGCACCATTTCTATGTCACTGTCTGTAATTTTGTTGATTTCATCTTCCTTTACTACTTCTAGATTTCATCGTCATTAATTTCTTCGCATCCGGCAGGTATTTTACAAGCTGTGCAATCTGATTTTCTTCTTCAAGGTACGCGCAAACAACATTCCAGCTGCAACTCTCTTTTTTTTCATTCCTAATCATTTCACTAACCAAAATTGAAAAATTATTTTTGAGATATGTCCGGATATCACAGGTTGTATTGTATATGCTACGACATCCGATCTTGTGCACTCTTTTATTCTTGGTAGGAACCTCACCTATGCTGCCTGAATCTTTCTCTCTTGTGACTTTGTAGTGTCCCAAGGCACACTTCCATAAAAGACAACAGGAGTAGCCATCGCTTTTAAAATTTCATTTTGTCTCCCTTCTTACCTTATTTTTCAGTGTTCCTGATGGCACCACATGTAGCTTGAAAGGCTTTTTTGCCTTTATCCTTCAATTTTTTTTTATTTGTTTATTTAACGTCACATCAACTACAAAGGTCATTAGCGACGACGTTGGGGTGCAACTATGTACAATGGAGGATGAAATAATTTTTTGTAACGTTGTGACGTGCAGATTTTACAGTAAAAATAAAAGCAACAATAATTATACCATAAAGTCTTTGTGTCCTTTGCAATATAATGCCGACTAAAATGTAGTAAGATGGAAGGAGTCATATTATGTCTAGGGGGTTAAATTCAAGGGTAGATGGCTATGCGTGGTACGAGAGAGACAACAGAGAAGTGAGAAGGAATAAAACAATGATATAGTACAAGAATGGTGATTGGCTATACTAATTATAAAAAATGTAATCTTAATTGGTTGTTTTTGAATTAACGTACGGTTCGAAGGTCAGAGAATGAGACGCGGAGCTGGTACGGACAAAAATCTGGGAGTTGGCTTGGTGCTCTAGAGGAGAGTAGGTGTGTTTCTATGTAAATTAACAGTAGTAAGTTGTGAACTCCCCGTTATAAATGTAGAATGAAATCAACATAAAATTAACTGTATGTGACATTATAAACTAATTGTTTATTCATTAATATATAAAAAACCGTGCATTCATCGAATTATAAAAACAATCTTTGTCAAGTTTAACTAGTGCAATGATTACTGCAAATATGACTGAGACCTGCAATCTGATACTGATCGGAAAGTAAGACTACTGTTTTAATATACTAAAGATACTAAAGATATAAAAGCGCTATTAAATAAAATAAAATATTTAGAGAACTTTTAAATAATTGGGGAATAGTTTTGTATGTTAATTATTATAAATGTATATTTTATGACTCTTTTTTTCAATAATTGGGGAATATTTTTGTATGTTAATAGTTATAAATGTATATTATATGATCTTTTTCTTTTTTATGTTTAATTTAGTTAATAAATAATTCAATCAGGATTTATGTGTTTGAGTTTACTTTCCAGTCTAATGCTTCAACATACTATTGCGCTGTTGAGTGAACCACAACGTCCTTTGGTAAAAAATTAATAACTTTTTAATTTATAATAATCTAAACCACAACATATGAAAATATGTCGTGCCTGAGTGGGATTCAAACCCACGACCGTATGATGAGAGGTGAGCACGGTACCAACTACGTCAATGCGGCAGGCAATTATGTGTTTTGTTTCAGAAATAAATAAAGACTGTTTGCTTTTGTTTTTGATTGCAGGTCGTTTATTAAAAGCTTTTCAAATAGATTTTAATTGGTACCATTTAGCTAGTTGGATAAACATTACGGAGCAATGGCCGTACAGAACATCATGGTTGATACTTTATCATGATTTGTCTGAGGATACCATTGATGATAACACTTCTTTAAAAACAGTTTATGATAAGTAAGTTTAAATTACCAGAATCTGGGTTTTTATTCAATATTTTTATAAGTGTTTTATGTGAGTACGGAACACATTTGGCGTGCAACTTTAGACCAGATCATCCTACCAAATGAAATTCTATGCGAGTCGATAATTATAAAACTGTGTTGTGTCAAAAACTAGTAAATGTTTGCATGTATTGTGTTACATTCATCTTAAGGTTTTTTGTAAGTTAAATATATGAATGTCTGAAAACTTATATACAATTATTTAAGCGATTACTTAGGATCATAGCAGCTGAATCCGTATTAACCCTTAAATTAATGAGTCTTTTCAGAGCAACTCATTCCGCTATTGTGAACATTCAAATATCAAAGCACGCTTGGCAACTTTAACCTCTAGATCAACCTGTGCATCAACACCCAAAAATTACTACGTTATATTATAACGTAGTAATTTTTATTCACCCAGTAATGTTTGCGGACATAATCTTACTGTCCCTTCTAAGGTTAGGAAAAACGCTGGATGCAGCAGAGGTGAAGTTGCTAGTATTGAATTAATGTTTTAAACAATTTTTTGTTTAATTGGTATGTTCTTTTTACTTTCTCTTTTCTGTATGAATACATAGGGAGGAAAGTATTGTTTTCATATCGATTTTTCGAAATCGAGTTTTTACCAGATCTACAAGTTTTCAGACACCCTGAACCCAATAAACATGTTTTTAGCTATTGGTCTGTGTGTGTGTGTGAACAGAATATCTCAAGAACGGAACTTCCTACAAACCTGAAACTTGAAACTTAAGTTAGATACTACTACCGGACCTGACACGAACGTTTTCATCAAAATTGGTCAACCGGAAGTAGTAGTTTATTCGTGTCATTTTTCACTTTTTTGCGATTTTCTGAAAAGCGGCTCCTACAATGTTTTTAAAAATTGCTTCATTTACTAAATTTTATAGGCTTTACAGGATAGGGTAGGCACCATGTCTGCTGAAATTCTTGGAGAGGCTGTTTTTACGTAAAAAAATTGGTTTTTTAAGATTGCAGCTTTAATATGCATTTAAGCGCAAAAATGTATAATAAAAGTTGTAGACAATTAAAACTCCTACAACTTTTATTTCTAACATATTTTTGTATAATGCTTAGTTTAGCGGTAATTAGCAATTTTCTGTTTTTTCTCACGAAAACGTTTAAAAAAATTGATTTTTTAAGATTTCAGCCTTAGCATGCATTTTACGATAAAAGTGTATATAATCAAATGTATAGGAAATTGAAAGATCTGCAACGTTTATTTAGAGAATTTTCTCTACAAGGTCTAGTTTAGCGTGAAAGAGTGATTTTTGGTATTTTTTAGCCAAATTGTGGTTGATTTTCATTTTGCGTCTTTCACTCATGATTAATATTACGTTATGTTTTGTGAGGTTAGTTTTTTTGTTTATTTCTAATGATTTATTACTAATGTTAGATTATATTGTTAATTATTTGCATTTGTAAGAGAAAGTTGTGTGAGTGTTTCACACCAGATTTTTTGTTGTAGAATTCGCCCTCAAATTCCAACTAGTAAGGAAGTGGAACCACTTTTGGAGTTCGATAGAGATGAAAGGAAATTTGATATATTTTTGACATTCCATCGGTCTAGTCTACTCGTCAGTGATCTTAGAGTGTTCTTACCATTCACTATCAATCTTGATCCTTACATTAAAAAGGTTATTAAAGGTAAGTAAATAACCTTTTTTCTCTCGATTCAGCCAACGTAGGACTATGATAATCGTGCATGTGTTACTTTTCGTATTTTGGAAAATAATTTTCTTTCTTTCTGTTCTTCAATAATTCTGAAATTGATTTCTTTGTTTTATCGCTCCACCTTGGTGTGTTCAAGAGGGTTTTCCTCCGGAAACCCTTTTGTTCTTCACTTGTTTTTCTGAGTTTATATATATCTTTTTTTCATCGTTTCTGTTTCTTTAAACAATCTTGATTTGAAAATAAATCCTTATAATACATCCTGCAGCTTTAAATTAATTCTATTTCATATTATAAATTTATACAATAAATTAAACTAACTTTTTAAGCTGCCTTGATTCCTACTATCTGTTACTTCCATGTGTTTCGGTGGATTCACCATCATCAGAGTTTTATACCGATGACTGAAGATGTAATATCTTCTACAGATTTAAATAAAAATTTTTGTTTCAAATGATATTGTGTACTCTGATGATGGCGGATCCACCGAAACACGTGTAAGTAACAGATGGTAGAAATCAAGACAGCTTAAAAAGGGTAGTGAAAATTATTTTTTGAAGTAGAATTTTGATTTGTTTTTGTATCCTTTTAGATTTTTAAATAATTGTTTCTTAAGTCTTTCTTGGTTTATCCAAATGTCTGTAGAATCTCATTCTTATTTCATCTGGTATGTTTATATAAATAGATATACAGTCGAACTTTGATATAGCCAACTTCGATATAACGAAAACCTTGATTATACGAATTTTTTTACTGTACTGTGACATTATAATTAAACTATATGTAAATTTACCTCAATTTAATGAATAAATACCTTGATATAACGAAATAGTGTTATACAATAAGTACGAAGTGACACGCTGTATTATGATTTCTCTATTTCATATAATGAATTAATATAATAATTTCACTAACCTTCTTTTTAAACTGTGTCACCTTTATTTTATTCCTACTTACACGTGTTTCGGTGGATCCACCATCATCAGAGTAAATGAAAAATTGAAACTAAAAATTATTTTCATTTATTTAAAATTTACAGAAGATGATACATCTTCAGTCACTTGCATAATTGTAAAAGCTGATAAAGTAAATGTACCTGTAATAATTTACAAAAGTGAATACATACAAAAAACAGAAAAATATTTGAACAACAATAATTTTGAGATCATTAAAAAAGATCCAACTAAAAAATTCAATGCACAAATTAGAAGAATTATTAGTGAATCAAATAAGATAATCGATAAAAAAATAAAAAATAAATACATAAATAATAATCCTCAAGCACCAAATCTTAATGGCCTTCCTAAAATACATAAAGTGGATGTACCTATAAGACCTCTGGTTAATTATAAAAATGCGCCTACATATAAAATATCTAAATTTTTATACGATTACCTAAAAACACATATAATATTAAATAACCGATATAGTATAAAAAACGCTCAAGAAATAATAGACAAAATACAAAAAATTGAAATTAATGACAAACATATTATGATGTCTTTTGATATCAAAGATATGTACACAAATATACCCATTGACAAAACCATAAACATTATAAAAAATAAATTAACAGAACATAAATTGCATGAAGATGAAGTAAAGCAAGTTATAGGATTATTGAGACAATGTACTTCACAAAATTATTTTAAATTTAATGAAAAAATATACAAACAAAAAGATGGACTTACTATGGGAGCACCATTAAGCTCTATTTTGTCTGAAATTTATTTACAATATTTTGAAGAAATAACTGTGTATCAAATAGAACACACACATAATGTAGTAATGTGGCACAGATATGTAGATGACATACTGGTAATATTGGAAAAGACATATAAAAATGAAGAGGATGTTATTTTAAAAAAATTAAATACATTTGATGATAAATTACACCACACTATGGAACTTGAAAATAATAATAAATTAAATTTCATGGACATACAATTAATCAAGGGTAATAGTAAAATAACAACAGGTGTATTTCGTAAAAGTATATTACCAGTAACAAATATAAATAAGTCATCTAACCACCCATACTCACATAAAATGGCAGCTTACCATAGTATGATTCACAGAGCATATAATTATATAAAAGATAAAAAACTACTAGAAAATGAATTAAGAACAATAAAATTCATAGCACAAAAGAAAGGGTATCATGAAAAAGAAATAAATAAAGTAATAAATAAAATTAAAAACAAACTACAATTTAAAAATAACTTGAGAACCACCCTTATATTAGATAATAAAATAAAACATAAACCATTTATTGCATTAAAATACAATAAAACTATTAACAATAAATTATACAGAACATTAAATAAATTTTATAAAATCGCATACACATGTAATAATAAAAAACTACTGTCCACAAATATAATTAAAAATAATATAAATGAAACACTAAGCAATAAAAAGGGTGTGTATAAAATAGATTGTGGTAATGAGGATTGTAAAAAATTTTACATTGGTATGACTAGTCGTAATTTTCAAGTGAGGTATAATGAACATAAAAAAGCACTGAAATGTGACTACATTATATCTAACTATACCAATCATATAAAAGAAGAAAAACATAAATTTGGTAAAATAGAGGAACATTTCAATATAATAGAACAATGTAATATAGAGAATAAAAATAAAATTGAAAAATATGAGATGTTCCATATATATAAATATTTAAAAGAGCAAAAGCAGGACATTTTGAATGAACAGATAAAATTTAGGAATGATGAAGTGATATTGACTGCTGCTGCTATCTACAGTAAATATGAGAAGGGATAAATTAAAATAAATTAATTTTAAATCAGTTTTATACAAGTGACTGAAGATGTATCATCTTCTGTAAATTTTAAATAAATGAAAAAAATTTTTAGTTTCAATTTTTCATTTACTCTGATGATGGTGGATCCACCGAAACACGTGTAAGTAGGAATAAAATAAAGGTGACGCAGTTTAAAAAGAAGGTTAGTGAAATTATTATATTAATTCATTATATGAAATAGAAATATTTCAAACTGCAGGATGCATTATAAAGATTTATTTTTGTATGATTTCTCTGTGGGTTTTAAGGTAGATTCTTTTGATTTCCGTACCTAAATTGTACCCGTTTACAAGCACAATGCATTCTTAACTACATGCAAGAATAAAAGATTATTTTTATTCAATTCCTTAATGGGGTAACCTAAATTTCTTACTTTATAACCAATAACAACAGAACAGAAAAAATTAAAAGAGATGTTCTACAGGTACTATCCCTGTCAGCTTTTACAAAATGAAGTAGCGGTATTTCCCAGAAATTTATTTACTAATGCAGAGAGCAACTGTAATAACAGTAATTACGTAAAACATGATCTATAAAAAAATTAATTTACTAGTTAAGACGTGTCTATTAAGAAAATTAACTTTATTTAATTCATCATAAAACGTGAATTTGTTAATAAAAATTAGCTTGGAAATTCTTGTTACTTCGATATAACGAATATCTCGATTTAATGAATTTGTTCCCAGGATTCTCGATTTCGTTATATCGAAGTTTGACTGTATTATTTTATATTGGTGATTAATTTAGCGTAAGAGGTTAATTTATTAATTTCTTTATGTCTGACTGTTTCGGACATTACTGCTAATGCAGACGATGAAAAGGTGGTAAATGAAAATGAGTGATAAAAAAATACTAAACCTTACTGGGAATTGAGTAACTGACCCCTGGTATAGTAGCCAGTTGAGCTGACCACTACATCACAAATTTTTATTTAATTGAGCCCTGGTATCTGAGTCAGTTCAGTCAACTAGTAGGAAGTCACTACAAGAAATTAAGGTAATCTAGTTGGGTGAGTGATTTGGTAAGGTGACAGCCAGTTTTGAATACTTGCCACTGGATGCCACTATTAAATTTCAAGCTTTAAACTAAAATAAGTCAGTAAAGTATGGTTAGAGAATTGGGCAGTTATTTTTTTTTTTTTTTTTTTAATTTACGCCCCAATTGGAGCACTCAAGTCACTCATGGACATGCGTTCCTTGAGGAGTTAGTTGTGGCACCACACTGTTGTTTTCTTCGTTCCCACATCAATTTCATATTCCTTGACCTGGTGGCTCTCAATCTCTCTGCCACAGCTGCATTCGGCTGTCTTCTCTCTCTGAAAGGCAGTTGGGTTATCCTCTTTTCCCTTAGGATGGTCTTCTCTTCTCGTCTCTGGATCATTTCTTCATTTATATTCAAGTTCCCCATGTCTGACATGACTTCCTGTATCCATTTGTTTTGGATCTTATTCTTCATTTGGTAGTCAAGGAGCTGTTTAATGAGTCTTGAGTCAGGCAGTCTGCTAAGGTGGCCAAAGAAAGCGACTCTCCTCTTCCTCATTGTGTCCAATATCGGCTCATTTTCCTTATAAACTATATTGTTGGGGACTATCCACCATTTTCCTTGGACTTGATGCTTGAAATTGATGGCTGTTCTTAATATTCTTCTGTCTATCTTTTGAAGTTTGTCCGTGGTTGATCGAGTGTTCAAGTTGAAAAGGGTCTCACAAGCATATGTAGCCTCTGGCTTGATTACAGAGTTATAATGCCTGATTTTGGAGTTAATTGATAGGGACTTTTTCTTATATATGGGCCAGGTGATTCTTTGGGCCTGTTTCAGTTTGGTTACTCTGTTCTCACACGTTTAGAACAATCAGAACGTTTGCCAGCTTTCTCAGATTGTACCTTACAAATATTAAGAGCGCGTGCGTATAAGAGCCAAATTAGTTCACTCTCGTCTTGCATCTCATACTGAACACATCAATTATAGAGTGCGTTTACATGCAATACTTTATAATATAATCAGCTGATTGTATGTTTATAGGTTATAATTGTTATTGAAAGACCAAAAAAATGGCTGACGAAATATTTAACAGAGCTTCAAGAGCTCTATTGTCAATATTGCTGGCAAGTCATTGGCTAGCTATAAAGTGGGTAGGGGGCAATGCTTATGTTCAGAGCTTATCAGCCTTGAAAAATAGTATAAATTGTGGTTTTTTGTAAAGAAATGCAAAAGAAAAAGAGGTTAACACAAAAAACTGGATAAATGTTTACATTATTATACCCTTTTGCTACAATACAACTACTTGATATTTATTTTCTGTTACAAACAACTAGAGGATCAACAGAATTTGGAGGAAGGTTTGTTGATGATGACTGCTGCAGTTGGAGGTCATACAAATGCACCAGTTGCAACACCATCTGTTCTTCACCATGCTTCAGCTTCTCATGGTGTTACTCAGCCTTGGCAGCAACATGAATCTCCTGTTTGGGGATTAAGGAAATCTAATCTGTTACGAAGACAGGTATGGCAGTTGAATCTTTCAAATGTTTTCTTTTTTTGTGATTTTGGTAATTTCCTTTGACAATCATAAATGTTTTGTTCATAAGAAATCGTTTTATAATTTTGTTCATGACAAAATTTATCATTGTGGTTGCTGTATTAACGCTTACGCTGCCATACTGCCTGTACTTACTAGCCCAAAGAATGCTAAGCTAAATTCCTGTTATTTTACCTGGTAATTTTGAAAACTTTTTAAAAAATTCAGAATTGACTCAGGATAAAGCTTATAGTATTATTTTTTTTACCTTAAATTCTGCTCTTTCTGCTGATAAAAGTAGTAATGAAATTAGAAAAAGGAATTTATTTGAGAGCGTGTTATGATATTTGAACTTTCATTATTGCTCGTAAAACACGCTGATTTTATAGGGTTAAAAGAGTCAAAAACCATAATGGACTGAACCAAGTTCAGACTACTGATTATCGATTTCAAGAGCTTCCTTGAAGAACACTGGATGTATAGAAGAAAGAAGAAATGCATACAGAGAAAAAATTCTGTGAGGCTACAAATATATGTTCTAGAAACATAAAAAATTATTTTAGGTATTTTAAAATGCCCCTAAATGATTTTTTGTTGTATGTCTGACTGTTTTGCAATTGCTGCTAATGCAGATGATGAGAAAGATGATACATGAAGATGAGTGATGAAAAAATGCCAGGCCTGACTGGGAATCAAACCCAGGACCCTGACGTAGAAGCCAGTTGCGTAACCACTACGCTAACGGGCCGGCCAAGGCCCTAAATGAGAAGATTTGTTAAAATTTTTAAATAAATCATTGTAAGGAAAAGTAATGAATATGGCATTCAAATCTAGATGCCAAAGAGAGGGTGTTTTTTTTTTAGAATAATATATAACTAATTTTATTGAAATATATATTTCTAACCACCAGAATACGGTAACATAAAACACTTACCAATATTTATAGTGCTTTCATGTATCTTGTACACATCTTCAGTTAATTAAAATTTAAAAAGGAAGTTTTAAATTTTGACGTATAAAATTTAAATTTACTGAAGATGTGTACAAGATACACGAAAGCGCTATAAACATTGGTAAGTGTTTTATGTTACCGTATTCTGGTGGTTAGAAATATATATTTCAATTTTAAATAATACGGCTGTTTAGGATCCTACATAGGATGTTTGATAAAAAAATAATTTTATATGTTTTATTGTTTTAGAGATCACTTGGTAGAACAAATTCACCAGCCAGTAACATCACCAATTCTGTATTACAAAACACTGGAATGTATCCACCTGCATTTAGTGCTAATCCAGTGGGAGCCATGGCAGGTTTGGGATGGCCATCAGTGGCACCAGCTCCAGCACCAGGTGGTTGGTTACCAACACCAGATCACAGTATTATATCTCAGCATCATACTTCACCATTTATGAGTATGAAAGGTTATCATTTACCACCTGCCATCTCTACGTCCTTACCGGTATGATTTTCATTATTTTTACTAATTCTTAACCATATTGTCTGATATATTGGATATTACAAGTTTATGACTTAAATTATATGGACTTGACATCAATGTCAATAAAACTCAAATGATGATCATCAGCAAACAACAGATCGGTTCTGATGTTCACATATTGGTCAACAAGGTCTGAATAGAGCGAGTCGCACAATGTCAATATCTGGGTATCTGTATTAATGAGAGGTGGGATAATTCACAAGAGATAACATGTCATATTGCCAAGGCCAGAAATGTCTTTAACACCATGAATTCTGTCTTTAAAAGCCACAATTTAACCCTTGACACTAAAACGAGACTCATGAAGTGTTATATGTTCTCAGTCGTATTGTACAGAGTTGAGGCAGGACTCTGACAGAAACAACACTTAACAAATTGAGAGCATTCGAACTTTGGCTGTGTAGGAGAATTCTGCGAATATCCTGGACGCAGAAAATAACTAATACTGAAGTGCTACGTCAAATGAACAAGGCAGCGGAATTGGTCAGCTTAGTGAAGGCGAGTAAGGTGCAATATCATGCGAGATGAGCGCAGGTATGAATTGCTCGAGTGCATTGTGCAAGGAAAAGTCAACAGCAGAAGGGTACCAGGATGCAGAAGAATTTCATGGTTGGCCAACTTGTGACATAGAGTGTGAATCATCCATGATTCGTCACCCGTGACGATGTCATAAACATGTTTTAAAGCACCGCTATTGTATTTTATGAGCATTTCTTTCGACCAATCGACACGAGCCTTTTTCTGAGCGATTGTCAAATTATGGGGAATCCAATGCGAACAAATCTTTCTGGTGCCCAAATGTTCATGAAATATTGAATGTATGCTGGTCCCACTAATGCCCAAGGATGCCGTAATCTCACGATATGTCATATGACGATCTTGCATAATCAGTTTCCGCACAGCATCAATATTTTCTTGAACAACAACCGATTTATGACGACCTTCGTGAAATTCATCACTGAGCGAACCACGGCCACGATTGAATTCCGTTTACCACCGATATACAGTGGTTTTTGATGGTGCTTCATCGCCAAATGTCGAATTAAGTTCACTGGTGCACTGTTGTTGAGATAATCCACATCAAAAGTTGTAAAAACTAATTGCACAAAAATGTTCACGACTTAACTCCATTTTGACTTAACTCCATTTTTTTGACCGAGATAACAATTTCAAGTCACTACTAAACAACACAACAATGGACTGTACGAGCGAAACAGAGTGCAATCTATCGAAAAAAGTCAAACTTTAAGATAACGATATTGGCTAACAGATTGCAGCACCAATATTGTCCATTCCCGACATATAAAAGGCAACCCTTGTACATAATCCACCATAGTCGCTAATAGCCAAACAGTTGATGTGACTTGTAAATAAATTTAAAAAAAAAACTACAAAATTGGTTGACCAATTTTGATGAAAAAGTTTGTGTCAGGTCCCCTCATGGTACCTAACTTAAAGTTCCAAGTTTAAACTTTGTATGATATCTCATTCTTGAGGTATTTTGTTCACACATAGACTTGGACCAATCGGTAAACATAAATCTTTTTTGGGTTTAGGGAGGCCAGAAAAGTGTATTTCTGGTGAAAACTCGATTTTGAAAAATTGACATGAAAACACTATTGCTATATACCCGTACAGGGCAAGATAAAGTAAAAAAATACATATTAGCTTAAGTGAGAGCAGAACTTATTGTTCTTAGATTTTTTTACAAGAAGTAATCATTCGTTGGGCTTTCAGCTAGATAGGTTTATGATACAGAGTTCAGTTGAGGATATATCTTAAATTTTTTTTTATTTACATGTTTTCTTCTACATTGTACAATACATTTTCTGTCTATTTTCTATCACCCTTTTTAATTTTTATCTTCTTCTATTCTGTGACAATTTAATGTTTCACCATATGTTTTTAGGGTTTTTACATGTTATTTATGTGTTCAGGGCCATTGTTATATCAAATATGAAAAATTTTAATTATTAATCAATTATTATTTTAAGTGATTTTCTTTCTGTTCTAGCCTGAATTGTTAGAAACCAAATTATCGACTTTGAATACAGAAGGTGTATGTCGATTACTATCAAAGATTGAAGAATTACAAACTGAAAACATTCCCAGATACATTCAACTTGTACAGTCTAATAACTTAACCGGAAGAGTATTAATGTATTGTGATTTCGATGAACTTAAAAAGGTAATTGTTTTTATTTTGATGAGGAAGAATTGTTGTTATGAGGACTGTCTGGAAATTAGTACTCAGTTTTGTCATATGGAGTGCTGGTGAAAATAGTAACCACTCGTCAGGGCCTGATGTTTTCAGTTGTGGGTCTGCTGTCCATGTGCGAATTTCTGTGTTACCAGCACTGATTGTGTTGTTTTTATGAGGGTTTATAATGTTAAAAAAAAAGAATAGCTCCTTTTATGGAGTTAGGAGAATGGTTAGATATCTCAATGTGACAGTGTAATATTCACCATGAATTTTAAGGGTGATGCGGAAAGCAAAAAAAAAAATTTTTTATTTTTCAATTTTAGTGGCATTCTCATTTCATGACTTTCTGATTTCATTGATACTCGACATTCTGGTTTTCCTTTGCTGTTGTTTAGGTCAACAGCCGAAAGGCTGATTTGAACTTCTAGAGGTTTTACTAAGTAAAAACAAGGAGTGATGTGGTTTACCATTGCCTTCCTCACTGAGTTGAAAGTATGCTTATCAGCATGCCAGGCTCTCGGAAAAGCACCCACTTTCCACCCTGCAAATGACACCTTTGATTCATTCACCACAGGGTCTGGCTGTATAGTGAAATTCATTACTCTCAGAGGAGATAACTCTGACTAGTGTCTTTTACACCTCCACCTCTTCTGTTCTTAAATAGTTCAGTCATATAATTGGCTAAGTGATAAGAAGCAACTATTTTTTTGTAGCCGTGGAACCAACAGCTCGATTGCAATTGATTTAACATTCCACCTGCCCGTTATGGGCATAGATTTTCCTTTATATTTAAAATTTATTTTTGAAAAATAGCTTTCATTTCAATTTTTCGCTACCTCTTTAGTACGATTTAATGCTAATAGTTGTAGTTTTTTGCCATGTACCAAAAATTATATTTATTTACATAAGAACCATTTTCTCAGAAAACTGCCAATTCAATCTACTTCAAATTTTTACACATGGTTTACCTTGCCACTCTACGCAACTATGAGTTTTTGAGTCGCTCCAGATAACTACAAAAAATTAAAAATTGCCTCAAATTCCAAATTTCTAAAACATGGTTTTTTGTAAAAAGGTACTGTAGAAACTGTGTTAAAACTTAAAGTAAAGTGGTTCAGTAGTTTTTGAGAAAATGTTCTTATTGTCAACATGGTGCATGATAGAGGATTATGTCTCTCCGTAAAAGACGTGTATGAATACAATGTTATGAGTCATCAGTGTGAGAGTCATCGGTTCAGCCAACTTTCAGTAAGAAAAGGTATCCAAAGAGGAAGATGGTTATACATTTTCTTTGTTATCTTTCATCTACAATTTTCATGTGTGCTTGTTTATTTGAAGATATAATAAACAGATGTCTACTATTTAGTTTTCCATATTTGTTTCAATTCAGTGGCTTTGTTGATAATTTAAAATGTTTTTACAGGTGTTACAAATGAATTTTGGTGATTGGGAGTTGTTTAGAATGGTAATTGCTTCATTAAGAGAACATGAAGTCGCTTCTGTGTCGATGCAAACGGATGATCATAGAAATGTTCGTTTTGTACCCCAGAATGATAAAAGAGGTAAGTTTTATTTTTTATTTTATTTTTCTAATAAACATTACGTATTTATTTGTTCATTGATTCTGTTTTGAGAAAGATGTGCTATTCATTCTTAATGATTTTTAATACCTTCGTGGCAACAGATTCATTAATTAAGGGTTTTTGAAAGATTTTGGAAGTGATTTCAAATTTTTGATGCATAATTTTTCTCATTTTTTCATATTAAATTTTTGTTTGTTTGTTCGGGCCACCCCCGTTAGTCTATTTCTAAAAAGTCACCTTGAATTGTTAAGTAATATCGGTTGGGTGAACAACTTTAACAGGTTGGCTGCCGCCCATGTTAAAGGAAACCTCTTCCTGACAGGCCGCGTAATAAAAACACAGTTTCATTTTAATTATGTGTTTATTATTCTATTAATATAAAAAAAACCATTAATTCAATTAAAAATAATGAAAAAAGTGAGTTCACCGGTTTAAATTAATTAGATAAAAAACTATTACGATAAAACAACAAATTAAACTAAAAAATGGACAAAATTCACAATAAAATGATGTTTATTCAATGAAACAACGGAAGCGAATGGCGTCAGTTCTCTCGCGTGTCATTAAAGTTCTTATGGCTTCTCAAAGATGTCACTACCGTACATATACGCAAAAGTATGCAATAGAGGCCGTATTAAAATTACAACACTCTCCAAGCAGGCCGTGAAAAGATATTAACAAAATTGTAGAATACAAATTGAGTAGCAACCGTATTACTCACGGCCTGTGGGTAACAAAAGCCTGAGTAGCGCCGACGCATCTCACGGCAGCCAACCTGTTAACACCACTGGGCACCCTTGTTCACACTCATCTTCTTTACAAATTATGATTATGCTGCAATTAAGTTATGTGGATATTTACAATAAAACAGATCGTTATAAATAAATGAAGGGTTGTGCCATTATTGTTTTTGAATATTTTACTGGTTTTACTAGCAATTGCGCCCATGCTGTGTGTGGGTTTATTGCAAGCCTCTGAAGAGTGTGCTGAATAAAATTATTTGTAGCTTTTCTGATTTCACCATAAACTTTTATTTTTTAAGTATCACTTAATGAAAAATAATGCCAGTTTTCAGAATTACTGCTCTTTAGTGACTTGTAAATGAAATTTTTGTAAAAAAATTCACAAGGATTTTTTTTTTTTGAGTGTGAAACTATTTGAGGCAAGCAATCCTGCTGTACATTATTTTCAAGTATTTCGGATGGTTCATGCAACATATACTAAAAAACTTTCCCAACAGCTGTTTTTTTATGTATTCATCACCAGAGATTATTTAATTTACAAAAAGAAATTTATAAATTATAAATAAATCTTTGTAATGCATTCTGAAGCCTATATTCAATCTTATTGTAGAATCAATTAAATTTTCACTGACCAGTTTCAGATTCTATATTAGGGTACTTGTTTTTTACCTTTTTTTTGTATAATCCTTTTTACTAACATTTTTTGGTTGATCCACCATCAGAGTACATAATTGAAACTAAACTTTTTTTAAAATTTTCGGAAGAAGTTGTAGAAAAATATGTACAACTGTAAAGTTTTATACGAATGACTGAAGATATATCTGAATTAAAATTATTTTAATATAATAAGTTTTTTTTAATGTTTATTTCAATTTTATGTACTCTTACGATGGTGGATCCATCAAAACATTTCAGTAGAAAGTATGATTACATAAAAAAAGGTAAACAAACAAGCGACATAGCAGCTCTTACAAATCAGCGAAAAATTCAGTGTTTTTACAGTAGGAATTATAAATTACATGCTTAATCTTTCTCAGGACTCAATCTATTCACCTGGGGAAAAGAATAACAAAATATTTTTAGTAGTTACTGAGATTAGTAAGCACAGAGGTACAGACATGGATGGACTTGTGTTTTGTAATGTGTATTGATATGTATATTGGTAATTACAGGGAATACTGGAATGAATCAAAGTTCACATAACACCCAAAGCGTTGAAAAGGAAAGAGTTGCTGCTAAACAAAGTGTAATGGAGAAACAGGTAAATTAATTAATTATATTAATCAATCTATAATTATTTTTGTATCATAATTATTTCTTGTATAGTTGAAACATATTTTATGATGTCTAATTGTATATATTGAGAGATACCAGGTTAGGTAAATTTTGTGTTACATTTAAAAATTTAATCCATACAAAACTCAACAATAGTATAGGATACATCAGTTAGAATAATTTTGTCTCTTAAAAAACATAAAAAAGAAATATCATAGAAAACAAATTGTCAATATGAGTCACGTACAATGTAAAACACAAAGTTAAATTTCGTTGTTATAAATTCCTAAACCGTTTAATATGACTTTTCAACCAGGTAAGATTTCAACTTTCCTTTAAATCTTTTCTCGCAATGAATCACAAACAACCTTTGTAGAAAATGGGACATCAGTTTTTTTCTAACATATGATGGTTTTTTTTTCATAGAGAGAACCTATAAAATTTGGCGAAATCAGAACGATGCCTTCTTGTGAGACAGTCTTGAGGGTTTTCTATGAAACTGTCACGTTTCACTGACTTTGCCCACAATACAGATTCCATTTAAAAAAGTAAATCCAATAACTGATAAATTGAAATTTGTCAGTACTTTAAATTACTCTTGAGCAAAGATGTGGTAAAGTTCAATGGAAACAGCGGGTTGAGCAAGATATGGGATAGTTAGCAATGAAAATCCTTGGGATGAAACCCATTGGTTTCCTTTAGAAGGAGACTAGATTTTGTTTAAACCATTCTTAATTATTATACAATAGGTTTGTTTTACATGTCTTATCGTGCCAATGATCTTGTAGAATATAAATACTCTACAACACTATGGGTTTTTAAAATTTGTAAAAAAAATACCAGATAGCACACAAAAAAGCTATAAGATTGAAAAATCTAAATTTTGGGAAAGAAAATACCTAATCTGCTTACCTGCTACAGCTGCCATTAGATGTCACAAGAAAAATGTGGATGGTGTGTAAAAAATAGCCTGCAATATTGATATGATTGATAAGCTGTAAGTAAATAATTCGCTATTTAAAAATAAGAAAAACAACTACATGATCAACGATAAGTAATTTTTTTGAATTGTAAAGTATTTTCCTTGAATCATGAGTAGTCTTTAAAACATTTCAAAAACGTGGATTATGAGGTGTGGCTATTAAGTTCCGGGAATTTTGTTATGACTCAGGAATTGGCAACACTGCATCATTCGTAAACATATGACCAGAAATAGGGGTCCTTCTGTTTGTTGCAGTCAAAGTTTAAAGTCAATAGCTTGTTTGGTTTGTGTTTTATGTGTGTTTTTCGAAAGTAACATTTTTAGTGGCTCATGAAAATGAGTGACTCACATTACAAGCGAGGTTAGGGAGGATTTGTTATCTCGCATTCAAAGTGACAGCAGAGATTGGATGAGTCGGGTAGTCACTGGAGATAAGACCTGAATATTTGAGTTTGACCCCGAGATCCGTAAACAAAGTTGTCAGTGGGTTGAAGAGGATGGGGAGCGGTCAACGAAAGCGAGGATGTCCAAGTTACAACTGAAGGCAATGTTGATCGGTTTTTTACGATTTTTGCAGCATCATTCATATATTCTTGCCAGCCAGATAGTGACTGAACAGTTCTATGTTGGCGTCCTGGAGTGGCTGCGAGCATGCATTTTACATGTTTGGCCCAAATTCGCAGAGGACGGCAGCTGGATCTTGCACCACGACAAAGCGCCAGTCCCATTCATCGAAGATTGTGCAAAAAAAAAATTTTTTGTGAAAAAAGGCATTTCAATGTTACTGCATCCACCCTATAGCTCCGATATTACCCCCTGTGACTTCTTATTCCCCAAGATGAAGTCGCACCTCAAGGGAACTCATCATGGCAATGTACAGAGGTTAAGGAAACTGAAACCACGGTGCTGAATGGAGTAACTTCGGAGGATTACCAAGGGTGCTTCCAATCATGGGAGCGATGTTGGAATTGTTGTGTAGCGTTAGGGGGAGACTATTGTAAAGGTCAATAATTAAATTTTGCTCGTACTTAATTTGCTTGCGTTTTATTGACAAATTCCCAGAACTTAATTGCCATGCTTGTATAAACAGATAACAAGAATATTAGTTTAAAATCATCCAATAAATTCTTAAATAATGTAAAGAAAGAAAACAATCAATGTAAAATAAAATTTTCTGTCCCGATATCAATAGTGTCCACAATTAGGAGTAAAAGTTTTTTTTAGTATTAAACATGCAATCAGTAGTAAATATTTTAAAACAACTGATATTTGTTATCAATATAGATATTTATTTGTCTCTTGGGGGTGTGAAGAATTGCATTGCTTATTGTCAATTTATATAGATTTGTCAAATACTTCGTGGTGTTAACTGACATTGTGTTTGTTTTTTTCATTGCATTGCTTTCATTTATTTGAAATGGATAAAATCTTTGAATTTTCAGTACCAGGTTGGATTTCAGATTTGTTATTTTTATATAATTATATTCTATGATTAAAATATATGTTTTTGAAGTTAAATTTTTACATGCTGAAGGGCTGTCTCCTTCTTAGAAGGAAATTTTACGTTCATAAAACTATCATTGTAATTTTTTGTTGCAATTCATGAAATAACATATCCTGTGGAGACTTAAAAGGAGTTTTTGTGTAGTTATTCTTAATAAATTTTCAAGTCATAATATAAATAAATAAAAATTATAAATTGTTGAGTTGTAGTAATATGAATACTTAATAATTGCAGTTTTATCTCCCTTAACTGACTTTGGCAAGATTTGGTCTGATTGGGTAAACGGCATGTCTGCTGACATTCTTCAGGGGCCTATGCTCTCACGGTAAAAAATGGGTTTTTTAAGATTGCGACCTTAATATGCATTTTAGGAAAAAAGTATGTAATTAAAGTTGTAGGAATTAAAATACCTACAACTTTTATTACAAATATTTTTTTCTGCAATGCTTAGCTTATCCTCAGTTAATGATTTTCTGTTTTTGTCTCATCCAAATTCGTAAAAAAAGAACAAATTTTTGAAATTGCAGACTTAGTATGCATTTATTGGCAAAAATGCATATAATCACTGTTATATTAACTTTTATTCGGAGAATTTTTTTCTTCAGAGCTTAGTTAATATCAATTAGTGATTTTTCATCATGCGGTCTTGGGTTCGAATCCCATTCATGCTCAGCATATTTTCACACGTAACAAAAAAATCATTTCATCCTTCACCATCTGCATTAGCAGTAATTGCAGAACTGTCGGACGTTAAAAAAAAAATTGTGAGATTTTACATATTAACTTCTACAGAGGTTAATTTTTATTTTGCATCATTAATTCATAATTGAAATTAGGTTATGTTTTAATTTTACTTTCTTTACTCATGATTAAACGTAGATTATATTTTGCATTATTTACATTGGCAAGAGAAAATAGTGTGGATATTTCAAACCAGTTTTTTAAGTTTAAAAAACAAAGTTTTTTTAAATTGTTTTTATTTCTAATTTGTGTACGTTGCAATCTGTTCAATTTAGAACAATAAGCAACCCCATGACCCAATGAGATGAGGATGATGTGTATGACGTGTAAATGAGGTGTAGTCTTGTACAGACCCAGGCCGACCATTCCTTAGAGAGTATGGTTAATTAAACCCCAACCATCAAATTACACCGGTAACCAACTGTCTAGTATTCAAATCCGTATTAAAGTAACTACCTTTACTAGGATTTGAACCTGCCGGCCGCGTTGGCGATGTTGGTAACGTGCTCGCCTTTCATCACGCGGTCTTGGGTTCGAATCCCACTCGGGCATGGCATTTTTTCATACGTTACAAAAATTCATTTCATCCTTCACCGTCTGCATTAGCAGCAATTTGCAAAACAGTCGGACGTTAAACCAAAAAAAAAAAAGGATTTGAACCAGGAACCTTCGTCTCCGAAAATCAGCTGTTAAACAGCTGATTTTGGCGACGACTTTACCTCTAGACCAACCCGGTGGGTCTAAAAAACAAATGACAGCAATAAATTAATATGTAATGGTAACACAATGGCAATGGTAATCCCAACTGTACATACTAATACCTAATGCCTTTTATGACTTTTATATACTTTTATTACAAATTTGTATGGGGCACTTTTTTGTTGAACTGCAATCACGAATTTGAATATACTGGGATTTTGCTATACCAGGAAGGGTATAGCTAATCATTAGCCTGGTATAATGAGGTTTTACTGTATTTTATAAAACAGTTTTTTCTCTTAGGATTGTTTTGTTCTCATTGTGTAATTTTATGTTCATCAACTCCAATTATTTGTCCGTAAATGATAATAACTGAAGTAGTTCTTCTGTAGTTTGTATTTAGATAACATTTATAATGTACTGTAAAACCTCTCACTAATTCGGACTAATTGGGGGGAAGTGAAGTCCGAATTATTGAAAGTCCGAATTATCACGAATATTTGTTTACATCTAAAAATTGAATAATTTAGGCAATTAAAATTAAAAAATAAATGTTACTTGTCTGAAATATCGATGTTTAATGAATTTACAGTACAGTATATTGAAAAACAACAAAGTTAAAAGTATAGAAATAAAAATATTTACGGCTGTAAAAATATTGTTAAATAATAAATGTCTAGTGTAAAATGATATTTAATTAAAACACTGTACTTGCGTACCGATTATTTGGCACTTGTTGAAGTAGAGGTTTGACAAATATCCTCAGGGATCATTTGAGGTTGCTTAGAAAAAAAACTTGTTATTTTTTCTGTGATTCTTTGCTACACTGTTTTCTTATAACTTGTTGGCCCATCTCTCTTAGGACAAGATAATAGTCATTGAATTCCGGATTGAAGTCTGCAAATTCAATAAGTTTGTCTATGTGGTTTCTCACTTCACTAGCTTAAATTGTGGAACGTTTTCTTCACTGAGTAACCAATAATGTATTACAGGATGAAACAATTTTTATTAGACAGTTAAAAGCTATTATTTTTTGAAGTAGCACTTTATTAATTTTTAACTAAAAAACTTCTAAAAAAATTAAAAAAGCTGCTCTTCTTGGAGTAGTCTGAAATATCGCGAATTCCGAATTAGTGAAGTGTGAATTAGTGAGGTTTTACTGTATTTTAAAGATAACAAATACAAATGTAGGTTTTTGACTAACAATACAAGTGTATCTACACCTTTTTGGCGGCCAACTCCAGTCCGTATTCAACCTTACTATGCTTCACCATGTTCTGCATTTACTATACCAATAGGCTTATACTATGAAGTGTTTAAAATTAACAAAAAATGCTGTGTTTTATTTGTTATTACTGTACTGTTTATTCATAAAACAAAACCAAAATTAAGGATTATACTTAACAGATCACTCAAAGATATATGGTGTAGTAAGTGAAATATTTCTTTTTTACTTTCTCTCGCCCTGTATGAATGTACAGGAAAGGGAAGTATTTTTTTCATATCAATTTTTTCAAAATTGATTCATTTCAAAACAGCATTAATTTCTGTTGTGCACATCCTCATCTCTGATATCCCTCCTGTCCACAGCTCTCATAATATCCACTTCACTCCTTTTTGGTTCATTCTTGCTCCTTCTGTCTAGATAAAACATAGTTAAATGTTCTTTGGTATCCTACTTTTCTCCATTTTTCGCAAAGAACATACCAGATTTTTTGTACGTTGCAATCTGTTCAGTTTAAGAACAATAAGCAATCCCATGACCCAATGAGTATGAGGTTTAGTCTTGTAGACTCAGGGTGACCATTCCTGAGAGAGTTTGGTTAATTCAACTCCAACCATCAACGTACACCAGTAACCATTGTCTTAGATTTAAATCTGTATAAAAGTAACTTTTACTAGGATCTGAACCAGGAATCTGTCTCCAAAAATCACTTGTTAAATGGCTGATTTATGGCAATGACTTTACCAGATGCTTTGTTACTTAAATATACCAAATTAATTATTTTTCTTCAATTTTTCCAATTAATAAACATTCTTTGTCCACATTCTTTAAAATTTCTTCTTCCCTTTAATTCATTCTTTAACTCGATTTAGCACAGCCATCTGACAACTTCTTCTTTACAAACTCTTTTCCATAGATGTTAATCTGGTTTTAATTCTTGGTTGGACAGTCCAACCTTTAAGCCATAAATGGAGGAGCTTTCAACAAAAGAACGGAAGATTCTCTATTTAGTGTAACAAGATATGTGATTACTCCAGAAAACTGGATTTAATATTCGGGTACGGTTGATGAGCTATCCTGTTCCACGCGTTTAGACCAATCAGAATGTTTGTCAGTGTTGTCAGATTGTGCGAATGTTTCAGCCTGACAAACATAACACGCGCATGCATATAAGAGCTAAAGTAGTTTACTCATGTCTTGCATCTCGTACTGAACACATTGATTATAGAGTGCATTAACATGCAATGTTTTATAAAATAATAAGTTGGTTGTATGTTTATAGGTTATAATTGTTATTGAAAGACCAAAAAAATGGCTAACGAAATATATAACAGAGCTACAAGAGCAAGTGTTGGAAACATTGCTGGCAAGTCATTGGCTAGCTATAAAGTGGGTAGGGGCAATGCATATGTTCAGAGCTCATCAGCTATGAAAAATAGTGTAGTCAGAGTTATCTCCTCTGAGAGTAATGAATTTCACTATAAAGCCTGACCCTGTGGTGAATAAAGTGAAGTTATCATTTGCAGGTTGGAAAGTAGATGCTTTTCAGAGGGCCTGGGATGCTGATAAGCATAATTTTCTAATCAGTGAGGAAGGCAATGGTAAACCACCTCACGGCTCATTTTACTTAGGCTTTTATCTAAGCAACAACATTCGGGTGATGGCCTTACCTCTACCAACTTTTTCCAAAAATATCATTGTCTGGTGCACCATCAGATGTTAAAAGTGTGCCAAGATATTTTTATAGTTGTGTAGCTATTCAGTGACACCATTGTCACTTTGTTTTATGTCCTGGTCATCCAAAAACTATATATTTAATTTTCTCAAGGTTAATATCCTATCTCCACTTGTTGATATTCCATGGCCCATTGGTATAGTGGTTAGTGCAACTGGCTTCTGTGCCGGGGTCCCTGGTTCGATTCTCAGTCAGGTCTAGCACTTTTTCATCTCTCATTTTCGTATATCATCATTCTTCACAGTTTGCAGTAGCAGAAATTGCAAAACAGTTGGACATAAAAAAAGGAAAAAATCCATTTGTCGTACTCTTCAGTCAACTGTTGTGTATTTTACCAAGTGAATTTACCCTCTGTTGTTGTAATGAAAGTTAAATTTATTAATGTCTGTAAAGAGTCTTATTATAAAATTCAATGCAAGAGTGTTTAACTTAGAAAAAATTAAATTTAGATTGTTTTTAAAATTTTTCCATATTAAATTTATATTTTGTGTAATGGTTTTAAGGTGACACTCGAGGAACAAATGATTTGCGGTGCATTACAAACGTTAAATGAAGAAGCATGTGAAGATGTGTTAGAAGAAACTGAAGATCAATCTAGTTCACAATTATTACCGAATAATTTAATAACTTCATCTTCCGGTATTGTTCTTCAGGTACCAGATCAAGGTCAGTTACAGACAACAGTATCGTTTAATGATCAACCCGATAGTGATCAGTTATGTTGAATTACTTAAAAAGAGAAGTGGAACTTGTTATTAATGATTATTTCTGTTAATCGTTTTAGTTTTATCATCCTTGAAGCTATACAGAAAAAAACAAAATAAAAAATCCATAATTCTTTATAATCCAACACCCATTCATTATGATATATGTTGGATTATTAAAATTCTTCTGTAACACACTTCAGTATTTATAACAAAGTTCCACTGTAAAGGTTGGCGCATCATTGTGTCACTTTCTCCTACAAAAATCGAAATTATGAAATTAAAAAAAATTAAAAAACTTTTAAGAAAGAAAAAATATGTCTTGTGTCAAGTGTTTACACTTACATATACTGTAATTTTATTAAAATGTTCACCATTATTCTCTATACTTTCTATACAACAACTTAAAACTGATTTTCAAGAATCTGAAAATAACGGTTTATTTTCATTAATGTAGATAAATGCATTCACGATTGGAATTTTCAGTTCATAGATTTGAAGTTTTGAAGAATTCCTTAATAATACTCAATAAAGCAAAGTTGTGCGGATCAAAGTCTGACTAGTGTGGGAGACAATTGATTGTGTCGATAATCAATCGTTCATTTAATTCGAAGTTAACTTCTTACTTCTATTCCAAAGTGGGTTAGGGCTTTAGGAAGCATAAAGATGAACAGTATGGCTTAAAATTTGAATCTTGTAGAATTCTTTGTTTACGTCTTCGTTATATGCTTTTCCAGAAGATGCCTTCCGAGTTGATTTAACAGGACTGGGGGTTTGTAGGGTTTCTTTGTTACAAATTAATCTTCGCCGACCAGAATTTTGCACTTATGCAATTCTTCCTGTTATTTAAAATTTCTTATTTAAGTTTTGAAAATCTTGTTAATTTGATAATGGCACTCCTGGAAACTTAGCACAAAATTTATTATGAACTACATTGGTATTTTTATATACTTCCACCACAACTCCAGCATGTAAACTCATTCTTTTGTGAACATTTAAGACACTGCAATACACGAACACCGAGACAAAAAGATAAACCCTAACAGACCAGTACTAATATAGTTAACAAAAGATATCGTAAGTGCTACTTACAATTTATCGAAAAACATTTCCTATTGCACAAGGCTGTGCGATAGATTTTCTCAGTAAACGCAAGTCTTCAAACTTCTACCTCCTAAATTTTTTTTTCTTGAAAACTGTAATATATGCAATGTTCTTTGTAATAATTACCACCTCAGCTTTTAAGAGCGTCTGTTCAAAATAATACGAACAAAAATAATAGCTTCATGCTGTCATACCAAAAGTATTTCGACAAGTCTGGTCAAGATGCTTCCACACCAGAAACTGAAATCAAAGGGTACTGAAAATGCTTTGGTAGAGATGTACGATAAATCATAAATTGTATACATCAATATCAGAATAGCATAGATCAATATAGAAAAACATTTTTAATTGATGGGTTCAAATTGTATTTTGATGTTACTACCCCCTTTCGGTGCTACCTGATCAACTGGCTTTATCATAGCACAGCACTGTAACATTACTAGGGGAAAGTGACATGTAACAACCAGTATTTTTATTAGTATTTAATATAAAAATATTTTTCCATGAATTTAAATATGAGTATCGTATGTATTTATATTTATTATATTACTTAATATTAGTTATAAATATATTGTTCTTAAAAAAAATATTTTTGTATTAGCGAGAACGTTACGATTCAGAATGAATGAAATTAAAAATTTGTATACCATATATTTTAATTGTGCCTTTTGAGATTTTATTGTTTAAATTTATGTAAGATAATTCAAAATATATATTTCTATAGTATATTATGTTAGAAAATAAAATATATAATACTTAGTTTATGTTATATTATTTTAAATATATTTAGTTATTATGCAAAGTTTTAGTTGGATATAAATTATTATGTTTTCCTTTGTAGTTTATAAATTGTTATTTTAAACCTTATAGTGTTTTTTTTCTAGAAAAACAATTCTATTAAGGTTGATTAATTTTTTAATATAAATTATCATATATTTTTTACAAATATATCCATTATACAAATTAAATATGAAATGCATAGTTGTTTTGTATTGTGACCTCTTGGGATCTTATTTATAAATTTTAAACTTTCTCCTTTTTGAATAGTACTTCACTTTTTCATTCTGTTGTTTTCCTTTCTTCTGTCCATTTTTATGATTATATTTTCTTTTATTTGCTTCAGGAAATTTAGCTTATTAATTCATTCCCTAAAATGTTGCTTGTCTATCATTAGTTCTCTTGAAATATTCAGTATTTTTAAGTTCTTTGTTGATCTGTTTTCTTGTTTTTATTAATTCTCTCTATATGGATATATTTTTAACGTTTTAAATTTTTTTTCCTAATCATATTTCTACTTTTTAACAATCTTTATAAATTCTTTTGATTTTTCTATTTAGTGTTTTCTCTGAAAATTATTGTAAAAATTCTACTCCCTAAAGGGCTTTTGGGAGAGCTACAATTTTATATTGTAATTTTGAATTTTTAGATTTACGTTTTTTATTATAAATACTTTTTTTAAGATAATTTATGCAATTTCCATTTTCTGTAGTTTTTCATACCAAATTTTTCTAAAATATTTGGTGTTATTATTTCTCTTGAATATTTAAATTTTTTTAATAAAATATTTTTTTTTTAAAGTAACTTCTTATTGCATGGAATATTTAACTGAAAGAATGGTTTACATTAATATTATAATTGCATTTATATTTAATTAATTTGTAGTTTAACATTAAGTATAATACTGTAATGGTACTTTAATTCCTAATTATTGGTAAGTAATGTCATAATTAATTTTTCAATATTCCAAAAAATACTTATTTAAATCTAAAGTTTATGTTTAATTGTATAGTACATTATTTATTTTAATACATTATTAAGTAATGTATGTAGGATATAAATTGTGAAATCCACTCATCACGAAATGCTTACAACTACAAAGCATAGAAATTTCAAATTTGGTGTGTATAGGTTATATTTGGGTTGTAAATACTCATTGAAGAAGAATTTTAAAAATATTTACTTCTAGAGGAAGAAAATGTTAAGAATCTGTTTTTAGGCCAAAAATTCACATAACACGAATTAAAAATAATACTTGTTCTATGTTTAGTGGTTTTCCATTCAGTGATTAGTTCAATGGAAAATTATGATTTTCTGTGTTGAAATTGGTTTTTCAAAATGCCTTGAAGTATGTTTAATGGGCTGGGTACAAAAGGGGGGAGCAAATGTCTCAGGTGGAAAATAGATCCTAGATAATATAAGATACATAAAAGTACTTTTTTCTGTGTAGCTATTGAAGACACAGAAATGAAATTTTAACATTTTAGCATTATGGAGGTAAAGGTACAAATGTGGTACCAACATTATCACTGTATCTGTATATTTTCAAAATTTATTATCTTTCTTAGCTATAAAATACTAATGTTTTCAATTTTCATAAAAAAAATTTGTTTCATTAAAAATACAAAAAGTGGTATGGGTTGTATAAAGAGTAATAAAGAATCACGAATAAAAATTTGGAAAAAATCCTGTGATTCAATTTTGAGAAAAATGAAGATGAAGTTAACAAATTTAACTTGGTGAGGCTAGTGTTGTTATGCCTAACTCAATGTAAAAAAATGCATGAAACTAAAAATAAATAAAATAAAGATGCTAAGATTATTTTAAGTAAATTTTTCTGTCCTATGGTCAATCTAAAAGAAAATTTGTAATTTTTCTTCAAAACGCAACAAATTGATCTTATTCATGAATCAATGTAATATTGCAGATATTGTGCACTCGAGAAGTTTTCTGGGACAATATTTAGTTGCCTACTGAAAATTGTAAAAGTTTATATTAAAACAAAAAGTAATAAAATAGTATAAAATTTTCAAATGAAAAGCACGCAGGGGTGGGTAGTTAAATATATTTTGTTCAAATAAGCTTTGAACAATATTGTATTATTGATAACTTAATATTTTAAAAAGTTCATGATATTTATACATTTTTGACGTAATTTTTATATAAATATCATGTTATAAAAATTGGTATCCAGTTATTTCATATTATACTATCTTACTTGTTTTATTGTTTAGTAAGAACTCTCTCATTATATTCATAGTTTTAGCAAGTTTATTAAATAATCTATTAATATTTAATTAAAAATTAAAAATTCCATTTATTTTTGCTTACTAGTAAGTATTTTTAATAATCTAGTTGTTATTTTTTAGATGTTATCTATCTATAAATTTACAATATATGTAATTAAATGATAAAGATTATTTGGAATTTTTATATGTTTATTTAGTACAATAAGTTAAAAGAGAACTTTTTGACTCAATTATTTTTTTTTTATCTTTATTGCATAGTATTTCGGTTATTTATTGTTTTATCAATTATTCTGTTTAATTTAGGTTTTATTACTAAATTTAAATTAATCAATTATTAATGAATTTAAATATAAAACCACTAGATACAGTCAAAAATAGTATGAACACTTACCAAGTTTAGAGAGTACTTCCACGACTGTATCATGTAAACAACCCTTTCAACAATGTAATAATTTATACACTAAACATTGTCATTAACCTTTCTATCTTTCTTCTGAGTTCCTCGAGTGAGGCCCAACAAAACTCCTTTCTATCTCTCTCTAATGCTGAACCATCTCTCCTCCATTGCTTTCTTGATATCACATCGTTTTCCCTACTCATCCATAACTGCACCCATCCATTTCTCCACTTCTTTTTGTTTTTCTTCTAACACTCCTAGTGTCTAGTGCGCAAGTATTTATTTGACTATGTAGTAAGTAGAAACGGAACAAAACTTTTTATAATATAATTTGTGCCCGTATTTGGTTGGGGGAAGGAAAGTAAAGTGATATTGTTTACAAACTTTCTTAACATGGGAGGATAATGTTATTTGCAAACATAAACTTCTTTAATGCTTTCTAAGGTATCCTACATCCAAAAATCAAAACATATTAAAATAATTTTAGTTGCTTATCTTTATATTTTTAAAGTTATTATTAAATCCCTTTTTTTAGTTTTTGCTTTTATTCGAGGCAGCGAGAAAAACTCATGTTCACTCCTTCACGATGGGGGTAGTAGTGTTGGACTCAATTGAAGTGTTTTCGTCCAGCCCCAAGGAGGCCGCAACCGCCTACCAACCAAAAACCTGCTGCCTGGCCACTTGATCCGACATCAGCAAACAACCCTCCACCTCCCTCGGAACTGTTTCTATAATACTACAAGAGAAATGTTGGGTTAAAACAAATTTACATACTGTCAGCGGGGCGTGGAAGGGAACCGTAGCCTAATTCCCCTCTCGCTGTCACTGACCAACACTCACTTTCTCACTTTCATTCATCTCTTTCATCACCAGCTCAGAAAATTAGTGTGCCTACTTTCTGAGATCAGGACAGGATTGATGTACTATGGGAGAGGTCGATCCTGCTGATCACCAGATATCTCCTCCCTCCACAGTCTCCCAATCACCCTCTCCGCAAACTGAGCGACCAACCTCCAGCTCTTCCTAATCCCGCAGCATCGCTGCCCCTACTCTTTCTGGGATCCACTGTGCATCGCCTATCTTCCCAGATGTCTCCATTCTTTCGAATCCAAAATAGGGACATCTTTAAAAAATAAGCGCAATGGACTCCTCCTCTTCACTGTCACCCTAGCTGGGAATCGAACCCGGGACCTTCTGTTTTGTAGGCTAGCTTGCTAGTCACTACGCCACAGAGGCGGTCATTAAAGTCTTATTCAAGTTATTATTAAGTCTGCTCTGTAGTCATTTACCCTCTATATCACCATAAGATGCTGTAAAAGTACAGCATCTTTTTAGCAGTCTACCCTCCTCCTTCCTACTGATATGACTAAACCATTGTAGTCTTGTTTGTCCAACTCTCCTTGACAGGCTCTATCCCTAATTAGTCCCTAGTTACATAGTTATTACATAATTCCCTAATGATTATAAATATTTAGTGATTAAACCTTACATTATGGTAAAATTTTAAAAATTACCACTACAAATTAAACTGGTACATCTCTTGAACAGCTTTAATACAATATTTATCATCTTATAATGTTAGCGATTAACTACCAGTGAGCACCACCAAATATAGAAAACAATTTTCTATTGTTCTATTTGCAATGAATCTTTAATTTTTTTAATATGTATTAAATTTTATTAAAATAATTAATGCTAGTGAACACTAAAGACATAACACTCTTTAGACAGATTATTTTGTATTTGAACGGTTTTGTTTAACTCTAATGTTTTCAGTTATAAAAATCAGTTTGGTTTTTCACCTTAAAAATTAATATTTTATACCACATGGTTAGTGTATGCATTATTATTCTTGAACTACAGAAATAGATAGTTTTTTGTTGTCTCAGAATGGTTGGTTAGAAGATATTTTTGAGTAAAGTATTTTCCATAAACTTACATTTACTATTTATACTTGTACAGTGGAAACCCCCTTATCCGGATCAATTGTGACTTATAAGCCGGATATGAAAACATCTCTGGTTATGGGAAATACAAAAAGGATGTTGGAATTTTTGAAATACAGTACAGTATATTGAAATATATATTTCTAACCACCAGAATATGGTAACAGAAAATACTTACCAATGTTTATAGCGCTTTTGTGTATCTTGTACACATCTTCAGTAAATTAAAAAGTTTTTTAAATATTTTTCACATCAAAATTTAAAACTTTTTACTCTTACCATGGCAGATAAGGTCCTTATCTGCCATGGTTGAAAAAAAAAAATGTTGAATAATGTTGAATAATAATGTTGAATAGTTGAATAAAAAAAATTTAATTTGCTGAAGATGTGTACAAGATACACGAAAGCACTATAAACATTGGTTGTTGTTGTTTAGGTCAACAGCCAAAAGGTTGGTTTGAACCTGCAGAGGTTTTACTAAGTGAAACGAGGAGTGAGGTGGTTTACAATTTCTTTTCTCACTGAGTGGAAAAGTATGCTTATCAGCAAGCGAGGCCTTCTGAAAAGCATCTACTTTCCACCCTGTAAATGATACCTTCACTTCATTCACCACAGGGTCTGGCTGTATAATGAAATTCATTACTTTCAGAGGAGATATCTCTGATTTGTGTCTTTTACACCTCTACCTCTTCTGTCCTTAAATGATTCAGTCATTTAATTGGCTCACCATGTAATAAGAAACAGAACTATTTATTTTAGCCCTGCAACGAACAGATTGGGTGTAAATAATTTGACACTCCACCTGTCTGCTCTGGGCAGAAACATTGGTATAGTCGTGAGAAAGTGAGAAAAGAATTCCCTTCCACTCCACATCACGTGTAATACTAGCCGAACCGCATAACAACGGCAGCTTGAACGCTACTACTCTGCCTGATATTATTAGCTACTATTATAAGAAATGAAAACCAATGATACACCAGGTCCCTCTTTTACTTCCCACTCAAAAAAAATTATCACACTATTAATAATTTCACGACTTTGACTAGGCAAAACTTGACGTTTTTTGCCGACTTTATTTTTTCCCCTATTTTCACTCATTTTATATGAACTCAGAACTGAACCGAGTCAAAGAAAAAGTAAACAGCTTTGAATAATATAAGACACTACATTAGAAATTAAAAGCCGATAAATAACAATATAGTAAACGATAAAAATAAATACATGAGATAGAACAACAAAGATTGATTATAACATTTTTGTAGAATAACACTTCACTTCAATACACTAAAGTTAGAACTCAACTACAAAATTGTCAAGTTGCACTACTCACACACACCCTTCTCCTTATTAAATGGAATTTTCCATACAGACTACTCCCACCAGCTAAGACTGGCCCAAGACACTGTGACGTCACTTTTTCCTTTTACAGAATATTTTCACTATAAGTGTTTTCTGTTACCGTATTCTGTTGGTTAGAAATATATATTTCAATTTTAAATAATATGGTTGTTGATAATCCTACATAGAATGTTTGATAAAATAATAGTACAGTAGGCCTATGTATGTACAATGGGATTGTACACAATTTAAAAACGTCAAGTTGTCAATTACCATTTACATGTATGTATGTATGTAGGCTGTATTTCTTTACAAAACATACTACAATTTACAGTAAGTCACAAAAAGATAAAAATATGTATGTATTATACTGTATTAGGTTTTACACCAGGTTAGGTTACATTAGGTTTTGTACCTAATAGTAGTACATTAGTGTGTTTGTTCTTAACTGTGTGTAATGTATGTAATTCCTGGATATCAGTTATATACACTTTAATACAGTTATGTATTTTCACTTGCAAATAAATTATAAAGTTTTATCTTACGTTTATGTCGCTGCTAAATCCCGAATTCGCGTAAGCTGCAACAATTGCATGCTGTTACATTCAGTTTGCCTTTCAAACTATTTGAACTCTAAATCAAGTACTTCAAATCCTTTAGCATGAGAAGGTCCAGAGCATGGTTCAGTAAAGTCAGGTTCTTCATCTTCATCAGTTTTCTCGTCATCTGTTTGCAATAGTTCCTGGACAATATCTTCATCCACTAACATTTGGAAACCACTGTTGTTTGCATCGCTATTTAACTACTGTACAATGTTTCTATTGTCATACTCATCATTGATTTTTAGATCGACCAACGACCATGTCTGGTGTCGGTCATTGCAGCGGGCATATTTATACTGTGACACATACTGAAGATACGTTCAGTTGTATATATAACGCGATCGTGCATTTTTACAAACTTTGTTGTGATATTAGTCACAACAAATGCAAATGCAACTTAATACATCATATAACGTAATAATTCGGATAGTTATCTTATTTAAGTAATTTTCATCGTATTTTTCTTACTCCGACAATTTGATTCACGCCATATTAATTTAGTTAATTTAGGCCTTTTTTATTGTCTCCGGATATGGGAGGATCCGGATAAAGGGAGTCCGGATATTCCACTGTACATTCATTTATGACCCAACTGATTTAGTTCATCTAAAGATTATTTTGTCCCTATGTGTTCGATCAATCATTTATGCGTATATTTTGTTATTTATAGCAATAATTTTGTTATTCATTGAAATATTATTTGAGATCTGTTTATTTAACGTGTTTGCCAATGTTTAAATATGTTTACTTAAAAACTGACATTATTATAATGACCAATGAGTCATTTATTATTACTATTTACATTATTTACTTTTATTGTACTGTATATAAGATTTATCTTTTGTAAATAATAGTATTAATATTATTAAGTATATTTTTATAAAAAAATGAAATTAGTTATTTAAAATATATTTATATTAATGAAATTGTTTTATTATAGTTGTATTATGAAACAATTCTCCTTTCCAAACTTACTTTTTTATTTTAATAAATTCCAGTTTTCCTCTATTTTTATTTTTTACTTTATTTTCGTTTAAACAGTTATGCCATACTTGTGTTGATGTTCATATTTTTTACAAAAAAGGCATCAAACTTTAATTAATTTTCATTTTGTATATATGAGCATCTATGTTAACGGCTTTATGTTAAACACAATGTGTTTTACCAAAACCTACAAAAGTTCATATAATTTTTCTATTTTTATTTTTTTAGGTTTATTTGGTTTAATAAATTTTGTTAAGCCCAGTAGGTTTAGGTTTGGTTCCCAGATCTTCTTCTTTTATACCCTTTCTCCATCCAATGAGCCTCTTCCAATTTCTTTCATGATTTCCTGCCGTGAGCTATTGTCATCCTACGCTTCCCAGTTCTCCCTCTGATATCATTCGCACAGCTCATCTGTTATCTTCTGACACTTCTTGTGTTAGCTACTCCATCATTGTAGTGGTCAGCACAACTGCTTTCTATGCCATGGGGTCCTGAGTTCGATTCCTGGTCAGGTCTGGTATTTTTCCATTACTCGTTTCCATGTGTCACCCTTCATCATCTACATTAGCAGTGTTTTGTCAAACTTGAACATAAAACTAAAAAAAACCATGGTGTAGTATCCAGTGCAACTGGCTTCTACGCCAGGGATCCTGGGTTTGATTCTCGGTTAGGTCTGGCATTTTTTCATCAATTATTTTCTTCGATCACCAGTTAATGTCTGCATTAGCAGTAATTTACAATACAGTCAGAAATAAAACAAGAAAAAATTTCTATTGGTTCAAAAAGGTCTCCATTGAACTGTGTGCCCGTTTGTCACCGGTTTGCCTCACCACTAATCAAACAGACCCAAAATATATTCCATGACATCAGTTTTCTATGTTTTGTCTTGGATGAACATGGCTTGTTTCATTGATCTTTGTGCAACTCTTAGATTTTCTGCTACTTTCTTTGTCACGACCATGGTCTCCAGTCCCTGGTTACACAGTTGTTATAAAATTATGTTTTAGACTCATGGGAATATTTTTATCTCTCAGTAAAAAACTGACTTAACCAAAGGACACCTATGCCAATTGAATTTTATGTATCAGAGTTCAACTGTTTGGTTTTATTTACAAATTTTTATTGTACGTCCAAGATATTTGTAGCTTGAAACTTTCTCTAACCACTGTATTATCGATGGTAATTTTATTCTGACTAGTAGGCATTATTTTTGTTTTATTTAGATTCAAATTTCCAGTTTTGATCTAAAAATTACCTTAATTTTTATTTATTCAAAGTGTAGTGTAAAAAGTAAAATAAAATCTGTAGATTTTGGTGAAACATTTTTAACAAAAGTTGATTGTTAATGTTAGATGTTGATTTGTACAAAACAAATAATTTTAAAGCTTGATTTAAATTCTTATAAGTGTGCATAATTCTTTGTGAACTCAGAGTTTTTATGATATTGTTTGCTTTTCAAATAAAAATTAGTGATGACTTTTAAAATGTGACAATTAGAGTTCATTGTTTTTCAGATATTATTGTGTTATACACACTTTAATGTGTTCCTGATTACCGTTAGATCTTCAATATTATTTAAAATGTTACTAACCGAATGATAAATGTAAATTATTTTGTATATATTTATAAATGCACCAATGCTAATAATAAGTATGATTTTAGCTCATAATATTAGAGAATTTTTTCGAGATCTCTGAGGGAAGCATTATTCAAACAGGTGTAAATATTCTATGATATTTAAAGCTGGTAAGATATTAACTTCATTAGTGTTGGTGTGAAATTTTTAAATGTAGTATTACTTCTATTTTATGAAAAATAAGAGAAGTGGTTTCTGTTTTTCTGTGGGTGACAATCTCTTCTTACAAATAATATAAATGACTTTCATATTATTTTTTTTCTTTTGTTATTTTAAGTTACATCAACATCTTGGTTATTAGTGACTGGTTTGGGTTATGGAACAGTGGGTTTTAACATATATGGTCACTTAACATGTATGGTTTTAACATAAATGGTCACTTCGAGACCCTAGCTGGGGATCAAACCTGGGACCATCTACTTTGTAGTCCACCTGATCACTATGCCATGGAAGGCAGTCTATTACTTTCTCTTGCCATAATGAACATGTAGGAAAGGAAAGAATTGTTTTCATGCCAATTTTTTGAAATTGAGTTTTCACCGGTAATACTTTTCAGAATTTTTCTTTTCTGGCCCCTGAACCTAGAAAACATGTTTTAAACTATTGGTGTGTGTGCGTGTGCACGTGTGTGAACAAAATATCTCAAGAACGGAATAGTGTACAAAGTTGGAACTTTGAACTTAAGTTAGGTACCATAAGGGGCCCTGACATGAACATTTTTATTGAATTGGTCAACCAGAAATAGCAGTTTATTCGTGCAATTTTTCACTTCGTTGAAATTTTCTCACAAATGGCTCCTATGATTCTTAAAAAAAAATCACCTCACATATTATATTTTTATGTTCTACAAGATAGGGTAAGCGCCACTTCTGCTAAATTTTGTGTGGAGCTGTAGTCTTGTGGTAAAAAATGTTTGTTTTTTTACGATTGAAACCTTTTTATGTGTTGTACGACAGAAATGTGTTTAATTAATGTTATATAAAATTAAAAACCCTACAACTTTGATTACAAGAAATATTTTACAGAGCCTAGTTTAGCATCAATTAGTGATTTTTTGTATTTTTAACAGATGTTGATTTTCATTTACATGATTCTCTGATGATTAAACATAGGTTGTGTTGTTCATTATTTACATTGGCAAGAGAAAGTTGTGTAAGTGTTTTACACCAGATTTGCTGACCACTGTGCTATGGAGAGAGTCCATATTTATTTATTTTTGCTTTTTCACACTGAAATGCTAGAATAGTTTTTAATTTTGTTCTTGGGAAATGGCCCTTAGTTTTTGTTCAGTAGGTTTTATGGTATTTGTTGTTTTTTTGATGTTTGTGCCATATTGATGTTATTAGTGATATTTTAAGTCTTCCCTTAGTCATCTGTTTTCCTAAACTATTTTTCTGTTTGGAAATACAATAAAAACTGACTTTTTGGATGGGTCCGTGTGATTTATTTTTCCACAAAATTTTTCTAGTTCCTTCTAAAATGTAGGATGCCAAACATTGAATCACACTGATGACATATTCCATGGATATTCAGACTTAAGTGGCGATTTAATCTTCACTACCTTAATAAAAATATTTTAAACTAGTTCAAGTCTTTTTGTCCTTAAATAATTCCTCTAGAAGAATTATTGTATTCCATTTGAGATTGGTCATAATCTTTTTGGAAATTGATTACAATTGGTGTTTTGCCAATAATTTTCTCGGTTTCATTCTTTCATCTGTTTGCCTAAGTAAATGCTTAGTTGTTTTAAGTTGATAATTTCTACTTTTCAGAACTTAAAATATGCTTGTGGTTATTTGTCAATACATCAATTTATGAAGTACTCTTAATTTTTTTATTTTTAAGACTAGTTTTAATATTTGTGTAGTGTGAAAAGTTAGTTTTCTAATTCATAAGAATTTAGGCATAGGTTTTTAAACTGCAGTTTCGATACACTGTGAGTTGTGTAAAATAATTATCGCTTTGTCTGAGACTTCCCTAAATCGCAGATTTTTTTTTATCTTCAAAAGAATTTATTTTTTGAACAATAGTAAATTGATTTCCCTAATACTGAGTTTTGTACAAGTTGTCCTGTATAAGGGTTGTATACAAGTGCTCCATCAGTTTTAAAATTTTGTATTTATTTATTTCTTTTCATTATTTTATTTATTTTTGTATTCTGCTATCAAATAGTGTATTTCCTTTCTTATTTGTATGCTATGACAAAGTTAGGTAACTACAATTAATTCATCTAGTATTCTGGATTGTAGATTCATCCATTTTGGGATAAATATTGATATGTTTAAATCTACTTTGTATTCCAATTTCTGCTAAATGATAAATCATTTCTGGATTTAAAATACATAACAAAGAAGATGAATATGACTCAGTTTTTAATGCAGTCAAAATTGAGTCATAACATTCACATTAATGTTCGATATATTGAAAAAGTAACATTATAATGGCTTTTTGTACTAAGATGGACAAAACACTTCTCGTTAGTAGGAAAATCTGCATATAAACCAACAGATGTTATTGATAACATTAAAAATTTCTCCATGAATCTGCAGAAAGAAATAGTGTTTTCTAACCAATGTACTGTTCAAATTTCTATACCTACCATTTTTGTGTTATTATTTACTTTTTGAAACCAACTAATTTTTTTAGATAACGATCTGATAAATTCACAATATTTTTCCTTTACAATTTATCACTATAATTTATTTTCTACTTAAAATTAAGTCGGAACTATGGAGAATCAAGTGTCTGTTTACAGACCATTTGTCCTCATGTATATTTTTAGTAGAATACTCTGCGAAAAATCAATGTATTTAATGATATGAGAATTATGGTTGTAAATATTGTTATTATTTTCAGAAATATTTAAGGAATTACTTGAAAATCTTGTGTGAAATATTTCTTCAGCGATTTTCTGCAATACGATTCTGTGTAACACTGGCAGTTAATTTAAGTGTTATCTATAGAATTGTACAATTTGTCCATTAAAATTAATATGTTTGTGCTTTTTCCTCAAGACTTTCATGATTGAGAAATAAATATCCAAAAAAATTATCTGATTCTTAATATTTGGTTCTGAACGTACCTAAAAATTTTAATATCGAAATATTTAAAATTTAAGATCAAGAAATTAGGTTGAATTGTAGGGATACTCATTAGTTCACTGATATTATAATTTGAAAATTATAAATCACCAAGTAGTTTTAAATAATCTTAAATGTTTATTTTTAAGGGTTTCTGTTAGTCTTACATTTTTGTTATATTTTCCAGTATATTTTTAATATCTCTCAAGGTCAGATTTAATAGGTTGACTCTTAAGGAAATTTTGTTTACACATATCCACAAGTTTACGATGCTTCAAAACTTTTGCTATGTTTTTATTTTGGTTGTTGTGATTTGATGGTTAAAATATGTATCAAAATCTTCTGATGGCAGATTATAGACATCTTGTGATACATTTTGGTTTAAACATCTTTACTTCAAATTTATTCCTTATGTAACACCAAATTTTTTATCACAGTTCAATGAATATTTGGTACATTTTTGTAGTTGAATGCACAATCAGGTTTTATATAATTAAACAAAATTTGGAAGACATCTTTCTGTATTAATTTAGACCAATTATATAGTTCATGAATGTAGTGATTAATTAAAAGTTATAAGTACACAAAATCATATTGTGTATTTATTAATTATTTATAAATTTTTGTTAAGTATTTTGAAATTGTATGAATGAATTAATACTAGTCGTTAGTTAAGTGTTCTTTAGGAACAATGGATTTACGGTATTGATTAAAAGAAGAAATAATTGATGTGAAGATGAAATCTGTATTATATAATTTGTAAAATAATATTTCTGCACTTTGCTTCGAATTTTAAATCTTATGCTGCTGCTTTCAACTGCATCGTGTAATATGGATGTCAACATAACCTATTGGTTATGTTTCGACGCAGCAACTTTACTATCTCTCTCTCTCTTTCAAGCTTCTGTTCTACTAGATTTACTAGGTGATAATCTACTTTTGTAAATATATTTAATGTTTTTTTTTTATTTTTTAGCTTTATCTAACTAATTATGCAGGCTGTATAAAAAGTTTAATAACTCTTTGTCATAACTTCTAATTTGTTCAATATAATAATGTATAATTTTTACAAATCTTTCTACTTGGAAAATATGTTTGATTTTTTTTGTTGTAACGTCATCATTTATTTAAAATTTAAAACTTCGCCATAAAAACATTGGGGATCATAAACACACAAATATTTTGAATAAAAATTAGTGTTATCCTCAATGTCTTTTCCCTTATCCAGGTTTCCTGGGTCACTATTTCTTTCTATTGCTAAACCATCTTTCCTCCACTACTCTCTTGGCATCGCTTCTTTTATCCAATTCATCCATAACTAAACCCATTCTCTTTAATCTCAGTCTGTTCCTTGGTATTTTCCCTCCATTTCCAAGTACAGCATGTTTTAATTATATCCTCCATCCATCTGACATGACCAAACCACTATAGCTTTAAGTGTTCAACTTACCTTATCAGGCTGTTCATCCCCAGTTATTCCCTAATTACACCATTTCTCATGGTATCTCTTCTTGTTTTCTTACCATACTCCTCTTATACTTATTATCTGTCACCTGCATTTTACTCCCAATTCGCTTGTCCATGTTTCTACTGCATAAGTCAGTACAACACAAAATATGCATTGTATATAGTTCTATCCACTGGGTTGGTCTAGTGGTAAAGTTGTCATCGAGAGTCAGCTGATTTTTGTAAATGAAGGGTCCATGGTTCATATCCTGGTAAAGATAATTACTGTTATATGGATATGAATACTAGACAAGTTGTTACCAGTGTTTTTTGAGGGTTAAGTTTGTACTAACTATACTCTCTCAGGAATGGTCAGCTTGAGTCTAAAAGATTACACCTCATTTACATGTCATCCTCATCTCATTGGGTCATGGGGTTGCTTATTGTTTTTAACTTGAACAGATTACAACGTACACAAATTAGGGAGTAAAAAAATAAATTATTAATATATATTTCTCTCATAATACATTGGAACTTCTTAATCCCTTTTGCAATGATATCAAATAGAAATCCAACTAAATTTTGTCTCAAAAATTTTTATTTATGTAGTTAGGTGCGTAATTTCATAATTTTTTTTAAGTTGTGGGAAGTTGCCTACAAAATTTTTTGCTTTTGTGTAGGTAATAAAACAAGGTGACAAAAAAGCTAGATCTCACAGGGAATCAAACTTGGGACCCCTGGCATAGATGCCACAGGTTGTCCGAACCACTGCACCAGTGGGACAGTCCATTAATATGTTATATTTTGTATGATTATATTGAACCAGTTTGAAGTTATGAAAATATTCTCTTTTATGTTATTTTCTCTGTATTCAATTGAGATATGCTTATTAACACACGTTTTGGTTGTTATCTATGCTTATTAACACTAGTTATTGAAGAGCAACTAAAAACTATTATTTTAGTATATTGCTTGTGTTCAGTAAATATATTCACTATTATTCATAGAATTTTTGTTGATCTTTTATTCATAGTGTATTTTTTGTTATTCACTTATATTATTTAAATGAGCCTTGTTTATTTTGTTGTCATTGATTTATTATTAACCGAAAGAAAACGCTAATTGAATTTTTGTTGAACTGTAAGGAATCTGTTTTAAGTTGCTCTTTTGTTTAGTTGAAAATATTATATTTCACTAATGTTAAAAGGTACATTATGAAAAATAATATTTCACATTAATTATTCATTAAGAATAAGTTTTGGAGTATTTTTTTACAAATAAAATGAAATTAGTTTATAGAATTTTTGAAATTTGTAAGTTTGTATTAGTATAGTATCAAAATTTCATAAAAAAGTTATTTAGGACATCTTTTAATTGTACCTATCATATTTTAGTATCGTAATAATGGTTGTTTTCAAAACTTAATTAGATTTTAAAGAATATTATTAGCTCGCTTTTCACTTAAGCTGTAACTAATAGAATATTTCTGTGCATTTGAGTTAAATTTGTGTATTAAAATTATGAAACTTAAGTTTTTTTTATACTTTGTCTTAATATTGCTTATTAAAAGTAATAGTTCTTAACTAAAATATTCCTAATATTTTTATTTAGTGTATGTAGTTCATAGTTTAAAAATAAGTTAGTGTATGTTATAACATTAGATTCTTGTTTATATTAAATAAAATTATTGTTATCAATAATAATGAGTTAGTTAGTTCTAGATAATATTGATTCTTAGTTTTAGAAAATACTTTTAGTAATCAATAGTTTTAGGATTTTCAATAAAATTTTGAAATGTTTTATATGTGAGTAAAATTACTGAAATACTTTTCACAGTTGATGAGCTCTGTTGTTCCACGTATTTAGACCAATCAGAATGTTTGTTAGCATTGTCAGATTGTACGAATGTATCAGCGTGACAAACATTACGCGCGTATGCATATAAGAACTGCAGTAGTTTACTCGTGTCGTGCATCTCGTACTGAACACATCGATTATAGAGTGCATTAACATGCAATACTTTATAATATAATTAGTTTTGGTTATATGTTTATAGGTTATAATTGTTATTGAAAGACCAAAAAATGGCTGATGAAATATATTACAGAACTACGAGAGCAAGTATTGGCAATGTTACTGAGTAAGTCATTGGCTAGCTTGAACTGGGTAGGGGGCAATGCATACGTTCAGAGCTCATCAACTTTGAAAAATAGTATAGTTGACTTAAATATTAATATAGAATAAAATCTGCGGTCAAATATCTAATGCATGAGGGAAAGCTAACAAATATTGTGGAAAGAATTTCCAGTACTTGTCCCTTTATACCTTTAAAAGTACTATGCGATGAGTTTTTTATTTGTTTTTATTCACATGTCATGCACATTAAGGTTAATGCAGCTGGTAAAGGGTGATAGATGAAAAAGAGTGACAGAAAAATGCCAGACCTGACTTGATATTGAACCCAGGATTTCCAGCATAGAAACTATTTTCATTAGCCTCTACACCAATGAAAATACCAGTGTTGTGGAATTTTTGATGGTATAAGGCAGCGGCTCTCAAAGTGCGCAATCATTTCCTTTTACGTTTTACCTTTTTATCTCCTTCTCTGGGAATAGAATTACCCGTGTAAAATACGTGATAACAATGTAGAATTTGTACTGTACAATGGTTGTTGTAATACGAGGGTGATTCAAATATAAATGGATTTTATTAAAAAGAAAATTCATGAATTAATAAAACAAAGGCACTTACAATTTATATTTCCACATAGTTTTTCACTTTAGAAATATATTTTTCCCGGCGAGAAGGAAGGTTTTTTATCTCAGCATCGTAGAATGAAGCTGATTGCATGATCCATCTGGCACACACTTAACGGAATTGTAGATTGTTTAAGTTGATCGCTTGACAGCTTCCATAACTTATTTCAACCTGTTCTATAATTTCTAATACTCTCGTCTGTTGATCGTTTTCAAGAATGTCTCAAACCACATGAATGTTTTCATCTGTAATGCTGGTCCGAAGACAGCAATCGTGTT